>OX940949.1:39928118-41324128 GCA_954870475.1 Euphrasia confusa
TGGGTCTTGAAGGTGTCATAGGGTGCGATTATTATTGCTCGTGGTCGAAAGACGGACACTCTTTACACTACGGCTAGAGGCCGTGATATTGTGTGTCCGACAACACCAATGCGCCTGGGCATTGTGGACTGGGTCATATGAGCGAAAGAAAGTTGCAACCAAAGGTGAATTCGGATGAGCCTCATATAGATCAGATTCCTTATCTAGAGAAGCAGAGGAGAGTACGATTCTCGGTAACCAAGAGAGAATCAGAAGATGGAGAGAGGTGATATGACTTGGGAGATATTCCGGTAGACGAGGCCCTAATAGACCAACCAGATGAGGTCTCGAAGTTCAATCATATGCTTTCAAGGCGAGATGGCGTAGCAATGTGGGCTGGAAAATCGAGCAATAGGACAATGAGAAACGAGATGAACTCATTATTTTTACGGTGTAACTCGTTGGTAAGAGACTAGGGAATGCATTCGGGTAAGTTTCCTCGCGACTCTGTTGGAGAAAGACTTATGAAAATTTTGAAGTGCATTGTTGAGAAGTCCCACATTTCCCATGCAGTGGGAGTTATTAGACAATTTGAGTGCAACTCTGGGGACCATTTTGGAGAGCCTCCGGTGATGAGGATTCGTAAAACGAAAAGGGGTATGCAAGGGAATCGTGAAGCTAACAACGGTGAGAATGTTGGTGGTTCTCGTAAAGAGTCGTCGATGATAGACGATGGACATTTAAATGCCAACGTTGTCCATTCAGTGGGAGTTAGCCGATTCGCAAGCAATTCGGGGAGACGACATTTGGGAGCTTTGAGAAGCTTAGTTTCAATGTTGCGATTTTTTAGGTTCGAAAGGGAGTTGCGAGGTGATGAGAAGGTTAACGGGGATGATAATGTGAAGAAGGTTTGGAAGGTCCTAAGAAGTCGGGGTAAGTCGAAGTTGGTAAAAACTTCGACGGGACTTGTTGGTAAGGATCGGAGACGCCGCTGCAGTGGGAGGTGATTAAATTTACCTCCAAGTGGGAGATTATTGGGATGTGGAGTCAAATTAGAGTTAAAAGGAAGTGAACGAAATTTATCGAAGTAGAATCGAAGAAGACGATCGAAGCGAATTAACATTGAAGCCTTTTGAATTGGTTGGTCAACTCAATATCTTGGGTCGACTGTTGCGGCTTCTTAGAAATGGGCCAAACAAAGCCCATTAATGTTAATTGTTTGACTGATTGTAAATTTCAGCGTGAGATTTAATTTTTTTTCGGCCCAAATAATTAATTCGGGTAATTAATTATTATATTGATTTTGTGTCATTTTGTGATTCAGATTCCTACCTATTTTATGATTAGTGTATTATGTATCTACCCTTATAAATAGAGATTTCTATCAATGTATTTTATTCTCTCATCATCTCGAGTCATTAGAATCCCTGGAAGTAGTCGAGGTGAGGTTACGAAATATAGTGAATATTGCGTGAGGTTTTATAGACGAGCTAGAAACGAGAGTCGCGCAATTGCGTTTGTAAACATCTCGAAGTCGATTATTGGTATTTCAATCATTAACGGGTGAACCACTATAAATCTTGTGTTCTTGATTTATTTCTCGTATCGTTTCTTGTCGACGTAGTTGAATCAATATATTTTTTTAATTATGTAATCATATACGTATATTTTATGAAAAAAATATGAAAAATTAAAATATTGAAAGTGATTGTGGTGATAATGATAAAAGTAATCGAAAGTTGAATAAAACTAAACTGAAGTGCAGTGAACTAAAATTAAATCGAAAAAACCAAGCATTATAGCCTTAGTTTACTTTTATTTTTCTACTTCAAATAACTATCGAGATAAAAAAGAGTCAAAAGACAACTATTAAGAACTTGTTTTTTTGGATTGAAATTGGTTCAGCCGAAGTGAACTGAATTAAACTGAACTTAATATGTTTAACTGAATTGAACTGAAATTAAGTTCAATTGAATTTAATTTCAAAATATTGAAATAACAATAATAAAAATAATAATTTAAATGACTGAACTGAACTTTGTGTGAACTAAACTAGATGAACTTAATTAGGTTTATGAAGTGATCTTGAAATAAAATTAAAAGTGAATGAAAAGAAATACCCTTAAGTAGATAGCAAAACATCTTTCTTACACTAGCATATACAAATTATGCTTTTCTACACAAAATGACCAATACACCCTTTTCATTCAATATATATTGATATTCTTCTCCCACACAGCACGCTAACCCTAATTTTCAATCTGAAAAGCACAGACGTGAGACGAGTCATTTTCGTCTCCACCTCCCATTTTCGTCTTCACCTCTGCTTCTGGCCTCCTCCCTACAACCTTGATGCTCGAAGTTGAGGGTCTCAAACCTCTTTACCTCGTCCCTCGACCAGTCGGGCAGTGTCTTCTTGCCGTCCCGCCTCGCCGCCAATAGTCCTTGACGACCAATGTCGATGACTACGAAAGGCAAACAGAGAGATCTCCGGCTAGATTCGATGAGGCAAACGAAAAAAAACAATAAATGATCGAATGTTCAATGGATCTAGATCTAGATCTGGATTTGATCTGTCCGACCAACATCGACGAAGTCAAAGTCATTTTCGAGGAGTACTTCTCTTGTTGTACGTATGAAACCCTTTCGAGAATGGTGCCTCTTGAAGCACTTCTGTCAATTTTGAATCAATAAATTGTTAATTTGGAAGTTGAATTGTTAATTGAGCTTTAATTAAAACCATATGTAATTATTAAGATCGAATTGGTGGAGTACTGTAGACTGAATTGTGTGGAATTAAAATATCGAATGTAGAATAAATCTGAACCTGAGAATTGATTTTTTTTCTTTAATAAATATGTACATGAGAATGAATTGTTTTATTTCTTTGTTGAACGTAGAGAGAGTTATTTAAAAAAAAAACAATTTATTAAAGTAAAAAATTAAGTCAAAATTTTGAGCTGATTTTTAATGTCGAATATGTTTATCGAATAAAAATGTTTGTCGAATATGTTTGTCGAATAAGAAATATTTGTCGAATGTGAATTCGATATGTCGAATATGTATTCGATATGTCGAATGTAATTTGACATGTCGAATATGTTTGTCGAATTGTTTGTCGAATATGAAATGTTTGTCGAATGTGTTTGTCGAAGGATAAATTGTTTGTCGAATAAGAAATGTTTGTCGAATATGTTTGTCGAATAAAAAATGTTTGTCGAATATGTTTGTCGAATGATAAATTGTTTTTTGAATGTGTTTGTCGAATATGTTTGTCGAATGTGATTCGACATGTCGAATGGGTTTGTCGAATGTATTTGTCGAATACATTTATTCTACAAACATGCATTCTACAAAAGGGAAGGGCAATTTAAGGTGCATTCTACAAAAGAGAAGGGCAATTTAAGTCATTCCCGCTTTTTAGTGTAAATAAATATATTTTTTATATGCTAGTGCAAATAAGCACTTCCACTGTCCAAAAGACTGAACTGAACTAGAAGACTGAACTTAATTAGGTGAGAACTCTATTGAAGTGAAGTGATATCAACTGAAAATAAATACCAACGGATTGTAAAGTTTTGATGAGTTGATTAAACAAAGCTACGACGAATTGCAGTAGTATCTCGAGAACATGGGGCTTGAATTCAGACCCCGCCGAGAGTTGAGCGCCGAAGAGCAGACCCGAACGCGTGCCAACACTCACCCTCTTTCCTCTCCTTCAATCAAGGTCCGCGCATATACAGTTTTTTGTTTTCGTTATCTTCCGATGAATTGCGTTAGTGATTTGTAATATAGTTACGTTATTTATGTTGCTTATAAATGCTATTGCTGTTTTCTATTTGATTGATGATATACCCTATGATTTTCAATTGAAGGTGGAAGTAGCGGATTGTGGAACACATGCTTTTTTCGATCCACTTAGGGCTGCAATGGAATCGGGCAATGAAGACTGTATTCCTGAGTCAATGGTGCCCGATGAATCCTCTGTTCAACTGAGTGGGCCCAAAGAATGGAACTACTTCAAGAAAATCTTGATGCAGCGGTTTCCCATTTCTAAAACAAACCCAGTGGTACAAAAATGAATAACCATATCAGTCAGTTTAATACTTTTGTATTATGGAGGTGGCTACTAACAACTAGTTTAATATATTGCTTCTAACAGGTTTCTGGTGTGCTTGCAAACAGTAATAAAGGTCTGGTATCGTTCGTGATCTTACTCTTTTTCTATTTTTCTGTTGATTTTCTGCTGGCATATTATGGTTAACGAGATATGAACACAGGGGCATTTGGTGATTACAAATTTCTTGATGATGACAAGGATATGTTTATCAACCAACAAGCGTGTCTTTCAAAGTTGCAGGAGCTCAAAGTTGAAATTAATCAGTCTTGGTGTGCAGATGACCGCGTAACATCTTTGAAGTTGTCAATTAAGGTGAATTTTTCTTCTTTGTATCTATATATTTACTCTTATGCTTCTAGATTTTTCTAAATTTTTAATTTCCTTATAGTCTCTAAAAAAGAAGTGGGAAACATGTTTTATGGACAGGCATTCTTTATGTAGCAATTGTTTGGTTGGACATCAGACTAAGATAAGAAAATACCATCATAATAGAAAAAACATGGACAGTGACTCATACGATATCTACGAATTTTCACTAATGTTCACTAGGCCCTAGGTAGGTAGGAGATTGGGGAAAAGCGCCTAGGGAGGTCCTTAGGTGTAACAGGATTAGGTGGGGTTTTATCCGGAGAAAGACTTAGGCAGTGCATATACCTGGGCCTAGGTTGGGTTTTTGAAACAGTAAATTGGATTGTTAGCTGAAGTACGACACCCTGGTCATTGGATAATCAGAAATTGTAGACAAAGGCGCAAATTCCGTGAAAATATGTATCCCTCATGTCTTTCGAGATACAGGTAGCTTTTAAATCATTACATTTGTTCAATGGAACATGTTTTGAATAATAAAAACCTTTAGGCGACATGTTTATATAATGATTATATTGATGTCATTTTTATTAATGTTGACTATTAAATAGTTTTCCTTCATGTTATGTAGTTTGTTTTTTTCTTCTCTCAATTTTTAATTCAAACTAAGCTGCACAATTTGAGTCCCTTAATTGTGAAAATATAGTGAGGGTGGGGTAGGAAAGTTTAAATGTAAATCCAATATGATTCTGTAGGAGTTTACTATATAAAAGGTCAGTAAGTTGATGTTTACACCCAAAACCTAATGAAGGGACTAGTGGCGTTCTTCGCTTTTATTTCTCTGCATGTGTAAAATATGTGCCCTTGGCTTAAAGTGAAATGTTTTTTTAAAGGTTGCGAGGCTTTTGATGGACACATCTGTAATCCAGTTGTATCCAGCTCTTTTTGTCTTAACAACTGATATAATGGACATGCTTGGTGACATGGTGTGGGATCGCATCAAGCAAAAAGCGGAGACCCGTGAAGGGAGACATTTTTGCTCCTTATCAGGTTTGACACAAGGCTATTTAAATTCTTTTTGTGTTTGGTATTGTAATGCATTAACTTGTTTTACTCTTTTCCCAAAACTTAGAAAATAAAATAAAAAGTGTGCTTTTTCAAAATTATGATCAGCCATCAGTATTTGTTTTTGTTTATAATGTCACAAAACAAATGAAAAGAGAGCGCTGTTTCCAAATTATTGATCAGCAGTCAGTATTTGTTTTTGTTTATAATGTCACAATGCAGATGGGATGTTTCTGTTACAGCATAATAACTGCTGAATGTATAAGAAGTCAACTTTTCACTTAATTCTCTTCAATTGGCGGTCGGGGGTAGAGAAATGATACAAATATTAAATTCATCTTAAGAGGGTGTTTTCTTGAGCTTATAAGCTCATAAAAACATCTTATAAGACGTTTACGAGCTTACTACTTTTGGAATGAGAGTTCATCTGGACTGAGTAAGGGCTCTCAAAATTTGTTCGGTAATTAAAAATAAAATAAAATTATAACTGTTAGCTCATAAACATCTTAGAAGCTCCTAATAAGTTTACTTTATTTTTAATAGCTTATTACCACTACAACAATTTCATATTACCTTATGTAAAATTTAAAAGCATCTTATGAGCTCATATCACTTTGTATTCAAAAAGTTTAACAACATATTTATAAAATAAGACAAAACATCTTATCATCCATATTATGATTAGCCAAACACTCTCTAAATAGACGGTGATTGCAAATTGGGATATGTAGTAAGTTTTATGGATATTAAATGTCATTCCACGTCATATTCAAGTATTCAACTATGTTCTGGTTAAAGTGAAAGTTATTATTCTTGTAAGGGAGAGTGGAGTAGTTTAGAGTCCGGATTTATAGGGATTATGGTAACAATGCATACATATGTTGAAATACATGGCGCCCTTTTCCCTTTGTTATTATTTGTAACTCATGCCTTTTCTTATATGCAGATAACTTTCAAGCGGGTGACATATGCTTTGAAGCCAAAGAGACCTGCAATAACTGGTTCAGCAAAATAGGCTCTGTTCGTGAACTACTTCCTCGCATGTGAAGCCCCTACGTCTCTCATTATATTTATGTGTGCAATATTATCCATAAGATGTATCTGATGCTTCCATACCATGAATTCTTATACGCATAGATTTTTGTGCTGGAAGTATTTGGTCAACATCGATACTGCAGTACCGCACATACTTATTTTTTCAAAAATATGTAAAGTGAGCTATATGTTCTTGTTCACATAAATTTGTATTGATACTTCTGCCCGCTCTTCTTCTGCACTATATGTTCTTGTTTCACTAGTTCACAAAAACATACAGCATTGACATTATTTTCTTGGCACTGTGTAATTGCATCAACAGACTAGGTGACCTTTGTAAAATGAGTATTAAAAGAAATTACAAATTTGCTGTTTTTATTAGATTTGTTTTTCATTAAATACATCTCCATTAAAGATGAGTGAACAAGTTAATAGTCTGATGGACTATTTTGAGAGTTGCACTGCTAAAATTTTACATTTATTATTCTTTTTTTCATTGATTTCACCAGCTATTTGGAGCTTGCCATATTGCCTTGCTGGCGTTTCATTAATGATCATCCTCAGGATATCCTTCAACGCCTGGTTTTGATGACAAGAGGAATTAGTGATCCGCTAGCATCTGCCTATTGCCGTTTGTACTTGGTTCGATGCGCTCAAAGACTTCCACAACATGATACAGGTTCTCATTCTCGGTCAATTACGTGGTGTTTATAATTAAATGTTTATATGTGATTTCCTGGTAAACATCTTTGTTTTCTTAAATGTTTTTATATGGTTTCCTTGTGGGGTCTTTCATTCCCAGTATGAAGAAGAAATTGATATTTGATGATGATGTTAAGTAATCAGACCTTGTATTCTTATTAATTAAAAAATCAATTTTATATTCCACTTAGGTTTTGTGTAGAAACTCAAAATTTATGTAAATATCATTGAAGAATACCATATCTAAGAAGCGATTAGGGTTATAATCATTACCAAAATTTATAGGATCTATATTCTATTCAAAGGAGAGAATAAATATAATAAAGAATTCTAAAATGTCGGAAAGCTATGAAAACCATATAAAGATAATAATATAGTCCTACAATAGTTAAGATATGTTAGCCATTAGAAAATCTGCTTATAATTCAGCACTCCCCTTAAGTTGGGACATGTATATTTCAAACTCAACCTGCTAATTGGTCTCAGTAACTCTAATTGGTCTCAAAATAACTCCTTTGTTAAACGTCACCTATGTCTTGGGATATTGATAGGAAGGGCAAGCACATTTCCCAATTTAAGCCTTTCTTTGGTGAAATGCCGATCTATCTCCACATGTTTGGTACGATTGTGTTGGACTCACAATATTGTTCTCGAAATTATGTAGAGTCTAATGTTAATCAAAGATATCTCTAGAGTTGGTGCAACCAAACTCACATTTGGTATATTAAGGTGGAAAGGCATAGAAGAACATTTTTTTTCCTGCCAAAGTGACGAGGAATGAGAGCAGGGGCTCGATTTGGAGGAGGGACAGAAGCCCCTGTTGGTTTACCGACGGCGGGTACGGGCCTGAGTCCACTGCTCGTGGGCTGAAGAGTTGCAGTTATTATTTTATTTCATAATGTTATTTGGATTTTCTATTATTTATCTATTAAGACTTCTATTATTTGTAGTAGGTAGGGTATTTAAGCCCTTAACTAGGGTTTAATTCATTCATCATTAATAATATTGAGATTAGCCTGGACGCTTTGGGCAGCAGAGTGTCTACCGTTGATTTTCTGATTTCTGTTTTTATCAGAAAGCCAGAGTAGTTTGTAAAACAAATCTAAACCGGTAATCGCCTTCCTAATCTGTAACCTCCTGCTACAAAAATAAATGGCACATCTGGTTAGAGAGGAACTATTGAATTTTTAAGATAATAAATGTAATTTTTCATTGATGAGATTTGGGATAAAATTATCTACGAAATTGCTTCTTGGTCTATGCTTTTAGGGGAAATTCTATATTAAATTTATCTAGAAATTGGCGCTAGAAATGTAATCTGACTTTGTAACTAGTTGTAGGGAGTAGGACATCTCATCCCTAAGTTTGTTGTATAAAATTTATTATGTTTATAAAGAAAAATATTCTATATTTCTTTTTTTAAAGAGTATTTGATTCTATCACCCACTTTCTGCAGTATTCATGGAGAATATCCAGTAATACTTGGATAGTTATTATCCTTTCTTTAGATCCTACTATGTCTTTGCCTAGGAAGTATTTTTGATTCATGAGGTGTTTGATCTCAAATTATCTACCAAACACTTAATTAACTGAGCTATTGTAAGACTATCATCACCAGTTAAGATAGGGTCATCCACAGAATAAGGATTTCAATTCGTCATTTCCTTGATTGTCTATAGAAGAGTTTTTGATATGCATAAGCTTGTGAGTAACCTTGTTTCTTGCATTAACCGATGGATCCTGCATCTTGCGACAGGTTTTTTGGTCACGTGCATTAATGATGTAAAATTGCTAGTGATGCGCCTTTCACTAGCAAGACAATCCATGGATGGGAATCATTCTGGACATTGTACATCAAGTCTTACCATCATTGAACCCACTATTGAGTATATCATGAAATGCTTATTCAAGAATATTAAAAAGGTTGGTCAATAATCTAAACTGATTTTTTTTCTTGCGCATGATGATAGTTGAAAAGCTATGTAGTTGTTTTCATCCTTCAAGATTTTTATAAATTATGATTCAATATATATGTGGAGAAAGTATTTTTTTTCTTATTTGTTGGAGGAATTTCACCTTTCATTATTCATACCTTCGATTCTAAGCTTCCTTCACATGGCAGAGTAAGCTTTTCTCTAGTTATTTATGTTTGGATTTATTAGGCTTTATATTGTTGAGATGGATTTTAGCAGTGTTTTGATCTTTGTGACTGCTTTCTTGTTTGTTTAATATTTTAAATGTGCTTCAAAGACATTTGGAATTTGGAAATGTAATTCTCCTTGTTTTTATGTTTATTTGCTTGTTCTCATCGTCATGCAAGGTGAAAGTTGAGTGTAGCTTTAATTATAAATCGTTCTTATGGGATGCATTCATTTGAAAAATGTAAACTTTTTAAGATTTTTTAGAGTGCAAGGTAATCTCTGATTTTTTTTTATAATATCTTTAGAATTGTAAATGTTACAAGACACTTGAGAGTTCTAAAATATTTCAATTAAATTCTCCATGATTGTAAAATCTTGTAAAATATCTCCCAAATTAACACACTGCCTTGGTTATTACATTTAGCTGATAAATCTCCTTTGCTCTGTGACTAAGGCTGCAGAATTTCTTCTCTTTACAACAAATGTGATTCGCATTTACTTTAGTCCACTGAAAGTAATTTCATTGATGATATTTCATTTTGAAGTCATTTCTCATACTAGTGCCACTGCAACGCCTTGATTAATTGATTCATTGTTCATGGAAGACTGAACTGAGCGATATCCTTGTTTCACTTGGAATGGGAAAGAACCAAGCAAACTCGTCTGAAACATGTCCGTGCATCTCGATTATTCTTCATTATATATTGAAGGAACTTCCTGTTGGTTTTACTTGCTTGAATTCCATGGAGATCCTAGATCTAATCGAATGCGCTAATGATAGCTCTTTTGATCAGGTATGTCATCATAATGTTTGTATAATTGTTACACCCTTATTCTTGTGCTTGTGTGATTTAATTGTTTTCTTGAAATTAATTATCCGCCTTTTAATATGCAGTCTTTGAATTTCAAATTACTTGGACACAGGCTCTGTGAAAGGATATCTGAAGTGAGCAAGGTTCATTTGGTAATGGATAGAATTATACAGGTACGTATATTTATCGTTTCTTGTTTGTGGATAATTTTTTATTGTTCTTATTTGTGGATAGTATATTTTATCATGTATAGATGCTTGGGTGACTCTACATGATGACATTGTATCTGTATGAGACTTTTAAGTACGGGTTGTTAAAACAACCCTAAATTTGGCAGTATGAACTTATACACATTCTTCTACAGCTACTTAGGCTAGCGACGTGTCACGCCCTTAATCTCTCGGGTTTCGGGTATCACTATAATTATAAGAGAATAATAAATGAATTAATTAATCATATTTGTAAGAATCTATATATAAGAAACAATTTTATTTTATATCACAAAGATATTACTGTATTTCTTAAAAAGGCTAATTAGTTTTAATGTATATATATATCAGGAAAAGGATAATGAAAAAAGAAGAAAACTTTCAAATAAGAAAAGATTTGTATAAATTAAATCAAATATTAAAGATATTGTTGAAATAAGAGATATGATTAATATCTGATTGGGAGAATAAGGAAAGAAATATTTGTGGTATGGCAAGTTGGCAACAAATATTTCAATCATTGACTATTGATTGATTCCTTGATTTGTAGGCTGCATATCTTGTAATTAGGATCCCTAATTTTAGGGTTACCTAATACTATGACCCGTTCTTTTGGACTTCTTTTGGACTGAAACCGGCTGAATTGAACTGAACTGAAGGGATCTGAACTGACTAAATTGATTTTTTTATAAAATTAATAATAATTATTATAAATTATTAAATATTTTTTTAAAAATATTAATAATATTGTGACATTAACTAGATTGTATACTTAAAATTAATGATTCAAATTATTTTTTATTTATTTTATTTTAATTTATTTTGAAACAAACTTAATCGAAGCTGAACCGAAGCGATCTGAACTGAACTGAAATTGACTGAAATTAAGTCCAAAAGAACAGATATAAAGGGACATTGATTTAATAGCAAAATAAGTCAATTAAGAGAAAGAAATAAAAGTGTACTACTTTTAACATGGTATCATAGCGCAGGCTCAACTAAATTTTATGAACTCTACAAAGATGAGTTACATGCAGGCCTGTACAGAGGTGGTGGTCACCCCTGATAATCAAACCTCAACAAAAAGTGGTGATGATGGTAACCCACCAAGCCATCCCATTTAATGGTCTCCAGGAGACTAAATGGAAAAAAAAACTATATTGAATGGGCTCAAACCATCAAGCTTGCTATGGAAGGAAGAGTGAAGATGGGGCTCCTAACTGGGGCTATCAAAGATGGTGCTCCTAACTGATCCGAAGCTTGAGGCCTGGAAGTCAGAAAATTCCATGGAGAGGGCTTGGATTATCAACTCCATGGATCCCAACATTGCTAGACCACACATTTTCCTACCAACGGTTAAAGACCTATGGGAGCAGTCAAGGAAATGTACTAAGATCTAGAGAAAAGACAACCCTATGGACACTGAAGCAAGATAACTAAGGATGTGACTACATACTACAATGATGTAGTCACTCTACTTCAAGAACTGACTTCTTTCGACCCCGGGAGAATTAGGTCTTGACATGAAGCTCTAATGATTGTGGTGCCGCATGACGCGAGTGTTTCCGCCACTCGTAAAGGATGTGACAAGTGTATTCAGAGCGATCTTACATTGTAATCACGCCCTAAATCTCTCGGGTGTCGAATGTGTGGCAAACAATCAAATGCGCCTTGTATGTAGAGTGTTGTCACCCAAAACGAGAAGCGCTCGGAAACGGGTATGAAAATGATCTATAATCGTGCAAAAAATTAATCACGTAATTATGAAGGAAAAGCTTAATACAAAGCTATAAGGGTGAAGTCTTTTATATACTAGTCCTAATTGTGCCCCAAACAGAATAGGAATATCGAAGCATAACCCAATAAGCATAAAAGACATTTACAAAATAAGAATATAATTCTTTGGATAAAAGAAAACCAAATAAGAGACGGATTGTGAGAATCCAACTCTCACAAGGCAAGAAATCCCGCACTCTGATCTCTCCCGATGTTGGTCCTGGTCGCAGGATGCGCATCCCGAAGACACGCGTTGCACTTACTCGATTTGAATCGCTGTCTCGTAGCGAATCCCTGTCTTGGTACTAGATCAGTGACTCGATATCACTGTCTTTGTACTAGATCAGTGACTCGATATCAATGACGTGTTTCTAGTCAGTCTTCACTGCTGAATTACCGTGACACTCAATGGAACCTCGGCGAGTCACGCTGCCTAAAAGGCGAGGCGTGACATACTGCACCTTGGGATTCATCTTATTATTTATAAAGTGGAACTGTCGGGCTTCTCTTTTATAAGATTTCCACTATTAATGACTTGCCTGCATTTGCATTTCAGGTTATGTCATGTTATGACAACCTTGATGCATACTTGATGGTTGCAGATGCTTATGTAGATATTTTCTTGGAGAATCAGTCGGTAAGTTTTAGCATTCCTGATAAAAGTTTTATGTTTGCCGTATAAAGATACCAATATTCTGACACACCATTTATTTTGTTTTGATCAAGTCCTGAGTGTATGATTACTGAAGGGAACGCTGTCCTTGTGAATATATATAGCAAGAAAATCATATGGTGCAAAACTTTGAGAACTGATTTGATTTTGCCATTTCTGTTGAATTCGTGTTTGACCTACCGTGACATCTTGGAAAGCACACCAAATTCCTCTGCGTCATTATTTCTAAAGCTTGTCGTTTGTTTCAGTGGCGATGAGGATACAAAGTTTGAAATAAATTCTTACTCATTATTAAGGGCTATGCAATTCCTTCACTCTTCCATGTAAGCAGATTTATGGCCTGTCCGCACTATAAATCTCCGAGTTTGATAGCCTGAAACGTGCAACGTTCAAATGATTTACTGTGAATTGCTCTTTGTAGTTGGGTTTGAGTTTTTCATTTTAATGATTTTGTATTGTTAAATTGAGTTAAATTTACACGAGAACTTGGACTATCCGTCTGGGAGAAATGAAAACATCCTCATTCGTATCGTATTCATTGTGCAGGTTACTTTCCTAAATGTAATTCTGGATGGAATATTTGAACGTGCCCAAGTGAAGAAGTTTGGTGAAAATAGACTGGTCATTTTGCAGTCGATTTTCTTGAAAATTATTACTCGTTTTTCCAACATAAAGACCATATTAGCACTGGTATGCTTTTCGAGTGAATTTAGTTTCAATATAGCTTTTACAACTCAGGACTTTCTTCTATATGCAATTTCTGGTGCTTTGGCATGTAATTCCCATTCCCAAATATCCATTAGTTTCGAAGCAATTATCTAATGACTACGTTACATTATAGTCTGTTGACTTGAGATTCTCGTTAACTGTTGTCACTGACTCGAAGTATATGCTTTTGCAGAACCATTTTATTGATATCTTAGACTTGATGCATGGGAGCTCAAGAAAATCTATCAGTATGCTCATTCTTACTAAGGCTACAAGGTTTGTTTTGTCCCAAACATAGCATTTTGATATTGTGGTTCCAATTCTATTTAACTATGTTTTACTGAAGCCTAGGTGACTTTGTTTGATGGCTGATGCCAAATTGAGATGCAAAGTTAAGCATGTTATCAAGCTAATTATTTATTTTATTAACCAATTTTTTGTTAGTGATTTCGTCATTAGGTTGAGATTTGTAATGTGATATAGCATTACAATGATTAATTGGTATGAGATGGTGAACAATTACACTAATTATAAGACATGAATGCAATTAAATTTGGGTTCATATGGCATATATGGTTAGAGAGGGATGTCAGAACCTTTTAATTGAGGGATTAATTATTTATACTCCTATGAGTCCTATCAATCATAGATTCTCCTAATCAATTGATACTCCTATCAATTTGTCATATAGTATATAGAGTATCGGTAACAATATCATCCATTCCTAAATAGGTACATGGTTGATTAAATCTTAATAATCAATCATATATTTCAACAGTAAAAAACCACCTTTTTGCGTCATTTATGCTGACAAGCATTTTATTTTATTTTATTTTATTTCAATTTATGTTTTCTTTATTGAAAGCGTCCTTTCTATTTTTTTGTCAGGAATGGTCAAATTCAAGATCCAACATCCATTGAGGTTCTACTTGATTTTTCCCAAGTCTTGTATGATGACTTAGACTTCTCAAATATGAGAAAGGATGAATATCAGCATCCAGCTCGATTGATTTCTCATTTTGTTCTTCTGGTAACCTACATTTAGTCGTGAAAAGGTTTTGTTTGTGAATAATTGAGGTCTGAGGATTCAATTAGTTTTGTTCTGATATTGATAAGAATTGACTGCACGTTTGCGCTTGCTACTACTAGGTGGACTACGGGGCAGATGTTGAAAGCCAATTCAGGTTCCTTGCGCAATGTCGTGGATGTTTTGCTAATATTACGGAACTCCAGGTTCCCGCCGTGTTCTATTTTTATTATTTTTTTGTGTATGTTCACTATTTATCGTTCTCATCAATAGCCTGGTCAATCAATTCAATTGCTGCAAATTTTATTTCAGACCTGTTACTGAGCACTAATTGATTGAATTGTTCAGTAGCACATCCTGTTACACTATTGCTTATGATCCTGCAATCAGTTTTTAGAAAGTATCTGTGTAGCATTCATCGTACAAACCTTTGTCAATGCATATTTTCTATGATGAAAAAATTGCAATTTATATTGAACTTGATGAATCCTAACTTAAATAACCTGATCTTTTAATGTGAAAGGTTTACTCAATTAAAATCTTGTTTAAAAATACCGTCTTGGAAACCAAGCTAGGAAAATTAGGAGATCACCAAATCATTCTTAGCAGATTTTCCGGGATTTATTATTTTGCATAGCATATTTTTAGGAATATTTGTTTTATAGATCGGTAGCTGTATTTCCTGTTTCTGAGCGATGAATTTTCGACCTCCTTGTCTGTAAAACTGTATCCTTTTCATGCTATCAGAGAAGGTTAAGCCTTACGTTTATCCACCTTGGCCCTAATCATTACCATTATCAGTCCCTTCTATTTTGCTTGTTGATCTGACAAAATCTCAGATTCTCTGCCTATAAATCATTTCACTGTCCTCACGGCTGAATTTGTGACCACTTTTCTGTTAGTTGAAAGTTGTCCACAGCTCCAATCCAAAACATTTAAGACTCCCTCGCTCTTATATTACCTTTCACAAGTTAATTGGTCATAATTTTCTCCAATAGTCTCAATAAGTGATGATGTCCGTTTACGAATGTGGGCGTGAAGATTATCTCACTGAAACTACATCTCAGCCTAACTCTATTAACCCTCAGTTCAAAAATAGAAAGCCAAGAACAATCTGGTTATGACCTGGTCCTGGCTTATCAACTCCAAGAAAACAAATATCGTGGAGAACATTCAGCTGTATTCAATTGAAAAGGAAATATCGGATGCAGCACATGGCACTTTTCCATCACCGACAATGTGGCTGAACCCTTCAGACGAATAACGTCTTACTCATGCAAGGTGAATATCTCACCAATCACCACTGTCACTCGATATAGGCAACAACTCAACATGTTTTTTACTTTGAGTCATAATGGAAATACCCAGATGATAGCGTTTGGTTCAAGAACATTAGGGAGACTAAACAAATCTTTCTCATGGGACTCCGAAGTGGTAAACACAACATTGGAGTGTTTAAAACTGAGCCATGATTCTTCAATCATGTCCTTGGAACAGATATCCCAATACAATTTTGGTGGGAAGGAGTTTCACAGCCACGTACCAGTTTTAATATAATTCTTATTTGAAGCAATTCTTACAGCCACACACCCAGCTCTGCCTAGGAGAACTCTTAGCAAAATTCTTGTTGTTTATAGTTTATACAGATGTCAACTGGAATGGTTCTCCCATTGACCGGAAATCCACTTCTGGATACTGCTCATACGTATGGGGTAATCTATTGTATGTCACAGTATGAAATAGCTAGTGGTAAGTAGTAGTAATGCTGAAGCTGAATTTCGTGCCTTAACATGTGGATTTTGTGAATGAAAGTGGTTAAAATGCCTACTTCCTGAACTTAGAATTGTTACAGAAGATCCTCCGCAACAATTACTTGAGGCAATAGCTATTGCAATGAGCCAATGAACCTAATTCATCATAATAAGATCAATGATGTCAAGATTATCAGCATCATATCAATGAAAAAATCGGAACTTCACTCACCAAGTCCAACTTAAAGTGTGTAACATCAAAAGCTGATATCTTAGCCTACGCAATTTATCAACATTAGCTGATATCTTACCAGATTTTTGAGGATATAGTTTTCTAAATCAGAAATATAGGAGTATTTGTTTTACAGATTTGTAGATTTTTTCCTGATTTCAGATATCAAATTTGATTAGAGTGTGTTTAAATCTATCATTGTCGAAGGTTCATGAAATTATCAGAAACTTCTCTGAAAATCTATAGAAGTGTCTAGTTTCACATTCAGTTTTGATGTTTTTGACAACTGAACTCTTCACCCATGTTTTCAGCATAGATTCACCTGAAACTAAAACAAAAATGTTCAATAAAGTTGTAGGTACATGTTCTTGCAATAAATCACCCAGTAACATTATATATGAAAACATGGGTGAAGGAGAGTTCAGTGATTTACTATATATGGAGATTCTGGGTTGGTAATGTTGTCAAATTTCGCACAAGATTAAGTCCTTTAGATTTTCCATACTGTGATTGAAGTAAAACTTTAAAAGGTCCAGTATTTTGTGTCGTTTCTTATTGCAGGAGATGCTAGTTCATTCCAACAACAATTTAGCTGTTCGAGCAATGAAAGATGGAAGAAGTGGTATTGTAAAGTCATGTCTGGCATTTAGTGAAGTTACAATACTTGCTATCCCTGCTCATTTAAGACGGCTGAACTTGTATCTTGAAACTGCAGAGGTTTAATTTCTGCTTTGGAGTCAATTCAATACTAGTATTATATTTCTGTTATCACATTCTCCTCCCCTTCTAATGTTTATTTATATTAGGTTGCACTTCTTGGTGGATTTATTTCACATTCAGATGGGCTCATAGATGCAGCAGTAAATTGTTTGCAATATTTAGAATCGGTCAATGGTTAGATATATGCCTCTTTTCTCTAGATATCTGCTGCAGTTTCTATTTGTACTTTCCTCGCAGATCTTTTAATAGTAATAAATTAAATGCTACATTAACATTATGAGAAAACAGCACCTTCACTTGGTCTGGGCCGTCTGGCAGTTTGTGTGCTTTTAGCTTCTCTTTTATTTGGGCTGCACACTCAATGAATTACTACATGTCAGATTGTCAAGTTGAAAACAAAACCAAATCAAAATGTACTGTCTTGGACGAAAAAAATGCACTTCATTAGTATGAACCCCATCTTATTTATATAAATAGGACTTGAAATTTGACCAGATAATCTCTAATGTTGCTTACTCTTATTATAGAAAACCCACATACAACCTCCAAGACACAATGGAATAAAGATTAAACATCAATTGAACAGACACAAAATATCTTTTTTGCTTGAAATACATGGGAAGAAGACTATCTCCACTACTTCAAAAACCTCTTGTTTACCTTGCGACTGTGAGAAGCATTTCATGATTTGATAATTTGAAAAGTCCTAGTTTTCCAATAATACATGGAGGGCTTAAATAATTTTGTTGGGAAGTTGCTGAATATTTTACTTGTATTACAATTGCTAACAAATTTGAGTTGTCTTTGCATGCATTATCACTTGTCCTATTGCTGTTTTACTACAAAGTGTGTTGTGCTGAATTATTGTTCTACCTGTAGGTGTGGAGATGGGCGAAGATGTTGATGGGATTGTTTCATTAATATGCAAGTTATGTGGCTTGCTAGTGATCGTTCCAGGTATTACCCTTTTTCACATCTTATAATTTTTCGACTTCTTGCATATCTATATCTATTATGTAGAACAACAATGGTAGGGCTTCCTGATCCTGACATAATCTAAAATTTGAAAATCAGTGAGAACCACACTGCTCTTTTTTTTTTTTCTTTTTTTTTGGTAAAGGTCAATATCCTAAATTTGAAAAACTAATATCCTAAATTACATACAAACTTTTAAAAGTTCATTTTTATCAAAATCACCCTTTATTTTAATAATTTTAGATCTTTTTTAAAATTACCAAACAATTGTTTAGAAGTCATATTCTCCTTGTTTTACTCTATCGATTTGAAAATGTAATAACTTATTCGTACTTTGACAATTGTTTAGAAGTCATAAATATTCATTTTGTAACTTTTTTTTCCGATAATTTTATTAAAGCAGCATAAAACTATGAATTATTGTTTTTCTTTGTTGTTATGTGAATTTGGTAATGTAATTTTCTTTGGAAATAGAAGACCATTACTGATGGTACCAACCGTGCCAGTTAGTTGCTATACTAATGTTATTGGTATAAATGACAATTATATGTGCTCATACCAATTATATATTTGCATTGACAAATGCGATTGGTACCAATCCACCCCAACCTATTCGACATATATACACCGATAATGTTGAGACTCCCTGATGCATATTCTACTGATCTGTGATATTTGTAATAGTATTGATGTAGGCATTACCTTACTGAACTGCAACTTTCCTAATGTTCCTGGTGTCATTGCTTTTTCCTCACTGAATGAAGGTCGCCTTGAACAAGGAGTGGCCTGGATTACTAATCATGTGTTGTCTTTCTTAGACTCGCAGTCATGGTGATCTTTCCACTAACTTATTTGATAAACTTGCTTAGTTTATATTATGACTTTGGCGATGATAGTTCCCATGTTGTAGGATATTGCCTGGAAAGAAGACGAAGGTTTTATCTGCCATTGTTTTCATGTCAGCAGCATTATCCCAGAATCAAACCCCTTACCATAATTTCAATGTTAAGGTAGTTCTAGAAGGTTTTAATTGTTGTTTAATCTTGGTTAGGCTTTCTGAAAATATGAACATCTCCTCACATACTCTAATTTTGACTCGATACGTATGTGTAGATTTTTTCTTTAAATTATACTTCTAAAATGACATTAAGGGCTTTCTTTTAGTGACTTTAGATTAAATATGCATTGAACTCGCAGATATAAAGATAGACTAAAAATTTTCTGAAGTAAATACAGATTGAAAGATGATGTTAAAAGACTATTTTGAGAGAGATACTGAATAGTGTGATCGCATTTTATTTTATTCTAATATATAAAGAGGCTTCTCTGGTATTCATTAAAGGGGCGAATCAGGGATTCATTTCTTTTGAAATATAAAATATAAAATATAAAATATAAGGAGATAAACAACATACGAAGTCTTAGGTTGATATGAAGAACTTTGATATGTTCGGCATCAAAAAGGGAAGGAACTGAGAAGCGAAGGGGTTTGAGATTTGTTTCCTAAGAGATTTTTCAATCCACCTCTATCATTTCATAATGCATTTCCTAAACTGGATGCCATTTAACACCTCATTTCTCCCCCTTGCTACCTTGGTACATTTTTAAAAATTGGTAATATTATTACAAACTGTATAGTACGATGAGTTTGAATCAAATGCTACCATTATACATTTGTAGTATATGCATCCTTTGTCTCACTCCCTCTCTCCCTTTGTGGGTGCACCTGTAAATACATATTTCACACATCTTTACTGATTCTATTGCTCATTTGACCGTTATCTTTTTCAATGTATCCATCCAGGTCATGCATAACTACCAACTATTTTTCGGTGTTCAGTCTTACCATCAAGAACTGTTATCATTATCTGGTGTTGTTCTTCAGAGATTTTTAATGATCGTAATGCAAGAGCCTTCCATGGTATACTAGATTTATAAAAAGAAATGTTATTTGTTCTCCGTTTTTTGTTGGTGATGAAATTTGTGAATACTCAATGCAGAATTACTGTTACTAAGAAGTTACATTGTTACATTACATACTAAAATATGTACTTCAAATGCGAATGTTGGCTCACAGGTTCTCCGAGGGAAGATGGCTCTCGAAGGTTGTAACTGTATAGCTTCATCCTTCTTGGTAATTAAATCGTTTTTTAAAATAAATAAATATAGAGAGTAGTATCATACTATCATCGCTCTTGAATCCTGGAAGATATAGGTTTGTGAACCCTAGTATTATCATCACTCTTCGCGAAAGGAATTATGTATTTGCTTATTCTGAACTTGTATTTTGTGCATTTATAGGTGTCTGATGAAACATTAGACACATGCTCGAAATTGGTTGAAATTGCCAAGTCTTGCTCGAGTGCAGATGACATGTTTCTGCAATCTACTTTGAGGTTTCTAAAGTCCCACAAGTTCCTGGTGTAAGATAGTAGGTTGGAAGTAGGCGCACATGGATTTTATAGCTCCAAGTGATATAAACTAGAGGAGGTGATACAATTTGTGGTATATTCTGTTCGGACCATGGAAATCGTAAAACTAGTAGCATTTTTTTTCACTGCAGAAATAGAATGTAAACTAACTCAGATCTGATCACTGTAAAATATTAGTACGGTATAAATTTATGATTATATATGCGTTGTATTATTCCCCTCTACATTTTTAAGAGCTTCGTGGAAAGGAGCAAACATTGAACCATGCTCTTGTAGGACTTGGGTAATTAAAAAAATAAAATAACCTTGTTGGACTTGGCTTTGTTTTATAGGAGGGTGTATTCGATTAGGATTTTATAAGATTTTTTTGGATTTTAAAGTCTATAAATTTTGAAAATTCATAAACTTTAGAGAGTTTTGCAACTTTATTATTGATTTATATAAATTTTGATAGATTTTAAAGAATTATAAAATGTACTTTTTATTAATATAAGTAAATTTTCAGACATAAACTATTGATTCAAATGTAATCCAAATGCATGTGAACATACTTATCTAAAAAAACTATTTTTTTTAGAAAAACAAAAAAAATAAATATAATTTTTTTAATTATTATAATTTTAATTAGGGAAAAATGGCAATAAGGTCATTTTTCAACATTTTTTGACCAATAAGACTTTTGAGAAATTACGCGTGTCAATTAGGCCAGTTAAAATGTGTAAAGACAAAACTATCCCCTTCCCCCTTTTCTCTTCGCGTTAGGTTATCGCCCCCAATCACACGGATCTCCTCCCCCGCCTCACCAGATCAGGCGGCCACGCCGCATCGGATCCTCTGCCATCACCTCACCGGCGCGACTCCCCCCTCGGCTCCCCATCCCCACCGGTGGAACGTGCAGTCGTACGTCAGTCGAGTCTCCCGTGGAAGAAGACGATGACGAGAAGCAACCCCCTCCGGCCCGATCAGCCGCGAGTTCTCGGACGATTCTCTCCGGCGGCTTGGAGACCGCGATGTGCTCGAACGCGCGGGCGAGGAAGCCGCTTCCGCCTTCGACTCTACAAACACAACGGCAACATCTCCCTCGATTCGCCGGGGAACACGGCGGCATTGCGGACGCACTGCTCGTTCCGAGGCACGCGAAGAGTCTGTTAGAAGCATGACATGCTTGGGATCCGTTTTCCTTGAGAAAGTCAGAAGGTGGAAAACTGGTTAAATGTTGTTCTTGTTGGGGATACTTATCTATGTTTAATTTCTGAGTACACCAGTCTGTTGATTATTGCAGTGTTCTATTGATTCCCTTTCTTTGTATGTCTCCTAAAATTTCATTGACTATTACATTACATGAGTTGATACTTCTGTGCATTGAAATTCACATATTTTATACAAACTTGTGTTCAATCTAATTCAGTTATCCCCACTTTGTGCAGCTGACTGTGCTTGGGGAATGTCGATCTCGCCTCATAAAACTGGTTAGCATCTGGGCTGTACTTCTTTTATTGTGCTGTACTTATCTCTATGTTCAAATCAAGTTTCCTTTTGTGTCATTCTTAATCTTAACTTTAGAAAAATCCCACCATCCCAAAGTAGTTATTCGTACAATTAAATTCATGAACTCTAGGATGTTAGTGATACTAGCTTTAGCTGTAACATCTGACCAATTTAAGATTCCAGGTTCAAAGATTGGTTTAGCTCTTAAATTTTTAGTTGAAGATGCACTAGTTAAGTCAGTGATATTGTAGCATAATTAGTTAATGGAAACAGTTATATAAATGAGTCTCCCGTGAGTTCGGGAGTGAATCTTGTACGATGCATATATACGTGGCGTGTAGATGTATGTACAGAAGAAGCAAGGAGTGTCGTGCTGTGTATACAATGGTATCGGCCACTCTATAATTTTATTTTTATTTTGGTCTGTATGACTATGTTTGCTTTCTTTTTCCCAGGGAGAGCGGATGTGGATTGTGTAGTTCATCCCTCACTCGCAGTTGAACGTGTTGTTGTTGCCATTGCTGTTGGTGAGGTTTTCTTGATTCTTGCCAATCTGCAGGAGAAACAAAACTCTGATCAAAGAACTAAGCGTCCCACGCCTCGGGACATAAGGATCTCTGGAGCAGTCGACAGGGGTGCTGCTAAACTCGTACGCCAGAAAGGGATACTCGTACGCCTCCTGGGAAGTGAAGACGCTGCTCATTCGGGCCTCGGGGCAAAAGGATCTCTGGAGCAGTCGACAGCGGTGCTGCTGAACTCGAACGCCAGAAAGGGATACTCGTACGCCTTCTGGGAAGTGAAGACGCTGCTCATTCGGGCCCTAGTTTTTGAACGGGCCGCAGCTCTTCAAGCGCGGGCTGTAATGTTTTGTAATTGAAATTGTCATGCGATACATTTTGTTAAACAATATGTTCGAAATGATCGAAGTATGGATTTTTTTTTTGGAATAATATTTATTTTATTTTCAGTGTGTTTTTATTTTAACACTGAATGACCTATTTTAACACTGAACATACTGAATGTCATATTTTAACACTGAATGACATATTTTAACACTGAACATACTGAATGTCGTATTTTAACACACTGAATGACATATTTTAACACTGAACACACTAAATGTCATATTTTAACACCGAATGACCTATTTTAACACTGAACATACTGAATGTCATATTTTAACACTGAATGACATATTTTAACACTAAACATACTGAATGTCCTATTTTAACACTGAACATACTGAATGTCATATTTTAACACTGAATGACATATTTTAACACTGAACACACTGAATGTCATATTTTAACACTGAATGACCTATTTTAACACTGAACACACTGAATGTCATATTTTAACACACCGAATGTCATATTTTAACACTGAATGACATATTTTAACACTGAACACATTGAATGTCATATTTTAACACACTGAATGTCATATTTGAACACACTGAATGTCATATTTTAACACTGAATGACATATTTTAACACTGAATGTCATATTTTAACACTGAATGTCATAAAAACACACTGAATGTCACATGAACACACTGTTTGATTAAAAAATACACTGAACAGGATTGAAACACACTGAACAGGAATGAAAAACACTGAATGTCACATGAAAACACTGTTTGATTAAAAAATACACTGAGTGCGACCGGAACACACTGAATATCATCAAAAAACACTGAAACAATTTCATGAATTCCATTAAACAATTTTTTACACTGAATGTCTCATTTTTACATATACACATTTGTACATACACAAGAACAAGAACAAAAGATCCTTCGTGCATGGTCATTTTCTCGAGCATTCGGGGCCCCCAGTTCCCTTTTCTCAGTTCCCATTCGAGCGTGTCATGGTCATGAAGAAACGAATGAAAGAACTCGGCATTAGTGTTCCACTGTACCATAAAACTCTCCACCTGCATAAGTGAGACGTGCATAAGTTAAGGAATTGTAGATTACAGGGTAGGTCGAGGATCACGGGCAAGTACCCCAGTTGGTCGCATGTGAAGCTACTATTCTTGAACCTCTGAATAAGAGATTTTTGCCCCTGAAGAAAATCAACATCCACAAGTCAAAAACTTTCATCTATGCGCAAACACTTAAAACAGTAGCAATAATTAAACTTGAATACGAGCCCATGTGATATCACAAACATTATTAGAGCGAAACGAACATCCCCACACAAAGCCCTTGAGAATGCTCTTGAACTTGAGGGCAGAGACACTCGTCGTGAAGTTCACAAACGCGTAACCGAAGTTGACTTTCCTTAATTACAAGATTGTTGACAATAACCCTGATTAAGAGCGGGCCAGCAAGTGGCAATACCCAAGTCGCAATAATCAGAATTCGGAAAAGCCATCCTGACAGGGCTAACTATAGAAAGAAAAGTGTCTGCACGGAGAAATATTCACAAATCACAATAAGAACGTAGAGATATAACACCGCATAATTCACAACTATACTTTTCCCCAAAGGCGTAGAGATATAACACCGCATGCATAATCAGATAATGAAATGGTTTGTTAGTGATACTTACAGCTATACTTTTCCCCAAAGGCGTATCGAGGAAATCACCGAATTGCCTCCTGTACTGCAATAATAATAGCAGAAAAAAAATTCCCAATTAACATAAACTTATTCATTGTTAACTTGCAGCAAAATAATACTAACAATGAAAAAACATCAATCCAAATTAATCGAGTTATATCATACCCTAGGCAAATCTCTGCTGAAATCCATTGAAAAATTCCGCCACTTCTGAGTAATCTCCAACTCACGGTCAAGCTCACGAGCTCGGTCGGCGGCGGACTGCGCCACAGCGGATAGCCGCCTCGAGACGGCGTACCTCCGTTCGATTCGCTCCGCCGTTTTCCTGGTGTCGTAAACGAGCTGTTCGAGCGCGTCGTTAGCTCTCCGCCACCCGTCGCGCCACAGTTCGCCGGACGCCACGCGCTGCGCGAATCCGTCGAAATCGCTGCGCTTGAATGCGCGGATAGGCTCTACTCGGTGAATTGTTACGGTAATCGGCCGATGAAAAATACGCTGCTGAGGTTTTGAGAAAAGCAGAGGGTGCCATGGCCGATCGATTCCGGCAGCGTTGCCTCTCGCCGTCGTGCGCCACCAGAAGCTTCTCCGAGAAGACGATTTCGACGATCGTCCGCGGTGAGGATGAGGGAGAGGAACGTGAATATGAGTTTGGGTGGTGTGGGGTTGAGAGGATTAATTGAGAGAGGGGTAGTTTTGTCTTTTCAGATACATTTTTTTGGCCCAATTGACACAAAAAGGCCTAATTGACACGAAAATTAGAAATTGGCCTTATTGGTTAAAAAATGTTGAAAATTGGCCTTATCGCCATTTTTCCCTTTTAATTATTATCACAAAATAATTTATTATTAATATCATGTATAAATAATTAAAATTATAATAATTAAAATAATATATTTTTTTGTTTTATCATGTATAAATAATTATTTTTAACGAAAATATGATGAAAATATGATAAGATCAATTTTCTCAAATAGAATTTTTATTATTTTAATAGAGTGATGTGTATAACTTTTGTTAAATAACCAACAATTGTTTTATTTTTATTTTTCGTGTTTAAGTTTTCGTGTTGTAAAGAAGTTCATCGAAATTTCTCATAATTATGAGAGATTTTGAAAAGTCAATTTAGTTATATTTTGCAAAGAGAATTCATCAAAATCCATAAATTTTAAAAATCCATTAAAATTAATAGACTTTTGAATATTTACAGATTAAGTGGAAATGAACTGATATTAAGGTGAGTATTCAATCGGGAGTTTGTTGGATTTTATTAGACTTTTAAAATTTGAGTGTATTCGATACGAATTTTTAAAAGTTCATAAATATTCTGGTGTATTCAATCCATGATTTCACAAAGTTTTTAAAAATCTAAGTCTTAAAAGATTTATAGGTATTCAAAATTGTATGAATTTTAAAATTTTAGGAATTTTATTTGATTTTCATGTGAAAATATGATTAGATTTCGTTCCTGTATTGTTTGCCAATGGCTGTTGGCTCAATTTTTAAGAAAACTTACTTTATTTTATTTTATTCTGAACAAATAAAAGTTATTTTTGAAAATATAATTAAATTAATAAGAAGTAATTAAAAGATTAATTTTTTGATTCTCTCCTTTTTTTCCTTTTATATTGCAAAAAACAATTGCATTAAATATGATTTGATAAAAAAAATCTCACTTCATTGAACTAACATAAATTAAATTATTATTAAATGTGATTTTCTCTTTTGTATCTTTCTACGAGAATTGTGTGATAACGAGAAAAAATGTTCCGAACAAAGAAAGAATGCTCGTATCTAAAACGATCGTTGCGCTACGTCGGGAGAAATAACACTGCAACCAATTCAACCATTGGATCATCCTCAATCTTTCACATGTTAAGGACCTCATTTTCTATATTCTAATTGTAGCGGATCGACAAAATAACATTCAAGGACAAAGATATTGATGGCGGAATGGAGCAGAAAAAAAAATCTGACTGAAGTTGAGCGCAACGCGAAGTTTTCCTTTGCAAATCGAGGGTACCGTGCCTTGAAACGTCGAGGACTTGCACCGCCCTATATTCCTTTGAAAATTGAGCGCGCCGAGCCATGAAAGGTACAAGACCTGCAACGCGCCACACTATACTCTCCTTGGAAGCGTTGACCCTCGTTGACCGTCCACATGAAGCTTAATTTGAAGGGTTTTTTGGTCTTTTCAATAGCAAGATTGAAAAAGCTATAAAAAGATTTTGTTGGAACTAGAAGACACACCGCACATGCTTCTCCTTCACCAACCTACAAACACACACAACACACTATTTTTTATTTATCTCATTAGGATTTTGAAGGATTTCGGTGTTCTTGCTTTTGGGTCTTTATCATCCGTTAAGTTTTTAATCGAGCCAAATAGACACGTCGTTCGTCTTTATACGAAGATCATTGTGTACAATTTATTCTCTATTTTAATTTTATTTGAATTCATGTAATTATTTGGCTTAAGCATGTTTTTATGTTTTGATATTTATGTATTTTGGATGATGATGCTTGGCTAGATATCATGTTGGTTGGGTGAATATTAATAGTTGTAGGGTTGAGTTTTTGCATGAAAAATGTGGGTAATTGACATTTTTTTGTGGAGAAAACGGACCAAGTCCCTCCTATTTGGTAGATTCATTTGTCGTTTTTACGTGTTTGACCATAGTCGATTACCCTTAAGCCTAATAAGGTTATGTTTATCAGTGACCACCCAACCACCTATTTTTTTCAATATTTAATCCTTATTTTCAATTCTCTATATTCCATATTATCAACCCAACCACCTCTATTTTCTAAGTTTATCAATGACCACTTCAATCAATCAATAACCCATCTTTTTTTTATTTTTTAATAATAATATAATTACTTTTATTTTTTAGTTGCCCAAATTCTCTAAATGTTCGAGCTTTTAGATGTAGCGGTTCTAACAATATTTTCAATCAAGTCGTTTAATAGAGTTTGTGAGCTTCTCTATTGCGGACTTATTCCATGTTTTTCATGTAGCTCGATAGGCTTGCGATCCTATCGGTAGAGTATTCGAAATCGTTAATTTCTTCACCATCTCCAGTTGAAAAATTATTATGTCTAAATCGATCTTGTATAAAATTTGTTGGATCGTGATAGTTGAGGTAATTGCTTCTTTCATCTTCCACGATCATATTGTGCATGATTATGCAAGCAATCATTATTTTTCCAATAATATCAGGATCTCAAATAAGACATGTGCGTTTGATAAAAGCAAAACGAGCTTGCAACCAGGGACGGGTGCAGGATTGAACAAAGGGGTGGGCTGAAAAATACATTTTGTCAATCGCCACAATAATTTAATAAATAATAAAAATATCTTGATATTCAAATAAGTTGTGCTCGACGAGACTTCAAAACATAAAACTCATCAATAACTGAATTTATGTCTATATTTTTAACAAAATCTCTTTCAATATAAAGCATCAAAAAATATTTAAGTAATTCATCTCTCTATCTTGTTACGAAGGGCCGTCTTCACCTTCTTCATAGCTGAAAATACACGTTCAGTTGTCGTAGTAGAAATGGGTAACGTCAAAACTAGATGTATCAATTAATCTTGTTAACATTCAGTAGATATTAGACATTCCACTTTTAGTAAGCAATTGGCTCAACTCGAAAAGTGTAGAAACTCGAAACTCTTTCTTCATTATCACGTTATGCATATAATGTGTCATTACTCTAATTAAATAATATCCTGAGATATGAAATCTTCTGGATAAAATTTTCTTGCAAGCTTGCAAATATTATCTCTGTTAAATGATTCAAAAAGATTATTTTGATCTAAAAAGACTTCAATAGAAATATCATTAAATCTTATGTTCAACTCCATCAAGATGTGATCAATTGCTCCAATAAAAACATCAAAATGATAATGATGTTCAATTTTAGTTTGCCCACGAGATTGACCGACCTTAAAAGGAGAAGCCAAATCAGGAACATCAATACAATTTTTCAAGCAAAAGTTTTGAACTTCTTCCAAAAAACCTTCCCAGCCACAGTCCCTCATTTCTTGAAGAATGGTTTTAGTAGTAGACACAAAAGCAATAGCGGCCAAGATATCCTGAACCTTCCTTTGAAGAATTTGACAAAGAGAATCAGTAACTCTCATAATTTTATGCATCAAGTGTAAAGTGAACACGAATTCAAAGCTTGCCATATTTTTGTAAACCCCCTAAACTTCAGCCTTAGATCTTCCATTTTGAGAATGCTCGATAATAAGTTCAAACACTTTGAAAGTTGCACCATACATACCTATTAAACTCTTCACAGAGTTATAGTGTGAACTCCAACGAGTAGCCCCTGCACGCTGTACATTTCCAATATGGTTAGCGCCACTTCCTGACAAGATCCTCTACAACCAATAAACTTTGAATTTCTTGTCTTTTAGAAACTCTCAGTTGAGAGACACACTTTGGTGAAGAAGTTATGATATTAACAACATTATCCAAGTGCGATATGAATTTCCAAACAACACTATCTTTAGCTGTAGAAATTAATACTAATTGTAGGCGATGTGCAAAACAATGAACATAGTAAGCATATGGAGAATCTCTAAAAAATAATGCTTGAATCCCATTCCACGAACCACGCATATTACTAGCACCATCGTACCCTTGACCTCGCATTTTGGAAACCCGAAGATCATGATGAGAAAGAACAACACATATCTCATTTTTCAAATTTAAGGAAGTAGTGTCACTTACACTTTTAATTGCGAAAAAACGTTTTGTAAAAATCCCATGATCATTCAAAAATCTCAAGATAATGGCCATTTGCTCTTGTTTGAAGATATCATGTGCCTCATTAATAAGAATACAAAAGTATTTATCTCTGTTGGGATATGTCCTTCGATCCTACGTGTGAAATCGATAAAGTCATAAGGTCGTCTATGGATGTTAAATGATTATTCGATAATATTAAATTGTTGGGAACAATATAATAATTATCAATTAAATCATACCTACAGGGTCACACACGAGCTCAATATTGATATACATTGCTTGATAAATATATTGATTTAGAATCAATATTTACGTGGAATTTCGCATGCATGGGATGCATGGCTTGCATGGGATGCATGTCACATGGTGTGACATGGCATGCCACACAAGCTGGTGATTGGGAGTCATAACACATGCCATGTGGCATGGGGGTTATGAAATCCATTCAAATTCACCATAAACACCCATTATGTGTGGTTATGACATTGATATGGGGGTTACAAGGTGAATTGAAGTGGATATAATGAGGATGAAAATCAGATTTTCACTCCTCATTCTTACACTTTGAAACACAATTTCGAAATACACAAAAGAGAAAAAGAGAGAAAAGAGTTCTTGGAGAACCATTTCAATCAATCAAGCAAGTTCAATTTCCGGGTTCGTGTGCAACACGTAGAGGCCGGGCCATTTGTGCGGCTTCAACATCCGGGCGATCCAAAGGTGTGACGAGGTCATCCCAAAGGTGAACATTTAGAGGCTGATCCATTTGAGGTGGTTCAATCGACTCAACACCACCTCAACGACATCAAGGAATCACTTCGTCACCAAAAGTAAGATCTCGTTGATATCTCTCTCTCTCTATATATATATTGGATGTATATATATATATATAAATATATGTGTGTCTATACATATTTGTGTGCACTAAGATCATGGCATAGTAGATCTATTGCTTTACACGCTTCCGCACACACGGTGTATCGATCGGATCGGTATACCGGTACCTTCAATCTCCAACTTCTTCGCGAATCCTTTGACGTACTCTATTGGCCATAATATTCAAAATCTCCTTTTGAATTTCAGGAGCAATGTATTGAGAATTTTTTGGAGCATTATCAAGAACAACGTCATCAATTTCGTTATTTATAGTTGCAAAAGCCTTCAACAATTCTATAAAATTTCCACGGTTGGATGAAGACAAAGACTCGTCATGACCTCTAAAAGAGCAACCTTGTAGTGTAAGCCATCGAGGACTTATTATTGAAGTTTTTAAGCGCAAACTATTTCTCTCCTTCTCAATATTTGTTTGAGTATGCATAACTTTGTCTATATGTCCACACGGCTTCATCAAATCCTCTCCACGTCTCAAGCACATAGCATGTGGAGATGTAGCTGCACTACCAACATGACTTAGAAATGCACATTTATTTTGTTGACTTATTCTTTGACTAAGGCACAAGAATTAGCCATATCAACATCACGCATGAACAAGAAACAGTAAAAACAATATGCTTTATCGGTGGTAGGCGAATACTCCAACCAATGGAACTTATCAAACCATCTTTTCTGAAAGCTTCGATTTTGAGTGCCAAATTTTGAAATAGGATACACTTCCATTTCCGGGTTAGTAGGCCCAACTTTTAAATATTCACTTCGTATATCATCTCCCACAACTGCTTTCCTTTTCCCGGATCACGCTCAATAAAATGTATCGTGTTCTACATTTGAAACTGATGGGTTTACATCAACAGAAGTTGACCGAGATTGATTTGTTTGATTTTGTGTGGCAACAGATATAGCATCTGACTCGTCTGTGCTACCACCAATATCTTGACGATTAGATTTTTTGAAAAAAGACGATATAAGTATTTTTCTTTTATTTGCAATAGGTTAGTGCTCCATTTACACACCTGAAACTAAATTCAATTTTTTAAAATATATTTCTACGACTGAAGATAATTAATAAAAAAAAGTTCATATTTTGGAGAACAAATTAATCTGTTATTCTGTTAAACTTCGTATTGCAGATTTGCGGCGGCAAATGACAAGTTGACAACGACAACAACAACACGTTTGGAGAATTGGAGGCCACAAAGATTCACAACAAGCAAAATACCGAAATTTCTTTTTTAGGGTTTATAAAATTCCAAATTAGAAAATTAGTATATCAGAAGAGAAATATATTTCAATTTTTGGGTTTATGATGTGTAGGAGAAAGGAATTTTCAGAAAGATCGAAACTAGAAAATGAAAAAAAGGATGAAAAATCGTACTTGTTCCCGGCTTCTCGTTTCTCTCTTTTCTCAAAACATTCTCAATTCTCAAAACATAAATAATTTATTATTAATATAACGAAATTGGGAATTGAGAATTTTGAATATATATATATATATATATATATATATATATATATATATATATATACTCAATGTACTATAATTTATATTTATTTTGAATTGGGTCATGATGTTTACACCTCAAAAATTACTCGGCACACCCTTAGGATTATTACACCCCTTTTTAATTTACTTTAATACCCCTTTTAAACATAATTGAAAATCTGTACTCTTTCTTCCTGTTCTTTTCTCCCTTTTTCTTCTTCCTTCTACTCCTACTAACTTCAAAACAAAAAAAATATTCTGATGAAATTTCAAAGCTACACAAATACAAATTACTACAAGAGCTACAACTAGAATCTCCAATAGAAAGTTTAATTTTATATTTGAATTTTATTTACATATTTTTTATTTTTAAATTTGATACTTTTTGAGTTGGACAAACAACTCCAAGAATTTTTTAAACTTCCCGGAATGAACATGACCTGAAATCAGAGAGTTTCAAGAAACCACGGTTGGTTCAGCTATTTCAGCAAACAGTTGGTGGGCATCGCGCAGGAAATCAAACCAAATGTAGAAAGTGGAGAGAGTTGTAGAGACGAAGGGGTTAGAGATGAACCCAGATTTCAGAATGTGGGTATGACCGTATGAAGGTGCTCTCCTTGCGAGAAGAGGCCGAAACTTGTATAAGCACGGGTCAAGTGGACCAGAGCGTAAGCGTTTGGTTTAGACCCGAACGGTGTAGTTGAATGGCTTATGTTTTGGCTGAAAAAAAACATGATCGCTGCCGAATTTCAGCCCTGATAAGACACTTGGCCATGTTACGACGGAGTCCTTTTCAAGAAACGTCCGATAATTTTTTTGTGAAGGAGGATGTTGAACATGAAGACGTGTTGAACTTGGTCTGCCATTGGTTACGGAAGAAAACTGATGTTGTTACTTAGTTAGTAATACTAATTTATTAAAAGACAAGTTTGGAATTTTAATTTAAAAAATAAATAAGAAAAAAATGAAAAGGGTGTGCGGAGTAATATTAGAGGTGTAAACATCATCACCCTTTTGAATTACGTGTTTATTACCTCATATTTGTTACTCCATTACTTATTAGGCCCAATAAGCTCAAACCCAATTTCGTTATATTAATAATAAATTATTTATGTTTTGAGAAAGAGAGAAACGAGACACGTAATTCAAAATAAATATAAATTATAGTATATATATATATATATATATATATATATATATATATATATATATATATATATATATATATATGTGTGTGTGTGTGTGTGTGTGTGTATGTGTGTGTGTGGGTATTAAAAAAAATTGCACTGAGTTCTAGCCTAGTGCTGTCCGTTAATGCATCCGCCCCTGCTTGCAACACACCAAAAGCCCGCTCAACATCTTTTCGTGCAGTCTCTTGATGATGAGCAAACAACCGGTGCTTCTTCGTTATTGGGCTTGGAATAGATTTGATAAAAGTTGCCCATTGAGGATATATGCCATCAGTGAGATAATATTCCATATTTGTTTCGTGACCATTTACGATATAATTGACCTTTGGTGCTCGACCCTTCAAAATATAATCAAAAACAGGAGACTTGTCGAGTACATTGATATCATTTCTCGAACCTGGGGTTCCAAAAAATGCATGTCAAATCGACAGTTCTTGTGATGCAACTGCTTCCAAGATGATTGTTGGCGTCCCGCTTCTTCCTGCATACTGCATATTGCCCTGCCCATGAAGTGGGATAATTTTTCCATTCCCAGTGCATGCAATCAATACTTCCCAACATACCTGGAAACCCTCGTTGTTCTCCAATATGAAGAAGACTCGCCACGTCATCTTCGGTGGGCTTTCTCAAGTACACATCACTAAAGTTGGAAATAATACCTTCAACGAACTTGATGACGGATTTTCGAATGACTTGTGCGCTCATTCTCAAGTATTCATCGTGTAGGTCTGTTGCTGTCCCGTAGGCCAACACCCTCATACCTGCAATACATTTCTAAATCGCGGACATACCAAGTTGACAAGTTGCATCGCGCTTCTGTACAAAATAGTTGTCGGTGTCGACGAGCTTGTTGACTATTCACGAACAAAGGCCTTTGCAGGCGATACATTGTTGGAAAATGTGAGGAGGATAGATAGATAGGGTCTTCAACAAAGTATTGCTCGAAAACACTATCATGTCCATTTTCACGTTTTAACTCATCGTAGCGCCTTAGAGCTCTACCAATATGGTTTGATGGTTGAAAAGATAGAGTTGATGTTGGAGTTGTGTACTTAATGTCTAGATTTAAGTAACGGTAACTCCCGGTCATTGCCATTAATCTATTTAATTAAATAAACAATTATTTGCGTTTAATTATTTATAATTAAATATATGCAAATTATAGTCCTAGATTATATACGTTGTAGTTAGTATGGTGTGCGACGTCACACAGAAGATCATACTATCGGTTACTCGTATATAATCGAACAGTTGCTCACGACCTAGATGGACACGGACCAATCCATCGGTATAGTCGTTGTGTGAGAGAGAAAATAATCTGTCTTGATTATTTTATCACACTTGTACACTTGGTGTATTGGGCGGATCGTTTGAGATTATCGATTAGGATTGCCGGCGATAATCAATTTAAGTCTCAGTGTATTTTATTCTTAATCCCCGATATTATTGCGGGTGTGTATATTTAATATAAGTGACTTTGATTTTCCAAAGGAATTGACCGGTTTAATTATTGGGTCAATTACCGGTTAAGTTGGGTCGCTATATTTTATATATGACATGCCGTGAATACTTGACGGGAAAGTGTATCCCGTAAGGGTTGATAATATCCCCGAGATGAGTTCATAAGGAATTATTATGTAAACCCTGCAGGTGGATTCGTTCCGCGTAATAATTAAGGTTGAATGGTACTATTCTCGGATATAAGAGATGAATAAATTAATTAGCAATAAATTAATTTTATTCATGGATATTTATATCTTAAATACACGGAATAAATAATACTACCGGAGAAATATTATTTGATATAATATGGTTTAATATTGGCAGTGCAATTAATTTATATAGTGGAAAATAAATTAATTAATAATAGTAAGGATTAATAGATTTGGGCTTGGGCTCAATTTAATCACTATTATTGGAAGCCCAATATTCCACCTCCTTAAGATCCCCTACGTAGCCTATAAAAGCACTACATGGTCTTCTCTATTCTCATATAACTTGAAGATCACAATTCAAGAGAGAGAAAGGAGAGAAGGAGATCCATAGAGTTCGGAAGATCGTCGCCCACCCGACGTTCGAACGAGTGCAAGGAATACGTGGGAAGGTCTCAAGGTCTTCAATAAGATCTCGTTTCTCCGCACAACGAATCGAAAGGTGAATTAAATATTTCCGCTATTTAATTCATGTTTATTGAAATATTATCGAAAAACAAGATCCGATAAACGGGGATCCAAACCGAGACGAGTCGGGAGGTGGCGGTCTTGGACCGCCGGACCGCCGGCGACTCGAGGCTCGGTTGGAGTGGATCACCGTGGGAGCCCTCGGCTGGGCAGCCCACTGCCCGCCTAGGCGGCGGGCGATCGCCCCGCGGGGAGCGATCGACAAGTCGCGGCTTCGCCGCGGCTAGGGCTCGATCGGATGCTCCTCGGGCGGTGGCTCCGGGCTGTTCGGTCGTGGTTTCCGAGACGTCGATCGGAGTCGGTTCTACGACGATTCCGGGTGATCGATTTCCAACAATTTGTATCAGAGCGTACGGTTACGTTTTTCGTTAATTGTTTCGATAATCGATTCTCGATGTATATGGCCATAGATTAATTTAATTTGTTAAATTATTGTGCTATATTGTTCTACGTCTTTGTATTCTCTCTCGTATGAATTTTGTTGAACGGAAAAATTAAATATTAAAAATCGAGGGTTTTCGGAATAAACGAATCGAACCGGATCGATCGTTCGTGGGCTCGGTGCGGGCTGCCGGGAAGGTAGCTGGAGGCACGGGCTGTGCGGGCTGCTGGACGTAGGTTGAACACGGCTGGGCGTGTCGGCGTGTGCCACCAGTGGCGGTGGTTCGCCGGACAGCTTGATGCTCGGACATCGAAGGCAGCGGCTGGACAAAGGGCTCGTCGACTTGGCGTTCACCATCGTGGGATGGTTCGCCGGGAGTCGACGGAAGCCCAGCAAGTCTCAGCTGCACGCACGCTGCTCCGGCGAACTCAGACGGGCGTCGGCGCGATCGATCGAACGGCGCGGTTCGTTCGGCTCGATCGCGGACTGATCGTGCGTGACTGAACCATGGGTCGATCATCGATGGCATGGGTCGTCAGTGGAGACGTCGTGCCGGAAATCGACCAGGGCTGGTGCACAATCTCGCCGGAGAAGACGATGAATTTTTTTGCGCGCTGTTGGATTTTTCAAAGGTGTCGGCCGACACTCTTTCCCGTCGGCCGACACCAATGTGAATTTGTTCAGCATGGCGTGAATTAATTCTTGAAATGAACTTGTGCGTGGATGCATGAGATGTGCATGGCCATGCGTTTTGCATGGCCATGCGTTTTGCATGGTAAGATACACGGCTGTGCATGGTTCGATAGGGATGGACCTTTGATTCGAGTGGGTCTCGTTTTCGGTTCGTCCCGGTAAATCCGATCTTTCCGGAAATAATTTAATCTTTCTAATTTTATTTAATTTAATTTTGGAATTAATTCAAATTCTATTTGGATTAGATTTCTTAATTATGGAATTAAATAATGGAATTAGATGGTGATTTAAATTTGGAAAGAAAAACCTAGTTTCTCTAGATATCCTATACCTACTTGAATTAGAAGTCTTAAGAAAAATCAAAATTCGATTTTGATTAGGATTCTTGAGATCTAATTTGAATAGGATTGAGAAATTATTAAAATATTGATTTTATTTAATTTAAGTATTTTATTTAAAATCATTAGATTAATTCAAAATTTATTTTGAATTGAAAAATCTTGGATTTTATTTAGAATAGAATTAAATATGGAAATCAATGATATTGATTTTATTTAATTCAAGTATTTTATTTAAAATCATTAGATTAATTCAAAATTTATTTTGAATTGGAAAATCTTGGATTTTATTTAGAATAGAATTAAATATGGAAATCAATGGATTTTAATAAAATTGATTTTATTTAATTTAAGTATTTTATTTAAAATCATTAGATTAATTCAAAATTTATTTTGAATTGGAAATCTTGGATTTTATTTAAAATAGAATTAAATATGGAAATCAATGGAATTGATTTTATTTAATTGGAGTATTTTATTTAAAATCATTAGATTGATTCAAATTTATTTTGAATTGGAATCTTGGATTTTATTTAAAATAAAAATTAAATATGAAAATCAAAGAATTTTTCCGTCACTCGACAAAGTATTCAAGACGTAGAATGAAGACTCAAGACAAGCATGCAGGAATTCATCAAGGTACGAATAGTCGAGAAATAATTTTACTTGAGCAATTATTTGATTATTTGTGTACGTACTTGCATGAAATGTATGTTTTTTATTATGCTTATGTGTATTTAATTATGCATTAGATAGCGTATCCCTTTGTTATAAAAAGCTAAGTGGGAGAGGGATTGGAAACAATGCCATGGTCTCCATTGCTGTTCTCTTGGTGACTTTTATGAACTTTTGAAGTTCATATAGATAAGACATTGGAGGAGAATTCTTGTAATTCCTTTTACAAAGAAACATTGATTAAGTTTATCAAACAATGCCTAATTTGTCTTTCTGAAATTGATTTCAAGTCGACTCATTCTCACCCCGGGGAGTGGAATGGAGCCAAAGCCACTTGGTCATGTAGAGGACACAAATTAGAGACTTTCGTGTCATTTATGACTAGATCGATTGTCTGCTCGGCTCCCTCATTCTATGAGAGATAGGGTTGTTCGCATGGTGAATCACTGGTAAGAAACTTCGAGTTTCACTTATGATTCTCCGCGTCTTGATTTACAAGATCGAATGGATCAAGTAATTGGATTTCAATTATATAAATCTTTTGGTGTAGTAAACGTCCACATGAACGTGGCTTGCTATACTGAATGAGATTTTGGAATAATTGATGTAGACAGTTATAGGGAATTGTGAAGGATTGCGAGTTATCGTAAACGTCCACACGAACGTGGCTTGCGGTGACATACCAATTCTAAACGATTCACCTTAGTACTGAGTAATGGTTTACACTTAGGTACGCTTTATAGTATTCTTCCCAACGAAGTAACGCTATAATGATGTACAACCGAAGCAAATCTAATTGCTAAATCATTTGGGTGAGTAAACGTCCACATGAACGTGGCTTGCTTTACCTGATGGGATTTTAGATGTGATTAGTGATTTAATGATATTATTTGAGGGAGATAGTATCGGAGATTAAATCGATTGTTTGTTGTTATATGTGCTCATAGATTCGGAAATGGCTTTGAACCCACTTTATGTGATACTTAAGGATTTTAAACTCACTGGTCCCTAAATGTAATGATTGGAATAGAGATCTAGACATTACCCAAACTGTTAAAGAGTGCAAGGTTGTACTCAGTGAGCTTTCTCCTCCCGAGCCTATTGACATAGGCGGCTAGACAAGAAGCGATGAGGATACTCATAAAGGCCAGTCGCTTCGAGGAAACGCTTAAACACGTTTTTGAGATGATTGACCTTTTGGACGAGTTGAGACGGAAATCGCAAGCTCTTGTAGCCAATGCCAAAGGTTTCGAACCTAAGGGCAAGATCGGGGAAAAGGAAAAGCAAGCAAAGAAACCAGTGGTCCTAAGCTACTTGGACCACGAGATGGGACGAGAAAGCCAAGAGGCAAGTGTTCTCGATACAAACAGTATGGGTACTGGAAGTCTGATTATCCTCTCAAAGAAAGTACGAAATTTTCTTTAGTCGTGAAACATAGTCAGTGGTATTATCTAGCGGAACCTGGTATGTAGATATGGAACCACTGACGGTATGTGCATTTTAAATGCAAGGGTTCCAGGAAACCCGACGACTTAGAAAAGAAGAAATCGTAGTCTACATGGGCAATGCTGTGGAGGAGGCAGCAGTTGCAGTGGAGGACATTTTATAGGATTTCATTTTGAGTTAATGCTTTTATGTACCTTTCATATTAGAAAGAACTTTGTTCTGGATTTCTAATGAATGGATATTTTATTTCTTTTAATCATTTGATGGTTATAAGAAGAAATAATGATATTATTTATTTTGGTACATTAGCTAGCAATATATAAATGATGAATCCTGAGTCCACCACGATGCAACGAACCGTTTTATATAACTCGTTTTACTAATAAGAGATTTCTTTATTAAATCATTTATACTTGTGGATTCTTATGCTAAGTCATATTTATTCAAATAAGAAGTTCAAAGGTCGAAAATTGATTGTAAGATCAATTAAGTTGAAGGAGTGGACCTTCCGACCTAAGAATCTAATTTGGAAGATGATACGACTAAGCAATCCTTTATGGATATAAGATATAAGATCCGGACAAGTATAAGAATTGATTGACTCTGATATATGCAGACCTATGTCTACTCAGACAATAAGGTACGAGTACTTCATTTGATGATTACTCGAGAAATGGATTAGAATACCTGATGTGCCACAAAAGCAAGTGTTTTGACAAGTCAATGGAAACTAAGAAATTGTGGAGAACCATCAAGTTTGTAGCCTGCGATTTGATCGCGGAGGCAAGTACCTGTCTGAGGAATGCATGGCATACTAATCAGAGATTGGGATTTGATCCCAAATGACTACACCATACACTGTTGTGTAGAAATGGTGTGTCGTAAACAAGAAGTGGAACTCTTATAAAATTAGTAAAGCATGAGTTATATGGAACTACCTATGTTCTATGGATATGTCTTGGAAACAACAGCGCATTCAAATGCGGTTGTAGAATATCCTGGAAGAACAAAAGATGTGTGTTCAATAGTACTATGAACCAGAAGGACGTTATAAGTTCTAACGCCCGGTTCTTAGAGGAAGACTATTAGATGAACCACAAGCCCAAAATGACGTGATACTTTTGGAATGAGAGAAAACGATAAAAAGGACTAAGAACCAGCCGAACCGAGTAGCGGTACACCACTAACTGCACCTACTGTTATTACTGTTAATACACCGGAATGCCGTTGTAGTGGGAGGTTGTGTGACAACCAGAGATATTCATAATACTAGGAGAGTCTTCGGACTCTGGACCTAGTATACATGAAATCGATCCCTAGATCTACATGAAGGCAGTACTAGATCTAAATGTGCCTTCTTGGAGAGCAATAAGGATTATTGCTAAGAGGCGAGATCATTTAGAGTACAAGCTTAGTTGATCCATTCATGGATTGTAACAAAGCTAGAGTTCGTGGAACTTGCGCATTGATGAGATAGTCCATTTGATGGATTCATCAAAAGGCATTGACGAATCGTGTGTATGGGAAACGTGATGGAAACAAGGTGGTGTTTCTCGGAGGTTTTATGTAGATAACATTTTATCATTGGTAACAATGTAAAGATGTTGTCAGACATAAAATGATGGTTGTTTAGAAAAATCGATATATGAGATAAAGAAGAAGTTAGAGCATGTTCTTAAGATCTATGATCTCAAGAAAAGAACATTGTACTTCTCTAGATATCTTATACGATTATGGTTCATTTTTAACATGCATAGTTCCGAGAAAGATTCGCTACCTTTCAAACACGGAATGCGTCTATCTAAGGGTATGTGTTTTGGAACACATAAAGGTGATAGAAGCATGATTTATGTCGTGTGTGTGTGATTTTCGTTTAGGTTTTAGTGTCGTTTATGTTTTTGTGTGTTTTGGATCTCACGGGGTGTGTTGGAGTGTTTCGAGTTCGTTTTATAGGTCAAAAGTTGAAGAAAGTCGAAGAAACGAGAAGGAATCGAGGAAACCAGAAATGGCGGTCGCCAAATGACAAACAGCGGTCGCCGGATCAAAACGGCGGTCGCCGAAGATGAATTGACGACCGCCGAAAGGGCCAAAAAGATGCAGTAGCTGGACAAAGATTTTGGGCAAAACGGCGGTCGCCGTTTTGCAAACGGCGGTCGCCGAATTCAAATGGCGGTCGCGGAAACTAAACGGCGGTCGCCGTTTTGAGGCAGTTTTAGGGCGGTTCCAAGCGAAGTCAAAGGTGTATTTAGGCGAGGTTTTGAAGGGAAAAATGCATCTTTCGCCTGGGAATTGAGTCGGGGAAAAGGAGACGATCCACTCGGAGCCGACAACTTCGAGATTCACGTTCAAGTCACGAGCCGTTTAATTCACCGTAATAGTAGTTGCTATTTCATTTTCTAGAACACTTGTTTAATCTCTTTTCATGCTATTTTCGAATCTTGCAAAAACTTATGAATGTTTAAGAATTGATAATGTTAGAATGTTTCTTTAAATGAATTTCCTTTGGTTAATTAAAGATTTTTCTAAACTAGTTCTTTGTTCAATTCTCTTGTTTAATTTCTTATTTATCTTTGAGTGCATTTTAAACGTTTCGCTTTCATTTGTCGTTATTCTCGTTATTCGATCTTTGCTTAAGATGTTGAACTAATTTCCTTACTCGGGTGTTTATATGAAGAATTAGACGGATAATTGTTTAACCGGAAGATCTTGTATAAACGTCAAACTCTTGATATCGTAACTTGACCGAGAGCGATTAATCAAGTGAATTAAACGTTGAAAAACGAGTTAAGCAACCCGACCGGGAACTTGACTTTCGATTGTCGATTATATAGATTGAAAAAGGTAGAAACAATTTGAAGTCGAGTTTGTAGTATAATCATCCGAGTCTTTTCCTAATTGTTTACTTCAAAATTTCCATTTTAATCGTGAGTTTCAAAATGAATCTAGGATTTAGTATAATGATCGACGTTTCTTCTACTTTTCATACACTAGAACATATCTCTTTCGTTTCCTTGGATTGATACCGAGTCAAGCTACAATTGACCTCGGATTTTGACGAGAGACGCGCACGAAAAACGTCTAATCAAAATTGGCGCCGTTGCCGGGGATCGAACCCGGGTCACCCGCGTGACAGGCGGGAATTCTTACCACTATACTACAACGACCGCCGAATAATTTCCGCGACCGCCAAACCAAAACGGCGGTCGCCGTTTTTGCAATTCTGGGAATTAAAAGGAGCGGGTTAAGGCAGTTAACACAAAACACAAAAATCCTTTTTCTTCATTTTTCTCTCTTGCGATTTCTCCCTCACTACTTCATCGATTTCACTCAAATTTCTTCCATAAAATCACTTACACATCATCTTGAGATCATTGCTTGCAGGTTTTGGGAATTTTCATTGGCAAATTTTCAAGAAATTCGAAGGTTTCAAGAGTGCACACAAGGTGTTCGACAAAAGTTCCGAACCAAATTTCAACTTTCTCGATCCAATTCAATGACTCTAACTCGAAATAGGCCTGGAGCTCGTGGTTCTCCACCACCACCACCAAGGAAAAGAGGACGAGGAGCCGCTACCACTTCCACTCCAACCGGACCTCGAGACATCTCCGACCGTTATGGAGCCCCGTTTCCGATTTTCGACGACAAAGAAGGGATAGCTTTCCAGAAGTTGATATCGAAGGGAGAACATATTTTACCTCGTCCGATTGATTGGGAGTTAATGGAGAAATTGAAGGTTACAGAGAGGATTATAGAGATTTTCAAATGTATGAGCCTAAGGATATTCGCGGAGATGGACTTCAAGTACTCCACGAAGCTTGGATTGGAGATGCTTAGCACATTCAAGCTAGTTAATGAAAAGAGGAAGCCATCATATGCTACGTGTCGACTCAATGGAGTAGAGGTCACGATAACGGAAAAAAGTATGGACGAGGTGTTCGGAATTCAAGATGGAGAGCGTAGGCTTACCGAAGAACGTGAAAGTGGGACCGTGAAGACAACACATTGGCAAGAGTTAGCCGGCCCGAATGAGAAATGGAAGGATCACGGTCGTTCAATTGCATTCATCGATCCCGTGCTATGCATAGTCCACAAGTTCTTGACCTACAACATCTTCGGAAAGGTGGAGGGAAACAAAGTAAACTCCTTGGAGTTCTCGTTCATTAATGCGGCCGTGAATGGACATGACTCGACTCCATTGAAGAAAGTGTGGGGTTTGATGGATCAAGCGGCTAGAGGGATACGGACTCGAGGGGCCTTGTTCCAATTTGCTCGACACCTTGCAATTAACAATCAAATTATTGGTGAAGATGATGAGACGTATAATGGAGAGCCGTGGGAAGGACCGCGAGCTTTGGATGTTGAAGAGTTTGAGGCTAGCGGATTAATTTTGGCCGGAGAGTTTGTGCCGCATGAAATCCGAACCGCCAAAGATCCACAAGTCATGATGGATTATCGACAAAAGAATGCGGCCCGTATTCAAAAATGGAAATTGGAGTTGGCGGGAGAAAGAGTGAGTTCTTCGATTTTGAGAGCGGCTCAACTTGAAGAGGAGAACCTTATGCGAGAGAGAGCGGGTTCATTGTCCGGATGGGGACATAATGTTGTCGACGGGACGCCGACAAGAGATCCGGTGTGGGAGCAAGCATACACGGACTTCGAAGCACAAGGGAACCAAGATGCCGGATGGACTAACTCGGGAATGAATTGGAGTCCTTCATACGAGATTCCTCAAACCGGAAACTATTACTCGGATTCGGGGAGGATGCATCCCGATGATCTCCAAGAAATAATCAATGCCAATGCTAGGGCATATGATGCACTTAATGCGAGGATGGACCGCATGGCTCTCGACGAGGCTACATGGAATAATCGGATGGCGGTCGAGAGGAGCTACTACGAGGAAACCAACCGCCGGATTGTGAGGGAGGCATTGGAGGAAAATGACCTACGTTGGACGACTCGACTGGAGGCCTATGCTAGAGGAGGAGGCCACTTTCCACCACCCCATATGTGAGAGAGGTCGTGCTCGGCACGACCTAGGTATGTTTTCTTTTCTTTTCTTTTATGTCTTGTATATATGTGTTAGTGCTTATTTGTTTTATCTTGGTTTAGTAGTTGGTTTAGTGTGTGCTTGTTTGTGGATTTAGTTGTTTTGTTTTGTGTGGTTTAGTTATGTTTCTTTACATTTTTTTTAGTTTGTTAGTTGGTGTGTTTGGTTTGAATTACTTTTCTACGCTCAATGAAATTGTTGTCCCGAATGTGGTAGTGTTTGCATGGGATATGGTTAAGTTGTTGCTTGAACTCATTTGGTGTGTTGGTTGTACCACTTGTTAAGTGTCGAGAAAATGAGTTGTGATATTCATGAGTTTTTCCCTTGCTATATATACATGTGAGCTTTTGAGCCTATTATTCTTTGGAGCGTATTGATATATTTCCTCGAGTTGTGAACATGATTGTACTTTGTTGGTGATTGAGATGCATGTTGGATGGAATTTTTATATATATCACTTGTTATATGACGATTCTTTGACTTGGTTGAGATTTAGAAAATGAAGTATGAGATTGCTAGGATTTAACTCCACGTATTAAAAAATTCCCCAAAAATGACCGTGCCCGTCGAGGGACTCCCTAGTTAACCCATTGTGCTTACATGGTGCCTTTTTCTTGTAACCGAGAGTTCCACGAGCGATGTGAGGTTGTGAGGGTGTTACAAGTTTGATAGTGAGGGTTGATAAGGGATATTGTGATGTATTGAACATGTATTCTCGTATAAAGGCATAATATAAAAGAAAAAGCTTACTCCCTAAATAAATAAAAAAAAAAGTAAAAAAAAAATGAATACTATTCGATTGTGTAAACAATTGATTAGGATTGAAGAATAAAAAAAAAAAAATCAAAAAGCAATAAAAAAAAAAATGAGAAAAGAGAAAAAAAAGCGGGGAGTACATAAAGCCTAACGAGAACATGATTTTATTGATATGATTTGGATGAAATAAGGGGGGTTGAATGATGTACATTTGGTGTAGGAGGGTGATTGTGAGTGCATTTGGTGGAGGAGAGGGTCGAGAGCGATTTAATTGTATTATTATTTTTTTTCGATTCTTACCTATTACCCGTGCCTACATTGTTTACAATCTCGTACCGATTCTTGTTCTCCTTGGTCAAAGTTTATAGATTATTCTTGTGATACTTGGTTATGCATGTCTCGATGAATCTCGATGTTCATATTGCATTGTTTTACCGTTGCTTTTTCGAGGGATACACTTGGAGAGTTTGGCGAGCTTGAGTGACATGGTATCATTATTATTATTTCTCTCGTCATTGACAAGTGGTTGGTTCGTGGTTTGTTAATGAGTTCAAAGTACGTGATTTGTGCAAGCACGTGTTGGTTGATTTTACCTTGCTCGGGACTAGCAAGGACTTGAGCGTGGGGGGGTGATTTATGTCGTGTGTGTGTGATTTTCGTTTAGGTTTTAGTGTCGTTTGTGAGTCGTGTTTTGTTATGTTTGTGTCGTTTGAGTTGTATTTTATGTTTTTGTGTGTTTTGGATCTCACGGGGTGTGTTGGAGTGTTTCGAGTTCGTTTTATAGGTCAAAAGTTGAAGAAAGTCGAAGAAACGAGAAGGAATCGAGGAAACCAGAAATGGCAGTCGCCAAATGACAAACAGCGGTCGCCGGATCAAAACGGCGGTCGCCGAAGATGAATTGACGACCGCCGAAAGGGCCAAAAAGATGCAGTAGCTGGACAAAGATTTTGGGCAAAACGGCGGTCGCCGTTTTGCAAACGGCGGTCGCCGAATTCAAATGGCGGTCGCGGAAACTAAACGGCGGTCGCCGTTTTGAGGCAGTTTCAGGGCGGTTCCAAGCGAAGTCAAAGGTGTATTTAGGCGAGGTTTTGAAGGGAAAAATTCATCTTTCGCCTGGGAATTGAGTCGGGGAAAAGGAGACGATCCACTCGGAGCCGACAACTTCGAGATTCACGTTCAAGTCACGAGCCGTTTAATTCACCGTAATAGTAGTTGCTATTTCATTTTCTAGAACACTTGTTTAATCTCTTTTCATGCTATTTTCGAATCTTGCAAAAACTTATGAATGTTTAAGAATTGATAATGTTAGAATGTTTCTTTAAATGAATTTCCTTTGGTTAATTAAAGATTTTTCTAAACTAGTTCTTTGTTCAATTCTCTTGTTTAATTTCTTATTTATCTTTGAGTGCATTTTAAACGTTTCGCTTTCATTTGTCGTTATTCTCGTTATTCGATCTTTGCTTAAGATGTTGAACTAATTTCCTTACTCGGGTGTTTATATGAAGAATTAGACGGATAATTGTTTAACCGGAAGATCTTGTATAAACGTCAAACTCTTGATATCGTAACTTGACCGAGAGCGATTAATCAAGTGAATTAAACGTTGAAAAACGAGTTAAGCAACCCGACCGGGAACTTGACTTTCGATTGTCGATTATATAGATTGAAAAAGGTAGAAACAATTTGAAGTCGAGTTTGTAGTATAATCATCCGAGTCTTTTCCTAATTGTTTACTTCAAAATTTCCATTTTAATCGTGAGTTTCAAAATGAATCTAGGATTTAGTATAATGATCGACGTTTCTTCTACTTTTCATACACTAGAACATATCTCTTTCGTTTCCTTGGATTGATACCGAGTCAAGCTACAATTGACCTCGGATTTTGACGAGAGACGCGCACGAAAAACGTCTAATCAAAGCAGTGAAAGCAGTTTCCTACACTTGGAGTGTGGAAAGCTTGATAAATGCAATGTTGAAAAACAAGAACCTGATATCGGCTATGTGGTTAGCATAGTGGGAGGATATCAAGGTAATCCTGGAAAGGAATATTCGACTGCTGTAAAAGTACTTTTGAAGTACTGTTCTAGACTACGAACCAGACGAGCATTTCGAACAGTTGCTCACGACCTAGATGGACACGGACCAATCCATCGGTATAGTCGTTGTGTGAGAGAGAAAATAATCTGTCTTGATTATTTTATCACACTTGTACACTTGGTGTATTGGGCGGATCGTTTGAGATTATCGATTAGGATTGCCGGCGATAATCAATTTAAGTCTCAGTGTATTTTATTCTTAATCCCCAATATTATTGCGGGTGTGTATATTTAATATAAGTGACTTTGATTTTCCAAAGGAATTGACCGGTTTAATTATTGGTTCAATTACCGGTTAAGTTGGGTCGCTATATTTTATATATGACATGCCGTGAATACTTGACGGGAAAGTGTATCCCGTAAGGGTTGATAATATCCCCGAGATGAGTTCATAAGGAATTATTATGTAAACCCTGCAGGTGGATTCGTTCCGCATAATAATTAAGGTTGAATGGTACTATTCTCGGATATAAGAGATAAATAAATTAATTAGCAATAAATTAATTTTATTCATGGATATTTATATCTTAAATACACGGAATAAATAATACTACCGGAGAAATATTATTTGAGATATAAATATCCATGAATAAAATTAATTTATTGCTAATTAATTTATTTATCTCTTATATCCGAGAATAGTACCATTCAACCTTAATTATTACTACCGGAATAAATAATACTACCGGAGAAATATTATTTGATATAATATGGTTTAATATTGGGAGTGCAATTAATTTATATAGTGGAAAATAAATTAATTAATAATAGTAAGGATTAATAGATTTGGGCTTGGGCTCAATTTAATCACTATTATTGGAAGCCCAATATTCCACCTCCTTAAGATCCCCTACGTAGTCTATAAAAGCACTACATGGTCTTCTCTATTCTCATATAACTTGAAGATCACAATTCAAGAGAGAGAAAGAAGAGAAGGAGATCCATAGAGTTCGGAAGATCGTCGCCCACCCGACGTTCGAACGAGTGCAAGGAATACGTGGGAAGGTCTCAAGGTCTTCAATAAGATCTCGTTTCTCCGCACAACGAATCGAAAGGTGAATTAAATATTTCCGCTATTTAATTCATGTTTATTGAAATATTATCGAAAAACAAGATCCGATAAACGGGGATCCAAACCGAGACGAGTCGGGAGGTGGCGGTCTTGGACCGCCGGACCGCCGGCGACTCGAGGCTCGGTTGGAGTGGATCACCGTGGGAGCCCTCGGCTGGGCAGCCCACAGCCCGCCTAGGCGGCGGGCGATCGCCCCGCGGGGAGCGATCGACAAGTCGCGGCTTCGCCGCGGCTAGGGCTCGATCGGATGCTCCTCGGGCGGTGGCTCCGGGCTGTTCGGTCGTGGTTTCCGGGACGTCGATCGGAGTCGGTTCTATGACAATTCCGGGTGATCGATTTCCAACAGTTGATGCATGAATGGCTACCTCCTTGATGATGATATCAAGTTGACGATTTTTTTCCAGCAATTTTTTCTTCCCATTCATCATCTTCGAGAAGATTGAAAACATTGAAATTGGAATTTGACGACATTTTTTATGAGAGTGGACTATGTAATTGTGATATAGAGATTTGTGTGTAGATATATTTCAATATTGGTCTCTATTTATGATTGTGGATAAGAAAAAACTATTTGACAATAATTCACAAGATATTATAGGTAATTTGAGCATAAAATTCTTTTGTCGATGTTGACAACACAAACACTCCATCTCGTGATGTCATGCCTTAGCCACAATAATTAACAAGATATGATAGGTGATTTGAGCATCGGATTTTCCTGTGGATGTTGACAACACAAGCACTCCATCTCGTGATACAATGCCTTAGCCACAATAATTCACAAGATATAATAGGTGATTTGAGCATCGGATTCTATTGGTGAATTTGAAATTTACATATCATAAGCAACATAAAACTAAAATACAACATAATCAATAAAAATTGAACATTACAATATTACATAGCATAAGCAACATAAATTAAAAATTACACATCATAAGCAACAAAAACAGAAAAGCACACAACATAAGCAACATAAATTGAAAATCACACAACGTAACTGAAAACAAATAAAATAAAATCACATCTCAAATAGCTCTTCCATGAGACAACGTTTCAAAGCTTCTTCTCCTGGAGATAGGTCCCCTTTGGACATCAAAGTATTAAGCATAGTTGCTTTAATGTTTCGTTCTTGCAACTCACGTGATGCTTGTATTTTTCGTTTCTGTATTTCACATTCTCCTTCACGCGTGATCCTCATTTCATGCAGTGTTTCAGTGAAATCATCAGGAAATGGATGTGATTGTGATGCCAAATCCTTTCATTTTCTTTTAGAATTAGCCTTGGCTTTATCTCTCCCACTAAGACATTGTAATCCTGAAGCACCAGGAGTGGAGTTGATTTGAGAATATCCATCTTCACTCGTGTTGCGATTTAAAGCACAAATCGCGCACCGCTCGAGAATATAAACACGAGATGACACGAGAAATTGATATGCAAAAAAGAGCGAACACAAAATTTACGATGAAACCTAAAACACGGGAAAAACCACGAGAAGGAAGAAACAATTCACTATATCGTTGAGGCTTACAATAATTCATCTAGTCTGATTTTCGTCTACCGGAGAACCCCAATTTATAGGTGTAGAAAACCTATCAAATTGGAAACAATTAGAATTATAAATAAATCTTTTTCCTAATTAATAAGGAATATAATTAATAAGGACTATTCAATATAATTATAATTCCCTAATTAAACAAATAAACCCGCGCAAATAACTTCAGTGCAAAAAGCCACGCAAAAATCTCAGCGCAACCATGCGAAGAAAAAATCCCGCTGAGACAAAAACAGCGCTCGCTGTTTTCACCTCGCGACCGCTGTTGGTAAACAGCGGCGGCTGTTTTGTGATTGCACAACACCATACCGATTTTCACACTTTCAACGCCCACCGGTTACCTCTCGCGCCCGCTGAAACCCTTCAACGCCCGCTGAAACCTCCAGTGGCGATTTTGTCCACTTTTGCGTTTCCATTCGAGTCATAATTCCAACAAATCGTCTTTGATCTTTTTGAGATGCCACGACTTTCTTCAAGATCATCTTCATCTGGCTGGAAACGCGTCGAACCAGCACTTTTCAACTTCAATTCCCACTTGGGATGTTGACGCATCACTCTCTCAAAAACCTCATGGTGAGTAAATTTGCCCATTCCGTAAAGTAGTTGAGCTACTTTCTCAATATCCTCTTTAGACTCACCGCTCTTAGCTCGATCGTGCGCCTTTTTGTATTCTGCAACCCACTTGGTCACGTTTGTGTTGAGACGTTTCCAGCGGCCCCTCAATGACTCCACTGTCCTTTCACTCATTCCTGGTGTATCTTCTCTTGTTCATATATTTGACGAACAGTTGTCCATAGTTTGGTACTTTTTTGGTTTGTACCGACAACTTCATTTGTACTAGCGAAACACCATGAGGACATTAGAGCGACGTCTTCTTGATCACTCCAGGCTTGTGGATTTTTTGAAATATTAACGTTGCTTTACAACTCTCCATGCACTGGATTTTCGAAGATATTTTGAAATGAGCTTTCATTTTCGGCAGGTTTGGGAAAATGATCAAAACTAGGATAGTATCCTTGGGAAGGATAGAAAATTTTGGATGAATTGAAATTTTGGGAATTGAAGAAAGAAGTATTCTCATTATTCATGGTAAAGAAAATATAAAAAAAATAGGTTTTTTCGTGTGTAGATTTATGTCAATGTTGATCCATATATAGAGTGTGTAAAAAAAATATACTCTTACAAAATTAAATATTTTTGTGTAAATTTATGTCAATTTTTTTTGTAAAATTATATCAATATTGGTCTCTATTTGTAAAGTGTAAAAAATTATGAATTTTTGGTATTTTTTTTATTTCTTTTAAAAATAATTTAAAAATATATATAATAATTTATTCAAACAAAAAAAAAATAAGAACCAATAGGGTCGTGACAAATGTCCGAACCCAATTGGTTACATTTAATTAAAACATAGGAGCTCATGTGGGCGGATTTCACCACAAACACGACCTTGAGCAATGAGAGAGAGAGAGAGAGCCCACTTTTTTTTTATTATCTACGTGGCGCCCACGAGGGCGCCGATAAACATAGCCTAATGGTTTTTTATGACTTGATTAACTATTCACCTTGTGCGGTCTTGTGCGATTAGTAGAGCTCGTTGTCAGATAAATGGGAAAAATGGCAATAATGCCAATTTTCAACATTTTTTCGGCAATAAAGCTTTTGAAAAATTACGCGTGTCATTTAGGCCTCCTAAAATGTGTAAATACCGTATTACCCTCTTCTTTCTACCCACCCACCCACATCATTCCACCACCCCCGTCGTGAATTTGTGCAGCCCCAAATCCGCCGTGGAGGAGCTTCGTGAATGTAAGAGAAGCTGCCGGTTATCCCATGTCAAATCCGCGCTCCTCTCTTCAATCTCAATCACCGGCTGAACACGGAAACCGTAGTCGGAGCCCTTCAAATCCCCGTCTTGCATTCGCGTCTATTGATCGAAACCCTGGCCTCTGTCCCGCATGACGATTCCGATTTTTTAGTGAAGCTCGGTCGAGAGGAGATCGATGAGGCTAGGGTGAGTGTGTTTGATTTGCTTGTCTGCATTCTCTCCTCTGCGGCACACAAAACACAGGTACTCTTTTAATCTACGTTTCAATGATTTCTAGGTATTATGTATACAATGCCCACCAAATGTTCGATCTAATTCCTCACATAGATTTTTCTGAAATTTTTATTTTTTTGTTTAAACTTTGTTTAAATTTTATTTCTTTTGTCATGCATCTATAATGACAAGTAGTGATTTGTATTCGGATGTTTCTCTGCTTCATATGTATGTGCATTAAAAAGAAATTGCAAAAGTAAACAAGTAGTAGCCCTTGTCGTTTTTGCATTTGTTTTCCCTCAGCTTGTGTCAAATTCCAAATGGGGGTGTTCAAGTGCGGTCCCACGCCTAGCGCACACAAACGAGAGCGGGAGCCCGAATATGCACTAGAGAGCCTCAATCTATCTCAAAACCATATGGTAGTAAGTAGGAGAACTCCGTAGGCTTATATCATAGACTCCCCTCTCACAATTATTCGATGTGGGACAACTCACAAGTGGCCTTCAACACACCCCCTCCACTTGTGAGTCCTAGTCAAAGGGTGGTTATAACCACTCACAAACAGGATCGAAACCTGCTCTGATACCATGTTAAATTTCAAATGGGGGTGTTCAAGTGCGGTCCCACGCCTAGCGCACACAAACGAGAGCGGGAGCCCGAATATGCACTAGAGAGCCTCAATCTATCTCAAAACCACCCTTTGACTAGGACTCACAAGTGGAGGGGGTGTGTTGAAGGCCACTTGTGAGTTGTCCCACATCGAATAATTGTGAGAGGGGAGTCTATGATATAAGCCTAGGGAGTTCTCCTACTTAGTACCATATGGTTTTGAGATAGATTGAGGCTCTCTAGTGCATATTCGGGCTCCCGCTCTCGTTTGTGTGCGCTAGGCGTGGGACCGCACTTGAACACCCCCATTTGAAATTTAACATGGTATCAGAGCCAGGTTGAATAAAAAAATCTCCTTGTTCGCGTTCTTCGTCCGAAGTGTTCGTTTTGGTTCGTGTTCTTCGTCCGAGGTGTTCGTTTTGGTTCGTGTTCTTCGTCCGAGGTACATTGACATGAGCTCGTTTGGGTTAATTTTTTTTTTTTCTGTTCGTTTTGATTGTTGGCGTTTTCGGTTTCGCCAGTCAATTGGTGTTCGCTTTGGTTAATTTTTTCTGTTCGTTTTGGTTGTTGGCGTTTTCGGTTTCGCCAGTCAATTGGTGTTCGTTTTGGTTAATTTGTTCCGTTCGTTTTGGTTGTTGGCGTTTTCGGTTTCGCCAGGCAATTGGTGTTCGTTTTGGTTAATTTTTTTTGTTCGTTTTGGTTGTTGGCGTTTTCGGTTTCGCCAGTCAATTTTGGTTCGTTTTGGTTAATTGGTTAATTTTGGTTCGTTTTGGATAATTGGTACGTTTTGGTTGTTGGTTAATTTTGGTTCGCTTTGGTCAATTGGCGTTTTCGGTTTCGCTTGTTTTCCAATGGCTCCTAGTGAGGACTCGTTGCAGTCAATTGGTGTTCGTTTGGATGTGGCTTCAGAGTCTTTTGTTTCCATCCACCGAGGCAGAGTATCGTGCTATGGCTTCCACTACGGCTGAGACTATATGGTTGCGCTCATAGAATTTTCGTTGACAAACTCTCGATGCTTCTTGTTGTACCATCGTGAGTTTGAGAGAGGGTGTTAGAATATATTAGTTATTATATTTATAGGATTAGGTTTACCTTTTGTTTATAGGATTAGGGTTTACCTTTTGTTTTGGCTATATAAAGCCTCTCTCTTGTATATTTTAGATCACGCTTATAAACCCTTATTTTGTTCTAATACCACAAGTTCTCTACGTTTATCTTTTCCTTTCCTTTAACCCTTGTTGGATTATATAAATCCTAACAAAAACAATGTGTACTTAAATGTGAATGGGGGTAAAACAATGTGTACTTAAATGTGAATGGGGGTGTAGTTATAATTAGTCCTTCAGATTATCAATACCTGAATGAAAGAAAAACAATCTTTCTGATTGCAGTTTGTTTAGGGAAAAAGAAGCTCGAGCATTCGGACTCTGTTCCGGTCAAACGAGCCTTGCGTTTGCGAGGTAATGAGCTGCCCTCTCAAGGCTCTTACACCGAGGGTTGTAGTAAAGCCTTATCTCGGCAAGCGTGTTGCTCGCGTCTACGAAGTCGAGCTTCGACATGGATTGTGCGCATTTGGGCAAGAGGCCTCTCAGGTCGATGATCTCGGTTTTGAGGCTCGAGCCTCTTTAATTTGTACCAATATATATATATATATATATATATATATATATATATATATATATTGACATTGTTTTTTTTTTTTGGTCATGTACAGGAGGAAGATGATGTTGTGTCCAAATGGAAATGGAATGGAAGCTGGACGCAGCTTGTTCGTATCTCTCGTGTATGTTCCTTTGAATAACAAAAAGCTTTGGATGGGAAAATAAGAGAAGCAACTTGCGATTTAGAAGATACACTCGAAGCCCATTTGCCGAATCAGTTCACCTTACAATCATCAAATCAGAGTCGTCGATTATCGTTCTCATTGTACTTGCATGAAAAGGAAGAAGAGGCTGAATGTTAGTGTGAAGCTGCTGAAGGAGTCAAAGGATGTGGTGGCTCATCTCATTTGATAACATTGGGAGTGTTAGTTTGGGTTAAAAGTGGATTTGGTATTTTTATTCAGTGTAATTTTATAACATCTAAATTTTCGATGGGTACGTTTACGGGGAAGATTATGTGTCATTCAGTGCCATTATGTGTGATTATGTGTTATTCGGCATGCTTGTACTTGTGTGTGATGTCATTCAGTGTTTTACATTCCATTCAGTGTATTTATATGCCTTTCGGTGTATTCTTGCTCACTGTTGTGTTTTGGATTTTTTTTGGAATATTTATTTTATTTTCAGTGTTTTTTTATGACATTCAGTGTAAATACACTAAGTAGGATTAAAATACAGTGAGTAGTATTAAAATACACTAAGTAGTACTTAAACACACTGAATAGCACATAAACACACTGAATGTCACAAAAATACACTGTTTGATTAAAAAATACACTAAGTGCGACTGAAACATACTGAACACACTGAATATGACTTAAACACACTGAATAGCACTTAAACACACTGAATTGAGTAGGATTAAAATACACTGAGTAGCACTTAAAACACATTGAATAGCACTTAAACACACTGAATAGCACTTAAACACACTGAATAGGACTGGAAACACACTGAATAGCACTTAAACACACTGAATAGGACTGAAACACACTGAATGTCACAAAAATACACTGAGTAGGATTAAAATACACTAAGTAGTATTAAAATACAATAAAACACTGAATGTCACAAAAATACACTATTTGATTAAAAAATACACTAAGTACGACTGAAACATACTGAACACACTGAATATGACTTAAACACACTGAATAAATAGCACTTAAACACACTGAATAAGACTGAAACACACTGAGTAGGATTAAAATACACTGAGTAGCACTTAAACACACTAAATAGCACTTAAACACACTGAATAGGAATGAAACACACTGAATGTCACAAAAATACACTGTTTGATTAAAAAATACACCGAGTGTGATCGAAACACACTGAAACACATTGAATATCATTAAAAAACATTGAATATCATTCACATTTACAATATTAAAACACATTGTACATCTTGTTACTGCTCGTCAACAAATGCCCGAAAATCAGTTTCGGTACATAAACCCCTTCCTCCTGATGGATCTCAACCCACTGCTCACCGTCGGTTCGATCTCCGACTGGACCAGAACCCTCGACGCCGCCTCCGTCATCAACACTCCATCGCCGGTAGCACACCACAAAGTACGCCTCTGGCGAGTCCCTCTTCGGGAAGAGCCAAAACGATGACTCCCTCTTCGTGAAACATGCGCACAAGACACTGACCAAGGTGAACATTGTACCCAGTCCTAAGAATTGCGGGGTGAACATTGTATTCTTTAGCGAAGACAAACGGGGACAATCCCTTGTGGAAGCGCCGCCTGTGGATAATTAATTTAAGTCGACTCGTTCTCCTTCCCAAGAAGCCGAATCGAGTCCCCGCATTCTGTACTACCTCACAGCCTCTGGAGTATGTAAGATTTGTTGGAGTTACAGAAGTTACCGGAAAAAATGTCACTACCCATGATTACATTGTTTCTTTGTTCTCTCAATTGTCTTGTTTCGCGATACACTTAAACATGTTCGCGCATGCAATGAAACCCACGAGATCAGAGGCTATCAACGCAGCCGACAAGAAGAAGAACCGATCCATATGACCATCGTTCAGATTCGGGGATATCCACCCGGGCTTCTCGTCCCTCGCCGTTATCTTCACCAACACCGTCAAAATTATGCTGCAGAGGAAGCTACCCAAGTTCGACGACGACATCGACTCCTTGGGGATCTACGCGGGTTCCTCCTCGCCGCCCGATTCCTCCGGCGTATTACGTCGGTAGTCGTCGTCGTCTTGGTTGTTGTTGAGGTCGAAGGGCGGCCTCATCATCGGGATGCAATGACGTCGACGGCTCGTTGGAGCTCCGCCGAGAGGTCGCCGCTGCCTTTCGAAGGACTGGGTCGAGGTGTGGAGGGCGGTGGGGGCTGAGTAGAGGGAGCGGGGGAGGGTTTGGGTTTGGGCCGGTGTCATCTGTGTGAAAATAAGTGGAAGGGTATTTTCGTCCTTCCATATACATTTTGTTGGCCCAATTGGAACAAAAAAGCCTAATTGACACATAAATTAAAAATTGGCCTTATTGCCGAAAAAATGTTGAAAATTGACCTTATTGCCATTTTTCCTTATATAAATTTGTAGAATATCTCATTGTGAAACCTAGGTTAGAATTCCATTTGGGTAAAATCAAAGTATCACGAGTGACGACACTTTTGTTTAACAACTCATTCATGCTTCTATATCGACCTACTTCTACTAATACAACCCCACCCCTAACTACTTTTACCTTTGATAAAACTCGATCTTTTACTTTTACTTGTTTCGTATTATTGTTTGCTTATTTCACTTTCAAGAACAACGAAAATCCTCTATATGTTTACTATTTGATTTAATTTATTTTCATTTACTTGCTTGACAACTAATCTAATTTCAACGCATTAACCGATAGTATTGCTCTCATAGACGACTATTTTTTAGTAGCACATTTTGACGAAAACAATTAACTAAATTATTATTAGAAAATAGTAAAATTTAATATATATATTAATGTTGGGACTGTGAAATTTTATTAATTTAAATAAATATTAGTGTATCGATAAATTAATATTTTATTAATTAAAAGAATGTTTGTATAAATCAATAAATTTTTATGTTTTATTAATTGTATTCATGTATAATAAGAACGTACCATCAATTTACTGTATACAATTAAAAATAATATATATATATTAATGTTGGGACTGTGAAATTTTATTAATTTATATAAATATTAGTGTATCGATAAATTAATATTTTATTAATTAAAAGAATGTTTGTATAAATCAATAAATTTTTATGTTTTATTAATTGTATTCATGTATAATAAGAACGTACCATCAATTTACTGTATACAATTAAAAATATATTCATTCACGAATGTATCTATTCATTAGAACTAATTAAATATGCATGTTTTTATTAATTCGTGCACTTAAAGTATATTCATGTATATTGATTCATTGTATAGTATACAATTAACTACTAATATACTAATGCACAAATGTACATATTCATTTAAATTGATTAAATATACATGTTTACGTTAATTTATTCAAATTAATTAAATATACATGTTTATATTTGCACTTAAACTAAATTCATGCACGATAAATAGAGGAATTATTTAATGTACTCGGTACATAGATGATTTGGTATTCCCAACCTATGAGTGTGCGACATGTGGCAACAAAAAGGTGAGATGTGAATTCCTCTTAATTTTTACTTCTCGATTTGATTTTTTTGATTCCCTAAATAAAAAAATAAAATAAAACAATATATAAAAAGAAAAATAAATTAAAAATACCAAAATTTGAAACCTAAATGAAGTGCCGAAGTTTCGCTCGTTTCTTTGTTATGTTTTAGGTATGATTTTTGTATATATGTGTGTGATCATTGAGGAATTGCTTATTATTGTGTTGACGGGGCTTACGTGAGGTGTAGTCGAGTTTTCTTGTCAAATTGTAAGTGAAAAACGACTAAAGAATGGTATTGACTCGACACCGGAATTGCAGCAACATCGACGCAAAAACTGTTATCGCTCGGTCTGAAACGTGATTCATTCTATACACGGTTGGGAAGATCTTGAAGTAAAAAATCTGGGGAATTTTGAATCGCGAAAATCGGAGTTCGGATGGAGAATTTTGACATGAATCGAGAAGTTGCGCACGAGGACGGGTGAGGAGCCGAAGAGGTTAGAGACTGGGCACGACCGCACCCAAACGGGAGCGACCGCTCCTAATGCATTTCCAGGTTCGATCTTCCGGCGCGACCGCACCCAAATGAGAGCGACCACTCCCGATGCATACATACCTTCAATCTTTCGGCGCGACCGCACTCAAACGGCAGCGACCGCTCCCGATGCATTTCCAGGTTCGATCTTCCGGCGCGACCGCACCCGAACGGGAACGACCGCTCCCGTCGCAAGCTAAAATGTTGATTTTTCCCAAAAATTTGGTGTTTGAGGGTATTTTTGACCTTTTGAAGACCCACATGCTCCTTGGAAGCTATAAATAAGAGAAGCACATAACACTTTCCATACCACAAAACACTTAGAGAAATCTAGAGAGAGAAGAGTGAAAATCGAGATTGGAGATCATCTTCCCTACGGATCGAGCTTCCATTGACGACAGATTCGATCTTGGATCACGACGGAGACGAGAGATTCATCCTCTACATCGATCGGCTACATCTTTCTCTACTCTTTTTCCTCTTTTGCTTTGTTGAATTTTCTCATTTCGAGTATTAATTTCATGCTTGGATTTGTATGAGACTTGAGATTTTGCTTGAGATTTATGTTGATCATGCTTTCCTTTATTGATTACATGTTTGAGTTGTTGATTTCCATGGCTAGAAGTAGCTAATTTCTCATTAGGAGATGGGGTAAGAATCATGCTTACAAGGTGTTTGATAAAATGCTTGAGAGACTTTTACTTGGTCTAATTGTGTATTTTCAAAGCCACGATTGAGGTTAGCCACCGGTGATCGGAGTTAACTACAATTGGGGATTAAAATAATTGCTTTCACCGGGAACGGGGGCTTTATTCCCAAGGCCTGATAGTACACAATTAGGAAACTAAAACTTAAGGAACGAGTATAGTTAACTAAAACACTCATCACCATTTTGGGATGCTTTGTTAGGGAATTAAACGGTTGGTTTGGGTGAACAAAACCTTCCATTCCAAGCTATACTTTGAATTTAAATACAAGATTATCCGACTTGGAAGACAACGATAATTGGACATTCTCTCTTGCGTTTTATAATTCACTTTGAAAATCGATTATTACCTTGTCTCCGATTTTCTCCCATTTCATACAACTCCCGTTTACTTGCTTTAATTGTTTACTTGCAATTAGTTGAACTTTTGAGATATTGAAATGAATTTTACCAAGAAAACCTCTCACTCTAGCCCTCCCTCAGATTGATATTCTGAGCGGTCGAATTACAACGAACTCTCGGTTTTGAAGCGAGATAAAAATATTCTCTTTCTTTGCGATTGAAAAACGCTTCTTCAAAATGAAAGTGAGAAAAACGGAGATAAAGAAATAGTCGTCCTACAAAGTGAATTATGAAACACAAGAGAGTAATCTGGTTGTAATCCTCTTCCAAATCATACAACCTTGTATTTAAGTTCGAGAATTGGACCGGAAAGAAAAGCAATGATCATGTATGCTAATCGATTTAATTACCTAGTAAAGCACCCCTTGATGGTGGTGAATTCACTAAATGACCAATCTCGTTCCTTAAGTTCTGAATCCTAATTGCTTGTAATCGAACCTTAGGAAGAAATCCCCCGTTCCCGGTGATAGCAATTGTTTTAATCCCCGAATTAGTTTAATCTCGTTCACCAAAGATTATGCTAAATCGTGGTTCGAAAATAAATCAAATAAGGCAATTTAAACTCTCTCTATCATTTCATCAAACACCTTGTAGGCATAACTTTCACTTCATCTCCTAATGAGAAATTAGCTACTTTTAGCCATGGAAATCAAAAACTCAAACATGGAATCAATAAAGGAAAGCATGATAAACATAAATCTCAAGAAAAATCTCAAGTCTCATACAAATCCAAGCATGAAATTAATACTAGAAATGAGAAAATTCAACAAAGCAAAAGAGGAAAAAGAGTAGAGAAAGATGTAGCTGATCGATGTAGAGGATGAATCTCTCATCTCCGTCGTGATCCAAGATCGAATCCGTCGTCGGTGGAAGCTCGATCTGTAGGGAAGATGATCTTCAATCTCGATTTTCACTCTTCTCTCTCAAGATTTCTCTAAGTTTTTTGTGGTATGGAAAGTGTTATGTGCTTCTCTTATTTATAGCTTCCAAGGAGCATGTGGGTCTTCAAAAGGTCAAAAATATCCTCAAACACCAAATTTTCGGATAGTCAACGGAAAAATCAACATTTTAGCTTGCGACGGGAGCGGTCGTTCCCGTTCGAGTGCAGTCGCGCGCGGAAGATCGAACCAGGAAATGCATCGGGAGCGGTCGCGCCGAAAGATTGAAGGTATGTATGCTTCGGGAGTGGTCGCTCCCATTTGGGCACGGTCGCGCCGGAAGATCGAACCTGGAAATGCATTAGGAGCGGTCGCTCCCGTTTGGGTGCGGTCGTGCCCAGTCTCTAACCTCTTCAGCTCGTCACTCGTCCTCGTGCGCAACTTCTCGATTCTTGTCATAACTTCTCCGTCCGAACTCCGATTTTCGCGATTCAAAATTCCCCAGATTTTTTACTTCAAGATCTTCCCAACCGTGTATAGAATGAAGCACGTTTCAGACCGAGCGATAACATTTTTTGGGTCGAAGTTGCTGCAATTCCGGTCTCGAGTCAATACCATCCTTTAGTCGTTTTTCACCTACAATTTGACAAGAAAACTCGACTACACCTCACGTAAGCCCCGTCAACACAATAATAAACAATTCCTCAATGATCACACACATATATACACAATATATACAAAAATAGTACCCAAAACATAACAAATAAACTAGCAAAATTTCGACACTTCACTAAATTACGATTTTCTCAATCAAAAAACCCAAAAACTAATAATCTTTAACTTACTCCTGTTAAAAAAAGCAGAATTAAAATTACAAAAGTACTGTATATATTTTTTTATTCTAGAACAATCAAGTTGAAAGCTCGTCCTCAATCAAATTAAGATCTTAATATGGAGAAACAGTCGCTGGAATTCGATGATGAAGCTACGGTCAACCTCACCCTCAAATTGCCAGCATAAACACCTTCTGCGAAATCATCGTCGCCCTCCAAATCCGAAGTCCTCTTCTTCCTCGAGTCCCACGACTTCGATCTCGACGCCGCCGCCTCAACTTACTTCGACGATGCTTACACCGTTGACGCTATTCCGCTGGCGCAGGCTCAGCCCTTGACTCGTTTTCAGAGTCTCTTGTTCTCCATCTCGATCCAGATCCCCTCCGCTTCCTCCTTCGATGTTTACAATATTTGCACTGCCCCTAAACCTAGAGCCGCCGGGATCATCTCAGACCTGTGAGATTTGATTTTGTGATTTTTTTTAATAAAAAATTAAATATAATCTTGCATTTTAATTCTGGTTTTTTTAGAGAAGTAAGATTATTGGGTTTTTTTTATTTCTTAAAAGCCACATGTCGCTTTTTTTATAGGTTTGGATCACCACATCATTTGGGGTAGGTGGTATACCGGAGACACATAATAATTCCTCAAATAAGTAAATATATATTCAACAATAAATGATTTAGATAAAAATATAAAATAATATCTCAATATAAAAATAAAATAAATAAATCATAAATGAAAAATATATAAATTTCAATATGATATTAAAATATAATGTACTTTTGGCTAAAAATATTTAGGGGTGACTATTCGGGTTAGGGTATTCAGATTTGTACCGAAATACCCGCACCCGTTTGAGTTTTCGGGTACCAGTACCCAACAAAATTGGGTAAATGGTCGGGTTATGGGATTCATTTTTAAAATTATTTTGTATTAGGGTACCCGATTACCCGTTCGGGTATACCCGAAATACTCGATTAATTATTTAAATTAAATAATAAATATATTAATATATTAATTACAAATCTAAAACATTATATATATAATAAATGAATTTTTTTTATTGTTTTTAATTATTTTGTTTTGTTTTTTATTGTAATTTTGAACTTTAATTGATATTTTTTGTTGTTGGTTGGTTCAAAATACAGTATTGAATTTGATTATCATTGTTGATTTTTTATTAATTAAAATATTAGGGTAATTTTGGGTACCCGATGTACTCGATTACCCTGCCCGGGTATTGGGTACCCGATTTAACAAAGAGGGTCGAGTTATGAGATGAATTTTTTTCCTTATTAGGGTATAGGTACCCGAAAATTTTGGGTGCGGGTACCCGTCCGTACCGAATAGTCACCCTTAAAAATATTATATGCCTTCAATAAAAATTAAATAACAATAAATTTATATTTTAGCAAATTATAATAATATTTATAATTATACTATCTCCTTTTTAGACTAATAGTCACACTTTCTTATATTTTCCAAAAAAAAATATTATTATATTATTTGATCAAATTTGAATAAAAAAAAACTTAATGTTTTAATTTAGATGGAAAATTTTATTATATTAGACATATTATAAATTTATCAAATATTAATTTATAAAAGTTTTAATGTAATCTCAATAGTAGAATAATACTATTTTAAAATAATTTCTAAGATAATTATTTTTTCTAAGTGATCTTCCCCCTTTATATAATAAAAGGTTTATTTACCCATTCATTATTATTTTATTATTTTTTTTTATAATATTTACCCATTCATTATTATTTTATTAATTTGTTTTTCATAATTTATTGGTACACAATTAAAATCGGATCGAAAACTATAAATTAATTTTTTGGAACTGAAAACACGTTTAAACTTTATCCGGTCTATTTTCAAGTATAGTTCAAATTTTGAATACTAATTTATTATTAAAAAAATCATGCAAATCAATAAAAAAAATGTATTTTATTATATAAATCAATAAAAAAAATCAATCAAATCTTATATGGATGGACTCTGTGAATTTTTAAATCATGAAATTTCATAAATTTTTTAATGTTCAAGAAATCCAATTAAATATAAATTGAATTCATCATTCTAATCCTACGCTTTCACAAAACAAGTGTAAGATTGTTGGTTAAAAGAATAGGTTTTCTCAACCTCCAAGAGCAAGCTTTGAGCTAACTCGGGGAATTGAGCACTGCACGAGTGCTAGTTCAAGTCTGGACCCGTAACAAGTAGCTTGAAACCCAATATGAGAGGTTTCAAACCACTATGGAAAAAATGAATATAGAATGAAAAGAATATAAGAACATAACAAGATTAGTCAGCATACCCACCAAGCCTATGCGTTTTTACTTTTAATCAACTGCATAGAAGAAATGAATCAAATAAGGAAAATAGTATCAATGTTTATAGCAATTCCTCTTTTCTTAATTCGGGCTTACTATGATTTTTTTAATTTGAGTTTATTGTGATGTCTAGCTTGTGTTATAGTTCACTTAGGTTGATAAATTTTTCTTATTTTTGTAATTTACTCTTAGTTCAATGCAATTGACCAATTAATTTTTTTAACAATAACTGACAATTGTAGAGAATTTTACCCTATATTTTTCACAACTTGTAGGATATCTATCATCCTACTTTGCATATGGCCAACTCTCTATTCATTAGTTTTACACTAGCGTTATTGATCACATAAATGTAACCAACACTATTCCATAAAATGATTTACCAACATGTCCTTCATCAGCATGTCAATCTCTAAAGGAGACGACCTCATTTTGTTTGCCTTATACTTGTTATTCTGCATACAAATGTTAGTATGAGCGTAAGCGACAGAAACAATTCATCATTGGATGTTTATAACATAGGAAAACAGACATGTTTTCATCAACCAACATATATTAAATCAGTTTAAAGCTTTACCTTTCTCTAATATGACGAACACTTGCGAGTATCTCCATGACATGGTTCACCTTCGAATATTCTGGCTTCTCCTTGTGTCCCAAAAGTAAGTTTGAATACCTTAAACATTTCTCAAGTTCTTCTTCTATTTTGATAAGCTGTTGATCAATGTTCATTATGAAATCATTATACGTGGTTATTTCTCTCAGAACACAGACATTATCTGCATCAGTCAGTCTTGGGTCTTCGAAACACTTCGAGCTCTTCCACTCATTTTTTGAATAGCTCCCAACTTGACTATTGGGAGAAAATAACAGATTCTCTCCAGATTTCAAGTTATTCGGATCCATGTTGGGTTCATCATCTGTAGTATTTGAATTTTCCTCTGTAGTTGATACAATTCGAATAGGAATAGGGGCTTCTGCCTCATTATCATGAAAATCCATATCCAAAGCCATATTCCGAATAAGTAGACTTTCTTTCATGGAAATTGCCTGAAACCAAATGTGGGAATTTCAAATCAAGAATCGGATACAAAAATAAAAGCAAGAGACAAGAATGGAACTAGCACACGACTTGTTACATCAAAGACCTAAAAATAATTATAGCCCCATTCTTGCCTCTAATCTCATATATTGGTCCAGTATGAACATTTTGTTCTAACCAGCTTTACCATTAAACATCGAAGGTAAAAAATACTTTTACGAGTCCAAAGTGAAGAAAATTTCATTCCATTATCAGTTGATGATCTATAACCTCCAGTAGATATGAAACATAAATGTCACAATTACACAGATGAAATTATAGCTATTACCTCATTCAGTTTTGCCGAAAGCTCATCAAATAATTCAATTTGTCTCTTCAACTTCTCCATGGCTTGCATTACTTTCTTTTTCTGAAAAAGCAATTCCCGAGCATCATTTTCCTTTCCAGTTTGAGCATTAACTGCTGCTTGCCGCCTAAGATTTCCGACTGCTTCAGACAACCTTAGGAGTCTCAGCCTGGCTTTACTGGCTAGAAATACAAACACCAGACAGTTATTTCTTGAGGAAATTAAAGTCAATGCTTCACATATTGAGAAAAGCGGGTATCAGACAATCAATAATAACTGCAAATATTCTAAGCAATATATAAAATTGGATCAGCATAATTATTATATTTTGACACTGACGAACAATGTTTGAACTTGAAGAGGCATAACGCATATGCAATATCTTCTTGGGCTGGAATCACACATAAATCAAGACTGTTCGAGCAATAAATCTGGTTTTCTCATTGATGGACAGAAAATGATAATGATGGATGGAACAAGAATTGATGGGGCTTATAATTAGAACCCATCGAGGGGGTCATCGGCCGGGGAAGAGTCTCTGAGCAAGCAAATAATCTAACTCAAAACTTGATGACACATCTAAAGAATAGTATCGGTAGGCATATTCATTTTTACTTTGAGTTACTTCAATATGCTATTTATGTGAAAAGTAGAGCTTAACTGATAAGTGATAGCAAATGCTTTCCGTATCCATTGCATATAGATTCAACTGACGATTCACTCCATGTAGCTTTAAAGATCAAATCTCAAATTTGACCACAAATCGAATTATATACCCTATTAAATATTCTCCATCAAAAATCAGTTTAATCGACAGTGTAGGGATTATGTATGAAACAGAAATTCATAGCCCTTGTCAATTTGATATGTCCCACGGAAGATTTTAATTTCAGAATCAACGATTCAATAAAAAAAATGAATGGGCGAGAAAAATTACATTTGGCTCTTGTATCGTCGGCTTCCTTGTGGAGATTATCAAGTTCTAGGCGAAGAATGTGGTCGCCAAAAACAGGTGGAGAAGCCAAGCACACCATCGTCTTCATGCGTGAACAAGACCGCCATTGGATGGAGACTGCCCCAAAGTTCACTATCATTCTCGCTCTATAAAAAATCATTTATCGTTAAATTAAAAACTTAATATATTCATATTCCCAACTCCAAAATAACCCATAAAATTAGTTTAAAACGCTAAACACAATTAACCTTCTAAATATATTATAATTAGCACACCATCGTCTTCGTGCGTGAACAAGGCCGCCATTGGACGGAGACTGCCCCAAAGTTCACTATCATTCTCGCTCTATAAAAAATCATTTATTGTTAAACTCGTTGCCTTTTTTGGTATAGGTCAATTGCAATATTTAAGTTCAAATCTTGACTTTAAGTCCTCAATTTAAGTGTTCAAAAATTGAGCTAAGAATCCTTGACAACTCGGTACATGAAATAGAGTATAAACATTTACCACATCAGATCCACGAGTTTCAAGTTGGTTCCATTTTCTTAAAAAGGCATAATGTTGTTTATCATATCCCAGCTGAAACAACATTTTCCCAAAAAAAATTATAATTTTTCAATTTAACTATAAAATTAGTATCTTTAATTATATTATTATTATTATTATTATTATTATTAAGAGTAGCGACGGTATTATGGGATTCAATTATCTTTAAAATTACTTAGGGTTTTGTGGACTTTAATTCTTATAAGTACATGTTTAATTATTAGGTTAGGTAATCTTTTGGATATTGGAATTAGGAGTTTTTAGATTTTGGATAGAAAAATGCTTTTGTAGGGTACTATATTTCTCCTAATAAAATTACATTTTGTGTGTTCATTCCTTTGAACTATAAAAAAATTGGTCAAACCTGCCACATCTGTAATGACGAGAAGTGAGGCTCGATTAGACGTGGTGGAAGCTACTGTGGAGAGGTTTGAGAAAGGGATGGAAAATTTGACTGAGTCAGTGGGTGGCGGGTATAGATGAAGTGCATGCAAGACATGCTAAAAAAATTATTGCGAGAAAAAGGAGTTGAAACAGAGGAAGCGTCGGGATCCACACCCGAAGGCCCACGAAAAAATTCAGCTGCCCGTCAAGAGCGATCAGCCCCGACACCAAGCTCGACTAAACTGGATCTACCATGTTTCAACGGTGAGAATCCATCTGCTTGATTTTTAGGACTGAACAATTTTTTCGCATTGATAATGCTCCTAAAGATTTGCGAATTGAAGTCGCGCTTATAGCAATGGAGGGTACTACCTTGCAATGGCTGCAATGGCTAATGGAAAGGTACCCAAATTTGAGTTGGGGAAAGTTCACAGTGGAACTCTTGCGCCGTTATGGCGATAATTCCCGAACAAACTCATTCGAAGCTTTGGCTGCCTGTTGCCAAACCTCTACTGTTGATGAATGCGCGGAGCAATTCATTGCAAGAATGGTTGCGGTTAAAAATCTACCCGACTCGCACTTGCTAGACTTATTTCTCAATGGCCTAAGTGAGGAAATTAGAATCGAATACGCTCAAAGGATGCGGAAGACATGTTCTGCGATGCATTTAGAAATGGAAATCAAAGACGAAGTTGCCGCAATTAATGGGTCACATATCTCGTTGTATACGAATCGAGGTCCAACGAACAAATGTGATGCGTCGAAGGAATGTCGATCAAGCGGGTTGTCGAATCCAACCCGTTCTTGGGGTTATGCTCACAACTCGCGGGACCAGGGGGGCTCACCCCTACTGGGGCAGCCCTACAAGAATTCCCAAGTCCAACTAGCTCATTGGGTTCTTCAGACTCGACTCGTCAACAAAGATCTAGACAAATGTCTTATAATAAATTTTTAGATCTTCAATTCGCGCTAAAGGATTATGTTTCAAATGCAAAGAGTCATACTCTCCAACTCATGTGTGTTACGTTCAAGCAAGTCTCTATGGATCATGGTTTTAAGATGGTGCAGCGTAAAGCTACAATTGTTCTTAAAGAACTATTTTTTATTTCATCAAAAGACAACTGCGTAATGAATAACCAGAATCACAAATAAATAGTACTAAACCCTAAATATATTGGGCTTTATTATAAGATAAATAATAACTTAATTAATTAATATGGGCTTCTCTCGTATCCACATCATTCTCTCCCTCCAGAAGAAAGTTCGACCGCGAACTTGAAGCATGTGCAAGAGAATGATCACGATGTAACACGTGCCAAACGAAGCCGCCGGGATCAAACACGAAAGTTGCACCAACCAATTTACAAGGCATGAGGACAGAAGTAACAAACAAGAGAGCAACAAGCGTGGTGTCTACAGGTGATACCCCATTTACACGTGAGACTCCATGCTCCAGCATATGATGAGAAGGCACTGTTGATGCTTTGTCACCCAACCATTTCGGAAAGAAAACAACAGCCATTCTTGGATCCCTATGTGCAGGGGCAAACTCCGATGGGGCTTGCGGTGTCGAGCAGGAGCGGACAATCCTAAGTAGTGGCTCGACATCTCCGAGAGCGAGTGTTGCGGTTAGGTTCAACGGGGACTCATAATCAAACCTAGGCTGACCATCATATGTGGAGGTTTCCGAGGCAGGCAACGAGGCCAAAAGAGGTATATTGTCTCGAAGGTGGCGTAACAGGCCACCTACATCATCGACCACGTGCTCTTCGGGCATAGCCAAGGGGTCAACTTCATCCAAACGAGGAGGACCATCGTCATCAAAACGAGGTGGACCATCGTAATAAGGTGTCTCCTCATCCAGATGTGACAGGCTAGGGCGCGCACTCGAAAAACCCGAGGGGGCCTCCACGCTGAAGGGGGTCAGAGGCCTCGAGGGGGAGTGCGATCTCGCGGGGGTTAGATACGTCGATCTGGACCGTGGCGACGTAAATCCAGGGACCTTCGGGATGGGGTGCTCGAACCCTAATTCCCATCGGCAAGAGACGTCACTTCGAACGTGCGATCCAAGGGTGCGCTCAGGCGCGGGGATCGGGCGGCGTGAAGGTGACGATAACCTGTTGGAGATAACAAGGCGGAGTTCCTCGAGTTCGACGGCAAGGGCTGCGACCTGGCGGCTCAAGGCAGCGACGTCGGCGTCACGACGGGTTGCGGCTTCAACGGCGGGTTCGCGAGCATACTGTCGACGGGGAGGCATCGTCCGGCTCCGATACCAACTGGTGCAGCGTAAAGCTACAATTGTTCTTAAAGAACTATTTTTTATTTCATCAAAAGACCACTGCGTAATGAATAACCAGAATCACAAATAAATAGTACTAAACCCTAAATATATTGGGCTTTATTATAAGATAAATAATAACTTAATTAATTAATATGTGCTTCTCTCGTATCCACATCATAAGAGAGAGGGGAGAAAGCTTAGAAACCAAACATATGAGATTTCTTCTACTTGAGAATGAGAACGACATTCTTGGCTACACGTCCAAATTTCCGTCTTGTGGACAAAATAATTTTTTAAAGGGAAATGAGTTGGAAATTAAAATTAGAATCTTTCATTATATTATTATTATTATTATTATTATTATTATTATTATTATTATTATTATTATTATTATTATTATTATTATTATTATTATCATTATTATTATTAGTGTTGCAAAATGGGCATATTCTGTCATGGCAAGAATCATTTAAAAAATTAATTTAAAATTTTGTATTATATTTTATTTATTGTTAATTAATTATTATGATAAGTTACATTATAGTAGTACCACTGCTCGTGCGATGCACGTGGTATTTTTTTTTTAATTGATGCGCATGAAAATTTTATTTTATCTCATAATCCTACTATCACTCTAATTTGTAGGGTGGGATTAGGTGAATCTCGTCTTGTCCTGATAATTTACATTCAGGTTGAGATCACGGGATCAGGACCTCCCAAAATTTTAAATAAAATTATAAAATTAACAATTAAATTAAATATTATCGACTTATAAAATAATCAAAATACAAATAAAATAAAATAAAATTAATTTTTAAGAGAAATAAGTTTTTAATTTAACAATTAAATTACATTGTTGAATAATTATTTCTATATATCAACTAATTTTTTTTATAATTCAAACTTCATAAGTATATAAGGTGATCTATTAAATTAATAAATAATAATAATTAATATTTTTGGTTAAATTATATTTCATTCGCAACGAAATAATAATAAAATTATGAAAATAAAGTATAAAATTTCATTATAAAAGATACTTTATTTATTAGATTATTTTTAATATTTAAAAATTCGACATCATCATACTGATCTCACCTAGTGAAAAAAATATAGAACAAAGAGAGAAAGATTCGAGAATCATGATTAAGCTGTGAAGGGGACAAATCAAGGTCGAGAACCACCGCGGCTGCGGCCCTTACGTAATTTGCTCATCGAAAATAGAATTGTAAAATAGAAGAGGTTAATTTATTTCTCTTCGATCGATTAACATTGCAATTAGCAAATAGATATTCAAACCTTTCCATAGTTGTCGTTTGTCAAATCTTGTATCAATTCTACACCTACTGAATAAAATCACATTCTAAACGGACTGTAAGCTACAATTCCAATTCAATTTATGAGATATTGAAAAAAAACAATCTATTAATAAATTATACTTGAATTTGATTCTGCAAAATAACAAATCCAAATTTGAATTAGAGAAAAACGAAAAAAAATGGATAATGAAATAAAGTGTACATGAAATTCTGGAAAAGATAAGAAAAATCTGACGAATATATATACGCAGAAATATTGAAGCATGAGAACATGGAATACCTTGGCGAATTGATCTCGAGATGTTCTATGAAACGCGTCCGATTTTTTCTTGGAAGATGAGCGGATCGGTTGAAATTTGGGAATAAGAGGAGAATGAGTTTGATGAGAATAAAAAAAATATTTATGTAAATAAAAAGAAATAAAAAAACGTATCATCAATTAGAATTACATATTCTAAACCGTGTAAATTTACTAAATATAAAAACCTCCCAAAGAATTATATTAGTATATAAATTTTGACTTAATAATAATATTTTTATTTTTATTTATAATTTATAAAATTTACTGAATATAAAATCTCCCAAAGAATTATATTAATATATAAATTTTGATTTAATAATAATATTTTTATTTTTATTTATAATTTATAATTAAATATTATTATTTTTATTTATAATTTATAGTGTGAACACAATAATATTAAACCTTTATGACTGGTCCATGTGGGATGGAGAGATTCAGAAATTATATATGTATAGATAATATTAAACCTTTATGATTGGTCCATGTAGGATGAAGAGATTCAGAAATTATATATGTATAGATTTAATAAATATTGTTGGAAAAAAATATAAATATAATTTTTTTAGTTAAAATTATGCATATTTATATATAATGAAGTTAAAAAAAATCTATTAAGTAGAAAAATATATTTTAAAAATATAAGAATAAAATATAAAATTAATATTTTTACATAAATATTTTATTTAACACTTTATTTTATCATACAAAAAAAAATGATATATATATATATATATATATATATATATATATATATATATATATATATATATATATATATATATATATATATATATATATATATATATATATATATATATATATATATATATAAGATTCTGTTTGTGGGCAAAATCTGCCCATATACAATTACCCTATTATTATTATTATTATTATTATTATTATTATTATTATTATTATTATTATTATTATTATTATTATTATTATTATTAAGAGTAGCGACAATATTATGGGCTTGGAGTACTTAGGGTTTTGTGGACTTTAATTCTTATAAGTACAATACTATGTTTAATTATTAAGTTAGGACTATCTTTTGGATCATTGAAATTAGGAATCTTTAGACTTTGGATGGAAAAGTGTTTTCGTAAGTACTATATTTCTCTTAATAAAAACTCTATTTCGTGTGTTCATCCCTCTGAAATCTAACACACATACTTCATTTTTTACACCTTATTTTTATAAAAAAAATCCCTTGACGGGATTCAAAACCGTTTAAACACAAATATCTCACTTGTTCCTTTTATCACGTATCAGCACACAACCCTAGTTTTCGTCAAACAAAATGACTTCTTTACAAACATTATAAAAAGCTGAATAATTCAATGAATAAAACTCTATCCATCTAGTTTTCAAAACATCAAACCATTTTCAATTTGAAGCTCGAAGCTTTGTTCTTTCTTGTAGTTTAGTGGAGAGTGAGGAGCTCGAAACTTTGTTCTTTCTTATAGTTTATGTTGAAATATGACTCGAATCCAAAGAGAAGTAAATCGGGATGAAATTTGGAGTCAGGATGCGAAAATATCGATGTAGCAGTCTGGCGCATTTGCGCCAGCCTGTTAGGGCCGTGACTCATTTGCGTCAGCCTGCTGAGGCTGTGGCGCGTTTGCATTAGCTTTCGTGTGCGAATTTTCCCCTGTTTTTTTTTTTACTCTAAATTTGGGTTTTATGATTTATTTATTTGATTAAGAAATAAGAATTATATTGGAATATAATTTTATTCCTTATGGATTTAGGAGTCATATATTAGGAAAATGATTTATTCATAATTCTAATTGTTTCCAATTTGATAGGTTTGCTACACCTATAAATTGGGGTTCTCCGGTACACAAAGTGCTGGAAATCGATATCTCGGGCTATCAAAAATTATGCGGAACCGATAACCCGACCGAAACCCCGTCGCCGGAAACCGATCGCGAACACCGAACGAGCTAGAGCATGTCCGAGGCGTCGCCACGGGCGAACCCGCGGCTTAACCCTAGCCATGCCCACGCCGGGGCTCGCAATCACCGTGCATGGTGATCGCCGGGGATGCGGGGTGCATCCCCGCGGGGCTGTCGGACCAGCACCCGCCGGCGGTGAGTCCGGCGACTCACCGCCACCACCACACGGGGAGGAGGGCGCCCAGCCGAGGCTCCAGCCCTCGGCTGCCCTCGCGATCGAGCCCTAGCTCGATCGCCCGCCCCGGCTTCAGCCGGGGCTCCCCGTGCACGCGCCGCCGATCTAAGGTGGCCGGGAGGTCCATCCGCCGTGGCTCCAGCCCACGGCGAACCCCCAGCGATCGACCGAAGTCGATCGCGTGCCCCGGCGTCCAGCCGGGGCTCCCCTTTGTCGGCGGTACCGGCGGTCGAAACCCTAGGGTTCGACCGCCCCTCCTTCGATCCCCACGGGGATCCAACGATCCCCGTATCTAGGTCTCGATGTTTTCCCGAATCGTCTTGTTCATGTATATATCACGATTAACGAACACATAATCAAAGAGGGGGTTTTAGATTATGTTACCTCAATTCGTTGTGCGGAGAAACGAATTAAACGTTGATGACCTTGCGATCTTCCTACGTATTCCTTGCACCTCGTTCGAACGTCGTGTGGGCGACGATCTATCGAACTCCTATGGATCTCCTTCAACTCTCTAGAACTATCAAGTATTGATATTCTTGTCTTCATAATTTATGAAGGCCATGTAGTGCTTTTATAGGCTACGTAGGGGATCATAAGGAGGTGGAATATTGGGCTTCCAATATTGAAGATTAAATTGAGCCCAATGCTCAAGTCCATTAATCCTTATCAATATTAATTAATTTATTTTCCACTATATAAATTAATTGCACTCCCAATATTAAACCATATTATATCAAATAATATTTCTCCGGTAGTATTATTTATTCCGTGTATTTAAGATTTAAATATCCATGAATAAATTTATTTATTGCTCAATAAATTATATTCATCTCTTGTATCCGAGACTAGTACCATTCAACCTTAATTATTGTGCGGAACAAATCCACTCATGAGGTTTACACAATAATTCCTTATGAACTCATCTCGGGGATATTATCAACCCTTCCGGGATACACTTTCCCGTCAAGTATTCACGTCATGTCATATATAAAATATAGCGACCCAACTTAACCGGTAATTAACCCAATAATTAAATCGGTTAATTCCTTTGGAAAATCAAAGTCTCTAATATTAAATATATACACCCGCAATAGTATCGGGGATTAAGAATAAAATACTCTGAGATTTAAATTGATTATCCAAGGCAATCCTAATCAATAAATCTCAAGTGATCCGCCTAATACACCAAGTGTACAAGTGTGATAAAATAACTAAGATAAATTATTTTCTCTCTCACACAACGACTATACCGATGGATTGGTCCATGTCCATCTAGGTCGTGAGCAACCGTTTGATTATATACGAGTAACCGATAGTATGATCTTCTGTGTGCCCATGCAACACCATACTAACTACAACGTATAAAATCCAGGACTATAATTTTGCATAATTAATTAATAATAATTAAATGCAAATAATTGTTTATTAATTAAATAGGTTAAATGCTATGACCGGGAGCTTACCGATACTTAAATCTAGACATTAAGTACACAACTCCAACAATCTCCCACTTGTACTAAGGTCTAGTCATTTCCTCCAAACTCTCGACTCCCATACTCATCACGTACTTAAGTTATACTTCCCAGAAGTATTATGTGAATGAGCAATCTAGGTTGTCGCTCTGAAGTTATCTTGGTGACTACTGCGTCGTCTCCCTAGACGATGACTCGAATCAGGTGGTACTTGCTCTATGTGTTATCACCTTTTGAACTTATGACTTCTTCCAGTTTACCATGCACCGCTATACAATAGCCTTTGGTAAACCAAGAGTCATATCCAAGTCCAGAGGTCATCCTGGAACCTAACCAAAACTTCCGCTGCCTCTGAGGCTGCTATTCGGTTATGAGAGAGTCTGAGAAGCGTCCTGCTTATCACTCTTTCATTTCATGGTTCCACCTCATTCTGAAAGTGAACACATAGCCTGATATCGACTTACACTGGTCTTTCTTTGATTTTTGGATCTGAGAAACTGTAATCTAAGAAGATTTCGTCTTGCTCCGTAAGCCAGTACTATGAGAGTACTTTTACAGCATTCGAACATCCCTTATCCAGATTACTTTGATATCCTCCCACTACGCAAACCGCATAGTTGATATCAGGTTCTCGTTTTACAACATTGCATCTATAAGGATTTCCACACATAAAGTGTAGTAAACTGCTTTGTCTTCATCTATCTCCTCCATGTGTTCAAAACACATATCCTTTAGATAGATGTATATTCTGTCTCTGAAAGGCAATAACCTTTCTCAGAAGTATGCATGTTTAAAACAAATCATAATCGTATAAGATATCTAGGAGAAGTACAATGTTCTTATCCTTAGATCGAAAGATCTCAAGAACATGCTCTAACTTCTACTCAATCTTATATCTTGATTCATTTAGACAACCATTATCTTATGTCTGACAACATCTTTACATTGTTGCCAATGATAAAATGTCATCTACATAAAATCTCCGAGAAACACCACTTTGTTTCTATTACGTCTCCAATACACCTTTCGTCTATGCCTTTTGATGAATCCATCAAATGGACTATCCCATCAATTCGCAAGTTCCACGATTCATAGCTTTGTTTCAATCCATAAATGGATTTATTAAGCTTGTACTCTAAATGATCTTGCCTCTTAACAATAATCCTTATTGTTTTCTAAGTAGGCACATTTAGATCTAGTACTGCCTTTGTGCAGAGCTAGGGGTCGATTTCATCTTTACTAGATCCAGAGTTCAAAAACTCTTCTAGTCTTATGAACATCTCCGGTTGTCTTAACAACCTTCCACTGCAATGGCGTCCCGGTGTATAACAGTAATAACAGTAGGTGCAGTATGTGGTGTACCTCTACTCGGTTTGGCTGGTTCCTAGTCTTTGTCCTTTTTCTCATTCCAAGGTACTGCGTCAGTTCGGGCTTTGTGGTTCTTCTAATAGTCTTTCTCTAAGAACCGGGCGTTACACGTCCTTCTGGTTCATAGTACTATAGAACACACAACATTTTGTTCATCTAGGATATCCTACAACCATATTGAATATGCCGTTGTCTCCAGGAATATCCATAGAACATAGGTAGTTCCGAACAACTTGTCCTTTTACTATTAGAATTCTATTTCTTACTGTCTCACTATCTCTACACGTAAGTGTATGGTGTAGTCATTTGAGACTTAATCTCAGTTTTTGATTGTGTTATGTGGTAGCCTCCGCGACTAAGTCGCAGGCTTCCAATGGATATACTTTGAAGGTTCCCCTTAATTGCTTTGTGACTAAAACACTTCGCTTTTATGGCACATCAAGCATTCTAATCCATCTTCGAGTATTCTTAAAAAAGAACTACTCGTACTTACACATATCATTGATCATTCTTAATACTTGTCCGATATCTATCCTTTACCGAAAGGTATGCTTAGTTGTATTATCTTCCAAATTCAATTCTTAGGTCGGAAGGTCCATTCCCTCAACTATAATTGATTAAATCAATTTCGACCTTTTAAATCTTTATTTGAATAAATACTACTAAGTATAAGAATTCACAAGTATAATGATTAATAAAGAAATACATCTAATAAGTAAAACAAGTTATACATAACGGATTGTTGCATCGTGGTAGACTAAGGATTTATCATTCATGTATTGCTATCTAAAATGTACCAGAATAGATAATACCATTATTTCTTATCTAAATCACTGAATGATTAAAGAAATAAATATCCATTCATTAATAAAGAAAATCCAGAACAAAAGTTCTTTTCAAAATAAGGGGTACATAAAGCAATAACTTGAAATGAAATCCTAAAACTACTGAAAGCAGATAAATGTCTTCCACTGCAACCGCTGCTACCCCAACAGCTTCGCCCATGTAGACTCGAACTCTTCTTCTCTAAGTCGCCGGGTTTTCTGGAACCTCTGCATTCAAGAATGCACATACCGTCAGTGGTTCCATATCTACACACCAAAATTCTGGTAGATAATACCGCTGACTATGTTTTTACGACTAAAGAAAAATTCGTACCTTTGAGAGGACATTCAGACTTCCAGTGTCCAGACTTGTTGCATCGGAAGCACTTGCCTCTTGGCTTTGCAGCCCCCACTCGTGGTCCATGCCTCTTGGCACCACTGGGTTTCCAGGCTTGCTTCCTTTTCTTGCCCCTACCTCCAATAGGCTTCGAGCCCTTGGACTTGGTAGCTACAAGCGCTTGAGACTTGCCCTTCTTGTAGATCCCCTCTGCCGCCTTTAGTTCAGTCAGGAGTTGCGCAAGAGTATAAGATAGTTTACCCATGTTATAGCTCATACGAAACTGCTCAAAACTAGGGGTCAGAGACTGGAGTATGATGTCGACTTGCGTCTCAGCATCAATAGAAGCTCCTAGGACCTCAAATTCATTCAACAAACTCATCATCTTAAGAACGTGCTCCCCAACGGGCGTTCCTTCAGACTGAGTAGTCGACATGAGGACTCTCATGGCTTCTTGCCTAGCCGCACGATCTTGCTCCCCAAAAATCTCCTTGAGGTTAAACATCATATCATAGGCAGTGTCCATCGGCTCATGTTGGGTTTGGAGTACATTTGACATGGAAGCCAAAATATAACACCTAGCCATTTCATCAGCCTTTTTCCACTTCCGATATGCCAGTTTTTCCTCATCAGTTGAGGCAGCCGTGGGCTCGGCAGGGCACATTTCATGGAGTACAAACTTGTACTCCTCAGAAGTCAGGACAATGTCTAAATTTCTCTTCCAATCAATGTAATTGGGACCAGTGAGCTTATGCTCCTTGAGTATCACAGAAAGTGGGTTCATAGCTATTCTCTAAACCTATAAGCACATTTAAACAAACAATTAATTTAATGTCCGATATTATCTCCCTCAAATAATATCATTAAATTACTAATTACATCTAAAATCCCATCAGGTAAGGCAAGCCACGTGGTGTGGACGTTTACCCACCTAAATGATTTAGCAATTAGATTTTCTTTGGTCATACATCGATTATAGCGTGACTTCGTGGGGAAGAATACTATAACGCGTATCTAAGTGTAAACCATTACTCAGCACCAAAGTACATCGTTTGGAATTGCTACATCACCGCAAGCCACGTGGTGTGGACGTTTACGATAATTTCACAACTCTTCACAATTACTTACAACTGTCTACATCAATTAATCCAAAATCCGTCAGTATAGCAAGCCACGTGGTGTGGAAGTTTACTACACTAAGAGACTTTTATAATTGACTCCCAGTTACAAGATCCATTCGATTCTCGTAGATCAAGACGCGGAGAATGATAAGTGAAACTCGAAGTTTCTAACCAGTGATTCACCATGCGAATGACCTTATCTCTCATAAATGAGGGAGCCGAGCAGACAATCGATCCATCTATCAAAGAATGGTACGAAGATCTCTAATTTGTGTCATCCACATGACCAAGTGGCTTTGGCTCCATTCCACTCCCCGGGGTGAGAATGAGTCGACTTGAAGTCAGTTTCAGAAAGACAAATTAGGCATTGTTTGATAAACTTGATCAATGTTTCTTGTAAAAGGAATTACAAGAATTCTCCTCCAATGACATATCTATATGAACTTCGAAAGCTCATAAATGTCACCAAGAGAACAGTAATGGAGACCACGGGAATGTTTCCATCCCCTCTCCCACTTAGCTTTTTATAACAAAGGGATACGCTATCTAATGCATAATTAAATTCATAAGCATGCATACAATTAATAAAGCACATATCACATAGTCAAATAATGCTAGAAAATTATTTTCCCGACTATCATGGCTTTATTCCATCTTCATATGCATGTTCTAGTCTTCAGTCTTCGTTCTTGAATGCTCCATGTGACGAGAATATTAATCCCAATATTTAAATCTATTTATTTTTAATAAATCCAAAAGATACTTAATTCAAAAATTAAGTCAATCGAATAAATCAAAAATAAAATTAAATATTATTAATATTTTTTATTTATTTATTTTCCTATCTAATTCTATTAAATCTCTAGAATAATCTATCCAAGTAAAACATGGAATATTCTAGAAGACTTCTATAATAGAATAAGGAAATAAAATAAATTAGGACTCTTCTACTTTCCAAGATTAATTAATTTCCATTACTTTGAAAATTCCCATAAAATAGGAATAATCAATTAGGAAATAAATCAATCCTAAATTAACTTTTATTCCTTTCCAATTCTATTAAATCTCTAGGATCCTATTCCAAGTAGAACTCGGAATACTCTAGAAGACTTCCATAATAGAATAAGGAAATAAAATTAATTCCAATTAATTCTTTTCCTAATCCATGAGAATTCCCAAAAATAGGAAAACTCAAATAGGAAAACCGAATTAATTAGGAAAGTAGTATCTTAGTAGGAGTAGCATGAGATCGGGAGACCCCACACCACCCCCACCTTCGACCGGCCACCACCGGAGGAGCACCGCCGCCCAGCCCAGCCACCAGCCGCCACCGTCGCCGGCGGCAGCCATAGCCGAGGGCGATCAGCCCCCTTCCTTGGGTCGATCGATTGGGGTCGATCAAGGGGTTTGATCGATCCCCGGTTTTTCGTCCTCTTCGTCCTCTTCGTCACACGCGTTCTCCGGCGGTCGTCTCGGCATCGATCCAACATAAATAAATTACAAGAATTAAATTTACAATTCCGGTATCGATTCTATACATGAAATCGACCCTATACATTTTCCGGAAAACATAGAACGTAATAATAAATCCTAAATTCGGTCAACCCCCGAATTTTTACTATTACAAACGTTCAACCACACAAAACGAATCTCGACAAGTCCGAGAGTTTAATAAACGAATAATCATGATAATTAATTAACACAATAATTAAATCCAACCATGATAGCCGGAAATCCCTGCAAGGTAGAACAATAATCGAACATATACATGAACACGAAACCAAAACGCTCTGATACCAATTGCTGGAAATCGATATCCCGGGCTATCAAAAATTATGCGGAACCGATAACCCGACCGAAACCCCGTCGCCGGAAACCGATCGCGAACACCGAACGAGCTAGAGCATGACCGAGGCGTCGCCACGGGCGAACCCGCGGCTTAACCCTAGCCATGCCCACGCCGGGGCTCGCGATCACCGTGCATGGTGATCGCCGGGGATGCGGGGTGCATCCCCGCGGGGCTGTCGGACCAGCACCCGCCGGCGGTGAGTCCGGCGACTCAACGCCACCACCACACGGGGAGGAGGGCGCCCAGCCGAGGCTCCAGCCCTCGGCTGCCCTCGCGATCGAGCCCTAGCTCGATCGCCCGCCCCGGCTTCAGCCGGGGCTCCCCGTGCACGCGCCGCCGATCTAAGGTAGCCGGGGGGTCCATCCGCCGTGGCTCCAGCCCACAGCGAACCCCCAGCGATCGACCGAAGTCGATCGCGTGCCCCGGCGTCCAGCCGGGGCTCCCCTTTGTCGGCGGTACCGGCGGTCGAAACCCTAGGGTTCGACCGCCCCTCCTTCGATCCCCACGGGGATCCAACGATCCTCGTATCTAGGTCTCGATGTTTTCCCGGATCGTCTTGTTCATGTATATATCACGATTAACGAACACATAATCAAAGAGGGGGTTTTAGATTATGTTACCTCAATTCGTTGTGCGGAGAAACGAATTAAACGTTGATGACCTTGCGATCTTCCTACGTATTCCTTGCACCTCGTTCGAACGTCGTGTGGGCGACGATCTATCGAACTCCTATGGATCTCCTTCAACTCTCTAGAACTATCAAGTATTGATATTCTTGTCTTCATAATTTATGAAGGCCATGTAGTGCTTTTATAGGCTACGTAGGGGATCATAAGGAGGTGGAATATTGGGCTTCCAATATTGAAGATTAAATTGAGCCCAATGCTCAAGTCCATTAATCCTTATCAATATTAATTAATTTATTTTCCACTATATAAATTAATTGCACTCCCAATATTAAACCATATTATATCAAATAATATTTCTCCGGTAGTATTATTTATTCCGTGTATTTAAGATTTAAATATCCATGAATAAATTTATTTATTGCTCAATAAATTATATTCATCTCTTGTATCCGAGACTAGTACCATTCAACCTTAATTATTGTGCGGAACAAATCCACTCATGAGGTTTACACAATAATTCCTTATGAACTCATCTCGGGGATATTATCAACCCTTCCGGGATACACTTTCCCGTCAAGTATTCACGGCATGTCATATATAAAATATAGCGACCCAACTTAACCGGTAATTAACCCAATAATTAAATCGGTTAATTCCTTTGGAAAATCAAAGTCTCTAATATTAAATATATACACCCGCAATAGTATCGGGGATTAAGAATAAAATACTCTGAGATTTAAATTGATTATCCAAGGCAATCCTAATCAATAAATCTCAAGTGATCCGCCCAATACACCAAGTGTACAAGTGTGATAAAATAATTAAGATAAATTATTTTCTCTCTCACACAACGACTATACCGATGGATTGGTCCATGTCCATCTAGGTCGTGAGCAACCGTTTGATTATATACGAGTAACCGATAGTATGATCTTCTGTGTGCCCATGCAACACCATACTAACTACAACGTATAAAATCCAGGACTATAATTTTGCATAATTAATTAATAATAATTAAATGCAAATAATTGTTTATTAATTAAATAGGTTAAATGCTATGACCGGGAGCTTACCGATACTTAAATCTAGACATTAAGTACACAACTCCAACACAAAGATCATAGAGTGCAATAGAGTGCATAGAGTGAATTATTGTAAGCCTCAACGATGTAGTGTATTGGTTCTTTCTTCCCGTGGTTTTTCCCGTGTTTTGGGTTTCCACGTAAATTTGTGTGTTCTTTCTTTTCGCATATCTTTTTCTTCGCATCTCATATATATTTCGAGAGCCGTGAGCGATTTAGTTTCAATATCGCAACAAGTGGTATCAGAGCATCCTAAAAGCATAACAAGTGGTATCAGAGCTAGGTTACGATCCTGTGACCAGTTATCAAAGCTTTCGTTGGGGGATCCCGGACGCAGAATCCATACGAGGAGGGCGTTGCGGATATTGGTGTTTCTAGATCCAGGTGGAGCTCGAGAATATTTTGGGAGATGGAGACTGATGAGCCATTTTATTTGCTCATCTTAGAGCACTTTTTATTCTTTTATTGAGTCAGTTTGAGTCTTTAGTGTGTCTGGGAGGGCACAATGGAGTGTTTGGGCAAAGTATGCAGGGTTGCAGGTAGTAGGTGGTGGATTGTGCGAAAGAGGCCAGAAAGTTTCCCACTTTGGGCAAACACGGGGATCCAAGGCAAAGTGACTTGAGCAGTTTGACCCAAGGAGGCAAAGTCGACACTATGGGCAAAGTCACCACTATGGGCAAAGTCACCACTTTGGGCAAAGTCAAGATTTTGGGTGAAGACACACTTTGGGCAAACGGTGAGTATCGGGCATACCAGAGCAACAAAGTCCGAAAATTGGGGGATTCTGCCTAATCCCTTATCTTTATCCGGTAAGCTGATAAGGAAAGAATCCCTAAAGACCAGGACTTTCTTTGACCACCAAGAGTCCCAGCAAGAACAAACTCTGGACGGACTACGCCCAGACGGCCAAAGCCCACCAGGCCCATTAGCCCATTAATACAAATCTGATGCCCTAGAGACCGCACATATATAATCCCTGATCAGCAAAAGAAGCACACCATATACATGAGGGAGAGAGTGACGAAATCAACACCCAAAAATTCAGAAAAACGCCATTGATGGGCTGAAGAAGAAGGAGTCGAGTTCTCGCCGGTTATGGGCCTTCGGGCATAGCAGGGCGAATTCGTTTCAATTTCATGTTTTTATTTTCGTCAAATAAAAATTTTATGTTCTAGACATTCAGTACTTTAATTTAAGATTTACTTCCAGCATGTTTTGTTTTGTTTTTATTTTATTTATTTTTTATTTTTATTATGCATAGCTAGTAATCTGCGTCTGGGCAAAGGCAGATCGAAGGGGATTTTGGGCTAAGTGAGACCGAGAGGCTGATGGGGCTAGAGTAGTCGGTTGGGGGTTTGTTCCCGAAGCAAAGTTGGTTGAGGAATATTTTCAAGGAGATTGGGCAAACTAGGACGGCCACTAGTGAACCTTTACAATCTGGGATACTGGTGATTGGGCAAACCGCATAGATGTACCTTGTAGTATTGTTGCGTGCATAGCACTAGAACTTGCTGGTGATTGCGGTCGTATGACTCGGAGTTCCGGGCATGCTATTGGCCGAGTGGGTCTGTCTAGAGGGTAATGCGGGTTTGGGCAAACTAGATCCATGTTTGGCCGCATAAGTTATCGAATTGTTCAGATCCATGGGTTTAGGCATAACGTTAGCTTGCCTTCTCTTTACACATTAAGGATAGATGAGGGGTGGGGCAACTGGGGGCGTGACGCAATAGGACCACTTTTGTCTTGTTAAAGCGCCCTATAACCACTGACAAACCGCTGGTAGAAATCCTTAGTGCCTATGACCGGTAGTATGCCCAAATGACCTTGAGAGACGTTGTATGCCCAAATGCTTGTTTTCCATTATTTGATTTTTGTTTTCTATTTGCATTCTGTTTGGTCATAGTGTTTAGTATATATTCTGCATGATTAGTTTGGTCATAGTTAGTTTATATTTAATTGTTTGAGTTTGGTAGCTTGATTAAAACCGCTGTGTCCACAGCAACCAATCAAAGCCTTTTTAAAACGTGACAACCCTTGGGTTAGCCGAGATCACTTATTGCAATTGCCTCCTCGTGGGACCGACCCCACATACTTATCACTATACACCGTAGTGCTAAGTGTGGCTAAATTATAAATATCATTTTGACGTGGCGTTTGCTCCGCGACAAGCAACCGTCGCCGTCAAAATTGGCGCCGTTGCCGGGGAGGCAATATTCCATCAATAAGTCTTCTGTGCTATTTGACTTGTACAGGGCAAAGGAGGGCAGAACGAGAGGAGCAGGGCAAATAGCACGTGCAGTCCAAAGAAGAGCAAGAGGGCAGTACCCTTTTGACTAGAGAAGAGAGATGGGTGACCAGTACGACCCACCAGTAGTCCAGACCTTGAGGGAAATGATGTTCCCCACCGATTTGAGCTTCGGACCTCTGGGCATCACTTTGCCCAGAATCACTGCAGATTGGGAGTTGAAGCAGAGTTTTATTCAGATCTTGCCCAGATTCAGCGATATGCCCTGGGAGGACCCTCAACGACATTTGCAAGATTTTGAGATGACATGTGGTACTATACGTGCTATGGGCACACTGGCAAAATACATTCGACTGTTAGCCTTCCCCTTCTCCCTTGCTGATGGGACAAGATAATGGCTGTACAGTTTGCCCAGAGGCGAAATTACAACATGGCAAGAATTGCAGCATCAATTCTTGAAGAAGTACTTCCCCATGTCTCGAATCTTGCAAATAAAGAAGAGAATCTACAACATCAAAATGGGCAACGAAGAATCGTTCCATGACTATTGGGTTCGATTTAAAGAAATTCTAGCGCTATGCCCATACCATCAGATTCCAGATCATGAATTGGTCCAATACTTCGTATCCGGGCTAAGAGGACAAGAGAGAATGATAATTCGTGCAACATGTGGGGGTTCTATTCTGAATAAAAGTGCAAGTGAGGCGTTCAAAATATTCAAAGAGTTGGCTGAAGAATCCCGCGAAGATGAGTACGAATTGCCCAAACAAACAGTTGCTATGCCCGTAGCAACTGACAAAAAAATCGATCAACTTTGCAGCACCATTGAGAAATTCATGGAGCATATGGCCACAGGACCACTCAAGGCAGTCGATAAATGTGAACCTAACAGCTTTTGGCAAAGCAGAACGGATTACTATGACCCGTATGCCCATACCAGCATACCAGAAATCAGATATCCAGAGAATTTTGGGTATGAGCAAGACAACTATCAAGAGGGAAGCCAAGAGCGCGATCAACAATACTGTGAACCCCAACAGTATGATGAAAATCAAGAGTCGTCTATAGCCGAGCTTGTGAATCGTGTCATGATGGAGAACTTAAAAGCTCAACAAGAGAACATAAAAGCTCAACAAGAGACCGAAAAGTTCAAGAAGGAGATGGCGGAAGGATTTCGGAATCTTAATGCCCAACTATCACAGCTTGCCCAAACTGTGGCAAGATTGCAAGAGAAAACAGAAGAGCAGTCTGCCCAAGAGGAACAATCTGCCCAAGAGGCACAACAAAGTACCGTCCAAATAAAGAGTGAAGACATACTTCCAGAGAAGGGAAAGAGACCAAACCGAGACATGGTAGAATTTGAAGCCCTAAAGAGACTTTTCAAGCGTGAAGACATGTCTGCCCAAATCAAGGAGTCAAAGCCCAAAGCCCAAACCACAAACTATAGTGATCAAACCTCCATTTCCAGGAAGGTTAGCAAAGGTCAATAAATCAGAAAAAAAACATTTGGGCACACCTGATAGTCTGGGCAGAGAAGCAGGTCTAAACATAGCAACCGGTTTGGGCAAAGTGGCGAATGTTGAACAATTTGCCAAAGATAACGAAATGGAAGAGAGAATGGAGGCGGTACTACATATTGGAATCCTAGATACATCTAATACTTGTTGGAGTTGTGTACTTAATGTCTAGATTTAAGTATCGGTAAACTCCCGGTCATAGCATTTAACCTATTTAATTAATAAACAATTGTTTGCATTTAATTATTATTAATTAAATTATGCAAAATATAGTCCTGGATTTTATACGTTGTAGTTAGTATGGTGTGTCGGGCCCACACAGAAGATCATACTATCGGTTACTCGTATTTAATCAAACAGTTGCTCACGACCTAGATGGACACGGACCAATCCATCGGTATAGTCGTTGTGTGAGAGAGAAAATAATTTATCTTAATTATTTTATCACACTTGTACACTTGGTGTATTGGGCGGATCGCTTGAGATTTATCAATTAGGATTGACTTTGATAATTGATTTAAATCTCAGAGTATTTTATTCTTAATCCCCGATATTATTACGGGTGTGTATATTTAATATAAGAGACTTTGATTTTCCAAAGGAATTAACCGATTTAATTATTGGGTTAATTACCGGTAAAATTGGGTCGCTATATATTTTATATATGACATGCCGTGAATACTTGACGGGAAAGTGTATCCCGTAAGGGTTGATAATATCCCCGAGATGAGTTCATAAGAAATTATTATGTAAACCCTGCAGGTGGATTTAATCCGCATAATAATTAAGGTTGAATGGTACTATTCTCGGATATAAGAGATGAATAAATTAATTAGCAATAAATTAATTTTATTCATGGATATTTAAATCTTAAACACACGGAATAAATAATACTACCGGAGAAATATTATTTGATATAATATGGTTTAATATTGGGAGTGCAATTAATTTATATAGTGGAAAATAAATTAATTAATATTGATAAGGATTAATAGATTTGGGTTGGGCTCAATTTAATCATCAATATTAGAAGCCCAATATTCCACCTCCTTTTGATCCCCTACGTAGCCTATAAAAGCACTACATGGCCTTCATAAATTATAAGACAAGAATATCAATATTTGATAGTTCTAGAGAGTTGAAGGAGATCCATAGGAGTTCGATAGATCGTCGCCCACACGACGTTCGGACAAGGTGCAAGGAATACGTAGGAAGATTCGAAGGTCTTCAACGTTTTGATTTCGTTTCTCCGCACAACGAATCGAGGTATAAAATCATAAAACCCCTTCTATGATTTTATGTGCATATAATTGTGATATATACATGAACATACGATCCGGGTAACGTACGAACCTCGGGGACGGGGATTCAAGATCCCCGGCGAGGATCGAAGGCGGTGGTCGAACCCTAGGGTTCGGACCGCCGGGACGTGCGACAAGGGGAAGCCCCGGCTGGACGCCGGGGCATGCGATCGACTTCGGTCGATCGCCGGGGATGCCGTGGGCTGGTGCCACGGTGGATCCCCCCGCCCTCATCGCCGCCGGCGCGGCTACGGGGAACCCTCGGCCGAAGCCGAGGGATGCGATCGATCCTCGGATCGATCGCGGGTCAGCTGCGGGGCGATTCGCAGCGACCCCGTGCATGCTACGGGTTCGCCCATAGCGGCTCGCACGGGGTGACCACGTGCGCTGGGGCAGCGAGTCATCGACTCGCTGCGAGGCTGCTGCGAGCAGCCCAGGGATCGCTCGTAGCGATCCCAGCGATCGCATGGGGCGATCGCGAGTCCCCTCGTGGGGACTCGGCTGGGCGTGCGCGCGCTTTCGGGTGCGTTGCGCGTTCGGCTGGGTCCCGGTTCGCGTGGGCTCATGTTTTCTCCGGCGATCGAGGATTTCGGTCGGGTTATTATTTTCCGCAAATTTTAATAGCCCGGGATATCGATTTCCAGCAATTGGTATTAGAGCGTTTGGTTTCGTGTTCATGTATATGTTCGATTATCGTTCTACCTTGCAGGGATTTCCGGCTATCATGGTTTAATTTTTCCGTTAATTATTTTACCATGATTATTCGTTTATTAAACTCTCGGACATGTCGAGATTCGTTTTGTGTGGATGAATGTTTGTAATAGTAAAAATTCGGGGGTTGACCGAATTTAGGATTTATTATTACGTTCTATGTTTTCCGGAAAGTGTATAGGGTCGATTTCATGTATAGAATCGATACTGGTATTGTAAATTTATTTCTTGTAATTTATTTACGTTGGTTCGATGTTGAGACGATCGCCGGAAGACGAAGGTGTGACGAAGAAGACGAAGAGGACGAAAAACCGGGGATCGATCAAACCCCTTGATCGACCCCAAGCAATCGACCCAAGGAGGTTGCCGATCGCCCTCGGCTAGGGCTGCCGCCGGCGACGGTGGCGGCTGGTGGCTGGGCTGGGCGGCGGCGCTCCTCCGGTGGTGGTGGTTGGCGGTGGGGGTGGTGTGGGGATCCACAACCCATGCTACTCCTACCTAGATTCACTTTCCTAATTAATTCGATTTTCCTATTTTGAGTACTCCTAAGTTTGGGAACTCTCATGGAGATAGGAAAAGAATTAATTAACATTATTTTATTTCCTTATTCTATTATGGAAATCTTCTAGAATATTCCAAGTCCTACTTGGAATAGGATTCTAGAGATTTAATAGAATTGGAAGGGAAATAATTAATTAATAAATTAATTTTATTTCCTAATTGATTATTCCTATTTTATGAGAATTTTCATAGACATGGAAATTGATTAATTTTGGAAAGTAGAAGAGTCCTAATTTATTTTATTTCCTTATTCTATTATAGAAGTCTTTTAGAATATTCCAAGTTTTACTTGGATAGATTATTCTAGAGATTTAATATAATTAGATAGGAAAATAAATAAATAAAATATTAATAATATTTAATTTTATTTTTGATATATTCGATTGACTTAATTTTCGAATTAAGTAACTTTTGGATTAATTAAAAATAAATAAATTTAAATATTGGGATTAATATTCTCGTCACATGGAGCATTCAAGAACGAAGACTGAAGAATAGAAGATGCATATGAAGATGGAATAAAGCCATGATAGTCGGGAAAATAATTTTCTAGCATTATTTTTGACTATGTGATACTATGTGCTTTATTGCTTGTATGCATGCTATATGTGTTTACTTTATGCACTAGATAGCGTATCCCTTTATTGTAAAAAGTTAAGTGGGAGAGGGGATGGAAACATTCCCATGGTCTCCATTGCTGTTCTCTTGGTGACTCTTATGGACTTTCGAAGTTCGTATAGACGAGTCATTGGAGGAGAATTCTTGTAATTCCTTTTACAAGGAACATTGATCAAGTTTATCAAACAATGCCTAATTTGTCCTTCTGAAGCTGACTTCAAGTCGACTCATTCTCACCCCGGGGAGTGGAATAGAGCCAAAGCCACTTGGTCATGTGGATGACACAAATTAGAGACCTTCGTACCATTCTTCGATAGATGGATCGATTGTCTGCTCGGCTCCCTCATTTTTTGAGAGATAGGGTTGTTCGCATGGTGAATCACTGGTTAGAAACATCGAGTTTCACTTATGATTCCCCGCGTCTTGATTTACAAAATCGAATGGATCTTGTAATTGGGAGTCAATTATAAAAGTCTCTTGGTGTAGTAAACGTCCACACCACATGGCTTGCTATACTGACGGATTTTGGATTAATTGATGTAGACAGTTATAAGTAATTGTGAAGAGTTGTGAAGTTGTCGTAAACGTCCACACCACGTGGCTTGCGGTGATGTAGCAATTCCAAACAATTTACTTTAGTACTGAGTAATGGTTTACACTTAGATACGCGTTATAGTATCCTTCCCCACGAAGTTACGCTATAATCGATGTATGACCAAAGAAAATCTAATTGCTAAATCATTTGAGTAGGTAAACGTCCACACCACGTGGCTTGCCTTACTTGATGAGATTTTAGACGTGATTAGTAATTTAATGATATTATTTGAGGGAGATAATATCGGACATTAAATTGATTGTTTGTTTATATGTGCTTATAGGTTTAGAGAATTGCTATGAATCCACTTTCGTTGATACTTAAGGAATTCAACGCACTGGTTCCATACTGTGTTGGATGGAATAAAGAGTTAGACATTACTCAAACTGTAAAGGAGTACAAAGATGTACTCAGCGAAACTTGTCCTCCTAGACCTACCATTAACTCAACTGATGAGGAAATAGTTGACTTTGAGAAGTGGGATAGTGCTCTTGCATTAGCCGCTAATCATGATGTCATGCATAAACTCAAGTTGATGTTTAGACATGATGTAAAGGCTAGAAAAGAGGCGATGAGGATACTCATAAAGGTCAGTTGCTTCGAGGAAACGCTTGTACACGTTTTTGAGATGCTAGATCTTTTAGACGAGTTGAGACAGTCACAAGCTCTTATAGCCAAGGCCAAAGGTTTCGAACCTAAGGGCATACATAAGGAAAAGGAGAAGAAGGCAAGGGGATCCAGTGGTCCTCAAAGACTTGGACCAAAGGGTGGGATAAAGAAGCCTTCTGGAAAATATCCCCAAGGAAAGCAGTCTGAGTACTGGGGGTCTATATCTTGTCCTCTCAAAGGTACGAATTTTTCTTTAGTCGTAAAACATAGTCAGCGGTATTATCTACCAGAATTCTGGTGTGTAGATATGGAACCACTGACGGTATGTGCATTTTAAATGCAGGGGTTCCAGAAAACCCGGCGACTTAGAGAAGAAGAGTTCGAGTCCACATGGGCGAAGCTGTTGAGGAAGCAGCGGTTGCAATGGAAGACATTTATCTATTTTTGTAGTTATAGGATTTCATTTCATGTTTATTGCTTTATGTACCCCTTTATTTTAGAAAGAACTTTTGTTCTAGTTTTCTAATATTAATGAATGGATATTTTATTTCTTTAATCATTTAATGATTTGGATAAGAAATAATGGTGATATCTATTCTGGTACATTAGATAGCAATATATGAATGATGAATCCTTAGTCTACCACGATGCAACAAACCGTTACAACTTATTTTACTGATTAGATATATTTCTTGTTAAATCATTATACTTATGAATTCTTATACTTAATAGTATTTATTCAAATATGATTCAAACGGTCGAAATTGATTTGATCAATTATAGTTGAAGGAATGGACCTTCCGACCTAAGAATTGAATTTGGAAGATGATACAACTAAGCATGCCTTTCTGTTTAGAGAGTAGAATTCGGACAAGTATTGAGAATGATCAATGATATATGCAGTCATATGTGTAGGATGCGAGTTATTCTTTAAGAATACTCGAAGATGGATTAGAATGCTTGATGTGCCATAAAAGCAAAGTGTTTTAGTCACAAAGCAATTATGGGGAACCTTCTAAGTATATCCATTGGAAGCCTGCGACTAAAATCGCGGAGGCTATCACCTATCTGAATAACACATAGCATAATCAAAGATGGGATTAAGTCTCAAATGACTTCACCATACACTTACGTGTAGAGATGGTTAGTCGGAAATAAGAAATAGGAATCTAATAGTAAAATAACAAGTTGTTCGGAACTACCTATGTTCTGTGGATATTTCTAGAGACAACGGCACATTCAATGTGGTTGTAGGATATCCTAGGTGAACAAAAGGATTGTGTTCTATAGTACTATGAACCAGAAGGACATTTCGTCCGGTTCTTAGAGGAAGACTATTAGATGAATCACAAAGCCCGAACTAATGTAATACCTTGGAATGAGAAAAAGGACAAAGACTAGGAACCAGCCAAACCGAGTAGTAGTACACCACTAACTGCACCTACTGTTATTACTATTATACACCGGGACGCCGTTGCAGTGCGAGGTTGTTGAACAACAAGAGATGATCATAAGACTAGAAGAGTTTTGAACTCTGGATCTAGTAGAGATGAAATCGATCCCTAGCTCTGCATAAGGGGCAGTACCAATCTAAATGTGCCTACTTGGATAGCAATAAGTATTATTGTTAAGAGGCAAGATCATTTAGGAGTACAAGCTTAGTAAATCCATTTATGGATTGAAAAAAAGCTATAAATCGTGGAACTTGCGAATTGATGGGATAGTCCATTTGATGGATTCATCAAAAGGCATAGACGATAGGTGTATTGGAGACGTAATGGAAACAAGGTGGTGTTTCTCGGAGATTTTATGTAGATAACATTTTATCATTGGCAACAATGTAAAAATATTGTCAGACATAAGATGATGGTTGTCTAAATAAATCGGGATATAAGATTGAGTAGAAGTTAGAGCATGTTCTTGAGGTCTTTTGATCTAAGAATAAGAACATTGTATTTCTTCTAGATATCTTATACGATTATGGTTTGTTTTAAACATGCATAATTCTGAGAAAGGTTATTGTCTTTCAGAAACAGAATATATATCTATCTAAGGTCATGTGTTTCGAACACATAAAGGAGATAGATGATACAAAGTAGTTTCCTACACCTAGTGTGGAAAGCTTAATGAATGCAAATGTTGAAAAAACAAGAACCTGATATCAACTATGCGGTTTGCGTAGTGGGAGGATATCAAAGTAATCTGGACAAGAGATTTTCGGATGCTGTAATAGTACTTGCGAAGTACCGGATTACTAGGCAAGACGAGGCAGTAGTCACCAAGATAACTTCAGAGCGGCAACCTAGATTGCTCATTCACATAGTGCTTCTGGGAAGTATAACTTAAGCACGTGATGAGTATGGGAGTCGGGAGTTTGGAGGAATTGACTAGACCTTAGTACAAGTGGGAGATTGTTGGAGTTGTGTACTTAATGTCTAGATTTAAGTATCGGTAAACTCCCGGTCATAGCATTTAACCTATTTAATTAATAAACAATTGTTTGCATTTAATTATTATTAATTAAATTATGCAAAATATAGTCCTGGATTTTATACGTTGTAGTTAGTATGGTGTGTTGGGCCCACACAGAAGATCATACTATCGGTTACTCGTATTTAATCAAACAGTTGCTCACGACCTAGATGGACACGGACCAATCCATCGGTATAGTCGTTGTGTGAGAGAGAAAATAATTTATCTTAATTATTTTATCACACTTGTACACTTGGTGTATTGGGCGGATCGCTTGAGATTTATCGATTAGGATTGCCTTGAGATAATCGATTCAAGTCTCAGAGTATTTTATTCTTAATCCCCGATACTATTACGGGTGTGTATATTTAATATAAGAGACTTTGATTTTCCAAAGGAATTAACCGATTTAATTATTGGGTTAATTACCGGTAAAATTGGGTCGCTATATATTTTATATATGACATGCCGTGAATACTTGACGGGAAAGTGTATCTCGTAAGGGTTGATAATATCCCCGAGATGAGTTCATAAGGAATTATTATGTAAACCCTGCAGGTGGATTTAATCCGCATAATAATTAAGGTTGAATGGTACTATTCTCGGATATAAGAGATGAATAAATTAATTAGCAATAAATTAATTTTATTCATGGATATTTAAATCTTAAATACACGGAATAAATAATACTACTGGAGAAATATTATTTAATATAATATGGTTTAATAATTGGAGTGCAATTAATTTATATAGTGGAAAATAAATTAATTAATATTGATAAGGATTAATAGATTTGAGTTGGGCTCAATTTAATCATCAATATTAGAAGCCCAATATTCCACCTCCTTTTGATCCCCTACGTAGCCTATAAAAGCACTACATGGCCTTCATAAATTATAAGACAAGAATATCAATATTTGATAGTTCTAGAGAGTTGAAGGAGATCCATAGGAGTTCGATAGATCGTCGCCCACACGACGTTCGGACAAGGTGCAAGGAATACGTAGGAAGATTCGAAGGTCTTCAACGTTTTGATTTCGTTTCTCCGCACAACGAATCGAGGTATAAAATCATAAAACCCCTTCTATGATTTTATGTGCATATAATTGTGATATATACATGAACATACGATCCGGGTAACGTACGAACCTCGGGGACGGGGATTCTAGATCCCCGGCGAGGATCGAAGGCGGTGGTCGAACCCTAGGGTTCGGACCGCCGGGACGTGCGACAAGGGGAACCCCCGGCTGGACGCCGGGGCATGCGATCGACTTCGGTCGATCGCCGGGGATGCCGTGGGCTGGTGCCACGGCGGATCCCCCCGCCCTCATTGCCGCCGGCGCGGCTACGGGGAACCCTCGGCCGAAGCTGAGGGATGCGATCGATCCTCGGATCGATCGCGGGTCAGCTGCGGGGCGACTCGCAGCGACCCCGTGCATGCTACGGGTTCGCCCGTAGCGGCTCGCACGGGGTGACCCCGTGCGCTGGGGCAGCGAGTCATCGACTCGCTGCGGGGCTGCTGCGAGCAGCCCAGGGATCGCTCGTAGCGATCCCAGCGATCGCACGGGGCGATCGCGAGTCCCCTCGTGGGGACTCGGCTGGGCGTGCGCGCGCTTTCGGGTGCGTTGCGCGTTCGGCTGGGTCCCGGTTCGCGTGGGCTCGTGTTTTCTTCGGCGATCGAGGATTTCGCTCGGGTTATTATTTTCCGCAAATTTTAATAGCCCGGGATATCGATTTCCAGCAATACTTTCATCCCCACGAGCCCAAGTAATAAATTTGTCCCAAAGGAGATATTGGTGCCGCCCTTTGAGCAAGCACCCGATGAAGAATTGAAGAAGTTGCACAAACTTATCAAATATCTCTACCTGGGACAAGTGAATAAAATCTCCGAGAGCAACAGTGATGAGTCTAGCAAAAATCAGAAAGGAAAGCCCATGAGTCGTTTGCCCAACATCCAGAAGACAAGAGGAAGACGCCCACCACCAACATGCGAATACCATTTAGTTTGGGCAAAGCTCCTAATACTTTACAAGGATGGATGATGAGCAACTTTTCAGATCTACTTAAGTATCTGAAGGCTTCTTATGGGAACAACGAGGAGAAGCTTAAACCCCGCTCCATGAAGAATGGTGAACATACATCACGTCATGCCCATGACGATAACTAAGGCGCTGACCGGGAGGAAACCTGGTATCTTTTTGTATAATATTTTACTTTATTTTGAATAAATCGAATGGAGGACTTTGGCTTGTTTGATCCAGAAGGGGAAAAGGTTTCTTTGTTTTTGAGGTGCAGGTCAAGGAGGGTTAAAGGGTAGCTGTGTGGACATAATGACTACTTGGTCAAACTCCATATTACGGTAGAAGATGGATAAGCTCCCTAAAGTTGCAAGGATGACCCCTGGAACGAAGTCAAGGTCTAGGCAAACGGGCTCAAGCTACTGATTCCAAGCAAAGTCCTAAGACGACAAGGCAGCATGTAACAAAGCCTCGTGGAGCTGCTGAACACACTAATGGCCCACTTTGCCCGTGCCTAATTCAGGTTCTACCTTGCATTTACCTCCTCCTTATTTGCCCTCCCAATTGTTTTCTTTTTTTTCTTTTTATTTTTGAGTCGGTTTTCCTTTGAGTCAAGGGTCGATCTTTTTATTGACACACTTTGCCCAAGGCAAAGTGTGTGAGGGGGAAGGTGCGCCGACGTTTTTAGAGTGATAATCTGGTCGTGGGTAGCCCCTACCAATCTTATTACTTTTGCAAACTTTGCCAAGGCAAAGTGTGTGCGGGGGGAAAGGGAAAGGGCAAACCCCTGTTTCTAATCGAGTCAGCATGATTTTGTGATCACTATGGGAAAACATATATACAACAACTCAAATTTTGTAATTAAGATGCATGCAATAGGGATGATGGAACTGTTCTAGGCAAACTGTGAGAATTGAGCCTACATTGTTATATGATTTCTTTCTTGAGAGTCTGCTGTGAATTCTTACAATGCCTGCCTTTGCCTATTCGCTGTGATGAGTAGTTTGACTGAGTAGGGTGATTAGATGATTAGGGCATTTTCTTTCTTTCATTTGCCTGAATAAATAACATTGTCACTTGCTATCCCCTTTGAGCCTGAATTGATATTTCTTTGTAAACCCATCTGGTATTATGCCCAAACAGTACATAGGCAGACAGAGAAAATGAGGGAGTAAAGGCATAGTGTTCAAAAAAAAAAAGAGAAAAAAAAATCAATCAGAAAAAAAAAGCAAAATAATAATAATAAAGTTGTTGTGCTAAGGCCCGTAAAAAGGGACAAAGTGGCAGAGAAAAAGGCTAACATCAAAAAGACCTCTGCCCAAATAGAGCCTACTCCTCAAAATCCACCCATATGAGCCCACATTACAACCCAATAAAAGCCCCTTTGATAAGACTCCTTCTTAGTAAAAACAAACTTAGATCAGCAATATGGCAAATTTAGGCAAAGTAGAGTCACAGCAGAAAATGAGTGTCATTGAGCCCATACACTAAAAAGAGAGAAACACTGTGAGGGAGTGACCCAAAGACCTTGAACAGAATCTTGACTTGTTTTATCTTTACTTGAATTTTGATTTGTCTGTATGTACTATGCCCTGTACTGATCATGCTAAAGTCCTTTGTTTTGTTTCCCCCTCCTTCCTTTATTTATTTTATCACTTTGGTCTTGAGTCAGGTAAATCAGACCCCACGCTTGGGGACAAGCGTGTTCCAAGTGTGTGCGGTTCTGATGAGCCATTTTATTTGCTCATCTTAGAGCACTTTTTATTCTTTTATTGAGTCAGTTTGAGTCTTTAGTGTGTCTGGGAGGGCACAATGGAGTGTTTGGGCAAAGTATGCAGGGTTGCAGGTAGTAGGTGGTGGATTGTGCGAAAGAGGCCAAAAAGTTGCCCACTTTGGGCAAACACGGGGATCCAAGGCAAAGTGACTTGAGCAGTTTGACCCAAGGAGGCAAAGTCGACACTATGGGCAAAGTGACTGGAGCAGTTTTACCAAAGGTGGCAAAGTCGACACTATGAGCAAAGTCACCACTATGGGAAAAGTCACCACTTTGGGCAAAGTCAAGACTTTGGGTGAAGACACACTTTGGGCAAACGGTGAGTATCGGGCATACCAGAGCAACGAAGTCCGAAAATTGTGGGATTCTGCCTAATCCCTTATCTCTATCCAGTCAGCTGATAAGGAAAGAATCCCTAAAGACCAGGACTTTCTTTGACCACCAAGAGTCCTAACAAGAACAAACTCTGGACGGACTACGCCCAGACGGCCCAAACCCACCTGGCCCATCAGCCCATGAATACAAATCTGATGCCCTAGAGACCGCACATATATAATCCCTGTTGGAGTTGTGTACTTAATGTCTAGATTTAAGTAACGGAAACTCACGATCCATTGCCATTAATCTATTTAATTAAATAAACAATTATTTGCATTTAATTATTTATAATTAAATATATGCAAATCATAGTCCTGGATTTTATACGTTGTAGTTAGTATGGTGTTGCATGGGCGAACAGAAGATCATACTATCGGTTACTCGTATTTAATCGAACAGTTGCTCACGACCTAGATGGACACGGACCAATCCATCGGTATAGTCGTTGTGTGAGAGAGAAAATAATTTATCTTAATTATTTTATCACACTTGTACACTTGGTGTATTGAGCGGATCGTTGAGATTCATCGATTAGGATTGCCGGCGATAATCGATTCGAGTCTCAGTGTATTTTATTCTTAATCCCCGAAATTATTGCGGGTGTGTATATTTAATATACGTGACTTTGATTTACCAAAGGAATTAACCGATTTATTTATTGGGTTAATTACCGGTTAAGTTGGGTCACTATATTTTATATATGGCATGCCGTGAATACTTGACGGGAAAGTGTATCCCGTAAGGGTTGATAATATCCCCGAGATGAGTTCATAAGGAATTATTATGTAAACCCTGCAGGTGGACTTGTTCCGCATAATAATTAAGGTTGAATGGTACTAGTCTCGGATATAAGAGATGAATAAATTAATTAGCAATAAATTAATTTTATTCATGGATATTTATATCTTAAATACACGGAATAAATAATACTACCGGAGAAATATTATTTGATATAATATGGTTTAATATTGGGAGTGCAATTAATTTTATATAGTGGAAAATAGATTTAATTAATAATAGTAAGGATTAATAGATTTGGGCTTGAGCTCAATTTAATCACTATTATTGGAAGCCCAATATTCCACCTCCTTAAGATCCCCTACGTAGCCTATAAAATCACTACATGGTCTTCTCTATTCTCATAACTTGAAGATCACAATTCTAGAGAGAGAAAGTAGAGAGGGAGATCCATGGAGTTCGGAAGATCGTCGCCCACCCGACGTTCGAGCTAGTGCAAGGAATACGTGGGAAGGTCTCAAGGTCTTCATAGATCTCGTTTCTCCGTACAACGAGAACAAAGGTAAAATCGTTGAAACCCCTTCGATGATTTTAATTAATTCGTATATACATATGAACGAAGATCCGGGGATGAACGAAACCGGGGACGGGGATCGACCTCGCGGTGGTGATCGAAGATCACCGGACCGCGGAAGGTCGGGAGATCCCCGCCGGGATCGAGAGCATCAAACCCTCGGCTGGACGCCGAGGGGTGCGATCGAGCTAGGGCTCGATCGCGGTGGCGCGAAGGAGCAGCCCCGGCTGGTTGCCGGGGCGGGCGATCGATCATGCGATCGATCGCCGGGGCAAGCCGCGGCTGGAGCCGCGGCAGTCCGCTGGGCGGACGAGGGCCCCTCCGGCGATGGCGGTGAGTCGCCGGACTCACCGCCGGGGGCTGTTCCGAACAGCCCCGGGGATGCGATCGCTCAACGCGATCGCAAACCCCACATGGGGGTGCGGCTAGGGCTAGCCGCGGGCTTGCTCGCGGCGGTGCGCTCGGGCCGTGCTCCGGCTCTTGTGGTGGTTTGCGATGTTTTTCCGGCGAAGGGATTTTGATCGGGGTTATGTTTCCGCAATTCCGTTAACCCCGAGATATCGATTTCCAACAATTGGTATCAGAGCGTTGGTTCTAGTTCATGTGTATATGCGATAAATTGTTCTACCTTGCAGGGTTTCCGACTATTATGGCTAGATATGATTATTCGTTAATTATTGTCATAATTGTTTTTAAACTCTCGGACATGTCGAGATTCGTTTTATGTGTGGTGAATGCTTGTAATAGTAAAAATTCGGGGGTTGACCGAATTTAGGTTTATTATTACGTTCTACTTTTCCGGAAAAATGTATAGGGTCGATTTCATGTATAGAATCGATACCGGATAATTGTAATTAAATTCATGTAATTTATTTTACGTTGGATCGATGCCGAAACGACCGCCGGAGAAGACGTGTGACGGAGGAGACGATGGGACGAGGGATCGATCATCATGATCGATCCATGAAGAATCGATCGAGCCCTAGAGGCGGGGGCTGCCCGCGGGACTCCTCGGCCACGCCGGCCACCGGTGGTGGTGGCGCGTGGGCTGGGGTGGCGGCTGTTGGAGTTGTGTACTTAATGTCTAGATTTAAGGGACAGAAACTCACGATCCATTGCCATTAATCTATTTAACTAAATGAACAATTGTTTGCGTTTAATTATTTATAATTAAATATATGCAAAACATAGTCCTGGATTCTATACGTTGTAGTTAGTATGGTGTGTCGGGCCCCACACAGAAGATCATACTATCGGTTACTCGTATTTAATCGAACAGTTGCTCACGACCTAGATGGACACGGACCAATCCATCGGTATAGTCGTTGTGTGAGAGAGAAAATAATTTGTCTTAATTATTTTATCACACTTGTACACTTGGTGTATTGAGCGGATCGTTGAGATTCATCGATTAGGATTGCCGGCGATAATCGATTCGAGTCTCAGTGTATTTTATTCTTAATCCCCGATATTATTGCGGGTGTGTATATTTAATATTAGTGACTTTGATTTACCAAAGGAATTAACCGATTTAATTATTGGGTTAATTACCGGTTAAGTTGGGTCACTATATTTTATATATGGCATGCCGTGAATACTTGACGGGAAAGTGTATCCCGGAAGGGTTGATAATATCCCCGAGATGAGTTCATAAGGAATTATTATGTAAACCCTGCAGGTGGATTCGTTCCGCATAATAATTAAGGTTGAATGGTACTAGTCTCGGATATAAGAGATGAATAAATTAATTAGCAATAAATTAATTTTATTCATGGATATTTATATCTTAAATACACGGAATAAATAATACTACCGGAGAAATATTATTTGATATAATATGGTTTAATATTGGGAGTGCAATTAATTTTATATAGTGGAAAATAGAATTAATTAATATTAATGGATTAATAGATTTGGGCTTGGGCTCAATTTAATCATTAATATTGGAAGCCCAATATTCCACCTCCTTAAGATCCCCTACGTAGCCTATAAAAGCACTACATGGTCTTCTCTATTCTCATAACTTGAAGATCACAATTCTAGAGAGAGAAAGTAGAGAGGAGGATCCATGGAGTTCGGTAGATCGTCGCCCACACGACGTCCGGGCTAGTGCAAGGAATACGTGGGAAGGTCTCAAGGTCTTCATAGATCTCGTTTCTCCGTACAATGAGAACAAAGGTAAAATCGTGAAAACCCCCTCGATGATTTTACATCTTAATTATCGTAAAAATACCGTGAACAAAGATCCGAGAACGAACCCCGGACCGAGGGCCGAACGCGTGGTGGTGGTCGTCGTCGACCACCGGACCACCGCGATCGGCGGACCCACGGTGGGGGATCGTGCGCATGCACGCGGCAAGACCCTCGGCTAGGCCGAGGGTGGCGATCGAAACCCTAGGGTTCGATCGCCGCCGGAAAGGAGAATCCCCGGCTGGTTGCCGGGGCATGCGGTCGACTTCATGTCGACCGCGGGGTGCCACGGGCTGGTGCCGTGGCGGTACCCCGCTGCTCCTGGCGGCGCGTGCGAAGAGGAGCCCCGGCTGGACGCCGGGGCGAGCGATCGAACCCCGTGGGGTCGATCGCTGGGCAGCCGCGGCTGGAGCCGCGGCGGGTCTGCTGGGCAGACCGCCCTCCTCGACCGGCGGTGGCGGTGAGTCGCCGGACTCACCGCCGGGGGGCTGCTCGGAGCAGCCCCGGGGATGCATGGCATCCCGGCGATCGCGCAACCGCGATCGCGAGCCCCATGCAAGGGGCTCGGTTAGGGTTTGCCGTGGGTTCATCCCACGGCGGCTACTTTGGTCGAGTCCCGGCATGCGTGGTGGTTCGCGGTGGTTTCCGGCGAACGGTTTCGATTGGATTGTCGGTTCCGCAATTTTGACAATCCGGATATTCGATCTCCAAAGGATTTCGGTCGGAATTAATTAGATAATTAATTTTAATTAATTTATTAATTCCGGGATATCGATTTCCAACAATTGGTATCAGAGCCAGGTTTTCGTTCACGGTATTTTTCGATAAATTGTTCTACCTTGCAGGGTTTCCGATTATTATGGCTAGATTTAATTTTGTTAATTAATGTCATAATAATATTCTTGATTATTAAACTCTCGGTGATGTCAATATTTGTTCTTGTGTGGTGAATGCTTGTTCTTAATTTTTCCGGAAATTGTATGAGGTCGATTTCATGTAGAGAATTGATTCCGGATAATTGTAAATTAATTTTGAAAAATTATTTACGTTGGATCGATTCCGAAACGACCACCGGAAAAGTGTGACGGAGGAGACGAAGAGAGGGAGGATTCCGGGGATCGATCAACCCCATGATCGACCCCAAGGGATGGATCGATCGAGGGAGAGGGGGCTGCCCTCGGACCGCTCGGCCACGCCGGCCACCGGAGGTGGTGGCGCGTTGGCTAGGGGCGGCGATGGCTCTCCTCTCGGCCGGCGATTGTGGTGGGGGCGCGGGGTCCTCGTGATCTCGTGCTCTCCCGCCAAGATCCAACTTTCCTAAATTGATTCGGTTTTCCTATTTTGAGTATTCCTATTTTTTGGGAATTTTCATGGAAATAGAAAAAGAATTAATTGGAATTAATTTATTTCCTTATTCTATTATGGAAGTCTTCTAGAATATTCTAAGTTCTACTTGGAATAGGATTCTAGAGATTTAATGGAATTAGAAAGGAAAATAATTAATTATTAAATTAATTTATTTCCTATTTGATTATTCCTATTTTATGGGAATTTTCATGGACATGGAAATTAATTAATTTTGGAAAAGTAGAAGAGTCCTTAAATTAATTTTTCCTTATTTAATTATTCCTTTATGGAATTTTTTAATGGATTAGGAAAGGAATTAATTTGGAAGGACTAGGAGTCCTAAATTATTTTATTTCCTTATTTCATTATGGAAATCATCTAGAATATTCCAAGAGGGTCTTGGATAGATTATTCTAGAGATTTAATGAAGTAGAAATGGAAAATAAAATAGATTTATTTTATTTCCTTATTCTATTATGGAAGTCTTCTAGAATATTCTAAGTTCTACTTGGAATAGGATTCTAGAGATTTAATGGAATTAGAAAGGAAAATAATTAATTATTAAATTAATTTATTTCCTATTTGATTATTCCTATTTTATGGGAATTTTCATGGACATGGAAATTAATTAATTTTGGAAAAGTAGAAGAGTCCTTAAATTAATTTTTCCTTATTTAATTATTCCTTTATGAAATTTTTTAATGGATTAGGAAAGGAATTAATTTGGAAGGACTAGGATTCCTAAATTATTTTATTTCCTTATTTCATTATGGAAATCATCTAGAATATTCCAAGAGGGTCTTGGATAGATTATTCTAGAGATTTAATGAAGTAGAAATGGAAAATAAAATAGATTTATTTTATTTCCTTATTCTATTATAGATGTCTTCTAGAATATTCCAAGTGGGTCTTGGATAGATTATTCTAGAGATTTAATAGAATTAGATAGGAAAATAAATAAATAAAAATATTAATAATATTTAATTTTATTTTTGATTTATTCGATTGACTTAATTTCGAATTAAGTAACTTTTGGATTTATTAAAAATAAATAGATTTAAATATTGGAATTAATATTCCCGTCACATGGAGCATTCAAGAACGAAGACTAAAGACTAGAAGATGCGTACGGAGATGCGATAAAGCCATAATAGTCGGAAAATAATATTCTAGTATTATTTTGATTATGTGATAATATTATATGTGCTTTATTTCATGTATGCATGCTTATGTGTATTTAATTATGCATTAGATAGCGTATCCCTTTGTTATAAAAAGCTAAGTGGGAGAGGGTATGGAAACATATCCATGGTCTCCATTGCTGTTCTCTTGGTGACTTTTATGAGCTTTCGAAGTTCGTATAGACAAGTCATTGGAGGAGAATTCTTGTAATTCCTTTTACGAGAAACATTGATTAAGTTTATCAAACAATGCCTAATTTGTCTTTCCAAAACTGATTTCAAGTCGACTCATTCTCACCCCGGGGAGTGGAATGGAGCCAAAGCCACTTGGTCATGTCGAGGACACAAATTAGAGGCAGTCGTACCATCTTTTGAAGGTGGATCGATTGTCTGCTCGGCTCCCTCATTTGATGAGAGATAGGGTCGTTCGCATGGTGAATCACTGGTTAGAAACTTCGAGTTTCACTTATGATTCTCCGCGTCTTGATTTACAAGATTAAATGAATCAAGTAATTGGGAGTCAATTGTAAAAGTCTTTTGGTGTAGTAAACGTCCACACTATCGTGGCTTGCTACATTGAATGGGATTTTGGAACGATTGATGTAGACAGTGTTGGAGTTGTGTACTTAATGTCTAGATTTAAGTATCGGTAAACTCCCTGTCATAGCATTTAACCTATTTAATTAATAAACAATTATTTGCATTTAATTAATTATGCAAAATATGGTTCTTGATTTTATACGTTGTAGTTAGTATGGTGTTGCATGGGCGCACAGAAGATCATACTATCGGTTACTCGTATTTAATCGAACAGTTGCTCACGACCTAGATGGACACGAACTAATCCATCGGTATAGTCGTTGTGTGAGAGAGAAAATAATTTATCTTAATTATTTTATCACACTTGTACACTTGGTGTATTGGGCGGATCAGCTTGAGATTCATCGATTAGGATTGCCGGCGATAATCGATTCGAGTCTCAGTGTATTTTATTCTTAATCCCCGATATTATTGCGGGTGTGTATATTTAATATAAGTGACTTTGATTTACCAAAGGAATTAACCGATTTAATTATTGGGTTAATTACCGGTTAAGTTGGGTCACTATATTTTATATATGGCATGCCGTGAATACTTGACGGGAAAGTGTATCCCGTAAGGGTTGATAATATCCCCGAGATGAGTTCATAAGGAATTATTATGTAAACCCTGCAGGTGGATTTAATCCGCATAATAATTAAGGTTGAATGGTACTAGTCTCGGATATAAGAGATGAATAATATTTATTGAGCAATAAATAAATTTATTCATGGATATTTAAATCTTAAATACACGGAATATATAATACTACCGGAGAAATATTATTTGATATAATATAGAATAATATTGGGAGTGCAATTTTATTTATATAGTGGAAAATAAATAAAATTTAATATTGATAAGGATTAATAGATTTGGGTTGGACCCAATTTAATCTTCAATATTTAGAAGCCCAATATTTATTCTCCTTATGATCCCCTACGTAGCCTATATAAGCACTACATGGTCTTCACTTTTCATAACACAATTAATTGACCTACGCCAATCATAAAGTCTTGAGAGTGAGGAAGGTCCATAGGAGTTCGATAGATCGTCGCCCACACGACGTTCGAACGAGGTGCAAGGAATACGTGGGAAGATCGCAAGGTCATCAAAGGTGTTTGATTTCGTTTCTCCGCACAACGAATCGAAGGTAAAAATCATAAACCCTCTTTTATGATTTTGTGTGATTAATTGTAGCGTATACATGAACACACGATCCGGATAAACGACGAACCTCGGGGACGGGGATTCGAGATCCCCGGCGAGGATCGAGGGTGGCGGCCGAACCCTAGGGTTCGACCGCCGGAGCGCGGACGAAGAGGATGAGCCCCGGCTGGACGCCGGGGCGTGGGGTCGACCTAGGGTCGACCACCGGGGTTCGCCGTGGGCTGGAGCCACGGCGGATGAACCCCAGCCCTCCCGTCCGGCGGCGTCGCGGGCTGAACCCTCGGCTGGAGCCGAGGGGGCGATCGAACCTAGGGTTCGATCGCCGGGTGAGCTGCGGGTGTACCCGCAGCGCCTCGTATCAAGCTGCGGGGTTTCCCGCAGCGGCGATGCGGGGAGGATCGAACCCCCCCGCGAGCAGCGAGCCCGTGAGCTCGCTGCGGGGCTGCTACGAGCAGCCCCGGGGATGCCTCGTGCATCCCCAGCGATCATCGCGAGATGATCGCGAGCCCCGTGCGGGGGCTCGGCTGAGTGCTCGCGGCCTTCGGGCCTCGCTGAGTATTCGGTCGGGCCTCGGGTCGTGCGGTGGTTCGCGTTCGTGGATCCGACTCGCGGGAGAAAATCGGCTGGGGGCGGGCTGCGTGTCTTCGGGCGCGTAGTCTCCAAAGGTCGGACTCCTGCGGATGAGTCGGGGATCCAATCTCCGGCGATGAAGGATTTCGGTCGGTCTATCGGTTCCGCATATTTTTTAATAGCCCGGGATATCGATTTCCAACAAATGGTATCAGAGCGTTTGGTTTCGTGTTCATGTATATGCTCGATTATTGTTCTACCTTGCAGGATCTCCGGCTATCATGGTTGGATTTAATTAATTGTTGTTTATTAATTAATTATCATGATTATTAAACTCTCGGACATGTCGAGATTCGTTTTGTGTGGATGAATGTTTGTAATAGTAAAAATTCGGGGGTTGACCGAATTTAGGATTTATTATTACGTTCTTTGTTTTTCCGGAAAATGTATAGGGTCGATTTCATGTATAGAATCGATACCGGATAATTGTAATTTTAAATTTTGTAATTTTGATTACGTTGGTTCGATGTTGAGACGATCGCCGGAAGACGAAGACGTGTGACGAAGACGAAGAGGACGAAAAACCGGGGGGGTCGATCATCCCCATGATCGATCCCCATGAGGATCGATCGACCTCATCCCGGGGGCTGCCCGCTAGGGCTTCTAGCCACGCCGGCCACCGGTGGTGGTGGCGCGTGGACTAGGGGCGGCGGTGGTGGTGGTCCCGGGCGGTGGAGGTCGACGGTGGGGATGGCGTGGGATCTCCCAATCTCATGCTATTCCTACCAAGATCCACTTTCCCAATTAATTCGGATTTTTCCTATTTGAGTACTTTCTTGGAAACTCTCATGGTTTAGGAAAAGAATTAATTTAAATTAATTTTATTTTCTATTGATTTATTTCCTTCAAGGAAATATTCATAGATTAGAAATTTAATTAATTTAGTACTAAATTTATTTTTCCTATTTGATTATTCCTACTCATGGGAATATTCATGGATTAGGAATAAAAATAAATTTGGAAAGTAGTAAGTCCTAATTTATTTTTCCTTGTTCTATTATAGATATCTTCTAGAGTATTCCAAATTTTATTTGGATAGATTATTCTAGAGATTTAATAGAACTAGATAGGAAAATAAATAAATAAAAATATTAATAATATTTAATTTTATTTTTGATATATTCGATTGACTTAATTTTCGAATTAAGTAACTTTTGGATTAATTGAAAATAAATAGATTTAAATATTAGAGATTAATATTCTCGTCACATGGAGCATTCAAGAACGAAGACTGAAGACTAGAAGATGCGTACGGAGATGGAATAAAGCCATGATAGTCGGGAAAATAATTTTCTAGCATTATTTTGACTATGTGATACTATGTGCTTTATTGCTTGTATGCATGCTATATGTGTTTAATTTTTTATGCACTAGATAGCGTATCCCTATTATTATAAAAAGCTAAGTGGGAGAGGGGATGGAAACATTCCCATGGTCTCCATTGCTGTTCTCTTGGTGACTCTTATGGACTTTCGAAGTTCGTATAGACGAGTCATTGGAGGAGAATTCTTGTAATTCCTTTTACAAGAAACATTGATCAAATTTATCAAACAATGCCTAATTTGTCTTTCTGAAACTGACTTCAAGTCGACTCATTCTCACCCCGGGGAGTGGAATGGAGCCAGAGCCACTTGGTCATGTAGAGGACACAAATTAGAGACTTCCGTGCCATTCTTTGATAGATGGGTCGCTTGTCTGCTCGGCTCCCTCATTTATGAGAGATAGGGTCGTTCGCATGGCGAATCACTGGTTAGAAACTTCGAGTTTCACTTATGATTCTCCACGTCTTGATTTACGAGATTAAATGGATCAAGTAATTGGGAGTCAATTATAAAAGTCTCTTAGTGTAGTAAACGTCCACACCACGTGGCTTGCTATGCTGACGGACTTTGGATTAATTGATGTAGACAGTTGTAAGTAATTATGAAGAATTGTGAAATTATCGTAAACGTCCACACCACGTGGCTTGCGGTGATGTAGCGATTCCAAGTAATTTACTTTGGTACTGAGTAATGGTTTACACTTAGATACGCCTTATAGTATTCCTCCCCACGAGGTTCCGCTATAAGCGATGTATGACCAAAGAAAATCTAATTGCTAAATCATTTGGGTGGGTAAACGTCCACACCACGTGGCTTGCCTTACCTGATAGGATTTTAGATGTGATTAGTAATTTAATGATGTTGTTCTGGGGAGATAACGTCGGATAGTAAATTAATTGTTTGTTTAAATGTGCTTATAGGTTTAGAGAATTGCTATGAATCCACTTTTGTTGATACTTGAGGAAATTAACGCACTGGTTCCATACTGTATTGAATGGAAAGAAGAGTTAGACATTGCTCAGACTGCAAAGGAGTACAAAGATGTACTCAGTGAAACTTGTCCTCCTGGACTCACCATTAACTCAACTGAGGAGGAGATTTTTGACTTTGAAAGGTGGGGTAGTGCTCGTGCATTAGCCACTAATCATGATGTCATGCTCAAACTCAAGTTGCTGTTTGGACATGATGAGAAGGCTAGAAAAGAGGCGATGAGGATACTCATAAAGATCTGTTACTTCGATGAAACACTTGATCATGTTTTTGAGATGATGGATCTTTTAGACGAGTTGAAACAATCGCGAGCTCTTATAGTCAAAGCCAAAGGTTTTGAACCTAAAGGCAAAGGAAAGGAGAAGAAGACAAGGGGGTCCGGTGGTCCTAAAGGACTTGGACCAAAGGGTGGGATAAAGAAGCCTTCGGGCAAACATCCCCAAGGGAAGCAGTCTGAGTACTGGGGGTCTACATCTTGTCCTCTCAAAGGTACGAATTTTTCTTTAGTCGTAAAACATAGTCAGCGGTATTATCTACCAGAATTCTGGTGTGTAGATATGGAACCACTGACGGTATGTGCATTCTAAATACAGGGGTTCCAGAAAACCCAGCGACTTAGAGAAGAAAAGTTCGAGTCCACATGGGCAAAGCTGTTGAGGAAGCAGCGGTTGCAGTGGAAGACATTTATCTATCTGTTTGATAGTTATAGGATTTCATTTCAAGTTAATTGCTTTGTACCTTTTATTTTTAGAAAGAACTTTTGTTCTGGATTTCTATTATAAATGGATATTTTATTTCTTTAATCATTTGATGATTTAGATAAGAAATAATGGTAGTATCTATTCTGGTACATTAGATAGCAATATGTAAATGATGAATCCTTAGTCTACCACAATGCAACAAACCGTTATGACTTATTTTACTTATTGGATGTATTTCTTTATCGATCATTATACTTGTGAATTCTTGAACTTGGTAGTATCTATTCAAAAGGGATTCAGAAGGTCGAAATTGATTTGATCAATTATAGTTGGAGGAATGGACCTCCCGACCTAAGAATCGATCCTGAAAGATGATACAACTAAGTTAACCTTTCTGGATAAAGGATGGAGTTCGGACAAGTATTAAGAATGATCAAAGATGATATATGCAGACATATGTGTAAATAGAAAGGTATGAGTAGTTTTCCTTTCAAGGAATACTAGTAAATGGATTAGACTACTTGTTGTGCCATAAAAGCGGAGTGTTTTTAACACAAAGCCATTATGGGGAACCCTCAAAGTATATCCATTGGAAGCCTGCGACTTGTTCGCAGAGGCTATCACCTATCTAAATAACACATAGCATAAATCAAAGGTTGAGATTAAGTCTCAAACGACTGCACCATACACTGACGTGTAGACATGGTGTGTCAGGAATAAGAAATGGGATTCTAATAGGACAAGTTTGATCGGAACTACCTATGTTCTATGAATTTTCTGGATACAACGACATATTGAATGTAGTTGTGGAAAATCCTAGAAGAACGAGTAATTGTATGTTCAATAGTACTACGAACCAGAAGGGTGTCTTCGCCCGGTTCTTGGAGGAAGACTATTGGATGAACTACAATGCCCTAATTGACAAAGTACCTTATAAAGAGGAAAGAGTAGACTGAGAACCAGCCTAACCGAGTAGTAGTACACCACTAACTGCACCTAATGTTATTACTGTTATACACCGGAACGCCATTGCAGTGGGAGGTTGTTGAGCAACCAGAGATGTTCATAAGACTGGAGGAGTTTCAAACTCTGGATCTAGTAGACATGAAATCGATCCCTAGTTCTGCATAGAGGGCAGTACTAAACTAAATATGCCTACTTGGATAACAATTTTTATTGTTAAGAGGCAAGACCATTTAGAGGTACAAGCTTAGTGAATCCATTTATGGATTATCACAAAGCTGGAAATTGTGGAACTTGCGAATTGATGAGATAGTCCATTATATGGATTCATCAAAAGGCATAGACAATAAAAGGTGTATTAAAGACGTAATGGAAACAAGGTGGTGTTTCTCGGAATTTTGTGTAGATAACACTTTATCGTTGGCAACAATGTAAAAGTGTTGTCAGACATAAAATAGAGGTTGTCTAAGTAAATCGAGATATAAGATTAAGATGAAGTTGGATCAATGTTCTTAGAAATCTTTCGATCTCTAGATAAGAACACTTGTATTTCTCTTAAGATATCTTATACGATTATGGTTTGTTTTAAACATGCACAATTCTGAGAAAGGTTATTGCCTTACTAGAGCGGAATACATCTGTCTAAAGGTATGTGTCTCGAACACATGAAGGAGATGGATATAGACAAAGCAGTTACCTACACTTCGAGTGTGGAGAGCTTTGTAAATGCGGTGTTATAAAACAAGAACCTGATATCAACTATGCGGTTAGCGTAGTGGGAGGATATCAAAGTAATCTGGATAAGAAATATTCGAATGCTGTAAAAGTACTTGGAAGTACAGGATTACTGGCAATACGAAATCTTCTTAGATTACGCTTTCTCAGATAAAAATCAGAGAAAGGACCAGTGTAAGTCGATATCAGGCTATGTGTTCACTTTTAGAAGAGGTGGAACCTAAGAAACCGAATAGCAGCCTCAGAGGCAGCGGAAGTTTTGGTTAGGTTCCGGAATGACCTCTGAACTTGGATATGACTCTTGGTTCACCAAAGGCTATGTACATAGCGGTGCATGGTAAACTGGAAGAAGTCATAAGTTCAAAAGATGATGATAACACATAGAGCAAGTACCACCTGATACGAATCATCGTCAGAGAGACGACGCAGTAGTCACCAAGATAACTTCAGAGCGGCAACCTAGATTGCTCATTCACATGATACTTCTGGGAAGTATAACTTAAGCACGTGATGAGTATGGGAGTCGGGAGTTTGGAGGAAATGACTAGACCTTAGTACAAGTGGGAGATTGTTGGAGTTGTGTACTTAATGTCTAGATTTAAGTATCGGTAAACTCCCTGTCATAGCATTTAACCTATTTAATTAATAAACAATTATTTGCATTTAATTAATTATGCAAAATATGGTTCTTGATTTTATACGTTGTAGTTAGTATGGTGTTGCATGGGCGCACAGAAGATCATACTATCGGTTACTCGTATTTAATCGAACAGTTGCTCACGACCTAGATGGACACGAACTAATCCATCGGTATAGTCGTTGTGTGAGAGAGAAAATAATTTATCTTAATTATTTTATCACACTTGTACACTTGGTGTATTGGGCGGATCAGCTTGAGATTCATCGATTAGGATTGCCGGCGATAATCGATTCGAGTCTCAGTGTATTTTATTCTTAATCCCCGATATTATTGCGGGTGTGTATATTTAATATAAGTGACTTTGATTTACCAAAGGAATTAACCGATTTAATTATTGGGTTAATTACCGGTTAAGTTGGGTCACTATATTTTATATATGGCATGCCGTGAATACTTGACGGGAAAGTGTATCCCGTAAGGGTTGATAATATCCCCGAGATGAGTTCATAAGGAATTATTATGTAAACCCTGCAGGTGGATTTAATCCGCATAATAATTAAGGTTGAATGGTACTAGTCTCGGATATAAGAGATGAATAATATTTATTGAGCAATAAATAAATTTATTCATGGATATTTAAATCTTAAATACACGGAATATATAATACTACCGGAGAAATATTATTTGATATAATATAGAATAATATTGGGAGTGCAATTTTATTTATATAGTGGAAAATAAATAAAATTTAATATTGATAAGGATTAATGGATTTGGGTTGGACCCAATTTAATCTTCAATATTTAGAAGCCCAATATTTATTCTCCTTATGATCCCCTACGTAGCCTATATAAGCACTACATGGTCTTCACTTTTCATAACACAATTAATTGACCTACGCCAATCATAAAGTCTTGAGAGTGAGGAAGGTCCATAGGAGTTCGATAGATCGTCGCCCACACGACGTTCGAACGAGGTGCAAGGAATACGTGGGAAGATCGCAAGGTCATCAAAGGTGTTTGATTTCGTTTCTCCGCACAACGAATCGAAGGTAAAAATCATAAACCCTCTTTTATGATTTTGTGTGATTAATTGTAGCGTATACATGAACACACGATCCGGATAAACGACGAACCTCGGGGACGGGGATTCGAGATCCCCGGCGAGGATCGAGGGTGGCGGCCGAACCCTAGGGTTCGACCGCCGGAGCGCGGACGAAGAGGATGAGCCCCGGCTGGACGCCGGGGCGTGGGGTCGACCTAGGGTCGACCACCGGGGTTCGCCGTGGGTTGGAGCCACGGCGGATGAACCCCAGCCCTCCCGTCCGGCGGCGTCGCGGGCTGAACCCTCGGCTGGAGCCGAGGGGGCGATCGAACCTAGGGTTCGATCGCCGGGTGAGCTGCGGGTGTACCCGCAGCGCCTCGTATCAAGCTGCGGGGTTTCCCGCAGCGGCGATGCGGGGAGGATCGAACCCCCCCGCGAGCAGCGAGCCCGTGAGCTCGCTGCGGGGCTGCTACGAGCAGCCCCGGGGATGCCTCGTGCATCCCCAGCGATCATCGCGAGATGATCGCGAGCCCCGTGCGGGGGCTCGGCTGAGTGCTCGCGGCCTTCGGGCCTCGCTGAGTATTCGGTCGGGCCTCGGGTCGTGCGGTGGTTCGCGTTCGTGGATCCGACTCGCGGGAGAAAATCGGCTGGGGGCGGGATGCGTGTCTTCGGGCGCGTAGTCTCCAAAGGTCGGACTCCTGCGGATGAGTCGGGGATCCAATCTCCGGCGATGAAGGATTTCGGTCGGGCTATCGGTTCCGCATATTTTTTAATAGCCCGGGATATCGATTTCCAACAGACAGTTATAGAAGGGAGTAAAGGAGCGTATGTTAACGTAAACGTCCACACTATCATGGCTTGCGGTGAATATGCGTGTCCCAAACAATCTTCTTAGATACTGAGTAATGGTTTACACTTAGGTACGCTTCTTAGTATTCTTCCCATCGAAGTAACGCTAATGATGATGTACGACCGAAGGAAATCTAATTGCTAAATCATTTGGATAGGTAAACGTCCACACTATCGTGGCTTGCCATATCTGATGGGATTTTAGATGTGATTAGTGGTTTAATGATATTATTTGAGGGAGATAATATCGGAGATTAAATCGATTGTTTGTTGTTATATGTGCTCATAGATTAGGATATGGCTTTGAACCCACTTTATGTGATAACTAAGGATTTTTAAACTCACTGGTCCCTGAATGTAATGATTGGAATAGAGATCTAGACATTACCCAAACTGTTGAAGAGTACAAGGTTGTACTCAATGAGCTTTGTCCTTCCGAGCCTATTGATATAGGCAGCTAGACAAGAGGCGATGTGGATACTCATAAAGGGCAGTCGATTCGAGGAAACGCTTAAACACGTTTTTGAGATGATTGACCTTTTAGACGAGTTGAAACGGAAATCGCAAGCTCTTGTAGCCAATGCCAAAGGTTTTGAACCTAAAGGCATGAATCGGGGGAAAAGAAAAGAAAGCAAAGAAACCCAGTGGTTCTAAGATTACTTGAACCACGAGATGGGACGAGAAAGCCAAGAGGCAAGAGTTCTCGAAGCAAACAGTCTGGGTACTGGAAGTCTGATTATCCTCTCAAAGAAAGTACGAAATTTTCTTTAGTCGAAAAACATAGTCAGTGGTATTATCTACCGGAACCTGGTGTGTAGATATGGAACCACTGACGGTATGTGCATTTTAAATGCAAGGGTTCCAGGAAACCCGACGACTTAGAGAAGAAGAAATCGTAGTCTACATGGGCAATGCTGTAGAAGAGGCAGCTGTTGCAATGGAGGACATTTTATAGGATTTCATTTTGAGTTATTGCTTTTATGTACCTTTCATATTAGAAAGAACTTTTGTTCTGGATTTCTAATGAATGGATATTTTATTTCTTTTAATCATTTGATGGTTATAAGAAGAAATAATGATATTATCTATTTTGGTACATTGGCTAGCAATATATAAATGATGAATCCTGAGTCCACCACAATGCAACGAACCGTAGTATGAAACTCGTTTTACTAATAAGAGATTTCTTTATCAATTATACTTGTGGATTCTTATGCTGAGTCATGTTTATTCAAATAAGAAGTTCAAAGGTCGAAAATTGATTTTTGATCAATTAAGTTGAGGGAGTGGACCTTCCGACCTAAGAATCTAATTTGGAAGATAATATGACTAAGCAATCCTTTATGGATATTAGATGTAAGATCCGGACAAGTATAAGAATTGATTGACTCTGATGTATGCAGACCTATGCCTACTCAGACAATAAGGTACGAGTACTTCATTTTATGATTACTCGAAAATTGGATTAGAATACCTGATGTGCCACAAAAGCAAGTGTTTTTGACAAGTCAATGGACACTAAGCAATTGTGGAGAACCATCAAGGTATATCCATTTTTAGCCTGCGATTTGATCGCGGAGGCAAGTACCTGTCTGAGGAATGCATGGCATACTGATCAGAGATTGGGATTTGATCCCAAATGACTACACCATACACTTTTGTGTAAGAAATGGTGTGTCTTAAATAAGAAATGGAACTCTTATAGAGATAGTAAAAGATGAGTTATACGGAACTACCTATGTTCTATGGATATATCTGGAAACAAAGGCGCATTTAAATGCGGTTGTAGAATATCCTAGAAGAACAAAAGATGTGTGTTCAATAGTACTATGAACCAGAAGGACGTTATAAGTTCTAACGCCCGGTTCTTAAAGAAAGACTATATAATGAACCACAAGCCCAAGGTGACGTAATACTTTGAAATGAGAGAGAAAGATTAAGATTTAGAACCAGCCGAACCGAGTAGCGGTACACCACTAACTGCACCTACTGTTATCACTGTTTATACACCGGAATGCCATTGTAGTGGGAGGTTGTGGGACAACCGGAGATATTCATAAGACTAGGAGAGTCTTCGAACTCTGGACCTAGTATACATGAAATCGATCCCTAGATCTACATGAAGGCCGTACTAGATCTAAATGTGCCTTCTTGGAGAGCAACAAGGATTATTGCTAAGAGGCGAGATCATTTAGAGTACAAGCTTAATTGATCCATTTATGGATTGAAACAAAGCATTGAGTTCGTGGTACTTGCAAATTGATGAGATAGTCCATTTTATGGATTCATCAAAAGCATAGACGAATTGTGTGTATTGGAAACGTGATGGAAAACAAGGTGGTGTTTCTCGGAGGTTTTATGTAGATGACACTCTTATCATTGGCAACAATGTAAAGATGTTATCAGACATAAAATGATAGTTGTCTAGATGAATCATTATGAAAGATAAAGGAAGAAGTTGGACATGTTCTTGAGATCTTGGATCTCTAGAAAGAACATTGTACTTTTCCTGGACATCTTACATATATGATTATGGTTCGTTTTAACATGCAAGATTCCGAGAAAGGTTCGTTACCTTTCAGAGACGGAATGCATCTATCTAAGGATATGTGTTTTGGAACACAAAAGGAGATAGAAGCAATGAAAGCAGTTTCCTACACTTTGAGTGTGGAAAGCTTAATAAATGCAATGTTGAAAAACGAGAACCTGATATCGGCTATGCGGTGAGCATAGTGGGAGGATATCAAGGTAATTCTGGAAAGGAATATTCGACTGCCGTAAAAGTACTTTCGAAGTACTGTTCTAGACTACGAAGCAGACGAACATTTCCTTTGGATTACATTCTCTTAGATTTCTAATCGAATGAGGACCGGTGTAAGTCGATATCAGGCTATGTGTTTCACTATTGAAGGAGAAAGAGTTTTAACATGGAAGAGTGATAAGCACGATGCTTTTCGGACTCTGCCATGGGTAACCAAATAGCGGCCTCAGAGGCAGCGGAAGTTTTGGTATAACTCCGGGATAATCTCTGGGACTTAGAAGTGATTCTTAATTTGCCAAAAGGCTATGTGTATAGCGGTGCGATGGCAAATGGTAAGAAATCACAAGTCCATAAGTGTAAGATAACACATAGTGCAAGTACCACCTGATACGAGTCATCGTCGAGGGAGACGACGCTGTAGTCACCAAGATAACTTCAGAGCGGCAACCTAGAGTGCTCATTCACATAGTACTTCTTGGAAGTACAACTTAAGCACGTGATGAGTATGGGAGTCGGGAGTTTGGAGGAAATGACTAGACCTTAGTACAAGTGGGAGATTGTTGGAGTTGTGTACTTAATGTCTAGATTTAAGTGACAGAAACTCACGATCCATTGCCATTAATCTATTTAACTAAATGAACAATTGTTTGCGTTTAATTATTTATAATTAAATATATGCAAAACATAGTCCTGGATTCTATACGTTGTAGTTAGTATGGTGTGTCGGGCCCCACACAGAAGATCATACTATCGGTTACTCGTATTTAATCGAACAGTTGCTCACGACCTAGATGGACACGGACCAATCCATCGGTATAGTCGTTGTGTGAGAGAGAAAATAATTTTTCTTAATTATTTTATCACACTTGTACACTTGGTGTATTGAGCGGATCGTTGAGATTCATCGATTAGGATTGCCGGCGATAATCGATTCGAGTCTCAGTGTATTTTATTCTTAATCCCCGATATTATTGCGGGTGTGTATATTTAATATTAGTGACTTTGATTTACCAAAGGAATTAACCGATTTAATTATTGGGTTAATTACCGGTTAAGTTGGGTCACTATATTTTATATATGGCATGCCGTGAATACTTGACGGGAAAGTGTATCCCGGAAGGGTTGATAATATCCCCGAGATGAGTTCATAAGGAATTATTATGTAAACCCTGCAGGTGGATTCGTTCCGCATAATAATTAAGGTTGAATGGTACTAGTCTCGGATATAAGAGATGAATGAATTAATTAGCAATAAATTAATTTTATTCATGGATATTTATATCTTAAATACACGGAATAAATAATACTACCGGAGAAATATTATTTGATATAATATGGTTTAATATTGGGAGTGCAATTAATTTTATATAGTGGAAAATAGAATTAATTAATATTAATGGATTAATAGATTTGGGCTTGGGCTCAATTTAATCATTAATATTGGAAGCCCAATATTCCACCTCCTTAAGATCCCCTACGTAGCCTATAAAAGCACTACATGGTCTTCTCTATTCTCATAACTTGAAGATCACAATTCTAGAGAGAGAAAGTAGAGAGGAGGATCCATGGAGTTCGGTAGATCGTCGCCCACACGACGTCCGGGCTAGTGCAAGGAATACGTGGGAAGGTCTCAAGGTCTTCATAGATCTCGTTTCTCCGTACAATGAGAACAAAGGTAAAATCGTGAAATCCCCCTCGATGATTTTACATCTTAATTATCGTGAAAATACCGTGAACAAAGATCCGAGAACGAACCCCGGACCGAGGGCCGAACGCGTGGTGGTGGTCGTCGTCGACCACCGGACCACCGCGATCGGCGGACCCACGGTGGGGGATCGTGCGCATGCACGCGGCAAGACCCTCGGCTAGGCCGAGGGTGGCGATCGAAACCCTAGGGTTCGATCGCCGCCGGAAAGGAGAAGCCCCGGCTGGTTGCCGGGGCATGCGGTCGACTTCATGTCGACCGCGGGGTGCCACGGGCTGGTGCCGTGGCGGTACCCCGCTGCTCCTGGCGGCGCGTGCGAAGAGGAGCCCCGGCTGGACGCCGGGGCGAGCGATCGAACCCCGTGGGGTCGATCGTTGGGCAGCCGCGGCTGGAGCCGCGGCGGGTCTGCTGGGCAGACCGCCCTCCTCGACCGGCGGTGGCGGTGAGTCGCCGGACTCACCGCCGGGGGGCTGCTCGGAGCAGCCCCGGGGATGCATGGCATCCCGGCGATCGCGCAACCGCGATCGCGAGCCCCATGCAAGGGGCTCGGCTAGGGTTTGCCGTGGGTTCATCCCACGGCGGCTACTTTGGTCGAGTCCCAGCATGCGTGGTGGTTCGCGGTAGTTTCCGGCGAACGGTTTCGATTGTATTGTCGGTTCCGCAATTTTGACAATCCGGATATTCGATCTCCAAAGGATTTCGGTCGGAATTAATTAGATAATTAATTTTAATTAATTTATTAATTCCGGGATATCGATTTCCAACAGCGGCGGCGCTCCTCCTCGGCCGGGGATCGATGGTGGTGGGGGGCGCGGGGTCCTCGTGATCTCGTACTCTCCCGCCAAGATCCAACTTTCCTAAATTATTCGGTTTTCCTATTTTGAGTATTCCTATTTTTTGGGAACTCTCATGGAATAGGAAAAGAATAAATTAAGAATAAATTTATTTCCTTATTGATTATTCCTAGTATGGGAATTTTCATGGATAAGGAAGGAATAAATTTAGAATTAATTTGGTCTTCCTAATTGATTATTCCTTTTGGAATATTCATGGATTAGGAAAAGAATTAATTTGGAATTAATTTATTTTTCCTATTTAATTATTCCTTTATGGAATTTTTAATGGATTAGGAAAATAATTAATTTGGAAAGTTTTTGAAAGTCCTTAATTAATTTTTCCTATTTAATCATTCCTTTATGGAATTTTTAATAGATTAGGAAAGGAATTAATTTGGAAGGATTAGGAGTCCTAAATTATTTTATTTCCTTATTTCATTATGGAGATCTTCTAGAATATTCCAAGTGGGTCTTGGAATAGGATTCTAGAGATTTAATGAAGTTAAAGAGGAAAATAAAAATAATAAATATATTAATAATATTTAATTTTATTTTTGATATATTCGATTGACTTAATTTTCGAATTAAGTAACTTTTGGATTAATTTAAAATAAATAGATTTAAATATTGGGATTAATATTCTCGTCACATGGAGCATTCAAGAACGAAGACTAGAAGATGCGTACGGAGATGCGATAAAGCCATAGTAGTCGGAAAATAATATTCTAGTATTATTTTGACTATGTGATAATATTCTATGTGCTTTATTTCATGTATGCATGCTTATATGTATTTAATTATGCATTAGATAGCGTATCCCTTTATTGTAAAAAGCTAAGTGGGAGAGGGTATGGAAACATATCCATGGTCTCCATTACTGTTCTCTTGGTGACTTTTATGGACTTTTGAAGTTCGTATAGACAAGTCATTGGAGGAGAATTCTTGTAATTCCTTTTACGAGAAACATTGATTAAGTTTATCAAACAATGCCTAATTTGTCTTTCCAAAACTGATTTCAAGTCGACTCATTCTCACCCCGGGGAGTGGAATGGAGCCAAAGCCACTTGGTCATGTCGAGGACACAAATTAGAGACTTTCGTGTCATTTGATGACTAGATCGATTGTCTGCTCGGCTCCCTCATTTATGAGAGATAGGGTCGTTCGCATGGTGAATCACTGGTTAGAAACTTCGAGTTTCACTTATGATTCTCCGCGTCTTGATTTACAAGATTGAATGGATCAAGTAATTGGGAGTCAATTATAAAAGTCTCTTGGTGTAGTAAACGTCCACACCACGTGGCTTGCTATGCTGACGGATTTTGGATTAATTGATGTAGACAGTTGTAAGAAATTGTGAAGAGTTGTGAAGTTGTCGTAAACGTCCACACCACGTGGCTTGCGGTGATGTAGCAATTCCAAACGATTTACTTTGGTACTGAGTAATGGTTTACACTTAGATACGCATTATAGTATTCCTCCCCACGAGGTTCCGCTATAAGTGATGTATGACCGAAGCAAATCTAATTGCTAAATCATTTGGATTGGTAAACGTCCACACCACGTGGCTTGCCATATCTGATGGGATTTTAGATGTTATTAGTGGTTTAATGATATTATTTAAGGGAGATAATATCGGAGATTAAATCGATTGTTTGTTGTTATATGTGCTCATCGATTAGGAAATGGCTTTGAACCCACTTTATGTGATACTTGAGGAATTTAAACTCACTGGTCCCTAAATGTATTGATTGGAATAGAGATCTAGACATTGCCCAAACTGTTAAAGAGTACTAGTTTGTACTCAGTGAGCTTTGTCCTCCCGAGCCTATTGACGTAGGCGGCTAGACAAGAAGCGATGAGGATACTCATAAAGGCCAGTCGCTTCGAGGAAACGCTTAAACACGTTTTTGAGATGATTGACCTTTTAGACGAGTTGAAACGGAAATCGCAAGCTCTTGTAGCCAATGCCAATGGTTTTGAACCTAAGGGAAAAATCGGGGGAAAGAAAAAGCAAGCAAAGAAACCCAGTGGTCATAGTTACATGAACCACGAGATGGGACGAGAAAAGCCAATAGGCAAGTATTCTCGATACAAACAGTCTGGGTACTGGAAGTCTGATTATCCTCTCAAAGAAAGTACGAAATTTTCTTTAGTCGTAAAACATAGTCAGTGGTATTATCTACCGGAACCTGGTGTGTAGATATGGAACCACTGAAGGTATGTGCATTTTAAATGCAAGGGTTCCAGGAAACCCAATGACTTGGAAAAGAAGAAATCGTAGTCTACATGGGCAATGCTGTAGAGGAGGCAGCAGTTGCAGTGGAGGACATTTTATAGGATTTCATTTTGGGTTATTGCTTTTATGTACCTTTCATATTAGAAAGAACTTTGTTCTGGATTTCTAATAAATGGATATTTTATTTCTTTTAATCATTTGATGGTTATAAGAAGAAATAATGATATTATCTATTTTGGTACATTGGCTAGCAATATATAAATGATGAATCCTGAGTCCACCACGATGCAATGAACCGTAGTATGAAACTCGTTTTACTAATAAGAGATTTCTTCATCAATTATACTTGTGGATTCTTATGCTGAGTCATGTTTATTCAAATAAGAAGTTCAAAGGTCGAAAATTGATATTTGATCAATTAAGTTGAGGGAGTGGACCTTCCGACCTAAGAATCTAATTTGGAAGATAATATGACTAAGCAATCCTTTATGGATATAAGATGTAAGATCCGGACAAGTATAAGAATTGATTGACTCTGATGTATGCAGACCTATGCCTACTCAGACAATAAGTTACGAGTACATCATTTGATGATTACTCGAGAAATGGATTAGAATACCTGATGTGCCACAAAAGCAAGTGTTTTGACAAGTCAATGGACACTAAGCAATTGTGGAGAACCATCAAGGTATATCCATTTGTAGCCTGCGATTTGATCGCGGAGGCAAGTACCTATCTGAGGAATGCATGGCATACTGATCAGAAATTGGGATTTGATCCCAAATGACTACACCATACACTGTTGTGTAGAAATGGTGTGTCGTAAACAAGAAATGGAACTCTTATAGAAATAGTAAAATTATGAGTTATACGGAACTACCTATGTTCTATGGATATGTCTGGAAACAACGGCGCATTCAAATGCGGTTGTAGAATACCCTAGAAGAACAAAAGATGTGTGTTCAATAGTACTATGAACCAGAAGGACGTTATAAGTTCTAACGCCCGGTTCTTAGAGAAAGACTATACGATGAACCACAAGCCCAAGGTGACATGATACTTTGAAATGAGAGAGAAAGATTAAGACTTAGAACCAGCCGAACCGAGTAGCGGTACACCACTAACTGCACCTACTGTTATCACTGTTTATACACCGGAATGCCGTTGTAGTGGGAGGTTGTGTGACAACCGGAGATATTCATAAGACTAGGAGAGTCTTCGGACTCTGGACCTAGTATACATGAAATCAATCCCTGGTTCTACATGAAGGCGGTACTAGATCTAAATGTGCCTTCTTGGAGAGCAATAAGGATTATTGCTAAGAAGCAAGATCATTTAGAGTACAAGCTTAGTTGATCCATTTATGGATTGAAACAAAGCATTGAGTTCGTGGTACTTGCAAATTGATGAGATAGTCCATTTTATGGATTCATCAAAAGCATAGACGAATCGTGTGTATTGGAAACGTGATGGAAAACAAGGTGGTGTTTCTCGGAGGTTTTATGTAGATAACATTTTATCATTGGTAACAATGTAAAGATGTTGTCAGACATAAAATAGTGGTTGTCTAGATGAATCATTATGAAAGATAAAGGAAGAAGTTGGACATGTTCTTGAGATCTTGGATCTCTAGAAAGAACATTGTACTTTTCCTGGACATCTTACATATATGATTATGGTTCGTTTTAACATGCAAGATTCCGAGAAAAAGTTCGTTACCTTTCAGAGACGGAATGCATCTATCAAAGGATATGTGTTTTGGAACACAAAAGGAGATAAAAGCAATGAAAGCAGTTTCCTACACTTTAAGTGTGGAAAGCTTAATAAATGCATTGTTGAAAACAAGAACCTGATATCGGCTATGCGGTTAGCATAGTGGGAGGATATCAAGGTAATCCTGGAAAGGAATATTCGACTGCCGTAAAAGTACTTTCGAAGTACTGTTCTAGACTACGAAGCAGACGAGTTTTTCCTTTGGATTACATTCTCTTAGATTTCTAATCGAACGAGGACCGGTGTAAGTCGATATCAGGCTATGTGTTTCACTATTGAAGGAGAAGGAGTTTTAACATGGAAGAGTGATAAGCACGATGCTTTTCGGACTCTGCCATGGGTAACCAAATAGCAGCCTCAGAGGCAGCGGAAGTTTTGGTATAACTCCGGGATAATCTCTGGGACTTAGATGTGATTCTTAATTTGCCAAAGGCTATGTAAATAGCGGTGCGATGGAAAATGGTAAGAAATCACGAGTCCATAAGTGTAAGATAACACATAGTGCAAGTACCACCTGATACGAGTCATCGTCGAGGGAGACGACGCTGTAGTCACCAAGATAACTTCAGAGCGGCAACCTAGAGTGCTCATTCACATAGTACTTCTTGGAAGTACAACTTAAGCACGTGATGAGTATGGGAGTCGGGAGTTTGGAGGAAATGACTAGACCTTAGTACAAGTGGGAGATTGTTGGAGTTGTGTACTTAATGTCTAGATTTAAGTAACGGAAACTCACGATCCATTGCCATTAATCTATTTAATTAAATAAACAATTATTTGCATTTAATTATTTATAATTAAATATATGCAAATCATAGTCCTGGATTTTATACGTTGTAGTTAGTATGGTGTTGCATGGGCGCACAGAAGATCATACTATCGGTTACTCGTATTTAATCGAACAGTTGCTCACGACCTAGATGGACACGGACCAATCCATCGGTATAGTCGTTGTGTGAGAGAGAAAATAATTTATCTTAATTATTTTATCACACTTGTACACTTGGTGTATTGAGCGGATCGTTGAGATTCATCGATTAGGATTGCCGGCGATAATCGATTCGAGTCTCAGTGTATTTTATTCTTAATCCCCGAAATTATTGCGGGTGTGTATATTTAATATACGTGACTTTGATTTACCAAAGGAATTAACCGATTTATTTATTGGGTTAATTACCGGTTAAGTTGGGTCACTATATTTTATATATGGCATGCCGTGAATACTTGACGGGAAAGTGTATCCCGTAAGGGTTGATAATATCCCCGAGATGAGTTCATAAGGAATTATTATGTAAACCCTGCAGGTGGACTCGTTCCGCATAATAATTAAGGTTGAATGGTACTAGTCTCGGATATAAGAGATGAATAAATTAATTAGAAATAAATTAATTTTATTCATGAATATTTATATCTTAAATACACGGAATAAATAATACTACCGGAGAAATATTATTTGATATAATATGGTTTAATATTGGGAGTGCAATTAATTTTATATAGTGGAAAATAGAATTAATTAATAATAGTAAGGATTAATAGATTTGGGCTTGGGCTCAATTTAATCACTATTATTGGAAGCCCAATATTCCACCTCCTTAAGATCCCCTACGTAGCCTATAAAAGCACTACATGGTCTTCTCTATTCTCATAACTTGAAGATCACAATTCTAGAGAGAGAAAGTAGAGAGGGAGATCCATGGAGTTCGGAAGATCGTCGCCCACCCGACGTTCGAGCTAGTGCAAGGAATACGTGGGAAGGTCTCAAGGTCTTCATAGATCTCGTTTCTCCGTACAACGAGAACAAAGGTAAAATCGTTGAAACCCCTTCGATGATTTTAATTAATTCGTATATACATATGAACGAAGATCCGGGGATGAAAGAAACCGGGGACGGGGATCGACCTCGCGGTGGTGATCGAAGATCACCGGACCGCGGAAGGTCGGGAGATCCCCGCCGGGATCGAGAGCATCAAACCCTCGGCTGGATGCCGAGGGGTGCGATCGAGCTAGGGCTCGATCGCGGTGGCGCGAAGGAGCAGCCCCGGCTGGTTGCCGGGGCGGGCGATCGATCATGCGATCGATCGCCGGGGCAAGCCGCGGCTGGAGCCGCGGCAGTCCGCTGGGCGGACGAGGGCCCCTCCAGCGATGGCGGTGAGTCGCCGGACTCACCGCCGGGGGCTGTTCCGAACAGCCCCGGGGATGCGATCGCGCATCCCCATGCGATCGCTCAACGCGATCGCAAACCCCACATGGGGGTGCGGCTAGGGCTAGCCGCGGGCTTGCTCGCGGCGGTGCGCTCGGGCCGTGCTCCGGCTCTTGTGGTGGTTTGCGATGTTTTTTCGGCGAAGGGATTTTGATCGGGGTTATGTTTCCGCAATTCCGTTAACCCCGGGATATCGATTTCCAACAATCCCTGATCAGCAAAAGAGGCACACCATATACAGGAGATAGAGTGACGAAATCAACACCCAAAAATTCAGAAAAACGCCATTGATGTGCTGAAGAAGAAGGAGTCGAGTTCTCGCCGGTTATGGGCCTTCGGGCATAGCAGGGCGAATTCGTTTCAATTTCATGTTTTTATTTTCGTCAAATAATTTCTTTATGTTCTAGACATTCAGTACTTTAATTTAAGATTTAATTCTAGCATGTTTTGTTTCGTTTTTATTTTATTTATTTTTTATTTTTATTATGCATAGCTAGTAATCTGCGTCTGGGCAAAGGCAGATCGAAGGGGATTTTGGGCTAAGTGAGACCGAGAGGCTGATGGGGCTAGAGTAGCCGGTTGGGGGTTTGTTTCCGAAGCAAAGTTGGTTGAGGAATATTTTCAGGGAGATTGGGCAAACTAGGACGGCCACTAGTGAACCTTTACAATCTGGGATACTTGTGATTGGGCAAACCGCATAGATGTACCTTGTAGTATTGTTGCGGGCATAGCACTAGAACTTGCTGGTGATTGCGGTCGTATGACTCGGAGTTCCGGGCATGCTATTAGCCGAGTGGGTCTTTCTAGAGGGTAATGCGGGTTTGGGCAAACTAGATATATGTTTGGCCGCATAGGTTATCGAATTGTTCAGATCCAGGGGTTTAGGCATAACGTTAGCTTGCCTTCTCTTTACACAGTAAGGATAGATGAGGGGTGGGGCAACTGGGGGCGTGACGCAATAGGACCACTTTTGTCTTGTTAAAGCGCCCTATAACCACTGACAAACCGCTGGTAGAAATCCTTAGTGCCTATGACCGGTAGTATGCCCAAATGACCTTGAGAGACGTTGTATGCCCAAATGCTTGTTTTCCATTATTTGATTTTTGTTTTCTATTTGCATTCTGTTTGGTCATAGTGTTTAGTATATATTCTGCATGATTAGTTTGGTCATAGTTAGTTTATATTTAATTGTTTGAGTTTGGTAGCTTGATTAAAACCGCTGTGCCCACAACAACCAATCAAAGCCTTTTTAAAACGTGACAACCCTTGGGCTAGCCGAGATCACTTATTGCAATTGCCTCCTCGTGGGACCGACCCCACATACTTATCACTATACACCGTAGTGTTAGGTGTTGCATAAATATAATTTTATTTTGACCGGCGTTTGCTCCGCGACAAGCATTCGTCGCTGTCAGCGACGATGGTTGATATTCGGTGTTAGATCGAAACATGTGGTTCTCTTCATGTCGATTCAAGGTGGAGTTAGTTTAGTGGTTCTAACCAACATGGATCTTGATGATGCGTTGCTGAGGCATGAACAAGATGTCAAGCGCGATGGAGTTAGAAGAGAAGGTATCGAAGAATAGAAAGGTAAGAGGTATAATTGCACTCTATCGCTCTGGTGATTTGTTTCATGCAGTCGCGGCTTTGCGATCGAAGGAGACGATGAAGGAGGTTTATTGAGTAGTGAAAACCCGGGGGAATGTCTTGACGTCAAGGGTTGGGCAAAGATGAAGAAATTCCAAGGGGTTGTCATTACTGCATGAAAACGTGAGTGGTGACTATCTAGGTGAATTTCTTAATGTCCAAGGTGGAGAATGGAAGAAATTCTAGGGGGTTTGTCACTACTGCAAGGAAAATGGCCACGTGAAGGAGGACTCTCAGCCCCTGGAGAATCGGAGAAAGTAATCGAAGGTGGCCGATTCAGGAGCAGGAGGTTTCATCGATGAGGAACTCCTGGTTGTCTCTGATTTGGGGAACGAGTGAGGGGTGGATCTTGGATTCTGGATGTTCGTATCACATTTGTCGAAACATTGATTTGTTTGACAAGTTTGATGAGAGTGTCGGTGGAACGGTTGTCACGGGTCATGACACATCGTGTGAGATACGCGACACGGGAACTGTGAGAATCAAGATGTTCGATGGACATATTCGAGCCCTCGGTACTGCGAGGTACGTTCCGGTCCTGAATGGTAATCTTATCTCTCTCAGACCTTAGATCCAAATGGGTACTGTTGGAGTTATGTACTTAATGTCTAGATTTAAGTAACGGTAAACTCCCGGTCATAGCATTTAATCTATTTAATTAATAAACAATTATTTGCATTTAATTATTATTAATTAAATTATGCAAAATTATAGTCCTGGATTTTATACGTTGTAGTTAGTATGGTGTTGCATGGGCGCACAGAAGATCATACTATCGGTTACTCGTATTTAATCGAACAGTTGCTCACGACCTAGATGGACACGGACCAATCCATCGGTATAGTCGTTGTGTGAGAGAGAAAATAATTTATCTTAATTATTTTATCACACTTGTACACTTGGTGTATTGGGCGGATCGCTTGAGATTTATCGATTAGGATTGCCTTGAGATAATCGATTCAAGTCTCAGAGTATTTTATTCTTAATCCCCGATACTATTACGGGTGTGTATATTTAATATATGTGACCTTGATTTTCCAAAGGAATTAACCGATTTAATTATTGGGTTAATTACCGGTTAAGTTGGGTCACTATATTAAATATATGGCATGCCGTGAATACTTGACGGGAAAGTGTATCCCGGAAGGGTTGATAATATCCCCGAGATGAGTTCATAAGGAATTATTGTGTAAACCTCATGAGTGGATTCGTTCCGCACAATAATTAAGGATGAATGGTACTAGTCTCGGATTCAAGAGATGAATAAATTAATTAGCAATAAATTAATTTTATTCATGGATATTTAAATCTTAAATACACGGAATAAATAATACTACCGGAGAAATATTATTAGATATAATATGGTTTAATATTGGGAGTGCAATTAATTTATATAGTGGAAAATAAATTAATTAATATTAATGGGAGATTAATAGATTTGGGCTTGGGCTCAATTTAATCATTAATATTGTAAGCCCAATATTCCAACTCCTTTAGATCCCCTACGTAGCCTATAAAAGCACTACATGGTCTTCACTTTTTCATAAGACAAGATTATCATACTTGATATTCTAGAGAGTTGAAGAGGATCCATAAGCTTGGAGGATCGTCGCCCACCCGACGTTCAAGCTAGTGCAAGGAATACGTGGGAAGATCGTAAGGTCATCAACTTAAATTCGTTTCTCCGCACAACGAATTAAAAGGTAAAATCATATACTCCCTTCTATGATTTTATGTGAATTAATTGTGATACATACATGAACGCACGATCCGGGAAAACAACGAACCTCGGGGACGGGGATTCGAGATCCCTGGCGAGGATCGAAGGTGGCGGTCGAACCCTAGGGTACGGACCGCCGCGACGCGCGACAAGGGGAAGCCCCGGCTGGACGCCGGGGCATGCGATCGACTTCGGTCGATCGCCGGGGATGCCGCGGGCTGGCGCCGCGGCGGATCCCCTCGGCCACCCTCGTCGGCGGCGCGTCGCAAGGAGCCCTCGGCTGGAGCCGAGGGGCGATCGAGCCCGTGAGCTCGATCGCGGGGCTGCTACGAGCAACCCCGGGGATGCCGTGAGGCATCCCAGCGATCGCTACGAGAGCGATCGCGAGCCCCGTGCGGGTTCGCCCGTGCGGTACTCGGTCGAGCCTCGGGTCGTGCGGTGGTTCGCGGTTGGTTCTCCGGCGATGGGATTTCGGTCGGGGTTATCGGTTCCGCATTTTTTTGATACCCCGGGATATCGAATTCCAGCAATTGGTATCAGAGCGTTTGGTTTCGTGTTCATGTATGTGTTCAATTGTGTTCTACCTTGCAGGGATTCCGACTATCATGGTTTAAATTAATTGTTAATTATTCGTTTAATTAATTGCTATTTAATTTTGCCATGATTATTGATTATTAAACTCTCGGACATGTCGAGATTCGTTTTGTGTGGATGAATGCTTGTAATAGTAAAAATTCGGGGGTTGACCAAATTTAGATTTATTATTATTGTTCTATGTTTTCCGGAAAGTGTATAGGGTCGATTTCATGTATAGAATCGATACCGGAATTGTAAATTTATTTTTTTTGTAATTTATTTACGTTGGATCGATGCCGAGACGACCGCCGGAGAACTCGTGTGACGAAGGAGATGAAGAGAGGGAGAAAGGACCGAAGGGGTCGATCACCCCATGATCGATCAAAGGGGAGAGGGGCGTCGCCCCCTTCGGCCGTGGGTTGTCGCCGGCAACGGCGGTGGCTGGCCGGCTGAAGAGGCGGCGGCGGGTGCTCCCTCCCGGTGGTCGATCGGTGGTGGTGGTGGTGGTGCGGGGATCCCCAACCCGTGCTACTCCTACTCCTACCTAGATTCACTTTCCAAATTGATTCAAGTTTTCCTATTTTGAGTATTCCTAAGTTTGGGAACTCTCATGGAGATAGGAAAAGAATTAATTAATATTATTTATTTCCTTATTCTATTATGGAAGTCTTCTAGAATATTCCAAGTTCTACTTGGAATAGGAATCTAGAGATTTAATAGAATTAGATAGGAAGATAATTAATAAATTAATTTATTTGATTATTCCTATTTTATGGGAATTTTCATGGACATGGAAATTAATTAATCTTGGAAAGTAGAAGAGTCCTAATTTATTTTATTTCCTTATTCTATTATAGAAGTCTTCTAGAATATTCCAAGTTTCACTTGGATAGATTATTCTAGAGATTTAATAGAATTAGATGGGAAAATAAATAAATAAAAAATATTAATAATATTTAATTTTATTTTCAATTTATTCGATTGACTTAATTTTCGAATTAAGTATCTTTTGGATTTATTAAAAATAAATAGATTTAAATATTGGGATTAATATTCTCGTCACATGGAGCATTCAAGAACGAAGACTGAAGACTAGAAGACGCATACGGAGATGGAATAAAGCCATGATAGTCGGAAAATAATTTTCTAGCATTGTTTTGACTATGTGATATGTGTTTTATTACTTGTATGCATGCTTATGTGTTTAATTATGCATTAGATAGCGTATCCCTTTGTTATAAAAAGCTAAGTGGGAGCGGGGATGGAAACATTCCCATGGTCTCCATTACTGTTCTCTTGGTGACATTTATGAACTTTCGAAGTTAATATAGATATGTCATTGGAGGAGAATTCTTGTAATTCCTTTTACAAGAAACATTGATTAAGTTTATCAAACAATGCCTAATTTGTCTTTCTGAAACTGACTTCAAGTCGACTCATTCTCACCCCGGGGAGTGGAATGGAGCAAAGCCACTTGGTCATGTGAATGACACAAATTAGAGACATTCGTACCATTCTTTTGAAGATGGATTGTTTGTCTGCTCGGCTCCCTCATCTAATGAGAGATAGGGTTGTTCGCATGGTGAATCACTGGTTAGAAACTTCGAGTTTCACTTATGATTCTCCGCGTCTTGATTTACAGAAATCGAATGCTTCAAGTAATTGGGAGTCAACTATAAAAGTCTTTTGGTGTAGTAAACGTCCACACTAACGTGGCTTGCTATGCTGAATGGGATTTTTGGAAATAGTTGATGTAGACAGTTATAGGGAATTGTGAAGGATTGTGAGTTATCGTAAACGTCCACACTAACGTGGCTTGCGGTGACGTAGCGATTCCAAATGATTCACCTTAGTACTGAGTAATGGTTTACACTTAGGTACGCTTTATAGTATTCTTCCCAACGAAGTAACGCTATAATGATGTACGACCGAAGCAAATCTAATTGCTAAATCATTTGGGTGGGTAAACGTCCACACGAACGTGGCTTGCCTTACCTGATGGGATTTTAGATGTAATTAGTAATTTAATGATATTATTTGAGGGAGATAATATCGGATATTAAATTGATTGTTTGTTTAAATGTGCTTATAGGTTTAGAGAATAGCTATGAACCCACTTTCTGTGATACTCAAGGAGCATAAGCTCACTGGTCCCAATTATATTGATTGGAAGAGAAATTTAGACATTGTCCTGACTTCTTAGGAGTACAAGTATGTACTTCATGAAGTGTGCCCTGCCGAGCCCACGGCTGCCTCAACTGATGAGGAAAAACTAGCATATCGAAAGTGGAAAAAGGCTGATGAAATGGCTAGGTGTTATATTTTGGCTTCCATGTCAAATGTACTCCAAACCCAACATCAGCCGATGGACACTGCCTATGATATGATGTTTAACCTCAAGGAGATGTTTGGGGAGCAAGATCGTGCGGCTAGGCAAGAAGCCATGAGAGTCCTCATGTCGACTACTCAGTCTGAAGGAACACCCGTTGGGGAGCACGTTCTTAAGATGATGAGTTTGTTGAATGAACTTGAGGTCCTAGGAGCTTCTATTGATGCTGAGACGCAAGTCGACATCATACTCCAGTCTCTGACCCCTAGTTTTGAGCAGTTTCGTATGAGCTATAATATGGGTAAACTATCTTATACTCTTGCGCAACTCCTGACTGAACTAAAGGCGGCAGAGGGGATCTACAAGAAGGGCAAGTCTCAAGCGCTTGTAGCTACCAAGTCCAAGGGCTCGAAGCCTGTTGGAGGTAGGGGCAAGAAAAGGAAGCAAGCCTGGAAACCCAGTGGTGCCAAGAGGAATGGACCACGAGTGGGGGCTGCAAAGCCAAGAGGCAAGTGCTTCCGATGCAATAAGACTGGACACTGGAAGTCTGAATGTCCTCTCAAAGGTACGAATTTTTCTTTAGTCGTAAAAACATAGTCAGCGGTATTATCTACCAGAAATCTGGTGTGTAGATATGGAACCACTAACGGTATGTGCATTTTTTAAAATGCAGGGGTTCCAGAAAACCCGGCGACTTAGAGAAGAAGAGTTCGAGTCTACACGGGCGAAAGCTGTGGAGGAGGAAGCTGTTGCAGTGGAAGACATTTATCTGCTTTAGTAGTTAAATAGGATTTCATTTCAAGATTATTGCATTATGTACCTTTTATTTTAGAAAGAACTTTTGTTCTGGATTTCTATTATTTATGAATGGATATTTTATTTCTTTAATCATGGTGATGATTTTGATAAGAAATAATGGGTATTATCTATTCTGGTACATTAGATAGCAATATGTGAATGATGAATCCTTAGTCTACCACGATGCAACAAACCGTTCTATAACTTGTTTTACTATTTTGATATATTTCTTGTTAAATCATTATACTTGTGAATTCTTGTACTTAGTAGTATTTATTCAAATAAGATTCAAAAGGTCGAAATTGATTTGATCAATTATAGTTGAAGGAATGGACCTTCCGACCTAAGAATCAAGTTTGGAAGATAATACAACTAAAGTATACCTTTTTGGGTAAAGGATAGAATTCGGACAAGTATTGAGAATGATCAATGATATATGCAGACATATGTGTAAGATGTGAGTAGTTCTTTTAAGAATACTCGAAGATGGATTAGATGTGCCATAAAAGCAAAGTGTTTTAGTCACAAAGCAATTATGGGGAACCTTCAAAGTATATCCACTGAAAGCCTGCGACTTAGTCGCGGAGGCTACCACATAACACATGGCATAATCAAAGATTGAGATTAAGTCTCAAATGACTGCACCATACACTTACGTGTAGAGATGGTGAGTCAATAAGAAATAAGAATTCTAATAGTAAAAGAACAAGTTGTTCGGAACTACCTATGTTCTATGGATATTCCTGGAGACAACGGCATATTCAATATGGTTGTAGGATATCCTAGATGAACAAAGAATTGTGTGTTCTATAGTACTATGTGTTGGGATATGTCCTTCGATCCTACGTGTGCAATCGATAAAGTCATAAGGTCGTCTATGGATGTTAAATGATTATTTGATAATATTAATTGTTGGGAACAATATAATATTGATCAATTAAATCATACCTACAGGGTCACACACGAGCTCGATATTGATATACATTTCTTGATAAATATATTGATTTAGAATCAATATTTACGTGGATTTAATACACATGCATGGATGCATGTCACATAGTGTGACATGGCATGCCACACAAGCAAGTGGGACCACATACAATGCATAGTGGCATGTGTATGTGGCATGACCTTTCACCTCCTTTGTAACCCCTTTTGCATGTTAATGGTGCATTATGATGCCCATTATGTTGTAGGTTACAAAGGGGAGTAATGTGGTGAATAATGAGGTTATAATATGGATGAAAATCAGATTTTCATCACACATTAACTTAATCACCACTCACGAAATTCACAAGTGAAAGAGAGAAAAGAGGTTGTTCTTGGAGAATCAACTCGATCAAGCAAGCAAGTCATCATCCGGGTTCGTGTGCAACACGTAGAGGCCGGGCCATTTGTGCGGCTTCAACATCCGGGCGATCTAGACAAGAGGAGTGACGAGGTCATTCACAAGGAGAGCTTCGAGAGGCTGATCCATTTGAGTTGGTTCAATCGACTCAACACCACCTCAACGACATCAACGAATCACTTCGTCACCATAAGTAAGTAATCGTTGAACCTTATATATATATATATATATATATATATATATATATATATATATATATATATATATATATATATATTGGATGTGTATATATATATATGTTTATAATGTGTTCTTATACACATTAAGTGTGCACTAAGATCATGGCATAGTAGATCTATTGATTTACACGCTTCCGCACACACGGTATATCGATTGGATCGGTATACCGGTACCTTCAATTGGTATCAGAGCCTAGGGCTCGTGCACACTTTTGTGTTGGACACAATATGTTTAAAATCAACATAATTGGCTTAATTGTTTATGTAATTATGTGATTATGTGTTTAGATATAAGGCCGGCCACCGTTAGTGGTCGGGTTAATGAAATTGTCGTTTTTTACGTACGATTGGCCATAGTTTTGGAGGGCTGCGTCCCTTGGAATCTTTTGTAATAGATAGGTTTTTTCTATTCAAAAATGTATTGTTCAATGTGTAAGCAATGGATTGAATCCATGGATCGACATTGGATATCGGCTCTCCGGCGAAAACGAGAAGAAACGAAGCAAAACGGGCAAACCGGGGCTGCTGGAGCCAAACGGCGGGCGCCGTTGTAGCTCTGGCGGTCGCCGTTTTGATTCGGCGGGCGTCGTTTTGGAAACGGCGACCGCCGAAAGCCCTGATTCTTGGCAGATTTTTTCCAAACCCTTTTGGCGGGCGCCATTTTGGAAACGGCGACCGCCGGTGGTGTTCAGCGACCGCTGGTTGTGAAACGGCGGGCGCTGTTCGTGGTTTTATGGGTACGGAATAGATTTGACCAAAATCGGAGGGCACGGAACTCAAACGGAGGGCGAGGACCAGTCCAGAAGATGTTCAAGGCTTTTGTTGTTATTTTAATCTTTCGTTTGAGAGTTGTGAGGTTCTAGGGGCCTTTCGATTTCGTATTTATTTGCTTTGCTAGTTATAGGTTGTTTTATGTTATAAATGTTCAACTTACATATAAACAAACCTATGCATGCAAGTTCCCAAAATAATGAGTATAATGTCTTGTCCAAAACATCACACCCCTAAAGCCCTCGATCATAAGTTGGTAGGTCCGCCTCAGCGGGGTACTACTTGTTATCTTGGGATAAGTGGGAGTAAGGGTTGGACCTTTACACGTGAATTTGGTTTTCTCATCGATAGATCCACTGCAGGCGTGGCTATCGAGACATGAGATGAGAATGAGATTCTCATCGACCGAGAGTGATATTAGATATCATTGACATGGGTGTGTCTACCTATCTTGAAATACTTAAGTGCGGACTCAGTCGGCTTAAAGATTTGCAAGATGAGGATCTCGGAATCGTTTTGTTCTCAGGGACAATGATATTGGATATCAATTGAACAAAATGAAATAAATAAGTACAATTGTTAGACAACCTTATTTGTTTACTGCCTTGTGGATGTTTACATACTTTAGTTATCTTTCTTTTATAGTTTATCATGTCAAATATCAACTCAATTCAAGTTTGGTTCAATTCTTGATTATGAAAAATTGAACAAATTTTCTTGATTCACAACGTAATTTGAGGATGGTCCTCAAATACGAAGACAAGGAAAATGTGTTAGATAACCACATCCTAAGATATCATTGAACAACTCAATATCATGTTCGGAGAATATGCAATGATTGAGCGGTTCGGTGTGACCAGGGTCATCGCTTCAGCTAGGCTGGAAAAATGGAAATCTATGGGATCACATGTGCAACAAATGATTGGATTATTTGTTTCAAGTGACCGCCTAAATTTTTCCAATGATGATTATTTGGCAACCGATTTCATACTTCAATCTCATGATAGTTATAATGCCTTTAGGCTAAATTTTCCATATGAATGGTTTGAAGAAATCGCTTCGTGAGCTCCACGGGATGCTCAAGGCTGCTGAGCCGGCGATAGAGAAGGACCCTAAGAGGGAAATTCTTATGATATAGGATAGGGTATTCAAAAGAGCATGGGCAAGAAGGCTACTAGGGTTCCTAGGGAATCTCAATGCGTCTACTGCAAAAGTGTTGGACACTACTTGCAAACATATAAAAGTTCATATTTTATTCAATTTCAAAACAAATGCCTAATTTGTCTTTCATTTGATGGATTATAAGGTTAGGATTATTTACACCTCGGGGAGTGATTTAATCCAAAACACTTAAATTCATCAATGACACAAATTAGAGACTTTCGAGCCATTGGATGGCGTGAATCGATTGTCTGGTTGGCTCCCTCATATTTTATGAGAGATAGGGCTTCAATTGCATGATAATATCGCTGGTTAGAAAACTTCAATTTTTCACTTACGATTTATCACGTTTTGACATTGAGATAATTTTGAATGGAAATTTGAATGAGATTCAATTATTGGGAATAATTGAATTTGCCCAAAGTTCAAAGAAGATGTGAAGAACGGGGTTGCTTCATCTTCAAGTATTAATGATATAGACATTAAACTTCACAAATTATACTTCTTGGGTATTGGATGCCAAATGTGGTTCTCACATTTTATGTGGAGGAACTACATAGAAGTATAAGTTTGGTGAATAGAGATGTCGATCTACGGGCAAGAAATGGAGCGAAGGTCGATGCATTAGCCGTATGATCATATGATGTTGTTTTGCCTTAGGGCCCTGTTTTAGTATTATAACTATGTAATTTCGTACCTTCAATAAACAATGAATATTGGTTCAGTATTAGATACTGATGGATTAGTTTTTCACTATTAAATAGTTTGGTAACTATTTTAATTGTGAATTATTCTTTGTTTTGGTACGATTATTATATTGTTTATGTATACTTTAAACTTGACAAATAATATATATCATTAAGACCAAAGGCCAAATCGAATAAGTATCAATGAGACATAACTGAAACATTGTTGATTAGATCAAATCAAAATCTAAACATGTAACGAAGCTTCTTTAAGAAGGAATTTTAGAATCATTTGACTTGGAGTCATTTGATACATGTGAATGATGTGTGATTGAAAAGATAACAATGTCATCTTTCTTGGAGAAAGGAGAACATGTGAGTAATTAGGGATGATACATACTGATGTATGTGGAACCTATTAGTTCACAAGCACATGAAGGTTATGTTTCGGAAAAGAGAAAACAAACTATATTAGATATAGTTCGACCATTCGATGAGAGGTCTAAATGAACTACTGGTCTCTTTTGGGAACACACAATTCTTGACTTCAACTTATACACTGAATAGGACGCTGTCAAAAGCTGTTGATAAGACACCATACTAGGTATGGAAAGGGAGGGTCCCTAAATTGTTTTCATCAAGATTTGAGGTTCTAAAAGCTTCTCTGACGAGATTTATCTCTATAGAGCTTGAACTCAAATGGGATAAAAGTTTCCTTATGGTATGTCCATATGAAACTCGAGGGTACAAATTCTACGATCTATCTGAGAACAATTTTTTGTTGCTCGAGATGGTGATTTTCTTGAAAAGAGATATCTTTCCTAGAAAGTCAGTGGGAGCTCGGTTATCTTGAACGAGGTTCAAGTGGAACAACCAATGATGAATACTCAAGACTGGGTTGAGAGTATTCCTATGGTTTTGGAAACCATACCAGCTCTTGTAGGTCCAGAAGGCATATATCTCTTTTAGTCAGATACTTAGGTATTGTGATCTATGAGAGTTATGAAGTCATGCTTTTGGAAAGCGATGAACCTTCGAACTATATCCAAGCTATGACGAGTGCAGCTACTAAAATTGGCATGATGCCATGAAATCTGAGATGATATCAATATCTGATAATCAAGTTTGGAACTTGATATATTTGCATCACGGGGTTAGACCCAATGAATGCTAATAGATCTTTAAGATCTAAACAGACAGATGGAAAACCTAGGGTTTTCAAAGCAAGGTTGATGGTAAAAGTTTTATTCACGAGGTGGATTATGGAAAAACTTTCAACAGTTGCTTTGATTAAATCATTCAGATTATCTTAGCCATTGCTACTCATCTTGATAATAAGTTATGGTAATATTGGATGTTAAAACTAACTTCTTGAATTGGATTCTAGAAGAGAATGTGTTTTGACACAACCAAAGAGTTTTATCGATCCTAATAAGGCTGAGAAATTATGCAATCTTATAATTCCATTTATGGAATAAAGCAAAGCATATCAGAGTAGCAATCTTCAGTTCAATGAATCCATACTGGGTTTTGGATTTCAGAGGAACTCGGAAGAGTCTTGTTTTACAAGAAGAACAGTGGGAGGTACGTTGTATACATTGTGTTGTATGTCGATGACATACTCCTTATTGGAAACAATGTTTCTATGCTTAATTCTATTAAAGAATAGCTTGGAAATTGTTTTTCAATAAAGGATCTTGGAGAAGCACAGTACATATTGGGCATCAAGATCTGTCGGAACAGATCGAAAAGGATGTTTGGACTTAGTAAAGCGACCTATATTGATAAGGTGCTTGATAAGTTCAGAATGAAAGACGCCAGAAAGGGTCTCATTCCAATGAGTCATGGCACATCTCTTAGCAAGATGCAAGGCCCTACGGGACTTGATGAGCAAAAGAGGATGGAAAACATTCCTTATGCTTTGGCAATAGGGTCTATAATGTATGCCATGATATGTACACGACCGGACGTATCGTATGCTTTGAGCATGACGAGTCAGTTTCAAGGAAATCCAGGTGAGGCGCGTTAGACTGCGACCAAGAATATTCTTATGTACCTTAGATGGACAAATGAATTTTGTTGTCTTTGGAAGACAAAAAGAGTTGATATTAACAAGCTGTTTGAATGCTAACTTCAAAACAAACTAAGATAATTTCCGATTTTAATCTGGTTATATCTTTTGTCTGGTTAGAGGTGGTATTTGCTGGAATAGTTCCATGCAATGCAATATAGCTGATTAAACTACAAAAGCTGAGCACAGTATTGCATTGGATGCAGTAATGTTGGCAGTTAGGATTTGAAAGTTCTTGAATGAACTAGGTGGCGTAACTAGCTCAGCCCATCCGATAGTTCTCTATTTATAGTAGAGTTATCGCGCAAGCCAATGAGCTAGGAAGCACCACAAGTCTAAAACTGGTGCTCAGGAAGTTCCACATTATCTGGGAGATAGTTTTGTGGAGACATCGAGATAATAAAGTTGCAACTTTTGGTAAGGTTGCAAACCCGCTTTCTAAACCTCTCCGGCAGTTTAAGCTTGAGGCTTTACGACTGCAATAGAGATCAGACATCTTAGAGATGGGTTGTGATTTCTATTACTGTATTAGATACTTTTAGAGATTTGATAAACATTCACTCATATGTATAATACATATTTCTTCATATAAATATGGTTTAATTTATATGAATTGTCCAAATGATTAAGTAATATCGATTGGGTTATGAGGTCGACTTACCGCATAATGAAGTCCCAATGGTTGAACTGATATACTTGAATCATATGCTTGTTCCTAGTTCGTATAATCGAGTACGGACAAACCGATAATACAAAGAACTAGATTGTAATGTGTACTATAGCGCCGCTTCATGGGCTAGTGATGTGGGACATCAAGTACAATTACATACATATTAGCTGGGAGCTAATGATCGAACAGACCCGACTGGAATAGTATTTAAGATTTCGAGTCATAGTACTATTTCATTGACTGTCGAGCAATTTCCTCTGACCTGAGTAGTCCAAAGTGATTCCATTGTGAAATGGTGTACTTTGATACAAGTAAACGCCTTTCGTAAAAGGAGGTTATAAAACTTGTTATTAGGTATATCAGGAAGCAAGTGGGAGAGCTTGGATTGACAAGATGGGATTGTCCTCCATTTTAATGGGATATATGTCTTACCGGCCACTTGGAGAGTCGAGACTGTGGAAAATACGTGGCCACGTCCAGATTCGTATCATAGTGATAAATCTGGTTTTACAGTCTGTCTCAAAGTCCAAGAAAGGTTTGAACCGATTGAGGATGACTCGAGTCTTGCCTCAAGTTCAAACTTAGACATAAAAGTGACAACAGGAAATTCGCAGCACACTGGCTCTGAAGGCCAAGTGGGAGATTGTTGGGATATGTCCTTCGATCCTACGTGTGCAATCGATAAAGTCATAAGGTCGTCTATGGATGTTAAATGATTATTTGATAATATTAATTGTTGGGAACAATATAATATTGATCAATTAAATCATACCTACAGGGTCACACACGAGCTCGATATTGATATACATTGCTTGATAAATATATTGATTTAGAATCAATATTTACGTGGATTTAATACACATGCATGGAATGCATGGCTTGCATGGATGCATGTCACATAGTGTGACATGGCATGCCACACAAGCAAGTGGGACCACATACAATGCATAGTGGCATGTGTATGTGGCATGACCTTTCACCTCCTTTGTAACCCCTTTTGCATGTTAATGGTGCATTATGATGCCCATTATGTTGTAGGTTACAAAGGGGAGTAATGTGGTGAATAATGAGGTTATAATATGGATGAAAATCAGATTTTCATCACACATTAACTTAATCACCACTCACGAAATTCACAAGTGAAAGAGAGAAAAGAGGTTGTTCTTGGAGAATCAACTCGATCAAGCAAGCAAGTCATCATCCGAGTTCGTGTGCAACACGTAGAGGCCGGGCCATTTGTGCGGCTTCAACATCCGGGCGATCTAGACAAGAGGAGTGACGAGGTCATTCACAAGGAGAGCTTCGAGTGGCTGATCCATTTGAGGTGGTTCAATCGACTCAACACCACCTCAACGACATCAACGAATCACTTCGTCACCATAAGTAAGTAATCGTTGAACCTTATATATATATATATATATTGGATGTGTATATATATATATATGTTTATAATGTGTTCTTATAGACATTAAGTGTGCACTAAGATCATGGCATAGTAGATCTATTGATTTAAACGCTTCCGCACACACGGTATATCGATTGGATCAGTATACCGGTACCTTCACTATGAACCAGAAGGACGTGTAACGCCCGGTTCTTAGAGGAAGACTATTAGAAGAACCACAAAGCCCAAACTGACGTAATACCTTGGAATGAGAAAAAGGACAAAGACTAGGAACCAGCCAAACCGAGTAGAGGTACACCACACACTGCACCTACTGTTATTACTGTTATACACCGGGACGCCGTTGCAGTGGGAGGTTGTTGAACAACCAGAGATGTTCATAAAGACTAGAAGAGTTTCGAACTCTGGATCTAGTAAAGATGAAATCGATCCCTAGCTCTGCACGAGGGCGGTACTAGATCTAAATGTGCCTGCTTAGAAAACAATAAGGATTATTGTTAAGAGGCAACATCATTTAGAGTACAAGCTTAGTAAATCCATTTATGGGTTGAAACAAAGCTATAAATCGTGGAACTTGCGAATTGATGGGATAGTCCATTTGATGGATTCATCAAAAGGCATAGACGATAGGTGTATTGGAGATGTAATAGAAACAAGGTGGTGTCTCTCAGAGATTTTATGTAGATGACAATTTCATCATTGGCAACAATGTAGAAAATGTTTTCAGACATAAGATAATGGTTGTCTAAATGAATCGAGATATAAGATTGAGTAGAAGTTAGAGCATGTTCTTGAGATCTTTCGATCTGAGGATAAGAACATTGTACTTCTCCTAGATATCTTATACGATTATGGTTTGTTTTAAACATGCATACTTCTGAGAAAGGTTATTGCCTTTCAGAGACAGAATATACATCTATCTAAAGGGTATGTGTTCGAACACATGAAGGAGATAGATGAGGACAAAGCAGGTTCCTATACTTCAAGTATGGAAAGCTTTATAGATGCAATGTTGTAAAACAAGAACCTGATATCAACTATGCGGTTTACGTAGTGGGAGGATATCAAAGTAATCTAGACAAGAGATTTTCGGATGCTGTAATAGTACTTGCGAAGTACTGGAATATTAAGCAAGACGAAATCCTCTTTGATTACAAATTCTCAGATCTTAAATCAAAGGAGGACCAGTGCAAGTCGATATCAGACTATGTGTTCACTTTTAGAAAGAGGTGGAACCATGATATGAATTAGTGATAAGCAGGACGCTTCTCAGACTCTCTCATAACCGAATAAGCAGCCTCAGAGGCAGCGGAAGTTTTGGTTAGGTTCCGGGATAACCTCTTGACTTGGATATGACTCTTAGTTTACCAAAGGCTGTTGGATAGCGGTGCACGGTAAACTGGAAGAAGTCATAAGTCAAAAGTGATGTTAACACATAGAGCAAGTACCACCTGATACGAGTCATCGTCGAGGGAGACGATGCAGTAGTCACCAAGATAACTTCAGAGCGACAACCTAGAGTACTCATTCACATAGTACTTCTAAGGAAGTACAACTCTAAGCACGTGATGAGTATGGGAGTCGGGAGTTTGGAGGAAATGACTAGACCTTAGTACAAGTGGGAGATTGTTGGAGTTATGTACTTAATGTCTAGATTTAAGTAACGGTAAACTCCCGGTCATAGCATTTAATCTATTTAATTAATAAACAATTATTTGCATTTAATTATTATTAATTAAATTATGCAAAATTATAGTCCTGGATTTTATACGTTGTAGTTAGTATGGTGTTGCATGGGCGCACAGAAGATCATACTATCGGTTACTCGTATTTAATCGAACAGTTGCTCACGACCTAGATGGACACGGACCAATCCATCGGTATAGTCGTTGTGTGAGAGAGAAAATAATTTATCTTAATTATTTTATCACACTTGTACACTTGGTGTATTGGGCGGATCGCTTGAGATTTATCGATTAGGATTGCCTTGAGATAATCGATTCAAGTCTCAGAGTATTTTATTCTTAATCCCCGATACTATTACGGGTGTGTATATTTAATATATGTGACCTTGATTTTCCAAAGGAATTAACCGATTTAATTATTGGGTTAATTACCGGTTAAGTTGGGTCACTATATTAAATATATGGCATGCCGTGAATACTTGACGGGAAAGTGTATCCCGAAAGGGTTGATAATATCCCCGAGATGAGTTCATAAGGAATTATTGTGTAAACCTCATGAGTGGATTCGTTCCGCACAATAATTAAGGATGAATGGTACTAGTCTCGGATTCAAGAGATGAATAAATTAATTAGCAATAAATTAATTTTATTCATGGATATTTAAATCTTAAATACACGGAATAAATAATACTACCGGAGAAATATTATTTGATATAATATGGTTTAATATTGGGAGTGCAATTAATTTATATAGTGGAAAATAAATTAATTAATATTAATGGGAGATTAATAGATTTGGGCTTGGGCTCAATTTAATCATTAATATTGGAAGCCCAATATTCCACCTCCTTTAGATCCCCTACGTAGCCTATAAAAGCACTACATGGTCTTCACTTTTTCATAAGACAAGATTATCATACTTGATATTCTAGAGAGTTGAAGAGGATCCATAAGCTTGGAGGATCGTCGCCCACCCGACGTTCAAGCTAGTGCAAGGAATACGTGGGAAGATCGTAAGGTCATCAACTTAAATTCGTTTCTCCGCACAACGAATTAAAAGGTAAAATCATATACTCCCTTCTATGATTTTATGTGAATTGATTGTGATACATACATGAACGCACGATCCGGGAAAACAACGAACCTCGGGGACGGGGATTCGAGATCCCCGGCGAGGATCGAAGGTGGCGGTCGAACCCTAGGGTTCGGACCGCCGCGACGCGCGACAAGGGGAAGCCCCGGCTGGACGCCGGGGCATGCGATCGACTTCGGTCGATCGCCGGGGATGCCGCGGGCTAGCGCCGCGGCGGATCCCCTCGGCCACCCTCGTTGGCGGCGCGTCGCAAGGAGCCCTCGGCTGGAGCCGAGGGGCGATCGAGCCCGTGAGCTCGATCGCGGGGCTGCTACGAGCAACCCCGGGGATGCCGTGAGGCATCCCAGCGATCGCTACGAGAGCGATCGCGAGCCCCGTGCAGGGGCTCGGCTGGGCGCGCGGGTTCGCCCGTGCGGTACTCGGTCGAGCCTCGGGTCGTGCGGTGGTTCGCGGTTGGTTCTCCGGCGATGGGATTTCGGTCGGGGTTATCGGTTCCGCATTTTTTTGATACCCCGGGATATCGAATTCCAGCAGGTACCAACTTCGGTAAAGGTGGAGTGTTGAAAGTAAGTCGGGGCGACTTATTTTGCGAGGCAAGAGAAAGAATAGTGGATTGTATGGGCTATGCGGCAACACAATTTCCACGTGGGCAACTGCCTCTGCCCAAGGTAGTCATTCGCTGAAAGGTGAGTCGGGTTCACCTTTAAAGTCATGCATGTGTGATGGTGTCGGGGACACCGGGAATACTAACCCGAATAGTATTCAAATTTTGGAGAATTTAGCCTACGCGTACTATGGATAGCAATGAAGAAATAGCGAATGCAGGAGGTGCTGATAGTAGTGGGAAGGCGAGATTTGAGAATGAAGATTGCGTGGAAGTCATAGAGCTTAGTGGTACCCAAGGGATGATCGGTGCAACTTCGCATTCTTGTACTAAGTTTGATTGTTTTTCGAATTTAGGTTGCTCATGTTTTGAGTGAGCCCTGCGGGGATGGGTGAAAGGAAGAAAAATTGGCCTATGATCGTTGGAGTTGGGCGACTTGGAGTCGCGAGGATTCTCGTCAAGGTGGAGATTTGTTGAAATATGACTCGAATCCAAAGAGATGTGAAGGAATTACTTAAACAACATAAGCAATTCAATAAAATAAAAGTAGAAGACTTACTTGTCTTCGATGCGGAAACGTAAATCGAACGGATCGAATCCTCTTGTTGCGTGTTGCTTCTCGTGCTACGCAGTGTCTACAACACTCTCCCAATTGGAGTGTTGAATTGTTCTTCACGATCTAAGAACCACAATGATATTGTACTGTGTTTATTTTGGTTTTTTTTTTTGTTCTGCTTTCTACATCAGAAAGTTTTTTTATATTCTGTGTATATTTTGCGTTAAACATGTGTGTGTTATCTTCTGTATAATTTATATGAATATTAAATTATACAAAATAACTGCACTATTAACCGCAAGCAGCAAACGGCGGCAAATGGATGTTTTGGATAATTATTATAATATATATTATATTACAAAATAATATATATATTATAAAATGAATTAAAATACTTTTATTTTAATTCTTCAACGGGTCGGGTCGAGCCCGCGGGGCGACCCAAATCCTAACATCTCCCACTCGCACAAAGGGCTAGACTCGACGTCCAGATAAACATTCTCAACAATATCATTTCATACAGGGCAAATAGATCGTGTGACCTGCGAGCGTGTGAACTATGTCGTCGTCATAAACCGGTTAGTGTATTATGACAGTTCACGAAATATATTGAGGACTTTTACTCGCTATACCCCAGATATCTTTATAAACCGCACTAGTCGACGTATCTCTTATCCCCCTCAGATACTTAGCATACTCGACCTTGTCCCAACTCATATTCACAATCATGTCCGTACACGATTGGGATAGCCTTGAATACCAAGTTAAGTGCATGTTTTAAGATAATCTACCTTCTCCACTAGAGTCTCTAAACTCCACGTCAGTTTGTTTCCTGATATTGTACCGCATTTACCGAATTTCCATGGTTATTTGGTAAGATATCAAAGTAGCATCACCTAGTGAAATCTCAAGACACAGTTGGAAGTCTTAAGGGTAACGAAGTGAGGTTAACGACATCGTTTCAACCTCAAGGTCTCACATAATGAGAAAACAGGGAAGTTTCTCTCATTCACCTTTTAATGATCACAAAAGCACACGTGGTATGAACACGCGCTACAATGCCCTTCTTCCACTTTGGAAGCGTATGTCTTTCAACTTAGCATCGTACAGATTATAGTTCAAGTGTCCGTCTCCCACTTGACCTGAGTTCTCCCCTCTGTTACGTCCTCAGAGACTCCCACTGTCTCCAGGAGAACTACAATCTGGCTATATTACAAGTCCATGAATGTGGGGATTCATTTCTCTGCACATCCTCGATGTCAGAGGTGACTGTTCATGTGAGAGAACCAGTCACAACTTGTAGACATACTTTTCAAGTATAATACATACTTGTACACACAACATTAATACATATATTAATTTCAATATAGCAACACATATATTGCTATTGATTGATTACATATAATCAAATTCTACTCCAAAGACTCGACATGATCCTTAAACACCTCATTAGGTATTGGTTTGGTCATAGGATTAGTCACCATCAAATGCATAGATATATAATATTTACTCCTTTTGTTTTAACAATGTCCCGACAAAGTTAAACACATTATGTATTTGTTTTTCATGGTATTTGGGATTTTTCGTGTAAGCAATAACTTGTTTGACTATCACATTTGATCGTCACATCACCCACTGGTGTGCTTACAATCCTTTATCATGAAATGCCTTTCTTCACTACTTTTGGGATCCATGTTTCGGCTTAGGTATTCACCTTTGATAAAAAGAGTATCAATGACATTACAAGTATCCATCTTGAATCGTTAAAGGAGCTTATGGATATTAATCTCTTGCGAGAGTCTAAGCAACCTTTGAGAACGAATCCTATAGATTTTGATGCCATACTCAGCTTCACCCACATCCTTCATCTCGAAAATAAGGATAGTCATTTCTTGATCTCATTCAAGTACTCGATATCATTTCCAGCCAAAAGAATATCATTAACATATAATGATAATATCACGAAACACTTTTCTGAACGTTTGACATATATAATCACAATGGTCATCATCATCACCTGATGAGATTTCCAGTAACATTGACTGGACAACAAAACCCACTGGTTGTTCCATATATATCTTTTCCTTTAATTCTCCATTGAGAAAAAAAATAGTCTTAACGTTAATTTGATGTAGTCCCACATCGAAATTGGCTAGAATGGCTAGAAGTAGGCGAATCGAAGAAAACCTCACACTCGGCGAGAAGGTTTCTTCATAGTCTATATCCTCAAATAGGTTATAGTCTTTAGCAACTAAATGAGCTTAGTATCCTTCAGTTGCCCTATCAGCCTTTCGCTTAATTTTGAGAACCCACTTGTTCCCAAATTGTCTTGCATCCACTCAGGAGATCAACTCGTTCCCAGACATAGTTACTCTTCATGGAATTCTGATATTCCATTGCAATTTTCCATATAACCTTAAAGTTTTATCAAGAAAACAAAGGATAAAGTCTCGATGGCAGACTCTTCTTCCTGAATTAGTCATAAAAGCATACTCATCAATGTCATAATGACATTTAGGTATACTCTTTCTACAAGAATAACGAATAGGTTCTGATGATCGAACTTTGATCGAACTTTTAGGTATATTCATCTAGAGGTGTAACATATACATCTCTCCCACTCTGATCAACACTAAGAGAAATGTTGAGTGGTGTTAGGTCTGAACCTTGTACCTCTAGAGGATCAGAAGCTAATTCTGTGTCCCCATTCTCATCATTAACCTCAAAGAACGATTCTTTGTTTCGTAATTCACCTCGACTTGGGGATTCAGTCTCTAGAAAATTTGCATTTCTCGATACTATTTCAGTGATATGATCATCTCCATTGTCACTAATGAACACATAACCATTGAACTCCTTTGAGTACCTTATGAAAATACACTTATTTTCTCTTAGAGTTAGCTTTCCGTACATATCATGTACGTTGTGCACATGTGCAGCCGAACCCCAAGGCTTGAGATTATTTAGGTCAGGTCTCCTACCTGTCCATAGTTCATACGGAGATGATGTCACTGACTTGGATGATACTCAATTTAGAATATAGGCTGTAGTTAACAAAAATATCTCCCCAAAAGGAAATAGATAAGTTAACTTGCGCCATCATGGATCTCACCATGTCTAATAAAGTTCGATTCCTTCTCTCAGCAACACTGTTTTGCTTTGGAGTATTAGGAGTAGTCAACTATCGAGTAATCCCTTTTTCAATACACAGTTCCCAAAACTGTTCTGACAAATATTCACGCCCGCAATCGGTTCTCAAAGTTTTGATTGTTCATTCTTTTGATTCTCGACTTCACTCATGAAGTATTTGAAACAACCTTGTGCTTCAAACTTGTGAGATATCAAATACACTTAATCAAAATGCGTGAAGTCTTCAATGAATGTCATAAAATATGAAGCTCAGTGACGAGCTGTCACACTCAGTGAATCACAAATGTCAGTATGTATTGATTGCAATGGATATTCAACTCTCTTGTTGCCTTACTAAAAAAGGCTTGCGAGTCATTTTACATGCAAGACATATTTCACATGTGGACAAATCGAATTTAGAAAGTGAACCCAAAAGTTCTTCTTTCACTTGACGATTTATCTTATCTTTCCCAATGTGTCTCAAACGTGCATATCAAAACACACCATAAACATGCTCAAAACAAGTAGAAGAAACATTATGAAACAAGCCATAATTTTCATAAAAGACAAAAAAAATATTGTACTACTACAATTCATAACCATAAAGTCGGTATTAATATGTTCGTTAACGCACATAGCATTATCATATATAATAGAAACCATGTAATTTTCAAAACAACAACTGATAACCTCAACGAAGAAGAACTACTACTGAAAAAATGAATTCTTAGGAAATTATTTCCGTTCATTTTTATCAGTATCCTTCTTTGAATCTTCACTAGATTCTTTACCCTTTCCTTTGTTCTTGTTCCATTTACGCTAAAAACCAATGTTTTTATTGGAACCAGAACTCTCAGCCACATAAACATCATCTTTATGAGGTTTCACAACACCTAGTCGCTCATCCTCAAGCTCAACATGTCGAGCTGCATTATTGAAGATTTTGATGTTATCATTGTGGGTAATGTTGACCTTAATGTGCTCCCACTGGTCACGATGGAAAGATATTAAGGTTTAAACTCGTTGTTCATCTGAAAGAATGTGTTCAGCTGTCTTAAGCTCCACAATCATGTTAGAATAATTCTCACATGTTGTTCAGCAGAATGATGACCACGCTTTGTGTAGGTATCAATCTTGATATTCAACTGACGAAGCGTAGTGCCAAAAGTACCCACCATATCACGCAAATACTCCCACATGACATGCGCAGTACCTTGCAACTCACATTCAAAAGTCATGTCATCCTCGACGGATGCGATTATGATGCCCCTAGCTTTAGAATCCTTTTTCTTTCAAGCTTTATAAGCATCTTAGTTTCTACAATCCTGAGGACCAGTGTCCTGTCCAAGACCGAACATCTCATGGTTCGCAACCCGACAACATCTTTACCATCCATTTCGTACCAACCTTTCGGTACCACGGATTATAGTTGTCTTCATCGAGCTTATTTCCTTTAATCATATCACCAATGATTGATTTGCTAGTCACAGGCAAATCAAGAAAGTAAATATAAATCATGCTCTTATTGTGTGTAAAACAATTAAGTGATCATTTAGAATACTTTTGCTCAAAACAATCCTCCCTAAACAGAACGTCGAAAGAAGACTTAATATCTCAATCATCGGCCCCAATTAGGTCTTATCATAATGAACTCAATCCCAAAAACACTTAATTAACCAAACCATTTAAAATCCCACTTTGACACTTAGCATTCAAACAACTAATGTTTAAATGAAAACATATATAAAACGACCAAACGAAATATATACATTAAAGTAATAAAAAAAAATCGCATAGTTTAATCAGAATGACCACTAAGGTCAAACAAAAACTACGAAACTAAAAACAGTGTTTGTAAAACAAACAAAGTACCAATAGTCAGTACACACTAACTACTAATGTACATGATAACATGCCCACAAATGAGCATGAGCTTTTGGCATCCTCTTAATAGGCTAGACTTATAGTACATCTTTCTCCTTGTCTCGAGAACGACATGGGTCACCCAATGGTGTTCAGTACCACGACTATAGAACTTATCATATATAGCTATGACACAAGTGAGATAGACATCATGGAAGAACTCATGTTCTTGATTCCAAATCATTTCTCACATCTCATGTCATTCTATGTCATTCTAAGGGTAGAGAATCTCTAAATATGATTTTAAACTCGTCACAATTGAACAAGTCACCAACCTTATTCCACATGGTCTTATACTTGCAATGCATGTTCAACACATGATCTCAATAAGTATATGTTGGTTTCATCCTTAGAGAAAAGAATTCTCGAGCGATACACATAGTACCTGTATTTAGACAAGTTTTAAAATCGGACACTTCCAATTCCAAATCAATAATTAACGAACACACTTGATCGTATAAAATGTCCAAATGTTATAAGTAACACTAAGTCACTCCCCTTATCAAAATGACACACACATAGCTTAAACGTTAGAAAATCCGATTTTCATACGAATATATGGCATATAACTTATTAAGTGCCGATGAGCCAGTTAAGATAGCCAAATTGTATTACTTTCGCATGCTCAAAATATTACATGAATTCAAAAAATTAAATATTATTTTCACATAGAAAATAATTTAATAAGATTTTTAAAAAAATCCAAAAACCTTAAAAATTATTATTTTTAAAAATTCCCGAAGACATTTTGAGCGTAATACATATTATTCACACCGAATAATTTTTAAAGAATGTACTTTTGTTTATAATATTATTATTCACACAGAATAAATTTTAAATAAACGGTACTTTTATTTATTTTATTAAATAATGTTTACACAAAACAAATAAAATAAAATAAAATCACTTAATAAAACACTGTTTAACGCAATTATTCACTGAATAAAATTTACTTGAAATAAATTCACACAGAATAAATTTCAATTCAGTAAAAATAAATTCATACAAAATGAATTTTAATTCACTATAAATTCATACAGAATGAATTTTAATTCATTATAAATAAATTCAAATAAAGTTCATCGAAAAATAAATACATAGCGCAAAGTTACACCAGATCACTTATAACAATTAAATAGCGCACCAGTTCACTTAGAACAATTAAATAGCGCAAAATTCATTCTCAAGAGAATAAATAATACGCAAGTTCATGCAATAAAAACTTTAACGCATAACATTAACTTAACTACAGTTCTCCCAGAACAAGTAACGCACTGCGCATTATAGTTCACAAAAGAACTAACGCAATTCATGTAGTAAGTTCCGTAAGTTCACACAGAACAATTTAGTTCTCCCAAGTAAGGCACCGCATCATAGTTCACAAAAGAACTAACGCAATTCATACAATAAGTTCGTAAGTTCACACAGAACAATTAAAAAAATGAATATGGTTCATGCAGTAAAGTTCACCCAGAACAATAAGCCGAACACTAAAAAAAACAGTTCACGCATAATGATTAACAATTTAACAGTGAACATATATATTAAAGGTGAACGATCAAAATTAAACACATAATTTAACAGGGATCCGATCACACAGGCTCTGATACCAATGAAGGAATTACTTAAACAACATAAGCAATTCAATAAAATAAAATTAGAAGACTTACTTGTCTTCGATGCGGAAACGTAAATCGAACGGATCGAATCCTCTTGTTGCGTGTTGCTTCTCGTGCTACGCAGTGTCTACAACACTCTCCCAATTGGAGTGTTGAATTGTTCTTCACGATCTAAGAACCACAATGATATTGTACTGTGTTTATTTTGGTTTTTTTTTGTTCTGCTTTCTACATCAGAAAGTTTTTTTATATTCTGTGTATATTTTGCGTTAAACATGTGTGTGTTATCTTCTGTATAATTTATATGAATATTAAATTAACAAAATAACTGCACTATTAACCGCAAGCAGCAAACGGCGGCAAATGGATGTTTTGGATAATTATTATAATATATATTATATTACAAAATAATATATATATTATAAAATGAATTAAAATACTTTTATTTTAATTCTTCAACGGGTCGGGTCGAGCCCGCGGGGCGACCCAAATCCTAACAAGATGTAAATCGGGATGAAATTTGGAGTCGGGATGAGAAAAGATCGATGTAGCAGTCTGGCGCATTTGCTATGCGCCAGACTGCTGGGGCCATGACGCATTTGCGTCCGCCTGCTGAGGCTGTGGTGCGTTTGCGTCAGCTTTCGTGTGCGATTTTTCGCTGCGTTTTTTTTACTCTAAATTTGGGTTTTATGATTTATTTATTTGATTAGGAAATAAGAATTATATTGGAATATAATTTTATTCCTTATGGATTTAGTAGTCATATATTTGGAAAATGATTTATTCCTAATTCTAATTGTTTCCAATTTGATAGGTTTGCTACACCTATAAGTTGGGGTTCTCCGGTAGACGAAGATCATAGAGTGCAATAGAGTGCATAGAGTGAATTATTGTAAGCCTCAACGATGTAGTGTATTGGTTCTTTTCCCGTGGTTGGTTTTTCTCGTGTTTTGGGTTTCCACGTAAATTTGTGTGTACGTTCTTTTCGCATATTTTTTTCTTCGCATCTCATATATATTTCGAGAGCCGTGAGCGATTTAGTTTCAATATCGCAACAAGTGGTATCAGAGCATCGTAAAAGCATAACAGTTTAGTTTTTCAACATTGGAAAAACTTGTATACTCCATTTGCACATGTGAGTTGGTCTTAATAAGATTTGTGACCTTGAGGTCGTTTGGAGGTTGTTGTGAAAATAGTTTGTAAAATTTTTAAAACTTAGTTTAATTTGTAGTTTCGCCCACCCTTAGCTCTCGGGTGTGGTTTCGGTAACTTGAGTCCATAAGCTCTTAGGAGCACTTTCAGTAACATTGCAATTTTTTCTATGATATGATATGATTTTCAAAGAACACTTTAATTTTAACTTTTTTTTCTTTATATGAAGGAGTATCTTTTACTTATAGGAAGAATTGGCAAATAGGGTATATTTATAAATGTGTTTGACCAATTACAACTCATATTTCCCAAAATTGGCAAATAGACCACACAAATTAATAAATGTCCAAAATTTCATTATTTTTTAAAAAGGGTAAATAATGCTGGGGACATTTCCGCAATTCCACAAAAAAAAAAAATATGAGGACAAACATGTCTCTGCCTTCAGCGTTATATTGAATGTCCCAATTTCATACTGAATATCCCAGAATACCAAATAAATGTGTCCACATTGAATGTCCCAGTTTTACACTGAAATAGGGGCGGACCCACCTCCGCCCCCACTGTAATTTTAAAAAATTATATTGAGTGAATATTCAATTTGACTGAGCCGAGGCCCCCACTGAAATTTTAAACAAAATAAGCACTAGACTATTATATTAGTATAAATTAAATATATATGTTTAAAAATTACTTATATATTCAGTGAACATTTTTATATTATTTAGTTTAGAGAAATCCAAATCCTTTTGTGCAAGCATTTAGAGGTGTGGCTCAAACACAATACCTATATTAAATTTTATTTTATGTGAGAGAAATTCATTTTTAAATAGGAATGCCTCCTAGTCCTAATTAAATAGTACTCCTCGGACCATAAGAAATGGTCATACCTAGTCAACTTGACCATTTTTTGACTATCCAATACATGATAAACAATATATAAAAATTATTAAAAAAAATAACTAAAATAAAGTTTATAAAACAAACTTTATTTTAGTTTTTTTTTTATAATTTTTATACATTGTTTATGATATGTATTGAATAGTTAAAAGAGGTGAAGTTGACCTATTTTCGATAGGTTTGGTAATTTGTCTAATTTGTCATAATTATATGTAGTATTTAATATATTCAAAATGTTATACTAATTACGTCCAAACTAATTATGCATACTTTTTTTTGGATTTCTCAACTAATTATGCACATAATTAAAAACAACATTATATTTTTATTTTAAAGTACAATTTTACCCCAACTTTTTTCATATATATATATTTTTTAATTTTACTTACAATTACTTTAATTTTTAACTTAAAAATATATTTTTACACCTTAATTTTTTTTAAAAAAAATAAGTCAAAAAGTAATTTTTTTATTTACGTGACGATCAACAACTGTGTAAATAGTTGAAACGAAAGTAGTAATAGAATAATTTTGAAAATGTTACACTTTCTTGTTAAAAAATTTTTAAAATTTTTTCACTAAATATCAGGAAAAAAGACATTAGAGAAGTAAAAATATTAGGCCCCCACTGACTTCGAATCCTGGGTCCGCCCCTGCACTGAATGTCCCCGGTAACATAAGACCACACTGAATCTGTCAACACTGAATTTCCCATTTTTACACTGAATATCCCCGGCAACAAAAAACCACACTGAATCTGTCCGCACTGGATGTCTCATTTTTACACTGAATGTCCCCGACAACAAAATACCACAATGAATGTCAGATTTTCACACTGAATGTCATAAAAACACTGAATTGGTTTCACATGAATAGATGGGCGCGACGTTTTCACATCTTCCTCATGCGTGCCCATATAATTAATTAATTAAAATTAAAATTTTGTTTTCCACTTTCTTTTAAAAAGTATGCAAACTCATCGTCTCCAGTCTTCACACCATATTTTTTTACTTAAAAATAAACAAAACTATTTTCTACTCACAAACACCACCACACATTATTAATTTGTTTGCTATTTACAGGGCCTTTGCAACCCTGAAAATCTTGTGCAGACGACCAATATTTCTACTTTCAACAATATTCGCATTGAACACACCACGTGATCAATCGATTGAGAAGAGAGAAATAATGGTTTTGAATTTTTTTCGTCTTTATAATTTCGTTGGAACTTCATGTTAGCTTTTAGGATCGTAACATGGCTCTAATACCACTTGTTACGGGACAAAGCTCTTAACGCCACACGATCAAGACCGATGCCACTAGATACTACTTGTTGCAGATCGACGATGTATAGTACGAATAATAATGCGGAACCCCGAAAATAAAATAGAAGGAGACAAGTAAAGAAGACAAGGAATTTACGTGGAAACCCGAATCGGGAAAAACCACGGGAGAAACGACGAGAACTTTCACTATAATATTGCCGACGATTACAAGGATTGATATCCACTCTAAAACCCTCTAATCTCACACAATATTATCTCTCTAATTGATGGTAATTAACTCGTGTTCTACACGAATAATGTGTCTATGAAGATCCCTATTTATATAGGTGTAGAAAACCTATCAAATTAGGTAACCAATAGGAATAGGAATAAACCTTTTTCCTAATATATGACTCCTAAATCCATAAGGAATATAATTATATTATATTCAATATAATTCTAATTTTCCTAAATAAGGAAACAAAATTCCTACGGATTCGAGTCATATTTTAACAATCTCCACCTTGACGAGAAACCGCGAAATCCCATCGCGCATGCGAAATCTCATCGCACATCAAATCATAAAGAGAAATCACATCGCCCATGCGAAATCACATCGTACTCCATAGTCTCGTCCCTCGTCTTCCTCCAAACGCCCTAACGGGCCTAGTTCCAATAAGATTGGACCTTCAAAGGTCCCCATGAATCGGAACATACATACCAGAGTGTCTTCTTCGAGTTGTGAGCCAAATTCGAGATATAACCTCTCGACCGCTTTCCAAGCGCACAATGCTCACCAGATTTAGAAACACTCCATCGATCGATATACACTCGATCCTTCTTGTCGACTTTCCTCACATGCCCAAGCCGTACATGGTCTAGTCGTGTAGACTCTTCATTCGAGAGCCTAGTTTTTCCCACGGTTACTTCGTTCACCGCGCCTTTATCTTCATTCAGCTTGGTCACTCCGGCCTTAGTTTGCATGCCTCTAAGCCGGATAGACTCTTCTACCAAGAGTCGATTTTCGGCCCCTGTTACTTCTTACACAGCGCCTTCTTGGAGGACATAAGGTCGCCTTGCCTTTTAGTCTCCTCCCAATACTACCAAAGCCGCTTTGGTAGCCTCAAAAACTCCACCTTCACAGGTGTAGCTAAACATAACTCCGGTTACTTCTCCTTTCACCGAGCTATAGTTGTTGGGATATGTCCTTCGATCCTATGTGTGCAATCGATAAAGTCATAAGGTCGTCTATGGATGTTAAATGATTATTCGATAATATTAATTGTTGGGAACAATATAATATAGATCGATAAATCATACCTACAGGTCACACACGAGTCGGAATTACGTTGCTTGTTATATTGATTTAGAATCAATACGTATGGATTTTCACATGCATGGGATGCATGGCATGCATGAGATGCAAGGCTTGCATGGATGCATGTCACATGGTGTGACATGACATGCCACACAAGCAAGGGGACCACATCTAATGCCATTTGGCATGGTGATGTGGAAATGACCATTCACCTCCCCATTATCCACCATTACTTGTGCATTATGATGCACATTATGGTGGGGGTTACAAGGGAGGTTAATGGTGATCAATATAGTGATGAAAACATGTGTTTTCACATAACTTTTGATCAGCCACGAAATTCCACACAACAAGAGAAAAAAGAGTGAGAGAATCACTCAAGAACAAGCAAGCAAGTTCAATTCCGGGTTCGTGTGCAACACGTAGAGGCCGGGCCATTTGTGCGGCTTCAACATCCGGGCGATCTAGACAAGAGGAATGACGAGGTCATTCACAAGGAGAGCTTCGAGTTGCAGATCCATTAAGGTGGTTCAATCGACTCAACACCACCTTAAACCAATTTCAACGATCACCAAATGTAAGAACTCGTTGAAACCTTATATATATATATATATATATTGGATGTGTATATATATATATATATATATATATATATATATGTGTGTGTGTGTGTCTATACATATATTGTGTGTACTCGATCAAGCATGATAGATTTATATGCTTTACACGCTTCCGCACACACGGTATATCGATCGAATCGGTATACCGGTACCTTCAATTGGTATCAGAGCCTAGGGCTCGTGCACACTTTTGTGTTGGACACAATGGTTTAAATCACATAATTGGCTTAATAATTTATTTGTATCTATGTGATTAGATGTAAGGCCGGCCACCGATACTGGTCGGGTGGATGAATCGTGTTTTTTACGTGTTGACTGGCCATAGTTTTGGAGGGCTGCGTCCCTTGGAATCTTTTGTAATAGATAGGTTTTTCTATTCAAAAATGTATTGTTCAATATGTAAGCTATGGATTTATCCATGTATCGGAGTTGGATTTCGAAGCCCAAGCGAAAACGAGAAGAAACGAAGCAAAACGAAGCGAAATGAACGAAGCCGGGGCTGCTGGAGACAAACAGCGCCCGCTGTTGTAGCAACAACGGTCGCTGTTAGAGGTTCAGCGGGCGCTATTGTGGCAACAGCGACCGTTGTTCGTGCAAAATCGTGCCCAAGACGTTCTGCCCTCTTTTCTTGCTTTCAGCGGGCGCTGATGGCAAAACGGCGACCGCTGTTTGCATTCACAGGGCGCTGTTTGCATAACAGTGACCGTTGTTCCGGGTTTTTGGGGGCAGATCTGAGATGACCAAAGTAGCGGTCGCTGCTTTGGAGGCAGCGGTCGCTGACCTGAGCAGAAGTAGCCAAAGTCAACCGGATCGAGTCGAGGCAAATTTCAAGACGTTTCGATAGTTTTATTTCGTTTTTCATTTGAGTGGTGTGAGGTTCTAGGGGCCTTTCAATGCGTATTTATATGCTTTGCTAATTTTAAGTTATGCATGTTAATATTGTTCAACAACATACACCTTAAAATAGCAAGTTCCGAAAATAATGAGATTATGTCTTGTCCAAAACATCACACCTATGAAACCCTCGATCATGAGTTGATAGGCTCGCCTCAGCGGGGTATCACTTGTTATCTTGGGATAGTGGGATTAAGGGTTAGACCCTTACATGTGAGTTTGGTTTTCCTCATCGATAGATCCACTGCAGGCGTGGCTATTGAGACATGAGATAAGAATGTGATTCTTATCGACCGAGAATGACATTAGATGTCATTGACATGGGATGTCTACCTATTTTAGTTTTCTTAAGTGCGGACTCAGTCGGCTTAAGGATTCGCAAGATGAGGGTCTTGGGATCGTTTTGTTCAAGAGAACAACGATATTAGATATCGATTGAACAAAATGGAATAAATAAGTAACTTGTTAGACAACCTTATTTGTTTACCGCTTTGTGGATGTTTACATACTTTATTTATCTTTCTTTTATAGTTTATCATGTCTAATATCAACTCAATTCAAGTTTGGTTCAATTCTTGATTGTGAAAAATTGAACAACATAAATTTTCTTGATTAACAATGTAATTTTAGGATGGTCCTCAAATACGAAGACAAGGAAAAATGTGTTAAATAACCACATCCTAAGATATCATTGAACAAATCAATAGCATGTTCGGGGAATATGCTAAGATTGAAAAGTTCTTAATGACCAGGGTCATTGCTTCAGCTAGGCTGGAAAAGAGAAACATATAGGGACCACATGTACAGCAAATGATTGGATTATTTGCTTTAAGTGATCTCCTAAATTTTTCTAAGATGATGAGTCGTCAATTAAAAAGGACCCTGAGAGGGATATTCTTATGATAAGGGATGAGGTATTCAAAAGAGCATGGGAAAAAGGCTAGTAGGGTTCCTAGGGAATCTGAATGTGTCTACTGCAAAGGTGTCAGACGCTAATTGCAAACATGTAGAAGTTCATATTTAATTTAATTTCAAAACAAATGCCTAATTTGTCTTTCATATGATGGATTCTAAAGTTAGGATTATTTTCACCTCGGGGAGTGATTTAATCCAAAACACTTAGTTCATCAATGACATAAATTAGAGACTTTCGAGCCATGGGATGGCGTGATTCGATTGTCTGGTTGGCTCCCTCATATTTTATGAGAAATATGGCTTCAACTGCATGATAATATCGCTGGTTAGAAAACTTCGATTTTTCACTTACGATTTATCACGTTTTGATATTGAGATAATTTTGAATGAGAAATTTGAATGAGACTCAATTATTGGGAATAATTGAATTTGCCCAAAGTTCAAAGAAGATGTGAAGAACGGGGTTGCTTCATTTTCAGGTATTAATTTTATAGACATTAAACTTCACAAATCCTACTTGTTGGGTATTGGATGTCAAATGTGGTTCTCACATTTGCATGTGAAGGAACTACATAGAAGTATAATTTTGGTGAATAGAGATGTCGATTTACGGGCGATAAATGGAGCGAATGTCGCTGCATTAGCCGTATGATCACATGATATTGTTTTGCCTTAGGGCTTTGTTTTAGTATTATAACTGTGTAATTTCGTACCTTCAATAAACAATGAATATTGGTTCAGTATTGGATACTGATGGATTCGTTTTTCACTATTAAATAGTTTGGTAACTATTTTAATTGTGAATTATTCTTTGTTTTGGCACGATTATTATATGGTTTATGTATACTTTAACTTGACAAAATCACATATAACATTAACACCAAAGGCCAAATCGAATGAGACATAACTATAACATTATTGATTAGGTCAAATCAACATCTAAACATGTAACGAAGCTTCTTTAAGAAGGCATTCTAGAATCATTTGACTTGGATTCATTTGATACATGTGAATGATGTGTGATGGACAAGATAACAATGTCATCTTTCTTGAAGAAAGGAGAACATGTGAGTAATTAATTAGGGACGATCCATACTGATGTATGTGGAACCTATTAGTTCACAAGCACATGAAGGTTATGTTTCAGAAAAGAGAAAATTAACTCTATTAGATGGAGCTCGATCTATCGATGATGGGTCTAATTGAACTACTGAACTCTTTTGGGAACACACTATTCTGGACTTCAACCTATACACTGAATAGGACACTGTCAAAAGCTGTTGATAAGACACCATACTAGGTATGAAAAGGGAGGGTTCCTAAATTGTCTTACATCAAGATTTGAGGTTCTATAGCTTCTATGAAGAGATTTATCTCTACAGGGCTTGAACTCAAATGGGATAAAAGTTTCCTTATGGTATGTCCATATGAAACTCGAGGGTACAACTTCTACGATCTATTTGAGAACATTATTTTGTTGCTCGAGACAGTGATTTTCTTGAAAAGAGATATCTTTCCTAGAAAGTCAGTTGGAGCTCGTTTATCTTGAACGAGGTTCCAGTGAAACAACCAATGATGAATACTCAAGACTGGGTTGAGAGTATTCCTATGGTTTTGGAAACCATACCAGCCCTTGTAGGTCTAGAAGGCATATATCTCTTTTAGTCAGATACTTAGGTATTGTGATCAATGAGAGATATGAAGTCATGCTTTTGGAAAGCGATGAACCTTCGAACTATATCCAAGCTATGACGAGTGCAGCTACTAAAAAAAAATTGGCATGGTGCCATATAATCCGAGATGATTTCAATGTCTGGTAATCAAGTTTGGAACTTGATAGATTTGCATCAAGAGGCTAGACCCATTGAGTGCAAATAGATCTTCAAAATGAATATAGACATGTATGGAAAACCTAGGGTTTTCAAAGCAATTTTGGTGGTAAAAGTTTTATATTCACGAGGTGGATTATGATTAATCTTTTTCACCTCTTTTGGTGATTTATTCATTCGGATTAACTTAGCCATTGTGACTCATCTTGATAATGAGTTATGGTAATATTGGATGTTAAAACTAACTTCTTGAATTGGATTCTAGAAGAGAATGGTGTTTTGACACAACCAAAGAGTTTTATCGATCTTAATAAGGCTGAGAAATTATGCAAGCTTATAGTTCCATTTATGGAATAAAGAATGCATATCGGAGTAGCAATCTTCAGTTCAATGAATCCATACTGGGATTTGGATTTCAGATGAACTCGGAAGAGTCTTGTTTTACAAGAAGATCAGTGGGAGTTACGTTGTATTAATTGTGTTGTATGTCAGTGACATACTCTTTATTGGAAACAATATTTCTATGCTTAATTCTATTAAAGAATGGCTTGGGAATTGTTTTTCAATGAAGGATCTTAGAGAAGCACAGTACATATAGGGCATCAAAATCTGTCGGAACAGATCGAAAATGATGTTTGGACTTAGTCAAGTGACCTATATTGATAAAGTACTTGATAAGTTTAGAATGAAAGACGCCAAAAAGGGTCTCATTCCAATGAGTCATGGCACATCTTTTAGCAAGATGCAAGGCCCTACGGGACTTGATGAGCAATAGAGGATGGAAAACATTCCTTATGCTTCGGCAATAGGGTCTATAATGTACGCCATGATATGTACACGACCGGACGTATCGTATGCTTTGAGCATGAAGAGTCAGTTTCAAGAAAACCCAGGTGAGGCGCGTTAGACTGCGACCAAGAATATTCTTGTGTACCTTAGATGGACAAAAGAATATTTTGTTGTCTTTGGAAGACAAAAAGAGTTGATGTTAACAAGCTGTTTGAATGCTAACAGACTAAGATAATTTTTTATTTTAATCTGGTTATATCTTTTGTCTGGTTAGAGGTGAAATTTGCTGAAATAGTTCCATGCAATGCAATATAGCTGATTAAACTACAGAAGCTGAACACAGTATTGCATTGGATGCAATAATGTTGGCAGTTAAGATTTGAAAGTTCTTTAATGAACTAGGTGGCGTTACTAGCTCGGCCCATCTGATAGTTCTCTATTTGTAGTAGAGCTATCGCGCAAGCCAATGAGCTAGAAATCACCACAAGTCTAAAACTAGTGCTTAGAAGGTTCCACATTATCTGGGAGATAGTTTTGTGGAGACATCGAGATAATAAAGTTGCAACTTTTGGTAAGGTTGCAAACCCATTTTCTAAACCTCTCCAGCAGTCTAAGCTTGAGGCTTTCACGATTGCAATAGAGATCAGACATCTTAGAGATAGGTTGTGATTTCTATTACTGTATTAGATACTTTTGGAGATTTGGTAAACATTCATTCATATGTATATTACATATTTCTTCATATAAATATGGTTTAATTTATATGAATTGTCCAAATGATTAAGTGATATCAATTGGGTTATGAGGTCGACTTACCGCATAATGAAGTCCCAATGGTTGAACTGATATACTTGAATCATATGCTTGTTCCTAGTTCGTATAATTGAGTACGGACAAACCGATAATACAATGAACTAGATTGTAATGTGTACTATAGCGCCGCTTCATGGGCTAGTGATGTGGGACATCAAGTACAATTACATAGATATTAGCTGGGAGCTAATGATCGAACAGACCCGAATGGAATAGTATTTAAGATTTCGAGTCATAATACTATTTCATTGACTGTCGAGCAATTTCCTCTAACCTGAGTAGTCCAGAGTGATTCCATTGTGAAATGGTGTACTTTGATACAAGTAAACGCCTTTCGTAAAAGGAGGTTATAAAACTTGTTATTGAGTGTATCAGGAAGCAAGTGGGAGAGCTTGGATTGACAAGATGGGATTGTCCTCCATTTTATAATGGGATATATACATGTCTTACCGGCCACTTGGAGAGTCGAGACTGTGGAAAATACGTGGCCACGTCCAGATTCGTATCATAGTGATAAATCAGGTTTTACAGTCTGTCTCAAAGTCCAAGAAAGGTTTGAACCGATTGAGGATGACTCGAGTCTTGCCTCAACTTCAAACTTAGACATAAAGTGACAACAGTAAGTTGGCAGAACACTGGCTCTGAAGGCCAAGTGGGAGATTGTTGGGATATGTCCTTCGTTCCTATGTGTGCAATCGATAAAGTCATAAGGTCGTCTATGGATGTTAAATGATTATTCGATAATATTAATTGTTGGGAACAATATAATATTGATCGATAAATCATACCTACAGGGTCACACACAAGTCGGAATTACGTTGCTTGTTATATTGATTTAGAATCAATACTTATGGATTTTCACATGCATGGGATGCATGAGATGCATGACTTGCATGGATGCATGTCACATGGTGTGACATGGCATGCCACACAAGCAAGGGGACCACATCTAATGCCATTTGGCATGGTGATGTGGAAATGACCCTTCACATCCCATTATCCACCATTACTTGTGCATTATGATGCACATTATGGTGGGGGTTACAAGGGAGGTTAATGGTGATCAATATAGTGATGAAAACATGTGTTTTCACATAAGTTTTGATCAGCTACAAAATTCCACACAACAAGAGAAAAAAGAGTGAGAGAATCACTCAAGAACAAGCAAGCAAGTTCAATTCCGGGTTCGTGTGCAACACGTAGAGGCCGGGCCATTTGTGCGGCTTCAACATCCGGGCAATCTAGAGAAGAGGAGTGACGAGGTCATTCACAAGGAGAGCTTCGAGTTGCTGATCCATTAAGGTGGTTAAATCGACTCAACACCACCTTAAACCAATTTCAATGATCACCAAATGTAAGAACTCGTTGAACCTTATATATATATATATATATATATATATATATATATATATATATATGTGTGTGTGTGTGTGTGCGTGTGTGTGTGTCTATACATATATTGTGTGTACTAGATCCAGCATGATAGATATATATATGCTTTACACGCTTCCGCACACACGGTATATCGATCGGATCGGTATACCGGTACCTTCAATAGTGACATACCTTATTCCCGTGTCGCGACTTCGAATTCCCCGAGCCGCTCCCTTTATCACGGTACTTATTTGGACGTCAAGTTCATCACGCGATGCCACGTCGGAGACACCCACACCAATTCTCTTCACGTTCTCCCCCGCAAATAGCGCCAATAACACGGCTACATAGGATATTATCTCGAAAAGTTGCCACAACTTTTCAAATAATTCCCACAACTCCTTTGCGGACCTTGTCTTCATGGTTTCCTCGGTCATGGAGTTCGATAGATGAAGGTGAATATTAATTTCCTTCCGATCGAGCTCAATCCTCACGGACTCCTCCATGTCGTGTGGGTAAAGAGGAAACCCCCGTTGAGATCTTAAATTCGGTAGATCGTACCTCACGCTCGCCATCGAAACCTTGCTCTGGAAGGTAGTAGAATCGTAGTCTGGCTCAGAAAGGTCACGGGATCGTTTTCTGGCTCTGATACCACTTGTTAGCTTTTAGGATCGTAACCTGGCTCTAATACCACTTGTTACGGGACAAAGCTCTGAACGCCACACGATCAAGACCGGTGCCACTAGAAACTACTTGTTGCAGATCGACGATGTATAGTACGAATAATAATGCGGAACCCCGAAAATAACTCAACAATAAAATAGAAGGAGACAAGTAAAGAAGACAAGTAATTTACGTGGAAACCCAAATCGAGAAAAACTACAGGAGGAACGACGAGAACTTTCACTATAATATTGCCGACGATTACAATGATTGATATCCACTCTAAAACCTTCTAATCTCACACAATATTATCTCTCTAATTGATGGTAATTAACTCGTGTTCTACAAGAATAATGTGTCTATGAAGATCCCTATTTATATAGGTGTAGAAAACCTATCAAATTAGGTAACCAATAGAAATAGGAATAAACCTTTTTCTTAATATATGACTCCTAAATCTATAAGAAATATAATTATATTATATTCAATATAATTCTAATTTTTCTAAATAAGAAAACAAAATTCCTACGGATTCTAGTCATATTTTAACATTTTATGTAAGATATAAATAGCCACGTCCTATTTATATTAGATATTATATTATTTCTTTAATATCTAATTTAATGATTTAAATTCTTTGTATTAATATTGGTAGATGAAACGTCACGAGAACATGTAAGAACGTCGTTTCTCTTCTTTCATCAATTAAGAATTAACGGAGGTAAGAGATAGAAACCCAAATTCTCTTCAATATCTAAGAACAAATCAAGACGATCAAGACGAAGGACTTTGCAGTTAAAGGTTAGTATCCTAATTGGTTGAATTTTATAATTGTGAAAATCATGAAGTTCAACATCCGTTTAGAATTAGCGATTTTACGTTTACGATTACATTAAAATTTACATATGGTATCAGAGCTAGGTTTTATGAATTGAATTAAGGATGAATTTATGCAGTCATTGTGTTTGACAATAATGTTCGTAAATAATGAATGAATGTATTTAGAAAATTTAAGTATGTCTTAAACAATTACGTTTTAAATAATATTTTTTATCATATATATATTTGAATAATATTTGAAGTCATGTACCTAGATAGTTTTTATCACTAAAGTGGACTTAACTATCGAAGAATGGATGTATTTAGAAAATTTAAGTATGTCTTAAACAATTACGTTTTAAATAATATTTTTTATCATATATATATTTGAATAATATTTGAAGTAATGTACCTAGATAGTTTTTATCACTAAAGTGGACTTAACTATCGAAGTTATTTTTCATATATATATATATATATATATATATATATATATACTGACTTCTATAATAAGATAATTGTTATTCACTAAAGTTGACAAATTAGAATGACAATTATAGATGTCACATTATCGAAAATCACATAATATGTTTAAATTTGACTTGTACATATTAAGATAATTTGTTAGTCACCAAAGTGACCAAATTAGTATGTTGCTTATAGATGTCAAATGAATGAAATTCACACTATTATTTACTTTGACTTCTATATTTTATGAATAATTTGTTAGTTACCAAAGTACCAAATTAGAATGTCAAATATAGATGTCAAATTAACGAAACACATGTTATTTATTTTGACTTCTATAAGTTAAGAATTAATTCATTAGTCACCAAAGTGACCAAATTAGAATGTGTTTTATAGATGTCAATATAAATATAAATTCAATTACTCATGATTATGTGATGCTATAATCGAAATGACATTATGATTAAATATTGAGTATATTGAAGTTCGTTGATTACTAAATATTAAGGATCAACCCAAAGGTAAATCGATTAATTTATAATAAAAAAACAAGATCGTAGTTAATTGATATATTTTATTAAATTTGTTTGTATATCCAAAGATAACAAACTTATTTAGTTAAAGTATGTTAAGTATCCCACATCGGTTGGATATAGATCCTAAAGCTCAAATATAAGTTGGATTACCTTAACACTTTAACAAGGCCTTTTAAGGTGTTATTGGCCCAACTTTAACATGGTATCAGAGCGGGCCCAATACGATGTGGATCCCCCAGCCGATGGAATTTCCGGCTCGCCACAAAGATGGCATTAATCCACGAGTAGAACCGATGAAATTTCCGGCCTACTCGTGAGGGGGAGTGTTGGATATCCCACATCGATTGGAATAAGAACCTTGGGCTCACATATAAGTTGGACAACCTTAATACCTTAACAAGGCCTTTTAAGGTGTTATTGGCCCAACATTGACATGGTATCAGAGCAGGCCCAACACGATGATGGAGCCCCAGCCGATGAAATTTCCGGCTTGCCCAAAGATGGCACTATATCCACGAGTAGAGCCGACAAAACCGAGCCTACTCGTGAGGGGGCGTGTTAAGTATCCCACATCGGTTGGATATAGATCCTAAAGCTCAAATATAAGTTGGACAACCTTATCACCTTAACAAGGCCTTTTAAGGTGTTATTGGGCCAACTTTGACAAAGTATATATAATTACCAATTAAGTGAAACCAAGCTTTTAGCATCAATAAACGTTTAATGTTGTGCCTTTGGAGGATCACCCAAACAAGAACTCTAATGTACGCTTATAGTATTTCGGTATTTTGAATCTAAACTATGTTCTCAAAATCTTAACGACTCAATCATCTCTTCCAATAGGGGATATTTATTTCTACTTCCCTCTAATCGTTGCTTCTAATATGTATTTTGACCATCATAAAGTTTAGATGGTTCTCGTGGCATATATGAGCATTATTGAACTATCAAGCATATGTAGCAAGATTAATGTTCTTAGGGATGAATGATAATTGTTATGTGATTACAAACCGTTCTAAGCGAACTATAATTTCATGAAAGATAAATGGATTGTGAATGAAATTCATAGTATGTTAGTTCTAGAGTAAATACGGATTCAGAATCATAGAAATCATCTTATTCATCTCTTTCAAGGAGTTTGAAGAAACTCGAAATAAATGAATGAAAGAGCAAGTAAGGACCATTGAATGTTAATGAGTCTTCTTTCCCAAACCACATAAAAGAATAATGAATGGTGGTTTGTTTCCGACTGCACCACTCATATTTCTAATACGATGCAATGTTTTCTTAGGATTTGAATCATGAATTCAAATGAAAATTGTTTTCATGAGAAATCGAGTTAAAACACCATTTACCGTCTAAATTTTAGATACTAAACGCCATTTAGATTTGTTTAAAATATTTATGCACCTTCCGCGCATTGTAATTTAGTATCACATACGAGAATTGTGTTCGTTGGATACTAAATGGTTCAAATTGTTTTAATGTTTATGGATTATGGTGTTTTTAATGTTTGTAACTATAAATTTAAACTCGATAATGATCTCTTGAAATTTATTTTACTGTGCATCGCAATATTAGAACTAATGTGGTTAAATTAATGAAATTATATTTTCTTTTGACATGAACGTTGAAAAGTTTAGTAACTAATGAAATCTTTTTGAATATAAATTTTACTAATCTTAATATTTGAGTAGTTTGTATGAAGTAAAACAAACACTCAAATAATTAAGCCACAAGAAGTAAAGTACTCCTTGAAATTATGCACATCAATATAAACGAGTCCTCTTATTTTGTGAACATGTTTTTATGAGACTTATCGATTAATTTTCACACTATGATTATCTGTCTATTAAGTACAAATCTCAATTGATAAATGCCCTTGTGGTATTTATTAAAGAGATTGAAACACAATTAGATAGAAAACTGAAAATTATGAATCTCATAACAATTTTTAATTTTATGAGAAATATATTATGAGAAAGACTTTAGACTCTTTTACCAAAATTATGAAAATTTGTGACATATGTGTTTATGCACTATGGTATGTACATCACAACAAAATAATATTGTAGAAAGACATAAACGTACACTCGTGAATATAGTTGGAAGTATGATCAATAATTCTCCACTACCCATTTTGTGGATAAACATTCTTACAAATGTCATAACGTATTTAAAAAAGGTTCCTAATAAGAAAGTTCATAAGATTATTTTGAATTGTGAACTGATAGGATCAAACCTTGTTTAAGACACTGTATGTTTAGTGTCGTTTGACAAGAGTAAGAACTTATATATGATCCACATAAAAGATTTTGAATTAAGAACAATTAATGATTTGTTAATATGAAAATTCAATTGGTATGTGTTCTTATTGTTCTAACTATAATACAAATTATGGAAACTGGAAATTTTAGGTTCATTAAGACTGTAAAGTCAATGGGAGTTATGAACCACGAAAGTGGAGATTCAAGAGGTTGTAGTGCATTTTTTGTTTATAATTCTTACAAAAGTTATTGTTCCTGAAATGTTGAATAGTCAAACGTTTTGTATGTAAGAACAAACTTTATGATAAAGTGACCCACAATAATGTTAATGAACTTTCAATAGATAAACCACATGAAATATAATTCTGATGATCTCAAAAGAAAAATGAGATTTGATATTTGTAATGGTTATGTGGTATATTTTGATGATTCAGAATGTGACTTATGAATCAATTATAATTAAGTTTCATTTTCACATGTTTGTAAAGTTATAATTCTATTGATTGAATAAATACCCTGAGAGATGAGTTAAAATCTAAGACACATAAGGAAGTTTTTGGTCTTGTTGAATTGTCATAAAATTTGAATAATTCGAGTGTAAATGTTTTGTCCTAAAATGGAAACTCAACTCACTTGACAATGTCGAATGACACAAGTCCCGACTTGTTGCTAATGATTTACTTAGAAATTGGTGCTTATGAAAAGAGATATTATGGCGGATCTCTTAATGAGGATTCAATATAATTATGATTTTGGTGGCTCATTATGATTAAGAGCAACACTACATTCATGTGAAAACTGTCTTTCTAAAAGGTAATTAATGAAAGAGTTTATATGGATTAACCTTAAATTTATTACATAGAATTAATGTAAAATATGATGTGTTAACTTATGAAATCGATATACATACTTAAACGTATTCCCCGCTTATGATATTTAAGGTTCTAATATCATTACTTATTTTGTATCGAAATGATCTGAAAGTCAGTGGGAGTATGTTTGTTTGTTAATTCAGTATGTTGACGATATCTTGCTCATAATTAATGATCTTGATTCATTGCATGAAAGTTGAAACCAATATTAATTTTGCTTAAAATTAAGAACTTTGAAAAGAAAGATATAAGTGAGATAACTTATGTGATTGAAATATAAATATTTCGGTATATATCACAATAATGTTAGGTTATCTCATAAAGTTTATATCAATAAGGTTGTAGAGAAAATTAGAATGGAAAATGTTCATCAAATGTTGTTCCAATTCGGAAGGGAGATGAGTTTGATCTTATGCATGATCACATAATGAATTGAAAAACATATATAAAGTATTGATGCATTTGCAATGGACTAAGGACTAAATGCTTATGATTGAAAAATGATTGATTGTTCTAGATTCGAATTATGTGATTTGTTCTTATTAGCTATTTGAAAAAATCATTAAAAGTGTAAGACAATTTGTCATTGTTGTATACACTTTTAAAATAAAGTAGAATTTGTGACATACTTTGAGGTCACAATTCATGTATGGTTGCAAATATTTATTTCAGAATTTGAATTAGTCGACCTTATTGTCAAATCGCTGAAAATTGTTGTATTTTGCAACAGTCTTCTTTTCTGAAACGTCAAGTATTCCAATAATGTTATATGGAATATGATGTACATTGTCATTAAAGAAGAAGTTCAGAAACAAAAGTGTCGATTGAGCATATTTATACAAATCTTAATGATTGAGTACTCAAACTTAATGGTTGTCTAGCATTTACTGATCATGTCGAAAGAATATATACATTATGATTATAAATTAACAAGTATTATGCTTTAACTATTTGACACTTTGAGCTCTATTATAAAACGTTTCTGAAACTAATCAAAATCTTGTTTGTCATTGATGTATACATAAACGTTGACATTATTTAAACAAGAATTTGTCTATGTTTAGACAATTATGTGGACCATTACGAACATTAACGTGTTTAAGTAGAGAAATAATATTGTGGTATATGGAAGGAACTATATCGCTCGAATGATGTAGAACTGCTATGACTCATATTAGTCTATACTTATAATATTAAATTATGATTCTACCAATAAATTGAAGTTTCTCATTATTTTGTGCACATCATGATTTAAATCATGAACGTATATTTTATCACTCGACCAAGTGGGAGAATATAAGATATAAATGGCCACGTGCTATTTATATTAGATATTATATTATTTCTTTAATATCTAATTTAATGGTTTAAATTCTTTGTATTAATATTGGTAGATGAAACGTCACGAGTTATATTAGATATTATATTATTTCTTTAATATCTAATTTAATGGTTTAAATTCTTTGTATTAATATTGGTAGATGAAACGTCACGAGAACATGTAACGTTGATAGAACGTCGTTTCTCTTCTTTCATCAATTAAAAATTTAGGTCCTCTCTCTACCTATAAAAAGCCCTTGATATGTATTATAAATCTATTACATTAAGAAAGAAATACATGGAACGTAAAGGGATTAACTGAGGCAAGAGGTAGAAACCCAAATTCTCTTCAATATCCAAGAACAAATCAAGACGATCAAGACGAAGGACTTTGCAGTTAAAGGTTATTACCCTAATTCGTTGAATCCTATAATTATGAAAATCATGAAGTTCAAGATCCGTTTAGAATTATCGATTTTACGTTTACGATTATGTGAAAACTTACACTTAATACACAACACAACAGCCTTCCGTCGGGGTTGTGGAGGACGAGGCCGTCGGCGAAGTCGAGGCGAAGGAAGAAGCGGCGCGGACGGGGAAGCTGCTCCGGTCGAAGCATGCCGATGTTCAGGGTGTTATCGACAAGGTGAGCGTCCTGGCCGAAGAAGGTGTTGATCTCTGTGTCTGCGGCGACGTCGAAGAAGTCGACGATTCTGGCGTCGGGATTGCCGGAATTGGCCTTGAGGGCGGCCTCGAGGGAGGAGAGGATGCTCGGGGTGGCGGCGGCGGCGGCGTCGATGGAGAAGAGGCAGATTTTGCCAGCTGGATTTTGGGATCTTGAGTGGGGTGGGGTAGGAAGAAAAGGGGTCGTTTCGTTTTTTTACATTTTTGCGTCTTAATAGCCTAATTTTAAAGTGAATGGTAAAAATGACAAAAAACGGAAGAAATTAACCTTATTTGTCAATTCTCCATTACTTATACTTATTTTCTTTCATTATAACATAATTTTGAGTGACATTTGTTTGTCTCATTAATTAATGACAATATGATTGTCACATTTTGAGTGTTCTAAAGCTATTTTCAACGTGATCATAAATTTGTCAAAAATAAATCTTTTTTGGCGACTCGTATTATCACAAGTGAGACTATGTTTATCAGCAACCCAACCCAACCCAATCTTTTAATAAAATATTAATTTATTTTACTTTTTCTTACCCAATCTTTCAACCCAACCATTTAATAACTTTTTTACTTTACTCACAACCCAACCCAATCTAATCTAACTCTATTTTTATTTATTTATAATTTATTTAAATACATACAAATATACAATCAAATTAAATTTAATTTAAAAAAAATATTATTAAAATCTTATTGAAAAATTATTTTTAAAAAATTAAAAAATTAAATAAGAAATTATAAATAAAAAAGATTGTTACAAATTGATGCATAAACAAATTATAATTTGATGGAATTAAAAAAATACAAAATTAAATAAGAAATAATAAATAAAAAACAAAGTTAAAAAACGATTTTAATGATAAATTTTGGATGTCTTTTAAAATATATCAAAATTAGACTCTATTTATAGATAATTTTATAATATGAATTTTAGAATTATTTATTTATTTTTTTGATAAAATATAAATAAGAATATGTGTAATATAAAATATTATGTACAAATAAAATTTAAATTAAATACAAAATATTGACTAATAATAAGTGGACATGTGGCGTGATCTTTGGCAAACCAAAGCCGCATGGGCGAACGGATCGGTCAATGAATTGGCATTTTTCTTTTTCTTTTTATTTTTTCACCTTTGGCGTATTGATGACCGATTGCAAAAATTCACCAATAAACATAGTCTGATTAAATGAAATGTATATTTTATCTGTTCAAGCATTTTTTTTTTCATTTAAATTTTCGTTTTCATTTTTTTGAATTTTAAAATATATTTTTGTTTTTAATTTTTTTTATCAACAAAGTAATCATTTTTGTAATTTACTTATGAACAGTAATACTACAGTAATTTACATTATTCTGAGTAGAATTTCAAATCATACTCGCGCAAGCCCTACATTTGGTTTGGGTCATTTGCGTAATCATGGCTTTAATTTTTGTGTCTTGCGGTGCTCCTCGCCGGACCACTTGAGTTCTTAGACTATCTCAAACAGCGTGTGTCAAATTTGACACTTCTCTCCTGCCACGGCAGCTTAACACCCTCTTTTCAGCACCAGCCCCAACAGAATGTTATTCAAAGTGTCAATTATTTTCTCTTTCTTCCACATCACCATATCCTATACCCACAATATTTTTCATTTCTCTTTATTTATTTTATATATATAATTATGAAATTTAAAATTACTACATAATTAATTTTACTAATTCATTTATAAAACTTCAAAAATAAAATAATTTTAAAAAATTATTTTTTCTGTTTTTAATTTATTTTATATATATAATTATGATACAAATGAAACAAACCTACCGTCTATTTAATTATAAAAAAGTGAAACAAGTGCAAAAAATTGTAATTTTTTTTTGTGTTCAAATGATACAAACTTAACGTCTATTTATAGAAGATAAAAAATGAAAAATAATGGTATTTTTATTTTATTTTTATTTTGAATAATTATTTTGTAAAAATAATTTTAAAATGAAAATGAAATTAAAAAGAGCATGACACATGTCATGTTTTTACTGGATCATGTGACTTTATTTTTCAATTAATTAAATCGTGGGGCCAAATGAGGGTAATTTGATCCGGGGATCAATTTTTGATCCGGGCTCACAAGGGTGTCAAGTTTGACACCACTTGACATTCTGCTTGAGCACTTGACACAAGTTTGACACCTTAATTGATCCCCTGTCGGGATAGTCTTAGTCGTTAGTTTGAATCTCCCATTCATATCTTCATCATTGCCACTCCACTTGCTGTATTAAAATGAATCTTATTCTGCACGCCATATCCATTTCCTATGCTCCATTCAAATTCAAATTCAAGTATAAATTTACAACCTGTCATAACATTTTCCATAATTTGAATGCAAACCTTGATCAAACATTTGCATATCTATATTTTCAATTCTCAATAGTGTAAGTTATTGTTTAGAGCGCATAAGTTTATCCATAAGAAAATATAACAATAAAACAGCCCGAACCGCCGAACGTATTCACAAATTACAAAATATACCCAAATTCCACCATACCCACCACCTCTTCTATCTCATGTTTACTATTGTACCAAGCTCCTCAAGCCACTCTTCTTTTCTAATTTCTAACCCACCCAAAACTACATAAAACACCAATTAATTTCACCACATAAACTAAAAGCTAACGATTAATAATTAAACTACATGAACTTCCTGGAGCCCCACTAACCCGAACCCTGACCCGACCTAACTTATTTAAAAGGAAAAAAAAAATCAAACCCTAAGCAAATAAATGCTCAATTCGGGCCCTCCATTTCCATCCGGGTTCATCATGTAGAAAGCCTCACTGTCTTTGGACCCCACAACCCTTTCAAACTTAGCCCGCATGTACATCATCTCCCCATCCGAGTCTGCCCCGGGCATCCCGGGCAGGACCCCTGCCCCCATCGATATCGGGCCGACCGCATTCAGGACCTTCCACTCCTCCGGCCCGCACTCCCTCCTCATCGCGAACCCGCACTTCTTCCCGTTGCAGTATGTCCTCCAGACGGGCTCTTCCAGGAGCTTCGGGCCCTTCTTCTCGGGCCGCCTGTCGCACTCCAGCGCGATCCTCACCAGGCCCGAAGCCATTTCCTTCACCAGAACGCTCGTCGGCGTCGCCAGCTCGACTAGAAAGCCCGGCCCGCGCTTGAAATCCTCCTGGATCGCGAAGTGCACGTGCCCGCGCCTCTGCCCGAATAGTGTCCCCACGACCCTCGACCCTAGGCCCGAAGGGAAGTACGTTCGGGCCCGGGCTTTTCCGAGGAGAATGCCCGACCGGAGCTTGGAAACCGCCACCGCCGCTGAGAATTTCTTCCTCGGGGTCCGCTGAATTTTGAGATTCTTCAGCTGATGCTCTGCCTTTTCAATTTCTTTTTCCGGTTCGTCGTCGGATTTATTTTTCCGATGGAAGTATCTCCGGGAGAATGAGAACGAGTCTTGAGGGTTTCTAGCCATGATTGTCCTCATCCGGTAGTGGAGGAAAAAGAATGAAGAAGAAGATATAATGAAAAGAAAAAAAAAAAAAAAGAGGTGAAATAAATAAAAGGTAAAGAAGGGTGCTTTTCGTCTTTTGGGATAAAATAAATAAATTGAAAATAGAAAAAGATAGAAAAGAGTTTTATTTATTTATTTATTTAAAATTAAATGAAAAATGAATTACTACTAGTTTTTATTTTGTAGATTCTTTTTGTCAGGGTTGGAAAAAATGGTACTGACGAAAAGAAGAAAAAAGAGTGCAGAGGTAGGAGAGACAAGCGAACACGCAGAGGTTGAAAAACACGCGGGCGGAGACAATCGGATCAGACGTCACATGGATTTGGGTCTCTAGAGACAAAACATTTATTCTGTTGTCTAATTGTATTGAGGTAATTCCATCCAAAATAAATATATTAAAATTTTATAAGAATGTTTCTTTAATTTAACATACTTTGATTTGATCTTGCTTATATGCATTTATAATATTACAACAAAATCTAGTTTTTGAATGAAAAATCATCGATTAATGAAACTGGTTATTTTTGTATAGAAAGTTCCCCACCTACCACCCAACGTACAACTACAATTGAATTGTTTTACTCATCAGAATCATGTGATTTTTATATTAATTCGATCGTTCCAACTATTAAGTAGTTTTTTATTATTATTATATTATCTTGTTGAGAAAAAATTTAAAATACATTTATTAAGATAGTGTTTCATATTTTTCATACATTCACTTAATAATATGTTTTTTACACATGATTCATAAAATACCTTAAATATACTTTTACTTGTTTGAAAATTAATTTATTTGATACATGAGTTTCTTGGACTGAATATGTAAGCCGAAGACTGAATATGTTGTTCGATGACCGAAAAATATATATTGGAGACCGCAAATGTTGTCCGGAGATCGAATGTTGCCTGGAGTACAACATTTTCTGTCTTTCCAATCAACATTTTCGGTCTCCGAACACATATTCGGTCATCGACTTACATATTAAATCCCCGAAACTTTTTTACTAAATAAATCAATTTTTAACCAACTGAAAAAGTATTTGAGGCATTTTACGAATTATGTGTGTATAAAAGGTTTTTAATAAACGAGTGTGTAAAAAAAATACTAAATTAAGAGCATTTCCAATGGTGTACCCAATTGTAGGTACAAATTGGTGTCATATCACTTGATACATCACAAATAAATTATACTACCTCTATCTCATATTAATAGTCACACTTTCTTTGTTATTTGTGAAGAAAGTGTGACTATTGCCTTGGGACAGAGTAGTATCTATCAATTTATACTTATACTCTCCAACAAAGTAAGGTACAATTTCTAAATTTGTAGGTTCCACTATTATACACTTTTATTTTATTTACATACATATATCAAAAAATTAATAATAAAAAAATAAAAATATAATATATTGTGCATACATTTGCAATTGTACCTAGTATCAATACTATGATACTCCTTTTTCTCTTACTTGAATTGTACCTAAGTCTCCAATGGTATACTTATATACAATTTCATGCCACATAAGAATTGTACTTACCATTGAAATGCTCGTGCATATATATTGAAAAATAATATACTTAATTACAAAATTAATCATTGTGAAAGATATTGGATTTGACTTTTTGTTTTTGTGTGATGTGAATTCTTACTTATTTTATAATTATGATTTTAGTTAATAACCATATAAATAGGGATTCCAATCAATATATTTTATTAATTTGTATCTATGGGATAAAGAAAAAAAATAAAACAACTAGGAGATTGATTACTTATTTATTGAGAAATTTGCATGTCGCAGCGGCAATAGTGGACGTAGCTCTCGAAATAGGTGAATCAATCTATTTTATTTTTTGTGTAGGGGTGTCAAAAATTTGGTTAAACCGACCAAATCGAATCAAACTGACACTGTTCGGTTAAACCGAACCGAACCAAACTAATTCTGTTTGGTTTTTGGTTTGTAAAATTTTGTATTTTCGGTTTTCGGTTTGGTTCGGTTATTTTGATTGATTAACCGAAGTAAATCGAAAACCGAATTGCATATGTATCTATATTATATATCTATATATATATATATAATATGCACACTTGCACAGGAAATCAAGCATGGGCCGCATTAGACAAGTTCACAGTGGTTGGGCCGATGGCCTCCTGCATACTTAATGTCCACATTAATTATAATATTATACTTACACTATAATATATAATAATATAAATGGTGGAGTAGTTACTAATATTTGGATTAATCTTTTGTTTAAATATGTAATTGTTAATTGTGGATTAGATGTTTATGTTGTTGAAAGTATCTACTTATAGGCCACAAACCAATTTTTCTACAGTTTTTTTTAAATATAGATTTTTGGTTAAAACCGAACCAAACCGAACCAAACCGGTTGAGTTCGGTTTTAACCGAACCAAACCATTCTTTAAACGGTTTGGTTTCGGTTCTTGAAAAAAACTCTTGTATGGTTCGGTTAACCGAAATTTCGGTTCGGTTCGGTTTGGTATAACCGAATTGACACCCCTATTTGTGTGTGTTCATGCATTACAAATTAACATTTACAGATGATTTAATTTTTCTAATATATAATTTTTCATTTATTGATATAATAATAAATTCAAATTCATTAATCTCCCATTCAAACCAAGTGTCGTTTTTCCTTTTTCGATTTTTTTTCACTTTGAAAGTTGTTCAGAGTTGTTTCTATGTTTGTAGAATTATAAACTGGAACGGAGAAGAATTAATCTCCCGTAAATCACAGAAAACCAATAAGGGTTCTGAGTTGTTTTGTATATATATTCGATGATCAAATAACTGGTTGTGCATGTGTTTATATATACACATGCAGTAACCCTAACCCTAAACAATAAGGACTAGAAAGTAATTAAATAAAGTTGAATAAAATACATAAGAACCCTAATGATATAAAAGGAAGGAAGCGATTATGTATAGCATGCAATATACATGCATGGATGCATGTATATTCAATAGCCCCCATCAAGATGGGAATAAATATTTTTAATTCCCATCTTGCATAGCAGATGAATGAAAGCCTTTGAGCCGAGCGCCTTGGTAAACAAATCTGCAAGTTGATCCTCAGTTTTCAGGTAGAACATTTTGAAGAGGCCTTTATACAACTATTCCCGGACAAGGTGACAGTCAATCTCAATATGTTTGGTGCGTTCATGGAACACGGGGTTGGAGGCAATATGCATGGCCGCTACATTATCACAGTAAAGAAGAGCCGGTTGAGAATGATTAATATCAAAGTCAGTGAGTAGCTTCTTGAACCAAAGAAGCTCACAGACGAGTGAAGCCATAGCCCGGTATTCTGACTCAGCTGAAGAACGAGATACAGTGGTTTGCTTCTTGGATCGCCATGCTACCAGAGAATCACCAAGAAACACACAATATCCAGTGACTGATTTTCTGGTTTCCACATCAGCAGCCCAATCTGCATCACAGTAAGATTTGAGGTGAATTGGTGTAGATGCTGAGTAAAAGAGACCTTGACCTGGAGAACCCTTAAGGTATTTAACCACACGAATGGCAGCTGACATCTGGAGGTCAGTTGGATGAGCAAGGAATTGGCTAAGGACCTTGTTTGGACCCTTTTTCACTCAATTCATATATTACTGGAACGGGGGGTTATAGAATAGGGCTCCAAGCAGATATTTATTTGTTTAGGATAGATTATAGATCGGAAAACGTATGCCGGAAATCTGGAAAATGGGGATGAACATCATAGTGTTCTTGATCTTTTATTTCCTTACTTAAAGTATTTGGAAATTAAAAAAGGTGAAGTCCTTCTCTCCTCCCTCTTCCCTCTCTTTTATACTAAATGTATGCATGAGCATGCAAGCTCATATTATGCCACCTATTAGCCTCCTATCACATCTAATCCCACTAATGAAGACTTTTAAGCCATTGCATTAAATATCCACTAATCTTGTCTTCCACTTGCTGCATGTCACCAGAGGCGCACCGCCTCTTGCCTGGAGCCTTATCTGGCTGATCCCCTAATCTGGTACGGGGTTGTCTTCCTGGGGCTACGGTTGAGCTCGCCTGGTACTGACTTTGTCCATGACTTCAAATCTGACTTTGGTCCGCCGTTTGACCATCTCCTTGATGACGTGGCTCCGGTCGTCTGGACACGTGTCGGTGTTGGAGTTTTATGGTGTAACATTGGCCCCCAGGAAAATTGATGGATTATAACATCTTTTTTCCTGAAGTTTGGTCTTGGATCTCCTGGTAATCGACTCTTGATACTCTTCGGAGTTGGTATTTGGCTTGTGGATCTTGTCAGCAGTGGATTTTGACGTGGGATCTTCTTGGGACATCTTTGATTTTAGGTGGCTCTAGTGTGGTCTTGAAAGATAATTCTGAGAGGGACGGAGAAGAGATTGCGATTCTTATCGTTCTGGACTTTTGTACCTGCATTGATCAAAAATTTCTTTCGGGATCTTTCCCGATTAGCATTTTTGTAATGGACACATATAGTCCTTGGATAATAAAATTAGGTATTTTTCTCACGGGGTTGTGTCCTAAGACTCCCCTGTAACAATATTTATCATGGCACTGAGACCATGTAATTTCTTTCCCTGTGCAGATGGGACGACTTGTTGCATGCCGATTTAATTTCGGTCTTTAATTGATTAAGATAAATCAATAAATCAAGAGATAATACGAAAAGATTTGAAAAGATTCGTATTTCAGAAATTACCTTTTTGCAGGCTTTTATGGCCACGTGGCCTGACGGTTACAGGTCACATTAATTAGGGTTTTGAGTTAGTGGGGCGATAATTGAGGGCTTTCCTCGGTAACCGCCCCTTTTCTCTCCCCATACGCAACTGCTGCGTCTTATCGGCTTCTTTCACCATATTTTTGGATTTCAAACATTTGAAATCACTTTTCACAATTTACAGAACTCACAATTTCGGGTAAGAAAAATTCGCTTTCGATTTCTCATATTTTCCCTTGTGAATTCTTTGTTTTTGTTTTTATTTTCTTCGATTGTAAATCGAATCATGCCGCGACTGAGACGTGGTCCTCGAGGGAAGCATCAGCCACCCGAAGCTCCTCACGTCGTCTTCGGCAGAGAGTTCAAATAGTTCATGGAGGGCGTCGTGCCTGATCTTCCGTCGCCGGAGGCGCCAGATCCGGCTACCGAGGGGCCTTACCAACCGGTTACGAGAAAATCGATTCCGGTGGGGCCCGATCCGGATCACCAAGATTGGGGCGCTCACGGCCGGAAAAGTACGGTGGACCATTCAACACTACTAGAGAAGCGAAAGAAATGGAGGATCCCAAATAATGTTCACCTTTATGTGCCGTTGCCTGGAGAATCGGCGTGTGTGCCCGCCGGCGGGAATGGTGGCCGTCGGAGAGGACGCCCTGAACGTGGGGTTGCGGTTTCCGCTACACCCTTCCATCTCTGGACTCCTCAACCTCTGGGGATTAGCCCCTCACCAACTTCATCCTAACGGATGGGGCCAACTGTACGGTGTACTCACCGTGTTGGGCCAAGTGGGGCTTTCTCGACCCATTACCGGTGAGGAGTTCCATCAATTCTTCAGCCCAGTCGTCTCCAACTCCTCTTCCCGCGGGGATTACACGGTTCGCCTCAGGCCGAATAAAGTGAAGATCAAGGAGCCCAAACTCAAGGACATCCGCTGGTGGGATCGATGGTTGTTTGTTTCGGGCCGCTGGAAAACTCAAACCCGTGATGGGGAAATTGACATTCCTGTCACTTATTCTGAAAAACCTGACTGTAAGCCCTTCAAACTCGTCCTTGTACAATTTTGACTGATCTAAACTTTTTTCAATGATGCAGGTGGTCGATTGCCGAAAATAATAAATCTCCCGTGGGATTTAGAGACGGCGAATCTCCTAGCACTGTGTATCCCATCAGAAAAAAGAGATTGCAATTTGTACAACGTCGACGTTTGTGACGAAGCCGGTTTATACTACCCACCATACATCGAAGGTCGAGATTATCCAGGTACCTTCTCTCAAAGTATTTAAGTTTTCCCTGTGAGATTTTTCCAAACCCCATGGTATTCTGCTTAAAAACCGAGTATCAGTTTCCCTGGGAATTTTTTCAACTCCTTGGTACTTAATTATATTTTTGTTTTTTAAATGGTCTTCCCTGGGATATCTAAAAAGACTTCCCGGTACTCCATTGTGTTTTGTTTTTTAAATGGTCTTCCCTGGGATATCTAAAAAGACTTCCCGGTACTCCATTGTGTTTTAAACTAATACTGCCCTGGGATATCTTTTCAGACCTCCCGGTGTAATAGTTTAAATTTTTCCTGTGCAGAGTATTTCAACACTATCTTCACTGAAAAACCCGACGGCATGGCTGACAACAGAGATATATTCGGCTCTCTTGGCATCGTGGACGCTGCAGTTTTCACCAAAGGGCGAAAAGCCAAGTCTGGCACATCGGCTGGTAGAGGGAGGAGCTCAGTGAAAACCCGGGGTGGTTCGTCAAACACTCCCGCAGGTCGAACCCGATCCCACACTCTATCTAACCCGGGAACGGAGTCCGATCCACTCGGGTTGATGAATGTGGTGGATTCTTACCAGGAAACTCCCCTCACCTCTGACAGTGTGATGTCTGAAGCTGCCCCGAGCACTGGATTGCCACCTTCTGGAGCCACATCACTGCTCAAGGTCAAACAGGAAGAAGGGAAAAAACGCAAGGGGGCCCAGGGGGCCATAATTGATGTCACAGACTCTCCACCACGTTCCTCAAATACTAGCGAAAACGCTATGTATGGGTTACATGCTGAGTTGTTCTCCAAGTAAGTATTTTTACTTGTTTTGTTTATACTCTAAAAATATATTTATTTTGAGTCTTCTACTCTACACTCATTCTTCTCACTGTATCATCCTTCAGACTGTCCCTGCACGATCCTCCAATTCCTCCAGTGCTATTCCGGGCTCGGTCCCATCCCTCTGGTGTCTACTCAAAGCAGTCCTGTGGGCGAGGCAATTAATGCAGTTGGCCAGTGCTGGACTACCGAGTTCAATGACTTGATGGACCACGACAACCACGCGCTTTCCCTGGCGCTCAAACTAACCAGTCAAGCTACAGTGGCCATCGCCGGTGCTCATACTCGTACAGAGAAAATGCTCGAGACAATCGTAGCACACGAAACCAATGCAAAAAAGCTCGAGCAACACAATCGTATACTTAATGTCTAGATTTGAGTATTGTGAACTCCTTGTACACTTTCATTTACCTATTAAATACGAACATTCATTTGCTTTTAATTGTTGTTAATTAAATATATGCAAAATATAGTCCTGGATTCTATACGTTGTAGTTAGTATGGTGTGCGACGTCACACAGAAGATCATACTATCGGTTACTCGTATTTAATCGAACAGATGCTCACGACCTAGATGGACACGGACCAATCCATCGGTATAGTCGTTGTGTGAAAGAGAAAATAATTTGTCTTAATTATTTTATCACACTTGTACACTTGGTGTATTGAGCGGATCGATTGAGACTCATCAATTAGGATTGCTCGGCGATAATTGATTTGAGACTCAGTGTATTTTATTCTTAATCCCCGATATTGTTGCGGGTGTGTATATTCAATAGAAGTGACTTTGATTTACCAAAGGAATTAACCGATTTAATTATTGGGTTAATTACCGGTTAAGTTGGGTCACTATATTTTATATATGGCATGCCGTGAATAATTGACCGGACAGTGTATCCCGGAAGGGTTGATAATATCCCCGAGATGAGCTCATAAGGATTTATTATGTAAACCTCGCGAGTGGATTTAATTCCGCATAATAAATAAGGTTGAGTGGTACTAGTCTCGGATAAAAGAGATGAATAAATTTATTAAGTAATAAATAAATTTTATTCATGGATATTTATATCTTAAATACACGGAATAAATAATACTACCGGAGAAATATTATTTGGATATAATATGGTTTAATATTGGGAGTGCAATTAATTTATATAGTGGAAAATAAATAAATTAATATTAATGGGAGATTAATAGATTTGGGCTTGGGCTCAATTTAATCATTAATATTGGAAGCCCAATATTCCACCTCCTTTAGATCCCCTACGTAGCCTATAAAAGCACTACATGGTCTTCTCTATTCTCAGTGTGATTGAAGATCATAATTCTTCTAGAGAGAGAAAGTAGAGAGAGAAGTAGATCCATAGAGCTTGGAGGATCGTCGTCCACCCGACGTTCAAGCTAGTGCAAGGAATACGTGGGAAGATTCAAAAGGTCGTCTTGAATTCGTTTCTCCGAACAACGAATCGAAAGGTAAAAATCTAAACGCCCTTGATTTATTCGATTTTGGATTTATCGAGAATACCGTAGAACAAAGATCCGAGGTACGAAACCCTGGAGGAGGATCAACCGGCGATGGTGGTCGAAGACCACGGCATCGCGGCGGTCGACCCACCTAGGGTTTCGGCGGGGGCGACTGGGGCCGAACCCTCGGCTTGGCCGAGGGGGTGCGATCGACCATGAAGGGTCGATCGCTGGGCACGGGCTGGTGCCGTGCCCAACCCCGCCGTGAAGGCGGGGGCCTCCAGCTGGCGGCGAGTCGCCGGACTCGCCGCGGGGGCTGCCGGAGCAGCCCCACCCCAACCGATCGCCGGCGTGCGATCGGCGATCGCGTGAACACCCTGGCTCGCGGGGATTCGGCCGGGGGCGGGCTGTGCGTCTTCGGGCGCATGGTCTCCGATGGTCGGACTCCGGCGGATGAGTCGGTGTTCATGTGATCTCCGGCGAAGGTTTTCGTTCGGGTTATTGTTTCCGCAAATTTTAATAGCCCGGGATATCGAATTCCAACAATTGGTATCAGAGCGTGGTTTACGTTCGCGGTATTTTCGATAAAATTGTTCTATTTTGCAGGGTTCCGACTATTATGGCTTAATTTATTATTCGTTTAATTTATTTTGTCATGTATGTTGGATTGATTAAACTCTCGGACATGTCGAGATTCGTTTTTGGTGGTGAATGCTTGTAATAGTAAAAATTCGGGGGTTGACCGAATTTAGGATTTATTATTACGTTCTACTTTTTTCCGGAGAATGTATAGGGTCGATTTCATGTATAGAATCGATACCGGATAGTGTAAAATTTATTTTGTAATTTATTTTGCGTTGGATCGATGCCGAAACGACCGCCGGAGAAGACGCGTGACGAAGGAGACGACGTGAGGGCTAGGGCTTGGATCGACCACCATGGTCGATCCATGAAGGATCGAACCATCGAAGGAGAGGCGCCGAATTCGCGCCTCCCGGCGGCGAAACCACCGGCGGTGGTGGTGCGCCGGCTAGGTGGCGGCGGCGGCGGTCCTCGGCCGGTGATGGCGGTCCGGTGGGGGCGCGGGGGTCCTCGTGATCTTCGTGCTCTCCCGGTAAATCCACTTTCCTAATTGATTCGGGTTTTTCCTATTTGAGTATTCCTATTTTTGGGAATTCTCATGGATTAGGAAAAGAATTAATTGGAATTAATTTTATTTCCTTATTCTATTATGGAAGTCTTCTAGAGTATTCCGAGTTCTACTTAGAATAGGATCCTAGAGATTTAATAGAATTGGAAAGGAATAAAAGTTAATTTAGGATTGATTTATTTCCTAATTGATTATTCCTATTTTATGGAAATTTTCATAGTAATGGAAATTAATTAATCTTTGAAAGTAGAAGAGTCCTAAATTATTTTATTTCCTTATTTCATCATGGAAATCATCTAGAATATTCCAAGTGGGTCTTGGATAGATTATTCTAGAGATTTAATGAAGTAGAAAGGGAAAATAAAATAAATAAAAATATTAATAATATTTAATTTTATTTTTGATTTATTCGATTGACTTAATTATTATTAATTAAGTATCTTTTGGATTTATTAAAAATAAATAGATTTAAATATTGGAAATTAATATTCTCGTCACATGAAGCATTCAAGAACGAAGACTAAAGACTAGAAGATGCGTACGGAGATGGAGTAAAGCCATAATAGTCGGAAAATAATATTCTAGTAATTATTTTGACTATGTGATAATATTATGTGCTTTATTACATGTATGCATGCTATATGTGTTTACTTTTATGCACTAGATAGCGTATCCCTTTATTGTAAAAAGCTAAGTGGGAGAGGGTATGGAAACATACCCATGGTCTCCATTACTGCTCTCTTGGTGACTTTTATAAACTTTCGAAGTTTATATAGATAAGTTATTGGAGGAGAGTTCTTGTAATTCCTCTTACGAGAAACATTGATTAAGTCTATCAAACAATGCCTAATTTGTCTTTCCAAAGCTGATTTCAAGTCGACTCATTCTCACCCCGGGGAGTGGAATGGAGCCAAAGCCACTTGGTCATGTCGAGGACACAAATTAGAGGCAGTCGTACCATTCTTTGATAGATGGATCGATTGTCTGCTCGGCTCCCTCATTTATGAGAGATAGGGTTGTTCGCATGGTGAATCACTGGTTAGAAACTTCGAGTTTCACTTATGATTCTCCGCGTCTTGATTTACAAGATCGAATGGATCAAGTAATTGGATTTCAATTGTATAAGTCTTTTGGTATGGTAAACGTCCACACTATCGTGGCTTGCTATATCGAATGGGACTTTAGATCGATTGATGTAGACAGTTATAGAAGGGAGTGAAGGATCCGTGTGTCAACGTAAACGTCCACACTATCGTGGCTTGCGGTGATATGCGAGTCTCAAACAAACTTCTTAGTACTGAGTAATGGTTAACACTTAGGTACGCTTCATAGTATTCCTCCCATCGAGGTAACGCTATTGATGATGTACGACCGAAGGAAATCTAATTGCTAAATCATTTGGGTGGGTAAACGTCCACACTATCGTGGCTTGCCTTACCTGATGGGATTTTAGATGTGATTAGTGATTTAATGATATTATTTGAGGGAGATAATATCGGATATTAAATTGTTTGTTTGTTTTATGTGCTTATAGGTTAGGAATGACTGTGACCCCACTTTGTGATATACTTAAAGATGAAAACTCACTGGTTCCATATAGTACTGATTGGAAAAGAAATCTGGACATTGTCCAGACTGTTGAGCTTTCTGAATCCACTGTTGTTCCAACTACGTTGAGACATTGTGTGGAAGCTAGGCAAGAGGTGTATAACATACCCACGGAATCGTTCCTCAATGAGTCCCTTAAAACCGGCTCGGCGAAGGCGATTTTTGTGCGTAAGTTAAGAGAAACACGAGCTCTTGTGGCTAGGCTAAAAGAAAAGCGTGCAAAGAGACCCAGTGGTTTAAAACCACGGATTGGGGAAAGCAAGCGGTTTCGCAGATGCTTTCGATGCAAACAGTTTGGGCACTGGAGGTCTGATTGTCCTCTCATCAAAGGTACGAAATTTTCCTTAGTCACCGAAACATTGTCAGTGGTGTTATCTACCAGCACCTGGTGTGTAGATACGGGGGCCACTGATCATGTCTGCAATTCATTGCAGGGGTTCCAGGAAACCCGGAGACTTAGAGAGGGAGAGATCGTGGTCTACATGGGCAATGCCGCGAAGGTGGCGGCTGTTGCAGTGGGAGACGTTCACTTACGCTTTAGTAGTGATAGGGTTTTAGTTTTACAAAATTGTCTTTATGTACCCAACTTTAGATAGAATTTAATTTCGGTTTCTAAACTTATTATGAATGGATATTCTGTCTCTTTTGACCACTCGGTGATCATAAGAAGAAACAGTGAGATTATCTGTTCTGGTACATTGGTGGACGATTTGTATGTGTTAAATCCTGAGTCTAACACGATGCAACTAACCGAGAGTAATAACACATCTACGAACACCAATAAGAGAAAGGAACCTTCTAGGATGAATCAATTATACTTGTGGCACTTAAGGCTAGGTCATATTAACTCAAATAGAATTCAAAGGTTGAAAGCTGATGGTCTCATCAGTGGTGTTGAAGGAGAGGACCTTCCAACTTGCGAATCCTGTTTAGAGGGAAAAATGACCAAGCGTTCTTTTTCTGGTAAAGGACGAAGGGCTGAACAAGTATTGGATTTGATTCACTCTGATGTATGCGGACCTATGTCTACCCAGGCAAAGGGAGGGTACGAGTATTTCATCACTTTCACTGATGATTACTCAAGGTATGGATTTGTATACCTGATGCGCCGCAAGAGCGAATCCTTTGACAAGTTCAAGGAGTTCAAGGCTCTTGTGGAGAACCTTCAAGGTAAATCCATTAAATGCCTGCGATCTGATCGCGGAGGCGAGTACCTGTCTGGAGAATTCAAGGCATACTTGGCAGAGAATGGGATTGATTCCCAAATGACATCACCATATACTCCCCAGCAAAATGGTGTGTCAGAAAGAAGGAATAGGACTCTTATGGAAATGGTGCGATCAATGATGAGTTACTCGGACTTACCTATCATGTTCTGGGGATATGCCTTAGAAACAGCGGCGCACATTCTGAACTTGGTTCCATCTAAAACGGTTCCTTCAACACCCATGGAACGATGGAGCGGGCGCAAGCCTAGCTTAAGACACGTTCGGATCTGGGGGTGCCCTGCACATGTGTTGAAGGTAGGTGCCGATAAATTAGAACCTCGTACTGAAGTGCGGTTGTTTATAGGATATCCTAGAGGAACTAAAGGTGGCATGTTCTATAGTCCTAAGGACCAGAAGATCGTTATAAGTACTAACGCTCGGTTCTTGGAGGAAGACTATGTCATGGACCACAAGCCCAAGAGTGACATAATGCTTGATGAATTGAGAGGTAACACTGAAGACCTAGACACAGCCGAACCGAGTATAGATACACCACTAGAATCTGCACCTGACACTATCACTGTTAATACACCGGAACGCCGTCGTAGTGGGAGGGTTGTTAAACAACCAGACCGATGGATTGGACTGGGTGAGTCTTCGGACTCTGGACCTGGAGTTCATGAAATCGATCCCTGGACCTATGACGAGGCAGTACAAGATATAGATGCGCCTTCTTGGAAGAAAGCAATGAAATCCGAAATAGAATCTATGGATTCTAATAAAGTCTGGGATCTTGTAGAACCACCAAACGGCGTAAAGCCAATTGGGTGTAAATGGGTCTACAAGAGAAAGAGAGGATCCGACGGAAAGGTTGAAACCTTTAAAGCTCGGCTTGTTGCGAAAGGATATACTCAGAAAGAGGGAATCGATTATGAGGAGACCTTCTCGCCGGTAGCCAAGATAAAGTCGATCCGGATTCTCTTATCCATAGCAGCTCATATGGATTATGAGGTGTGGCAAATGAATGTCAAGACAGCTTTCCTAAATGGAAGTCTTGACGAGACGATTTATGAAACAACCAGAAGGATTCATTGCTAAGGGGCAAGATCATCTAGTGTGCAAGCTTAATCGATCCATTTATGGATTGAAACAAGCCTCGAGATCGTGGAACCTGCGGTTTGACGAAGTAGTCCAATCTTTTGGATTTAGTCAAAGCATGGACGAATCGTGTGTGTATTAGAAACGTGATGGGAAGAAGGTGGTGTTTCTCGTGCTTTATGTGGACGACATTCTTCTCATTGGCAACAGTGTGAAGATGTTATCAGACATAAAGGGATGGTTGTCTAGACAATTCGATATGAAAGATTTGGGAGAAGTCGGGCATGTTCTAGGGATCAAGGTTATAAGGGATCGCCGGAATAGAACATTGTACCTATCCCAGCAATCTTACATAGACACGATTCTGGCTCGTTTTAACATGCAAGATTCCAAGAAGGGTGAGCTGCCCTTCAGTAAAGGAACTTATCTTTCTAAGGAGATGTGTCCTCAGACACAAAAGGAGAAAGATGAAATGAAAGCAGTTCCCTACGCTTCGGCTGTGGGAATCTTGATGTATGCAATGTTATGCACGAGGCCTGATATCTGCTATGCAGTTGGCGTAGTAGCGAGATATCAGAGTAACCCTGGAAAGGCTCATTGGACTGCCGTAAAGATCATTTTCAAGTATTTGCGAAATACTAGGGATTATGTTCTAAGTTACGGGGCAGACAATCTGATTCCTTTGGGTTATACGGATTCGGATTTCCAAGCTGATAAGGACCGGCGAAAGTCGACATCAGGCTATGTGTACACTTTGGGAGGTGGAGCCGTATCATGGAGGAGTGTTAAGAAAAAGTGCATTTCAGACTCTACCATGGAAGCTGAATATGTTGCAGCCTCAGAGGCAGCGAAAGAGTCAGTTTGGTTCCTTAATTTCCTCCAGGACTTAGATGTGATTCCGAGTTTGCCCAAGGCTATGACAATTTATTGTGATAATAGCGGTGCAGTGGCAAACAGTAAGGAACCACGGTCCCATAGTGCTACGAAACACATAGAGCGCAAGTACCACCTGATTCGAGTCATCGTCAAGAGGGGCGATGCGATAGTCACCAAGATAGCTTCGGAGGACAACCTAGCGGACCCTTTCACCAAGATACTTCCTAAGGAAGTATATTTCAAGCACTTGGAGGGTTTGGGAGTCAGAAGTTTGGAGGATAAGACTAGACCTTAGTATAAGTGGGAGATTGTTGGAGTGGTATACTTAATGTCTAGATTTGAGTATTGTGAACTCCTTGTACACTTTCATTTACCTATTAAATACGAACATTCATTTGCTTTTAATTGTTGTTAATTAAATATATGCAAAATATAGTCCTGGATTCTATACGTTGTAGTTAGTATGGTGTGCGACGTCACACAGAAGATCATACTATCGGTTACTCGTATTTAATCGAACAGATGCTCACGACCTAGATGGACACGGACCAATCCATCGGTATAGTCGTTGTGTGAAAGAGAAAATAATTTGTCTTAATTATTTTATCACACTTGTACACTTGGTGTATTGAGCGGATCGATTGAGACTCATCAATTAGGATTGCTCGGCGATAATTGATTTGAGACTCAGTGTATTTTATTCTTAATCCCCGATATTGTTGCGGGTGTGTATATTCAATAGAAGTGACTTTGATTTACCAAAGGAATTAACCGATTTAATTATTGGGTTAATTACCGGTTAAGTTGGGTCACTATATTTTATATATGGCATGCCGTGAATAATTGACCGGACAGTGTATCCCGGAAGGGTTGATAATATCCCCGAGATGAGCTCATAAGGATTTATTATGTAAACCTCGCGAGTGGATTTAATTCCGCATAATAAATAAGGTTGAGTGGTACTAGTCTCGGATAAAAGAGATGAATAAATTTATTAAGTAATAAATAAATTTTATTCATGGATATTTATATCTTAAATACACGGAATAAATAATACTACCGGAGAAATATTATTTGGATATAATATGGTTTAATATTGGGAGTGCAATTAATTTATATAGTGGAAAATAAATAAATTAATATTAATGGGAGATTAATAGATTTGGGCTTGGGCTCAATTTAATCATTAATATTGGAAGCCCAATATTCCACCTCCTTTAGATCCCCTACGTAGCCTATAAAAGCACTACATGGTCTTCTCTATTCTCAGTGTGATTGAAGATCATAATTCTTCTAGAGAGAGAAAGTAGAGAGAGAAGTAGATCCATAGAGCTTGGAGGATCGTCGCCCACCCGACGTTCAAGCTAGTGCAAGGAATACGTGGGAAGATTCAAAAGGTCGTCTTGAATTCGTTTCTCCGAACAACGAATCGAAAGGTAAAAATCTAAACGCCCTTGATTTATTCGATTTTGGATTTATCGAGAATACCGTAGAACAAAGATCCGAGGTACGAAACCCCGGAGGAGGATCAACCGGCGATGGTGGTCGAAGACCACGGCATCGCGGCGGTCGACCCACCTAGGGTTTCGGCGGGGGCGACGGGGGCAGAACCCTCGGCTTGGCCGAGGGGGTGCGATCGACCATGAAGGGTCGATCGCTGGGCACGGGCTGGTGCCGTGCCCAACCCCGCCGTGAAGGCGGGGGCCTCCAGCTGGCGGCGAGTCGCCGGACTCGCCGCGGGGGCTGCCGGAGCAGCCCCACCCCAACCGATCGCCGGCGTGCGATCGGCGATCGCGTGAACACCCCGGCTTGCGGGGGTTCGGCCGGGGGCGGGCTGTGCGTCTTCGGGCGCATGGTCTCCGATGGTCGGACTCCGGCGGATGAGTCGGTGTTCATGTGATCTCCGGCGAAGGTTTTCGTTCGGGTTATTGTTTCCGCAAATTTTAATAGCCCGGGATATCGAATTCCAACACTGAAGACTGTCAAGGAGAGTGAGAAGATGATGGAGCAGGCCCTAGACGAGACGTCCCGGGAAATCAAAGAATTGAAGGCCAAACTGGCCCAGACCGAAGCTGATCTAAAGGAGACCACGGATAACTTCGATAATGCTTGCGAGATGCTAGAGTCTCCAGCGCATAACCCTCGAATCTTATCTAACCTTCTTTATGTGACTGCTTATGTTGGAATGGTCAGGTCAGCGGCTAAGGAGCAGAACGAGATTGTCAAAGACTTCGCCCTCAAGACACTCAAAGATTACATGAAGGAGGACACGCTCGATGACCGGGTGCCTCAGCCTTTCAAGGATCTCGAGGTCGAGTTCGGGATAGACATGAAGTGGTGGCCCACTTATGACAAGCTCTGCATGCCTGGTGAACTGCCCACTGCTACAACAGAAGAAGAAAACAAAGAAGATGAAGAGATGAAGGATGGGGAGGCACAGGATCTGGTTGGTGATGGGCCCAGGGGCATGCCAAAAGATTCTACTGTGACCCCTCCCCGTGATGGTAATTCCACCTCTTGAGTGTCAAAACTCAAGAGTCTGCAAAAATTTGAAGTCCCCCTGGGTGTGAAAAACCCAGGGTTTTTAACCTCTTTTTATTTCACAAGTATTATCTATAGGCCTTCGGCCTCAGACAATTTCTCATGTTTTTATGGTGTGTAATAGCTTAAAACTTTAAGTTTCTGCTAGTTTTCTATTAGGATCCTCTCTTGGGGACCTCTGAACAATTTGGATGCGTTTGCAGCTCTTTTTATTTGCTGGTTTTTGTTAGGATCCTCTTATAGGGATCTCTGAACAATTTGGATGCGTTTGCACCTCTTTATTATTCGGCATAGCTCTTTTCACAATGTGTCAGCCTTTCAAAGTCCGAATAATGTGGCTCTACCCTTCGTTCTAGGTACTTTGAGCTCTTAACTTCGTAGGGCGATTCAAAGGTAAATGTACTTATCCATTTGGTGCTCGCTTTCGGCCCTGGTCCCATTTGCTTACCCCGATCGCATGCCTACGAAGCTCAATCTGGTTCCAGTGGACTTTATCTAAGCCTCTTGGGTTTGCCAGATAATCTCTTATTCTCTCCCCGAGGGACTCAGAGTCTTCTGAATTCTAATCCCAGAGAAGAGAATTCGTCGGCCCTCAAGTCTTATAGACTTTCACAGGGATGCCGGAAATTTATTTCCTGGTACAGGAATCATCCCTTATTCAGGGGTTGCTTGGGTGAAGCTTAAAGTTCTCCCCGGCCAAGATATATTTATCACCTGGGTACGACTCTAAGCCTCTTCCCGGGAAAATATATACTTTACAATATTCGTATTTTCCCCTTATAGAGGTCTTGCCTTAGTGAAGTTTTAACTTCTTATAGGCTCATTTTTATTTGTCACATGGGTACGGCTCTCAGCCTTTTCCCGAAGTGATCATATATTTATAATAAAAATGAAAATAATGAAGGTAAGAAGAAAATTGATAGCGGTACATTACCTCAAACTTCAAAACCTTCGTTATAGATAGAGTTTGCTAACAAGCATTACATTGTATCTCCGCCAAAAGGTTTTACAACATTTTTTGCTCCCAGGCTAATGATAGAATTTTTTCAAATGTAACGCATTCCAGCGATACTGATCTTTTGTGTCGTCGAGTAGCTCTAGTTCATACACTCCGTTCTGGAGGCACTGGCTTACTCTAAACGGTCCTTCCCAGGATTGACCCAGGGCCCCAGGATGTGCTCCCAGGATCTTTTTCAGTACCAGGTCTCCCACTTGGAAGTCTCTGGCTCTTACTTTGGAGTTATACCACCTTGCAATTCTTTGCTTGTTCATTTCGTTCAACGAGTCAGAAGCTAACCTTTTTTCTTCCAAAAGGTCTAGCTCTCTCCGGAGCGCTTCCTCGTTTTCACCGCCGGCTCCCTGGGCGGTTCGATGTGACAACACCGTAATTTCCGCCGGGATCACGGCTTCGGTGCCGAACGCTAATGAATATGGGGTTTCTCCTGTAGCCGATCTGGCTGTTGTCCTGTAGGACCATAGGACTTCAGGGAGCTCGTCAGCCCATTTGCCTTTTCGCTCTTCGAGCTTGGCTTTAATGGTGTGTTTCAGAATCTTATTGACGGCTTCAACCTGTCCATTCGTTTGGGGGTGGTACGGAGTGGAGAATAATCTTCTGATTTTCCATTTCTCACAAAACTCCGCCACCTCGACCCCGTCGAATTGTTTTCCATTATCGGAAATTATCGTCTCCGGTAAACCGAAGCGACATATAATATTCTTCCATAGGAACTTGATGACCTGTGCTTGGTCTATCTTGTTCAGTGACTCAGCTTCCACCCATTTGGTGAAATAATCAACTGCTACTATGGCGAATTTTACCCCTCCCCGGGCCGTTGCCAGTGGTCCTATCAGATCGATTCCCCAACGAGCAAACGGCCAGGGACTGTACAGGGATCTCAGCATCTCCGGGGAAGTTCTAATGGTAGGTCCTATTACTTGGCATTTTACGCACTTACGGGCATAGCCAATAGCATCCCTCCGTAGGCTTGGCCAGTAATAGCCTTGACCCATTATTTTATGTGCCAGGGATCTTCCCCCGGCATGGTTCCCACAGACGCGGTCGTGGATCTCTTCCAGGAGTCTCAGTCCTTCCTCCTTCGACACGCATTTCAGCAGTGGAAGGGAGTAACTCTTCCGGTAGAGATCCGAATTTAAGATTGTATATTTTGCTGCCCGGATCCGCAATTTCTTGCCTTCGGTTTTGTCTGGCGGCAATTCCCCAGTATCTATGTACCTTAGGATTGGTGCTCGCCAGTCCTCACCGGTCACGGGCAGAATTGGCAGTTGTTCTGCTCTTCGATCTACCGAGGGATTCAATAACTTAGTCAACATGATTTTTGAAAAATCTGCCGAGCCTTCCGAAGAGGCTAGCTTTGACAAGGCGTCTGCCTGTGAGTTATGTTCCCTCGGGATCTGTTCAATTACTATCTCTGGGATCTTTTTACAAAGTGATCCTACCAACTCCAGGTATTTGATCATTTGTTCTCCCTTGGCTTCATACTCACCAGTCACATGGTTTACAACCAGTTGGGAGTCCATGAATATAATTAATTTTTTCACACCAACGGCTATGGCTAATTCTAGTCCCGCGACGAGAGCTTCATATTCAGCCTCATTATTCGACGCAGGGAACTCGAATTTAACCGCCTGGGTGATAGAATCTCCCTCGGGTCCAAGTAGTACTATACCGGCCCCCGAGCACGCTGTGGTTGCTGAACCGTCCACGTACAGTCTCCACGCGCGTGATTGATTATTGGACTTTTCCGGGAACGTCAGTTCCACAATAAAATCAGCCAACACTTGGGCCTTGATTGCTGTCCTGGGGCTGAAGGTTATGTCATATTGACTTATCTCCAGAGCCCACTTCAGGAGTCTCCCGGTGACATCGGACTGGTGCAATACTTGCCTTAGCGGCATGGTTGTTAAAACCTCTACGGGGTGCTCAAAAAGATATGCCCGAAGTTTTCTCACAGCCACAATCAGGGCATAAGTGAGTTTTTCTAACGGTGTGTACCGCACTTCTGCTTCATGCAGGACTTGGCTCACGAAGTACACGGGGAGGTGTTTTATTCCGTCTGCTCTCGTCAGAACTGCACTGATGGCATGTTCCGACGCGGCTAGGTACATGAACAACTTTTCCCCGGGCTTCGGAGCCACAACCACTTTGGGGCTGGATAGATACTCTTTGATTTGCTTAAAAGCTTCTTGAGCATCTTTTTTCCAGTGGAATTTATTTCCTTTGATGGACGCAAAGAAAGGACGGGTTTTATCCCCCAAACAGGAGACATACCGGCTCAGGGCGGCCAAGCAACCTGTTAGGCGCTGCACACCCTTGATATCCCGGGGTTCCCGCATATCCAGTATGGCTTTGATCTTGGCCGGGTTGGGTTCAATCCCATGTTCCCCGACTACATGCCCTAGGATCATACCTTTCCTGATCCCGAAGTTGCATTTTTTGGGATTCAGTTTCATATTGTAGTGCCCCAGAATCTTAAAGACTTCTGCAAGGTCTTTTATGTGATCTGCTTCATTCTTGCTTTTCACAATGATATCATCGATATACACTTAAACAGTATTACCGATTAAATCTGTAAACATCATGTTTACTAACCTTTGATATGTGGCCCCGGCGTTCTTTAAACCGAAAGGCATTCTTTCCCAGCAAAACACCCCTTTCTCCGTGTAGAACGCCGTGTGCTCTATATCATCTGGGTGCATCGGAATTTGATGATAACCTGTCGATCGTTGAAAATATAGCATGACCTGTCAAATTATCGACAAGATGATCAATGTGTGGCATCGGAAAGTGGTCCTTGGGACATGCATTATTCAGATCTGTAAAATCTATGCATAGTCTCCAGGCGCCTACTGTCTTCGATACCATCACAGCATTGGATAACCAGGTGGCATCGCTCGAGGCTTGTCTCACCAGTTTATTCTCAATCAATTTGTTTACTTCCCCGGCCAGTGCTTCGCACTTCTCCGGCCCCATTTTCCTACGCCTCTGGGCAATAGGTTTTCTCTTGGGGTCGATTTTTAACCGATGGCATGCATGTTTGGGATCTATCTTTCCCAAATCCGCACTTGACCAGGAGAAAGTACTCTGATTTTCCCTGAGGAAATTTATCAGTCCACTTCGAGTGTGCTCTAACATATGTGTACCCACGAGTACTTGCTTGTGAGCTTGCTCGGGATCCAACACTATGGAGTCTAAGTTTTCGACCACTTCCATGGCAGTTCCTTTTCGGTGTTTGGTTCCCGTCCTGGGATCATAATCCTCGTGCTCTGGCCCCAGCCGGTCCTGAGTTTGGTCGGTGGAAGCTGTTCCCGCACAGGGATCTTGCCCTGGGGAATTTGCTTCCTTACCCGGAACCAACTCTTGGATCGCTCCGGGCCCCACGGTATTTATGTCATTAGGAACCTGGGTTTCCACACCTGTAATAGTAACTTCAGCCACTCGGGACTTTTTGGTTTGCTCATCCTGTGAGTCTTTGGTTTGCTCATCCAGTGAGTCTTTGGTTTGCTCATCCTGTGAGTCTTTGATATTTTCCTCCAGTCTTTCCTGGGGATTATCATTTACTGCTAAGTTATCAAGATCACAGAAATACAAAAGACACTTCCTTGCCATTACTAGATCACCTCTAACGGTGCCAACAGCACCGGAGGGAGTAGGGAATTTTACACAATAGTAGTAGGTTGAGGCTACCGCTTCGAAAGCGTCCAAAAAGGGCCTACCTAAGAGTGCGTTATAACCGCTAGCTCTATCTACTATTACAAATTCCAAGTTCCTTACTAGCATGAGATCTGGATTCCGGGCATCCTTCAACTCCACCGGCAGTACGATCTTGCCAAATGGGTGCACCTCGTCGTTGCCAAAGCCTTTGAGTATCAGATCGCACGGTGAGACATAACGGGCCAGCTTGCCCATTTGATCCAGGGCATTCTTATACAGAACATTGCAATGAGCCTCGTTGTCAACCAAAGTGCGAGACACATCAATTCCCAGGATCCTCGCCCGGATCACCAGGGGTTCATCCTTTGGGAATTTGGCTTTAGCGCGATCCTGTGGTGTGAAAGATATCACTACCGTATCACAGATCGTTGCGCTCTGTGTGGGCGCATAAGCCACCAGAACTTCCCACATAGCGAAGTCTCTTTTGCGTTTCCGCTTACTATCTTCAGTTAAGGGCCTGACACCACCAATCATCATAACTTCCTGGGGCCCCGGAGGTCCCGGAATATTTTGATTTTGGCCCGGTGCAGCTGGTGGAGGGCCCTGGGGATTCTGACCCCGTGGCTCATTCCCTACAGCCCCGGGACGGGGGAGGTACTGCCACAGTTTTCCCTCATTGAACAGCCTCCACAGTTGCCTCAGTAACTGACGACACTGGTTTGTTGAATGGCCGTGTTTCTCATGGAAATCACACCATAGGTTCGGGTTCAACTTCTCTTGGGGAGTGTTAATAGGCGGAGGCCTGGTTAACACATCTACCCTCTGAGTCAGGAACACCTGCAAAATGGCCTCTGGGGCCTTACCAGTTTCACGCCGAATGTTGGCTTCCAGTTCCCTTATTTCATCCATCCTGGAATCAATACTGGTTTTGCCACTGGGTTTCTTACCAATATAGTTTGGCCTTTTCTCCGAAGAGAATGGGGCCTTCTTTTTGGTTTTGCCCGAGCCCCGTGGGGTCCCGGTCAACCTCTGGTAAGCTATTTCCGCAGCAGCTTTCACCCTCTGAATTCCTCATAGGATTTTGGATAATTTTTCATCATACATTTGAACAACTTTGAGCTTCTCCTCAAACCGGTCGTGGCGGTATGGAGTTTTAAATTCTCATTTATATCCTCTCCGCCAGCCAGGAGAATCTCTTCAACTCGATCCACATACCTTTCATCTGACTCCTCATCATCCTGTTTTACCCCGAGCAAGCGTTGGCTCTGTTCCAGTCTCACAGCCTTAGAGGCAAAATGCGTCACGAACCTTTGCACAAGATCATCGAAACATTTAATCGAGTGTGCAGGGAGGCCCGCGTACCATTTGTGGGGAACATCACCCAACGTGAGGGGAAAAAGTCTACAGCGCGTTGCATCAAATGCGCCGCGGCCGGACATGTAAGACCTGAACCTACTCAAATGAGTCTCTGGGTCAGTTTTACCGTCATAGACTAAGGATGGCATGGGGAGGATTTCAGTTTGCATGGACGCATGTTCAATTTCTGGGGCCAGGGGTTCATTTTTGTAACCTGAAGGTACATGCACACCCTGTCCCTCATTCATTCGTCTCTCCAACTCAGCATATTTCTGCTTCAGATCTATGATCTCCGGGTCCTCCGCCCTGGCCCCTTGGGCCACTGGCACAGGAGAACCCTCCCGATACCGATGCATGTCACTCTGGCTGCCTCTCCTTCGATGATCCGTCGAAGTGGCCACAGATTCAGCATTTCGGTTTAGATCTATCACCGGGTGCTTTTTTCGCTCTCTCCTGTGGAGGCGTTTGACCTTCTCTGGACCCACAATTGTGGCATGTCCAGGTGTCATAAAAGCACCGGTTGCATGTTTCAATGGAGTTGTCAAAACGTATTTTCTGTGCATTAGAGCATGCACGGCTTCATCAATTTTTTCTGGAGTATCCAGATTTCCGAATTTGATTGGGGGCGGAGCCACAACGGGCGTCAACGGCCCACCCAAATCATACGGGTGCAAACGACGAACACGGCGGCGAGAACGATGACGGCGAATAGGAATTCTAACCTGAGAATCCGAAGGCAGATCGGGTTCTGCCTGGCCGTCGGCGGGGCTTTCCTCATCAACAATCTGGATTGGCGGCGGTGGTGCGTCTCGGTCGACGGGTTCTGGGTCTGCCTCAACCGCCGGAGCGTTGGGATCCTCGATGACCGCCTTGCCCATGACGTTGCGCCACCTGCCGGAAACACCAGAGTCGTCGGATGCCGTCGCGCCTTCTCTCTCGTCTGCCATATCTGCCGCCGGTTGAACCTCTTTTTCCGATGCGTAAAACCTGATCTCCTTCTAGCGCCACTGTTTGGACCCTTTTTCACTCAATTCATATATTACTGGAACGGGGGGTTATAGAATAGGGCTCCAAGCAGATATTTATTTGTTTAGGACAGATTATAGATCGGAAAACGTATGCCGGAAATCTGGAAAATGGGGATGAACATCATAGTGTTCTTGATCTTTTATTTCCTTACTTAAAGTATTTGGAAATTAAAAAAGGTGAAGTCCTTCTCTCCTCCCTCTTCCCTCTCTTTTATACTAAATGTATGCATGAGCATGCAAGCTCATATTATGCCACCTATTAGCCTCCTATCACATCTAATCCCACTAATGAAGACTTTTAAGCCACTGCATTAAATATCCACTAATCTTGTCTTCCACTTGCTGCATGTCACCAGAGGCGCACCGCCTCTTGCCTGGAGCCTTATCTGGCTGATCCCCTAATATGGTACGGGGCTGTCTTCCTGGGGCTACGGTTGAGCTCGCCTGGTACTGACTTCGTCCATGACTTCAAATCTGACTTTGGTCCGCCGTTTGACCATCTCCTTGATGACGTGGCTCCGGTCGTCTGGACACGTGTCGGTGTTGGATTTTTATGGTGTAACAGACCTGGATGGAGTAGGATATGTCTAGTCTGGTGAGGGTGAGGTATAGTAATCTGCCTATGAGTCTTCTATACTCAGAGGGATTGGAGAGGGCAACACCTTCATCCATGGTTAATTTGAGTCCTTGTTCAAAAGGAAAGCTCAAAGGTTTGCTGTCCAAAAGATCACAGTCAGAGATGATATCAAGGGTATATTGCCTTTGATTGATCACCAAACCAGAAGCATTTCTAGCAACTTCAATGCCAAGAAAAAACTTTAAATCATCCAAGTCCTTTAGTTGAAAGTGACTGGCAAGAAAACTCTTCAACTTGACAAGAGATTCTGAGTTATTACCTCCCAAAATAATATCATCTACATAGATGAGTATAAAGGTAATGGATGATGCTGACTTCAAGAGGAACAGAGAGGAGTCAACAGTGCTTTGGGTGAATCCATAAGATACAATTACTGAACATAGTTTTTCATTCCATTGTCTTGAATCTTGTTTCAAGCCATAAAGTGATTTATGGAGTCTACAACACATGTTGTGCTGATTTGTGGTTGAATATCCTTGTGGGAGAGACATATAAACTTCCTCATGAAGTTCACCATAGAAGAAAGCATTATTGATGTCTATCTGAGTGAGATGCCATTGCAAAGAAGCTGTCAAAGCCAAAACAGATCTCACAGTAGCAATCTTGGCAACAGGAGAGAAAGTTTCAAAGAAATCTAGCCCTTCTTGTTGAGTGTATCCCTTGGCAACTAACCTGGCCTTGTATCTCTCAATTGAACCATCTGAGTGTCTCTTGATTTTGTATACCCATTTATTTCCAACCAACCTCTTGCCTGGTGGAACAGGTACCACTGTTCATGTTTTGTTAGCTTCAAGAGCTGCTATCTCTTTATCCATAGCTGCTTGCCATTCAGGTTCCATGGATGCTGCTTTAAAAGACCTTGGTTCAGTGTGTATGACTGTGGACATAACATAAGAGAGATAGGGATCATTCAACTGTGTGAATGTCAAGTGATAAGATAAAGGGTATGGAGATGAAGGCAATGAATGGACAGTATCATGCTGTCTGACTTGAGAAATCAAATTGCACTGATAATCAGTGAGGTAAGTGGGAGGTTTGGAATGTCTACCTGTTCTCCTAACAGGAATGACATCTGCAGGAGGTGTGGTAGATAATGTAGAATCTGGAACAACAATGGGTATAGGTGGGGTAATGGTATGGTCAGTTGTGGATGGTGGTGTGTCTGTTGTGGCTATAGGTGTATTGGTACTGGTAGGTTCAAATATATTGGTATTGGTAGGGACAGTTGGTTGTGGTTGGTTAATGGAGAAGTCTGGATAGTCAAAAAGTGTATAGGGCAGTGGAGAGGTGTCTTCTGAAGGAGGCTCATCAGTATGGAAAGGGAATTGATCTTCATAAAACTTGACATCCCTAGCAATGAAAAAGGTATGCATATCCAAATCATATAAAATGTAGCCTTTGACACCTTTAGGGTATCCAACAAAAACACTTTTATGAGCTCTGGTTGTGAATTTGGCTTTTCTGGGATCAGTATTTGCAGCATAAGTCAAACAACCAAAAACTCTGAGGGATGCAATATCAGGTTCCTTGTTATAAAGAACAGTGGTAGGGGTGGTGTTGTTGATGACTTTGGAGCGTGTTCTGTTGATTAAATAGGTGGCAGTAAGTACACACTCTCCCCAGAATTCAAGTGGTACATTGGATTGAAAGCGAAGAGCTCTTGCAACTTCCAATATGTGTCTATGTTTTCTTTCAACCACAGAGTTCTGCTGTGGTGTTTAAACACAACTCTTTTGATGGTTAATGCCATTTTGATTGTAAAAGTCTCATGTCAAATTCCTTACCCTGGTCACTTCTGATAGTCTTGATGTTGAGATCAAACTGTGTGTTAACATATAGTACAAAGTTCTGCAACAGATTCCTTGCTTGATACTTTGAACTCATCAAAAATATCCATGTAAATCTACTCTTATGCCCAACCACTATGAGAAAGTATTTTGATCCATTGTGTGAGGTAACTGAAAAGGGGTCCCAAATATCAACATGAATCAACTGAAACAAGGAAACTGCCTCATCAACATGTTCAGGAAAGGGCAATCTTGTTTGTTTAGATTTATGGCAAATATCACAAGCATGATTAATCAAACTGCAAGGAATAGAAGGAAAATCTTTAATAACTATATTCATAAGCATCATTCTGTTCACAGAAGGATGGCCCATTCTTTGGTGCCATATATTAATTGAAACATGATTAGCAAAACTACTATAACTATGCTCTTCTTTCTTCTCAGCCACTTCAAACTGATAGAGCCCTCCAACCTCTCTAGCTGTCCCAATCACTGTGGAGTTGAGTATGTCCTGTATAATGCAGTGGTCATGAGAGAAAGTCAGTTTAGACTGTGTATCCAATAATAGCTTACTCACTTAAATAAGGTTAAATGTAAAGGATGGTACAAGGAGGACATTGGTTAAGGTTATGTATCTGCTAAGGGTGACAGTTCCTACTTGAGTTACTATGGTACTGGATCCATTAGGTAATCTCAAAGTAATAGGCTGCCTTGTTTTGATATTCCTCATTCCTTTAGAAGTGTTAGTGATGTGATCACTAGCACCTGAGTCCAGAATCCACATATTCTGGTTTAGAATCAACAAACAATGTGAGGTTAAGGTATAGGAACAGGCAGTACCTGTGGTTTTCTTATCATTGGTGTTATGATTAATTCCCTGCAGCAAGGTACAAAGATGTTGATACTCTTTGGATGACAGTTGAACTGCTGAAGGCTCTTCTTGTTTCTCAACTTGTTTCTCAACTTGATTGACATTGGATTTCTGGGAATAAGTTTTGACACCTTTAGAATCCTTTCTAGTATATCCATTTAACTGAAAACATCTGTCAATGATGTGGCCCTTCTTTCCACAGTGAGTACAGCTGTAGTTCCCTCTATTCAGATTTTGATTCTCAGAGGATGATTTATCATATCTAGGTGGATAAGCATAGATCTCTAAGCAATTATCCACATTATGATTGTTTCTTCCACACTTTGTGCAAATCATTGAGCTTTTCTGATTTTGACCCGCTGAATTACTCCAAGTTTGTTGACTTGTGGCTTTGGTATCCTGCTTGGCTACCATGGCATTGGATTCTATGTTGGGTAATTCATGTTTTTCAACTCCAAGTTTGACTCTTCTTGGGAAACAAGGCTTAAAATCTGATCCAAAGTAGGTAGTGGATCCTGGAGAAGGATCTGGTTTCTCAAATTCACATATTCATCATTGAGCCCCATCAAGAACTGCAGGACCTTTCTCTTGTTGGCTTTCTGCTGATTCTCCATCATAGCAGGACAATCAGCTGTGGGACAGATGGATGATGGTTCATAGGCTGTTATTTCATCCCAAATCCCTTTTAACTTGGCAATATAAATACTGACAGCATCTCCTTCTTGCTTTGTACTTATTAATTTTTGTTCCAACATATAAACCATGTTATTGTTGGCTTTTGAAAATTTGTTTTGAAGTTCAATCCATACCTGTCTTGCTGAGGTAGCATAGGCTGTGAATCCTCCTAATTCTGGTGATATGTTTGAGGAAATCCATGTGAGAACCATTATATTACATCTTCTCCAATCTATGAACAAAGGGTCTGAGAGAGGGGGTTCAGGAATCGAGCCATCAACAAATCCTTGCTTGTTTTTTGTTGTAAACGCGTGCATCATGTTTCTGCTCCAGACCTGGTAATTCTTTGCATGTAAGGGCTCGCTAACGAACTTCTGTCCAGGCGCTTCTCCATAATGTAGGTAGTATTGACTTAAAGGTTTTGATGGATCCATGGGATTTGAAAGCTGTCGATCACTACTCCCAGCTTCTTTCTCTTCTGTGTTCACCATATTATTTGCGAAATCGCTCTGATACCATGTAGAATTATAAACTGGAAGGGAGAAGAATTAATCTCCCGTAAATCACAGAAAACCAATTAGGGTTCTGAGTTGTTTTGTATATATATTCGATGATCAAATAACTGGTTGTGCATGTGTTTATATATACACATGCAGTAACCCTAACCCTAAACAATAAGGACTAAAAAGTAATTAAATAAAGTTGAATAAAATACATAAGAACCCTAATGATATAAAAGGAAGGAAGCGATTATGTATAGCATGCAATATACATGCATGGATGCATGTATATTCAATAATGTTAATTAATTATAATTTTTCTTAAATTACCCTTAATTAATTAAATCTTAATTAAAGCATTATATTTTCGATATTCAATTATAAGTACAAAAATAATTATTACAGAGTGAAATAAGTGTGTATAAACCGTATGATGATATATTTTTAAAATAACAATGAATATTAAATAATATTTGAATTTAGAAAATAAAGTAATTGTATTAACTGACAAATAATATTTGAATGTTGAGTTCTTACATGTGTTAGATAAATGTCATGATTCAACGAACACTCTTATCCATATAAGAGCATTTTAATATTCTTTTCAAAGAAGAAGAAAATTTTGAAAAAAATACAAACATTGAGCATTTGTTTTTACAATTTTTTTACTTGATTATTTTGTCTTTCATGATATCTAAGCCGCAGCATCTCAATTCACCGTGAACATTTTTTTATTTTTTATTGTAATTGTTGTACTTTTTTAGAAACAATTGTAGCCGTAAATGACGAATTTGTCATATTGTCGATAAAATTTATTTTCTATCAACCTTCTAATTATGATTAGGGTAATTGTATATGGGCAGATTCTGCTCACGGCCAGAATCTTAATTATATAATATTTTTATTTTATTTTTTTATATAATAAAATAAAACATTAAATAAATTATTATGAAAAAATATCAATTTTACCTTTTATTCTTACATTTTTAAAATATATTTTTCTACTTTATAGATTTTATAAACTTAAATATATAAATATTTATAATTTTAACTAAAATAAATCATATCTCTATTTTTTTCACACAATATATATTAAATATAATGTAACTTATCAAAATAATTAATTAACATTAAATAAAATATAATACAAAATTTTAAATTAATTTTTTAACTAATTCTTGCCATGGACAGAATCTGCCCATTTAGCAAGACTCTTATAATTATATACAAGTAGTCTTTAAACAGAGCTACATTCCAAAAACAATTTACTACAATTAAATATCATTTGTGTTCTGTTGAAAATAATACATATTCTATTTTTAGATAGTCTCATTATAAAATGAAGCATTTACTTAAATGACAAAAGTTAACATTAAATCATCATTATAATATACTCCCTCCAAACTAGATTAATAGTCACACTTTCTTTGTATTTTGTGAAGAAAGTGTGACTATTAGTTTGGAGGAGAGGAAGTATGTGAGACTACAAATCATCATTACAAATCATTTTACTTTATTACTCCACTTTATCACACTATACTATATCTACTTCAATACACACATTAAAAAACAACGGTATTGATGGAGAGAGTATAATATTAATGTTCTGGGTTTGCAAACTTAGAACGATTTTGACCTTATATACAACAAATTTGGTAAGGTCACAAATCTTGATTGCCTATTGTGGCAATTTTTTTGTAGTGCGTACGTCAAAACTTTGATGCACACCACGAATCCACAAATTAAACAATATGGTAGCTAGTACGTACAATTGAGTTAATTTAGTGTCGAGTTAATCATCATTACATATATTGTTGTTTAAAGCCAATAAATTAAACTTTACGGCCAAATATTTTCTGCACTTCTGCACACTATATATTTAGATCCTCAACTATAAATGTAAGATTGTCCTAAAAACCATCGTTTAGGTCAATGTACAATAATGATACGCAGCCACAAGCTGAAACCTAGGTACTATCTATGTATGGGGCTACCTGAGTTTATATTGAAATTGATGGTTGATATATAGTGTTGTTGGAGATCATTTAATTTAAAAACATGAATTTATAGGTTGATATAAAAATTTCTAAACACTAAAATGGTAATAAATATATAGAAGATAAATATTAATTTACAAAAGACGAACAATAAATAAAGAGAACGATAAATACACAAAATAAAGATTCTCTGTTTAAATATGCATGACACGAGTAATGTATATCAATGCATATTAATAACCCATATCTTGTAGCATACAGTTCGAAAACACAACATATTTGTAAGGTTCAAGTTTAATAAAACACAATCTTTACACAATCCATAGACTTGCGACATTACATCAGAGTCTTCGTCTCTACACCCACAACTTGTAAAGTTGTACAATAATCTTATCTCCTCTGATGAAGGGTCATCAGGTATGTTTATTAGTCTGGCACAGTAACACGACTGTAGGTATAACCTTAAAATTAAGAATGTACAAGTAATAATGTACAACCAACAACAAAAACTATTATTCAAGCTTCTCTTTCAGTCAGCTGTACAGTTTTCTCCTTGCGCATATTAGGCAGAAATAGTAGAGAGGATGCTGATCCTACTCTCTGCAAGAGATGAAGAAGCACTTTGTTAAATGGAGACAATAAAGTTTAACTGCTGGTTCATAAGAAGAGAAGGTTGAGAGTTCTATGCCATTTTTACTATCAAGAAAAGTCAAGGCAACATGCGAAGTCGTTTTAGTTTTGATGAGAAATGTTGGAAGAGTTATACTTATATGAGAAAAGGAAATCAGTAGCCTTTAGGACAACATTAACAAGAGCAAGGAAAATACCTCCTGCAGCAACAAGTTTCTCTATACGGGCAACTATATGCTTTCCATAAGTATATTTCTTGAGAGTATTTAAATGAACCTTCATTCGTTTAAGAAGCAGTTCAAGTAGCTGGTCATCACAAGTCTCCAGGACTTTCTGAACAACGTAGTTTGCAAATTGATCTTTCATCATTACCTGATTCCCAATACACAAAAGGAATCACATGTAAGCTCTCAATACAAAGCTGAAAGGAATTTAATTATCTTAACACGTGCAGATCAAATGCACCCAGAACTTTCATCGCATTAGCTACAACTACTAAGCTTGCTTATGGGGGTTGGTCTTATTTTCATTCAAAATTTCAGCAAATGAAAAATAATAAAAGAGACATGGAATAAAGTTCAAGACAAAAATATATGGTGCACAGTGAAATGAGTCACAAAATGTATGTATCCCACTTACTGTATCCATACACTAACCTGAAGAGGCTCATTTTCATTAGTGTTACCAAGCATCTCGAACACTAGGGTCTGGCGTTCTTCGGGTGTTCCAAAAGAGAAGCATTTCTCTATTACATTGGAAGCAAACTTCTGCTGGCTCATCTCCACAATCTTGCCAATTAATTGCCTGATTATAATTGATCTCTCATGAGGCTTTCCATGTTCCAGCAAATGCTGTAACAGTAAATAGCAGAGTGAGTGACTGAGCCAAGGTGACAAAGACAGCTATATAAATGTGCACCATCAACCCACAATACACACAGAATGAAGCATTCCTGAACATGCACGACTGTTGTGCTAAATCATGCGTTTCTTGTACATGTCAGTCAAGTACACTATTACTATTTTGTTTTCAAACACTATCATGCAACTTCCACCTCCCACCCCCGGCGCATTATAGCGTTTTCATTTCACTAAGAACCACATATTTCGAGGAGGGGTTGTTTTCATTATTAAGAATTATGTCCTAATCAAATGCTTATATTGTGTAATATACAATTATGTGAAACTCTTGCAAGGCGAAGACGTTAAAAGAGTACGTGTCATTTATAGTGCTCATTGTATTTAGTTTGCACATTTGTATGATTGTGTGAGCTGTTGATGCTCATCACATATTAATTACATTAGTAACTTGAAGGAGGTACGACGTGCGCACAAGGGGCTGGGGGCGGGCAATCACTTGGAATTTCTAGAAAACTATAAAATTTTGGATATATAGACATATAAACCTAATAAATATTTAAGATTTTTAATGGAGTTAAGGTGTAGAGCTTGGTTTCTTATTGGACATTTGGTTTGATTTATTGGATGGGAACTTTTTGAAGTTAGAATGTGTGTGCTTGATATAGCCATGGGCTTAAGATGATAATAAAAATTTTAATATATTCTTTTCCAAGATCATAATAAATAATAGTATCAGATCAAAGCCTACCCAAATCGCCACTTCATTCCTCTGCCCAAGCTTGAAAGAATATTAAATAATAGTATAATACCTAAGACATCATATTCTTAAAACAATAAAAACTACTCACAAAATATCATTATCCTAGCCCTATGGGCCTAAAGTCTTATAGCTGATTAAATAAGTAAACATAATTAGGTAGATCCAAACTAATCGATCTCTAACAGTGATTTACTATTTTTTTTAAGTTTAAAATCACATTTCATTTTATTAAATGTGTAGAGTTCTAATAACTATATATGTGGTTTACATTAAAAATATGTTTGGTTTCATTTAAAGATATTTATAAAAAATACACATGCATAGATTAATATACATACGAACAAAATCATGCAACTATTACAATTTAAATAGAAGTATATAACTCATCGGAAGCACTATTTACAAGAGAAAACTGAAACTGCTCCTTTTAAATTGACCTCTTCATTATCATAGGTTGCATTAAATAAATGCATTTAAAAAAAATGGGTTCAGACATCTAGGGATTAGACCTAGAAACAAGAAAGTAGGAAGCAGTCTAGTGTGTTTTCATCACAACACTATCTAAAAAGAATTTAACAGAAATGAAGGGAAATGTTTAAGAGTCGACATAATTCTCAAGCATGATCCTTTACATTATACACCGCTGGAGGCGAATATTCATGAGTTAAGCTTATAGGATTTAATACTAACCTGAATAACATAGTTTCCATATTGGTCTTGAGACAACACACAAACAGATCGCAAAATCTCATTCATCAGTACATTCAGAGTATTCGGATTATGGCAATGCTCCAGAACCCGCTGCAGCATAAAATTGAACCTTTAGAATAAATCATAGCAATCCAAGATTAATATTTTAACTTGCAGTACGTAGATGAAGATAAATTCTTAACCTGTATGACCCGACAACCAAAAGGATGACAAGACAATGTTACAGCTTGATCATAAAATGTAGTAACAATGAACTGAATAGCGCCTTCAGGAACGTATTCAATACACTTCTGTATAACATGGTTCCCATTTTGATCACGTACACAACGCATTATATGGCCATCGAGCTCTGCAACCATTTTAGTCAGCTGATCCAGCTCAACAACTTCTATTGCCTGGACAGTTCAAAAGAACAGAAAACCCAAGATCATTTTACTGTATGATAATGTAATAACCATAGATTGGGAATTTCAAATCCATCATTCAATATTGGTTAGAATTAATCTTATTTTTTCACATTTTTATCAATTAGGGCAGGCAGTCCATTTGGGTTTTAATAAACTAACTCTTGGAAATTACGAATAAGATCCCTCCCATAATTTTCATCTTTTCAAATAAAGCCTCCGCTTCCCCACCCATTTACAAATCAGTCCTTTTCTCATGGTTGTATCGTTACGCGTTTTCATGGTTTTATTTAACATGTCATTATTAATAACTTAAAATAATTTAGTGACTAGGAAAAATGTCAGTGACAGTGTAAACGGTCATTGGGGTGTGCCCATCGTACTAAACAGTCTCATTTATATCATGGGATATACTTATGGGATATGTTTCGCAATTTTATTTACATGTATTTCATGTGCATATACTTATGAGATATATTTAATACATTTATCTGCATGTATTTCATGTAGATATACTTATGGGATATGTTTCACATTTTTGTTTTGTTTTTATTGGGATTGTTTGACTTTTAAATATTGGATAGATTTTGAAGGAAAGAGTGTTGTTTATTACTATTAATAGTGTCTTTCATTTGACTTTCGAAGGAAGATGTGCAACACCTTTATAAAATTAACACGCTTTACCATATAATCAAATTGGGTCGTTACAAATTATGTTTTTTTTAAAGTAGACATAAATAGCACAGAATCATATTTTTACACACAAGGTTGTCTACATGTCCTGGTCATAAGACTATAACATTCTTCATGTTCCAAATTTTTCAATCAAGATAAAGTAAGATTTTAATAAGCATAAGGGCGACTCCCTAGTATAACATGTACTGAAAAGTAGAAATGATTGTTTTAGGTGTGAAGCATTTAGTCACCTCCAAGAGCAACATAAAAATAATCCAGGAATCAAATTTTCAGGCAAGTTAAAACGCTATATTGCGAGTTCATACAAAGTCAGATTACCTTCTGGATAACTCGGCAGCCGTACATTTGGAGGCTGAGTGTTAGGACATGCCCAATTAGCTGATCGGCCAATTGTCTAATCTGGGAAGGACTCCCACATTCAAAAAACTGATGACGGAGAAAATGTAAATCAATGAGTGTTTTCGCAAAAGGAAGAACTGATGATCCAAGAAAAATAGGAAACATAAATAACAAAAATAAAATGATGAAATCACCTCAAAGTGAAGCGTGCTGCGTTAATGTAATTGACCTTTTACATCAAAATAGGAAACATAAAAAACACAATAAAGAGCCTTTAGTGTTTAATTACCTTCTGGATCACATAGTTACCAAACACATCAGTCATGAGGGAGAAAGCGTCGGGCATAATTTCATGGAAAACCATGTTTTTCTCTACTGCACTAGCAGTCTCAAGCTTCTGTTGAATTAATCGACTTCCATACTGGTCAGCACTGTCCAGGTAAATTTTACGATTAACAATAAAATAAACTGAGAATTAATGAAAAGTCAAAATGTGGACCGAGTTTGTACCTGAACTCAACAACATGACCTGCAATCTCAGAAAGCTTGAAACATCTAATTTTACTTTCTTTAAATTCATCCAACAGGGAATCTGCATGAGTTTCCTCCAAATTATATCCAAATTCTGAAGGCCATGGCCCCGTAAAATTGCCAGCTATGTTCCTCATGTTAGACGGAGAATGCATGGTCATTTGCCTAAAAGGGCCATCAGATCCAATGGCTGAATTTGGGAGAGTTGGTGATCCCATTGGATTTCCAGGGCAAGGAAAACCATAGCCAAAAGCCGAATTCCCATGGAAGTCATTATTCTGAGTAGTAGGTTTTACAAAAGCCGGGCCATATCGCATCATTGGAAGCAAAGCATCAGAATAGGCTGCTCTCTGAAGCGCAAGATACTCTACTTGTGAATTTGGTATAGATTCTCCGTAATTTCTCATGTCACTGAGAGTTGCAGCAGAATACTCATTTGATCTTGGATAAGAAGAACCCATAAGACCCATTCTAGATCTATGATCTCCATATCTCGCAAAGTTTCCTAGATTAGCTGAAGAAGGTAATAAATTTGACCCCAATGCCATGCCTCCTCTTCCCAATATGCTTGCGTTAATTCGAGACATACCAATTGTCTCCTGCTGTAGAGGTGGTATATTGTTACCAACCACTAATGGTAAAGCAGGAGGGTATCTGCCTGAAACATTATAGTTTGGCAAAGATGAAGTTGGACTGGCAGGATTAAGATATTGTGATGGTGACCTTCCTCCACCATGCAAAGTAGGGGTAAATGGACCATTCAAGTTCTCGTTCGAATAATAATAATTTTGTTTGATAGGAAAACTATTTGTTTGCAAATGATAGAAGTTTTGGTAGTCATCCTGTAGAGGAGGAGGGGTTGAATGATTTATTTCACCCACTGAGGATAGGTTCAAACCTGACAAAGAATCAACGAGATTTTCACACTCAGCTGAAACATCATTATACAAATTTGGAACATTTACATTTCTCCCGTCCTCCATTGATCTAACCCTTGGAGCAGAGATGCAAGGACTATGAGATCTAACAACTTGAGAATCCAGGACAGTATTTCTTGACAAAGAATCACGCATACTAGAAGCATAAGTTTGACACACTGGGAGAGAGGGATGCCGAGACACGGATGTTGCGACACCTATATTATCCTGCATCAGAAACATGAATCAGGATTTTATTCCCAAAACCATCAAACGGTGGAAGATTTCACAACAAATGACCAACCAAATTATTGCATTCATTGAGTATGAAACCACACAAAACAAATAATTAACACACTAGTTCACACAGACAAAAAATATACTTACAGAATGCATATCGACGCGGTATAATTATAAAAATGCAACCATCCAGGAATAAAACACTGTAGAACTATGTGATACTTTCAATTGATTGGCTAACATTATATCGCCGTCGTATTTATGAAACGTATCTATTTACTTATGGAAATAATCAATGCAATCGGAATGTTCGATAAATAAATATCTTATCCAAAAGTAAAAATGCGCAAACGACGCGATAACGTCAAAAATCATATTCCCTTGTTTAAAACCTGGCTGATTAGAAATCATGATACGCCCATAGATGCCTGCAAATCACGGGATATCACGGGATATTGGCCTACTAGTACTATTAGCATATTGGATAAAATTTAGATTATTTTCATTGATGGGCAAAGAAACCCCTGCTTCAATGGCTTGTCAAAAACATTAGAAAACACAAAAATGCAAAGAAGTATCAACATACCATAACCGCAACAAATTCAAATAACACAGAATATCATCCTTCACTAACACAAAATTATAGCATAAAAAATGAAAAAAAAATCTGAGGAAAAAAAAAACCTGAACCATCACATTCGTATCCCCAATTATTCTCTTCTGTTGAGCCGTCCCCAATCCCATGCCTGGCAATCCGATCAAACCATCAGCACTCCACCCGTTGGCCGCCGGCATTACCCTCTCCTCTTCTGGACCGGAAAAAGGAGACACGGAAAACAGAGACTGACCTCCACAACTCGTCTTGGCCGATCGAATTCTCATTCCTGATATCATCTTATAAGTCAGTAGCGATTGTGATTTTGAAATGCATGAATGTACATTATTATATACAGATTTTCTTTTTATGGTTCGAAAGCAAAATGGAAAGAAAGAACACCTCAACTCAGCAAAGTCAAATTTGGAAGAGAAAGTTTCATGAAAAAGCAGCACAATCTTTATTAGTCCGTGTTGTGCTTTGCTTGCCGCGGTCAGTGTGTCAGTGAAACGGGGTGCTCGAATTCGGCGTCGAAGTGACACAGGGCCGTTGGATGAAGAACAATAGTATCAAAAGTGTTTAAAAGCAATGGGGTGAGTGTGTTGAAGGTCAATTTTTTTTTAGGGTTTCATTAATGGAGATTTAATTATTTAAAAAATGGGATTATGTAACTTTTGAATTTAATAAAATTTCATAATGGGATTATGTAATTTTTAAAAGTACAGTATATGAAATTTGCTTTATAATATTATTAAATATATATTGAATTATTTACTTTAAATTTTAATATATAATTTTATCATATTTATTTATAAAGTGACGGGAAAATGTTATATTTATATTATTTACGTGATTTAAATATAGTATCAATGTTATGTCTTTTCAGCTACGGTCAAGTTGATCACACATTGTAGTGGTATACGAGTGAATGTGATTGCTCGATTTGGGAGTGTGATTATTGTTGGAGGTGGAGACGGATTTGTTATGATTGACAGATGAGAGGCGTGTTAAATGTTGATATATCTAGACTAGAGATAAATGTTGAATTTAGTTATCTTGAAAGGTGTTAACAATCCCCTACAAATCCGAGCTCAAGCTCTCTACCCCGACGGTTGGTGTTGATATTTTGAGGACTAACCTAGCCAATGTTTTCTTGAGGAATTAGAATAAGGAGAATGCTTGTATAAATGTAAAGTTGTATTTCTTGGGGAGAAAAGTTAATCCTTTTTTTTACAAAGTTCCTACTATTTATAGAGCCACCATTAGGGTTTACAAAATGGGAATTGAGCCTCTTTTTAGTGGGCCTTTTACGAGGAAATGACTACTATGTCCTTAACTTCCAACGCCTTAATTCCGGGCGAGCAGCAGAACAGTCCAAATCGTCTTGTCCGCCCTCAACTTCTCTTCGCTGGAGATTCGTTTCCCCTCATCAGGCTAGCTACGTCCGGGGGTCGAAGAGTCGATCCTGACCGGGGCGAAGTGACGAGGGGGAGTCGTGCACGGCTCTCGTCTAGGCCATAGCTCCCCTGCTCAGATCAGCTCGTCTTCGACTATGCTCTCCTGCTCGGATCAGCTCGTCCTCGGCTATGCTCTCCTCTGAGCTCGGTGTCCGTCCGATCAGGAGGGGGGTCACTTTCCGAGATGAAGAAAACGGGGTACAACAAATGCCCCCCGTGGAAGAGCTGGTCGGTTGATCTCGGACAGGTCTTTCACGGTCATGATAACCCCATTCGCGCAACTCGACTTTCAAAGGAAAATTTCCCCATCGTGGGACGTGTTTTAGTCACTTCATCTCCCGCTCATAGGTGTCCTTTCAACTTCTTGTCATTTTGAATTTCAAAATCGCTACCCCCGCCTTTTCATCTTCTATATAAACCCCCTCAAAGGGCTTCATTATACTTTTTCACTCTCTCTCTCTCGATTATACAAGCGGCGGTTTTCTATCTTTCCGGTCATCTCCTCTGGCGCCCTCATCTGAATTTCAGGTACGCTCCTCTGCTTTAGCGCGTAAGTCGGTATTTATTCTTCTTTTACCCAAACCTTATGTCTTTGCGGGGTTTTTTTATTTCTGGGGCTGGGGAATTTCGGTGGGTTTTCGCCATTTTCCGGCGGTTTCTGGGGCGTGTTCATATTTTTCGGTGGAGGGCGAATCTGCGATTAGCTTAATTCCGGTGATGAACGAAGAAAAGTGGTCGAGCCGCGAACCGCTGTGTACTCTGCCCGTCCCCTCTCCTCGCGCTTTGCCTAATATCCCTTCTTCATCTTCTTCTCCCCGCTCTGGTACGCCTCCGGCGGTTTCTCCCCCTACGGGGATTCGATTGCGGTTCCCCTTTTCACAAGAAGAATCTGGATGAGATGACACAAATGCAATTATATTAATATAACATACGTTAACCTGCAAAACAAATTTTACAGAACTAAATTAGGGATAAACTAAAAATTAAAAAAAATATCTAGTCGAACATAATTAATATCTCGACAATTTGATTCTGGAATCTGCGAAAAAAGCATAATTAATACATAAAATTAAAAAATCGAGGAAAAAAAACGAATGAATAGAAGAACGTATACGTAAATCGATTCAATGTTTAGAAAAATAAAAATTTACATCAAGAGAAAATAATATACCTAAAAAGTTTGATCATATTTTTTAACTACAGTTAAGAAATAAGAGGAAATCTACATCAAGGGAAAATAATAAACTTAAAAAGTTTGATCATTTTTTTTTAACTACGGTTAAGAAATAAGTGGAAATCGATTTTTATGAGATACAATTAATTGAAATTAAATTAATATTAATAGAATAATAAAAGAATTTTGAGAAAGAGAAATAAAAACATATATATTTAAGAAGATGATTAATTATTATTACCAAAAATATATAATTTTAAATTACTATTTAGATTTTATATATAATTTAAATATGTTTAATAATATTATTATTTAGAATTTATAATTTTTTTATTTATAATTTATAGTGTGAACACAACATTATTATTGCTTTTCTATTGGTCCACTTGGCATTAGTGGATTCTGAAATTATACATGTATAGATTTTAATTATTGACAATTCATAAAATTATATATTTTTTATTTTAATTATTATCAACGACATCGATCCTATAGTTTAAAACTGTTGTTAAAAACAATTTTAGACACCGTTTCTAGAGTTAAAAACCGATTTCAAAAATTATTATAGACACCGGTCATATATGAAAAGGATCGGTGTTATTACTTTTCACACCGATTGATTTTGCTAGTTTTCATGGAATTGACCGGTGTCTTTAATAATATAGACATCGGTCCAGGTTACAAAACCGGTGTTATAAATTATATTTAACATCGGTCGATGACCGGTGTTAAAACATAGCTGATCTTTAACACCACACACAAAGACACCAGACAAAAATTTTTTTAACACCGTTCAATGCCCGGTGTCTATGAGACATTTTCCCATAGTGATTTATCACGTAATATAAAAATCTTCATTTATCGTACATAAGATAATGAAAAAAAATATGAAAAATAATTCTCACAAATCTTCATCTACTAATACAACAATCTTCATTATCGTACAATTTTCAACATGAAATAAAAAATGAAAAATAATTCTTACATGAAAAAAAAAGAAAATTAATTCTTATATTACGCAAAAAAAAATATTGCGCAAAATAATAAATTGAATTAATTAATTAATTTTTATACTTTGTAAAAAATATATCGAGAGAAAAAGAAGAGAAAAAAATAAGGAAGAGAGACAGAAAGAAAGTCAAATAGGTAAATAAATTTAAATTTAAATATTAATCAACAAGATGTACCATGTTTTGTATATCTAGGTGTAAGCTATAAATTGCCCCTCATCGAGGGTCGGGCAGACTACAACTTCTTCTCTCCAGTGCCCACTGCAAAACTATTCTGAAGACTCGAGCGCGAGATCTTAAGGTACTCAATTTTATTTACTATATTTTTTTATTTTATACACTATGACGACACTAAAATGCCTTTTATATATATATATATATATATATATATATATATATATATATATATATATATATATTATAAATCGCGCACACACTTAACTACTTTATATATATACTCTCACTAAAATATGGTGAAAGGATCAGTTGGGCGGTCATAGAAAAGATCTGGCATGGAGGTGAGCATGTCAAATGGAAAAGGTGTTGGAAATCGATCATCCGGACGCGTTCGTTCGATCGCTCGAACATCCGGACGCGCCCAATCGACAACTGGAGACCACGACTATACATCCCGAGGCGTCGCGGAGGAACAACCGATCGAGCCCTAGCCACGACAAAGCCGCGAGCGATCACACGTCGCCCAGGCGGGCGATGGGCTGCCCAGCCGAGGGTTCCTCGCGGTGATCAGTCCAGCCGGGTCCTCAAGTCGCCGGCGGTCTGGCGGTCCTCGACCGCCACCGCCCGGCTCGTCCCGGTTTGGATCCCGTTTCTCGGATCTTGGTTTTTTGATAATTAATTCGATGAACATACATAAATTAAATAGCAGAATTATTTAATTTACCTTTGATTTATTTGTCGGAAAATAAATCTATTCAAAACCTATGAATCTTCCAATGTATGTCCTTCATCGGCCTTCGGAAATCGTGTGTGCGATTATCTACCGAGGACTTGATCGATCTCTCTCTCCCTCTTGTAATTTTCGACCATCACATATATATTAGGGTTGAGATTATGAGACCATCAATAGTGTATTTATAGGCTACATTGGGGACCCTTTAGGAGGATTAGGAGTGGGCTTCTAATGAAATTTTAATTAACTCAGTCTTCAAGCCCATGAGACTTTAATTAAAAATTCATTAATTATATTAAATACCACTAAATTCATATAATTGAATACTCCCACATTAATCAATATTATATCAAATAATATTTTTCTTTTTAGCATTAATTTATTCCGTGTGTTTAAGATAGAAATGTCATTGAATTAATTTGAATTTATTGCAAATTATATTAATTCACATCTTTCATTTCCGAGAATAGTACCGCTCAACATTATTATCACGCGGATCAAATCCACCTGCAGGATTTACATGATAAACCTTATGAGCTCATCTCGGGGACATTATCAACCCTTACGGGACACATTGTCCCTCCTATAATTCACAGCGTGTCATACAAATAACACAGTGACCCAATTTACCGGTGATTGACCAAAATACATTTTAGTCTCTCCCATTGGTTAGTCAAACCCACTGACATTAATTGCACACACCCGCAATTATATCGGGGATTAAGAATATAATGCACTGAGCTTTAGTTCGATTATCAAAGGCAATCCTAACCGAACTTTTACTCAACGGTCCGCTCAATAAACCAAGTGTACAAGTATAACATAATAGTTAAGACAAACGATTTCTAGTTACACTACGACTGTACCGATGGATAGTCCATGTCCATCTAAGTCGTGAGCTACTGTTCGATTATAACGAGTAACCGATAGTGTGATCTTCCGTGAGACGTCGCTCACCACACTAACTACAACGTATATAATCTTGGGCAATTGCTAGTATAGTATTAACTACTATTTAAGTGCAATCATTGTTCGTTTCATAAATAGGAATAAGGCAATCTTAAGATTTTCATATAATTAAATATAGACATTTAGTATACAACTATATCAATCTCTCACTTATACTAAAAGTCTAATGAAAGGATTAGTCGGCCGGTCATAGAAATGATCTGGCATGGAAACAATGCACGGAGGTGAGCATGCCCAGTGGAAAAGGAAAATATTTGAATTGCAAATATTGCCATAAACAAATAAGCGGAGGTGTTTCGAGGATGAAGATGCATCTAGAGGGCACACACAAAAATTCCAAACCATGTGATGAACTACTGTTAGACGTTAAAAACGACATATCTGAATACCTAAAGAAGGTCGAGCTATCAAAGGTCGCTAAAGAAAAAGTATTTGATGAACAAGTTTGTAATGGTTCATACTATAATCCTCCTTCCAAAACAGCGATTAGAATAGAGGGCATATGGATCAGTACATAACTAATCCTGATGAATATGAGATGGAAGAAGACGAAAATCCAATTAAAAGGAACACAAATCCAAAGGAAGCTTGAGATCGTTGTGCTTTGGATATCGAGATGTGTTTTATCGAAAATGGCATCACTTTTAATGTTCCAAGCAGCCCCTCGTTTGTGAACATGTGTAGATCACTTAGAGAATATGGTCGTGGCTTCAAACCTCCAACTCCATACGAACTTAGCTCATGGATCACAAAGAAAGAAGTAGAGACTACTGATGTCATTGTACAAGATTTTAAGAAGACATGGGCACAAACTAGAGTTTCAATTTTATCCGACGGTTGGAAGGATATTCGAGGAAGGAGCTTGATAATTTTTCTCGTCAATAATCCTCGTGGAACCATTTTTTTAAGATCTGTGGATGCTTCCGATGCAATTAAAGATGCAAACTCTATTGTTTAATCTACTTGATAATGTTGTTGAAGAAGTAGGATATGATAATGTCATTCAAGTGGTAACGGGCAACGCATTAAATTATAAGTTGACGGGAAAAAAATTAATGGAGAAGGGGCCTCGTTTGTGGTGGACACCATGCGCCGCACATTGCATTGACTTGATTTTAGAGAAGATCAGAGAATTGCCTCAACACAAAAAATATGTTGCAAAAAGCAAAAAATATAATTTAAATTATGTTTTCTACGAGTTTGTTTTATTGTTTTCCAGAATGTTTTCCTACTCCTTTTAAAGCTACAGTTACTAGAGAGTTATATGAATTCTATATTTTGTTTTTAATTGTGTTTGTTTTTAAATTACAAGTTAGTAACTTTATTTACAACCATGGTTGGGTTCTAGCATTAATGAGGAAACACACAATAGAGAACTTCTTCGTCCGACCGCTACTCGATTTGAGACTTCGTATTTGGCATTGCAAAGTATGCTAAACTTGAGACATCCACTTGAAGCTATGTTCACTTATCTTGAATGGGCTAAGTGAAGTTGGTCAAAAAAATATGATGGTAAGAGTGTGAAGAAAATCATCTTTGATAGCGTCTTTTGGTCAAGTGTTGCACACGCAATCAAAACCACAAAACCTATTGTTAATGTTTTAAGAATGACTGACTCCGAGAAGATGCCCGGAATATGGTGCAATGGACAAAGCCAGAGAAGATATAGCAAAAAATTTGGGTGGAGAAGGAGCTTACAAAAAATTGTGCAGTATCATTAATGTAAAATGAGAATTTCAAATGCATCATCATGTACATATTGCGTACTTTTTAAATCCACGCTTTCAATACGATGAAGTTTTCTCTACCCATGTAGAGGTGAAGGTGGGTTTATTCGCATGTTTGGAGAAGCTAATTTCAAGTATCGTTGATAGAGAAAAGGCTGGTTTACAAATTGATCTTTTTCGAAAGAGGGAAGGTCTGTTTGGGCGTCCTTCGGTAAAATCATCTTGTAAGAAGCGCAACCCAAGTTAGTAGACTACACATTTACTTTTCTTATTCTGTTTAATTGGCTGTTGCCTCATCTTGTTAAATTTTCTATTATGTTCTATTATAACTTCTTTATTTGTGAACTAAATTTATTTATTCTTTATGTAGATGATTGATGGATACAATTTGGACATGAAACTCCAAAACTAACAAGCTTCGTGGTAAAATTTTAAGTCTTACATGTTCTTCATCTGCATGTGAACGTAATTGGAGTACATTCAATCAGATAATTTAAATAATATCGACCATTATTTACTAAATGATAGTATGTTTTGTGTTTATATAATAATATAAATAAAATATTGTCTTGGATACATACATGATACGAACCTCGTTGGGAATTGATGGACGGAAAAAGGGCGAAGAACGGAATACGATAAAAATACCTTGCGGAAGTCCCAAAACCTATGGATCTAACCACGGAATGATTTAGATTGTTAAATTATAACCCCCTAACGTGAAGTTGATACAGCAACTCGAGGATGATGAAGACACACGAACGAAGGGTGGTCGCTTCGTTGATTCGTCGGTTGAATTCTTTTGGTAGAAACCCGGAAGAATTCTAAAACCCTAAGAGAGAAATATCTCACGCAAATATAATTTTATTCAATATCAAAGTTAATTGTTCAAAACAATATCTTGGGTAGTCTTTATATAGGCGTACCCTAAAACATAAAGAAAAGGTGTAACACCCCGGCCCGTTGAGGGGTCGAAGCCCGACCCTAATGGGCCGGCTCGGTTACCAATGACTGCCTTCGGGAGTGATATCCTGGCCCCACTGTACCAACACTTGTCTTTTCTAGCGCACTTTGTCCTCACTCGTGCGCACCCGGGAGACTTCCCAGGGGGTCACTAATCCTAGAATTACCCCAGAGCCAACACGCTTAACTTTGGAGTTCTTATAGGAGGATGCCCAGAAAAGAAGATGCATTTGTTGGTATGAGTAGCATATTCAATCCTTTTAAGCCTTTGAATTTTCTGGGGCGTTACAATCACCCCACCTTTTTTCTGCGCAACGTCCTCGTTGCGTGCCTTACTTGCCTTACTTGCCCAGGACCAACCATCCGTGCAGGAATGCCCCTTACGGGTACTCTCACCAACTTCTGGGTGGAGCACTTGGCCCCGCAAGACACTGAGTTCCCACAATTCCGGTCGGCACCTGCTCTGATACCATTTGTCACGCCCCGTTTTATTCTATTAAATAAGTAAGATATAGTATTAATTTTGTAAAGAAAAATAAGGGCGGAGAATTTGAAAACTTTGACGTCCACGTCGGCATTTGAATATTTAACGATAAAAAGCTTTAAATAATAGTAAATGCAGCGGAAATCATTAATAGTTTTAACATGTCAACACGCATATAAATAAATTAACATATTAAACGTTTGTACGAATCACGGCGCAGAAGAATCCTCGACTACTCTGGTTAATCATAGTATCACCTGAAAACATTTATATCAACAAGGGTCAGTCCACTGACTGGCAAGTAGGCATGCAATCTATATGCTTTAATCTTTCCACTTATCGTCTTAGTTCGTAGCTTAAACGTTGAACATTTAATGCAATGCAACTCCTTAACTTAGACTTAGAACATAAACCTTAACTTGAACATTTAAATACTTTTATTTAACATTAACTTTCGTAACATAGCTTTAACATTTGACTCGAGTTCACTTGACATCGTAAGGCTACCCCAGTCCATTATGGCCATCATAAATTAGTTGCACACCCTGTCTAGAGGCCCTCTCGCACTCTAGCCATTGAGGCCATTAAAATTAGTTGCACACCCTGTCTAGAGGCCTTTTCGCACTCTAGCCATTGAGGCCATTAACATTGGTTGCACACACTGTCTAGAGGTCATCTCGACTCTCTAGCCATTGAGGCCATTAACATTGGTTGCACACACTGTCTAGAGATCATTTCGACTCTCTAGCCATTGAGGCCATTAACATTGGTTGCACACACTGTCTAGAGATCATTTCGACTCTCTAGCCATTGAGGCCATTAACATTGGTTAGTTGCCACCCTGCTTAAGGTAGTAGTACCTTAGGATGCCCAACATTTCTTCACTTTAACGTTAACTTTATTCTTTAATATTTTGACCGTGAAATGAACTTCTGATGCAAATAATGATATGAACTTCTGATTCTTATATGACTGCATGAACTAATGATATGTATGAACTTACGTTAGAAGTAATCAACATAAGTATTTCAAAGAGCATAAATAAATGTAACATACAATCAACTTTAGAACAAAACATGGTATAACCATCAAATTAAATAAACAATCATTTAAGCCAAAACATTAACACACACGTACGTGTATTTACTTAAATATGCTTAGCTCCTTACAGATACACATACCTCTATAAGTTACATATATAGTACTAGTGTACTGTAGTATATTGGGTTGTCATAGAAGCATCCAATCATCATCACCATTTCATATACCCATTCATACATATATAGAACATTATATACATATATGTCATATCTATATATATTTACACATACGGCACACACACATGTAAACCCACACACACATCCATCACATATAGCCTATCGTATACAGACGCTACTAGCATCATCGGATCACTTTATGTATATACACATATGCACTTATATACATATTTATTACACATACATATGTCCTGCATGTTAGGGGTGTAATCACACACGTAGCATCATCACATCCAATTAAACACAATTAAACGAGGATGGACCGCATGACTTAAATTACATAATACTCCACACGGCATAAGCACAAATAAACATAGATGAATCATATAAATTGAATGATAAGGATCAACCCTACATTCGAGAAGGAAATTTAATTACATGAACTTAAACCCACTTGCCTTGTAATATACAGGATCGAGAATTAAGAGTTGCAGAGCCTATGGAAATCGAGTCTTCTACTTCCTCCTCCTCCCTTTCGGTCGTCCGCTTATCTCCTCTCTATTTCTCACGCTAGTCGCCTCTTTCTCCTTTCTTTTTTTTTTTTTTATTTCGTTTAGGTTTTGTTTTTTTAAATCTTTATTTAATTAGGATTAATCCTATATAAAACTAAAGTACTGGGTTGGGTTAAGGATCTCATTTATCTTTGTAGCCCATAAAATAAAGTCTTGAACAACCCATTTATAATTTGACAAACCCATTAAAAATATAAGTTCAACCCATTAAAATTAAGTACATTTTATAAAAGTATCTTAAATTAAAAGCACAATTTATAAAATGTTTAAAGTCAATTAAAATAATACTAATATTGACTAACACGTGGACAAAAGACTATTTTAATTAACTAATTTTTATTCTAAAAATTCGGGTTATTACATTTTATTACATTTTATTGTATCAGAGCAGGTGCCGACCGGAATTGCGGGAACTAAGTGCCATATGGGACCAAGTGCTCCACCCAGAAGTTGGTGAGAGTACCCGTAGGGGCCACCTCTAGAATCCTGCACGGATGGTAGGTCCTGGGAAAGGAAAAGCGCACAACGAGGACGTTGCGCATAAAAGGTGGGGTGATTGTAACGCCCCAGAAAATTCAAAGGCTTAAAATGATTGAATATGCTACTCATACCAACAGATGCATCTACTTTTCTGGGCATCCTCCTATAAGAACTCCAAAGTTAAGCGTGCTGGCTCTGGAGTAGTTCTAGGATGGATGACCCCCTGGGAAGTCTCCCGGGTGCGCACGAGTGAGGACAAAGTGCGTTGGAAAAGACAAGTGTTGGTACAGTGGGGTCAGGATATCACTCCCTACGGCAGTCATTGGTAACCGAGCCGGCCCATTAGGGTCGGACTTCGACCCCTCAACGGGCCGGGGCGTTACAAAAGGAAAGAAAAATAATTAAAAACGCTGAAAGCCTAAAAATCGCCGCGCTGGTGTTTTTTGCCTTGGTGTCTGCCGATAGGTATAGGGTGTCGGCCGACACCCAACCCGCACTTCGGGTTTCACCGCGGAATTCACCTCGTGTTTCACAGAATTTGGATTTTAGACCCTTTGTGTACCGACAGGCCTTGGTGTCGACCGACACCAAGCCAGAAATTCGGCCGAACTTCTCTTTTCCTTCTCGACGCTCGTCCGACTCTCGTTACGATGCATTCTTCGTCGTCCCGACCTGAATTCGAACGTCTTGACTAATCGACGGGTCTCGGATTGCATCAATACAAAGAAAAGAAATCGATTGAGTGCGGCAAAGCTCAACACATTGGTCTACATCGCATACAATAAGAAGTTGAAGGATAGACATCAGAAGAGAAGAACACTTCATGAAGATCAAGACTCTTTGGTGGTAGATGAAATTAAATCGGACTCTGAGTGGGTTAATGAGGCGGAGGATAATGATAGTCAATGTACTCAAGCTAGTGAAAATTTAGAAATAAGAAACGAAAAAAGAAAGACGATTGAATCACAAGATAATAGAAATTAAGGTTAATCTATGATCTTTGATTAGTCATTTAAATTTACAAATATATAATCTACTTATTTATCTAATTATGTTTTATTTGTACAGGGAAGAAGTGATTGGAATTAGTGGATGAAGATGAAGAAAATGAGTGGGAGCTGATGTCTCTTCGGGAGAGGAAAATTATGTGGATATTAGATACTTAGGCGGTTCTTTCAATCTTGATGTTTTGAGTGCCAATGCACTTGATCCTTATTGTGTACCGGCAAATGGCAGTGGCGGTGGCTAATTTCATGTTTAAATGTGTTTTCCAGTAATTAAACATTGATTTAAGAAATACTTAGTTATTAGTAATTAATTTGAATATTATTGGCATTTTATGATTTCAAATACTAAGCTTATTATATGGGATGAAGCTCTGATGGACATGTAAGAAACCTCCTAATTTCTACATCCTTATATATAGGGAGTAAGTACATCTATGTTATTTATTGGTATAATTAAATGTTGTTGGTATTACGTAGCTATTACAGTGCTTGTTTCTGGATTAGAATCAGTACTACTGAAACTTTACACTTTTCCAGAAACTAAAATAAAATAAAGAAATGAAGAAGATGAGTAACACTCGAACAGATCTTCAACTCCGGTGGAACGTCAGAACTGGACACGAACTTCGATCAGATTGCGGGTAGTCGAGGCGCTTTCGCTATCCGCAAGACAAATACGTCCCGTGTTTGCTACGGTTTGCAGACGTAATGCCCCCAAAGATACAACGACTGTCTTTGTTCTTTTCTGAAGCAACCAGAGCAGAACCTCTTTCGAACGAGAAAAGGAGAGGAGTATGAACTGTATGATATGCTGGGAATTGCTTTTGCGTTTTTTCTGTGTTTGAAATGCAACCTAGGACTCGCTATTTATAGCTGAGCTCCAAACATGTGAAGGGATGTGTCAAGGCATTCATGCAGGTGAGTAATGCTGCCATTACCACCACCTGTAACTGCTCAGGTGTAAAGATCTGGCCATTAAACTTCTGTAACGTTCATGCAGAGACCTGCTGACCGTTGAGAATTTCTAAAATAATAATATAATTATTTATTAATTATTATTATTATTTTCAATCAGGCCATGCCTTTTCAACTTCAGCCCAGATATATGTTCAACACTAGCCCAACATAAGTGAGCCCAATCAATATATAGTTCAGCCCATCAGCAAAACTATTACGATGGCCAGGCCCAGAAGCCCCAAGGAGCCCAAGGAAGCCCAAGTCCAGCCCAAAGTCCAATTGCCAAGATCCAAGATCCAAGTCCAAGTCCAAGTCCAAGTCCAAGGACGAGGCGAGGCGAGTCGAGTCGAGTCGGGTCGGGACGGGACAGGCCGAGCCGAGCCGAGCCGAGCCGAGCGGACGCACGGACGGACGCGCGTGTGGCGATTGACATGTACCTTAACGGTCCATGGTCTTACTCACTTGTTGAACACATTAATCCTCCAATCACTTATTAAGTGTAATAACTTTATTACATCTTTCAATGTGGGATGTAATAAATATTACACATTTCAATGTAATAAAGTCTTATACTTTATTACGTATTCAATTAAATGCTTTTTTAATTGGCTATCTTTAACAATTTATTTCTCACTCACCGAAAATCGGATATTGACGAAATAAAATTCTATAATTATCTAAGAACGACGTAGAAAATTATCGTACCAATTAATTCCCAATCCGAATTAATTATATAGCCAGTCAACTCAGTCAAACGTTGGAAAAAACCAACTTTGACTTTGAGATTTTCCAACAAATGTTTTGTGTCTAATCATAATCTTGAAGCATGAAATTTTACTTTTCGAAGTTCAATTTTCAGATGGATATTATTTTATTGAAATTTTATATGCTTGTTCCATGTATATGATCAAGATTCAATGATTTCCAGCATGTATATTTTTATTATCTATTATGTTGAGAATATCGCCAGAAACAACTGTGAGCTGCGATGAGTAATCAAACTCAAACACAAAACCGATCAACAGACACAAAAACTCAAATCTCGATCGCGGCTCAATCACTCGATACTCATCTCATAGTGAGTTAGTAAAACTCACACAAACATAACGATTTTACGTGCTTCGATCGCTGGGAAAATGACCTAGGTAAACAGTAGAGAGGAGGGATGATCTGGGATTATACGAAGCTAAAAAATGAGTAGACAATGTTCTCTCCAACTCACTAATTGCATAGAAATCACTAACAGTTGTGATTATATGCAGAATCATAAACGCACAAAATGAAGAACACATTTGCGCCCTCAATTTTGTAACAAAATCGTTCTCCTCGGTTGCACGATCAAAATACGTGATTTGATTTGACAAGGAAATTCCAGCAACAAGAATCACGTGATTTGATTTAGGATCGGCTGAGCAATCAACCACTCTAAGTCGCTACACTCGCCCCCAATTCAGAACCAAAATATCGTCATTTTGATTTGCGGGAAATTCAAATTTATGGCAGAAATTACCAAAATGCCCCTGCAGCCAGTTTGTGTAGAAATTGGCCCGAAGACAATTTTTTTTGTACATTTTCAACAAATCTCCAGGTTACACAACATCAACTTCCAACAATATTCATAACAAATCAACAAATCCCAGAAACATCAAATCACCAGAAATCATGCATCAACTTCAAAATGACCAAAACTAGATTTCTGAACCAACTTTGAATCCAAATTCTGCAAACACCAGCACCATTCAGACACACCAATCAGACCCATCATGATCCTTAAATCCAGAGCTTCAAATCCATACCAATAACTCCACATATGATCAGCTACAGCTCCTGCAATTTCCATTTGAACCTGTCAACCTCAAAACTGTCTTGATCAGTTGAAAAACCCATGTACCCAACTCACTCAATACTGAATCAATTGAATTCAAACCACTTCACACAAGTTTGAATTAGGTAATGTGACTTCCCTGAACAATCCAAACTCCACAAACTTTCCTCTACCTCAGAATCACTTCCCAAGTAATTCAGAACAAAAATATGTCAAGTCAACTCACGTATTGACTTCAAATTTTACATGTTTGATCAAATGCATCCTGTGGAATTTTTAAATGCATGTTTAATCAAATGCATTATGTGTATTTTTTAAACATGTTTGATAAAATGCATGTTTGACCAAATGCATTATGTGGAATATTTAAATAGTATAAAGTGTTCAAGAATGCTCAACCATCATTTGAAACTAAAGGTTAGTTAAATTAAATACCATTGAATGTTGTTGTTTTTTTTAAGTTTATATTCAATGGTTATTCATTAAATATGTAATTGTTTGATTTGTTTTTGCATTTTTAGAATGTTTTTTTAAGGTTGGATTGCCGGTAATGTTTTTGCGCAATATCGATCACGCGACTGGTTTGTGAACGGAACTCGAATGGTTGTGACGAAGCTTGAAACTTACGTAATAGAGGCTAAAGTCTTAGGAGTAAAAAATTCTGACTATATTGTATATATTTCAAGACTGACTTTTAATCCTTCAGATGTCAGGCTTTCGTTTTGATTTAAGTTTCGTCAATTTCAAGAGTCAAGGTCAATATTTGACCCACGTGGGATTATATTTGAAGAAAACGGTGTTTAGGCATGGATAATTGTACGTTGCAATTTCAAAAGTCACAAATAGAGCCAGATTGAAGTTGTTATATTGCAAGAGAATGAAAAACTCTCAAATAAAACCATCAATTTAATTATAAAAAAATTCAAATTTTATAAAATAATTATTTATTATATTTTTAAAGTTTATTTTGTTTCATGTGTTTCTTATAAGATTTCAAATTACTATTTAAATTCGACATATTGTCCATTCACATGTCCATCTTTTGGTTAAGTTAATAGAAAAATCATAAGATAAAAATTTTAATAATCGATTTCGTATTATTATTCTTTAAAACCAATGTTCTTTAATAAAATTTCATCTATTTTAAATCTAAACATAAAGCCCCCTAAAGAATTCTTTCTAGAAAATAGATAAATACACTAATCAAATAAGATTGTTTAATTTATTTGAAATTAAATTTAATAATTATTAATTAATAATAAAGAAAAAAATATGTGCAATATAGTTTTTATTTATAACAAAAAAATACCGAGTATTATTATGGGAAGCTGATACGGTTACACACGGTGTATTGACTTTACAATACACTTCCAATTAATTTTTGACACTTGAAATTTATTTGTTTAGTTATTTTTTATTTTTTATTTTTTCCGCACGTGCTTGTAGGTAATGAAAACAGTTAGAGATTTAGTTCTTTTTTTTAAAGATTTATATTTTGAAAAAAATTGTTTTTAAATAATTTAATTAAATATATATAAATATAATTTTAAAAACTTATTTTTTTTGGTAAAGAGTGATTAGGTTGTTGTTGTAGCGTCAAAAATCAAATAAAATTATCGAACTAATTGCTAAAGCAACTCGCCCGAGTCGATCTCTCGAGGAACACTACTATCGGCGTGTATAAATGTTTATTTGTTTGCAACTAGGTAGAGGGAAGAAATAGCATAATGCATGAGTTGATTTTTGGTTTTTTGTTTAATTCTAAAATTAACTAAGGAATTGAAAAGAACGAGAAAACGAGTAAGAAAGCGAATAAATTTGTTTTTAAATTAAATGGAGAATAAAATAGGGTTTAGGGAATCGCGATTATCGTTTTCGAGTTAAAGTTCGAATTCATAAAACAATTCAACACGTCCGTTCCCGGTTGACGTTGATTCAAGATCGGAATTCAAACTCAAACCTCAATAACATAATCGCTCAACCCTAGCCTAGAAAAAAGATTTAGCTACTCATTATCTTGGTTGAAAAAGAATTTAGTTTTTGACTTGTGAAATTCATGAACCGACTTGAAAAAGAATAAAATTAACAAAGCTATTAATCTACTAAGAAATTGAAGAACAATAAATTAAAAACGAAAAGAACTTACTAATCAATTATCAAAGCAAACCAAGGGCATCCGTCGAAGGCAATCCAACTTTTGCCGAATCCGAATACAATCCAATATGAAAAAAGCGAAAAGTAAAAGCTAGGGCTACGAGTTCCGATGTCTTCTCCAAGTACCGAAAACTAAAGTCTAAAAAAGTGTCCAGTGGAATAGGTCAAAACCTCATTCTTATACATGAAAATCCGTGGGTCAACAAAAGTCAAAGCTGAGAGTTTGGGGCAGGCGGTCACTTTCTTGGCGGGCAGGTGCTAGGCTCCCTGGACAGAGAGATGTTCCGACAATGCAAGGGCCAAGCTTTTCGTAGAGGTATAGATCATTGTTGTAGGTGGTCGGAGTTGGGAGACCCAAGCTCCCCAAGATCGATGCACATTGACTTCCGGCAGCTGCGTGCTGGACTATAAACTCGAAAATTTCGGCCCGATTATGGAGAAACTTGACAGCTAATGGATAGGGCCATGTAAAGGACTTCAAGGGCTTTCCGAAAAGGTATGAATCATGTTTGTAGGTGATCGGAGTTGGGAGAACCGAGGTGTCCAAGTTTGCAGTGCCATCTCGATATTTTGTCGGCCAAATCACTTTTACCGTTTTTCAACTCGTTTTTTCGCTCTTCTCGCACAAATCACGTCCACTAGCCTGAACACTCAACAAAACATCAAACCACTCCAAAGACAAGAGGAAGACACAAATAAGCAACTCAAAACGACTCAACTCACACACAAAGAAATCACGAAAAATCACACAAAAACATATAAATCAATGAGTAATTTTTTATTTTGAAAAAAATTGTTTTTAAATAATTTAATTAAATATATAGAGTAAATATAAAAAAATTTGAGTAAAGAGTTTATTATTTTAAAAAATTTTGTTTTTAAATAATTTAAATAAATATATATAGTGAATATAATCTTAAAAACTTTATTCTTTTGGGTAAAAAAAATTTTATTTCAAAAGAAAATTTTAAATAATTTAATTAAAAATATGTATTGTTAATTTTATATTTTTGAATTATTACATTTTATAAATTCAATAAATTTTCAAAAAACATGTATTCAACAAATAAATATCATATATCTAAATAAAAAAAATATTCTCAGTCACAAACAATTATATTAATATATATATTCGATAAACTATAAAAAATTAAAAACATATTCGAAAAATAAATATAAAAAATTATTTGTACTATTTAATTAAATTAATCAAGTATTTAAACATTTTTATTTTAAATAGTTTTATTAATAAAACCTGCTATAGTATGTCACCTTCTATTTATTAGGTAGAAAATTAATTTTAGTTGTAATTAGATGTGGTAGGGTGCATAATAAAAATTGAATTGTCATTAGTTTATTGGTTGTGGGTATAAATGTACGGTACATTCAAATTTAAGAAATGTACCTAGTATTCTCCTAAATATATATAGTCTTTCAAACTGTATTTTGTTTTGCGAAAATAATTTTTTATTTTGAAATTTTTTATTTAAAAATAATTTAATTAATATATAGGTGAATATTATTATTTATTATTATTCTCATTTTTATTTTTATTACTTTATACTTGAATTCATTTTTATATACATTAACGATACTCAATTTTTCATGTATTAAATTTCGTTATTTGTTAAATTACAATTTTTTCTTTTTAGTGTCCAGATTTTTTAATTTTTTTCTACTAAATATTAAACAATATACAATTGTAAATAAATAGGTATAAATAATTTTTTTAATTAAATTAAATATTAATAGTAACACTATTAATTTATAATATTTTGATTTATTGTTAAACAAGTCTTTATATATTAATAAATACAAAATTAATTTATTATAAATATCATCTATAAATAATTACTTAAAAAAATATATGATTAGTCTAATTTTTCCAAATAAAATTTTGATTATTTGTTCATAAACTATTTCAATACTGTGCAATGTAAACTTTTGCAATAATTATGGAGCACTATGTTAATAGAAAAAAAAAAGAATTAGAAAAAAAATCAATAGAAATTAGATATTAAAATAAAAATAATTATTATTACAAAGTGACACATGTCATATTTTGATGGAGAGTGTATAAAAGATTTTTATAAATAATATTATTACAACGTGCCAGATTTCATGTTTTAATTGAAAGTGTATTGACTTTTTGTTACACTTTGTGTATATAAATATATAGCCTTTTCCATTATTATGTGCATTGCGCCCGCAGTTGTTAGTAGTTTCATTAGTTTATTACACATTTGAATGTAAGATAGTAATAAATTCTAATCAATTAAAACTCTTTGTATTCTCTTTATATTATTAATAATTTATATTTATCATTTTAATTAACTTTAATCATTTAACTAAATAAAATTGTATAATAATCTATCCATGACGTAAAAAATTATCGAATCAATAAAATTTCAAACCAGTCAAATATTGAAAAACACTCGTTTTTTACACATGTCTAAACATTTATGGACTTTAGTGTAGTACCTTTATGTTAGCATAGAATGAACCTTTCTGTAATATTCTCATTTTTCGCTCCATTATCTCGATTTGAGTTTTTGATGTGCACTACTCAGTTTTCCTATAGTTGTTGATCTTCTTTATTATTTACTCTCTTCTATTTTTAATAAATGACATCCTAAGCTTAAACATATTATTTAAAAAAAATAATTTATTGTAATAATATACATTAAAAATTAAATATATAGAAAAACAATAAAACATGATTGGTTGAAAAAAATAAACTACACACAAAATTGAAAAAGATTATGAAAAAAATATGATTTTATCATTTAATATACTAAAATATTATCTAATTGCAATAAAAAATAAAAAAGCCAAAACATTATGAAAATAAAATGGGAGGGAGTATTTCTTTTCTTATGGGAACGATCCAAATCAAGATATCATCAATCAAATTTCGAAATTAAAACTAATCCGATAAGGTTTCCCAATTGGTTTCGATTTGGGTGTCGTACTCGACTAATAAGAAGTAAGAACCCGATTAATAGGAATCCTCTAGATCGAGCCCAATAGGCATTATCCATGTTGTGGGTAACTCACGCTACCAACATAATGTTTTTAAGTGGAGGAGAGCAGCGCTGGAATACTAACCTCAAAAACCATGGATCATTTTCCACATCGCTGCCACGTGGCATTTTGGCCAATCTTGATTTCTCTATTGTGTGGACATTGGGATTCAAAGGCCAATCCAAAACTGCATTATAAGCATCCCCTGTACTTCACTTGCACTACCCGATCACTAATACATCTTCTCTTACTGCTACAATTTCACTCGAATCATCAGCTATGGCTTCAGGTGCCGTCTCGACCGTCGGAGCTGTCAACCGTGCACCGGTACGTAACCTTAATTATATGTTTTTATATAACAAGTAACCTTAATTAACAATATATATGCAGCTCCTCAACTTGAACGTATGCGGTGGTGGGGGGGCGGCGGCCCCTACCTCGTCCTTCTTCGGAAAGAAGATCAACAACAACCACTCTGCTCATCAGCTGCTGCCCAAGAGGGTCAGTTCGGGCAGCCTGAGGGTTTTTGCGATCGACGAGGTAAAGCAGACGGATAAAGACAGATGGAAGGGGCTTGTGAGCGATATCTCGGACGACCAGCAGGACATCGTGAGGGGAAAGGGCATGGCGGACCCACTCTTCCAGGCTCCCACCGGGATGGGAACTCACGACGCTGTCCTCAACTCGTACGAGTACCTCAGCCAGGGGCTAAGACAGTACGACTTCGACAACACCATGGAAGGGCTATACATCGCCAAGGCTTTCATGGACAAACTCCTCGTCCACGTCTCCAAGAACTTCATGACACTGCCCAACATCAAGGTTCGAGTTCGAATCTCAAATTTTAATTTAGAGATAATATCACAAAACGTCTTGTAAAATAGCTTGATTCAACGTTTAGAGTCCTTTAAGTTTACGAAAAATCAAATTTCGTCTGATGTGGCGATTTTTAGTGGAAGTTTTTTAAACGTTCTTGATAGCTAATTTTAGCGTTCTGTCTTATGTGGAGTCAATTCAATCGAGTGAATTGACGAAAACATGATTTTAAAAAACAAATTATATTAAATTTTTTTCATATAAGACAGTCGCGTAGATAAGACAGAACACGAAAGTAAGCAATCGCGTAGATAAGACAGAACACGAAAGTAAGCAGTCGCGTAGATCTCGTGTACAATCAACGTGCGAAATTCTACTAAATATCGTTAAATAGTACAAAATTTGATTTTTCATAAACTTAGAGGACTAAATGTTGAATTAGGCTATTTTACAGGACATTTTGTGATATTATTTCTTTTTTTGATATTAAATCTTTAATTTATGATAAAATCGAAAGAGAATTTCGCAACCCCTGACTGAAATTGTTGTACAGGTTCCTCTAATCTTGGGTATATGGGGAGGCAAAGGACAGGGCAAATCATTCCAGTGTGAGCTGGTCTTTAAAAAGATGGGAATCAAGTGAGTAACTAATTAATGTTATTTTTCTTATTACCTATCGAAAAACTAATCGAGTTCATTTGATACGAATGGGCAGCCCGATTATGATGAGTGCTGGAGAACTGGAAAGCGGGAATGCAGGCGAGCCCGCGAAGCTGATCAGGCAAAGGTACCGCGAGGCTGCTGACATCATCAAGAAGGGGAAGATGTGCTGCCTATTCATCAACGATCTCGATGCCGGCGCTGGTCGTATGGGCGGGACCACGCAGTACACGGTCAACAATCAAATGGTCAACGCCACCCTCATGAACATCGCCGATAACCCCACCAATGTACAACTCCCAGGAATGTACAACAAGGAAACCAACCCTCGAGTCCCAATTATCGTCACTGGTAACGACTTCTCGACCTTGTACGCTCCCCTAATCCGTGATGGGCGTATGGAGAAGTTCTACTGGGCCCCGACTCGTGAGGATCGTGTCGGAGTTTGCAAGGGAATCTTCCGCTCTGACGATGTCCATGATGACGATGTTGTCAAGCTTGTCGACACCTTCCCCGGCCAATCCATTGGTAAATTCTTTAATTATAGGATGATTTTGGATAAAGGGAAATTTTTAAAATTTAGCGCTTATTAATTAATATTTATTATATTAGGTAGGCAGAGTTGTTACACTCTTTTATAAATTATATTACTCCTTTCGCTAAATAGTTCTTAATTATAATACACAATTACTTTTTTGATATATAAGACTAATGAACATTTGGAATTGCAGATTTCTTTGGTGCTTTGAGAGCCAGAGTTTATGATGACGAAGTTCGGAAGTGGATTGCATCAGTGGGAGTGGATAACATTGGAAGGAGTTTGGTGAACTCACGGAAAGGGCCACCCAAGTTTGAGCAGCCGAAGATGACTTTCGAGAAGCTGCTTGAATACGGAAGCATGCTCGTGGCTGAGCAGGACAATGTGAAGAGGGTTCAGCTGGCTGATAAGTACTTGAGCGATGCTGCTCTTGGAGATGCTAACAAGGACGCTATTGAAAGAGGAAAATTCTAAGGTTAGATTTCTTGCATCCCACTTTCTATGATTAGTGTATATGAAACTCATTGCATTGTTTTGGAAAATGCAGGTGAAGAAGACCAACAAGTGAATCTTCATGTACCTGAAAGTTGCACTGATTCCGAATGCAGCTAACTTCGATCCTACTGCAAGAAGTGACGACGGAAGCTGTGTATACAAATTTTATGTTGTTTTTGAATTTATTTGCTCTTTTTTTTTTTTTTTGTATCATTCTGTCAAGTGTTGAGTTCGGAAATGAGTTGCCTATGAATGAAGCTTGTGTGGATAAGTGTCAAACAACTCTACCGAATGGTTGATGAACGTTTCGATTTTCTTATCCCATCCATCGTACCATCTCACATTGTTTCAGCTTGACTCCAACTTTCGCTCTCATTCTAGTTGTTAGCATTTAAGTCCTCAATCCCCCCAAAAAAATGGTCGAAAAAACAAAGCAGGAGAAAAATAAATAAAATAATTACACATCACACAAAATTAAAGTTGTTATAAATGTGTGTTGGCCCATTCATTGGAGCCGGCCCATTTACCTGAAGCAGCCCAGCACTCCACTGCAGCCCAATCCACTTCACTTACCAAGCCCATATGTCTTCAAGCCCAGTCCTTTGGGCTTTGACCTATCCTGACCCTTGATCTGTTTTGGTAAGTGCTGGCTTGATCATGACCCTTGAACTCTCCTACTTATTGCCCTCTCACTCGCAACCCTAGTCTGACTCTACTCAACTGAACTGTGTGTAAACCCTACCTCTACTGTGTGCGATTTCTGATCCCTTCACCTTCTTCACCTTCTGTGGTGTTCTGTGGTGTTGATCCGTGAGATCCTTGTGTGAGTGAGGGCTGTGAGTGAGTGTGTGAGAGAGCTGTGCATTGTGGGTGCTGCTGGCAAGGTTTCTGTGTTCTCCCCTTCGTTAGGCGGCGCCTGGTGAAGCTGCTGTGATTGCATCTTCGCAGTCCTGAGCCGAAGCTCAAATCTCTTTCCCTTTTCTCTGTTTTCTGTTAATATATATATATATATATATACATATATACTCCGCTGCATGTGCCCTTGTATCCCACTCAAACCCAGATCCTTGATCAGCCCGGTGATCCTCAAGGAGATCCGTTGACTGTTGTGATCTGGGAGTTTGCTCTGGTTTTAGGGCTTGAACAGATCTGACTCGATTTGTTTGTTTGTGTATTTGCAGGTGTACGAGGCTCGCCGTAGAAGCGCGGAGCTCCAACAGTGGTATCAGAGCTACTGCTCCGTGCTCCGGTAACGGTCGGCAACCGGTGAAGCAGATCTGTACCCTAGGGTTTCAGATCTGCACGGATCTGTGAAGGTCGGCCCGAGCCCGACACCTCAAGGAGGCCCAGGTCGCAGATCCGAATTAGGTGTCCCCAGCCATTGTAAATCCGGGATTTCATCACCCCCTTGGCTGTAAGGTTGGCACCCGGATCGCCTGTGAAACGCGAAACGGGCCCTGCAATTGAGGTCACTTGCGAACACCTCGCTAGGTAAGCCTCTGTGAACCCCCCTCAATTTCTTGTCTACTTGATGGTCAGCCCGCCTGGAGGCATTTTGTGAAGGTGTGGCCCGCCTGGTGGTCGTGTAGTGTTGAAAACCTGTTTTTCAAAAGTGTGGTTCAAAAATTTTTCTGGTAAAAGTTTTCTAAAACTGAGTGTTTGAAAATTTTAAATTGAAAATAACTTGAACAACTTGTTTTTCTTGAGTTAACTGCCTCTGTGTGTTTGGATAGTTAATTAGGGCTTTCTGTGTGTTTGCTTGAATTCAGTGTGTGAGCTTTGTGTAGTGACTGTGAGTCTACTGTGGTGTGGTCTCTTGTGTTCCCCTTTTCTGTTTTTCTTGAGTTTTCAAAACTGGTAATCCTCTTTTCAAAATGTCTGGGTATAACCTTCCCCCTTTTGATGGTAAAAGTGATTTTGTGATTTGGAAACAGAAAATGAAGGGTATTTTGATTCAACAAAAAGTTTACAAAGCTATAAGTGGCAATTATGCTACCACTGATACTGAAGCTATTCAAGCTGAAACTAATGAACTTGCCCACTCTGCCATTATACTTGGTTTATCTGCTACTGTGCTTAGGAAAGTTAGTGGGATTGAATCTGCAAAAGAACTTTGGGACAAACTTGAAGAACTTTATACTGAAACTTCTTTAAACAGCAAGTTGTTTTTACTTGAAAAGTTTTTTAGATTCAAACTTGATATGAGTAAGGATATAAATGAAAACATTGACTCTTTCAATAAATTAATCCAAGATATCAAGTTAACTGGTGATAAGCACATTGATGATTACTCTGCTATTATTCTGTTGAATGCTATACCTGAGTCTTATTCTGATGTTAAGTCTGCTATTAAGTATGGTAGAGATGTTGTGACCCTTGAAACTGTGATTAACAGCCTTAAGAGTAAGGAACAGGATTTAAAATCTGGTAGAACTCCTAAGGCCACTAATGATGTTAATTATGTTAAGGGTAAATTCAAGAATAAGAAATATGGCACTCAGGGCTCAAAAGGCTCTGTGAGTCAAAACAATGATAGCAAGGGTAAGGGTAAATCTGATCCTAAGGCTAAGGGTAGGAAGTGTTATAACTGTGGTGAAATTGGACATTATATGAAAGACTGCAATAAACCTAAGAAACAAAATAGTAATAATGCTAATGTGGTTTCTGATAATCTTGGTGATGTGTTTATGATGCATGATTTCTCTCTGCTGTCCAATGTGAATGCTACTAGTGCCTCTCTTCTATGTGAAAATGATTGGCTAATTGACTCTGGGTGCACTTATCATATGTCTCCATACCTGCATTTGTTTTCAACTTATAAAGAACTTAAAAACTCATATGTCTCTATGGCTAATGATAAAAGGTGTTCTGTGAATGGTATTGGTGATATCTCTGTGAAATTTGAAACTGGTAGTGTGTACACTTTCAAAAATGTTAGGCATGTGCCTGACTTGAGTCAAAATTTGATTTCATGTGCTGCACTTGAAACTGAGGGTTTATGTGGTAAATGGGGAAATGGGTGCATGACTATTATGGAGGGTTCTAAGGTTGTTTGCAAAGCTGCTAGGCAGTACAACTTGTATGTTTGCAAAGCTGAGTGCTATTTGAATAATCATGCAAATTCTGTTCATGAAAATGTTTCTGATTTATGGCATAAAAGGCTTGGACACATAAGTAAAACTGGTTTTGAATTATTGCAAAAACAAGGTGTCTTTGGTGATGCTAAATTGACTTGCTCTACTTTCTGTGATACTTGTGTGTTAGGTAAACAAACTAGAATGAGCTTTCCTGTGCCTCCCTCCCCCAATGTGCCCTCTACTAAGTGTATCCTTGAATATATGCATGCTGATGTGTGGGGTCCTTCCCCTGAACCTACCCAAGGTGGCAATAGGTACTTTCTTTCTGTGATTGATGATTTTTCCAGAAAAGTGTGGGTGTTTCTAATGAAAAATAAGTCTGATGTGTTTACTAAATTTAAAGAGTTTAAAACCCTTATTGAAAATCAAACTGGTTTGAAAATTAAAACTCTTAGGACAGATAATGGTCTTGAATTTTGTAATGCCTCTATGAATGACTTATGTGCTGAAGCTGGTATTAGAAGACATAGGACTGTCCCTTATACCCCACAACAAAATGGAGTGGCTGAGAGAATGAATAGGACTTTATTAGAGAGAGTTAGGTGTTTACTTGCTTCTTCTGGTCTAAGTAAAAGATTTTGGGGTGAAGCTGTGTTAACTGCAACTTATCTGATAAATAGGTCTCCCTCTGTGCCTCTTAAGGGTAAGTGCCCTGAACATGTGTTTTCTGGAAAACCTATTGATTTAACTAATTTGAGAATTTTTGGATGTTCTGCCTTGGTCCATCACTCTGGAGATAAACTAGAACCTAGGGCTAAAAAATGTGTTTTCTTAGGTTACCCTGAAGGTACTAAAGGATATAGGCTGTGGCTTAGGTGTGACCCTGGTTTTAAAACTATCACTAGTAGGGATGTTGTGTTTAATGAATCTGAATTTCCATGTTTGCCTGTGAGTCAGTCCAATGTGGATGTCCAAAATGAGGTGGAGCTTGCTCCTGAAATTGATTCTGTGAATGAACATGATTCTAGTGATTTGCCTGATCCTTGTGTGCAAAGTTCTGATCCTGCTTGTGTGCCTGAATCTGTGAACTTGCCTATACCCTCTGTGATGAACCCTAGTGGACCTGTACCTGATGTATCAGGCCACTCTTTTCCAGCTAATTCTCAAACTGCCAGCCCTAATGATTATAATAATTCCCCCATGCATGATAATGAAAATGCTTCTATGCCTAATGATTACCAACTTGCTAGAGATAGGGTTAGGAGAAACCCTAGGGCTCCTGCTAGGCTTAATGATTTTCAGTTAGGTGCTTTTGCCTTTAATATGCATGATGTGATTGACAACTCTGAACCTAAATCCTATGTGGAAGCTTTAAAATCTGAGAATTCCAAAAACTGGCTTTCTGCCATGAATGAAGAAATGAACTCTTTATTGAAAAATGGAACTTGGACTTTAGTCCCTAAACCCTCTAAGTGTTCTGTTGTGGACTGTAAATGGCTTTTCAAAGTTAAACAAGAGGGTAATGATTTAAGATATAAAGCTAGGTTAGTTGCCAAAGGTTTTTCACAAAAAGAAGGAATTGATTATAATGAAATATTTGCTCCTGTTGTGAAGTTTACTACTGTGAGAATAATGCTTGCTTTGTGTGCTCATTATGACTGGGAACTGAAACAAATGGATGTTAAAACTGCCTTTTTACATGGTGACTTAGAAGAAAGAATTTTTATGAAGCAACCAGAGGGTTTTGTTGATAAATCTAAAACTGAACATGTTTGTCTTTTGAAAAAATCTCTTTATGGTTTGAAGCAGTCACCTAGGCAATGGAATAAAAAGTTTGATGAATTCATGATTTCCCAAAATTTTAGCAGAAGTTCTTATGATCCTTGCTTGTATTATTTGAAGTCTGTCATACCTGTTTTTCTTGTGCTTTATGTGGATGATATGTTAATCCTTTCTCCTAATCTGAACTCTGTGAAATCTGTTCAACATAGTTTAAGTACTAAGTTTGAAATGAAAGACTTAGGGGATGCTAAGAAAATACTAGGTATGAATATTGTGAGAAATAGAACTGAAGGTTATATTCATCTAAATCAAACTGCCTATGTGGATAAATTGCTAGAAAGGTTCTCCATGCTAGGTTGCAAATCTGTTTCTGTTCCCCTTGCTTCTCACTTTGTGTTATCTAAGGACCAGTGTCCAAAGACTGAGTCTGAAATTGCTTCTATGGTTAATGTGCCTTATGCTTGTGCTGTGGGGTCTGTGATGTACTTAATGGTGTCTACTAGACCTGATATAGCTTATAGTGTTAGCTGTTTGAGTAGGTACATGGCTAACCCTGGACAGCCTCATTGGGTAGCCATGAAATGGCTGTTCAGGTACTTGTCTAGTACTAGAAGCTTTGGCCTGAGATTCACTAAGTCAAAGGCTGGAGTTATTCTGAGTGGTTATGTGGATTCTAATTATGCTAATGATAGGGATTCTAGGAAGTCTTCTACCTCTTACATTTTCACTGTGTGTGGTGGCTGTGTTAGTTGGAAATCTCAGTTGCAAAATGTTGTTGCCCTTTCTACTACTGAATCTGAGTATATTGCTATAACTGATTCCTTCAAGGAAGCTATTTGGTTGAAAGGTCTTTTATCTGAGATTAAAATGCTAAGTGGTAGTGTCTCTGTGTTCTCTGATTCCCAATCTGGCATACAGTTGTGTAAGAATCCTGTTTTTCATGATAGAACCAAACATATTGATGTTAGGTACCACTTCATTAGAGATCTTGTTGAATCTGGTTACATTTTACTTGAAAAAATATCCACTCATCATAACCCCTCTGATATGGGAACTAAATCACTGCCTTTGGAAAAATTTCTTTTCTGCTTGAAATTTCTGCATTTTGATGCCTGTGATTAGTTGTCCCTGCCTGTTACTTTTTGCTCTGTGCTCTGTGTTCATTGTTGGTGTTCTGACCCTTAGGTTATTACCCCATTTACTTCTTACTGTGTGTAAGATGAGTCCCTAGTTGGGACTATCTTTATAGTATTCTCTGAATGCCTCAGGTAGGGCTGAGGAGTTACTATAATATCTTGTTACTTTGTGTAACTTGCCCTGTGCACTTAGGTGTACAGGGCTAAGGCTATGATGAACTGTGTTAGACTGTGTTTGCATGTGTGTGGCTTTAAACCAGCATGTAATGTCTTTATAAGATGCTTGAGCAGGTTGATCCAGTGTGTTGCCAACAAGGTGGAGAATGTTATAAATGTGTGTTGGCCCATTCATTGGAGCCGGCCCATTTACCTGAAGCAGCCCAGCACTCCACTGCAGCCCAATCCACTTCACTTACCAAGCCCATATGTCTTCAAGCCCAGTCCTTTGGGCTTTGACCTATCCTGACCCTTGATCTGTTTTGGTAAGTGCTGGCTTGATCCTGACCCTTGAACTCTCCTACTTATTGCCCTCTCACTCGCAACCCTAGTCTGACTCTACTCAACTGAACTGTGTGTAAACCCTACCTCTACTGTGTGCGATTTCTAATCCCTTCACCTTCTTCACCTTCTGTGGTGTTCTGTGGTGTTGATCCGTGAGATCCTTGTGTGAGTGAGGGCTGTGAGTGAGTGTGTGAGAGAGCTGTGCATTGTGGGTGCTGCTGGCAAGGTTTCTGTGTTCTCCCCTTCGTTAGGCGGCGCCTGGTGAAGCTGCTGTGATTGCATCTTCGCAGTCCTGAGCCGAAGCTCAAATCTCTTTCCCTTTTCTCTGTTTTCTGTTAATATATATATATATACATATATACTCCGCTGCATGTGCCCTTGTATCCCACTCAAACCCAGATCCTTGATCAGCCCGGTGATCCTCAAGGAGATCCGTTGACTGTTGTGATCTGGGAGTTTGCTCTGGTTTTAGGGCTTGAACAGATCTGACTCGATTTGTTTGTTTGTGTATTTGCAGGTGTACGAGGCTCGCCGTAGAAGCGCGGAGCTCCAACAAAAGTAGTTCAAGCGTTAACGAAGATTAAGTTCATTTTTTACTATATCACTAACCGAGAACCTAATAAAAAATATGCAAGAGGCCTAATTTCAAAATGCATTACTTGACCAATACTCCATCAGCGCGCACTGCCTCTAGGGGTGGCCTCAAAGCATATGATCAAAGTTCTCACGATGTGAACGGGAGTATTAAAGGGATAGAAATTCTCTACTAGTTTTTGATAATGTTGTCCTTGTTTAGCATAATAGATTGACATCCTTGGTTTCACTAGGATGAATCTTTTACATAGTAAAAACAAATTGTTTCCCAGGATCTCTAGGGATGTAAAAGGAATGCCTCATGATGTTGAAATTTGGATTCAATGTCTCATCACATGAATGAATATATACAATGAAGTATATGATAAACGAGAGCGTCACACAATATAATGTGAAAACTCTAAAACCAAGAATAAAATCAGGAGACGGAAGGAAAAAATTTCACTATATCGTCGATAGTTAATAATCATGAATGTATGTATTATAATCGTCTATGGAGAACTTTTATTAATAGTTGTAAGAAAACTCATCAAATATGTAAGAAAATGAAGCAAAAAAATCCATTGACTTGATCCTTTGGCAAAAAATCAAATCCTAAGATTCGAGTCATATTATAACAAATCTGCACCTTGATAAGAATCACATATAATCCCAAGTCACCTCAACTTCAACGATCATACAATTTTCAAGTTCTCTAAAACCATCCTTCCAATACCCCAAGGGAAGGTTCCGAAACTTCACTCATATTGTGACCTCCTTGTGAGTTCATTTCTCTAATGTCATGCCTTCCTGCCATCGTTTCAGAAAGAGAGGTCGACCAACTAACAACCACAGACCACCTTCAACCACCGCTTGTAGAGCCTCCTCGGTTTTATAAAAGAAATAAAAACCATTCTCATTATTTTTTATATGACTTTTAGTCCCTTCCAAATTGACATAACAAATCTTCTTGTAGCTTGAAATCCAATATTATCACCCAGAAAATAGCTAACCAAAGTACGTTTGGTTCCCACCGTTTACAACCCTTAAGAGCCATGCACAAAGAGTGTGTCATTGTTAAGGGGTTACCGAACCTTCCTTTTCGGAAGCAAATATATTATTGGTATTGCCAAATAAATGATAATTCAAATTATGTCCCATAATATCCAAAGTATTTCCAGCCTTATTAAACTCACATTCCTCCAACTTTGTCCATCAGGTTCTTTTCTCTTATAACAAGTGAAAACGAAAAGGAAATGAACAGTTTAATCGGAAGAAGTGGAGGAGGGTGATTCTGTGGTGTCGGATTCTTGGAAGATGAAGAATTTTCAGAATTGGAGGCAGTACATTTGCAAGGGAACACCTGTTCATTAAATACCATATTTCTGTGCCAGAGTGAAGGAGGATTTTGTATCATTAAGCATTCTTAAAACAATTCAACGATTTCTCCATTAGTATTCATTGCTTTCAAGAATAGCAGTAGAGTTGTGTGACACTAATTCAGACAAGCTTTAATCATAGGCAACTCATTTTTCTACCCAGCACTTTGACAGTAATTAAGAGAAGAAAAATAAAAAAACTAATAAAAGCAAAAACAGCTTAGAATTTGTACACACAGCTTCCGTCATCACTTCTTGCAGTAGGATCGAAGTTAGCTGCGTTGGAGTCGGTGCAACCTTCAGGTACAGGAAGATTCACTTGCTGGGCTGCCTTACCTGCATTTCCGAAAACAACGCAACATGTTTTAATTATAATTGTCGAGGCCTCGAATAAAAAGTGGGATATTGCAAGAAATCTAACCGTAGAAAGCTCCTCTTTCGATAGCGTCCTTGTTCGCATCCCCGAGAGCAGCATCGCTCAAGTAAGTATCAGCCAGCTGAACCCTCTTCACATTGTCCTGCTCAGCCACGAGCATGCTTCCGTATTCAAGCAGCTTCTCGAATGTCATCTTCGGCTGCTCAAACTTGGGTGGCCCTTTCCGTGAGTTCACCAAACTCCTTCCAATGTTATCCACTCCCACTGATGCAATCCACTTCCGAACTTCGTCATCATACACTCTGGCTCTTAAAGCACCAAAGAAATCTGAGATTCCAAATATAGTTCATTAGTCTTATACTTATACATCCAATGAGTAATCGGACTATTGATTCAAGAGTTTACCAATGGATTGGCCGGGGAATGTGTCGACAAGTTTGACAACATCGTCCTCGTGGATATTGTCAGAGCGGAAAATACCCTTGCAAACTCCGATACGATCCTCACGAGTCGGGGCCCAGTAAAACTTCTCCATACGGCCATCACGGATTAGAGGAGCGTACAGAGTCGAGAAGTCGTTACCCGTGACGATGATTGGGACTCGGGGGTTGGTCTCCTTGTTGTACATTCCGGGGAGTTGTACATTGGTTGGGTTATCGGCGATGTTCATGAGGGTGGCGTTGACCATTTGGTTGTTGACCGTGTACTGCGTGGTCCCGCCCATACGACCAGCGCCGGCATCGAGATCGTTGATGAATAGGCAGCACATTTTCCCCTTCTTGATGATGTCAGCAGCCTCGCGGTACCTTTGCCTGATCAGCTTCGCGGGCTCGCCTGCATTCCCGCTTTCGAGTTCTCCAGCACTCATCATGATCGGGCTGCCCATTCGTATGCAAGAACAATAATTAGTAAACTAAGGCTATGTTATTTTGGACTGAAACCGAACTGATTAATGAATATGAAGTGAAATTTGAACTGAATTGATTTTCTTATAAAAATAATAAAATTCTAACATTAAGTAGATTGTATAGCTGAATTATTTATTTTATTTTAATTTAACTTAGAACGATCTTAATTGAACTGAATTGAAATGAATTGAAATTAAGTCTATAAAAAGAGAGCTAAATACTAACTTGATTCCCATTTTGGCAAAGACCAGCTCACACTGGAATGATTTGCCCTGTCCCTTGCCTCCCCATATACCCAAGATTAGGGGAACCTATATAACAACCTATTTAATTAGAATCACGAGTCGAATAAAAACATCATTCAGTTAGATGGTTGAAATTGGAACCTTGATGTTGGGGAGTGTCATGAAGTTCTTAGAGATGTGGACGAGGATTTTGTCCATGAAAGCCTTTGCGATGTAGAAACCTCCCATGGTGTTGTCGAAGTCGTACTGTCTTAGCCCCTGGCTGATGTACTCGTACGAGCTGAGGACTGCATCGTGAGTTCCCATCCCGGTTGGAGCCTGGAAGAGTGGGTCCGCCATGCCCTTTCCCCTCACGATGTCCTGCTGGTCGTCCGAGATATCGCTCACAAGCCCCTTCCATCTGTCTTTATCCGTCTGCTTTACCTCGTCGATCGCAAAAACCCTCAGGCTGCCCGAACTGACCCTCTTGGGCAGCAGCTGATGAGCAGAGTGGTTGTTGTTGATCTTCTTCCCGAAGAAGGACGAGGTAGGGGCCGCCGCCCCCCCACCACCGCATACGTTCAAGTTGAGGAGCTGCATGCATATATATAAGTTCTTGTTATATAAGTGAATTAATCAGCTGGTTATGAATTAGTAGTGTACGTACCGGTGCTCGGTTGATTGCTCCAACGGTCGAGACGGCACCTGAAGCCATAGCTGTTGATTCGAGTGAAATTATAGCAGTAAGAAGAGAGGTATTAGTGATCGGGTAGTGAAAGTGAAGTACAGGAGATGCTTATAATAGAGTCTGCAGACCTGTGAATGGATTGGCCTTTGAATCCCAATGGCCACACAATCAAGATTGGCCAAAACCCACGTGGCACTAGCTAGGTGGAAAATTGAACATAATCTTTGTAGCTTTCTTGCATAGACTTGTCTATCAAGCTCTAGAGACTTCCCAAACAATCTTGTTCTTTCTCGACTATGACAGCAAAGTTCGAAACCACTTCTAGACGTTATAATCAGACAAATTTTAATTTTGAAATCGATTGATCACATTATTGATAGATTCGTTTATTTTGAAGTTCCAACTCGAATTCTAGTTCTGACTTGAAGTCACATTATTAACACCCAACACCAAAACATTCAAATATGAAAGAAGATACAACTATATAAGAGACTATAGCCAAACTATAATATTGCAATAGACCAAAGAAAGGCAATGAACAAAAGACCAAATTATAATAATATTGCAATATACCAAAGATAGGCAATTAACAAAAAACGGAGAGTTACATTATATGTCCAATCTGCACTGTCACATAAAGTTTGTTCAGATCAGCTACAATGCTAAGCCCGCCTTCGCAACCTTCGATCATTGGGATCCACAGGTTTGGCTACACCATCTACACCCAAATCTAGCCCATATATACTGCTGTTGCTTCTCTTAGCAGATACATGATTTGACTTCTCATCTACCGTAGCAACAGTTTCCAGCAACTCCGACAAAAGCATTGGGCATCTTTGTTCCAAGAGCTTGAATCCTTCTGACTGCATGACCACTGCCACATCAACTTGATGTTATTAAGATTATAATGATTCAACATATTTCACTTCAACAAGTACATAGTACATTCCTCATTCTTCACATACATGGAATAAAATACTTTCATTATTAAACTTATTGATCCGCTAGATAGTAGTTTAAGCTCCAAAAACAAAATGCAATTACCTAAAAAACATTAGAAACAAAATCATATCTTAACATTTGTTCTTTCGTAAAAGGAAAAATAATAAGAAGAAAATTTGGTCCCAAGAGTTATGCCGTTTTACCATCCCTGTTAAATACCAAAATACACGCCTCTTGCTGTGAATATTAATAAAATTTACACCTCAAACCCCACAAAAATAAAAAAAATGATTGAAGACTGCCAAAGCAACGTGAAATATCTTTATGGTTAATGAAAGTTTTGTTTTTTTGCAAATATTAGGGTAATTTGAAACCTTGCACTGTCCAGATCTATTGAGGATCACACGCACCTCCCAAATGTGTTGCTGCAAATTTTAAACAGATGCCTCTAAGCTGCATGCAGTGATGATGGTCAGCCAGGGAAAGAGTCATTGCCACCGTATCAGCAGTGACCTCGTCACATAACTTGGCTTCACATAATTGTTTCAACCTAACTAAACCAAACCGGTCAGAAGCAACCAGTAGATTTTGCATCAAAATTGCAGAAGGTGTAGATGTTGAGAAAGTTGTTTCATGAAAACTAGCAAGTTCATCAGTGTAAATAAAGTGGAGCAATGCCTGCAAAATATTTCAAAGTCACATATATTATTCATATTTAAGTTTGAAAGAAATTAAAATATAGTTCATGTACAACAAAATCATCTAATGATTTTGCACAAAGATTCAAAAAATACTACATCGGTGTACCTATTGGAATTTCATTAACAGTGATTAAGATCCTCTGAATTGCATAAAGACAGAACCTAGTGTAAATGTTATTATCAAAGTAGTGTTTCAAATTATTGCAAAAACAATTGACGAGAGACCTTTTTACTACTAGCTACTTTAAACATGACAAAAAATGTCAATTAGTAGATTATGCAGCCACACTTAGTCCCAGAAAATTTTCTACAATAATCTAGCAGAATTGACAAATGATCTATTACAAAAACTGCGTATCCAGATAACCAAAGACCCTTCCAGATATTGTGTACAATTAGAATATCTCACAAACCCCATTGGTCCATTGTACCTAAAATCATAACAAAACAAGAAATCATGATAATATGATATAATAACTCTGAAGTTCTACCTGAAGAATACTTAAACTAAATTCTGAAGTTCAAAAATTCGATGACATGGACCACAAACATAGAAACTGCCTAACAGAGTCTAGTCACTACAGAGAATTCTGGAACCACAGGAGAGAAATTTCGTAAAGTCACATAATCATTGTGGTTGCAGTGTTGCAACCTCTTAGCGGCTAGTGCAAATAAAGGAGATGTATTACCTTGAAAATAGCAGGTTCGACATCTTCTAGTTCAACTGTTTCACTATTAGAATTTTCATAATGTCTGGAAAATTGGGCTCTAAGTACAGGCGAACGAGCTGCAAGAATTAACTTGTGAGCTTTAAATGATTCTTTCCCGACTTGGAACACTACATCACAGTTAATTTCAGAGTCAAGCAAGTGCTTTAGACTTTGGCCCATATCCGATGGAGGGACGGAAACACTGTACAATCTGGGTCCCTCTACGCGTGTTCGAACAACTCCCACGGTGCAATGCATGGATAGGCAATCATCTTTAAGGAAATCTGAACTTTCTAATGAAGTTCTTCTGAAAAATCGCTTATAACCCCTGAAGCAGAACAAGTATCATAACCATATTTATAAAAGACAAAAACTGTAATATGTTTTCTCTGTCCAATTCACAGAAGCAAACATTACCACATGCTTCCCTTGTACTTGAGTGTGTAAGGCCCGGTCTCCAGGGCCCGATCATAATGACTATGCACCTTGTGCTTCCCCTTCCCGCTCTGATCCAACAGGGTGAGCTCGAATAGTGCCCTCACATCCGTGCCCTCGCTCGCCAAAGCGATGAAGACAGAGACGTGCATCGACGAGTCCTCGGGGTTTTTCCCATCCGGAAAAAAGTGAATCGCCCAATCATAGCCGCCTACGCTGAAAGTGTCGGACGCAATGTACCTCCCGGGGCCCATGCCCTTAGCCAACGAGTAGCCGTGGATGGTGAAGTGGTGCGAGCCATTCACCGTCTCGTTTATCGATATCGAGCTCGAAGTTTGGATGTCGTTCCGTTCACTGAAGTTCGCGTTCATTTGAAATCAGATGACTAAACCCTAGAAAAAAGTTGGGGGTGGAATTTGGGGGTTTTGTACGGTGTGTTTCGTCGAAAACGGAAGGGGTTTTGATTAACAGGAAATAAGGAGATGAATTTGGATTGAAAAAGGGAGAGATTGAGTTTGGCAGGATTTGATCTCATCGACGACTGTCACTGCTGGAAGCGTGTCCTGAAGAGGAAGCTTCCCCAACAACTTTCATCCAATTCACAAGTGATTTCATTATTGACTTTTTTATTTTATTGCGATACTATTATAAAATGAACTAATTCTATCCCGTACATAGGATTTAAGAAAAAATGATTTTTTTATGTATTTTATAATACTGTATAAAGTAGAAATATAATAAATATTGATGGTAATTTATTTAATTAAAAAAATAGTGAAATAAAAGTAAATAAATTTATATTGAGAGAATAAAGTTGTTAAAAAATATTTCAATTAAAAATGTCCACTATTTTAAGGAATGGAGGAAGTAATATTGCAGGGTGTGCAAAATAAGATCGGATCGGTCCGGACCGGATCGGAATTGGACCGGATCGGTTGTATTCGGTCCAGTCTCCGGTCCGGATATTTTTGAGATTCCGGGTTCCGGTCCGGTCTAAGATCGGAATTTTCCGGTCCGAACCGAAAACCCAGAATTTTAATATATATATATATATATATATATATATATATATATATATATATATATATATATATAAGAGAAGGGCAATTGCCCACGTATAACCCCTTTTACCTAATGAAGTTGTATGTAATGTTGTTTGTATTTTGTGTCTAAATTTCATTAATTAAATAATGGTAAAAGCATTGTTAATAGGTGTACTTGAAATCATCGCATGAGCCCCACGTGTTAGTCCCTCCGCCTCCTCATAGATGAGATTGCATTTCGTTTTACCATTATTTTACCACAAACCTAGCTCGACCGAAAAAAAAAACGTTGCTCATCTTCGTCTTCGAAATTTCGAAATCACGTTCTGCAGAAGCTTGAGGCCACGAGACATTTGCGATGGTTGATCTTCGACCTCAACGGAGTGCGTGGAAAAGGTGTATTTTTTTGTTGATGAGCCATGTAAATACCATTTCTTTTGCGGTCACTTTCTCCGTCGAATTGTTTTTTTTTTTTGAGAATCATTTGTTGTTCATTTACTCTGCCTCTTCAATCTGGCTCAATTTTGGGGATTTGAATCGATTCCTGTTTCCCGATATCTCCCGTGATTTTTTTGGCTCGTTTCTCGATATTATTATTGGCACTGGAAAATCACAATCTTGAAGTGGTTTATTTGGTTTTTATATATTATATTATTTTACGGTCTTACTCTGTTTGTGCTCGCTGCGTATACGATGAAATGCCACGAACCCATACAATTTCGTTGTTTGCGTTTCTGATTTTTCTGGTGTCAAATTTGGTGGTTTTAGTGGGTTAGTTCTATGCTAGCATAAGGGTACTACCCCATTGCCATACACCCATTTACATGTGTATTTATATTTATCTTTTTACTTTTTTCATTGGTTAAGTTTTTTATAGTGGCCACATGTAACATTTTATATGGATTGGGTACTACCCCTATTAGGTTAGCATAGAATAAACCGTTTTAGTGATTGATTTTTATTTATTTATTGAATTTTATGTGTGGGTATTTGAATTTGGCTGGTAGCACAAAGTGTGTGTTTTTATATGGCTACTATTGGACTATTTGTTTTTTTTATAATATTGACATATATGCAGGCATGTACTAATGAGCTAGAGTTTGAAGTTGCACACTTGCTTGAAGAGAATGCCAAGCTCAAGGAGAAGCAGCAACAGGTGTGTGTGTTTATATGTGTGTTTATTTCTACTATGGATTAGGGTTTAAATTGAACTCAATCGATTGATGTTACGTTCATTTATGTACACATCTGATCATATTCATTTAACAATGAATATACTAATTGTTGCATTTTTTTGGTGTTGAAGATGCTGGTTTCAGCACTACTGTGAAGAGGATGGAAAATCAGGTACTAATTTTTAATTTAGATTAATGGTTGATTATTTTAATTACTGTTATTAAAACGTGTATTTTTTAATTAATTAAGCATTTGTGAATTTGTTAAATACAATTTCTTCTTCGTTACTTTTTCGGTTGAGGTTAGCTAGGTTTAGTTTTAAAACAAGCCTCCCGAAATCTCGCCTCTACATTTACTCAGGTCTTTTTTTTTTTTGAGGATTCATAACTCGAGCCGAAAGTTTCCCCGAATCACCGCCGCCACCGCCATCGCCGGTGACCTCGATCATTTCCTCCATTCACAAAGGTATGCTGGCACATGCACATATTTATTGGACTTGGCCTTCTCTGAATATTCGTTTGTTCTCGATATTTTTGGTGTTTCAGATTCTCTTGATATTTTTAATGCTGCAATTTGTTGTTGAGCTTTTTATTTGTAATTTTGTTTTAATTCCAGTGTTGATTTCTACTGTCTTCTGTTTTGACAAATTGAACATGCATAGGCTGCTCAAAATTTTTATTTGTTTGTCGTCCATCCTATTGTAAACCCCTGGATGAAGGAGCTACTGTTTAGGTAATAGCCTTCTCAATCTAACTGTTAATCTATGATCTATGTTCAGTAATGATGATGTGTATTGTCTCAGCTTTTACTTTGTGGTGGCTGATTTTTTTTTTAGTTTTGGTATGTCGTTCAATTTTTAGAATGTGCTTCTGCTTTGCCTTGTGATATATGTATGTGTTATTCTTCAGGCATTCTGCATTTTTTTCAGCCTATTTGCTTATCTTGCGTATGCAAACTAATTCATTGTGGTATTGTGTTCATGTGTGCATTCTTTTTTATTTACAGGGATATGTGTTCTACCGTGTTTAGGTTAGACGTGGTGTTCGCAAGAGGCGAGTTCCCAACTGTATGTTCTATAGGAAGGCAACAAACCAGGGAGTGAGTCAGCTCAAGTTTCAACGTAGCAAGAGACCTTTGCTGAGTAACGTGCCAGACAGAAATTGTGCGGCCTTAGGGCGCTGAATTCTTATTGGATCAAATGAGGTTTACATTTACATTTCCTTTCTGCTATGGAATTCTTACATTTAAAATTTTGGCAATTCTTTTCCCTCTCTTTTTCTATTGCCCAAGATGAATGCTCTTACTGATTTTTGCTTTAACACAGGTCAAATTGTCCAATGAAAATCGAGTTGTCGTAATGGATAGGTTAGTCATTTTCTATCAAATGACATTACTTTTGTAATTATGCTAAATGCCAGGGGTATTGTTTGTGATTATACTTAAAATGTGTAACTCATTCTGTATGTTTTTTTTTTTTTAATTCTTTAGTATGTATATAATTCTCATTTTGTCATTCCATCTGTACCTTTGAAATAATTTATTTTATGATTAACAATATAATTAAAACTTGTATTGCCCGCCTTTCTCATTTTGTCCTTCCATTTCTACATTTGAAATAATTTATTTTATGATTAACAATATCATTAAAACTTGTATTGCCAGCCTTTTTAGCATGGAAGGGGACTTTGCAATGACTGAGCTTGCAATACCCTGTGAGACGCACGGCTTTCTTCTCGTAATTGACGATGTAAGTATCTTTATTTTCACTTCAAGCACAAACGAGAAGATGCATACTGAGGACAGTAATATTTCTTTAATACTTGAATGCCATTATTTATATATATGTCGTTTTATCAGCTTGATTTGATCATTCTCATTGTCACCATAGGCTCACGCAACATTTGTTTACGGGGAAAACGGTGAAGGTGCAGCAGAGAAGTTCAACTGCGAAAGTGGTGTTGACAATTGCATAGGCACTCTGAGTGAATGGAAATGGAGCCAGCGAATCACTAGGTTGCTGATTCAATGCTTGGAATCAACTAAATATATGGAGATAAGAAATGCCCTTATTATGCTAACAAAAATCCCCAAAATCCCACTTTTGTGTGTTATATTCTCGATTCTTTCTTTTGTAGTCTTTTTTTTAGTGTGTGGTGTTGTTAGTCCGTTTATTTCTAGGTTGCTCGGCTCCTTTATACAAACTCCTTTATACAAACTCTGTTTTTTACAAAGTCATATGGGCCTTCGTCTTGCACGGCTATTTCTAGGTTGCTCGGCTCCTTTATACAAACTCCTTTATACAAACTCTGTTTTTTACAAAGTCATATGGGCCTTCGTCTTGCACGGCAAGACGATCGCCACTAGTATATATATATATATATATATATATATATATATATATATATATATATTATATATATATAAATATTTGTTTATATATAATTTAATATATATATAAATTTAATATTTTATTTTTTTAATATTAAATATTTTATTTTCAAACCAAATAATTTTAAAATGGGAAAAATGGCAATAAGGCCAATTTTCAACATTTTTTACCAATAAGGCCAATCTCTAATTTTAGTGTCAATTAGGCCTTTTTGTTCCAATTAGGCCAAAAAAATGTATCTGAAAAGACGAAACTACCCCTCAATCTATCCTACCCCACCCCACCCAACCCCAACTACCCCACCCAAAGCCCCCAAACCCAGATATCCACGATCGGGAAATCGGCCAGCAACCTCCGCCGCCTCCAACCCCGTCGACCCCACCGCCGCGACGTCGACGACCCCGCCCCCACCCCCACGGCCAGCTCCTCCTCTTCTCTCCTTCCCCGCCGGCGCAAATCCTCGTGTATTCGACACAGGCGAGGTATCGGCGGCCCGAATCGCAATCCTACTACTTCGTCTTCGTTCACGTCGCCTCCAACACCATTGTCTGGTCGGCCAATCGCAACACCCCCATCTCACAGTCCGGGGAGCTTCGTCTCTCGAGCCGCGGACTCTCGCTCTACGACGACGCCGGGAAACCCATTTGGTCCACGCCGAAGTCTCCCTCCGTCGTATCCCCTTTGCAGATCCTGGAATCGAGAAACCTAGTAATGCTCGACTCGATGAACAACACCGCGTGGCAGAGCTTCGATTTCCCCACAGACGTAATCGTCGCCGGACAACAACTCCCGATCAGAAAATCAATCGTGTCTTCTCTGAGTGATAAGGATTTATCAAAGGGAGTCACAGATTTATCGATACTCCAACAGGAACACTGAATGGGCTCTTCGACGGGCTTCAGGGTCCGGTGTACATCGGGATGGGCTGCCTCTTCCGACGGGTCGTCCTCTACGAGTTCTACCCGCCCCAATCGAAGGATCGCAGGGCGGGCTTCTTCTCGAGGCGACGCCGAAAACACCCTTCTAAAATTCCGAAAGAGAACAAGGCGTCGAGAATGGGCGACAACGATTTCGAAGACGAAAACGCGAACCACCTCTCGTCCCTCGGCCCAAAAATATTCGAGAACTCGAACCTCCTCATCGACTCGATCCCGGTGGTCGAGTTGTCAGACTGAATAGAAATAATTGTTCATTGAATTTTGTTGGCGGTGGTGTTGCTTTTTATCTTGATATTTAGTTGTTGATAAGAGATTGAAGACTTCCTTTTATGATATTCATTGTGAAAAATCTGACCCCGCCCCTGCCCTCTCGACGCCGCTGCTGGGAACCCGGACCACTGCCCGTTAAGGAACTCACGATCGAAGCCACTTCCTTCAGTCGCCCCTGCCCTCTTGAATGGAAATTGAATTATGGTTTATGATTAATGACTTTAATTGATGTAAAGGAAAATGATTGATTTGGTGAAATTGTAATGGAATGTTGAATCGATGTTTCTATCACGAGTTTTGTGTATTTTTTCATTCGACTTTTATGTATTTTTATTTTACATTCAGTGTGTTTTTATGACATTCAGTGTTAAAATATGACATTCAGTGTTAAAATATGACATTCAGTGTTATAATATGTCATTCAGTGTTAAAATATGACATTCAGTATGTTCAGTGTTAAAATTTGACATTCAGTGTGTTAAAATATGACATTCAGTGTGTTCAGTGTTAAAATATGTCATTCAGTGTTAAAATATGTCATTCAGTGTGTTAAAATATGACATTCAGTGTGTTCAGTGTTAAAATATGACATTCAGTGTTAAAATATGACATTCAGTGTGTTAAAATATGACATTCAGTGTGTTCAGTGTTAAAATATGACATTCAGTGTTAAAATATGACATTCAGTGTTAATATATGTCGTTCAGTGTGTTAAAATATGTCATTCAGTGTGTTCAGTGTTAAAATAGGTCATTCAGTGTTAAAATATGACATTCAGTATGTTCAGTGTTAAAATATGACATTCAGTGTTAAAATATGACATTCAGTGTGTTAAAATATGACATTCAGTGTGTTCAGTGTTAAAATATGGCATTCAGTGTTAAAATATGACATTCAGTGTGTTCAGTGTTAAAATATGTCATTCAGTGTTAAAACATGACATTCAGTATGTTCAGTGTTAAAATAGGTCATTAAGTGTTAAAATATGACATTCAGTATGTTAATCCAAACTTCGACCATTTGGAACATATTTAACAAAATGTATCACATGACAATTTCAATTACAAAACAAATATAATCCAGAAAATGAGTCATTCGAAACAAATAATCAAGATCATAATTAACATTATGTGTACAATAAAACTTCATTTTCGTCTCCATCCTTGTTCGTATGCATCCATCATCTTCTCTTCCCTAACCACATGTTCGTCCAATGTTGTATCACTTAATGAATAAACAAATGAAATGAAGATTAAAAAAAATGTGATCAATTAAGTTATTCTGAGCAGATAATTTAAGCACAAAAGTAGAACATCAATATTTCAAATACTCAACTAACAAGAAGAAATGTGTCTGCTGCATATGTAATGTGATCAATCAACTTCATTTCACTTCAATAAGAAAACTCAGTAACCAAACTCTAGGAAAAAAAAAAAAAGGCTCAATGATCAAAATTTCGACAAGAAACGCACACACAAGCACAATCGACTACCAGAACCGGGTAAACAATTCCTTGGAACTCACAGTTCTCTTATTTAACCTAAACCCCCAAACGAAGCACCTGCAATGGTTCGGGGACGAAACCTCACGAGCGCCTGCATGAAGCCCGCATCCCCCATCACCTTCTTCGCCTCCGTAAACGAGTTATGAGTAACTGACCAACATTCCGATCGATTTCTCCGACGAGATACAAATGCTCGTAATCCCTCTCAATGTCACCTCCCTCGTCTTCGTCGAGGTTAACGACTTTGGATCCAACACGCGCACCATCTCACGAATCCAAGACGGGGTCGTCTCGCGTACTCGAGAGAGCCGTGAATCCAGTCCTTGAGAGAGCCGTTCCTCGCGTACTCGAAGACGAGGAACGAGTCCGGGCCGTCGGTTAGGCACGTGCCGAGCAGCGTGACCATATGACTGTGCTGCATTTCGTCGAACAGGTTGCGGTCGAGCTCGGAAACGGAGTACGACGCGACGCGCTTGATCGCCTCCCCGGAGACCAACCCCGCCCCAACCTCCGCCTCCTCTCCCCCGACCCCTCCTGCAAGTTCCCCCAGGTCAACCCCGGCTATGCCGCCTGCCTCGACGAAACCCGTCGTGACCTCATCGTCTCCACTGCCGCGAATATGGGAGACGGAGCCTTGGAGGCCGTGGACGACGACGAGTCCGTTGTTGAAGACGTCGGGGCTCGAGATCTGGAAGCTGTTGACGAAGACCTTGTTGTGGGGTGGGTGGGAAGGGATCCGTCTCCACCCTATCTGTTTTCTTCATCAGGGCAAGCACGTCGTTGTCCACGACCTTCATTGTGGCGTCGGTTTTGGTGGAGATCTCGGACCACTCGGCGGCGGAGATCTCGGTGGACGCGGACTCTGCCCTCGGAACCCGGACGACGGGGGCAGCTTCGTGCAAAACTTGCAGATCTCGACGATGTTCACGCACCACCAGAAGATCGTGGTGGTCGACGGCGACTTGTCGGGTGAAGGGAATGATCTCAAGCGGATTCGATCTGCGTGGGCTCGGCGGCGGATTTGGGGCTGCACAAATTCACGACGGGGGTGATGGAATGACGTGGGAGGGTGGGTAGAAAGAAGAGGGTAATACGGTATTTACACATTTTAGAAGGCCTAAGTGACACGCGTAATTTTTCAAAAGCCTTATTGCCGAAAAAATGTTGAAAATTGGCCTTATTGCCATTTTTCCCTTTTAAAAATTTTGCTTGAAAAGTAATTTTTTTGTGTAATTAAGTTTATTCATATTTATGTATATATTTATAAATATATTGAGTTATTAATTTTATTTAAATGAATATTAAACATTATAATTTTTAAAATTAAATTAAATTAAATAATAGAAAAAAAATTCGGTTCAACCGGTCTAAACCCGGACCGGATCGGAATTTACCGGTTCGGTCCGGTCCAGACCGGATTAATACCAGTCCGGTCTTCGGTCTTTAAATTTTAAGATTTTGTTCCCGGTCCAAACCGGTTCCGGTCCGGTCCGGTCTTGGACCGATGCACACCCTTAATTGTAGGACCTAAACATTTTACAAGTGAATATACCGTGCAATTCTTTTCAAAATCTCATCTCTTTAGAAAATAATTTCATACCACTTACTAAGACTACCCTGTAAATTCCCACCATAGCTACACATCTATACCGATAGTTAGACATAGACGTGTGTACAAAACACACACTCTCGTCACTAATTAAACTTGGAACTTTTTAGGAACCTCAAAAAGACAAATCAAACCACTGTCGAAACCTGAGTCACCAGATACACCAACCCCATATTACTTTCGAAATGTAGAGTCTTATTTAATACCTTCTCAAATCGTTTTTATATCCTTCAAGGAGCCACGTTGAAAGCTAAAATAGTCGTGGTTAATTTTCAATTCTCGAACTAGACATATGAGAGATGTCAGAATGCCCAAATTCAAGAAAGAATTCACGATGAAATTTGAAGTAGTCGTCTGTGGCCCATTGTAAGCTCTGGGATGATAAATCAACCCGACTACGACATATGCTACTTGTTGACGATCGGACGATGTATAGTATGAAGAAAACAAGAATACCGAAGAAAAGAAATCAACAATAAAATAGAGAAGACAAGAATTTACGTGGAAACCCAACTGGGAAAAACCACGGGAGGAACGACGAACAATTCACTATAATATTGCTTCACGATTACAAGGATGATATACGCTCTAAACCCTCAAATCTCACGCAATAGCTATAGAATTATAATTGATGTTTCGTGTCTTCTGTGTCAATGGAGCAGCTCTCTTTATATAGGGGGAGGTCCTAATTAATGTATGAAAACATTAATTCTCGCCCATAAGAGTCCTAGAAGAAGTAGGAATTAATCCCCATCAATTTGGAAATCGTTTCCAAAAATTCCCGTCCGCTGAGGCTCGGTGTCGGCCGACAGTGTACCGGTGTCGGCCGACAGCTTCTGACGCATCCGCGCCACTGCCCCAGAGTACCAACGCAAGTGCGCTGGAGAAACAAAGGTCTGTCGGCCGACAGAAATAAGGTGTCGGCCGACACTTAGTCAAAATTCTCCCTTCGCACGGTTTGGTGGCACTTTCAACAAATCTCCACATTGACACTAAACCGCGAACTTCCTTCGCCTTCCGTCTTCCTCCAAAAGCCCCTAAGGGCTTAATCTCTCGATCGAAGTCCAACCAAGCTAGAGCAAAGCTCAAACTTGGTTGCGGGTAAACTCTTCGTCAACATGTCCGCCGGATTGTCGTGAGTACTAATCTTACTCACCTTGATATCGCCTCGAGCGATCACCTCACGGACAAAGTGATAACGAATGTCTATGTGCTTTGTTCTCTCATGGAACACTTGATCTTTTGTGAGACAAATAGCACTTTGACTATCACAAAAGATGGACGTCGTCTTTGAACCCTTCAAGAGCTCTCTAAACCAACCTCTTAACCACAACGCCTCCTTACAAGCCTCAGTAACCGCCATATACTCCGCCTCGGTAGTCGATAAGGCCACCGTACTTTGCAAGATAGCTTTCCAACTTATAGCACACCCACCAATGGTAAAAACATACCCGGTAAGAGATCTTCTTTTATCTAGATCACCGCCATAGTCGGAATCCACGAACCCACACACATCATCTTGATTCCTCCCAAACACTAGCTTCTTGTTAGACGTACCTCTCAAATAGCGCAACACCCATTGCACCGCCTTCCAATGCTCTCTTCCGGGATTCGCCATATACCGACTCACGGCACTCACGGCGTGGGCCAAATCCGGACGTGTACACACCATGGCGTGTTGGAGTTGTGTACTTAATGTCTAGATTTAAGTAACGGTAAACTCCCGGTCATAGCATTTAATCTATTAAATTAGTAAACAATCGTTTGCTTTTAATTATTATTAATTAAATATATGCAAATCATAGTCCTGGATTTTATACGTTGTAGTTAGTATGGTGTGCATGGGCGCACAGAAGATCATACTATCGGTTACTCGTATTTAATCGAACAGTTGCTCACGACCTAGATGGACACGGACCAATCCATCGGTATAGTCGTTGTGTGAGAGAGAAAATAATTTATCTTAATTATTTTATCACACTTGTACACTTGGTGTATTGAGCGGATCGTTGAGATTCATCGATTAGGATTGCCGGCGATAATCGATTCGAGTCTCAGTGTATTTTATTCTTAATCCCCGATATTATTGCGGGTGTGTATATTTTATATAAGTGACTTTGATTTACCAAAGGAATTAACCGATTTAATTATTGGGTTAATTACCGGTTAAGTTGGGTCACTATATTTCATATATGGCATGCCGTGAATAATTGACCGGACAGTGTATCCCGGAAGGGTTGATAATATCCCCGAGATGAGTTCATAAGGAATTATTGTGTAAACCTCATGAGTGGATTCGTTCCGCACAATAATTAAGGTTGAATGGTACTAGTCTCGGATTAAAGAGATGAATAAATTAATTAGCAATAAATTAATTTTATTCATGGATATTTAAATCTTAAATACACGGAATAAATAATACTACCGGAGAAATATTATTTGATATAATATGGTTTAATATTGGGAGTGCAATTAATTTATATAGTGGAAAATAAATTAATTAATATTGATAAGGATTAATGGACTTGGGCAGTGGGCTCAATTTAATCTTCAATATTGGAAGCCCAATATTCCACCTCCTTTAGATCCCCTACGTAGCCTATAAAAGCACTACATGGCCTTCATAAATCATAAGACAAGATTATCATACTTGATATTCTAGAGAGTTGAAGGAGATCCATAGGAGTTCGATAGATCGTCGCCCACCCGACGTTCGAACGGAGTGCAAGGAATACGTGGGAAGATTCAAAGGTCTTCAACTTGATTTCGTTTCTCCGCACAACGAATCAAAGGTATGATCATAAAACTCCTTGTGTGATTTTATGTTCAATTAAATTGTGATACATGCATGAACACATGATCCGGGAAAACGACGATCTTCGGGGACGGGGATTCGAGATCCCCGGCGAAGGATCGAACGAACCCTCGGCTGGGAGCCGAGGGGTGGCGGTCAAGCCCTAGGGCTTCGACCGCCGGCGCACGTCGAAGGAAAGCCGCGGCTGGACGCCGCGGCTGGGGCGATCGAACCCTAGTTCGATCGTCGGGGACCGTCGCGGCTGGTGGTCCCCCCTCCGGTCGATGGTGGCGGTGAGTCGCCGGACTCACCGCCGGGGGCTGCTAGGCAGCCCCACGCGATCATCATCGATCGCGAGCCCCACGGTGGGGCTCGGCTAGGGTTTCGGCCGCGGGTTCATCCCGCGGCGATTCTCCGGTTGAGCTCCGGACACCGTGATGTTCGTGATCGGTTTCCGGCGACGGGATTTCGGTCGGGGTTATCGGTTCCGCAATTTTTGATACCCCGGGATATCGATTTCCAGCAATTGGTATCAGAGAGTTTGGTTTCGTGTTCATGTATGTGTTCAATTGTGTTCTACCTTGCAGGGATTCCGACTATCATGGTTTAAATTAATTGTTAATTATTCGTTTAATTAATAGCTATTTAATTTTACCATGATTATTCGTTATTAAACTCTCGGACATGTCGAGATTCGTTTTGTGTGGATGAATGCTTGTAATAGTAAAAATTCGGGGGTTGACCGAATTTAGATTTATTATTATTGTTCTATGTTTTCCGGAAAGTGTATAGGGTCGATTTCATGTATAGAATCGATACCGGAATCGTAAATTTATTTCTTGTAATTTATTTACGTTGGATCGATGCCGAGACGACCGCCGGAGAACTCGTGTGACGAAGAAGACGAAGAGGACGAAGAATCGGGATCGATCAAACCCCTTGATCGACCCCAATCGATCGACCCAAGAGGAGGGGGCCGATCGCCCTCGGCTAGGGCTGCCGCCGGCGACGGTGGCGGCTGGGCTGGGCGGCGGTGCTCCTCCGGGGGTGGGCGGTCGAAGGTGGGGGTGGCGTGGAGTCTCCCGATCTCATGCTACTCCTACCTAGATTCTACTTACCTAATTGATTCGGTTTTCCTAATTGAGTTTTCCTATTTTTGGGAATTCTCATGGATTAGGAAAAGAATTAATTGGAATTAATTTTATTCCTTATTCTATTATGGAAATCTTCTAGAGTATTCCGAGTTCTACTTGGAATAGGATCCTAGAGATTTAATAGAATTGGAAAGGAATAAAAGTTAATTTAGGATTGATTTATTTCCTAATTGATTATTCCTATTTTATGGGAATTTTCATAGTAATGGAAATTAATTAATCTTGGAAAGTAGAAGAGTCCTAATTTATTTTATTTCCTTATTCTATTATAGAAGTCTTCTAGAATATTCCAAGTTTACTTGGATAGATTATTCTAGAGATTTAATAAAATTAGATAGGAAAATAAATAAATAAAAATATTAATAATATTTAATTTTATTTTTGATTTATTCGATTGACTTAATTTTCGAATTGAGTATTTTTTGGATTTATTAAAAATAAATAGTTTTAAATATTGGGATTAATATTCTCGTCACATGGAGCATTCAAGAACGAAGACTGAAGACTAGAAGACGCATACGGAGATGGAATAAAGCCATGATAGTCGGAAAATAATTTTCTAGCTTATTTTTTTTTTGGTATAGGTCAATTGCAATGTCTTGGGATTCGAACCAAGGACCTCAAGTCCCCAATTCAAGTGCTCAACCAACTGAGCTAACAACCCTTGACTTTTCTAGCTTATTTTGACTATGTGCTATGTGCTTTATTGCTTGTATGCATGCTTATGTGTTTAATTATGCATTAGATAGCGTATCCCTTTGTTATAAAAAGCTAAGTGGGAGAGGGGATGGAAACATTCCCATGGTCTCCATTACTGTTCTCTTGGTGACTCTTATGGACTTTTGAAGTTCATATAGATGTGTCATTGGAGGAGAATTCTTGTAATTCCTTTTACAAGAAACATTGATTAAGTTTATCAAACAATGCCTAATTTGTCTTTCTGAGACTGACTTCAAGTCGACTCATTCTCACCCCGGGGAGTGGAATGGAGCCAAAGCCACTTGGTCATGTGGATGACACAAATTAAAGACATTCGTACCATTCTTTCGAAGATGGATCGTTTGTCTGCTCGGCTCCCTCATCTAATGAGAGATAGGGTTGTTCGCATGGTGAATCACTGGTTAGAAACTTCGAGTTTCACTTATGATTCTCCGCGTCTTGATTTACGAAAATCGAATGGATCTCGTAATTGGGAGTCAATTATAAAAGTCTCTTGGTGTAGTAAACGTCCACACCACGTGGCTTGCTATACTAACGGATTTTGGATTAATTGATGTAGACAATTGTAAGGAATTGTGAAGAGTTGTGAAGTTATCGTAAACGTCCACACCACGTGGCTTGCGGTGATATAGCAATTCCAAACGATTTACTTTGGTGCTGAGTAATGGTTTACACTTAGATACGCATTATAGTATTCCTCCCCACGAGGTTACGCTATAAGTGATGTATGACCAAAGAAAACCTAATTGCTAAATCATTTGGGTGGGTAAACGTCCACACCACGTGGCTTGCCTTACCTGATGGGATTTTAGATGTGATTAGTAATTTAATGATATTATTTGAGGGAGATAATATCGGATATTAAATTGATTGTTTGTTTAAATGTGCTTATAGGTTTAGAGAATAGCTATGAACCCACTTTCTATGATACTCAAGGAGCATAAGCTCACTGGCCCCAACTATATTGATTGGAAGAGAAATTTAGACATTGTCCTGACTTCGGAGGAGTACAAGTTTGTACTCCATGAAGTGTGCCCTACTGAGCCCACGGCTGCCTCAACTGATGAGGAAAAACTGACATATCGGAAGTGGAAAAAGGCTGATGAAATGGCTAGGTGTTATATTTTGGCTTCCATGTCAAATGTACTCCAAACCCAACATGAGTCGATGGACACTGCCTATGATATGATGTTTAACCTCAAGGAGATGTTTGGGGAGCAAGATCGTGCGGCAAGGCAAGAAGCCATGAGAGTCCTCATGACAACTACTCAGTCTGAAGGAACGCCCGTAGGGGAGCACGTTCTTAAGATGATGGGTCTGTTGAATGAGCTTGAGATCCTAGGAGCTCAAATTGATGCTGAGACGCAAGTCGACATCATACTCCAGTCTCTGACCCCTAGTTTTGAGCAGTTTCGCATGAGCTATAATATGGGTAAACTATCTTATTCTCTTGCGCAACTCCTGACTGAATTGAAGGCGGCAGAGGGGATCTACAAGAAGGGCAAGTCTCTAGCGCTTGTAGCTACCAAGTCCAAAGGCTTGAAGCCTGTCGGAGGTAGGGGCAAGAGGAGGAAGCAAGCCTGGAAACCCAGTGGTGTCAAGAAGACTGTACCACGAGTGGGGGCTGCAAAGCCAAGGGGCAAGTGCTTCCGATGCAACAAGTCTGGACACTGGAAGTCTGAATGTCCTCTCAGAGGTACGAATTTTTCTTTAGTCGTAAAAACATAGTCAGCGGTATTATCTACCAGAATTCTGGTGTGTAGATATGGAACCACTGACGGTATGTGCATTTTGAATGCAGGGGTTCCAGAAAACCCGGCGACTTAGAGAAGAAGAGTTCGAGTCTACACGGGCAAAAGCTGTGGAGGAGGCAGCTGTTGCGGTGGAAGACATTTATCTACTTTAGTAGTTAAATAGGATTTCATTTTAAGATTATTGCATTATGTACCCTTTATGAATGGATATTTTATTTCTTTAATCATTGGATGATTTTGAGAAGAAATAATGGGTATTATCTATTCTGGTACATTAGATGGCAATATGTGAATGATAGATCCTAAGTCTACCACAATGCAACAAACCGTTCTATAACTTGTTTTACTTGTTAGATATATTCCTTTGTTAAATCATTATACTTAGTAGTATTTTCAAATAAGATTCAAATGGTCGAAATTGATTTAATCAATTATAGTTGAAGGAATGGACCTTCCGACCTAAGGATTGAATTTGGAGGATAATACATCTAAGCAAACCTTTCTGGGTAAAGGATAGAATTCGGACAAGTGTTAGAAATGATCAGATATGCAGACATATGTGTAAATTAGAAAGGTACGAGTAATTCTTTCAAGAATACGCGATGATGGATTAGAGTACTTGATGTGCCATAAAAGCAAAGTGTTTTGACTAGTCAATAGACACATAAGCTATTATGGGGAACCATCAAAGTATATCCATTAGGAGCCTGCGACTCGGTCGCGGAGGCCATCACTTATCTAAAAAAACACATAGCATAATCAAAGATTGGGATTCAATCCCAAAGGGCCGCGCCATACACTTACGTGTAGAGATGGTGCGTTGTAAATAAGAAATGGAGATCTAATAGTAAAAGAACAAGTCGTTCGGAACCACCTATGTTCTATGGATATTCCTGGATACAACGGCATATTCAATATGGTTGTAGGATATCCTAGATGAACAAAGTATTGTGTGTTCTATAGTACTATGAACCAGAAGGACGTGTATCGCCCGGTTCTTAGAGGAAGACTATTAGACGAACCACAAAGCCTGAACTGAAGAAATACCTCGGAATGAGAAAAAGGACAAAAGACTGAGAACCAGCCAAACCGAGTAGAAGTACACCACATACTGCACCTATTGTTATTACTGTTATACACCGGGACGCCATCGCAGTGGGAGGTTGTCGTACAACCAGAGATATTCATAAGACTAGAGGAGTTCGGACTCTGGATCTAGTAGAAATGAAATCGAACCCTAGCTCTGCATAAAGGGCGGTACTAGATCTAAATGTGCCTGCTTGGAACAATAAGTATTATTGTTAAGAGGCTAGATCATTTAAGAGTACAAGCTTAGTAAATCCATTTAGGATTGAAACAAAGCTGAGAATCGTGGAACTTGCAAATTGATGAGATGATCCACTTTATGGATTCATCAAAATGGCATAGACGAAAGGTGTATTGGAGACGTAATGGAAACAAGGTGGTGTTTCTCGGAGATTTTATGTAGATAACTTTTTTTTTACCATTGGCAACAATGTTAAGATGTTGTCAGACATAAAATGATGGTTGTCTAAATAAATCGAGATATAAGATTAAGTAGAAGTTAGAGCGTGTTCTTAAGATCTTATGATCTAGAGATAAGAACATTGTACTTCTCCTAGACATCTTATACAATTATGGTTTGTTTTAAACATGCATACTTCTGAGAAAGGTTATTGCCTTTCAGAGACAGAATATACATCTATCTAAAGGATATGTGTTTTGAACTCATGAAGGAGATAGATGAAGACAAAGCAGTTTCCTACACTTTGTGTGGAAAGCTTAAATGCATTGTTGGAAAACAAGAACATGATATCAACTATGCGGTTTGCGTAGTGGAAGGATATCAAAGTAATCTTGACAAGAGAATTTCAAATGCTATAATGGTACTTGCAAAGTACTGGATTATTAAGCAAGACGAAATCTTCATAGATTACATTTTCTCAGATCCCAAATCAGAGAAGGACCAGTGTAAGTCGATATCAGGCTATGTGTTCACTTTTGGGGAGGTGGAACCTTTTAATATGAAAGAGTGATAAGCAGGACGCTTCTCGGACTCTCTCATAACCGAATAGCAGCCTCAGAGGCAGCGGAAGTTTTGGTTAGGTTCCGGGATAACCTCTAAGACTTGGATATGACTCTTGGTTTATCAAAGGCTATTACATAGCGGTGCATGGTAAACCGGAAGAAGTCATAAGTCTAAAAGTGATGATAACACATAGTGCAAGTACCACCTGATACGAGTCATCGTCGAGGGAGACGACGTAGTAGTCACCAAGATAACTTCAGAGCGGCAACCTAGATTGCTCACTCACATAGTACTTCACGGAAGTACACCTTAAAGCACGTGATGAGTATGGGAACCGGGAGTTTGGAGGAAATGACTAGACCTTAGTACAAGTGGGAGATTGTTGGAGTTGTGTACTTAATGTCTAGATTTAAGTAACGGTAAACTCCCGGTCATAGCATTTAATCTATTAAATTAGTAAACAATCGTTTGCTTTTAATTATTATTAATTAAATATATGCAAATCATAGTCCTGGATTTTATACGTTGTAGTTAGTATGGTGTGCATGGGCGCACAGAAGATCATACTATCGGTTACTCGTATTTAATCGAACAGTTGCTCACGACCTAGATGGACACGGACCAATCCATCGGTATAGTCGTTGTGTGAGAGAGAAAATAATTTATCTTAATTATTTTATCACACTTGTACACTTGGTGTATTGAGCGGATCGTTGAGATTCATCGATTAGGATTGCCGGCGATAATCGATTCGAGTCTCAGTGTATTTTATTCTTAATCCCCGATATTATTGCGGGTGTGTATATTTTATATAAGTGACTTTGATTTACCAAAGGAATTAACCGATTTAATTATTGGGTTAATTACCGGTTAAGTTGGGTCACTATATTTCATATATGGCATGCCGTGAATAATTGACCGGACAGTGTATCCCGGAAGGGTTGATAATATCCCCGAGATGAGTTCATAAGGAATTATTGTGTAAACCTCATGAGTGGATTCGTTCCGCACAATAATTAAGGTTGAATGATACTAGTCTCGGATTAAAGAGATGAATAAATTAATTAGCAATAAATTAATTTTATTCATGGATATTTAAATCTTAAATACACGGAATAAATAATACTACCGGAGAAATATTATTTGATATAATATGGTTTAATATTGGGAGTGCAATTAATTTATATAGTGGAAAATAAATTAATTAATATTGATAAGGATTAATGGACTTGGGCAGTGGGCTCAATTTAATCTTCAATATTGGAAGCCCAATATTCCACCTCCTTTAGATCCCCTACGTAGCCTATAAAAGCACTACATGGCCTTCATAAATCATAAGACAAGATTATCATACTTGATATTCTAGAGAGTTGAAGGAGATCCATAGGAGTTCGATAGATCGTCGCCCACCCGACGTTCGAACGGAGTGCAAGGAATACGTGGGAAGATTCAAAGGTCTTCAACTTGATTTCGTTTCTCCGCACAACGAATCAAAGGTATGATCATAAAACTCCTTGTGTGATTTTATGTTCAATTAAATTGTGATACATGCATGAACACATGATCCGGGAAAACGACGATCTTCGGGGACGGGGATTCGAGATCCCCGGCGAAGGATCGAACGAACCCTCGGCTGGGAGCCGAGGGGTGGCGGTCAAGCCCTAGGGCTTCGACCGCCGGCGCACGTCGAAGGAAAGCCGCGGCTGGACGCCGCGGCTGGGGCGATCGAACCCTAGTTCGATCGCCGGGGACCGTCGCGGCCTCACGCCGCGGCTGGTGGTCCCCCCTCCGGTCGATGGTGGCGGTGAGTCGCCGGACTCACCTCCGGGGGCTGCTAGGCAGCCCCACGCGATCATCATCGATCGCGAGCCCCACGGTGGGGCTCGGCTAGGGTTTCGGCCGCGGGTTCATCCCGCGGCGATTCTCCAGTTGAGCTCCGGACACCGTGATGTTCGTGATCGGTTTCCGGCGACGGGATTTCGGTCGGGGTTATCGGTTCCGCAATTTTTGATACCCCGGGATATCGATTTCCAGCATGGCGTACATCAAGGACCCAACGACATTGGAAGAAGGGACTCGAGCCATATCCTCGATGTCCTTCTCCGTAGTCGGAGAGTAAGCAGAGGTAAGTCTAAATTGTGTTCCAAGGGGAGTACTTACCGGGTTCGAATTCTCAAGGTTGAATCGACGTAGCACCTTCTCAATATACCCCTTTTGGCCAAGATGCAACTTGCCATCCTTTCGATCTCTTGTGATTTCCATTCCTAGGATCTTCTTTGCCGCACCTAGATCCTTCATTTCGAACTCCTTGCTTAGTTGTGTCTTGACTCTCTCCACCTCCGACTTATCCTTAGCCGCTATCAACATATCGTCGACGTAGAGGAGAAGATAAACTAAAGACCCATCACGACCTTTCCGAAAATACACACAACTATCGTATGAGCTCTTCCGGAAACCATTCTTGATCATAAACGTGTCGAAACGTTTATACCACTGTCTAGGAGACTGTTTCAAACCATATAGGGACTTCTTGAGAAAACACACCTTGTTTCCTTGGTTTGAACCCTCGAACCCCTCGGGTTGGGCCATGTAGATATCTTCCTCGAGCTCCCCATGTAGAAAGGCCGTCTTCACATCCATTTGCTCAATCTCCAAATCATGCATTGCCACAATGCCTAAAATTGCTCGAATCGAGCTATGCTTGACCACCGGTGAAAACACATCATTGAAATCTACTCCGGGAATTTGACTAAAACCTTTAGCCACCAATCTCGCCTTATATCTCTCGTCCTCAACCCCAGGGATGCCCTCCTTCTTCTTGAAGATCCATTTACACTTGATGGCCTTCTTGCCTTTAGGGAGATCAACCAACTCCCAAGTGCCATTCTTATGAAGAGACTCCATCTCTTCTTGCATAGCTAGCATCCACTTGCCCGAGTCATCACAAGTAACCGCCTCGTCATATGAGGAAGGCTCCTCATACGAATCAACATCATCGGCTACACTCAAGGCATAAGCGACCAACTCATACTCGGCTAACCTTCTAGGTGGTCGAGTCTCTCGCCTTGGCCTATCTCTAGCTATGCATTGCGGCTCCACCTCTTTTGGATCTTCCGGAGTAGTCGAACTACTCGTCTCATCGGTCGGGGAAATTGACCCATCATCTTCCTCTTGCACCCTGTCCGGCTCCACCTCAATAGGAGTACTTGGAACCTCGAGATTCCCTTTAGACGCCCGATCACCAATCATTGAAGCCTCATCAAAGACTACATCACGGCTTAGAATGATCTTCTTCGTCTCTGGACACCAAAGCTTGTATCCTTTAACTCCTTCCTTAAAGCCAACGAATATGCACTTCTTAGAACGTGCACTTAATTTCCCGTCGTTGACATGCATGTAGGCCGGACACCCAAACACCCTCAAGTCCTCATAATTCGCCGGAGATCCCTTCCACAACTCTTGTGGAGTCTTCTTATTAATCGCCATGGACGGGGATCGGTTGATAAGGTAACATGCTAAAGAAGCCGCTTCAGCCCAAAAACCTTTACTCAACCCAAAAGTTGCTAACAAGCAACGTACCTTGTCCATAATCGTGCGATTCATTCTCTCGGCTACTCCGTTTTGCTGAGGGGTGTATCTCACAGTGTGGTGCTTCACAATCCCCGAACCCTTACAAAATTGGTTGAATTCTTCGGACACAAATTCTAGGTCGTTGTCCGTACATAGGTTCTTCACGACTTTCCCGGTTTTTTTCTCTATCATCACCTTCCAATCTCTGAAGGTAGAAAACACGTCGCTCTTGTTCTTCAGGAAGAACGACCAAACCTTTCGGGAATAGTCATCGATGATGGTAAGCATGTAGGAAGAACCTCCAGTGGAGGGGACCGGGGATGGTCCCCATAGATCGGAATGGACATACCCGAGTATCTCTTTCATTGTGTGAGTGCCAGTGGTGAACTTCACCCTCGTTTGCTTCCCAAAGACGCACTGCTCACAGAACTCTAACTTCGACAAGCCCTTATCCCAAGAAGCCCTTGTCTACTCAACTCGGCCATTCCTGAATCACTCATATGCCCTAGACGCATATGCCAAAGTCTCGTCGTATCGACATCCTGGACCTTGGAATCACCCACGACTACTTCGCCTTTCACCGTGGTACCTTCAAGGACGTACAACCTATTCGACTTACGTTCGCCTCTCATAACGACCAACGAACTGCTGGCCACCTTCACGACTCCACCTTCTCCGGTGAACGAGTAACCCTTGAGCTCCAAAGTACTAAGCGAAATTAAATTCCGCTTTAAGCCGGTTGTTTTACTCGTTTTTGTTACGTTTGTTTCGCCTATTTTTCATTACTTAGGAGTTTATGTTTTTGTCGTTTGTATATATTTTCACTTCTTTTCGTTGTTTTGTTATCCGGACAGGTTTAGGAGAGACGAGGAGTGGGAACGAGCTAAAACGGACGAAAGACGAGCAAAGAATCGACGAAGCCGAAGAGCCGAGGAAATGAAGCGCCAACGCGCGAGCGGAGTCTACTCCAGCGCGTTGGGCTTTGCAGCCCATTTTCACTGCTGTTGCCAACGCGCGAGCGGAGCTAATGCCGCGGCTTTGTCTACTGTCAACGCGCGCGCGGCTCCTCCGACGCGGCGTTGATGGAGTTTTTCAAATTCGAAATTTCTGTTGACCAGCTTTGACCCGCGTTGACTCCACCCTTGACCACTCAATTGGAGATATTTTGAAGGGCGTTTTGGGCATTTTCAAGCTACATTTTGGAGGGACTTGAGGGTGTTGTCACAAGACTACAAGAGGACACACACAATGGGGATTCTACACTTCCACCTACCAAGAAACAAAAACACCATTTTTATATTTTCTCTCTCTCTCTTGTTCTTGAGATTTTTGAAGGGTTTATGTACTTGATATTTTAGTTCTCTATCTTGCATCAAGAATCTTTATTCGAGCCAAGTAGAAACGTTGTTCGTGTCGATTAGGAGATCATTGTGGTACAATTTATTTTCTAATCCGATAACTTTTGATTCTATGTTTTTATTTGGCTTGAGCATGTTTTTATCTTTTGATATTCATGTGTTTGTGATGATGCTTGTTGGCTAGATATCATGTTAGGGTTGGGTGAATATTAATAGTTGTAGGGGTTGGGATTTTTGCATGAAAATCGGGGGTAATCGAGATTTTATTTGAAGAGGAGACGGACCAAGTCCCTCTTACTCGGTAGATTCATTTATCGTTTTTACTTGTTTGGCCAAGTCGATTACCCCCTTAGGCCTAATCACGGTCGTGCGTGGCCGGCTCTATTGTTTTGCCTCAAGCAATCGTTAGGGCCCGTTTTTGAATAAGCCGTGGGAATCTCGTGGCTAGACCGAAGTTTGAATCTCGGTCGGGTATAACCGAGGTCGAACACGAGAGGCACACGCTTATCTCAACAACCCTTCATGCAAGAGTCTCGACTTCCACTTCGATTAATATGACCCCACCCCTAACTACTTTTCCCCTTTGATAAGAACTTGTTTGCTCACCCTTTTTAATTGCTCTTTTACTTTTATTGTTTGTTTATTTCAATTTCCAAACATTGAAACCCCCCCCTTTTAGTTACTACTTGAACTACTTGTTTATTTTCATGATTTTTCTTGTTCGACAATCAATTGAAACTCAATCACTCTCCGATAGCATTACTCCCCTCGAGAACGACATTCGGGTATAAAATCGGACACACATTTTAGTGAAACAAATTTTGGCGCCGTTGCCGGGGAGTAGTTTAGGTGTTGTGTTTTGAGTTTTGGTTGCTTGTCTTTTTATTTGCTTTTTCTCTTATTTGCTTACTCTTGATTCCATTCGGTACGTGTAATCCTTTGTTGAGTGTTGTGTATGCAAGGTAGAAGAAGTTTGGGAGGAGCATTGGTGCCTTATATTGACAACGTCCACCGGACTAAGCTTCTAAGGTCTTCTACTTGGCCACCTATCGCACAACCGGAGCTAGCTCCTTTACAATTGACTTACAACGACCGACTGAACGAGACGGAGCAAATGAGTGACCGACAACCTCATATGCCTTACATTCCACCTCTTCATGGCCCCCAAGTGCCACCTCCTACTCCAAACTCGGGGATCCGACAAGAGCAAGAAGACCACCGGGAGATACACCGAGAGGCTAGTGTCCATGAGTTTAGTGACGGCTCTCACCGAAGCCAACGGTCTCATCACGACAAAGTTAGCGAGGCTTCACTTGGGAGCCGAAGAGCCCATTATGATGAAGGTCGTGAGATGCACCATCGATACCAAAGAGAGTCCGATGATGATTTCCACTTTGACGACGCAAGGTACTACTCGGATAATTATCAACACCGTGAGAACTACCGGAATCGAGAGCCGTACCGGCATAGGGAAAGGGATGAGAGGGGTCACCGTGGAAACTACCAACGTGAAGAGAGGGGTAACCACCGTGGTTATCATGGAAACCGCCAAGAGTACAACTATCATCCGGAGGATCGCCGTGAACCTCCTAGGCCAAGTATTGCCGACTTCTCTAAGCCGAGGGTGAATGCCGACACATCTTGCATCGTTCTTGGCCCCGAGGCCCGTAACTACGAGCTTAAGCCGCATCTTCTCAACCAACTCCCTACCTTCCATGGGTTACCAAGGGAGGACGTCATGGAATTTATCCGAGAGTTCTACTCGACGTTGAAGGATTTTCCGCTCAACGGGATCTCGGAAGAGCAACTATGGATGAAATGCTTCCCTCATTGTCTCAAGGAAAAGGCCAAGACATGGTTCAATGCCCAAACCGGGAACTCGTTGCGTACTTGGGAAGAAGTCTTCGACAAGTTCATGGGTCGCTACTACCCTCAACAAAAGACCCATGACTTGAGGGAGAAGTTGCTTAGGTTCCGACAAGAACGGGATGAGCCCTTTCACGAGGCATTGGAGAGATTCAAGGGATTCGAACGATCTTGCCCTCATCATAACTTCTCACCCGAGCTCATCAACCAATTCCTCTACAACGGAGTCGAATCATCCTACAAGAGGATCTTGGATCAAGGAGCGAGAGGCAACTTTTGAAAGCTCCATGCCGATGAGACGAACGAGATCCTCAAGCAATTGGCGGAGACCTCTCTCCAAGACACATATAGTTCCCGAGAAAGACCCAACAACCAATCCTTTGAGGTGAACATGGGGATGGCCAAACAAATCTCCAATTTGACGAAGTGTGTGAACACTTTAATGGCAAGGGATGAGAGACGGGAGAAGAAGAAAGTGACGTTCGAACCATGTTGCGTTTGTGGGGAAGAAGGCCACCTTGGGGATGCTTGCCCCTGTTGGAGTTGTGTACTTAATGTCTAGATTTAAGTAACGGTAAACTCCCGATCATAGCATTTAATCTATTTAATTAATAAACAATTATTTGCATTTAATTATATGCAAATCATGGTTCTGGATTTTATACGTTGTAGTTAGTATGGTGCTGCATGGGCGCACAGAAGATCATACTATCGGTTACTCGTATTTAATCGAACAGTTGCTCACGGCCTAGATGGACACAAACTAATCCATTGGTATAGTCGTTGTGTGAGAGAGAAAATAATTTATCTTAATTATTTTATCACACTTGTACACTTGGTGTATTGGGCGGATCAATTGAGACTCATCAATTAGGATTGCTCGGCGATAATTGATTTGAGACTCGGAGTATTTTATTCTTAATCCCTGAAACAATTGCGGGTGTGTATATTTAATATAAGTGACTTTGATTTACCAAAGGAATTAACCGATTTAATTATTGGGTTAATTACCGGTTAAGTTGGGTCACTATATTTTGTATATGGCATGCCGTGAATTCTTGAAGGGGCAGTGTATCCCGGAAGGGTTGATAATATCCCCGAGATGAGTTCATAAGGAATTATTGTGTAAACCTCATGAGTGGATTCGTTCCGCACAATAATTAAGGTTGAATGGTACTAGTCTCGGATTCAAGAGATGAATATAATTTATTAAGCAATAAATAAATTTATTCATGGATATTTAAATCTTAAATACACGGAATAAATAATACTAAGATGGAGAAATATTATTTGATATAATATGGAATAATATTGGGAGTGCAATTTTATTTATATAGTGGAAAATAAATAAAATTAATATTGATAAGAATTAATAGATTTGGGTTGGACCCAATTTAATTTTCAATATTGAAGCCCAATATTTATTCTCCTTATGATCCCCTTCGTAGCCTATATAAGCACTACATGGTCTTCACTTTTCACAACCTACGTTACGCCAATCATAAAGTTCTGAGAGTGAGGAAGATCCATAGGAATCCGATAGATCGTCGCCCACACGACGTTCGGACGAGGTGCAAGGAATACGCGGGAAGATCACAAGGTCGTCAACCGAATTCGTTTCTCCGTACAACGATTCGAGGTAATAATCGAGAACCCCCTTCTATGATTATTTGTGCGTTGAATAATTGTGATATATACATGAACGACGCGATCCGGGAAAACGACGATCATCGCGGACGGGGATTCGAGATCCCCGGCGAAGATCGAAGGGGGCGGTCGAAACCCTAGGGTTTGACCGCCCGGCGCGCGCGACGAGGGGCGAAGCCCCGGCTGGATGCCGGGGCACGCGATCGACTCCGGTCGATCGCTGGGGTGCCACGGGCTGGTGCCGTGGCGGACCCCAGCCGCCCTCGACGGCGGCGTGCGCACGAAGGGGGCCCCGGCTGAAGCCGGGGCGAGCGATCGACTCGGAAGTCGATCGCTAGGGCAGCCGCGGCTAGGCCGCGGCGGGTCAGCTGGGCTGACCGCCCTCCCCTCGATGGCGACGGCGGTGATGTCGCCGGACTCACCGCCACCCGGGGGCTGCCGGAGCAGCCCCAGCGATCGCCATGCACGGCGATCGCGAACCCCGCGGATGGGGTTCGGCTAGGGTTTAGCCGCGGGTTCATCCCGCGGCGACGCTCTTGTCGAGCTCGGTTCTTCGCGTGTGGTTCGCGTTCGTAGATCCGACTCGTGGGAGAAAATCGGCTGGGGGCGGGCTGCGTGTCTTCGGATGCGTAGTCTCCAAAGGTCGGACTCCTACGGATGAGTTGGTGTTCGTGCGATCTCCGGCGACGGGTTTTCGGTCGGGTTATCGTTTCCGCAATTTTGATAGCCCGGGACATCGAATCCCAGCAATTGGTATCAGAGCGTTCGGTTTCGTGTTCATGTATATGTTCGATTATTGTTCTACCTTGCAGGATTTCCGGCTATCATGGTTGGATTTAATTAATTGTTTTTAATTAATTATCATGATTATTAAACTCTCGGACATGTCGAGATTCGTTTTGTGTGGTTGAATGTTTGTAATAGTAAAAATTCGGGGGTTGACCGAATTTAGGATTTATTATTACGTACTTTATTTTCCGGAGAATGTATAGGGTCGATTTCATGTTTAGAATCGATACCGGAATTGTAATTTAAATTTTGTAATTTTAATTACGTTGGTTCGATGTTGAGACGATCGCCGGAAGACGAAGAAGTGACGAGAAGACTAGGGCTTGGGATCGATCACATGGTGATGATCGACCCATAGCCTAGCCGGTGTGGCTAGGCGGTGGCGGCGCTCCTCCCGAGTGGCCGGCCGATCCATCATCGTGGGGATGTCGTGGGATCTCCTAATCCCGTGCTATTCTTACAAAAATCTACTTTCCAAATTAATTCGGATTTTTCCTATTTGAGTACTTTCCTTTATGGAAACTCTCATGGATTAGGAAAAGAATTAATTTAAATTAATTTTATTTTCTATTGATTTATTTCCTTCATGGAAATATTCATAGATTAGAAATTTAATTAATTTAGTACTAAATTTATTTTTCCTATTTGATTATTCCTACTCAAGGGAATATTCATGGATTAGGAATAAAAATAAATTTGAAAAGTAGTAGTCCTAATTTATTTATTTTATTTCCTTGTTCTATTATAGATATCTTCTAGAATATTCCAAGTTTTACTTGGATAGATTATTCTAAAGATTTAATAAGAACTAGATAGGAAAATAAATAAATAAAAATATTAATAATATTTAATTTTATTTTTGATATATTCGATTGACTTAATTTTCGAATTAAGTAACTTTTGGATTAATTGAAAATAAATAGATTTAAATATTAGAGATTAATATTCTCGTCACATGGAGCATTCAAGAAACGAAGACTGAAGACTAGAAGATGCATATGAAGATAAAGCCATGATAGTCGGAGAAAAATAATTTCTCTAGCATTATTTTTGACTATGTGCTATGTGCTTTATTGCTTTCATGCATGCTTATGTGTTTAATTATGCATTAGATAGCGTATCCCTTTATTATAAAAAGCTAAGTGGGAGAGGGGATGGAAACATTCCCATGGTCTCCATTACTGTTCTCTTGGTGACTCTTATGGACTTTTGAAGTTCGTATAGATGTGTCATTGGAGGAGAATTCTTGTAATTCCTCTTACAAGAAACATTGATCAAGTTTATCAAGCAATGCCTAATTTGTTTTTCTGAAACTGACTTCAAGTCGACTCATTCTCACCCCGGGGAGTGGAATGGAGCCAGAGCCACTTGGTCATGTGGAGGACACAAATTAGAGACTTCCGTGCCATTCTTTGATAGATGGGTCGCTTGTCTGCTCGGCTCCCTCATTTATGAGAGATAGGGTCGTTCGCATGGTGAATCACTGGTTAGAAACTTCGAGTTTCACTTATGATTCTCCACGTATTGATTTACGAGATTAAATGGATCAAGTAATTGGGAGTCAATTATAAAAATCTCTTAGTGAAGTAAACGTCCACACCACGTGGCTTGCTGCACTGACGGATTTTGGATTAATTGATGTAGACAGTTGTAAGGAATTGTGAAGAGTTGTGAAGTTGTCGTAAACGTCCACACCACGTGGCTTGCGGTAATGTAGCAGTTCCTAACAATTCACTTTGGTGCTGAGTAATGGTTTACACTTAGATACGCCTTATAGTATTCCTCCCCACGAGGTTCCGCTATAAGCGATGTATGACCAAAGAAAATCTAATTGCTAAATCATTTGGGTGGGTAAACGTCCACACCACGTGGCTTGCCTTACCTGATGGGATTTTAGATGTGATTAGTAATTTAATGATATTATTTAAGGGAGATAATATCGGATATTAAATTAATTGTTTGTTTAAATGTGCTTATAGGTTTAGAGAATAGCTATGAACCCACTTTCTATGATACTCAAGGAGCATAAGCTCACTGGCACCAACTATATTGATTGGAAGAGAAATTTAGACATTGTCCTAACTTCAGAAGAGTACAAGTATGTACTCCATGAAGTGTGCCCTGCCGAGCCCACGGCTGCCTCAACTGATGAGGAGAAACTGGCATATCGGAAGTGGAAAAAGGCTGATGAAATGGCTAGGTGTTATATTTTGGCTTCCATGTCAAATGTACTCCAAACCCAACATGAGCCAATGGACACTGCCTATGATATGATGTTTAACCTCAAGGAGATGTTTGGGGAGCAAGATCGTGCGGCAAGGCAAGAAGCCATGAGAGTCCTTATGTCGACTACTCAGTCTGAAGGAACGCCCGTTGGGGAGCACGTTCTTAAGATGATGAGTTTGTTGAATGAACTTGAGGTCCTAGGAGCTTCTATTGATGCTGAGACGCAAGTCGACATCATACTCCAGTCTCTGGCCCCTAGTTTTGAGCAGTTTCGTATGAGCTATAATATGGGTAAACTATCTTATACTCTTGCGCAACTCCTGACTGAACTAAAGGCGGCAGAGGGGATCTACAAGAAGGGCAAGTCTCAAGCGCTTGTAGCTACCAAGTCCAAAGGCTTTAAGCCTGGTGGAGGTAGGGGCAAGAAGAGGAAGCAAGCCTGGAAACCCAGTGGTGTCAAGAGGACTGCACCACAAGTGGGGGCTGCAAAGCCAAAGGGTAAGTGCTTCCGATGCAACAAGATGGGACACTGGAAGTCTGAATGTCCTCTCAGAGGTACGAATCTTTCTTTAGTCGTAAAAACATAGTCAGCGGTATTATCTACCAGAATTCTGGTGTGTAGATATGGAACCACTGACGGTATGTGCATTTTTGAATGCAGGGGTTCCAGAAAACCCGGCGACTTAGAGAAGAAGAATTCGAGTCTACATGGGCGAAGCTGTTGGGGTAGCAGCGGTTGCGGTGGAAGACATTTATCTGTTTTAAGTTTTCATTTCAGTTATTGCTTATGTACCCCTTTTATTTTGAAAAAGAACTTCGTTCTGTTTTTCTTTATTAATGGATATTTTATTTCTTTAATCATTGGATGGTTTGGATAAGAAATAATGGTGATATTCATTATGGTACATTAGATAGCAATATGTGAATGATGAATCCTTAGTCTACCACGATACAACAAACCGTTATATATAACTTGTTTTACTTATTAGATATTTCTTTATCATTATACTTATGAAATCTTATACTTAGTAGTATTTTCAAATAAAATTCATATGGTCGAAATTGATTTGATCAATTATAGTTGAAGGAATGGACCTTCCGACCTAAGGATTGAATTTGGAGGATAATACGTCTAAGCAAACCTTTCTGGAAAAAGGATAGAATTCAGAAGAGTATTGGAAATGATTAGATATGCAAACATATGTGTATATTAGAGAGGTATGAGTAATTCTTTCAAAGAATACTCAGTGATGGATTAGAATGCTTGATGTGCCATAAAAGCAAAGTGTTTTGACTTGTCAATGGACACAAAGTTATTATGGGGAACCATCAAAGTATATCCATTAGAAGCCTGTGACTCGGTCGCGGAGGCCATCACCTATCTAGATAACACATAGCATAATCAAAGATTGGGATTAATTCCCAAAGAGACACGCCGTGCACTTACGTGTAGAGATGGTGCGTTGTAAAGAAATAGAAATCTAATAAAAAGAGAACAAGTTGTTCGGAATTACCTAAGTTCTATGGATATTCCTGGAGACAACAACATATTCAATATGGTTGTAGGATATCCTAGATGAACGAAGTATTGTGTGTTCTATAGTACTATGAACCAGAGGGACGTCTCGTCCGGTTCATAGAAGAAAAACTATTAGATGAACTGCAATGCCCTAATTGACAAAATACTTTAAAAATGAGGAAAGGGAAAGACTGAGAACCAGCCTGACCGAGTAGTAGTACACCACTAACTGCACCTAATGTTGTTACTGTTACACGCCGGGACGCCATTGCAGTGGGAGGTTGTTAAGCAACTAGAGATGTTCATAAGACTGGAGGAGTTTTGAACTCTGGATCCAGTGTACATGAAATCGATCCCTAGGTCTGCACAGGGTTTAGCGAAGAAGGTGTGTTAGAGACGTGACGGAAACAGAGGTGGTGTTTCTCGGAGATTTTATGTAGATAACATTTTATCATTGGCGACAATGTAAAAGTGTTGTCAGACATAAAATGGAGGTTGTCTAAATAAATCGAGATATAAGATTGAGAAGAAGTTAGAGCATGTTCTTAAGATCTTATGATCTAGAGATAAGAACATTGTACTTCTCCTAGACATCTTATACAATTAAGGTTTGTTTTAAACATGCATACTTCTGAGAAAGGTTATTGCCTTTCGAGAACAGAATTCATCTATCTAAGGTATGTGTCTTGAACACATGAAGGAGATAGATATAGACAAAGCAGTTCCCTACACTTCGAGTGTAAAGGGCTTTGTAGATGCAATGTTGTAAAACAAGAACCTGATATCAACTATGCGGTTTGCGTAGTGGGAGGATATCAAAGTAATCTGGATAAGAGATGTTCGAATGCTGCAAGAGTACTTTCATAGCACTGGCTTGAGCAAGACGAAATCTTCTTAGATTACAGATTCTCAGATCCAAAAATCAGAGAAGGACCAGTGAAAGTCGATATCAGGCTATGTGTTCACTTTTAGAAAGAGGTGGAACCATGAAATGAAAGAGTGATAAGCAGGATGCTTCTCAGACTCTCTCATGACCGAATGGCAGCCTCAGAGGCAGCGGAAGTTTTGGTTGGGTTCCGGGATAACCTCTTGACTTGGATATGACTCTTAGTTTACCAAAGGCTATTAGATAGCGGTGCACGGTGAACTAGAAGAGGTCATAAGTCAAAAGTGATGTTAACACATAGAGCAAGTACCACCTGATACGAGTCATCGTCAGGGAGACGACGTAGTAGTCACCAAGATAACTTCAGAGCGGCAACCTAGATTGCTCACTCACATAGTACTTCTCGGAAGTACACTTTAAAGCACGTGATGAGTATGGGAACCGGGAGTTTGGAGGAAATGACTAGACCTTAGTACAAGTGGGAGATTGTTGGAGTTGTGTACTTAATGTCTAGATTTAAGTAACGGTAAACTCCCGATCATAGCATTTAATCTATTTAATTAATAAACAATTATTTGCATTTAATTATATGCAAATCATGGTTCTGGATTTTATACGTTGTAGTTAGTATGGTGCTGCATGGGCGCACAGAAGATCATACTATCGGTTACTCGTATTTAATCGAACAGTTGCTCACGGCCTAGATGGACACGAACTAATCCATTGGTATAGTCGTTGTGTGAGAGAGAAAATAATTTATCTTAATTATTTTATCACACTTGTACACTTGGTGTATTGGGCGGATCAATTGAGACTCATCAATTAGGATTGCTCGGCGATAATTGATTTGAGACTCGGAGTATTTTATTCTTAATCCCTGAAACAATTGCGGGTGTGTATATTTAATATAAGTGACTTTGATTTACCAAAGGAATTAACCGATTTAATTATTGGGTTAATTACCGGTTAAGTTGGGTCACTATATTTTGTATATGGCATGCCGTGAATTCTTGAAGGGGCAGTGTATCCCGGAAGGGTTGATAATATCCCCGAGATGAGTTCATAAGGAATTATTGTGTAAACCTCATGAGTGGATTCGTTCCGCACAATAATTAAGGTTGAATGGTACTAGTCTCGGATTCAAGAGATGAATATAATTTATTAAGCAATAAATAAATTTATTCATGGATATTTAAATCTTAAATACACGGAATAAATAATACTAAGATGGAGAAATATTATTTGATATAATATGGAATAATATTGGGAGTGCAATTTTATTTATATAGTGGAAAATAAATAAAATTAATATTGATAAGAATTAATAGATTTGGGTTGGACCCAATTTAATTTTCAATATTGAAGCCCAATATTTATTCTCCTTATGATCCCCTTCGTAGCCTATATAAGCACTACATGGTCTTCACTTTTCACAACCTACGTTACGCCAATCATAAAGTTCTGAGAGTGAGGAAGATCCATAGGAATCCGATAGATCGTCGCCCACACGACGTTCGGACGAGGTGCAAGGAATACGCGGGAAGATCACAAGGTCGTCAACCGAATTCGTTTCTCCGTACAACGATTCGAGGTAATAATCGAGAACCCCCTTCTATGATTATTTGTGCGTTGAATAATTGTGATATATACATGAACGACGCGATCCGGGAAAACGACGATCATCGCGGACGGGGATTCGAGATCCCCGGCGAAGATCGAAGGGGGCGGTCGAAACCCTAGGGTTTGACCGCCCGGCGCGCGCGACGAGGGGCGAAGCCCCGGCTGGATGCCGGGGCACGCGATCGACTCCGGTCGATCGCTGGGGTGCCACGGGCTGGTGCCGTGGCGGACCCCAGCCGCCCTCGACGGCGGCGTGCGCACGAAGGGGGCCCCGGCTGAAGCCGGGGCGAGCGATCGACTCGGAAGTCGATCGCTAGGGCAGCCGCGGCTAGGCCGCGGCGGGTCAGCTGGGCTGACCGCCCTCCCCTCGATGGCGACGGCGGTGATGTCGCCGGACTCACCGCCACCCGGGGGCTGCCGGAGCAGCCCCAGCGATCGCCATGCACGGCGATCGCGAACCCCGCGGATGGGGTTCGGCTAGGGTTTAGCCGCGGGTTCATCCCGCGGCGACGCTCTTGTCGAGCCCGGTTCTTCGCGTGTGGTTCGCGTTCGTAGATCCGACTCGTGGGAGAAAATCGGCTGGGGGCGGGCTGCGTGTCTTCGGATGCGTAGTCTCCAAAGGTCGGACTCCTACGGATGAGTTGGTGTTCGTGCGATCTCCGGCGACGGGTTTTCGGTCGGGTTATCGTTTCCGCAATTTTGATAGCCCGGGACATCGAATCCCAGCAGCCCCCAAACCGGAGCCCCACCTCTAAATTTGGAGCTCGATGTTATCTATGAGGAGGAAGTGAATGCCATACAAGGAGGTCCACCGAGGAACGATCCATACTCCTCTAAGTACAACAACGGATGGAGGGACCATCCTAACTTTAGTTGGTCCAACAACAACAACCCACCGAGGCCCTCCGGTCAATACAACCAACCGAGACCTTCCGGCCCATCTCAAGGTCCTCGCCCCCCTTACAATGGTTCTCAACCTCAAAGGCCTACACTAATGGAGGAGTTCCGGGCCTATTTGAACATTACTTCGAGGAAGATGACCGAGCAAGATCAAAAGATAGCCGCCCTTGAGGCCGCCGTGAGGCATCTCGAGACTCAAAGTGGTCAACATTCTACGAGCCTTGGGGAGATCCACCAACAACTCCAAAAGGGGAAGTTTCCTAGCCAACCTTCCCAAGTACAAGCTATTACTATGCTACGTAGTGGCCGGATGGTGGATAATATGGTTAGAGATCCTATCTTGGAGGAGGAACCCGAAGGTGTACCGGAGAGAGAAGAGAGTCTAGAACCCGAAAAGATAGCCGAAGAGCCAATGCCGGCTAAAGAGCAAGTTCTACATAAGACAGAAAACCCATATCGGCCACCTAATCTTCCATACCCGGGCCGTCTTCGGAATGAGAAGCAAGACCGTCAATTCGAGGACATCTACAAACTCCTTTCCAAAGTGAACATTAACCTTCCTTTACTAGATGTCATCCGGACTATTCCGGCTTATGTGAAGTTTTTTAAGGACTTGGCATCCAAGAAGAGGAGGTTTCATGAAGATGAGAAGGTGGTGGTGTCCGAGGTTGCTAGTGCTATCTTGCAACATCAACTTCCGGCCAAACAAGGAGACCCCGGGAGTTTCAATATCAAAATTGCTCTCGGGAATGGGAGAGAAGTATCGGGGATGTTGGATTTAGGAGCCGGGATAAATCTTATGCCGTTTTGTGTGTACGAGCAACTAGAATTGGGCGATCTCAAGCCCACAAGGATGTGTCTCCAACTTGCCGATCAATCCGTGAGATATCCGAGGGGTGTAGTGGAAGATGTACTTGTGCAAGTTGGTGGTTTGATAGTCCCGGTGGACTTTGTTATTCTTGATGTGGGGGAAGTGAAGGAGAATGGCCGGGATCAGCCATCTTACTTGGGCGTCCGTTTATGGCCACGACGAACACTTTGATCGATGTGAAAAGTGGTTCTCTACAAATGACGGTGCTTGGTGAGACCGTAAATTTCTCGGCCCGAGATGGAAGGAAAATGCCGAGTACTCTAGCCATGGAGAATTGCTCTTATCTTGAATCTCTTGAGAGATTGACGGAGATTACATTCATAGAAGATAATGAGCCCCTTGCTTTATTGGAAATGGAGGATGGTTGTGAGGAGTTTGTTGATGGGGTGTTTATGATTGATGAGCCAAGGGATATGATTACCCCTCCATTGCCTAAGGTGGAGCTTAAGAAGCTACCTAGCCACCTCAAATATGTATTTCTTGAAGAGGGAGAGTCGAAGCCGTTGATTATTAGCTCCACCTTAAGCTTTGATGAGGAGGAGGCCTTGATGATGGTGTTGAAGAGAAATAGCAAGGCTTTTGGGTGGAGTTTGTCGGACTTGAAGGGAATTAATCCAGCTAAGTGCATGCATAGAATTGTATTGGAGGATGGAGCCGTCCCTAAGAGAGATTGACAAAGGAGGTTGAACCCCATTATGACGGAAGTGGTGAAGAGTGAAGTGTTGAAATTGCTAGATGAGGGATTAATTTTTCCGATTGGAGATAGCCGGTGGGTGAGCCCGGTGCATGTGGTTCCTAAGAAAGGAGGGATTACGGTTGTAGAGAACGATAAGAAGGAGCTAGTTCCCTCTCGGCTCATTACCGGGTGGAGAATGTGTATTGATTACCGCAAGCTCAATGCGGCTACAAGGAAGGACCATTTTCCTCTACCGTTCCTCGACCAAATGCTAGACAAGCTTGCCGGGCATTCCTTCTTTTGCTTGATGGATGGCCTCTCGGGTTATTTTCAATTTCTTATTGCTCCCGAGGATCAAGAGAAGACCACCTTCACCACTCCCCTAGGAACCTTTGCTTGGAGACGAATGTCGTTCGGCCTTTGCAATGCCCCCGGTACTTTCCAACGATGTATGATGTCCATCTTCTCGGACTTTATTGGGAATTTTCTTGAGGTGTTCATGGACGACTTTAGCCTCTTTGGAGATTCTTTTGGAGATACATTGTCTAAGTTGGAGAGGGTGCTTCAAAGATGTATAGAGTCTAACTTGACTCTTAGTTGGGAGAAGAGCCATTTCATGGTTCGTAGTGGTATTGTACTTGGGCACGTGGTTTCCGAGAAGGGAATTGAAGTTGACCCGGGCAAGGTGGCCGTGATTGCTAACTTACTGCTGGGATTCGATGTCCCGGGCTATCAAAATTGCGGAAACGATAACCCGACCGAAAACCCGTCGCCGGAGATCGCACGAACACCAACTCATCCGTAGGAGTCCGACCTTTGGAGACTACGCATCCGAAGACACGCAGCCCGCCCCCAGCCGATTTTCTCCCACGAGTCGGATCTACGAACGCGAACCACACGCGAAGAACCGGGCTCGACAAGAGCGTCGCCGCGGGATGAACCCGCGGCTAAACCCTAACCGAACCCCATCCGCGGGGTTCGCGATCGCCGTGCATGGCGATCGCTGGGGCTGCTCCGGCAGCCCCCGGGTGGCGGTGAGTCCGGCGACATCACCGCCGTCGCCATCGAGGGGAGGGCGGTCAGCCCAGCTGACCCGCCGCGGCCTAGCCGCGGCTGCCCTAGCGATCGACTTCCGAGTCGATCGCTCGCCCCGGCTTCAGCCGGGGCCCCCTTCGTGCGCACGCCGCCGTCGAGGGCGGCTGGGGTCCGCCACGGCACCAGCCCGTGGCACCCCAGCGATCGACCGGAGTCGATCGCGTGCCCCGGCATCCAGCCGGGGCTTCGCCCCTCGTCGCGCGCGCCGGGCGGTCAAACCCTAGGGTTTCGACCGCCCCCTTCGATCTTCGCCGGGGATCTCGAATCCCCGTCCGCGATGATCGTCGTTTTCCCGGATCGCGTCGTTCATGTATATATCACAATTATTCAACGCACAAATAATCATAGAAGGGGGTTCTCGATTATTACCTCGAATCGTTGTACGGAGAAACGAATTCGGTTGACGACCTTGTGATCTTCCCGCGTATTCCTTGCACCTCGTCCGAACGTCGTGTGGGCGACGATCTATCGGATTCCTATGGATCTTCCTCACTCTCAGAACTTTATGATTGGCGTAACGTAGGTTGTGAAAAGTTAAGACCATGTAGTGCTTGATGGAGTTATATTCTAAATGTCTAGTTTAGTGACAATATGGAACTCCTTATCTGTGTTTTTTCACTATCTATTAATCAAACTGTCGGCATTTTTGTCTATCATGTACTTGAATGCAATAGTCCTAGATATATACGTTGTAGACAGTATGGCGTGAGGAGACACGCGGAAGATCATACTGTCGGTTACTCGTATACTATAGAACAGAAGCTCACGACTTAGATGGACAGGGACAATCCATCGGTACGTCGTAGTGTGACTGGGTAATAGTTGGTCTTGACTATTATGTTACACTTGTACACTTGGTGTATTGAGCAGGACCACGGGAGGGCGTTCGATTTATACTAATCGACGTAATCGAACTAGACCTCAGAATTACGGATATACGAATTCTTAATCCCTATATAATTATAGGTGCGTATGTCCAATTCTCGATTCTTTAACTTGCCAATGAGTGAGACTAATTGATTAGTCGAGATACTCGGTAAATTGGGAATTGGAATTGTACACACGGCATGCTATAGATTATAGACAGGAAACCGTGTCCCGTTTATCGGGTTGATGACGTCCCCGAGATGAGCTCATAAAGTTTATCATGTAAACCCTGCAGGTGGATTTGTTCCACATGATAATAAGGATGAGTGGTACTAGTCTCGGATAATAAGAAACGAATTAATTTAATTATTAGTAATTAAATAAATTCGTGGACGTTCGATATCTTAAACACGGGGAAAGTCGTATATGTAATTTCGGCGGAATTATTATTGTTGAAATAATATTAAATTTATTTCGGGAATTCAATTATTATTATTTAGTGGAATTAATAATAATTAGAATTGTAATTAAAGGTTTTCCTTTAAGGACTCCTAGTTAATTAATATTGCAGTTCAGCCCGGAATTTATTTACCTAAGGGGTCCCTAGTGTAGCTCTATTTAAACCCCCCCCCTTGCCCTCTCCTAAACCTAACATTCGCCGCATTTATTTTTGCAGCAGAAATTAATTGCGTTAACGCAAATATAATTTCTTCTGTAAAAATCAATAAAGCTTTGCGCAATTATTTTATACAGAAAAGTAAAAGGGATATTGCGGTGGTTTATCAGAGAAGCAGAAAAGGTGAGACCAACAGATCGTTGCCCACACAACGGTTGGGATCGGGGCAGAGACATACACTAGCAATCGCTAAGGTCTCAACAATCGACCGAGAAGGTATGAGATCGGTTCTTATTCCGCACTTTTAATTCGATCTCTGTTTTTGCGTTAATCATACAACGAACCAAAGATCGGGTTCCGTGGCTTGGATGTGATGTTCTCGGACTGCTGGGAGTTTTCTGACCTCCGGCGTGGCAGTCGGATCGAGAAAATCTCATCGGAACAGCCGGAACGGGCGGATCGCGCTGCTGTTCGCAGCAGCCAGGCGACCGCCAGAGGAGCAAGCGCCCGCTCGCGACAGGTCGCGGGCGCTCGCCTGGGCAGCAAGCGCTCGCTTGCCTTGCTGCGCGAGCGCTCGCCTGGTGGGCAGGCGGTCGCCTGCTCCGGGCAGATCGCGAGCCGCGGCTTCGGCTGCGGCGGATGCGCGATCTCTTGGGCGGGTGGCTTTGGCTGTCCGGGGGTGACTTCCAGAAGTCGATTGGGGACGTCCGGATGTTCGAGTGTTCGAATGGATGTGTCCCGGGTAGTCGATTTCCAACAATTGGTATCAGAGCCGGTTATCGGTTCGTTGTATTTTTGCGCGTGTTACCTTGCAGGTTGAACCCGATTATTATGGCCAATTTATTTTTTTGATATTTTGTGCTGTATGTATGTGGTTTTGATTAAACTCTCGGGCTTGTCGAGATCGGTTTTATTTTTGGAAAGTTGCTTGTTTGTAATAGATAAAAACGACGGGTTGAGTCGTTAGGTTTATTTATCTTTTCGTTGGATCCGGGACTTGTATAGGGTCGATCAAAATGTATAGGATCGATACCGGACTTAGTAGAATAATTTTGTAATTAATTTCTGCTATTGGATCGAGACGAGATCGAAGCCCGGAGGAACGAGAATCGAAGTCGAGACGAGCAACGAGTTCGAGTTCCAAGAGACGTGCATTCAAGATTTTAAGGCCATAATAATCGGGCCACGTTAATTGCTTTCCTATGTGATTTACGTGTTTTATTATGTTTATTATTTTATGCATGTATATCCCTAAATCGTAAAATACTAAGTGGGAGAGGGATTGGAAACAATCCCGCGGTCTCCATTCTCTGTTTCGAGAGTGATGTGTATTGACTTACGAGTTGGCTTTAGTGTCATCCTCCCTATCGGATAAAGTCGATACACGGAAATCACTTTGATTGAAATTCGAATGAAATTCCAATTTTAAAATTGAACAATTAAGTTTTTCAAAAGCAATGCCTAATCTGTCTTTCAAAGACTAATTTCAACTCGACTCATTCTCACCCCGGGGAGTGGAATGGAGCCAAAGCGCTTGGTTATGTCGATGACACAGATTAGAGACATTCGAGTCATTTGATGACTAGATCGATTGTCTGGTTAGCTCCCTCACCCAGTGAGAGATAGGGCTCAATTGCATGATTGATCGCTGGTTAGAAACTTCGAGTTTCACTTACGAGATATCAAGCTTTGATTAACTAAATTGTGAAATTTATTAAATGGAATTCAATTAACAAAGTTGTTTGTTTAGTAAACGTCCACACTATCGTGGCTTACTAGACGGAAACGGAACTTTGGGTTAATTGAGGCTCGACAGTTATAGGAAATCGTAAAGGGACCGCATGTCAACGTAAACGTCCACACTAACGTGGCTTGCGGTGGGCGTGTAGTTTCCGAGCGGTTAACTTAGTACTGAGAAATGGTATACACTTAGGTACGCTTTACAGTATCCTCCCCATCGGAGTCACTGCTGTAATGATGTACGACCGAAGTAAAAGTCCAATTATAAAATCGTTTGGACTAGTATACGTCCACATGAACGTGGCATGCTAGTCTGATGGGATTTTAGGATTGATTGGTAAATTTAATGATATTAATTAAGGGAGTTGATATCGAATTAAATTTGACGGTTTGATTTGTCTCTTTTATAGATATGGCACTCAACCCACTGTCTGTGATACTAAAAGAGAACAAACTCACTGGTCCGAACTATATTGACTGGAAACGAAACTTGGACATTGTCCTGACTGCTGAGGAGTACAAATATGTACTCCATGAGTATTGTCCTAATGAACCTACTGATACCTCTACTCCTGAGGAAAAGGAAGCTCATCGGAAGTGGGTCAAGGCTAATCAGATGGCGCGGTGCTACATTTTGGCTTCTATGTCAAATGTGCTGCAACATCAGCATGAAGCCATGGACACTGCCTATGATATGATGCTTAACCTCAAGGATATGTTTGGTAGTCAGGATAGGGCAGCCAGGCAAGATGCCATGAGACAACTCATGACGGCCACTATGTCTGAAGGAACGCCCGTGAGGGATCACGTTCTTAGGATGATGGGCCATCTGAATGAGATAGAGATTATGGGAGGATCTATCGATGGGGAAACCCAGATCGATATAGTGCTCCAATCTCTGCCTAAGAGTTTTGAGCAGTTCCGCCTGAACTATAACATGAACAAGAGGTTATATACGTTGGCGGAACTCCTGACTGAACTCCAGGCGGCAGAGGGAATCTTTAAGAAATCTCATGCACTTGTGGCTGTGAAACTTCCTGGTCCTCCGGGGACTAAGAGGAAGAAGAAGCAAGGACGGAAACCCAGTGGACCCAGAAATGGTGGACCACAGAATGGAGTGAACAAGCCCAAGGGCAAGTGTTTCCGTTGCAAGCAGTCTGGACATTGGAAGTCGAATTGTCCTCTCAGACAAGGAGGTACGAACTTTTCCTTAGTCACTGAAACATGTTTAGCGGTGTTATCCACCGGCACCTGGTGTGTGGATACGGGAGCCACTGATCATGTCTGCAATTCTTTGCAGGGGTTCCAGGAAACCCGGCGGCTTAGAGAGGGAGAGATCACCATCTACATGGGCAACGCTACGAAAGTGGCGGCGGTTGCAGTGGGAGATGTTCATTTATCTTTTAATAATAAAGTTTTAGTATTGAATAATTGTCTTTATGTACCGAACTTTAGAAAGAACCTTGTTTCGGTTTCTAAGTTGGTTTTGAATAAATATTCTGTTTCTTTTGATAGTTCTGTTATTATCAAAAAGGATGGTGAGTATATCTGTTCTGGTACATTGATAGGCAACTTATATATACTGAATCCTGATTATTCCACGATGCAACGAGTAGAGTCTTTTAACACATCTAGTACCAATAAGAGAAAGGAGCCTTCTAGGATGAATCAAAAGTACTTATGGCATCTTAGGCTAGGTCATATTAACTTGGGCAGGATTCAAAGGTTGATAACTGATGGAATACTCAGTGGTGTGAAAGATGAGGACTTTCCAACCTGCGAATCATGCCTGGAAGGAAAAATGACCAAGCGACCTTTTAGTGATAAAGGGTATAGATCCAAGGAAGTACTAGAGTTGATTCACTCTGATTTGTGCGGGCCTTTATCTGTCCAAGCGAGAGGAGGTTATGAATATTTCGTAACCTTCACTGATGATTACTCAAGGTATGGTTTTATATACCTGATGCGCCGCAAGAGCGAGTGCTTTGACAAGTTCAAGGAGTACAAAGCTCTTGTGGAGAACCTTCATGGTAAAACCATAAAGACTCTACGATCTGATCGTGGAGGAGAGTACCTCTCGGGAGAGTTTAAGGCGTACTTATTAGAGAATGGGATTGACTCCCAGATGACTGCACCATACACGCCCCAGCAGAATGGTGTAGCAGAAAGAAGGAATAGGACTCTTATGGAAATGGTAAGATCTATGATGAGTTATTCAGACCTACCAGTTTCGTTCTGGGGATATGCCTTGGAAACAGCGGCGTATATACTGAACTTAGTTCCTTCTAAATCAGTCCCTAAGACGCCCTCGGAATTGTGGACCGGGCGAAAGCCGAACTTGAAACACATTCGGATCTGGGGTTGTCCAGCACATGTGCTGAAGCATGGGGCTGATAAATTGGAACCTCGTTCAGATATTCGGTTGTTTATAGGATATCCTAGAGGAACGAAAGGTGGTCTATTTTATAGTCCTCAGGACCAGAAGATCGTTGTTAGCACCAACGCTCGGTTCTTGGAAGAGGATTATATAATGGACCACAAGCCCAAGAGTGAGATAATACTAAACGAACTGAGAGGGGACGATCAAGGCTTAGATCCAACCGAACCGGGTGATACGCCACCACAGTCTGCACCTGTAGTTACTGAGGTTACACCGGAGCGTCGTCGTAGTGGGAGAGTTGTTCGACAACCCGATAGGTTCATGTTTATAGGTGAGTCTTCGGACTTGTTACCTGGAGAACATGAAGCCGATCCCTGGACCTACGGCGAGGCGCTTAAAGATCAAGATGCTCAGTCTTGGCAAAAAGCGATGAAATCTGAGATTGAATCAATGGATTCAAATCAGGTCTGGAATCTTGTAGCACCGCCCAAAGGTGTAAAAGCCATTGGTTGCAAGTGGGTGTACAAGAGAAAAAGAGGGTCTGACGGGAAGGTTGAAACCTTCAAGGCTAGGCTTGTTGCGAAAGGGTATACTCAGAAAGAAGGGATCGATTATGAGGAAACCTTTTCGCCGGTAGCTATGCTAAAGTCGATCCGGATTCTTTTGTCTATAGCAGCTCATATGGATTATGAGGTGTGGCAAATGGACGTCAAGACAGCATTCTTGAATGGGAATCTTGACAAGACCATTTACATGAGACAACCAGAAGGTTTCATTAAGAAAGGCCAAGAGCATCTAGTGTGTAAGCTAAACCGATCCATTTATGGATTGAAGCAAGCTTCTAGATCTTGGAACATGCGTTTTGATGAGGTTATCCAGTCTTATGGATTCATTCAAAGCATGGACGAGTCATGTGTATACCGGAGATGTGACGGAAATAGTGTGGCGTTTCTCGTGCTCTATGTAGACGACATTCTTCTAATTGGCAACAATGTGAAGATGTTGTCAGACATAAAGGGATGGTTGTCCAAGCAATTCGATATGAAAGACTTAGGACAAGTTGGGCATGTTCTTGGGATCAAGGTTATACGGGATCGCCAGAAAAGAACATTGAGCTTGTCCCAGGCTTCATATATTGATACGATTCTGGCTCGTTTCAACATGCAGAATTCCAAGAGAGGTGCTCAACCTTTCTGCCATGGAATTCGTCTATCTAAAGATATGTGTCCCAAAACACAAAAGGAGATAGACTACATGAAGAAGGTTCCTTACGCTTCGGCAGTAGGAAGTCTAATGTATGCAATGTTGTGCACGAGGCCTGATATCTGCTATGCCGTAGGCATGGTAGCTAGATATCAGAGTAACCCTGGACAGGGTCACTGGACTGCTGTAAAGAACATACTTAAGTACCTGCGAAGGACTAGGAATTATGTTCTGAGTTACAAAGCGTCCGAGTTGATTCCTATTGGTTACACAGACTCGGATTTCCAATCTGATAAGGATCAGCGAAAGTCTACATCAGGCTATGTGTTCACATTGGGAGGTGGAGCAATTTCATGGAAGAGTGTTAAGCAGAAATGCATTTCGGACTCTACCATGGAAGCCGAATATGTAGCAGCCTCTGAGGCAGCTAAAGAATCGGTGTGGCTCCGGAACTTCCTTATGGACTTGGATGTGGTTCCTAAGATGCCTAGAGCTATCACAATTTATTGTGACAATAGCGGTGCAGTGGCAAATGCAAAGGAACCACGAGCCCACAATGCGAGTAAACACATAGATCGCAAGTACCACCTGATTAGAGAGATCGTCAGGAGAGGCGATGCGGTTGTCACCAAGATTGCATCAGCGGATAACCTGGCTGACCCCTTTACGAAGGCACTTCCAGCGGAAGCGTTCAAGATACACGTGAAGGGGATGGGTATCGGATGTATGGTAGAGGGCAACTAGACTTTTTAGTATAAGTGGGAGATTGATGGAGTTATATTCTAAATGTCTAGTTTAGTGACAATATGGAACTCCTTATCTGTGTTTTTTCACTATCTATTAATCAAACTGTCGGCATTTTTGTCTATCATGTACTTGAATGCAATAGTCCTAGATATATACGTTGTAGACAGTATGGCGTGAGGAGACACGCGGAAGATCATACTGTCGGTTACTCGTATACTATAGAACAGAAGCTCACGACTTAGATGGACAGGGACAATCCATCGGTACGTCGTAGTGTGACTGGGTAATAGTTGGTCTTGACTATTATGTTACACTTGTACACTTGGTGTATTGAGAAGGACCACGGGAGGGCGTTCGATTTATACTAATCGACGTAATCGAACTAGACCTCAGAATTACGGATATACGAATTCTTAATCCCTATATAATTATAGGTGCGTATGTCCAATTCTCGGTTCTTTAACTTGCCAATGAGTGAGACTAATTGATTAGTCGAGATACTCGGTAAATTGGGAATTGGAATTGTACACACGGCATGCTATAGATTATAGACAGGAAACTGTGTCCCGTTTATCGGGTTGATGACGTCCCCGAGATGAGCTCATAAAGTTTATCATGTAAACCCTGCAGGTGGATTTGTTCCACATGATAATAAGGATGAGTGGTACTAGTCTCGGATAATAAGAAACGAATTAATTTAATTATTAGTAATTAAATAAATTCGTGGACGTTCGATATCTTAAACACGGGGAAAGTCGTATATGTAATTTCGGCGGAATTATTATTGTTGAAATAATATTAAATTTATTTCGGGAATTCGATTATTATTATTTAGTGGAATTAATAATAATTAGAATTGTAATTAAAGGTTTTCCTTTAAGGACTCCTAGTTAATTAATATTGCAGTTCAGCCCGGAATTTATTTACCTAAGGGGTCCCTAGTGTAGCTCTATTTAAACCCCCCCCTTGCCCTCTCCTAAACCTAACATTCGCCGCATTTATTTTTGCAGCAGAAATTAATTGCGTTAACGCAAATATAATTTCTTCTGTAAAAATCAATAAAGCTTTGCGCAATTATTTTACACAGAAAAGTAAAAGGGATATTGCGGTGGTTTATCAGAGAAGCAGAAAAGGTGAGACCAACAGATCGTTGCCCACACAACGGTTGGGATCGGGGCAGAGACATACACTAGCAATCGCTAAGGTCTCAACAATCGACCGAGAAGGTATGAGATCGGTTCTTATTCCGCACTTTTAATTCGATCTCTGTTTTTGCGTTAATCATACAACGAACCAAAGATCGGGTTCCGTGGCTTGGATGTGATGTTCTCGGACTGCTGGGAGTTTTCTGACCTCCGGCGTGGCAGTCGGATCGAGAAAATCTCATCGGAACAGCCGGAACGGGCGGATCGCGCTGCTGTTCGCAGCAGCCAGGCGACCGCCAGAGGAGCAAGCGCCCGCTCGCGACAGGTCGCGGGCGCTCGCCTGGGCAGCAAGCGCTCGCTTGCCTTGCTGCGCGAGCGCTCGCCTGGTGGGCAGGCGGTCGCCTGCTCCGGGCAGATCGCGAGCCGCGGCTTCGGCTGCGGCGGATGCGCGATCTCTTGGGCGGGTGGCTTTGGCTGTCCGGGGGTGACTTCCAGAAGTCGATTGGGGACGTCCGGATGTTCGAGTGTTCGAATGGATGTGTCCCGGGTAGTCGATTTCCAACAGTGCTTATATAGGCTACGAAGGGGATCATAAGGAGAATAAATATTGGGCTTCAATATTGAAAATTAAATTGGGTCCAACCCAAATCTATTAATTCTTATCAATATTAATTTTATTTATTTTCCACTATATAAATAAAATTGCACTCCCAATATTATTCCATATTATATCAAATAATATTTCTCCATCTTAGTATTATTTATTCCGTGTATTTAAGATTTAAATATCCATGAATAAATTTATTTATTGCTTAATAAATTATATTCATCTCTTGAATCCGAGACTAGTACCATTCAACCTTAATTATTGTGCGGAACGAATCCACTCATGAGGTTTACACAATAATTCCTTATGAACTCATCTCGGGGATATTATCAACCCTTCCGGGATACACTGCCCCTTCAAGAATTCACGGCATGCCATATACAAAATATAGTGACCCAACTTAACCGGTAATTAACCCAATAATTAAATCGGTTAATTCCTTTGGTAAATCAAAGTCACTTATATTAAATATACACACCCGCAATTGTTTCAGGGATTAAGAATAAAATACTCCGAGTCTCAAATCAATTATCGCCGAGCAATCCTAATTGATGAGTCTCAATTGATCCGCCCAATACACCAAGTGTACAAGTGTGATAAAATAATTAAGATAAATTATTTTCTCTCTCACACAACGACTATACCAATGGATTAGTTCGTGTCCATCTAGGCCGTGAGCAACTGTTCGATTAAATACGAGTAACCGATAGTATGATCTTCTGTGCGCCCATGCAGCACCATACTAACTACAACGTATAAAATCCAGAACCATGATTTGCATATAATTAAATGCAAATAATTGTTTATTAATTAAATAGATTAAATGCTATGATCGGGAGTTTACCGTTACTTAAATCTAGACATTAAGTACACAACTCCAACAATCTCCCACTTGTACTAAGGTCTAGTCATTTCCTCCAAACTCCCGGTTCCCATACTCATCACGTGCTTTAAAGTGTACTTCCGAGAAGTACTATGTGAGTGAGCAATCTAGGTTGCCGCTCTGAAGTTATCTTGGTGACTACTACGTCGTCTCCCTGACGATGACTCGTATCAGGTGGTACTTGCTCTATGTGTTAACATCACTTTTGACTTATGACCTCTTCTAGTTCACCGTGCACCGCTATCTAATAGCCTTTGGTAAACTAAGAGTCATATCCAAGTCAAGAGGTTATCCCGGAACCCAACCAAAACTTCCGCTGCCTCTGAGGCTGCCATTCGGTCATGAGAGAGTCTGAGAAGCATCCTGCTTATCACTCTTTCATTTCATGGTTCCACCTCTTTCTAAAAGTGAACACATAGCCTGATATCGACTTTCACTGGTCCTTCTCTGATTTTTGGATCTGAGAATCTGTAATCTAAGAAGATTTCGTCTTGCTCAAGCCAGTGCTATGAAAGTACTCTTGCAGCATTCGAACATCTCTTATCCAGATTACTTTGATATCCTCCCACTACGCAAACCGCATAGTTGATATCAGGTTCTTGTTTTACAACATTGCATCTACAAAGCCCTTTACACTCGAAGTGTAGGGAACTGCTTTGTCTATATCTATCTCCTTCATGTGTTCAAGACACATACCTTAGATAGATGAATTCTGTTCTCGAAAGGCAATAACCTTTCTCAGAAGTATGCATGTTTAAAACAAACCTTAATTGTATAAGATGTCTAGGAGAAGTACAATGTTCTTATCTCTAGATCATAAGATCTTAAGAACATGCTCTAACTTCTTCTCAATCTTATATCTCGATTTATTTAGACAACCTCCATTTTATGTCTGACAACACTTTTACATTGTCGCCAATGATAAAATGTTATCTACATAAAATCTCCGAGAAACACCACCTCTGTTTCCGTCACGTATCTAACACACCTTCTTCGCTAAACCCTGTGCAGACCTAGGGATCGATTTCATGTACACTGGATCCAGAGTTCAAAACTCCTCCAGTCTTATGAACATCTCTAGTTGCTTAACAACCTCCCACTGCAATGGCGTCCCGGCGTGTAACAGTAACAACATTAGGTGCAGTTAGTGGTGTACTACTACTCGGTCAGGCTGGTTCTCAGTCTTTCCCTTTCCTCATTTTTAAAGTATTTTGTCAATTAGGGCATTGCAGTTCATCTAATAGTTTTTCTTCTATGAACCGGACGAGACGTCCCTCTGGTTCATAGTACTATAGAACACACAATACTTCGTTCATCTAGGATATCCTACAACCGTATTGAATATGTTGTTGTCTCCAGGAATATCCATAGAACTTAGGTAATTCCGAACAACTTGTTCTCTTTTTATTAGATTTCTATTTCTTTACAACGCACCATCTCTACACGTAAGTGCACGGCGTGTCTCTTTGGGAATTAATCCCAATCTTTGATTATGCTATGTGTTATCTAGATAGGTGATGGCCTCCGCGACCGAGTCACAGGCTTCTAATGGATATACTTTGATGGTTCCCCATAATAGCTTTGTGTCCATTGACAAGTCAAAACACTTTGCTTTTATGGCACATCAAGCATTCTAATCCATCACTGAGTATTCTTTGAAAGAATTACTCATACCTCTCTAATATACACATATGTTTGCATATCTAATCATTTCCAATACTCTTCTGAATTCTATCCTTTTTCCAGAAAGGTTTGCTTAGACGTATTATCCTCCAAATTCAATCCTTAGGTCGGAAGGTCCATTCCTTCAACTATAATTGATCAAATCAATTTCGACCATATGAATTTTATTTGAAAATACTACTAAGTATAAGATTTCATAAGTATAATGATAAAGAAATATCTAATAAGTAAAACAAGTTATATATAACGGTTTGTTGTATCGTGGTAGACTAAGGATTCATCATTCACATATTGCTATCTAATGTACCATAATGAATATCACCATTATTTCTTATCCAAACCATCCAATGATTAAAGAAATAAAATATCCATTAATAAAGAAAAACAGAACGAAGTTCTTTTTCAAAATAAAAGGGGTACATAAGCAATAACTGAAATGAAAACTTAAAACAGATAAATGTCTTCCACCGCAACCGCTGCTACCCCAACAGCTTCGCCCATGTAGACTCGAATTCTTCTTCTCTAAGTCGCCGGGTTTTCTGGAACCCCTACATTCAAAAATGCACATACCGTCAGTGGTTCCATATCTACACACCAGAATTCTGGTAGATAATACCGCTGACTATGTTTTTACGACTAAAGAAAGATTCGTACCTCTGAGAGGACATTCAGACTTCCAGTGTCCCATCTTGTTGCATCGGAAGCACTTACCCTTTGGCTTTGCAGCCCCCACTTGTGGTGCAGTCCTCTTGACACCACTGGGTTTCCAGGCTTGCTTCCTCTTCTTGCCCCTACCTCCACCAGGCTTAAAGCCTTTGGACTTGGTAGCTACAAGCGCTTGAGACTTGCCCTTCTTGTAGATCCCCTCTGCCGCCTTTAGTTCAGTCAGGAGTTGCGCAAGAGTATAAGATAGTTTACCCATATTATAGCTCATACGAAACTGCTCAAAACTAGGGGCCAGAGACTGGAGTATGATGTCGACTTGCGTCTCAGCATCAATAGAAGCTCCTAGGACCTCAAGTTCATTCAACAAACTCATCATCTTAAGAACGTGCTCCCCAACGGGCGTTCCTTCAGACTGAGTAGTCGACATAAGGACTCTCATGGCTTCTTGCCTTGCCGCACGATCTTGCTCCCCAAACATCTCCTTGAGGTTAAACATCATATCATAGGCAGTGTCCATTGGCTCATGTTGGGTTTGGAGTACATTTGACATGGAAGCCAAAATATAACACCTAGCCATTTCATCAGCCTTTTTCCACTTCCGATATGCCAGTTTCTCCTCATCAGTTGAGGCAGCCGTGGGCTCGGCAGGGCACACTTCATGGAGTACATACTTGTACTCTTCCGAAGTTAGGACAATGTCTAAATTTCTCTTCCAATCAATATAGTTGGTGCCAGTGAGCTTATGCTCCTTGAGTATCATAGAAAGTGGGTTCATAGCTATTCTCTAAACCTATAAGCACATTTAAACAAACAATTAATTTAATATCCGATATTATCTCCCTTAAATAATATCATTAAATTACTAATCACATCTAAAATCCCATCAGGTAAGGCAAGCCACGTGGTGTGGACGTTTACCCACCCAAATGATTTAGCAATTAGATTTTCTTTGGTCATACATCGCTTATAGCGGAACCTCGTGGGGAGGAATACTATAAGGCGTATCTAAGTGTAAACCATTACTCAGCACCGAAGTGAATTGTTAGGAACTGCTACATTACCGCAAGCCACGTGGTGTGGACGTTTACGACAACTTCACAACTCTTCACAATTCCTTACAACTGTCTACATCAATTAATCCAAAATCCGTCAGTGCAGCAAGCCACGTGGTGTGGACGTTTACTTCACTAAGAGATTTTTATAATTGACTCCCAATTACTTGATCCATTTAATCTCGTAAATCAATACGTGGAGAATCATAAGTGAAACTCGAAGTTTCTAACCAGTGATTCACCATGCGAACGACCCTATCTCTCATAAATGAGGGAGCCGAGCAGACAAGCGACCCATCTATCAAAGAATGGCACGGAAGTCTCTAATTTGTGTCCTCCACATGACCAAGTGGCTCTGGCTCCATTCCACTCCCCGGGGTGAGAATGAGTCGACTTGAAGTCAGTTTCAGAAAAACAAATTAGGCATTGTTTGATAAACTTGATCAATGTTTCTTGTAAGAGGAATTACAAGAATTCTCCTCCAATGACACATCTATACGAACTTCAAAAGTCCATAAGAGTCACCAAGAGAACAGTAATGGAGACCATGGGAATGTTTCCATCCCCTCTCCCACTTAGCTTTTTATAATAAAGGGATACGCTATCTAATGCATAATTAAACACATAAGCATGCATGAAAGCAATAAAACACATAGCACATAGTCAAAAATAATGCTAGAGAAATTATTTTTCTCCGACTATCATGGCTTTATCTTCATATGCATCTTCTAGTCTTCAGTCTTCGTTTCTTGAATGCTCCATGTGACGAGAATATTAATCTCTAATATTTAAATCTATTTATTTTCAATTAATCCAAAAGTTACTTAATTCGAAAATTAAGTCAATCGAATATATCAAAAATAAAATTAAATATTATTAATATTTTTATTTATTTATTTTCCTATCTAGTTCTTATTAAATCTTTAGAATAATCTATCCAAGTAAAACTTGGAATATTCTAGAAGATATCTATAATAGAACAAGGAAATAAAATAAATAAATTAGGACTACTACTTTTCAAATTTATTTTTATTCCTAATCCATGAATATTCCCTTGAGTAGGAATAATCAAATAGGAAAAATAAATTTAGTACTAAATTAATTAAATTTCTAATCTATGAATATTTTCATGAAGGAAATAAATCAATAGAAAATAAAATTAATTTAAATTAATTCTTTTCCTAATCCATGAGAGTTTCCATAAAGGAAAGTACTCAAATAGGAAAAATCCGAATTAATTTGGAAAGTAGATTTTTGTAAGAATAGCACGGGATTAGGAGATCCCACGCCATCCCCACGATGATGGATCGGCCGGCCACTCGGGAGGAGCGCCGCCACCGCCTAGCCACACCGGCTAGGCTATGGGTCGATCACCACCATGTGATCGATCCCAAGCCCTAGTCTTCTCGTCACTTCTTCGTCTTCCGGCGATCGTCTCAACATCGAACCAACGTAATTAAAATTACAAAATTTAAATTACAATTCCGGTATCGATTCTAAACATGAAATCGACCCTATACATTTTCCGGAAAATAAAGTACGTAATAATAAATCCTAAATTCGGTCAACCCCCGAATTTTTACTATTACAAACATTCAACCACACAAAACGAATCTCGACATGTCCGAGAGTTTAATAATCATGATAATTAATTAAAAACAATTAATTAAATCCAACCATGATAGCCGGAAATCCTGCAAGGTAGAACAATAATCGAACATATACATGAACACGAAACCGAACGCTCTGATACCAATTGCTGGGATTCGATGTCCCGGGCTATCAAAATTGCGGAAACGATAACCCGACCGAAAACCCGTCGACGGAGATCGCACGAACACCAACTCATCCGTAGGAGTCCGACCTTTGGAGACTACGCATCCGAAGACACGCAGCCCGCCCCCAACCGATTTTCTCCCACGAGTCGGATCTACGAACGCGAACCACACGCGAAGAACCGGGCTCGACAAGAGCGTCGCCGCGGGATGAACCCGCGGCTAAACCCTAGCCGAACCCCATCCGCGGGGTTCGCGATCGCCGTGCATGGCGATCGCTGGGGCTGCTCCGGCAGCCCCCGGGTGGCGGTGAGTCCGGCGACATCACCGCCGTCGCCATCGAGGGGAGGGCGGTCAGCCCAGCTGACCCGCCGCGGCCTAGCCGCGGCTGCCCTAGCGATCGACTTCCGAGTCGATCGCTCGCCCGGCTTCAGCCGGGGCCCCCTTCGTGCGCACGCCGCCGTCGAGGGCGGCTGGGGTCCGCCACGGCACCAGCCCGTGGCACCCCAGCGATCGACCGGAGTCGATCGCGTGCCCCGGCATCCAGCCGGGGCTTCGCCCCTCGTCGCGCGCGCCGGGCGGTCAAACCCTAGGGTTTCAACCGCCCCCTTCGATCTTCGCCGGGGATCTCGAATCCCCGTCCGCGATGATCGTCGTTTTCCCGGATCGCGTCGTTCATGTATATATCACAATTATTCAACGCACAAATAATCATAGAAGGGGGTTCTCGATTATTACCTCGAATCGTTGTACGGAGAAACGAATTCGGTTGACGACCTTGTGATCTTCCCGCGTATTCCTTGCACCTCGTCCGAACGTCGTGTGGGCGACGATCTATCGGATTCCTATGGATCTTCCTCACTCTCAGAACTTTATGATTTGCATAATGTAGGTTGTGAAAAGTGAAGACCATGTAGTGCTTATATAGGCTACGAAGGGGATCATAAGGAGAATAAATATTGGGCTTCAATATTGAAAATTAAATTGGGTCCAACCCAAATCTATTAATTCTTATCAATATTAATTTTATTTATTTTCCACTATATAAATAAAATTGCACTCCCAATATTATTCCATATTATATCAAATAATATTTCTCCATCTTAGTATTATTTATTCCGTGTATTTAAGATTTAAATATCCATGAATAAATTTATTTATTGCTTAATAAATTATATTCATCTCTTGAATCCGAGACTAGTACCATTCAACCTTAATTATTGTGCGGAACGAATCCACTCATGAGGTTTACACAATAATTCCTTATGAACTCATCTCGGGGATATTATCAACCCTTCCGGGATACACTGCCCCTTCAAGAATTCACGGCATGCCATATACAAAATATAGTGACCCAACTTAACCGGTAATTAACCCAATAATTAAATCGGTTAATTCCTTTGGTAAATCAAAGTCACTTATATTAAATATACACACCCGCAATTGTTTCAGGGATTAAGAATAAAATACTCCGAGTCTCAAATCAATTATCGCCGAGCAATCCTAATTGATGAGTCTCAATTGATCCGCCCAATACACCAAGTGTACAAGTGTGATAAAATAATTAAGATAAATTATTTTCTCTCTCACACAACGACTATACCAATGGATTAGTTCGTGTCCATCTAGGCCGTGAGCAACTGTTCGATTAAATACGAGTAACCGATAGTATGATCTTCTGTGCGCCCATGCAGCACCATACTAACTACAACGTATAAAATCCAGAACCATGATTTGCATATAATTAAATGCAAATAATTGTTTATTAATTAAATAGATTAAATGCTATGATCGGGAGTTTACCGTTACTTAAATCTAGACATTAAGTACACAACTCCAACACTTACCACCTCCCGTAAATGTGAAGGGCATAGGGAGTTTTCTTGGGCACGCCGGGTTCTACCGGAGATTTATTAAGGACTTCTCGAAGATTAGCCAACCTCTATGCCACCTTCTCTCCCAAGATGTTGAATTCGTGTTCGATGAGGAGTGTATGAAGGCCTTTGAGTTGTTGAAGGAGAAACTCACCACGGCTCCGGTTGTTTGTGCCCCCGATTGGACACTACCGTTTGAGATCATGTGTGATGCCTCCAACCTTGCCGTGGGTGCCGTATTAAGCCAAAGGGTGAACAAAGTATCTCGGGTGATCTACTATGCTAGCTCGACGTTGGCCGATGCCCAACTCAACTACACCACCACCGAGAAGGAGTTGTTGGCGGTTATGTTCTCATTAGAGAAATTCCGGGCTTATATCATCGGGTCGAAGGTTATTGTCTTTAGTGACCATGCGGCTCTCCGGTACCTCCTAACTAAGCCTCACTCTAAGCCTCGCTTGATCCGTTGGGTGCTTCTACTCCAAGAGTTCGATTTGGAGATCCGAGATCGTAAAGGGAGTGAGAATGTCGTTGCCGATCACCTCTCTAGGCTCGACTCGTTTGGAGAACTTCTAAAGGACAACCATTATTCGGTAATCTCCGAATCTCTACCTTATGAAAATCTTATGCTAGTGTCTCCCCTTCCTTGGTTTGCGGACATTGTTAATTATCTTGCCGCCGGATTGATGAGAGATGGGATGACATCTCAAGAGAAGAAGAGATTTGTGAAATATTGTAGGGATTTCTATTGGGATGATCCGTATTTGTTTAAAAGACGAGGTGGTGAGAAGGTGTTTGCCTGAGGAGGAGCAAAGGGATGTGTTGGTGTGTTTCCACTCGGAGCTTTGTGGTGGGCACTTTGGTGGAAAGAAGACGGCCTATAAGGTGTTGCAATCCGGGTTATATTGGCCGACGATTTTCAAGGATTCTGTGGAATTTTGTTTGAGGTGTGACCGGTGCCAAAGGGTTGGAAATATTGGGAGAAGGAATGAGATGCCTCTCAATAATCATCTTCCGGTCGAGATCTTTGATGTGTGGGGGATAGATTTCATGGGACCGTTCCCGTCTTCCCGTGGGTACGAGTACATACTTCTAGCCGTGGATTATCTTTCTAAATGAGTCGAGGCAATTCCGACCGCTAAATGTGACGCGGCTACGGTGATCAAGTTCCTACAAAATCACATTCTCTCTCGATTCGGGTTTCCGAAGGCCATTATTAGCGATGGTGGTTCACACTTTTGTAACAAGTTGTTTGAGAAGTTGATGAAGAACAATGGGATTCACCACAAGGTTGCCACGGCTTACCACCCACAAACCTAGGGTCAAGCGGAGACGAGCAACAAGCAAGTGAAGGGAATTTTGGAGAAAACGGTTAAGCCGTCTAGGAAGGATTGGTCGGATCGACTTCTTGATGCTTTGTGGGCTTATCGTACGGCTTACAAAACTATACTTGGTATGAGCCCCTACCGTCTTGTCTATGGGAAAGCATGCCACCTTCCTTTTGAGATCGAGCATAAAGCATATTGGGCAATTAAGGCGACTTCCTTGGACTTAGCTCGTGGTGGAGAAGAGAGGATTTTACAAATGTCGGAATTGGAGGAGTTGAGGAATGAAGCATATGAGAACGCCCGGATTTCTAAGGAGAAGACGATGATTGCCCATGACAAAAGACTCGTGCCTAAGGAGCTCTATGCGGGAATGAAAGTTCTTTTGTTCAACTCACGACTCCGATTATTTCCGGGAAAGCTCAAATCTCGGTGGAGTGGCCCGTTCGAAGTTATCGAGGTGTTTCCTTATGGCGTGGTGAAGTTGTACAATCCTCGGGCTAGGAATACTTTCTGCTGGAAATCGATATCCCGGGCTATTAAAATTTGCGGAAAATAATAACCCGACCGAAATCCTCGATCGTCGGAGAACCAACCGCGAACCACCGTACGAGCCGGAGCTCAACCGAGCACCACCACGGTCCGCCCGTGGTGCCCAGCCGAGCCCCCGCACGGGGCTCGCGATCATCTCGCGATGATCGCTGGGATGCCTCACGGCATCCCCGGGGCTGCTCGTAGCAGCCCCGCAACGAGCTCACGGCTCGCTGCCCAGCAAGGCCTAGCCCCCGCACGCATCCGCTGCGGGCGAACCCGCAGCACGTACGGGGTCGCTGCGGGTGACCCCGCAGCTTACCCGCGATCGATCCTAGGATCGATCGCACCCCTCGGCTTCGGCCGAGGGTTTCTCCTAGCCGCCCCGCACCGGCGGTCCGAACCCTAGGGTTCGACCGCCACCTTCGATCCTCGCCGGGGATCTCGAATCCCCGTCCCCGAGGTTCGTCGTTTTCCCGGATCGTGCGTTCATGTATGTATCACAATCAATTCACATAAAATCATAGAAGGGAGTATATGATTTTACCTTTTGATTCGTTGTGCGGAGAAACGAACTCAATTGATGACCTTACGATCTTCCCACGTATTCCTTGCACTAGCTTGAACGTCGGGTGGGCGACGATCATCCAAGCTTATGGATCCTCTTCAACTCTCTAGAATATCAAGTATGATAATCTTGTCTTATGAAAAAGTGAAGACCATGTAGCGCTTTTATAGGCTACGTAGGGGATCTAAAGGAGGTGGAATATTGGGCTTCCAATATTAATGATTAAATTGAGCCCAAGCCCAAATCTATTAATCTCCCATTAATATTAATTAATTTATTTTCCACTATATAAATTAATTGCACTCCCAATATTAAACCATATTATATCAAATAATATTTCTCCGGTAGTATTATTTATTCCGTGTATTTAAGATTTAAATATCCATGAATAAAATTAATTTATTGCTAATTAATTTATTCATCTCTTGAATCCGAGACTAGTACCATTCAACCTTAATTATTGTGCGGAACGAATCCACTCATGAGGTTTACACAATAATTCCTTATGAACTCATCTCGGGGATATTATCAACCCTTCCGGGATACACTTTCCCGTCAAGTATTCACGGCATGCCATATATAAAATATAGTGACCCAACTTAATTAACCGGTAATTAACCCAATAATTAAATCGGTTAATTCCTTTGGAAAATCAAAGTCACATATATTAAATATACACACCCGCAATACTATCGGGGATTAAGAATAAAATACTCTGAGACTTGAATCGATTATCTCAAGGCAATCCTAATCGACAAATCTCAAGCGATCCGCCCAATACACCAAGTGTACAAGTGTGATAAAATAATTAAGACAAATTATTTTCTCTCTCACACAACGACTATACCGATGGATTGGTTCGTGTCCATTTAGGTCGTGAGCAACTGTTCGATTAAATACGAGTAACCGATAGTATGATCTTCTGTGTGACGTCGCACACCATACTAACTACAACGTATAGAATCCAGGACTATATTTTGCACATATTTAATTATCAATAATTAAATGCAAACAATTGTTTATTAATTTAATAGATTAAATGCTATGACCGGGAGTTTACCGTTACTTAAATCTAGACATTAAGTACACAACTCCAACAATCTCCCACTTGTACTAAGGTCTAGTCATTTCCTCCAAACTCCCGACTCCCATACTCATCACGTGCTTAGAGTTGTACTTCCTAGAAGTACTGTGTGAATGAGCACTCTAGGTTGCCGCTCTGAAGTTATCTTGGTGACTACTGCATCGTCTTCCTCGACGATGACTCGTATCAGATGGTACTTGCTCTATGTGTTATCATCACTTTTGACTTATGACTTCTTCCAGTTTACCGTGCACCGCTATCCAATAGACTTTGGTAAACTAAGAGTCATATCCAAGTCAAGATGTTATCCCGGAACCTAACCAAAACTTCCGCTGCCTCTGAGGCTGCTAATTCGGTTATGAGAGAGTCTGAGAAGCGTCCTGCTTATCACTCTTTCATTTCATGGTTCCACCTCCTTCTAAAAGTGAACACATAGTCTGATATCGACTTGCACTGGTCCTCTTCTGATTTAAGATCTGAGAATTTGTAATCAAAGAAGATTTCGTCTTGCTTAATAATCCAGTACTTCGCAAGTACTATTACAGCATCCGAAAATCTCTTGTCTAGATTACCTTGATATCCTCCCACTACACAAACCGCATAGTTGATATCAGGTTCTTGTTTTACAACATTGCATCTATAAAGCTTTCCATACTAGAAGTATAGGAAACTGCTTTTTCCTCATCTATCTCCTTCATGTGTTCGAACACATACCCTTTAGATAGATGTATATTCTGTCTCTAAAAGGCAATAACCTTTCTCAGAAGTATGCATGTTTAAAACAAACCATAATCGTATAAGATATCTAGGAGAAGTACAATGTTCTTATCCTTAGATCGAAAGATCTCAAGAACATGCTCTAACTTCTACTCAATCTTATATCTCGATTCATTTAGACAACCATTATCTTATGGTTGACAACATTTTCTACATTGTTGCCAATGATGAAATTGTCATCTACATAAAATCTCCGAGAAACACCACCTTGTTTCTATTACATCTCCAATACACCTATCGTCGATGCCTTTTGATGAATCCATCAAATGGACTATCCCATCAATTCGCAAGTTCCACGATTTATAGCTTTGTTTCAATCCATAAATGGATTTACTAAGCTTGTACTCTAAATGATCTTGCCTCTTAACAATAATCCTTATTGTTTTCTAAGCAGGCACATTTAGATCCAGTACTGCCTTTGTGCAGAGCTAGGGGTCGATTTCATCTTTACTAGATCCAGAGTCCGAAACTCTTCTAGTCTTATGAACATCTGCGGTTGTCTTAACAACCTCCCACTGCAATGGCGTCCCGGTGTATAATAGTAATAATAGTAGGTGCAGTGTGTGGTGTACTTCTACTCGGCTTGACTGGTTCCTAGTCTCTGTCCATTTTCTCATTCCAAGGTACTGCATCAGTTCGGGCTTTGTGGTTCTTCTAATAGTCTTTCTCTAAGAACCGGGCGTTACACGTCCTTCTGGTTCATAGTACTATAGAACACACAATACTTTGTTCATCTAGGATACCCTACAACCATATCGAATATGCCGTTGTCTCCAGGAATATCCATAGAACATAGGTAGTTCCGAACAACTTGTTCTTTCACTATTAGAATTCTATTTCTTACTGACTCACCATCTCTACACGTAAGTGTATGGTGTAGTCATTTGAGACTTAATCTCAATCTTTGATTATGCTATGTGTTATGTGGTAGCCTCCGCGACTAAGTCGCAGGCTTCCAGTGGATATACTTTGAAGGTTCCCCATAATTGCTTTGTGACTAAAACACTTTGATTTTATGGCACATCAAGCATTCTAATCCATCTTCGAGTATTCTTAAAAGAACTACTCACATCTTACACATATATCTGCATATATCATTGATCATTCTCAATACTTGTCTGAATTCTATCTTTTACCGAAAAGTATGCTTAGTTGTATTATCTTCCAAACTTGATTCTTAGGTCGGAAGGTCCATTCCTTCAACTATAATTGATCAAATCAATTTCAACCTTTTGAATCTTATTTGAATAAATACTACTAAGTATAAGAATTCACAAGTATAATGATTTTAACAAGAAATATATCTAAATAGTAAAACAAGTTATAGAACGGTTTGTTGCATCGTGGTAGACTAAGGATTCATCATTCACATATTGCTATCTAATGTACCAGAATAGATAATACCCATTATTTCTTATCAAAATCATCACCATGATTAAAGAAATAAAATATCCATTCATAAATAATAGAAATCCAGAACAAAAGTTCTTTCTAAAATAAAGGGTACATAATGCAATAAACTTGAAATGAAATCCTATTTAACTACTAAAGCAGATAAATGTCTTCCACTGCAACAGCTGCCTCCTCTACAGCTTTCGCCCGTGTAGACTCGAACTCTTCTTCTCTAAGTCGTCGGGTTTTCTGGAACCCCTGCATTTAAAATGCACATACCGCCAGTGGTTCCATATCTACACACCAGATTTCTGGTAGATAATACCGCTGACTATGTTTTTACGACTAAAGAAAAATTCGTACCTTTGAGAGGACATTCAGACTTCCAGTGTCCAGTCTTATTGCATCGGAAGCACTTGCCTCTTGGCTTTGCAGCCCCCACTCGTGGTCCATTCCTCTTGGCACCACTGGGTTTCCAGGCTTGCTTCCTTTTCTTGCCCCTACCTCCAACAGGCTTTGAGCCCTTGGACTTGGTAGCTACAAGCGCTTGAGACTTGCCCTTCTTGTAGATCCCCTCTGCCGCCTTTAGTTCAGTCAGGAGTTGCGCAAGAGTATAAGATAGTTTACCCATATTATAGCTCATACGAAACTGCTCAAAACTAGGGGTCAGAGACTGGAGTATGATGTCGACTTGCGTCTCAGCATCAATAGAAGCTCCTAGGACCTCAAGTTCATTCAACAAACTCATCATCTTAAGAACGTGCTCCCCAACGGGCGTTCCTTCAGACTGAGTAGTCGACATGAGGACTCTCATGGCTTCTTGCCTAGCCGCACGATCTTGCTCCCCAAACATCTCCTTGAGGTTAAACATCATATCTTAGGCAGTGTCCATCGGCTCATGTTGGGTTTGGAGTACATTTGACATGGAAGCCAAAATATAACACCTAGCCATTTCATCAGCCTTTTTCCACTTCCGATATGTCAGTTTTTCCTCATCAGTTGAGGCAGCCGTGGGCTCGGAAGGACACACTTCATGGAGTACAAACTTGTACTCCTCAGAAGTCAGGACAATGTCTAAATTTCTCTTCCAATCAATGTAATTGGGACCAGTGAGCTTATGCTCCTTGAGTATCACAGAAAGTGGGTTCATAGCTATTCTATAAACCTATAAGCACATTTAAACAAACAATCAATTTAATATCCGATATTATCTCCCTCAAATAATATCATTAAATTACTAATCACATCTAAAATCCCATCAGATATGGCAAGCCACGATAGTGTGGACGTTTACCTATCCAAATGATTTCGTAATTAGATTTGCTTCGGTCGTACATCACTATAGCGTTACTTCGATGGGAAGAATACTATAGAGCGTACCTAAGTGTAAACCATTACTCAGTACTAAGAAGTTTGTTCAAGATTCGCATGTTACCGCAAGCCACGATAGTGTGGACGTTTACGTTAACCTACGTTTCCTTCACTCCCTTCTATAATTGTCTACATCAATCGTTCCAAAATCCCATTCAATGCAGCAAGCCACGATAGTGTGGACGTTTACTACACCAAAAGACTTTTACAATTGACATCCAATTACTTGAAGCATTCGATTTTGTAAATCAAGACGCGGAGAATCATAAGTGAAACTCGAAGTTTCTAACCAGTGATTCACCATGCGAACAACCCTATCTCTCATTAGATGAGGGAGCCGAGCAGACAAACGATCCATCTTCAAAAGAATGGTACGAATGTCTCTAATTTGTGTCATCCACATGACTAAGTGGCTTTGGCTCCATTCCACTCCCCGGGGTGAGAATGAGTCGACTTGAAGTCAGTTTCAGAAAGACAAATTAGGCATTGTTTGATAAACTTAATCAATGTTTCTTGTAAAAGGAATTACAAGAATTCTCCTCCAATGACATATCTATATGAACTTCGAAAGCTCATAAATGTCACCAAGAGAACAGTAATGGAGACCATGGGAATGTTTCCATCCCCGCTCCCACTTAGATTTTTATAACAAAGGGATACGCTATCTAATGCATAATTAAACACATAAGCATGCATACAAGTAATAAAGCACATATCACATAGTCAAAATAATGCTAGAAAATTATTTTCCGACTATCATGGGTTTACTCCATCTCCGTATGCTTCTTCTAGTCTTCAGTCTTCGTTCTTGAATGCTCCATGTGACGAGAATATTAATCCCAATATTTAAATCTATTTATTTTTAATAAATCCAAAAGATACTTAATTCGAAAATTAAGTCAATCGAATAAATCAAAAATAAAATTAAATATTATTAATATTTTTTATTTATTTATTTTTCCATCTAATTCTATTAAATCTCTAGAATAATCTATCCAAGTGAAACTTGGAATATTCTAGAAGACTTCTATAATAGAATAAGGAAATAAAATAAATTAGGACTCTTCTACTTTCCAAAATTAATTAATTTCCATGTCCATGAAAATTCCCATAAAATAGGAATAATCAAATAGGAAATAAATTAATTCATTAATTCATTAATTTCCTTTCTAATTCTATTAAATCTCTAGATTCCTATTCCAAGTAGAACTTGGAATATTCTAGAAGACTTCCATAATAGAATAAGGAAATAAATAATATTAATTAATTCTTTTCCTATCTCCATGAGAGTTCCCAAACTTAGGAATACTCAAAATAGGAAAACTTGAATCAATTAGGAAAGTGAATCTAGGTAGGAGTAGTACGGGTTGGGGATCCCCGCACCACCACCACCATCATCGACCGCCGCCACCACCGGAAGAGGGCACCGCCGCCGCCTCCCCAGCCGGCCGGCCACCACCATACCGGCGGCAGCCCCAGCCGAGGGGCGATCGACCCCTCCCCATGGCTTCGGTCATGGGGTCGATCATGGGGTTGATCGACCCCCCCGGTTCTTCGTCCTCTTCGTCTTCTTCGTCACACGAGTTCTCCGACGGTCGTCTCGGCATCGATCCAACGTAAATAAATTACAAGAAATAAATTTACAATTCCGGTATCGATTCTATACATGAAATCGACCCTATACACTTTCCGGAAAACATAGAACAATAATAATAAATCTAAATTCGGTCAACCCCCGAATTTTTACTATTACAAGCATTCATCCACACAAAACGAATCTCGACATGTCCGAGAGTTTAATAATCATGGTAAAATTAAATAACAATTAATTAAACAATTAATCATTTAATTAACCATGATAGTCGGAATCCCTGCAAGGTAGAACGATAATTGAACACATACATGAACACGAAACCAAACGCTCTGATACCAATTGCTGGAAATCGATATCCCGGGCTATTAAAATTTGCGGAAAATAATAACCCGACCGAAATCCTCGATCGTCGGAGAACCAACCGCGAACCACCGTACGAGCCGGAGCTCAACCGAGCACCACCACGGTCCGCCCGTGGTGCCCAGCCGAGCCCCCGCACGGGGCTCGCGATCATCTCGCGATGATCGCTGGGATGCCTCACGGCATCCCCGGGGCTGCTCGTAGCAGCCCCGCAGCGAGCTCACGGCTCGCTGCCCAGCAGGGCCTAGCCCCCGCACGCATCCGCTGCGGGTGAACCCGCAGCACGTACGGGGTCGCTGCGGGTGACCCCGCAGCTTACCCGCGATCGATCCTAGGATCGATCGCACCCCTCGGCTTCGGCCGAGGGTTTCTCCTAGCCGCCCCGCACCGGCGGTCCGAACCCTAGGGTTCGACCGCCACCTTCGATCCTCGCCGGGGATCTCGAATCCCCGTCCCCGAGGTTCGTCGTTTTCCCGGATCGTGCGTTCATGTATGTATCACAATCAATTCACATAAAATCATAAGGGAGTATATGATTTTACCTTTTGATTCGTTGTGCGGAGAAACGAACTCAATTGATGACCTTACGATCTTCCCACGTATTCCTTGCACTAGCTTGAACGTCGGGTGGGCGACGATCCTCCAAGCTTATGGATCCTCTTCAACTCTCTAGAATATCCAGTATGATAATCTTGTCTTATGAAAAAGTGAAGACCATGTAGTGCTTTTATAGGCTACGTAGGGGATCTAAAGGAGGTGGAATATTGGGCTTCCAATATTAATGATTAAATTGAGCCCAAGCCCAAATCTATTAATCTCCCATTAATATTAATTAATTTATTTTCCACTATATAAATTAATTGCACTCCCAATATTAAACCATATTATATCAAATAATATTTCTCCGGTAGTATTATTTATTCCGTGTATTTAAGATTTAAATATCCATGAATAAAATTAATTTATTGCTAATTAATTTATTCATCTCTTGAATCCGAGACTAGTACCATTCAACCTTAATTATTGTGTGGAACGAATCCACTCATGAGGTTTACACAATAATTCCTTATGAACTCATCTCGGGGATATTATCAACCCTTCCGGGATACACTTTCCCGTCAAGTATTCACGGCATGCCATATATAAAACATAGTGACCCAACTTAACCGGTAATTAACCCAATAATTAAATCGGTTAATTCCTTTGGAAAATCAAAGTCACATATATTAAATATTGTTGGAGTTGTGTACTTAATGTCTAGATTTAAGTAACGGTAAACTCCCGATCATAGCATTTAATCTATTTAATTAATAAACAATTATTTGCATATTAATTATTTATAATTAAATGTATGCAAATCATAGTTCTGGATTTTATACGTTGTAGTTAGTATGGTGCTGCATGGGCGCACAGAAGATCATACTATCGGTTACTCGTATCGGGGATTAAGAATAAAATACTCTGAGACTTGAATCGATTATTTCAAGGCAATCCTAATCGATAAATCTCAAGCGATCCGCCCAATACACCAAGTGTACAAGTGTGATAAAATAATTAAGACAAATTATTTTCTCTCTCACACAACGACTATACCGATGGATTGGTCCGTGTCCATCTAGGTCGTGAGCAACTGTTCGATTAAATACGAGTAACCGATAGTATGATCTTCTGTGTGACGTCGCACACCATACTAACTACAACGTATAGAATCCAGGACTATATTTTGCACATATTTAATTATCAATAATTAAATGCAAACAATTGTTTATTAATTTAATAGATTAAATGCTATGACCGGGAGTTTACCGTTACTTAAATCTAGACATTAAGTACACAACTCCAACACTTTCCAAGTGAACAGGCATCGGGTCAAGCCTTACTATGCACCGATGGAGAAGGAGGTCGAGCGCCTCTCCTTGATTGAGCCAACGTACGTAGATGAAGAGTAGCTCGGTACCAAAACCGAGCGCCTCGTGGGGGCAAGCCCACGGACGTCAGGCTTATGACGTTAAATAAAGCGCTACGTCGGGGCAAGCCCACGAAACGTCGAGCTCAACGACGTTAAACCAAGCGCTTAGTGGGAGGCAACCCACGTGTTTTGTTGTTCTAATGCCTTTTCTTTTTGGTCGTTTTTGTTGTGTAGGTGCTCATGTGATTGTGTGTTGAATAGTCGAGAGTTTTGGATCGTATCGGGAACGGGGAGTATAATGGCCTTGTGGAGATTTTGGGGCCGAGTACGGAGTTTACGGGGTGTCGAGATGCCAAAGGACGAAGAAACGAGGATAAAACGAAAAAAATCGGGGGCTGGGAGTCTACGAGCGCGCGCAGACACCGCGCGCGCGATATTCGTTCCCAATGCGCGAGCGGAGAGAAAGCCAGCGCGTTGGGCCTTACAGCCGGTTTTTCCACATGGAGACAACGCGCGCGGGGGCGTAACGCCGCGGCGTTGTGCTCTGAAAACCCTACCCTTATACGCGCCCCCCTCTTTTCAATTTTTGTCTTCTCCCTCACAATTCCTTTACACATATACAACCTCCATCATCTTCTTCGATTTTTCTTCTATAAATCCATTTCCAACCATAGAACATGAAATTAAACCTTAAATTCATGTTCTCCATCTTCTAATACATCCGATCCCATACCAAAATTCCCTAAAACCGAACCCTAAATCGAAAACCCATTTCACTCCAAGTTCAATTTCGGCCCGAGCTCGGACTACCACCACACCGGCACCCCCGCGTCGCTGTTCCGACGTCAGTCCGACGACCGCAGCCTTGCTCCGACAACCCCCGTCCCAGAACCACTACGACCCGCTCACGCCGCCGCCCGCCTACCCCCTGCTCCGACAACCACCGCGACCCCCCCGCTCAGTGACACCTCCGGCAGCCCGTTCTCAGCACCACAGACCACAGCCCGCTCAACCTCAGCTCGTCTCCGGCCGCGCCCCCACGCCACCACCTCGACCTCCGGCAGTCCGCTTCGGCCTGAGAACAGCCCCACATTGCCTCGATATTCAGTTGATTGTTGAGTTGTTGTCGAGATGCCTCCACGCCGTTGAAACCCGCCTAGGTCCGGTAACCGCACCCGCAAGAAGCCCCCACCAAGGGACCGAATCCTTTCCGTTCCGTCGGACCCCGCCCCGATGCCCTATGGAGGTGCCGCTCCCGCGCCCGACTCTCTCCAAGCGGAGTATGATAGCCCATACGTTATTAATACGGAGGCGGAGGGAAAGTTTTGGTTGGCCAACCGGTATAGAGAGACGGTCGTGTCTCATTGGATTGATTGGGAGGATGTGGAGGCGATGGGATTGACTAAAGAGGTGAAGGCTCATCTAAAGGTGATGAACTTGTTGAAGTATGCTAATATTCCTCCGCCGAGTATCATCTTCCCGTTGGCACTCGAGTTTTTCAGGACGTTTGTGTATGACAAGAAGAATGACGTGTGTACGTGCCAAATATTCAACAACACTTACACGATCACTCGTCAAGTTATGAAGACGTTGTTTGGTTTCCCGGTGGTGAAAATGGGGTACTCTCCGGTGAATAAAAACATTGCGGGAGAGGAATGGGAGCAATTCACCGGGTATCCGACTTGGGATCCGAGGGGTTCTTCGGCGGCTTTCATCAAGGACCTTGCCCTCGTGATCGCCTACAAGTTCATGGCGTACAACGTCTTAGGGAAGGAGCAAAGCAACAAGATAAGCGCCACCGACCTCACCCTCCTCAAACTTACCGTGGCCAATGTTGGAAATCGACTACCCGGGAGGCGTTCGTTCGATCGCTCGAACATCCGAACGCTCCCAGTCGAACTCCGAAGTCGTTACTTCGTTCGCACGACACCCCTTGACCCGATTCACGCCCAGCCATCGCCCCGAAGGACAACCGCGCGAAACGGGACTGGACTGCATCAATTCGGCGACCGCCGAAAGCAGTCCAGCGGTCGCTGAAAGGAACTGCAAACGGCGACCGCCGTTTGCCCTTTGGCGAACGCCGTTTGTCCGCGAACAGCAACGCGACGTTGCTGTTCCGGGCTCGTTTCCGGGTCGTTTTTCCTCATCCGACTACCGAACCGGAGGTCCTAGAACCCCCAGTAGTCGAGGAGTACGATCCACGAGATCCGGAACCCGATCTTACATCCGATGTATTTTCAACGAGAAAGAAATCGAATAAAAGCGGAAATAGGGTTTCGATTTCTTATACCTTTGAAGCGTGATTCGGAGAAGCCGAATAGGCGAACACCCTGAGATCTTCTAGTGTGTATCCTAGCCCTCGACGCCGGACGTTGTGTGGGCAACGATCCACCGGAGTCTTCTCTTCTTCTTCTCTCTCAAACCCTCTTTCTCACGTTTTAATTATTCTGTCTCCAGAAATATATTTGCGCTAGCAAATTAATCTCTACAGAAATAATTATTCTGTCTCCAGAAATATATTTGCGCTAGCAAATTAATTTCTACCGAAATAAAAACACTGCGCTAATCTAAATTAATTGAGCAGAGAAGAAAATAATTGCGCTAGCAAAATAATTTCTCCACAGAATTAATTATAGCGGCGTTTCGTAGGTTAAGAGAAGAGAGATTGAGGGGTATATATAGGCCACACTAGGGACCTTAGGACAATTAATTAATTAGGCTAAATTGTAATTTAATTAAACCGGTGTCCTTAAAAGAAAACCTTTAATTAAATCCAATTTTAATTATAATTAATTCCACTATAAAATTATAATTGAATTCCCAATTAATTAATCCATATTATTTTACCAATAATATTTCCGCCGAAATTACATATACGACTTTCCCCGTGTTTAAGATATCGAATTTCCACGAATTAATTTCAATTACTAATAATTAAATTAATTCGTTTCTTATTATCCGAGACTAGTACCACTCATCCTTATTATCATGTGGAACGAATCCACCTGCAGGGTTTACATGATAAACTTTATGAGCTCATCTCGGGGACATCATCAACCCAATAAATGGGACACGGTTTCCTGTCTATAATCTATAGCATGCCGTGTGTACAATTCCGATTCCCAATTTACCGAGAATCTCGACTAATCAATTAGTCTCACTCATTGGTAGATTAAAGAACCGAGGATTGGACACACGCACCTATAATTATATAGGGATTAGGAATTCGCATATCCGCAATATCTGAGGTCTAGTTCGATTACATCGATTAGTATAAATCGAACGCCCTCCCGTGGTCCTGCTCAATACACCAAGTGTACGAGTGTAACATGATAGTCAAAACCGACTATCTACCAGTCACACTACGACGTACCGATGGATTGTCCCTGTCCATCTAAGTCGTGAGCTACTCTTCGATAGTATACGAGTAACCGACAGTATGATCTTCCGCGTGTCTCCTCACGCCATACTGTCTACAACGTATACATCAAGGACTATTGCATTAAATGCAATCATGCTTGAATCATATCTCGAATTAAGGTATAGATAAGGAGTTCCGTATTTGCACTAAACTAGACATTTAGAATACAACTCCATCAATCTCCCACTTATACTAAAAGTATAGTCGCCCTCTCCCAAACATCAGATTCCCATAACCTCATCACGCCTACCCAACGCTTTCGCTGGAAGTGCCTCTGTGAACGGGTTTACCAGGCAATCCTCTCGATGCTATCTAGGTGACAACTGCATCGTCTTACTAGACGATCTCTCGAATCAGGTGGTACTTGCGCTCTACGTGTTATCTCCCACTGTGGACTCGTGGCATTTCAAGTTTGCCAATACCGCTATTCAAAATAGCTTTGGGTAAACAAGAAACCACATCTAAGTCCCTTAGGAAGTTCTGGAGCCACACTGACCTTTTAACTGCCTCAGAGGCCGTTATCCTTTCAGTTTCCATGGTAGAGTCCGTAATGCATCGCTGCTTTACATTCTTCCATGTGACTGCTCCACTTCACAGTGAGAACACATAACCTGACTTCGACTTTCGACTGTCCCTGTTTGATTTGGAAATCCAATTCTATGTAATCCAAAAGAAACAACTTGACTGCTTTGTAACTCAGAACATAATTCCTGGTCCTCTGCAGGAACCTAAACATGTTCTTTACATCAGTCGAGTGATCCTTTCCAGGATTACTATGATATCTCACCACCATGCCCACGGCATAGTAGATATCAGTCTCGTGCATAGCATTACATACATTAAGCTTCCCACCATTAAGGTGCAGGGAACTGCTTACTCTTCATCTATCTCCTTTATTGTGTCGGACACAAAACTTTAGATAGACGAATTCCACATTTAAAAGGTGAAGACCTTTCTTGGAATTCTGTATGCTGCAACGAGTAAGAATTGTATTTATGTATGAGGCTCGAGATAAGTTCTATGTTCTTTTCTGGCGATCATTTATTACTTTGATCCCAAGAACATTCCCGACTTCTCCTAAGTCTCTTACATTGAATTACTCGGACAACCATCCCTTTATGTCCGATAACATCTTTCATATTGTTGCCAATTTAGAAGGATGTCGTCTACATAAAGAATGAGAAAACACCACATCTTTTCTGTCACTTCTTTATTACACTCAGGACCTAAACATGCCTTGAATGAATCCATGAAATGGATTTTCTCATAGGTCCGCATGTGTCCAAGATCTTGAAGCTTCCTTCAATCCTAAGATTGATTAAGCTTGCTTACCGAATGCGCTTGGCTCTTTTCGATGAATCTCTCTGGCTGTCCCACACAGATGGCCCCGTCAAGACTTCGATTTAGGAAATCTGTCTTGACTTCCATCTTCCATGTGAAGACAAAAGAATCCTGATCGACTTTTTCCAAGACTGAGCATCTTGATCTTTCAGCGTCTCGTCATAGATCCAGGGTTCGGCTTCATGTTCTCCAGGTAACAAGTCCGAAGACTCACCTATAAACATGAACCTGTTGGGTTGTCTAACAACCCTCCCACTACGACAACGCTCCGGTGTATCTTTAGTGACTAAAGATTATAGTAGTGAACTACTCAGTTAGGCTGGTTCTAAGTCTTGATCAGTCCCTCTAAGCACATTAAGTATTACTCTACTCTTGGCTTGTGATCTTGCATATATATAGTCCATGTCTAAGAACCGAACATTGATGCAATCAATGAACATCTGGTCATTTGGACTATATTACATATCTTAATTCGTTTTCTTAGGGTATCCTATAAACAGCCGAACATCAGTACAAGTTTCCAAAGGAATCAAGTTCAGGATAAACGCCGCTGTTTCCAAGCCATATCCCAAAAACGATTTAGGTAACTCCGAATGTCTACTTTCCCATATCTATAAGAGTCCTATTCCTTCTTTACAACACATTATTTTGCCGAGGCATAAATGGTGTAGTCTGTTGGGAGTTAATGCCATTTTCTGATAAGTATGCCTTACTCCTCAAAGAGGTCTGCATATATCAGAGCGAATCAACTCTAGTACTTTCTTGGATCTTTTCCCTTTAACCGTAAAGGGTTGCTCGGTCATTAAAACTTCCAAGTATGATTCGAAGGTTGGAAGGTCCTTTCCTTCAACCTGGCTGAGTGGTCCATCAGCTTTCACCCTTTGAATCGTACTCAAGTTAAAATGATCTATCCTAAGATTCCATAAGTACATTTGATTTATCCTAGAAGGATCTTTACTCTTATTGGGGTTCGACATTGTGTTATTAGCTCCGGTCTGTTGCATCGTGGAAGAATACGGATTTAGTATTAAATTGTCTATCAATATACCAGAATAGATAATATCCCCATTTCCTAAAGAAACGGAATATCTATTCTAAGCCAACTTAGAAATCCGAAATGAAATTTCTTTCTAAATGCCGGCACATAAAGACAATTTATTAGAACTAAAATCCTACCGTTAAAACATTTAACATCTCCCACTGCAACGACTGTTACCTTAACATTATTGCCCATGTAGGTTACTACTTCTTCCTTTCTAAGTCTCCGGGTTTCCTGGAACCCCCGCATTTAAATGCAGACATGATTAGTGGTTTCCGTATCCACACACCAGGTACTGGTAGATAACACCACTAAACATGTTTCGGTGACTAAGGAGAAGTTAACTTCTAGTTGCTTTGAGAGGACAATCTGCTGGGATTCGATGTCCCGGGCTATCAAAAAAAAATTGCGGAACCGATAACCCGACCGAAAACCCGTCGCCGGAGATCGCACGAACACCGACTCATCCGCAGGAGTCCGACCTTTGGAGACTACGCGCCCGAAGACACGCAGCCCGCCCCCAGTCGAAGTCTCCCGCGAGTCGGAAATCACGAACGCGAACCACACGCGAAGAACCGGGCTCGACAAGAGCGTCGCCGCGGGATGAACCCGCGGCTAAACCCTAGCCGAACCCCATCGCGGCTGGGGTTCGCGATCGCCGTGCATGGCGATCGCTGGGGCTGCTCCGGCAGCCCCCGGGTGGCGGTGAGTCCGGCGACTTCACCGCCGTCGCCACCAGGAGGGGCGGTCAGCCCAGCTGACCACCGCGGCAACAGCCGCGGTTCACCCCTGGCGATCGATCGCATGATCGATCGCCCGCCTCGGCCCAGCCGAGGCGCCTTCTCGCGCACGCCGCCGTGGAGGCGGCGGGGATCCGCCACGGCACCAGCCCGTGGCATCCCCGGCGATCGACCCTAGGTCGATCGCACGCCCCGGCGTCCAGCCGGGGCTTTCTCGCGCGGTACACCGGCGGTCGAAACCCTAGGGTTCGACCGCCCCTCTTTCGATCCCGACGGGGATCGCGAGATCCCCGTATCCCGGTCTCGACGTTCCCGGATCGTCTTGTTCATGTACATATTACGATTAACAAGCATAAATAATCAAAGAGGGGGATTCTCGATTATACCTTCGATTCGTTGTACGGAGAAACGAAATCGGTTGACGACCTTGCGATCTTCCTACGTATTCCTTGCACCTCGTCCGAACGTCGTGTGGGCGACGATCTATCGGATTCCTATGGATCTTCCTCACTCTCAAGACTTTATGATTGGCGTAGGTCAATTAATTCACTCTTGAAAAGTGAAGACCATGTAGTGCTTATATAGGCTACGTAGGGGATCATAAGGAGAATAAATATTGGGCTTCTAAATATTGAAGATTAAATTGGGTCCAACCCAAATCCATTAATCCTTATCAATATTAAATTTTATTTATTTTCCACTATATAAATAAAATTGCACTCCCAATATTAATCCATATTATATCAAATAATATTTCTCCGATTAGTATTATTTATTCCGTGTATTTAAGATTTAAATATCCATGAATAAATTTATTTATTGCTCAATAAATAATATTCATATCTTATATCCGAGACTAGTACCGTTCAACCTTTATTATTGTGCGGAACGAATCCACTCATGAGGTTTACACAATAATTCCTTATGAACTCATCTCGGGGATATTATCAACCCTTCCGGGATACACTTTCCCGTCAAGTATTCACGGCATGTCGTATATAAAATATAGCGACCCAACTTTACCGGTAATTAACCCAATAATTAAATCGGTTAATTCCTTTGGAAAATCAAAGTCTCTAATATTAAATATACACACCCGCAATAATATCGGGGATTAAGAATAAAATACTCCGAGATTTAAATTGATTATCCAAGGCAATCCTAATCAATAAATCTCAAGCTGATCCGCCCAATACACCAAGTGTACAAGTGTGATAAAATAATTAAGATAAATTATTTTCTCTCTCACACAACGACTATACCGATGGATTAGTTCGTGTCCATCTAGGTCGTGAGCAACTGTTCGATTAAATACGAGTAACCGATAGTATGATCTTCTGTGCGCCCATGCAGCACCATACTAACTACAACGTATAAAATCCAGAACTATGATTTGCATATATTTAATTATAAATAATTAAATGCAAATAATTGTTTATTAATTAAATAGATTAAATGCTATGATCGGGAGTTTACCGTTACTTAAATCTAGACATTAAGTACACAACTCCAACAATCTCCCACTTGTACTAAGGTCTAGTCATTTCCTCCAAACTACCGGTTCCCATACTCATCACGTGCTTAAGGTGTACTTCCGAGTACTATGTGAGTGAGCACTCTAGGTTGCCGCTCTGAAGTTATCTTGGTGACTACTACGTCGTCTCCCTTGACGATGATTCGTATCAGGTGGTACTTGCTCTATGTGTTATCATCACTTTTCGAACTTATGACTTCTTCCAGTTCTCCATGCACCGCTATGTACATAGCCTTTGGTGAACCAAGAGTCATATCCAAGTTCAGAGGTCATTCCGGAACCTAACCAAAACTTCCGCTGCCTCTGAGGCTGCTATTCGGTTTATGATAGAGTCCGAGAAGCATTATGCTTATCACTCTTTCATCCTTTAGGTTCCACCTCTTCTAAAAGTGAACACATAGCCTGATATCGACTTACACTGGTCTTTCTCTGATTTGAGATCTGAGAATATGTAATCAAAGAAGATTTCGTCTTGCTTAATGTCTAGTACTTTTGCAAGTACTATTAAAACATCCGAACATCTCTTGTCTAGATTACTTTGATATCCTCCCACTATGCTAACCGCATAGTTGATATCAGGTTCTGGTTTTTCAACATTGCATCTACAAAGCTCTCCACACAAGAAGTGTAGGTAACTTCTTTGTCCATATCTATCTCCTTCATGTGTTCGAAACACACACCTTTAGATAGATGTATTCTGTTCCCGAAAGGCAATAACCTTTCTCAGAATTGTGCATGTTTAAAACAATCCATAATCGTATAAGATATCTTAAGAGAAGTACAAATGTCCTTATCCAGAGATCGAAAGATTTCTAAGAACATGATCCAACTTCATCTTAATCTTATACCTCGATTCATTTAGACAACCTCTATTTTATGTCTGACAACTTTTTCACATTGTCGCCAATGACAAAGTGTTATCTACACAAAATTCCGAGAAACACCACCTTTGTTTCCATTACGTCTCTAACACACCTTCTTCGCAAATTCCTATGCAGACCTAGGGATCGATTTCATGTATACTGGATCCAGAGTTCAAAAACTCCTCCAGTCTTATGAACATCTCTGGTTGCTTAACAACCTCCCACTGCAATGGCGTTCCGGTGTATAACAGTAACAACATTAGGTGCAGTTAGTGGTGTACTACTACTCGGTCAGGCTGGTTCTCAGTCTTTCCCTTTCCTCATTTTAAAGTACTTTGTCAATTAGGGCATTGTAGTTCATCTAATAGTTTTTCCTCTATGAACCGGGCGAGAATACCCTTCTGGTTCGTAGTACTATTGAACATACAATTACTTGTTCTTCTAGGATATTCTACAACCACATAGAATGTGCCGTTGTGTCCAGAAATATCCATAGAACATAGGTAGTTCCGAACAAACTTGTTCTTTTACCATTAGAATCCCATTTCTCATTCCTGACACACCATGTCTACACATCAGTGCATGCGCTTGAGACTTAATCTCAATCTTTGATTTATGCTATGTGTTATTTAGATAGGTGATAGCCTCCGCGATCAGGTCGCAGGCTACAAATGGATATACTTTGAAGGATCCCCATAATGGTTTTGAAAACACTCCGCCTTTATGGCACAACAAGTAGTCCAATCCATCTTCGAGTATTCTTGAAAGAACGACTCGTACCTTCTCTAATTTCACATACCGCATTAACCATAAATCATTTCCTATACTTGTCTGAATTCCATCCTTTATCAGAAAGGTTAACTTAGTTGTATCATCTTTCAAGATTGATTCTTAGGTCGGGAGGTCAATTCCTCCAACCATAATTGATCAAATCAATTTCGACCTTTTGAATCCCTTTTGAATAGATACTACCAAGTTCAAGAATTCACAAGTATAATGATTGACAAGAGAAATACATCTAATAAGTAAAACAAGTTAAATATAACGGTTTGTTGCATCGTGGTAGACTTAAGGATTCATCATTCATGTATTGCTATCTAATGTACCAGAATAGATATCACCATTATTTCTTATCCAAACCATCTAATGATTAAAGAAATAAAATATCCATTAATAATAAAGAAAACCAGAACAAAAGTTCCTTTTCAAAATAAGGGGTACATAAAGCAATAACTGAAATGAAAACTTAAAACAGATAAATGTCTTCCACTGCAATTGCTGCTACCCCAACAGCTTTGCCCATGTAGACTCGAACTCTTCTTCTCTAAGTCGCCGGGTTTTCTGGAACCCCTGCATTTAAATTAATGCACATACCGTCAGTGGTTCCATATCTACACACCAGAATTCTGGTAGATAATACCGCTGACTATGTTTTTACGACTAAAGAAAAATCCGTACCTTTGAGAGGACATTCAGACTTCCAGTGTCCAGACTTGTTGCATCGGAAGCACTTGCCCTTTGGCTTACTAGCCCCCACTCGTGGTCCATTCCTCTTGGCACCACTGGGTTTCATGGCTTGCTTCTTTTTCTTGCCCCTACCTCCACCAGGCTTAAAGCCTTTGGACTTGGTAGCTACAAGCGCTTGAGACTTGCCCTTCTTGTAGATCCCCTCTGCCGCCTTCAGTTCAGTCAGGAGTTGCGCAAGAGAATAAGATAGTTTACCCATATTATAACTCATGCGAAACTGCTCAAAACTAGGGGTCAGAGACTGGAGTATGATGTCGACTTGAGTGTCAGCATCAATCTGAGCTCCTAGGATCTCAAGCTCATTCAACAGACCCATCATCTTAAGAACGTGCTCCCCTACGGGCGTTCCTTCAGACTGAGTAGTTGTCATGAGGACTCTCATGGCTTCTTGCCTTGCCGCACGATCTTGCTCCCCAAACATCTCCTTGAGGTTAAACAACATATCATAGGCAGTGTCCATCGACTCATGTTGGGTTTGGAGTACATTTGACATGGAAGCCAAAATATAGCACCTAGCCATTTCATCAGCCTTTTTCCACTTCCTATATGCCAGTTTTTCCTCATCAGTCGAGGCAGCCGTGGGCTCAGCAGGGCATACTTCATGGAGTACAAATTTGTACTCTTCTGAAGTCAGGACAATGTCTAAATTTCTCCTCCAATCAATATAATTGGGACCAGTGAGCTTATGCTCCTTGAGTATCACAGAAAGTGGGTTCATAGCTATTCTCTAAACCTATAAGCACATTTAAACAAACAATCAATTTAATATCCGATACTATCTCCCTCAAATAATATCATTAAATTACTAATCACATCTAAAATCCCATCAGGTAAGGCAAGCCACGTGGTGTGGACGTTTACCCACCCAAATGATTTAGCAATTAGATTTTCTTTGGTCATACATCACTTATAGCGTAACCTCGTGGGGAGGAATACTACAAGGCGTATCTAAGTGTAAACCATTACTCAGCACCAAAGTGAATCGTTTGGAATTGCTACATTACCGCAAGCCACGTGGTGTGGACGTTTACGACAACTTCACAACTCTTCACAATTCCTTACAACTGTCTACATCAATTAATCCAAAATCCGTCAGTGTAGCAAGCCACGTGGTGTGGACGTTTACTACACTAAGAGACTTTTATAATTGACTCCCAATTACCAGATCCATTCGATTTTCGTAAATCAAGACGCGGAGAATCATAAGTGAAACTCGAAGTTTCTAACCAGTGATTCACCATGCGAACAACCCTATCTCTCACGAATGAGGGAGCCGAGCAGACAATCGACCCACCTATCAAAGAATGGCACGAAAGTCTCTAATTTGTGTCATCCACATGACCAAGTGGCTCTGGCTCCATTCCACTCCCCGGGGTGAGAATGAGTCGACTTGAAGTCAGTTTCAGAAAGACAAATTAGGCATTGTTTGATAAACTTGATCAATGTTTCTTGTAAGAGGAATTACAAGAATTCTCCTCCAATGACACATCTATACGAACTTCAAAAGTCCATAAGAGTCACCAAGAGAACAGTGATGGAGACCATGGGAATGTTTCCATCCCCTCTCCCACTTAGCTTTTTATGAAAAAGGGATACGCTATCTAGTGCATAAAAAAACACATAAGCATGCATGAAAGCAATAAAGCACATAGATCACATAGTCAAAATAATGCTAGAGAATTATTTTTCCCGACTATCATGGCTTTATCTTCATATGCATCCTCTAGTCTTCAGTCTTCGTTTCTTGAATGTTCCATGTGACGAGAATATTAATTTCTAATATTTAAATCTATTTATTTTCAATTAATCCAAAAGTTACTTAATTCGAAAATTAAGTCAATTGAATATATCAAAAATAAAATTAAATATTATTAATATTTTTATTTATTTATTTTCCTATCTAGTTCTTATTAAATCTTTAGAATAATCTATCCAAGTAAAATTTGGAATATTCTAGAAGATATCTATAATAGAACAAGGAAATAAAATAAATTAGGACTCATTACTTTCCAAATTTATTTTTATTCCTAATCCATGAATATTCCCATGAGTAAGAATAATCAAATAGGAAAAATAAATTTAGTACTAAATTAATTAAATTTCTAATCTATGAATAATTCCATGAAGGAAATAAATCAATAGAAATAAAATTAATTTAAATTAATTCTTTTCCTAATCCATGAGAGTTTCCAAAAGCAAAGCACTCAAATAGGAAAAATCCGAACTAATTAGGAAAGTGGATCTTGGTAGGAATAACACGGGATTAGGAGACCCCACGCCATCCCACCATGATCGATCGGCCGGCCACTCGGGGAGGAGCGCCGCCGCCGCCTAGCCACGCCGGCCAGGCCATGGGTCGATCACCATCATGGGATCGATCCCAAGCCCTTTTCTCTTCGTCACTTCTTCGTCTTCCGGCGATCGTCTCATCATCGAACAAACGTAAATAATTTATAAAAAATTAAATTACAATTCCGGTATCGATTCTATACATGAAATCGACCCTATACAATTTCCGGAAAATAAAGAGCGTAATAATAAATCCTAAATTCGGTCAACCCCCGAATTTTTACTATTACAAACATTCAACCACATAAAAACGAATCTCGACATGTCCGAGAGTTTAATAATCATGATAATTAATTAAGCAATAATTAAATCAACCATGATAGCCGGAAATCCTGCAAGGTAGAACAATAATCGAATATATACATGAACACGAAACCAAACGCTCTGATACCATTTGCTGGGATTCGATGTCCCGGGCTATCAAAAAAAAATTGCGGAACCGATAACCCGACGGAAAACCCGTCGCCGGAGATCGCACGAACACCGACTCATCCGCAGGAGTCCGACCTTTGGAGACTACGCGCCCGAAGACACGCAGCCCGCCCCCAGTCGAAGTCTCCCGCGAGTCGGAAATCACGAACGCGAACCACACGCGAAGAACCGGGCTCGACAAGAGCGTCGCCGCGGGATGAACCCGCGGCTAAACCCTAGCCGAACCCCATCGCGGCTGGGGTTCGCGATCGCCGTGCATGGCGATCGCTGGGGCTGCTCCGGCAGCCCCCGGGTGGCGGTGAGTCCGGCGACTTCACCGCCGTCGCCACCAGGAGGGGCGGTCAGCCCAGCTGACCACCGCGGCAACAGCCGCGGTTCACCCCTGTCGATCGATCGCATGATCGATCGCCCGCCTCGGCCCAGCCGAGGCGCCTTCTCGCGCACGCCGCCGTGGAGGCGGCGGGGATCCGCCACGGCACCAGCCCGTGGCATCCCCGGCGATCGACCCTAGGTCGATCGCACGCCCCGGCGTCCAGCCGGGGCTTTCTCGCGCGGTACACCGGCGGTCGAAACCCTAGGGTTCGACCGCCCCTCTTTCGATCCCGACGGGGATCGCGAGATCCCCGTATCCCGGTCTCGACGTTCCCGGATCGTCTTGTTCATGTACATATTACGATTAACAAGCATAAATAATCAAAGAGGGGGATTCTCGATTATACCTTCGATTCGTTGTACGGAGAAACGAAATCGGTTGACGACCTTGCGATCTTCCTACGTATTCCTTGCACCTCGTCCGAACGTCGTGTGGGCGACGATCTATCGGATTCCTATGGATCTTCCTCACTCTCAAGACTATGATTGGCGTAGGTCAATTAATTCTCTCTTGAAAAGTGAAGACCATGTAGTGCTTATATAGGCTACGTAGGGGATCATAAGGAGAATAAATATTGGGCTTCTAAATATTGAAGATTAAATTGGGTCCAACCCAAATCCATTAATCCTTATCAATATTAAATTTTATTTATTTTCCACTATATAAATAAAATTGCACTCCCAATATTAATCCATATTATATCAAATAATATTTCTCCGATTAGTATTATTTATTCCGTGTATTTAAGATTTAAATATCCATGAATAAATTTATTTATTGCTCAATAAATAATATTCATATCTTATATCCGAGACTAGTACCGTTCAACCTTTATTATTGTGCGGAACGAATCCACTCATGAGGTTTACACAATAATTCCTTATGACCTCATCTCGGGGATATTATCAACCCTTCCGGGATACCCTTTCCCGTCAAGTATTCACGGCATGTCGTATATAAAATATAGCGACCCAACTTTACCGGTAATTAACCCAATAATTAAATCGGTTAATTCCTTTGGAAAATCAAAGTCTCTAATATTAAATATACACACCCGCAATAATATCGGGGATTAAGAATAAAATACTCCGAGATTTAAATGGATTATCCAAGGCAATCCTAATCAATAAATCTCAAGCTGATCCGCCCAATACACCAAGTGTACAAGTGTGATAAAATAATTAAGATAAATTATTTTCTCTCTCACACAACGACTATACCGATGGATTAGTTCGTGTCCATCTAGGTCGTGAGCAACTGTTCGATTAAATACGAGTAACCGATAGTATGATCTTCTGTGCGCCCATGCAGCACCAAACTAACTACAACGTATAAAATCCAGAACTATGATTTGCATATATTTAATTATAAATAATTAAATGCAAATAATTGTTTATTAATTAAATAGATTAAATGCTATGATCGGGAGTTTACCGTTACTTAAATCTAGACATTAAGTACACAACTCCAACACAATCAAACTCCCAGTATCCAAACTGCTTACAACGGAAGCACTTACCCCTTGGGCTTGCTTTTCCCATTCCGTGGTCCAGATATATTAGGCCCACTGGGTTTCCGTATTTTCTTCTTCTTCCTTTTGCCGCCCGAAGGCCTAGGAAGAGCCAATTTCTCAGCCACAAGTGTTTTGAGAGCCATTAAAGATTCCCTCAGCCGCTTGAAGTTCAACCAGGAGCTCCGCCATTGAATAAGACCTCTTATCCATGTTATATTTTAGGCGGAACTGCTCAAAACTTCTCGGCAGAGACTGGAGCACAAAATCAACCTGGGTTACCCCATTGATAATTGTTCCTAGAATCTCTATCTCATTAAGATAGCCCATCATTCTAAGAACGTGATCCCTCACGGGCGTTCTTTCCGACATGATGGCCGTCATGAGTTGCCTCATTTCACTTTGTCTGGCTGTCCTGTCCTGATAACCAAAAACTTCTTGAGCTTAAGCATCATATCATAGGTAATAGTCATGGCATGATCCTGATGTCGCAGCACATTTGACATGAAAGTCATAATGTTGCTCCGCGTCATCTCATAGCCTTGATCCATTTCCAATGAGCTTCCTTTCCTCAGTAGTGGAAGCATCATTTGGTTCAGCAGGTCAATTGACTTGGAGTACATATTTGTACTCCTCTGCAGTTAGGACAATGTCCAAGTTTCTTTTCAAATCTATAAAATCAGGTTCAGTGAGTTTGTTGACTTTTAATGGGAATAATACCATATAAAACAAACAACGAGTTTAATTCGATATCATTTCCCTCAAGTGATATCATTAAACTACCAATCATTTCCAAAATCCCATCAGACATAGCAAGCCACGTTCTTGTGGACGTTTACCAGTCCAAATGATTTTATGATTGGATTTCACTTCGGTCGTACATCATCATAGCAGTGACTCCGATGGGGAGGATACTATAAAGCGTACCTAAGTGTATACCATTTCTCAGTACTAAGTCCACCGCTCGGGAACTACATGTCCACCGCAAGCCACGTTCTTGTGGACGTTTACGTTGACATGCGGTCCTCCACGACTTTCTATAACTGTCGAGCCTCAATTAATCCCAAAGTTCCGTTTCCATTTAGCAAGCCACGTTCTTGTGGACGTTTACTAAAACAAACAACTTTATTAATTGAATCTCACTTATTTAAATTTCATAGAATCTTAATTAACCCAAAGTACCGTTTCCATTTAGCAAGCCACGATAGTGTGGACGTTTACTAAAACAAACAACTTTGTTAATTGACTCTTACATTTATTAAATTTCACAATTTTATTAATCAAAGCTTGATATCTCGTAAGTGAAACTCGAAGTTTCTAACCAGCGATCAATCATGCAATTGAGCCCTATCTCTCACAAAGTGAGGGAGCCAATCAGACAATCGATCTAGTCATCGAATGACTTGAAAGTCTCTAATCTGTGTCATCGACATAACCAAGCGCTTTGGCTCCATTCCACTCCCCGGGGTGAGAATGAGTCGAGTTGAAATTAGTCTTTGAATGACATATTAGGCATTGCTTTTGAGAAATATAATTGTTCAATTTTATAAGTGGATTTTAAATTCGAATTTTGATCCAGTGATATTCGTGTATCGACTTTATCCGATAGGGAGGATGACACTAAAGCCAACTCGTAAGTCAATACACATCACATTCAAAACAGAGAATGGAGACCGCGGGATTGTTTCCAATCCCTCTCCCACTTAGTATTTTACGATAAGGGATAACATGCATAAATAATTTAAGCATAATAATAAACACGTAAATCACATAAAAAGCAATTAACGTGGCCCCGATTATTATGGCCTTAAATATTTTCCAATGCACGTCTCTTGGAACTTCATCTCGTTGCTCGTCTCGATCTCGGTCCACCACCAACTCGCTCGAGGGTCAAGAGACGAACTCCTCCCACTGGAGCCTCGTCTCGAGCCTCGTTGAGTCGTCCGTGGGGTCGAACGAACCCCAGCCCCGATGCTGCCCGTCGCGAACACGGGGTGTGTTCGATGGCTGCCCGTTGCCGGTTCCCTCTCCTCGATCCTCGTTTCTCCGGGTTTTGATCTCGTCTCGATCCACCAAAATTAGTAAGAAAAATTACAAGAATAAACTTACTAACTCCGGCATCGATCCTATACAAGGTGATCGACCCTATACATGTCCCGGATACAACGAAAAATAAATAAACCTAACGACTCAACCCGTCGTTTTTATCTATTACAAACAAGCATCGTTTTTCCAAAACAAAATAAATCTCGACAAGCCCGAGAGTTTAATCAAAACCACAAATTAAAGCACAACATACAATCACAACGTTGGCCATAATAACCGGGTTCGAACCTGCAAAATAAATCTCGCAAAAATACAACGAATCGACAAAACCGTCTCTGATACCATTTGTTGGAAATCGACTACCCGGGAGGCGTTCGTTCGATCGCTCGAACATCCGAACGCTCCCAGTCGACCTCCGAAGTCGCTACTTCGTTCGCACGACACCCCTTGACCCGATTCACGCCCAGCCATCGCCCCGAAGGACAACCGCGCGAAACGGGACTGGACTGCATCAATTCGGCGACCGCCGAAAGCAGTCCAGCGGTCGCTGAAAGGAACTGCAAACGGCGACCGCCGTTTGCCCTTTGGCGACCGCCGTTTGTCCGCGAACAGCAACACGACGTTGCTGTTCCGGGCTCGTTTCCGGGTCGTTTTTCCTCATCCGACTACCGAACCGGAGGTCCTAGAACCCCCAGTAGTCGAGGAGTACGATCCACGAGATCCGGAACCCGATCTTACATCCGATGTATTTTCAACAAGAAAGAAATCGAATAAAAGCGGAAATAGGGTTTCGATTTCTTATACCTTTGAAGCGTGATTCGGAGAAGCCGAATAGGCGAACACCCTGAGATCTTCTAGTGTGTATCCTAGCCCTCGACGCCGGACGTTGTGTGGGCAACGATCCACCGGAGTCTTCTCTTCTTCTTCTCTCTCAAACCCTCTTTCTCACGTTTTAATTATTCTGTCTCCAGAAATATATTTGCGCTAGCAAATTAATCTCTACAGAAATAATTATTCTGTCTCCAGAAATATATTTGCGCTAGCAAATTAATTTCTACAGAAATAAAAACACTGCGCTAATCTAAATTAATTGAGCAGAGAAGAAAACAATTGCGCTAGCAAAATAATTTCTCCACAGAATTAATTATAGCGGCGTTTCGTAGGTTAAGAGAAGAGAGATTGAGGGGTATATATAGGCCACACTAGGGACCTTAGGACAATTAATTAATTAGGCTAAATTGTAATTTAATTAAACCGGTGTCCTTAAAAGAAAACCTTTAATTAAATCCAATTTTAATTATAATTAATTCCACTATAAAATTATAATTGAATTCCCAATTAATTAATCCATATTATTTTACCAATAATATTTCCGCCGAAATTACATATACGACTTTCCCCGTGTTTAAGATATCGAATTTCCACGAATTAATTTCAATTACTAATAATTAAATTAATTCGTTTCTTATTATCCGAGACTAGTACCACTCATCCTTATTATCATGTGGAACGAATCCACCTGCAGGGTTTACATGATAAACTTTATGAGCTCATCTCGGGGACATCATCAACCCAATAAATGGGACACGGTTTCCTGTCTATAATCTATAGCATGCCGTGTGTACAATTCCAATTCCCAATTTACCGAGAATCTCGACTAATCAATTAGTCTCACTCATTGGTAGATTAAAGAACCGAGGATTGGACACACGCACCTATAATTATATAGGGATTAGGAATTCGCATATCCGCAATATCTGAGGTCTAGTTCGATTACATCGATTAGTATAAATCGAACGCCCTCCCGTGGTCCTGCTCAATACACCAAGTGTACGAGTGTAACATGATAGTCAAGACCGACTATCTACCAGTCACACTACGACGTACCGATGGATTGTCCCTGTCCATCTAAGTCGTGAGATACTCTTCGATAGTATACGAGTAACCGACAGTATGATCTTCCGCGTGTCTCCTCACGCCATACTGTCTACAACGTATACATCAAGGACTATTGCATTAAATGCAATCATGCTTGAATCATATCTCGAATTAAGGTATAGATAAGGAGTTCCGTATTTGCACTAAACTAGACATTTAGAATACAACTACATCAATCTCCCACTTATACTAAAAGTATAGTCGCCCTCTCCCAAACATCAGATTCCCATAACCTCATCACGCCTACCCAACGCTTTCGCTGGAAGTGCCTCTGTGAACGGGTTTACCAGGCAATCCTCTCGATGCTATCTAGGTGACAACTGCATCGTCTTACTAGACGATCTCTCGAATCAGGTGGTACTTGCGCTCTACGTGTTATCTCCCACTGTGGACTCGTGGCATTTCAAGTTTGCCAATACCGCTATTCAAAATAGCTTTGGGTAAACAAGAAACCACATCTAAGTCCCTTAGGAAGTTCTGGAGCCACACTGACCTTTTAACTGCCTCAGAGGCCGTTATCCTTTCAGTTTCCATGGTAGAGTCCGTAATGCATCGCTGCTTTACATTCTTCCATGTGACTGCTCCACTTCACAGTGAGAACACATAACTTGACTTCGACTTTCGACTGTCCCTGTTTGATTTGGAAATCCAATTCTATGTAATCCAAAAGAAACAACTTGACTGCTTTGTAACTCAGAACATAATTCCTGGTCCTCTGCAGGAACCTAAACATGTTCTTTACATCAGTCGAGTGATCCTTTCCAGGATTACTATGATATCTCACCACCATGCCCACGGCATAGTAGATATCAGTCTCGTGCATAGCATTACATACATTAAGCTTCCCACCATTAAGGTGCAGGGAACTGCTTACTCTTCATCTATCTCCTTTATTGTGTCGGACACAAAACTTTAGATAGACGAATTCCACATTTAAAAGGTGAAGACCTTTCTTGGAATTCTGTATGCTGCAACGAGTAAGAATTGTATTTATGTATGAGGCTCGAGATAAGTTCTATGTTCTTTTCTGGCGATCATTTATTACTTTGATCCCAAGAACATTCCCGACTTCTCCTAAGTCTCTTACATTGAATTACTCGGACAACCATCCCTTTATGTCCGATAACATCTTTCATATTGTTGCCAATTTAGAAGGATGTCGTCTACATAAAGAATGAGAAAACACCACATCTTTTCTGTCACTTCTTTATTACACTCAGGACCTAAACATGCCTTGAATGAATCCATGAAATGGATTTTCTCATAGGTCCGCATGTGTCCAAGATCTTGAAGCTTCCTTCAATCCTAAGATTGATTAAGCTTGCTTACCGAATGCTCTTGGCTCTTTTCGATGAATCTCTCTGGCTGTCCCACACAGATGGCCCCGTCAAGACTTCGATTTAGGAAATCTGTCTTGACTTCCATCTTCCATGTGAAGACAAAAGAATCCTGATCGACTTTTGCCAAGACTGAGCATCTTGATCTTTCAGCGTCTCGTCATAGATCCAGGGTTCGGCTTCATGTTCTCCAGGTAACAAGTCCGAAGACTCACCTATAAACATGAACCTGTTGGGTTGTCTAACAACCCTCCCACTACGACAACGCTCCGGTGTATCTTTAGTGACTAAAGATTATAGTAGTGAACTACTCAGTTAGGCTGGTTCTAAGTCTTGATCAGTCCCTCTAAGCACATTAAGTATTACTCTACTCTTGGCTTGTGATCTTGCATATATATAGTCCATGTCTAAGAACCGAACATTGATGCAATCAATGAACATCTGGTCATTTGGACTATATTACATATCTCAATTCGTTTTCTTAGGGTATCCTATAAACAGCCGAACATCAGTACAAGTTTCCAAAGGAATCAAGTTCAGGATAAACGCCGCTGTTTCCAAGCCATATCCCAAAAACGATTTAGGTAACTCCGAATGTCTACTTTCCCATATCTATAAGAGTCCTATTCCTTCTTTACAACACATTATTTTGCCGAGGCATAAATGGTGTAGTCTGTTGGGAGTTAATCCCATTTTCTGATAAGTATGCCTTACTCCTCAAAGAGGTCTGCATATATCAGAGCGAATCAACTCTAGTACTTTCTTGGATCTTTTCCCTTTAACCGTAAAGGGTTGCTCGGTCATTAAAACTTCCAAGTATGATTCGAAGGTTGGAAGGTCCTTTCCTTCAACCTGGCTGAGTGGTCCATCAGCTTTCACCCTTTGAATCGTACTCAAGTTAAAATGATCTATCCTAAGATTCCATAAGTACATTTGATTTATCCTAGAAGGATCTTTACTCTTATTGGGGTTCGACATTGTGTTATTAGCTCCGGTCTGTTGCATCGTGGAAGAATACGGATTTAGTATTAAATTGTCTATCAATATACATGAATAGATAATATCCCCATTTCCTAAAGAAACGGAATATCTATTCTAAGCCAACTTAGAAATCCGAAATGAAATTTCTTTCTAAATGCCGGCACATAAAGACAATTTATTAGAACTAAAATCCTACCGTTAAAACATTTAACATCTCCCACTGCAACGGCTGTTACCTTAACATTATTGCCCATGTAGGTTACTACTTCTTCCTTTCTAAGTCTCCGGGTTTCCTGGAACCCCCGCATTTAAATGCAGACATGATTAGTGGTTTCCGTATCCACACACCAGGTACTGGTAGATAACACCACTAAACATGTTTCGGTGACTAAGGAGAAGTTAACTTCTAGTTGCTTTGAGAGGACAATCTGCTGGGATTCGATGTCCCGGGCTATCAAAAAAAAATTGCGGAACCGATAACCCGACCGAAAACCCGTCGCCGGAGATCGCACGAACACCGACTCATCCGCAGGAGTCCGAACTTTGGAGACTACGCGCCCGAAGACACGCAGCCCGCCCCCAGTCGAAGTCTCCCGCGAGTCGGAAATCACGAACGCGAACCACACGCGAAGAACCGGGCTCGACAAGAGCGTCGCCGCGGGATGAACCCGCGGCTAAACCCTAGCCGAACCCCATCGCGGCTGGGGTTCGCGATCGCCGTGCATGGCGATCGCTGGGGCTGCTCCGGCAGCCCCCGGGTGGCGGTGAGTCCGGCGACTTCACCGCCGTCGCCACCAGGAGGGGCGGTCAGCCCAGCTGACCACCGCGGCAACAGCCGCGGTTCACCCCTGGCGATCGATCGCATGATCGATCGCCCGCCTCGGCCCAGCCGAGGCGCCTTCTCGCGCACGCCGCCGTGGAGGCGGCGGGGATCCGCCACGGCACCAGCCCGTGGCATCCCCGGCGATCGACCCTAGGTCGATCGCACGCCCCGGCGTCCAGCCGGGGCTTTCTCGCGCGGTACACCGGCGGTCGAAACCCTAGGGTTCGACCGCCCCTCTTTCGATCCCGACGGGGATCGCGAGATCCCCGTATCCCGGTCTCGACGTTCCCGGATCGTCTTGTTCATGTACATATTACGATTAACAAGCATAAATAATCAAAGAGGGGGATTCTCGATTATACCTTCGATTCGTTGTACGGAGAAACGAAATCGGTTGACGACCTTGCGATCTTCCTACGTATTCCTTGCACCTCGTCCGAACGTCGTGTGGGCGACGATCTATCGGATTCCTATGGATCTTCCTCACTCTCAAGACTTTATGATTGGCGTAGGTCAATTAATTCTCTCTTGAAAAGTGAAGACCATGTAGTGCTTATATAGGCTACGTAGGGGATCATAAGGAGAATAAATATTGGGCTTCTAAATATTGAAGATTAAATTGGGTCCAACCCAAATCCATTAATCCTTATCAATATTAAATTTTATTTATTTTCCACTATATAAATAAAATTGCACTCCCAATATTAATCCATATTATATCAAATAATATTTCTCCGATTAGTATTATTTATTCCGTGTATTTAAGATTTAAATATCCATGAATAAATTTATTTATTGCTCAATAAATAATATTCATATCTTATATCCGAGACTAGTACCGTTCAACCTTTATTATTGTGCGGAACGAATCCACTCATGAGGTTTACACAATAATTCCTTATGAACTCATCTCGGGGATATTATCAACCCTTCCGGGATACACTTTCCCGTCAAGTATTCACGGCATGTCGTATATAAAATATAGCGACCCAACTTTACCGGTAATTAACCCAATAATTAAATCGGTTAATTCCTTTGGAAAATCAAAGTCTCTAATATTAAATATACACACCCGCAATAATATCGGGGATTAAGAATAAAATACTCCGAGATTTAAATTGATTATCCAAGGCAATCCTAATCAATAAATCTCAAGCTGATCCGCCCAATACACCAAGTGTACAAGTGTGATAAAATAATTAAGATAAATTATTTTCTCTCTCACACAACGACTATACCGATGGATTAGTTCGTGTCCATCTAGGTCGTGAGCAACTGTTCGATTAAATACGAGTAACCGATAGTATGATCTTCTGTGCGCCCATGCAGCACCATACTAACTACAACGTATAAAATCCAGAACTATGATTTGCATATATTTAATTATAAATAATTAAATGCAAATAATTGTTTATTAATTAAATAGATTAAATGCTATGATCGGGAGTTTACCGTTACTTAAATCTAGACATTAAGTACACAACTCCAACAATCTCCCACTTGTACTAAGGTCTAGTCATTTCCTCCAAACTACCGGTTCCCATACTCATCACGTGCTTAAGGTGTACTTCCGAGTACTATGTGAGTGAGCACTCTAGGTTGCCGCTCTGAAGTTATCTTGGTGACTACTACGTCGTCTCCCTTGACGATGATTCGTATCAGGTGGTACTTGCTCTATGTGTTATCATCACTTTTCGAACTTATGACTTCTTCCAGTTCTCCATGCACCGCTATGTACATAGCCTTTGGTGAACCAAGAGTCATATCCAAGTTCAGAGGTCATTCCGGAACCTAACCAAAACTTCCGCTGCCTCTGAGGCTGCTATTCGGTTTATGATAGAGTCCGAGAAGCATTATGCTTATCACTCTTTCATCCTTTAGGTTCCACCTCTTCTAAAAGTGAACACATAGCCTGATATCGACTTACACTGGTCTTTCTCTGATTTGAGATCTGAGAATATGTAATCAAAGAAGATTTCGTCTTGCTTAATGTCTAGTACTTTTGCAAGTACTATTAAAACATCCGAACATCTCTTGTCTAGATTACTTTGATATCCTCCCACTATGCTAACCGCATAGTTGATATCAGGTTCTGGTTTTTCAACATTGCATCTACAAAGCTCTCCACACAAGAAGTGTAGGTAACTGCTTTGTCCATATCTATCTCCTTCATGTGTTCGAAACACACACCTTTAGATAGATGTATTCTGTTCCCGAAAGGCAATAACCTTTCTCAGAATTGTGCATGTTTAAAACAATCCATAATCGTATAAGATATCTTAAGAGAAGTACAAATGTCCTTATCCAGAGATCGAAAGATTTCTAAGAACATGATCCAACTTCATCTTAATCTTATACCTCGATTCATTTAGACAACCTCTATTTTATGTCTGACAACTTTTTCACATTGTCGCCAATGACAAAGTGTTATCTACACAAAATTCCGAGAAACACCACCTTTGTTTCCATTACGTCTCTAACACACCTTCTTCGCAAATTCCTATGCAGACCTAGGGATCGATTTCATGTATACTGGATCCAGAGTTCAAAAACTCCTCCAGTCTTATGAACATCTCTGGTTGCTTAACAACCTCCCACTGCAATGGCGTTCCGGTGTATAACAGTAACAACATTAGGTGCAGTTAGTGGTGTACTACTACTCGGTCAGGCTGGTTCTCAGTCTTTCCCTTTCCTCATTTTAAAGTACTTTGTCAATTAGGGCATTGTAGTTCATCTAATAGTTTTTCCTCTATGAACCGGGCGAGAATACCCTTCTGGTTCGTAGTACTATTGAACATACAATTACTTGTTCTTCTAGGATATTCTACAACCACATAGAATGTGCCGTTGTGTCCAGAAATATCCATAGAACATAGGTAGTTCCGAACAAACTTGTTCTTTTACCATTAGAATCCCATTTCTCATTCCTGACACACCATGTCTACACATCAGTGCATGCGCTTGAGACTTAATCTCAATCTTTGATTTATGCTATGTGTTATTTAGATAGGTGATAGCCTCCGCGATCAGGTCGCAGGCTACAAATGGATATACTTTGAAGGATCCCCATAATGGTTTTGAAAACACTCCGCCTTTATGGCACAACAAGTAGTCCAATCCATCTTCGAGTATTCTTGAAAGAACGACTCGTACCTTCTCTAATTTCACATACCGCATTAACCATAAATCATTTCCTATACTTGTCTGAATTCCATCCTTTATCAGAAAGGTTAACTTAGTTGTATCATCTTTCAAGATTGATTCTTAGGTCGGGAGGTCAATTCCTCCAACCATAATTGATCAAATCAATTTCGACCTTTTGAATCCCTTTTGAATAGATACTACCAAGTTCAAGAATTCACAAGTATAATGATTGACAAGAGAAATACATCTAATAAGTAAAACAAGTTAAATATAACGGTTTGTTGCATCGTGGTAGACTTAAGGATTCATCATTCATGTATTGCTATCTAATGTACCAGAATAGATATCACCATTATTTCTTATCCAAACCATCTAATGATTAAAGAAATAAAATATCCATTAATAATAAAGAAAACCAGAACAAAAGTTCCTTTTCAAAATAAGGGGTACATAAAGCAATAACTGAAATGAAAACTTAAAACAGATAAATGTCTTCCACTGCAACTGCTGCTACCCCAACAGCTTTGCCCATGTAGACTCGAACTCTTCTTCTCTAAGTCGCCGGGTTTTCTGGAACCCCTGCATTTAAATTAATGCACATACCGTCAGTGGTTCCATATCTACACACCAGAATTCTGGTAGATAATACCGCTGACTATGTTTTTACGACTAAAGAAAAATTCGTACCTTTGAGAGGACATTCAGACTTCCAGTGTCCAGACTGGTTGCATCGGAAGCACTTGCCCTTTGGCTTACTAGCCCCCACTCGTGGTCCATTCCTCTTGGCACCACTGGGTTTCATGGCTTGCTTCCTTTTCTTGCCCCTACCTCCACCAGGCTTAAAGCCTTTGGACTTGGTAGCTACAAGCGCTTGAGACTTGCCCTTCTTGTAGATCCCCTCTGCCGCCTTCAGTTCAGTCAGGAGTTGCGCAAGAGAATAAGATAGTTTACCCATATTATAACTCATGCGAAACTGCTCAAAACTAGGGGTCAGAGACTGGAGTATGATGTCGACTTGAGTGTCAGCATCAATCTGAGCTCCTAGGATCTTAAGCTCATTCAACAGACCCATCATCTTAAGAACGTGCTCCCCTACGGGCGTTCTTTCAGACTGAGTAGTTGTCATGAGGACTCTCATGGCTTCTTGCCTTGCCGCACGATCTTGCTCCCCAAACATCTCCTTGAGGTTAAACAGCATATCATAGGCAGTGTCCATCGACTCATGTTGGGTTTGGAGTACATTTGACATGGAAGCCAAAATATAGCACCTAGCCATTTCATCAGCCTTTTTCCACTTCCTATATGCCAGTTTTTCCTCATCAGTCGAGGCAGCCGTGGGCTCAGCAGGGCATACTTCATGGAGTACAAATTTGTACTCTTCTGAAGTCAGGACAATGTCTAAATTTCTCCTCCAATCAATATAATTGGGACCAGTGAGCTTATGCTCCTTGAGTATCACAGAAAGTGGGTTCATAGCTATTCTCTAAACCTATAAGCACATTTAAACAAACAATCAATTTAATATCCGATACTATCTCCCTCAAATAATATCATTAAATTACTAATCACATCTAAAATCCCATCAGGTAAGGCAAGCCACGTGGTGTGGACGTTTACCCACCCAAATGATTTAGCAATTAGATTTTCTTTGGTCATACATCACTTATAGCGTAACCTCGTGGGGAGGAATACTACAAGGCGTATCTAAGTGTAAACCATTACTCAGCACCAAAGTGAATCGTTTGGAATTGCTACATTACCGCAAGCCACGTGGTGTGGACGTTTACGACAACTTCACAACTCTTCACAATTCCTTACAACTGTCTACATCAATTAATCCAAAATCCGTCAGTGTAGCAAGCCACGTGGTGTGGACGTTTACTACACTAAGAGACTTTTATAATTGACTCCCAATTACCAGATCCATTCGATTTTCGTAAATCAAGACGCGGAGAATCATAAGTGAAACTCGAAGTTTCTAACCAGTGATTCACCATGCGAACAACCCTATCTCTCACGAATGAGGGAGCCGAGCAGACAATCGACCCACCTATCAAAGAATGGCACGAAAGTCTCTAATTTGTGTCATCCACATGACCAAGTGGCTCTGGCTCCATTCCACTCCCCGGGGTGAGAATGAGTCGACTTGAAGTCAGTTTCAGAAAGACAAATTAGGCATTGTTTGATAAACTTGATCAATGTTTCTTGTAAGAGGAATTACAAGAATTCTCCTCCAATGACACATCTATACGAACTTCAAAAGTCCATAAGAGTCACCAAGAGAACAGTGATGGAGACCATGGGAATGTTTCCATCCCCTCTCCCACTTAGCTTTTTATGAAAAAGGGATACGCTATCTAGTGCATAAAAAAACACATAAGCATGCATGAAAGCAATAAAGCACATAGATCACATAGTCAAAATAATGCTAGAGAATTATTTTTCCCGACTATCATGGCTTTATCTTCATATGCATCCTCTAGTCTTCAGTCTTCGTTTCTTGAATGTTCCATGTGACGAGAATATTAATTTCTAATATTTAAATCTATTTATTTTCAATTAATCCAAAAGTTACTTAATTCGAAAATTAAGTCAATTGAATATATCAAAAATAAAATTAAATATTATTAATATTTTTATTTATTTATTTTCCTATCTAGTTCTTATTAAATCTTTAGAATAATCTATCCAAGTAAAATTTGGAATATTCTAGAAGATATCTATAATAGAACAAGGAAATAAAATAAATTAGGACTCATTACTTTCCAAATTTATTTTTATTCCTAATCCATGAATATTCCCATGAGTAGGAATAATCAAATAGAAAAAATAAATTTAGTACTAAATTAATTAAATTTCTAATCTATGAATAATTCCATGAAGGAAATAAATCAATAGAAATAAAATTAATTTAAATTAATTCTTTTCCTAATCCATGAGAGTTTCCAAAAGCAAAGCACTCAAATAGGAAAAATCCGAACTAATTAGGAAAGTGGATCTTGGTAGGAATAGCACGGGATTAGGAGACCCCACGCCATCCCACCATGATCGATCGGCCGGCCACTCGGGGAGGAGCGCCGCCGCCGCCTAGCCACGCCGGCCAGGCCATGGGTCGATCACCATCATGGGATCGATCCCAAGCCCTTTTCTCTTCGTCACTTCTTCGTCTTCCGGCGATCGTCTCATCATCGAACCAACGTAAATAATTTATAAAAAATTAAATTACAATTCCGGTATCGATTCTATACATGAAATCGACCCTATACAATTTCCGGAAAATAAAGAGCGTAATAATAAATCCTAAATTCGGTCAACCCCCGAATTTTTACTATTACAAACATTCAACCACATAAAAACGAATCTCGACATGTCCGAGAGTTTAATAATCATGATAATTAATTAAGCAATAATTAAATCAACCATGATAGCCGGAAATCCTGCAAGGTAGAACAATAATCGAATATATACATGAACACGAAACCAAACGCTCTGATACCATTTGCTGGGATTCGATGTCCCGGGCTATCAAAAAAAAATTGCGGAACCGATAACCCGACGGAAAACCCGTCGCCGGAGATCGCACGAACACCGACTCATCCGCAGGAGTCCGACCTTTGGAGACTACGCGCCCGAAGACACGCAGCCCGCCCCCAGTCGAAGTCTCCCGCGAGTCGGAAATCACGAACGCGAACCACACGCGAAGAACCGGGCTCGACAAGAGCGTCGCCGCGGGATGAACCCGCGGCTAAACCCTAGCCGAACCCCATCGCGGCTGGGGTTCGCGATCGCCGTGCATGGCGATCGCTGGGGCTGCTCCGGCAGCCCCCGGGTGGCGGTGAGTCCGGCGACTTCACCGCCGTCGCCACCAGGAGGGGCGGTCAGCCCAGCTGACCACCGCGGCAACAGCCGCGGTTCACCCCTGTCGATCGATCGCATGATCGATCGCCCGCCTCGGCCCAGCCGAGGCGCCTTCTCGCGCACGCCGCCGTGGAGGCGGCGGGGATCCGCCACGGCACCAGCCCGTGGCATCCCCGGCGATCGACCCTAGGTCGATCGCACGCCCCGGCGTCCAGCCGGGGCTTTCTCGCGCGGTACACCGGCGGTCGAAACCCTAGGGTTCGACCGCCCCTCTTTCGATCCCGACGGGGATCGCGAGATCCCCGTATCCCGGTCTCGACGTTCCCGGATCGTCTTGTTCATGTACATATTACGATTAACAAGCATAAATAATCAAAGAGGGGGATTCTCGATTATACCTTCGATTCGTTGTACGGAGAAACGAAATCGGTTGACGACCTTGCGATCTTCCTACGTATTCCTTGCACCTCGTCCGAACGTCGTGTGGGCGACGATCTATCGGATTCCTATGGATCTTCCTCACTCTCAAGACTATGATTGGCGTAGGTCAATTAATTCTCTCTTGAAAAGTGAAGACCATGTAGTGCTTATATAGGCTACGTAGGGGATCATAAGGAGAATAAATATTGGGCTTCTAAATATTGAAGATTAAATTGGGTCCAACCCAAATCCATTAATCCTTATCAATATTAAATTTTATTTATTTTCCACTATATAAATAAAATTGCACTCCCAATATTAATCCATATTATATCAAATAATATTTCTCCGATTAGTATTATTTATTCCGTGTATTTAAGATTTAAATATCCATGAATAAATTTATTTATTGCTCAATAAATAATATTCATATCTTATATCCGAGACTAGTACCGTTCAACCTTTATTATTGTGCGGAACGAATCCACTCATGAGGTTTACACAATAATTCCTTATGACCTCATCTCGGGGATATTATCAACCCTTCCGGGATACCCTTTCCCGTCAAGTATTCACGGCATGTCGTATATAAAATATAGCGACCCAACTTTACCGGTAATTAACCCAATAATTAAATCGGTTAATTCCTTTGGAAAATCAAAGTCTCTAATATTAAATATACACACCCGCAATAATATCGGGGATTAAGAATAAAATACTCCGAGATTTAAATTGATTATCAAAGGCAATCCTAATCAATAAATCTCAAGCTGATCCGCCCAATACACCAAGTGTACAAGTGTGATAAAATAATTAAGATAAATTATTTTCTCTCTCACACAACGACTATACCGATGGATTAGTTCGTGTCCATCTAGGTCGTGAGCAACTGTTCGATTAAATACGAGTAACCGATAGTATGATCTTCTGTGCGCCCATGCAGCACCATACTAACTACAACGTATAAAATCCAGAACTATGATTTGCATATATTTAATTATAAATAATTAAATGCAAATAATTGTTTATTAATTAAATAGATTAAATGCTATGATCGGGAGTTTACCGTTACTTAAATATAGACATTAAGTACACAACTCCAACACAATCAAACTCCCAGTATCCAAACTGCTTACAACGGAAGCACTTACCCCTTGGGCTTGCTTTTCCCATTCCGTGGTCCAGATATATTAGGCCCACTGGGTTTCCGTATTTTCTTCTTCTTCCTTTTGCCGCCCGAAGGCCTAGGAAGAGCCAATTTCTCAGCCACAAGTGTTTTGAGAGCCATTAAAGATTCCCTCAGCCGCTTGAAGTTCAACCAGGAGCTCCGCCATTGAATAAGACCTCTTATCCATGTTATATTTTAGGCGGAACTGCTCAAAACTTCTCGGCAGAGACTGGAGCACAAAATCAACCTGGGTTACCCCATTGATAATTGTTCCTAGAATCTCTATCTCATTAAGATAGCCCATCATTCTAAGAACGTGATCCCTCACGGGCGTTCTTTCCGACATGATGGCCGTCATGAGTTGCCTCATTTCACTTTGTCTGGCTGTCCTGTCCTGATAACCAAAAACTTCTTGAGCTTAAGCATCATATCATAGGTAATAGTCATGGCATGATCCTGATGTCGCAGCACATTTGACATGAAAGTCATAATGTTGCTCCGCGTCATCTCATAGCCTTGATCCATTTCCAATGAGCTTCCTTTCCTCAGTAGTGGAAGCATCATTTGGTTCAGCAGGTCAATTGACTTGGAGTACATATTTGTACTCCTCTGCAGTTAGGACAATGTCCAAGTTTCTTTTCAAATCTATAAAATCAGGTTCAGTGAGTTTGTTGACTTTTAATGGGAATAATACCATATAAAACAAACAACGAGTTTAATTCGATATCATTTCCCTCAAGTGATATCATTAAACTACCAATCATTTCCAAAATCCCATCAGACATAGCAAGCCACGTTCTTGTGGACGTTTACCAGTCCAAATGATTTTATGATTGGATTTCACTTCGGTCGTACATCATCATAGCAGTGACTCCGATGGGGAGGATACTATAAAGCGTACCTAAGTGTATACCATTTCTCAGTACTAAGTCCACCGCTCGGGAACTACATGTCCACCGCAAGCCACGTTCTTGTGGACGTTTACGTTGACATGCGGTCCTCCACGACTTTCTATAACTGTCGAGCCTCAATTAATCCCAAAGTTCCGTTTCCATTTAGCAAGCCACGTTCTTGTGGACGTTTACTAAAACAAACAACTTTATTAATTGAATCTCACTTATTTAAATTTCATAGAATCTTAATTAACCCAAAGTACCGTTTCCATTTAGCAAGCCACGATAGTGTGGACGTTTACTAAAACAAACAACTTTGTTAATTGACTCTTACATTTATTAAATTTCACAATTTTATTAATCAAAGCTTGATATCTCGTAAGTGAAACTCGAAGTTTCTAACCAGCGATCAATCATGCAATTGAGCCCTATCTCTCACAAAGTGAGGGATCCAATCAGACAATCGATCTAGTCATCGAATGACTCGAAAGTCTCTAATCTGTGTCATCGACATAACCAAGCGCTTTGGCTCCATTCCACTCCCCGGGGTGAGAATGAGTCGAGTTGAAATTAGTCTTTGAATGACAGATTAGGCATTGCTTTTGAGAAATATAATTGTTCAATTTTATAAGTGGATTTTAAATTCGAATTTTGATCCAGTGATATTCGTGTATCGACTTTATCCGATAGGGAGGATGACACTAAAGCCAACTCGTAAGTCAATACACATCACATTCAAAACAGAGAATGGAGACCGCGGGATTGTTTCCAATCCCTCTCCCACTTAGTATTTTACGATAAGGGATAACATGCATAAATAATTTAAGCATAATAATAAACACGTAAATCACATAAAAAGCAATTAACGTGGCCCCGATTATTATGGCCTTAAATATTTTCCAATGCACGTCTCTTGGAACTTCATCTCGTTGCTCGTCTCGATCTCGGTCCACCACCAACTCGCTCGAGGGTCAAGAGACGAACTCCTCCCACTGGAGCCTCGTCTCGAGCCTCGTTGAGTCGTCCGTGGGGTCGAACGAACCCCAGCCCCGATGCTGCCCGTCGCGAACACGGGGTGTGTTCGATGGCTGCCCGTTGCCGGTTCCCTCTCCTCGATCCTCGTTTCTCCGGGTTTTGATCTCGTCTCGATCCACCAAAATTAGTAAGAAAAATTACAAGAATAAACTTACTAACTCCGGCATCGATCCTATACAAGGTGATCGACCCTATACATGTCCCGGATACAACGAAAAATAAATAAACCTAACGACTCAACCCGTCGTTTTTATCTATTACAAACAAGCATCGTTTTTCCAAAACAAAATAAATCTCGACAAGCCCGAGAGTTTAATCAAAACCACAAATTAAAGCACAACATACAATCACAACGTTGGCCATAATAACCGGGTTCGAACCTGCAAAATAAATCTCGCAAAAATACAACGAATCGACAAAACCGTCTCTGATACCATTTGTTGGAAATCGACTACCCGGGAGGCGTTCGTTCGATCGCTCGAACATCCGAACGCTCCCAGTCGACCTCCGAAGTCGCTACTTCGTTCGCACGACACCCCTTGACCCGATTCACGCCCAGCCATCGCCCCGAAGGACAACCGCGCGAAACGGGACTGGACTGCATCAATTCGGCGACCGCCGAAAGCAGTCCAGCGGTCGCTGAAAGGAACTGCAAACGGCGACCGCCGTTTGCCCTTTGGCGACCGCCGTTTGTCCGCGAACAGCAACGCGACGTTGCTGTTCCGGGCTCGTTTCCGGGTCGTTTTTCCTCATCCGACTACCGAACCGGAGGTCCTAGAACCCCCAGTAGTCGAGGAGTACGATCCACGAGATCCGGAACCCGATCTTACATCCGATGTATTTTCAACGAGAAAGAAATCGAATAAAAGCGGAAATAGGGTTTCGATTTCTTATACCTTTGAAGCGTGATTCGGAGAAGCCGAATAGGCGAACACCCTGAGATCTTCTAGTGTGTATCCTAGCCCTCGACGCCGGACGTTGTGTGGGCAACGATCCACCGGAGTCTTCTCTTCTTCTTCTCTCTCAAACCCTCTTTCTCACGTTTTAATTATTCTGTCTCCAGAAATATATTTGCGCTAGCAAATTAATCTCTACAGAAATAATTATTCTGTCTCCAAAAATATATTTGCGCTAGCAAATTAATTTCTACAGAAATAAAAACACTGCGCTAATCTAAATTAATTGAGCAGAGAAGAAAACAATTGCGCTAGCAAAATAATTTCTCCACAGAATTAATTATAGCGGCGTTTCGTAGGTTAAGAGAAGAGAGATTGAGGGGTATATATAGGCCACACTAGGGACCTTAGGACAATTAATTAATTAGGCTAAATTGTAATTTAATTAAACCGGTGTCCTTAAAAGAAAACCTTTAATTAAATCCAATTTTAATTATAATTAATTCCACTATAAAATTATAATTGAATTCCCAATTAATTAATCCATATTATTTTACCAATAATATTTCCGCCGAAATTACATATACGACTTTCCCCGTGTTTAAGATATCGAATGTCCACGAATTAATTTCAATTACTATTAATTAAATTAATTCGTTTCTTATTATCCGAGACTAGTACCACTCATCCTTATTATCATGTGGAACGAATCCACCTGCAGGGTTTACATGATAAACTTTATGAGCTCATCTCGGGGACATCATCAACCCAATAAATGGGACACGGTTTCCTGTCTATAATCTATAGCATGTCGTGTGTACAATTCCGATTCCTAATTTACCGAGAATCTCGACTAATCAATTAGTCTCACTCATTGGTAGATTAAAGAACCGAGGATTGGACACACGCACCTATAATTATATAGGGATTAGGAATTCGCATATCCGCAATATTTGAGGTCTAGTTCGATTACATCGATTAGTATAAATCGAACGCCCTCCCGTGGTCCTGCTCAATACACCAAGTGTACGAGTGTAACATGATAGTCAAGACCGACTATCTACCAGTCACACTACGACGTACCGATGGATTGTCCCTGTCCATGTAAGTCGTGAGCTACTCTTCGATAGTATACGAGTAACCGACAGTATGATCTTCCGCGTGTCTCCTCACGCCATACTGTTTACAACGTATACATCAAGGACTATTGCATTAAATGCAATCATGCTTGAATCATATCTCGAATTAAGGTATAGATAAGGAGTTCCGTATTTGCACTAAACTAGACATTTAGAATACAACTCCATCAGCCAAGACCCCGCTTAGCCTCACTTCCCTCTTTTGGGACCAACTCGACAAGGTGAAACGTCGAGGCAAGAGGAATTTGAACCTCCTCCATGTCCCGATTATCTTTGCCGAGCACTTCACGAGGTTCAAGTCCACAGATGAACTAGCTATCGGGTGGAATCGGGTGTTGCTCTTCGCCATTGAAAAGAAACTCCTTCACAAGGGCAAGTTTTTACGGGCCGACGGGACGGTTATCCCGTTCAAAAAGCAGAAACCGGTGAGGAAGGCCATTAAGAAGATGAAGAAGAATGCCCAAGAGGCGGGCACCTCGGTGTTGGGATTCGATGTCCCGGGCTATCAAAAATATGCGGAATCGATAACCCGACCGAAACCCTATCGTCGGAAGACCCGAACGCGAACCACCTCACGAGCCGGGGCCCGAGCGAATGCCCAGCGAGGTCCGAGGACCGCGTGCACCCAGCCGAGCCCCCACGAGGGGCTCGCGATCGTCTTCGGACGATCGCTGGGATCGCTATGAGCGATCCCCGGGCTGCTCGCGGCAGCCCCGCAGCGAGTCGATGACTCGCTGCCCCAGCGCACAGGGTCACCCCGTGCGATCCGCTACGGGCGAACCCGTAGCATGCACGGGGTCGCTGCGAGTCGCCCCGCAGCTGACCCGCGATCGATCCGAGGATCGATCGCATCCCTCGGCTTCGGCCGAGGGTTCCCCGTAGCCGCGCCGACGGCGATGAGGGCGGGGGGATCCGCCGTGGCACCAGCCCACGTCATCCCCAGCGATCGACCGAAGTCGATCGCATGCCCCGGCGTCCAGCCGGGGCTTCCCCTTGTCGCACGTCGCGGCGGTCCGAACCCTAGGGTTCGACCGCCCCTTCGATCCTCGCCGGGGATCTGGAATCCCCGTCCCCGAGGTTCGTCGTTTACCCGGATCGTCTTGTTCATGTATACATCACAATTAAACGAACATATAATCATGGAGGGGGTTTATGATTATGTACCTCGATTCGTTGTACGGAGAAACGAAATCAAACGTTGATGACCTTGCGATCTTCCTACGTATTCCTTGCACCTCGTCCGAACGTCGTGTGGGCGACGATCTATCGAACTCCTATGGATCTCCTTCACTATTCAAGACTTTATGATTGGCGTAGGTTAGTTATGAATTGTGAAGACCATGTAGTGCTTTTATAGGCTACGTAGGGGATCAAAAGGAGGTGGAATATTGGGCTTCTAATATTGATGATTAAATTGAGCCCAGCCCAAATCTATTAATCCTTATCAATATTAATTAATTTATTTTCCACTATATAAATTAATTGCACTCCCAATATTAAACCATATTATATCAAATAATATTTCTCCGGTAGTATTATTTATTCCGTGTATTTAAGATTTAAATATCCATGAATAAATTTATTTATTGCTCAATAAATTATATTCATCTCTTATATCCGAGACTAGTACCATTCAACCTTAATTATTGTGCGGAACAAATCCACTCATGAGGTTTACACAATAATTCCTTATGAACTCATCTCGGGGATATTATCAACCCTTCCGGGATACACTTTCCCGTCAAGTATTCACGGCATGTCATATATAAAATATAGCGACCCAACTTAACCGGTAATTAACCCAATAATTAAATCGGTTAATTCCTTTGGAAAATCAAAGTCTCTAATATTAAATATACACACCCGCAATAGTATCGGGGATTAAGAATAAAATACTCTGAGATTTAAATTGATTATCCAAGGCAATCCTAATCAATAAATCTCAAGCGATCCGCCCAATACACTAAGTGTACAAGTGTGATAAAATAATTAAGATAAATTATTTTCTCTCTCACACAACGACTATACCGATGGATTGGTCCGTGTCCATCTAGGTCGTGAGCATCTGTTCGATTAAATACGAGTAACCGATAGTATGATCTTCTGTGTGCCCATGCACACCATACTAACTACAACGTATGAAATCCAGGACCATATTTTGCGTAATTAATTAATAATAATTAAATGCAAATAATTGTTTATTAATTAAATAGGTTAAATGTTATGACCGGGAGTGTACCGATACTTAAATCTAGACATTAAGTACACAACTCCAACAATCTCCCACTTGTACTAAGGTCTAGTCATTTCCTCCAAACTCCCGACTCCCATACTCATCACGTGCTTAATGTTGGAGTTGTGTACTTAATGTCTAGATTTAAGTAACGGTAAACTCCCGATCATAGCATTTAATCTATTAAATTAATAAACAATTATTTGCATTTAATTATCATTAATTAAATATGCAAAATATAGTCCTGGATTTTATACGTTGTAGTTAGTATGGTGTTGCATGGGCACACAGAAGATCATACTATCGGTTACTCGTATTTAATCAAACAGTTGCTCACGACCTAGATGGACATGGACCAATCCATCGGTATAGTCGTTGTGTGAGGGAGAAAATAATTTATCTTAATTATTTTATCACACTTGTACACTTAGGTGTATTGGGCGGATCGCTTGAGATTTATTGATTAGGATTGCCTTGGATAATCAATTTAAATCTCAGAGTATTTTATTCTCAATCCCCGATACTATTGCGGGTGTATATATTTAATATTAGAGACTTTGATTTTCCAAAGGAATTAACCGATTTAATTATTGGGTTAATTACCGGTTAAAGTTGGGTCGCTATATTTTATATATGACATGCCGTGAATACTTGACGGGAAAGTGTATCCCGGAAGGGTTGATAATATCCCCGAGATGAGTTCATAAGGAATTATTGTGTAAACCTCATGAGTGGATTTGTTCCGCACAATAATTAAGGTTGAATGGTACTAGTCTCGGATATAAGAGATGAATATAATTTATTGAGCAATAAATAAATTTATTCATGGATATTTAAATCTTAAATACACGGAATAAATAATACTACCGGAGAAATATTATTCGATATAATATGGGTAAATATTGGGAGTGCAATTTTATTTATATAGTGGAAAATAAATAAAATTAATATTGATAAGGATTAATGGACTTGAGCATTGGGCTCAATTTAATCTTCAATATTAGAAGCCCAATATTCCACCTCCTTTAGATCCCCTACGTAGCCTATAAAAGCACTACATGGCCTTCACAATTCATAACGTAATATAAGAGAAGAATATCATACTTGATATTCTAGAGAGTTGAAGGAGATCCATAGGAGTTCGATAGATCGTCGCCCACCCGACGTTCGAACGGAGTGCAAGGAATACGTGGGAAGATTCAAAGGTGTTTGATTTCGTTTCTCCGAACAACGAATCGAAGGTATAATATCTAGAACCCCCTCGATATTATTTTGGTTTTGGTTTATCGAAATTACCGTAGAACGCAAGTTCCGAAGTTCGAACCCGGAGTAGACGGAAGATCACGCGGTGGTGGCGAAGCCACCGGACCGCGTGGATCGACCCGCCTAGGGTTCGGCGGGCGCGGAGGATGCGACCCTCGGCTGGGCCGAGGGCGCGCGGTCGATCGCGGTGATCGACCGCCGGGGCGCGGGCTGGAGCCGCACCCCACCCCACCTCGACGGTGGGGACCTCCAGGCGGCGGCGAGTCGCCGGACTCGCCGCGGGGGCTGCTGGGCAGCCCCTCCCCGATCGATCGCCGGCGTGCGATCGATCCTTCGATCATGTGAAACCCGACTCGCGGGGGTTCGGCTGGGGGCGGGCTGCGTACCTTCGGGTGCGTAGTCTCCAAAGGTCGGACTCCGGCGGATGAGTCGCCGTTCATGTGATTTCCGGCGAAGGGTTTGATCGGGCTATGGTTTCCGCAATTTTAATAGCCCGGGATATCGAATTCCAGCACTTAAGTTATACTTCCCAGAAGTATTATGTGAATGAGCAATCTAGGTTGCCGCTCTGAAGTTATCTTGGTGACTACTGCGTCGTCTCCCTAGACGATGGCTCGAATCAGGTGGTACTTGCTCTATGTGTTATCATCACCTTTTGAACTTATGACTTCTTCCAGTTTACCATGCACCGCTATATACATAGCCTTTGGTGAACCAAGAATCATATCCAAGTTCAGAGGTCATCCCGGAACCTAACCAAAAACTTCCGCTGCCTCTGAGGCTGCTATTCGGTTTATGATAGAGTCCGAGAAGCATCATGCTTATCACTCTTTCATCTTTAGGTTCCACCTCCTTTTAAAGTGAACACATAGCCTGATATCGACTTACACTGGTCTTTCTCTGATTTTGGATCTGAGAAACTGTAATCCAAGAAGATTTCGTCTTGCTCCGTAAGCTAGTACTTTGAAAGTACTCTTACAGCATTCGAACATCCCTTATCCAGATTACTTTGATATCCTCCCACTATGCTATCCGCATAGTTGATATCAGGTTCTTGTTTTACAACACTGCATTTACAAAGCTCTCCACACTCGAAGTGTAGGAAACTGCTTTGTCTATATCTATCTCCTTTATGTGTTCAAAACACATACCTTTAGATAGATGCATTCTGTTCCCAAAAGGCAATAACCTTTCTCAGAATTATGCATGTTTAAAACAAACCATTATCGCATAAGATATCTTAAGAGAAGTACAAATGTTCTTATCTAGAGATCGAAGGATTCTAAGAACATGGTCTAACTTACTCTTAATCTTATATCTCGATTCATTTAGACAACCTTTATTTTATGTCTGACAACATTTTTACGTTGTTGCCAACGATGAAGTGTTATCTACATAAAATTCCGAGAAACACCTGTTGGAATTCGATATCCCGGGCTATTAAAATTTGCGGAAACCATAGCCCGATCAAAAACCATTCGCCGGAGATCACATGAACGCCGATGAACGCGCCGGAGCACGAGCCGAACGCACGACACGGCCGAAGCCGCGCGCACGCCCAGCCCGAGCCCCTGTCCGCGGGGCTCATGCGATCGAAGGATCGATCGCGTCGTGCGATCGATCGGCTGGGGCTGCAGCGGCAGCCCTGCGGTGAGTCCGGCGACTCACCGCCGTCGGGGAGGGGGGCAGCTCGCCCAGCGAGCCGCGGCGGCACCAGCCGCCACCCCGCGATCGAACCTAGGGTTCGATCGCACCCCGGCGTCCAGCCGGGGTTCTCCTCGATCGCGCACCCCCGGCGTCCAGCCGGGGTGTTCTTGGTTCGATCCCCACGGGGTCCTCGAGCCGCGGCGGTCCGGTGGCTTCGCCACCACCGCCCGGTTCGACCTCGTTCCGGGGTTCGTCCTTGGATCTTGGTTCTACGGTATTTTCAATAAATAATCGAATAAAATCATCAAGGGGGTTTAACGATTTTACCTTCGATTCGTTGTTCGGAGAAACGAGATCAATCGATGACCTTGAGATCTTCCCACGTATTCCTTGCACTAGCCCGGACGTCGTGTGGGCGACGATCTACCGAACTCCATGGATCTCCTTCACGAACTCTCTAGACTAATCAAGTATGATTATCTTGTCTTGTCAAATTGTGAAGACCATGTAGTGCTTTTATAGGCTACGTAGGGGATCTTAAGGAGGTGGAATATTGGGCTTCCAATAATAGTGATTAAATTGAGCCCAAGCCCAAATCTATTAATCCTTACTATTATTAATTAACTCCACTATATAAATATAATTGCACTCCCAATATTAAACCATATTATATCAAATAATATTTCTCCGGTAGTATTATTTATTCCGTGTATTTAAGATATAAATATCCATGAATAAAATTAATTTATTGCTAATTAATTTATTCATCTCTTATATCCGGGACTAGTACCATTCAACCTTAATTATTATGCGGAACGAATCCACCTGCAGGGTTTACATAATAATTCCTTATGAACTCATCTCGGGGATATTATCAACCCTTCCGGGATACACTTTCCCGTCAAGTATTCACGGCATGTCATATATAAAACATAGTGACCCAACTTAACCGGTAATTAACCCAATAATTAAATCGGTTAATTCCTTTGGTAAATCAAAGTCACTTATATTAAATACACACACCCGCAATAGTTTCGGGGATTAAGAATAAAATACACTGAGACTCGAATCGATTATCGCCGGGAATCCTAATCGATGAATCTCAACGATCCGCTCAATACACCAAGTGTACAAGTGTGATAAAATAATTAAGACAAATTATTTTCTCTCTCACACAACGACTATACCGATGGATTGGTCCGTGTCCATCTAGGTCGTGAGCAACTGTTCGATTAAATACGAGTAACCGATAGTATGATCTTCTGTGTGGGCCCGACACACCATACTAACTACAACGTATAGAATCCAGGACTATAATTTGCATATATTTAATTATAAATAATTAAACGCAAATAATTGTTTATTTAGTTAAATAGATTAATGGCAATGGATCGTGAGTTTACGTTACTTAAATCTAGACATTAAGTACACAACTCCAACAATCTCCCACTTGTACTAAGGTCTAGTCATTTCCTCCAAACTCCCGACTCCCATACTCATCACGTGCTTAAGTTGTACTTCCAAGAAGTACTATGTGAATGAGCACTCTAGGTTGCCGCTCTGAAGTTATCTTGGTGACTACAGCGTCGTCTCCCTTGACGATGACTCGTATCAGGTGGTACTTGCACTATGTGTTATCTTACACTTATGGACTAGTGATTTCTTCCCATTTGCCATTGCACCGCTATTTACATAGCCTTTGGCAAATTAAGAATCACATCTAAGTCCCAGAGATTATCCCGGAGTTATACCAAAACTTCCGCTGCCTCTGAGGCAGCTATTTGGTTACCCATGGCAGAGTCCGAAAAGCATCGTGCTTATCACTCTTCCATGTTAAAACTCCTTCTCCTTCAATAGTGAAACACATAGCCTGATATCGACTTACACCGGTCCTCATTCGATTAGAAATCTAAGAGAATGTAATCCAAAGGAAAAACTCGTCTGCTTCGTAGTCTAGAACATTACTTCGAAAGTACTTTTACGGCAGTTGAATATTCCTTTCCAGGATTACCTTGATATCCTCCCACTATGGACTATCTCATCAATTTGCAAGTACCACGAATTCAATGCTTTGTTCCAATCCATAAATGGATCAACTAAGCTTGTACTCTAAATGATCTCGCCTCTTAGCAATAATCCTTATTGCTCTCCAAGAAGGCACATTTAGATCTAGTACGGCCTTCATGTAGATCTAGGGATCGATTTCATGTATACTAGGTCCAGAGTCCGAAGACTCTCCTAGTCTTATGAATATCTCCGGTTGTCCCACAACCTCCCACTACAATGGCATTCCGGTGTATAAACAGTGATAACAGTAGGTGCAGTTAGTGGTGTACCGCTACTCGGTTCGGCTGGCTCTAAGTCTTAATCTTTCTCTCTCAATTCAAAGTATTACGTCACCTTGGGCTTGTGGTTCATTATATAGTCTTTCTCTAAGAACCGGGCGTTAGAACTTATAACGTCCTTCTGGTTCATAGTACTATTGAACACACATCTTTTGTTCTTCTAGGATATTCTACAACCGCATTTGAATGCGCCGTTGTTTCCAGACATATCCATAGAACATAGGTAGTTCCGTATAACTCATCTTTTACTATCTCTATAAGAGTTCCATTTCTTATTATCGACACACCATTTCTACACAACAGTGTATGGTGTAGTCATTTGGGATCAAATCCCAATCTCTGATTAGTATGCCATGCATTTCTCAGACAGGTACTTGCCTCCGCGATCAAATCGCAGGCTACAAATGGATATACCTTGATGGTTCTCCACAATTTCTTAGTGTCCATTGACTTGTCAAAACACTTGCTTTTGTGGCACATCAGGTATTCTAATCCATTTTTCGAGTAATCATAAAATGAAGTACTCGTACCTTAATTGTCTGAGTAGGCATAGGTCTGCATACATCAGAGTCAATCAATTCTTATACTTGTCCGGATCTTACATCTTATATCCATAAAGGATTGTTTAGTCATGTTATCTTCCAAATAAGATTCTTAGGTCGGAAGGTCCACTCCTTCAACTTAATTGATCAAATATCAATTTTCGACCTTTGAACTTCTTATTTGAATAAACATGATTCAGCATAAGAATCCACAAGTATAATTGATAAAGAAATCTCTTATTAGTAAAACGAGTTTTACTACGGTTTGTTGCATTGTGGTGGACTCAGGATCCATCATTTATATATTGCTAGCCAATGTACCAGAATAGATACTATCATTATTTCTTCTTATAACCATCAAATGATTAAAAGAAATAAAATATCCATTCATTAGAAATCCAGAACAAAAGTTCTTTCTAATATGAAAGGTACATAAAAGCAATAACTCAAAATGAAATCATATAAAATGTCCTCCACTGCAACTGCTGCCTCCTCCACAGCATTTCCCATGCAGACTACGATTTCTTCTTTTCTAAGTCGTCGGGTTTCCTGGAACCCTTGCATTTAAAATGCACATACCGTCAGTGGTTCCATATCTACACACCAGGTTCCGGTAGATAATACCACTGACTATGTTTTACGACTAAAGAAAATTTCGTACTTTCTTTGAGAGGATAATCAGACTTCCAGTACCCAGACTGTTTGCATCGAGAACTCTTGCCTCATGGCTTTCTCGTCCCATCTCGTGGTCCAAGAAACCTAGGACCACTGGGTTTCTTTGCTTGCTTTTCCTTTCCCCCGATTTTTCCCTTAGGTTCGAAACCTTTGGCATTGGCTACAAGAGCTTGCGATTTCCGTCTCAACTCGTCTAAAAGGTCAATCATCTCAAAAACGTGTTTAAGCGTTTCCTCGAAGCGACTGGCCTTTATGAGTATCCTCATTGCTTCTTGTCTAGCCGCCTATGTCAATAGGCACGGGAGGACAAAGCTTACTGAGTACTAACCAGTACTCTCCAACAGTCTGGACAATGTCTAGATCTCTATTCCAATCATTACATTTAGGGACCAATGAGTTTAAAATCCTTAAGTATCACATAAAGTGGGTTCAAAGCCATATCCTAATCTATGAGCACATATAACAACAAACAATTGATTTAATCTCCGATATTATCTCCCTCAAATAATATCATTAAACCACTAATCGCATCTAAAATCCTATCAGATATGGCAAGCCACGATAGTGTGGACGTTTACCTATCCAAATGATTTAGCAATTAGATTTCCTTCGGTCGTACATCATCATTAGCGTTACTTCGATGGGAAGAATACTAAGAAGCGCACCTAAGTGTTAACCATTACTCAGTATCTAAGAAGATTGTTTGGGACACGCATATTCACCGCAAGCCACGATAGTGTGGACGTTTACGTTAACATACGCTCCTTTACTCCCTTCTATAACTGTCTACATCAATCGTTCCAAAATCCCATTCAATGTAGCAAGCCACGATAGTGTGGACGTTTACTACATCAAAAGACTTTTACAATTGACTCCCAATTACTTGAATCATTTAATCTTGTAAATCAAGACGCGGAGAATCATAAGTGAAACTCAAAGTTTCTAACCAGTGATTCACCATGCGAACAACCCTATCTCTCATAAATGAGGGAGCCGAGCAGACAATCGATCCACCTTCAAAAGATGGTACGACTGCCTCTAATTTGTGTCCTTGACATGACCAAGTGGCTTTGGCTCCATTCCACTCCCCGGGGTGAGAATGAGTCGACTTGAAATCAGTTTTGGAAAGACAAATTAGGCATTGTTTGATAGACTTAATCAATGTTTCTCGTAAGAGGAATTACAAGAATTCTCCTCCAATGACTTTTCTATACGAACTTCAAAAGTCCATAAAAGTCACCAAGAGAACAGCAATGGAGACCATGGATATGTTTCCATACCCTCTCCCACTTAGCTTTTTACAATAAAGGGATACGCTATCTAATGCATAATTAAATACACATAAGCATGCATACATGAAATAAAGCACATAGAATATTATCATATAATCAAAATAATACTAGAATATTATTTTCCGACTATTATGGCTTTATCGCATCTCCGTACGCATCTTCTAGTCTTTAGTCTTCGTTCTTGAATGCTCCATGTGACGGGAATATTAATTCCAATATTTAAATCTATTTATTTTCAATTAATCCAAAAGTTACTTTATTCGAAAATTAAGTCAATCGAATATATCAAAAATAAAATTAAATATTATTAATATTTTTATTTATTTATTTTCCTATCTAATTCTATTAAATCTCTAGAATAATCTATCCAAGACCCACTTGGAATATTCTAGAAGACTTCTGTAATAGAATAAGGAAATAAAATAAATTAGGACTCCTAATCCTTTCAAATTAATTCCTTTCCTAATCTATTAAAAATTCCATAAAGGAATAATTAAATAGGAAAAATTAATTAAGGATTCTTCTACTTTCCAAAATTAATTAATTTCCATGTCCATGAAAATTCCCATAAAATAGGAATAATCAAATAGGAAATAAATTAATTTAATAATTAATTATTTTCCTTTCTAATTCCATTAAATCTCTAGAATCCTATTCCAAGTAGAACTTAGAATATTCTAGAAGACTTCCATAATAGAATAAGGAAATAAATTAATTCCAATTAATTCTTTTCCTAATCCATGAGAGTTTCCATAAAGAAAAGCACTCAATAAGGAAAACCGAATTAATTCTAAATTTATTCCTTCCTTATCCATGAAAATTCCCATAAAATAGGAATAATCAATAAGGAAATAAATTTATTCTAAATTTATTCTTTTCCTATTCCATGAGAGTTCCTAAGAATAGGAATACTCAAAATAGGAAAACCGAATAATTTAGGAAAGCAAATCTCGGTAGGAGTAGCACGAGATCACGAGGACCCCGCGCCACCACCACCATCGACCGGCCACCGGAGAGGGCAACCGCCGCCACCACTCAGCCGGATGGCCACCACCAAGCCGGCGGCAGCCCCAGCCGAGGGGTGCGATCGCCGCCCCTCTCCCTTGCCATCGATCTCATGGGGATCGATCTCCATGATCGATCCTCGAGCCCTTCGTCTTCTTCGTCACACGTCTTCTCCGGCGGTCGTTTCGGCATCGAACCAACGTAAATAAATTACAAGAATTTAAATTACAATTATCCGGTATCGATTCTATACATGAAATCGACCCTATACAATTTCCGGAAAAAGTAGAACGTAATAATAAATCCTAAATTCGGTCAACCCCCGAATTTTTTCTATTACAAGCATTCACCACACATAAAACGAATCTCGACATGTCCGAGAGTTTAATCAAAACATATTATGACAATAATTAACGAATAAATTATATCTAGCCAAAATAGTCGGAAACCCTGCAAGGTAGAACAATTTTATCGAAAATACCGCGAACGTAAACCACGCTCTGATACCAATTGTTGGAATTCGATATCCCGGGCTATTAAAATTTGCGGAAACCATAGCCCGATCAAAAACCATTCGCCGGAGATCACATGAACGCCGATGAACGCGCCGGAGCACGAGCCGAACGCACGACACAGCCGAAGCCGCGCGCACGCCCAGCCCGAGCCCCCGTCCGCGGGGCTCATGCGATCGAAGGATCGATCGCGTCGTGCGATCGATCGGCTGGGGCTGCAGCGGCAGCCCCGCGGTGAGTCCGGCGACTCACCGCCGTCGGGGAGGGGGGCATCTCGCCCAGCGAGCCGCGGCGGCACCAGCCGCCACCCCGCGATCGAACCTAGGGTTCGATCGCACCCCGGCGTCCAGCCGGGGTTCTCCTCGATCGCGCACCAACGGCGTCCAGCCGGGGTGTTCTTGGTTCGATCCCCACGGGGTCCTCGAGCCGCGGCGGTCCGGTGGCTTCGCCACCACCGCCCGGTTCGACCTCGTTCCGGGGTTCGTCCTTGGATCTTGGTTCTACGGTATTTTCAATAAATAATCGAATAAAATCATCAAGGGGGTTTAACGATTTTACCTTCGATTCGTTGTTCGGAGAAACGAGATCAATCGATGACCTTGAGATCTTCACACGTATTCCTTGCACTAGCCCGGACGTCGTGTGGGCGACGATCTACCGAACTCCATGGATCTCCTTCACGAACTCTCTAGACTAATCAAGTATGATTATCTTGTCTTGTCAAATTGTGAAGACCATGTAGTGCTTTTATAGGCTACGTAGGGGATCTTAAGGAGGTGGAATATTGGGCTTCCAATAATAGTGATTAAATTGAGCCCAAGCCCAAATCTATTAATCCTTACTATTATTAATTATATATTAACTCCACTATATAAATATAATTGCACTCCCAATATTAAACCATATTATATCAAATAATATTTCTCCGGTAGTATTATTTATTCCGTGTATTTAAGATATAAATATCCATGAATAAAATTAATTTATTGCTAATTAATTTATTCATCTCTTATATCCGGGACTAGTACCATTCAACCTTAATTATTATGCGGAACGAATCCACCTGCAGGGTTTACATAATAATTCCTTATGAACTCATCTCGGGGATATTATCAACCCTTCCGGGATACACTTTCCCGTCAAGTATTCACGGCATGTCATATATAAAACATAGTGACCCAACTTAACCGGTAATTAACCCAATAATTAAATCGGTTAATTCCTTTGGTAAATCAAAGTCACTTATATTAAATACACACACCCGCAATAGTTTCGGGGATTAAGAATAAAATACACTGAGACTCGAATCGATTATCGCCGGGAATCCTAATCGATGAATCTCAACGATCCGCTCAATACACCAAGTGTACAAGTGTGATAAAATAATTAAGACAAATTATTTTCTCTCTCACACAACGACTATACCGATGGATTGGTCCGTGTCCATCTAGGTCGTGAGCAACTGTTCGATTAAATACGAGTAACCGATAGTATGATCTTCTGTGTGGGCCCGACACACCATACTAACTACAACGTATAGAATCCAGGACTATAATTTGCATATATTTAATTATAAATAATTAAACGCAAATAATTGTTTATTTAGTTAAATAGATTAATGGCAATGGATCGTGAGTTTACGTTACTTAAATCTAGACATTAAGTACACAACTCCAACAACACCACCTTGTTTCCATTACGTCTCTAACACACCTTTCTTTGTCTTATGCACTTTGATGAATCCATCTCATGGACTATCTCATCAGTTCGCAAGTTCCACAATTTACAGCTTTGTGACAATCCATAAATGGATTCACTAAGCTTGTACTTCTAAATGATCTTGCCTCTTAACAATAATAGTTATTGTTATCCAAGTAGGCACATTTAGATTAGTACTGCCTCCTATGCAGAACCAGGGATCGATTTCATGTCTACTAGATCCAGAGTTCAAAACTCCTCCAGTCTTATGAACATCTCCGGTTGCTTAACAACCTCCCACTGCAATGGCGTTCTGGTGTATAACAGTAATAACATTTAGATGCAGTTAGTGGTGAACTACTGTTGGAATTCGATATCCCGGGCTATTAAAATTTGCGGAAATCATAGCCCGATCAAAAACCCATCGCCGGAGATCACATGAACGCCGACTCATCTGCCGGAGTCCGGCCTTTGGAGACCACGCACCCGAAGGCACGCAGCCCGCCCCCAGCCGAACCCCCGCGAGCCGGGGTTCACGCGATTGAAGGATCGCGTTCCACGCGATCGGGTGGAGCTGCACCGGCAGCCCCCGCGGCGAGTCCGGCGACTCGCCGCCGCCTGGAGGTTCCCCCACCGTCGAGGTAGGGATGGGACGGCACCAGCCCGTCCCAGCGATCGATCCTTGTGATCGATCGCGCGCCCTCGGCCCAGTCGAGGGTCGCCTCCTCCGCGCCCCGCCAAACCCTAGCGGGCGATCCCGCGGTCCGGTGGCTTCGCCACCACCGCGTGATCGTTCGTCTAATCCGGGTTCGACTTTTCCGGATCTTCGTTCTACGGTATTTTCAATAAATCAAAAACGAAATAATATCGAGAGAGTTTAAATATTATACCTTCGATTCGTTGTTCGGAGAAACGAAATCAAACACCTTTGAATCTTCCCACGTATTCCTTGCACTCCGTTCGAACGTCGGGTGGGCGACGATCTATCGAACTCCTATGGATCTCCTTCAACTCTCTAGAACTATCAAATAATGATATTCTTGTCTTGTTCTTTATGAAGGCCATGTAGTGCTTTTATAGGCTACGTAGGGGATCTAAAGGAGGTGGAATATTGGGCTTCTAATATTGAAGATTAAATTGAGCCCAATGCTCAAGTCCATTAATCCTTATCAATATTAATTTTATTTATTTTCCACTATATAAATAAAATTGCACTCCCAATATTTACCCATATTATATCGAATAATATTTCTCCGGTTAGTATTATTTATTCCGTGTATTTAAGATTTAAATATCCATGAACAAAATTTATTTATTGCTTAATAAATTTATTCATCTCTTTTATCCGAGACTAGTACCACTCAACCTTATTTATTATGCGGGAACAAATCCACTCGCGAGGTTTACATAATAAATCCTTATGAGCTCATCTCGGGGATATTATCAACCCTTCCGGGATACACTGTCCCTTCAAGAATTCACGACATGCCATATATAAAATATAGTGACCCAACTTAACCGGTAATTAACCCAATAATTAAATCGGTTAATTCCTTTGGAAAATCAAAGTCACTAATATTAAATATACACACCCGCAATTGTTTCAGGGATTAAGAATAAAATACTCCGAGACTTAAATCAATTATCACAGAGCAATCCTAATTGATAAGTCTCAAGCGATCCGCTCAATACACCAAGTGTACAAGTGTGATAAAATAATTAAGATAAATTATTTTCTCTCTCACACAACTGTTGGAATTCGATATCCCGGGTCATCAAAAATTGCGGAAAATAATAACCCGACCGAAATCCTCTCGCCGGAGACCGATCACGAACACCACGAAGAACCGGGCTCGTCAAGAGCATCGCCGCGGGATGAACCCGCGGCTAAACCCTAGCCGAGCCCCACCGTGGGGCTCGCGATCGCGCACAAGGCGATCGCTGGGGCTGCTCCGGCAGCCCCGGGCGGTGAGTCCGGCGACTCACCGCCACCGCCCGAGGAGGGCGGTTCGCCCAGCGGCGAACCCGCCGCGGCTCCAGCCGCGGCTGCCCGGCGATCGACCACCGCGGTCGATCGCCCACCCCGGCTCCCAGCCGGGGTTCCTCGCGTGTGCCGTCGCGGTCGAAGCCCTAGGGCTCGACCGCACCCCCTCGGCTCCCAACCGAGGGCTCCTTCGAACCTTCGCCGGGGATCTCGAATCCCCGTCCCCGAAGTTCGACGTTTACCCGGATCGTCCGTTCATGTATGCATCACAATTAAATCCACATAAATTCACACAAAGGAGTTTATGATTTTACCTTTTAAGTCGTTGTGCGGAGAAACGAATTTAAGTTTGACGACCTTACGATCTTCCCACGTATTCCTTGCACTAGCTTGAACGTCGGGTGGGCGACGATCCTCCAAGCTTATGGATCCTCTTCAACTCTCTAGAACTATCAACTATTGATATTCTTGTCTTTTTGAAAAAGTGAAGACCATGTAGTGCTTTTATAGGCTACGTAGGGGATCTAAAGGAGGTGGAATATTGGGCTTCCAATATTAATGATTAAATTGAGCCCAAGCCCAAATCTATTAATCTCCCATTAATATTAATTAATTTATTTTCCACTATATAAATTAATTGCACTCCCAATATTAAACCATATTATATCAAATAATATTTCTCCGGTAGTATTATTTATTCCGTGTATTTAAGATTTAAATATCCATGAATAAAATTAATTTATTGCTAATTAATTTATATTCATCTCTTGAATCCGAGACTAGTACCATTCAACCTTAATTATTGTGCGGAACGAATCCACTCATGAGGTTTACACAATAATTCCTTTTGAACTCATCTCGGGGATATTATCAACCCTTCCGGGATACACTGTCCGGTCAATCATTCACGGCATGCCATATATAAAATATAGTGACCCAACTTAACCGGTAATTAACCCAATAATTAAATCGGTTAATTCCTTTGGTAAATCAAAGTCACTTATATTGAATATACACACCCGCAACGATATCGGGGATTAAGAATATAATACACTGAGACTCGAATCGATTATCGCCGGCAATCCTAATCGATGAATCTCTACGATCCGCTCAATACACCAAGTGTACAAGTGTGATAAAATAATTAAGACAAATTATTTTCTCTCTCACACAACGACTATACCGATGGATTGGTCCGGGTCCATCTAGGTCGTGAGCCACTGTTTGATTAAATACGAGTAACCGATAGTATGATCTTCTGTGTGGGGCCCGACACACCATACTAACTACAACGTATAAAATCCAGGACTATGATTTGCATATATTTAATTAATGATAATTAAAAGCAAACAATTGTTTATTTAATAGATTAAATGCTATGATCGGGAGTTTATCGTTACTTAAATCTAGACATTAAGTACACAACTCCAACAATCTCCCACTTGTACTAAGGTCTAGTCATTTACTCCAAACTCCCGGTTCCCATACTCATCACGTGCTTTAAAGTGTACTTCCAAGAAGTACTATGTGAGTGAGCAATCTAGGTTGCCGCTCTGAAGTTATCTTGGTGACTACTACGTCGTCTCCCCTGACGATGATTCGTATCAGGTGGTACTTGCTCTATGTGTTAACATCACTTTTGACTCATGACCTCTTCTAGTTCACCATGCACCGCTATCCAATAGCCTTTGGTAAACTAAGAGTCATATCCAAGTCAAGAGGTTATCCCGGAACCTAACCAAAACTTCCGCTGCCTCTGAGGCTGCTATTCGGTTATGAGAGAGTCCGAAAAGCGTCCCGCTTATCACTCTTTCACTTCAAGGTTCCACCTCTTTCTAAAAGTGAACACATAGCCTGATATCGACTTTCACTGGTCCTTCTCTGATTTTTGGATCTGAGAATTTGTAATCTAAGAAGATTTCGTCTTGCTCAAGCCAGTACTATGAAAGTACTCTTGCAGCATTCGAACATCCCTTATCCAGATTACTTTGATATCCTCCCACTACGCAAACCGCATAGTTGATATCAGGTTCTTGTTTTATAACATTGCATCTATAAAGCTTTCCATACTTGAAGTATAGGAAACTGCTTTGTCATCATCTATCTCCTTTATGTGTTCGAACACATACCCTTTAGATAGATGTATATTCTGTCTCTGAAAGGCAATAACCTTTCTCAGAAGTATGCATGTTAAAACAAACCTTAATCGTATAAGATATCTAGGAGAAGTACAATGTTCTTATCTCTAGATCATAAGACCTTAAGAACATGCTCTAACTTCTTCTCAATCTTATATCTCGATTTATTTAGACAACCATTATTTTATGTCTGACAATATTTTTACATTGTTGCCAATGATAAAATTTTATCTACATAAATTCTCCGAGAAACACCACCTTGTTTCCATCACTTCTCTAATACACCTTTCGTCTATGCCTTTTGATGAATCCATCAAATGGACTATCCCATCAATTCGCAAGTTCCACGATTCACAGCTTTAATTCAATCCATAAATGGATTTACTAAGCTTGTACTCTAAATGATCTAGCCTCTTAACAATAATCCTTATTGTTCCAAGCAGGCACATTTAGATCTAGTACCGCCCTTATGCAGAGCTAGGGGTCGATTTCATCTCTACTAGATCCAGAGTCCGAACTCCTCTAGTCTTATGAATATCTCTGGTTGTCCAACAACCTCCCACTGCAATGGCGTCCCGGTGTATGACAGTAATAACAATAGGTGCAGTATGTGGTGCACTTCTACTCGGTTTGGCTGGTTCCTAGTCTTTTGTCCTTTCTCTCATTTCAAGGTATTACGTCAATTTAGGCTTTGTGGTCCATCTAATAGTCTTCCTCTATGAACCGGACAGGACGTCCCTCTGGTTCATAGTACTATAGAACACACAATACTTCGTTCATCTAGGATATCCTACAACCATATTCAATATGCCGTTGTATCTAGGAATATCCATAGAACATAGGTAGTTCCGAACAACTTGTTCTTTTACTATTAGATTTTCCATTTCTTTATAGCGCACCATCTCTACACGCAAGTGTATGGCGCGGTCCTTTGGGATTGAATCCCAATCTTTGATTATGCTATGTGTTATTCAGATAGGTGATGGCCTCCGCGACCGAGTCGCAGGCTCCTAATGGATATACTTTGATGGTTCCCCATAATAGCTTTGTGTCCATTGACTAGTCAAAACACTTTGCTTTTATGGCACATTAAGTATTCTAATCCATCACTGTGTATTCTTTGAGAGAATTTCTCGTACCTTTCTAATTTACACATATGTCTGCATATCTAATCATTTCCAATACTTGTCTGAATTCTATCCTTTATCCAGAAAGGTTTGCTTAGATGTATTATCCTCCAAATTCAATCCTTAGGTCGGAAGGTCCATTCCTTCAACTTTAATTGATCAAATCAATTTCGACCATTTGAATCTTATTTGAAAATACTTCTAAGTATAAGATTTCACAAGTATAATGATAAAGAAATATCTAATAAGTAAAACAAGTTATAGAACGGTTCGTTGCAATTGGGGTAGACTTAGGATCTATCATTCATATATTGCTGTCTAATGCACCAGAATAGATAATGCCATTATTTCTTAACAAAATCATCCAATGATTAAAGAAATAAAATATCCATTTATTAATAATAGAAATCCAGAACAAAACGTTCTTTCTAAAATAAAGGGGTACATAAAGCAATAACTTTGAAATGAAATCTTATTTAACTATTAAAGTAGATAAATGTCTTCCACCGCAACCGCTGCCTCCTTTACAGCTTTTGCCCGTGTAGATCATTCCTCCATTTCCAAGTCTTTGGGTTTCCTGGTGTCCCTGCATTTTAAATGCATACATACCGTCAGAGGTTCCATATCTACCAACCAGGTTTCTGGTAGATAACGCTACTGACTATGTTTCAAAGACTAAGGAGGAAATCTCGTACCTTCTCGAGGAGAAAACATAGACTTCCAGTCCTCAGAATGTGTTCCATGAGAATGACTGCCCGAAGGCTTTCTCACTCTGTTCCGTGGTCCAAGTCTTTTAGGACCATTGGACTCTCTTGTCATCTTCTCCTTTTCCTTATGTAAAACCTTAGGTCCGAAACCTTTGGCCTTGGCTGTAAGAGCTTGCGATTGTTTCAACTCTTCCAAAAGATCTAGCATCTCGAAAACGTGATCAAGCGTTTCCTCGAAGCAACTGATCTTTATGAGTGTTCTCATCGCCTCTTTTCTAGCCTTTACATTTTGCCTAAAGATCAACTTGAGTTTAAGCATGACATCATGATTGGCGGCCAGTGCAAGAGCACTATCCCACTTCTCAAAGTCAGCTATTTCCTCATCAGTTGAGACAATAGTAGGTCTAGGAGGACAAGTTTCACTGAGTACATCTTTGTACTCTTTTACAGTCTGAGCAATGTCTAACTTTTTATTCCACTCAACGCAGTGTGGAACCAGTGAGTTGAATTCCTTGAGTATCACAGAAAGTGGGTTCATAGCTATTCTCTAAACCTATAAGCACATTTAAACAAACAATTAATTTAATATCCGATATTATCTCCCTCAAATAATATCATTAAATCACTAATCACATCTAAAATCCCATCAGATAAGGCAAGCCACGATAGTGTGGACGTTTACCCATCCAAATGATTTAGCAATTAGATTTGCTTTGGTCGTACATCACTATAGCGTTACTTCGATGGGAAGGATACTATAGAGCGTACCTAAGTGTAAACCATTACTCAGTATCTAAGAAGATTGTTTGGGACTCGTATATTATCGCAAGCCACGATAGTGTGGACGTTTACGCTAATACATGAACCTTCACTTTCTTCTATAACTGTCTACATCAATCGATCCAAAATCCCATTCAATGCAGCAAGCCACGATAGTGTGGACGTTTACTACACCAAAAGATTTTTACAATTGACATCCAATTACTTTGAAGCATTTGATTTTGTAAATCAAGACGCGGAGAATCATAAGTGAAACTCGAAGTTTCTAACCAGTGATTCACCATGCGAACAACCCTATCTCTCATTAGATGAGGGAGCCGAGCAGACAATCGATCCATCTATCAAAGAATGGTACGACTGCCTCTAATTTGTGTCATCCACATGACCAAGTGGCTTTGGCTCCATTCCACTCCCCGGGGTGAGAATGAGTCGACTTGAAGTCAGTTTCAGAAAGACAAATTAGGCATTGTTTGATAAACTTAATCAATGTCTCTTGTAAAAGGAATTACAAGAATTCTCCTCCAATGACACATCTATACGAACTTCAAAAGTCCATAAGAGTCACCAAGAGAACAGTAATGGAGACCATGGGAATGTTTCCATCCCCGCTCCCACTTAGCTTTTTATAACAAAGGGATACGCTATCTAATGCATAATTAAACACATAAGCATGCATACAAGTAATAAAGCACATAGCACATAGTCAAAATAATGCTAGAAAAATTATTTTCCCGACTATCATGGCTTTATTCCTTCTCCGTATGCGTCTTCTAGTCTTCAGTCTTCGTTCATGAATGCTCCATGTGACGAAAATATTAATCCCAATATTTAAATCTATTTATTTTCAATAAATCCAAAAGATACTCAATTCGAAAATTAAGTCAATCGAATGAATCAAAAATAAAATTAAATATTATTAATATTTTTATTTATTTTATTTTCCTATCTAATTCCATTAAATCTCTAGAATAATCTATCCAAGTCAAACTTGGAATATTCTAGAAGACTTCTATAATAGAATAAGGAATAAAATAAATTAGGACTCTTCTACTTTCCAAGATTAATTAGTTTCCATGTCTATGAAAATTCCCATAAAATAGGAATAATCAAATAGAAATAAATTAATTAATTATTTTCCTATCTAATTCTATTAAATCTCTAGATTCCTATTCCAAGCAGAACTTGAAATATTCTAGAAGACTTCCATAATAGAATAAGGAAATAAATAATATTAATTCTTTTCCTATCTAATTCTATTAAATCTCTAGATTCCTATTCCAAGTAGAACTTGAAATATTCTAGAAGACTTCCATAATAGAATAAGGAAATAAATAATATTAATTAATTCTTTTCCTATCTCCATGAGAGTTCCCATACTTAGGAATACTCAAAATAGGAAAACTTGAATCAATTAGGTAAGTAGTATCTTGGTAGGAGTAGGAGTAGTACGGGTTGGGGATCCCCGTACCACCACCACCACCACCGATCGACCACCGGGAGGGAGCACCCGCCGCCGCCGCTCCAGCCGGCCAGCCGCCACCGTCGCCGGCGACAGCCCACGGCCGAAGGGGGCGACGCCCCTCTCCCCTTTGATCGATCATGGGGTCGATCATGGGGTGATCGACCCCTTCGGTCCTTCGTCCTCTTCGTCTTCTTCGTCACACGAGTTCTCCGGCGGTCGTCTCGGCATCGATCCAACGTAAATAAATTACAAGAAATAAATTTACAAATCCGGTATCGATTCTATACATGAAATCGACCCTATACACTTTCCGGAAAACATAGAACGTAATAATAAATCCTAAATTCGGTCAACCCCCGAATTTTTACTATTACAAGCATTCATCCACACAAAACGAATCTCGACATGTCCGAGAGTTTAATAAACGAACAATCATGGTAAATTAAATAGCAATTAATTAAACGAATAATTAACAATTAATTAAACCATGATAGTCGGAATCCCTGCAAGGTAGAACGCAATTGAACACATACATGAACACGAACCCAAACTCTCTGATACCAATTGTTGGAATTCGATATCCCGGGTCATCAAAAATTGCGGAAAATAATAACCCGACCGAAATCCTCTCGCCGGAGACCGATCACGAACACCACGAAGAACCGGGCTCGTCAAGAGCATCGCCGCGGGATGAACCTGCGGCTAAACCCTAGCCGAGCCCCACCGTGGGGCTCGCGATCGCGCACAAGGCGATCGCTGGGGCTGCTCCGGCAGCCCCGGGCGGTGAGTCCGGCGACTCACCGCCACCGCCCGAGGAGGGCGGTTCGCCCAGCGGCGAACCCGCCGCGGCTCCAGCCGCGGCTGCCCGGCGATCGACCACCGCGGTCGATCGCCCACCCCGGCTCCCAGCCGGGGTTCCTCGCGTGTGCCGTCGCGGTCGAAGCCCTAGGGCTCGACCGCACCCCCTCGGCTCCCAACCGAGGGCTCCTTCGAACCTTCGCCGGGGATCTCGAATCCCCGTCCCCGAAGTTCGACGTTTACCCGGATCGTCCGTTCATGTATGCATCACAATTAAATCCACATAAATTCACACAAAGGAGTTTATGATTTTACCTTTTAATTCGTTGTGCGGAGAAACGAATTTAAGTTTGACGACCTTACGATCTTCCCACGTATTCCTTGCACTAGCTTGAACGTCGGGTGGGCGACGATCCTCCAAGCTTATGGATCCTCTTCAACTCTCTAGAACTATCAACTATTGATATTCTTGTCTTTTTGAAAAAGTGAAGACCATGTAGTGCTTTTATAGGCTACGTAGGGGATCTAAAGGAGGTGGAATATTGGGCTTCCAATATTAATGATTAAATTGAGCCCAAGCCCAAATCTATTAATCTCCCATTAATATTAATTAATTTATTTTCCACTATATAAATTAATTGCACTCCCAATATTAAACCATATTATATCAAATAATATTTCTCCGGTAGTATTATTTATTCCGTGTATTTAAGATTTAAATATCCATGAATAAAATTAATTTATTGCTAATTAATTTATATTCATCTCTTGAATCCGAGACTAGTACCATTCAACCTTAATTATTGTGCGGAACGAATCCACTCATGAGGTTTACACAATAATTCCTTTTGAACTCATCTCGGGGATATTATCAACCCTTCCGGGATACACTGTCCGGTCAATCATTCACGGCATGCCATATATAAAATATAGTGACCCAACTTAACCGGTAATTAACCCAATAATTAAATCGGTTAATTCCTTTGGTAAATCAAAGTCACTTATATTGAATATACACACCCGCAACGATATCGGGGATTAAGAATATAATACACTGAGACTCGAATCGATTATCGCCGGCAATCCTAATCGATGAATCTCTACGATCCGCTCAATACACCAAGTGTACAAGTGTGATAAAATAATTAAGACAAATTATTTTCTCTCTCACACAACGACTATACCGATGGATTGGTCCGGGTCCATCTAGGTCGTGAGCCACTGTTTGATTAAATACGAGTAACCGATAGTATGATCTTCTGTGTGGGGCCCGACACACCATACTAACTACAACGTATAAAATCCAGGACTATGATTTGCATATATTTAATTAATGATAATTAAAAGCAAACAATTGTTTATTTAATAGATTAAATGCTATGATCGGGAGTTTATCGTTACTTAAATCTAGACATTAAGTACACAACTCCAACAACAACGACTATACCGATGGATTGGTCCGTGTCCATCTAGGTCGTGAGCAACTGTTCGATTAAATATGAGTAACCGATAGTATGATCTTCTGTGTGCCCATGCAACACCATACTAACTACAACGTATAAAATCCAGGACTATAATTTGCATATATTTAATTAACAATAATTAAAGCAAATGAATGTTCGTTATTAATAGGTAAATGAAAGTGTACAAGGAGTTCATAATACTCAAATCTAGACATTAAGTATACTACTCCATCAATCTCCCACTTATACTAAGGTCTAGTCTTATCTTCCAAACTTCTGACTCCCAAACCCTCCAAGTGCTTGAAATATACTTCCTTAGGAAGTATCTTGGTAAAAGGGTCCGCTAGGTTGTCCTCCGAAGCTATCTTGGTGACTACCGCATCCACCTCCCAAAGTGTACACATAGCCTGATGTCGACTTACGCCGGTCCTTATCAGCTTGGAAATCCGAATCTGTGTAACCCAAAGGAATCAGATTGTCTGCCCCGTAACTCAGAACATAATCCTTAGTATTTCGCAAATACTTGAAAATGCTCTTTACGGCAGTCCAATGAGCCTTTCCAGGGTTACTCTGATATCTCGCTACTATGCCAACCGCATAACAGATATCAGGCCTCGTGCATAACATTGCATACATTAAGCTTCCCAAAGCCGAAGCGTAGGGAACTGCTTTCATTTCATCTTTCTCCTTCTGTGTCTGAGGACACATCTCCTTAGAAAGATAAGTTCCTTTACTGAAGGGCAGTTCACCCTTCTTGGAATCTTGCATGTTAAAACGAGCCAGAATCGTGTCTATGTAAGATTGCTGGGATAGGTATAATGTTCTACTCCGGCGATCCCTTATAACCTTGATCCCTAGAACATGCCCGACTTCTCCCAAATCTTTCATATCGAATTGTCTAGACAACCATCCCTTTATGTCTGACAACATTTTCACACTATTGCCAATGAGAAGAATGTCATCTACATAAAGCACGAGGAACACCACCTTCTTTCCATCACGTTTCCAATACACACACGATTCGTCCATGCTTTGAATGAATCCAAAAGATTGGACTACTTCATCAAACCGCAGGTTCCACGATCTCGAGGCTTGTTTCAATCCATAAATGGATCTATTAAGCTTGCACACTAGATGATCTCGCCCCTTAGCAATGAATCCTTCTGGTTGTTTCATATAAATCGTCTCGTCAAGACTTCCATTCAGGAAAGATGTCTTGACATCCATTTGCCACACCTCATAATCCATATGAGCTGCTATGGATAAGAGAATCCGGATCGACTTTATCTTGGCTACCGGCGAAAAGGTCTCCTCATAATCGATTCCTTCTTTCTGAGTATAGCCTTTTGCAACAAGCCGAGCTTCAAAGGTTTCAACCTTTCCGTCAGATCCTCTCTTCCTCTTGTAGACCCATTTACACCCAATTGGCTTTACGTCGCTTGGTGGTTCTACAAGATCCCAGACTTTATTAGAATCCATAGATTCTATTTCGGATTTCATTGCTTTCTTCCAAGAAGGCGCATCTATATCTTGTACCGCCTCATCATAGGTCCAGGGATCGATTTCATGAACTCCAGGTCCAGAGTCCGAAGACTCACCCAGTCCAATCCATCTATCTGGTTGTTTAACAACCCTCCCACTACGACGGCGTTCCGGTGAATTAATGATGGAGTTATATTCTAAATGTCTAGTTTCGTGACAATATGGAACTCCTTATCTGTGTTTTTCATTATCTATGAATCAAACTGTCGGCATTTTGTCTATCTTGTACTTGAATGCAATAGTCCTAGATATATACGTTGTAGACAGTATGGCGTGAGGAGACACGCGGAAGATCATACTGTCGGTTACTCGTATACTATCGAACAGAAGCTCACGACTTAGATGGACAGTGACAATCCATCGGTACGTCGTAGTGTGACTGAGTAATAGTTGGTCTTGACTATTATGTTACACTCGTACACTTGGTGTATTGAGCAGGACCACGGGAGGGCGTTCGATTTATACTAATCGAAGTAATCAAACTAGACCTCAGAGATTACGGATATACGAATTCCTAATCCCTATATAATTATAGATGCGTGTGTCCAATTCTCGGTTCTTTAATATGCCAATGAGTGAGACTAATTGATTAGTCGAGATACTCGGTAAATTGGGAATCGGAATTGTACACACGGCATGCTATAGATTATAGACAGGAAACCGTGTCCCGTTTATCGGGTTGATGATGTCCCCGAGATGAGCTCATAAAGTTTATCATGTAAACCCTGCAGGTGGATTTGTTCCACATGATAATAAGGTTGAGTGGTACTAGTCTCGGATAATAAGAGACGAATTAATTTAATTATTAGTAATAAAATTAATTCGTGGACATACGATATCTTAAAAACGGGGAAGGTCGTTTATGTAATTTCGGCGGAATTATTATTATTGTTGAAATAATATTAAAATTAATTTCGGGAATTCAATTATTATTTTATAGTGGAGTTAATAATAATTAAAATTGAAATTGATTAATTAAGGAATTGCTTTTACGTATTCCAAGTTAATTAATATTTCAATTTAGCCCTTAATTAATTTATCCTAAGGTCCCTAACGTAACTCTATATAAACCCCCTCCCTTACACTCCTAAGACCTAACATTCGCCGCAACAATTCATTTCAGCAGAGAAAAATAATTGTGTTAGCGCAATTAAGATTTTTTCTCTGTTTAAATTAATTAGTTAACGCAAATAAAAATTATTCTCACAGAATAGTTTATACGCTGGTCTTGGAAAGGAGAGTACAGACGGGAGAACTCCAGCGGATCGTTGCCCACACAACGGTTGGAGACGGGATCTGAGGCATACGTTAGAAGCATCTAAGGTCTCAACAATCGACCGAGAGGTATGAGATCGAATCCTCTTTTTTCCGCAATTTAATTCGATCTAATTTCTCGTTGATCATACTTTGAATGTAAGATCGGGTTCCGTGGCTTGGATGTGATGTTCTCGGACTGCTGGGAGGTTTCTGACCTCCGGCATGGCAGTCGGATCGAGAAAATCGCATCGGAAAAGCCAGAACGGGCGAATCCCGCCGCTGTTCGCGACGGGTGTCGGACGACAAGTTTGACTGTCGGCTGACAGGCTTGTCGGACGACACCTTCTGGTGTCGGACGACAGTGGGCAGCTTTGTCGGACGACACCTTCTGGTGTCGGACGACAGAGAGGCCAGAAGCCTCTCGTTTTGCGCGGTCGTGCCTCGGGTGCGATGGCTGGGTGCAATTCGGGTCAGGTGCTTCGTCGTGAACACAGTGGGCACACTGGATGTCGACTGGGCTTGTCCGGATGTTCGAGTAGTCGAACGGACATGTACCGGGTAGTCGATTTCCAACAATTGGTATCAGAGCCGGTTATATACGTTCTTTGTATTGTTTGCGAGAATTGTTTTGCAGGATCACCCGATTATTATGGCCAATTTATTTTTGGTATTTTGTGCTATGTGTGTGGTTTTGATTAAACTCTCGGGCTTGTCGAGATCGGTTTTATTTTTGGAAAGTTGCTTGTTTGTAATAGATAAAAACGACGGGTTGAGTCGTTAGGTTTATTTATCTTTTCGTTGGATCCGGGACTTGTATAGGGTCGATCAAAATGTATAGGATCGATACCGGAGTTAGTAGAATTTTTTTTTTTTGTAATTTTTTCTACTATTGGATCGAGACGAGATCGAAGCCCGGAGGAACGAGAATCGAAGTCGAGACGAGCAACGAGTTCGAGTTCCAAGAGACGTGCATTCAAGATTTTAAGGCCATAATAATCGGGCCACGTTAATTGCTTTCTTATGTGATTTACGTGTTTTATTATGCTTATTATTTTATGCATGTATATCCCTAAATCGTAAAATACTAAGTGGGAGAGGGATTGGAAACAATCCCGCGGTCTCCATTCTCTGTTTCGAGAGTGATGTGTATTGACTTACGAGTTGACTTTAGTGTCATCCTCCCTATCGGATAAAGTCGATACACGGAAATCACTTTGATCGAAATTCGAATGAAATTCCATTTTTAAAATTGAACAATTAAGGTTTTCAAAGCAATGCCTAATCTGTCTTTCAAAGACTAATTTCAACTCGACTCATTCTCACCCCGGGGAGTGGAATGGAGCCAAAGCGCTTGGTTATGTCGATGACACAGATTAGAGACATTCGAGTCATTCGATGACTGGATCGAATGTCTGGTTGGCTACCTCACCTAGTGAGAGATAGGGCTCAATTGCATGATTGATCGCTGGTTAGAAACTTCGAGTTTCACTTACGAGACATCAAGCTTTGATTAACGAAATTGTGAAATTTATTAAATGGAATTCAATTAACAAAGTTGTTTGTTTAGTAAACGTCCACACTATCGTGGCTTACTAGACGGAAACGGAACTTTGGGTTAATTGAGGCTCGACAGTTATAGGAAACCGTAAAGGGACCGCATGTCAACGTAAACGTCCACACTAACGTGGCTTGCGGTGGGCGTGTAGTTTCCAAGCGGTTAACTTAGTACTGAGAAATGGTATACACTTAGGTACGCGTTACAGTATCCTCCCCATCGGAGTCACTGCTGTAATGATGTACGACCAAAGTAAAAGTCCAGTTATAAAATCGTTTGGACTAGTATACGTCCACATGAACGTGGCATGCTAGTCTGATGGGATTTTAGGATTGATTGGTAAATTTAATGATATTAATTAAGGGAGTTAATATCGAATTAAATTTGACAGTTTGATTTGTCTCTTTTATAGATATGTCACTCAACCCGATGTCCATTATACTAAAAGAAAACAAACTCACTGGTCCAAACTATGTTGATTGGAAACGAAACTTGGACATTGTCCTAACTGCTGAGGAGTACAAGTATGTACTCCATGAGGTTTGTCCTGATGAACCTACTGATACCTCCACTCCTGAGGAAAAGGAAGCTCATCGGAAGTGGGTCAAGGCTGATCAGATGGCGCGGTGCTACATTTTGGCTTCTATGTCAAATGTGCTGCAACATCAGCATGAGGCCATGACCACTGCCTATGATATGATGCTTAACCTCAAGGAGATGTTTGGTAGTCAGGATAGGGCAGCCAGGCAAGATGCTATGAGGAAACTCATGACGGCCACCATGTCCGAAGGAACGCTCGTGAGGGATCACGTTCTTAGGATGATTGGCTATCTGAATGAGATAGAGATTATGGGAGGAGCTATCGATGGGGAAACCCAGATCGATATAGTGCTCCAGTCTCTGCCTAGGAGTTTTGAGCAGTTCCGCCTGAACTATAACATGAACAAGAGGTTATATTCGTTGGCGGAACTCCTGACTGAACTCCAGGCGGCAGAGGGAATCTTTAAGAAGTCTCAGGCACTTGTGGCTGTGAAACTTCCTGGCCCTCCGGGGACTAAGAGGAAGAAGAAGCAAGGACGGAAACCCAGTGGACCCAGAAATGGTGGACCACAGAATGGAGTGAACAAGCCCAAGGGCAAGTGTTTCCGTTGCAAGCAGTCTGGACATTGGAAGTCTAATTGTCCTCTCAGACAAGGAGGTATGAACTTTTCCTTAGTCACTGAAACATGTTTAGCGGTGTTATCCACCGGTACCTGGTGTGTGGATACGGGAGCCACTGATCATGTCTGCAATTCTTTGCAGGGGTTCCAGGAAATCCGGCGGCTTAGAGAGGGAGAGATCACCATCTACATGGGCAACGCTACGAAAGTGGCGGCAGTTGCAGTGGGAGATGTTCATTTATCTTTTAATAATAAAGTTTTAGTATTGAATAATTGTCTTTATGTACCGAACTTCAGAAAGAACCTTGTTTCGGTTTCTAAGTTGGTTTTGAATGGATATTCAGTTTCTTTTGATAGTTCTGTTATTGTAAAAAAGAATGGTGATTATATCTGTTCTGGTACATTGATAGGCAACTTATATATACTGAATCCTGATTATTCCACGATGCAACGAGTAGAGTCTTTTAACACATCTAGTACCAATAAGAGAAAGGAACCTTCTAGGATGAATCAAAAGTACTTATGGCATCTTAGGCTAGGTCATATTAACTTGGGTAGGATTCAAAGGTTGATAACTGATGGAATACTCAGTGGTGTGAAAGATGAGGACTTTCCAACCTGTGAATCATGCCTGGAAGGAAAAATGACCAAGCGACCCTTTAGTGATAAGGGGTATAGATCCAAGGTAGTACTGGAATTGATTCACTCTGATTTGTGCGGGCCTTTATCTGTCCAAGCGAGAGGAGGTTATGAATATTTCGTAACCTTCACTGATGATTACTCAAGGTATGGTTTTATATACCTGATGCGCCGCAAGAGCGAGTGCTTTGACAAGTTCAAAGAGTACAAAGCTCTTGTGGAGAACCTTCATGGTAAAACCATAAAGACTCTACGATCTGATCGTGGAGGAGAGTACCTCTCGGGAGAGTTTAAGGCGTACTTATTAGAGAATGGGATTGACTCCCAGATGACTGCACCATACACGCCCCAGCAGAATGGTGTAGCAGAAAGAAGGAATAGGACTCTTATGGAAATGGTAAGATCTATGATGAGTTACTCAGACCTACCAGTTTCGTTCTGGGGATATGCCTTGGAAACAGCGGCGTATATCCTGAACTTAGTTCCTTCTAAATCAGTCCCCAAGACGCCCTCGGAATTGTGGACCGGGCGAAAGCCGAACTTGAAACACATTCGGATTTGGGGTTGTCCAGCACATGTGCTGAAGCATGGGGCTGATAAATTGGAATCTCGTTCAGATATTCGGTTGTTTATAGGATATCCTAGAGGAACGAAAGGTGGTCTATTCTATAGTCCTGAGGACCAGAAGATCGTTGTTAGCACCAACGCTCGGTTCTTAGAAGAGGATTATATAATGGACCACAAGCCCAAGAGTGAGATAATACTAAACGAACTGAGAGGGGACGATCAAGGCTTAGATCCAACCCAACCGGGTGATACGCCACCACAGTCTGCACCTGTAGTTACTGAGGTTACACCGGAGCGTCGTCGTAGTGGGAGGGTTGTTCGACAACCCGATAGGTTCATGTTTATAGGTGAGTCTTCGGACTTGTTACCTGGAGAACATGAAGCCGATCCCTGGACCTACGGCGAGGCGCTTAAAGATCAAGATGCTCAGTCTTGGCAAAAGGCGATGAAATATGAGATTGAATCAATGGATTCAAATCAGGTCTGGAATCTTGTAGCACCGCCCAAAGGTGTAAAAGCCATTGGTTGCAAGTGGGTGTACAAGAGAAAAAGAGGGTCTGACGGGAAGGTCGAAACCTTCAAGGCTAGGCTTGTTGCGAAGGGGTATACTCAGAAAGAAGGGATCGATTATGAGGAAACCTTTTCGCCGGTAGCTATGCTAAAGTCGATCCGGATTCTTTTGTCTATAGCATCTTATATGGATTATGAGGTGTGGCAAATGGACGTCAAGACAGCATTCTTGAATGGGAATCTTGACGAGACCATTTACATGAGACAGCCAGAAGGTTTCATCAAGAAAGGCCAAGAGCATCTAGTATGTAAGCTAAACCGATCCATTTATGGATTGAAGCAAGCTTCTAGATCTTGGAACATGCGGTTTGATGAGGTTATCCAGTCTTATGGATTCATTCAAAGCATGGACGAGTCGTGTGTATACCGGAGAAGTGACGGAAACAGTGTGGCGTTTCTCGTGCTTTATGTAGACGACATCCTTCTAATTGGCAACAATGTGAAGATGTTGTCGGACATAAAGGGATGGTTGTCCAAGCAATTCGATATGAAAGACTTAGGAAAAGTTGGGCATGTTCTTGGGATCAAGGTTATAAGGGATCGCCAGAAAAGAACATTAAGCTTGTCCCAAGCCTCATATATTGATACGATTCTGGCTGGTTTCAACATGCAGAATTCCAAGAGAGGTGCTCAACCTTTCTGCCATGGAATTCATCTATCTAAAGACATGTGTCCCAAAACACAAAAGGAGATATATTACATGAAGAAGGTTCCTTATGCTTCGGCAGTAGGAAGTCTAATGTATGCCATGTTGTGCACGAGACCTGATATCTGTTATGCCGTGGGCATGGTAGCCAGATATCAAAGTAACCCTGGACAGGGTTACTGGACTGCTGTAAAGAACATACTTAAGTACCTGCGAAGGACTAGGAATTATGTTCTGAGTTACAAAGCGTCCGAGTTGATTCCTATTGGTTACACAGACTCGGATTTCCAATCTGATAAGGATCAGCGAAAGTCTACATCAGGCTATGTGTTCACATTGGGAGGTGGAGCAGTCTCATGGAAGAGTGTTAAGCAGAAATGCATTTCGGACTCTACCATGGAAGCCGAATATGTAGCAGCCTCTGAGGCAGCTAAAGAATCGGTGTGGCTCCGGAACTTCCTTTTGGACTTGGATGTGGTTCCTAAAATTCCTAGAGCTATCACAATTTATTGTGACAATAGCGGTGCAGTGGCAAATGCAAAGGAACCACGAGCCCACAATGCGAGTAAACACATAGATCGCAAGTACCACCTGATTAGAGACATCTTCAGGAGAGGCGATGCGGTTGTCACCAAGATTGCATCAGCGGATAACCTGGCTGACCCCTTTACGAAGGCACTTCCAGCGGAAGCGTTCAAGAGACACGTGAAGGGGATGGGTATCGGATGTATGGTAGAGGGCAACTAGACTTTTTAGTATAAGTGGGAGATTGATGGAGTTATATTCTAAATGTCTAGTTTAGTGACAATATGGAACTCCTTATCTGTGTTTTTCATTATCTATTAATCAAACTGTCGGCATTTTGTCTATCTTGTACTTGAATGCAATAGTCCTAGATATATACGTTGTAGACAGTATGGCGTGAGGAGACACGCGGAAGATCATACTGTCGGTTACTCGTATACTATCGAACAGAAGCTCACGACTTAGATGGACAGGGACAATCCATCGGTACGTCGTAGTGTGACTGAGTAATAATTGGTCTTGACTATTATGTTACACTCGTACACTTGGTGTATTGAGCAGGACCACGGGAGGGCGTTCGATTTATACTAATCGAAGTAATCGAACTAGACCTCAGAGATTACGGATATACGAATTCCTAATCCCTATATAATTATAGGTGCGTGTGTCCAATTCTCGGTTCTTTAATATGCCAATGAGTGAGACTAATTGATTAGTCGAGATACTCGGTAAATTGGGAATCGGAAATGTACACACGGCATGCTATAGATTATAGACAGGAAACCGTGTTCCGTTCATCGGGTTGATGATGTCCCCGAGATGAGCTCATAAAGTTTATCATGTAAACCCTGCAGGTGGATTTGTTCCACATGATAATAAGGTTGAGTGGTACTAGTCTCGGATAATAAGAGACGAATTAATTTAATTATTAGTAATAAAATTAATTCGTGGACATACGATATCTTAAACACGGGGAAGGTCGTTTATGTAATTTCGGCGGAATTATTATTGTTGAAATAATATTAAAATTAATTTCGGGAATTCAATTATTATTTTATAGTGGAGTTAATAATAATTAAAATTGAAATCGATTAATTAAGGAATTGCTTTTACGTATTCCAAGTTAATTAATATTTCAATTTAGCCCTTAATTAATTTATCCTAAGGTCCCTAACGTAACTCTATATAAATCCCCTCCCTTACACTCCTAAGACCTAACATTCGCCGCAACAATTCATTTTAGCAGAGAAAAATAATTGTGTTAGCGCAATTAAGATTTTTTCTCTGTTTAAATTAATTAGTTAACGCAAATAAAAATTATTCTCACAGAATAGTTTATACGCTGGTCTTGGAAAGGAGAGTACAGACGGGAGAACTCCAGCGGATCGTTGCCCACACAACGGTTGGAGACGGGATCTGAGGCATACGTTAGAAGCATCTAAGGTCTCAACAATCGACCGAGAGGTATGAGATCGAATCCTCTTTTTTCCGCAATTTAATTCGATCTAATTTCTCGTTGATCATACTTTGAATGTAAGATCGGGTTCCGTGGCTTGGATGTGATGTTCTCGGACTGCTGGGAGGTTTCTGACCTCCGGCATGGCAGTCGGATCGAGAAAATCGCATCGGAAAAGCCAGAACGGGCGAATCCCGCCGATGTTTGCGACGGGTGTCGGACGACAAGTTTGACTGTCGGCCGACAGGCTTGTCGGACGACACCTTCTGGTGTCGGACGACAGTGGGCAGCCTTGTCGGACGACACCTTCTGGTGTCGGACGACAGAGAGGCCAGAAGCCTCTCGTTTTGCGCGGTCGTGCCTCGGGTGCGATGGCTGGGTGCAATTCGGGTCAGGGGCTTCGTCGTGAACACAGTGGGCACACTGGATGTCGACTGGGCTTGTCCGGATGTTCGAGTAGTCGAACGGACATGTCCCGGGTAGTCGATTTCCAACAATTAACAGTGACAGTATTGTTGGAGTAGTATACTTAATGTCTAGATTTGAGTATTATGAACCCCTTGTACACTTTCATTTACCTATTAAATACAAACATTCATTTGCTTTTAATTATTGTTTATTAAATATATGCAAATTATAGTCCTGGATTTTATACGTTGTAGTTAGTATGGTGCGCATGGGCGCACAAAAGATCATACTATCGGTTACTCGTATTTAATCGAACAGATGCTCACGACCTAGATGGACACGGACCAATCCATCGGTATAGTCGTTGTGTGAGAGAGAAAATAATTTATCTTAATTATTTTATCACACTTGTACACTTGGTGTATTGAGCGGATCGATTGAGACTCATCAATTAGGTTTGCTCGGCGATAATTGATTTGAGACTCAGTGTATTTTATTCTTAATCCCCGATACAATTGCGGGTGTGTATATTTAGTATAAGTGACTTTGATTTTCCAAAGGAATTGACCGGTTTAATTATTGGGTCAATTACCGGTTAAGTTGGGTCACTATATTTTATATATGGCATGCCGTGAATTCTTGACGGGACAGTGTATCCCGGAAGGGTTGATAATATCCCCGAGATGAGCTCATAAGGATTTATTATGTAAACCTCGCGAGTGGATTTAATTCCGCATAATAAATAAGGTTGAGTGGTACTAGTCTCGGATATAAGAGATGAATAAATTTATTAAGCAATAAATAAATTTTATTCATGGATATTTATATCTTAAATACACGGAATAAATAATACTACCGGAGAAATATTATTTGGATATAATATGGTTTAATATTGAGAGTGCAATTAATTTATATAGTGGAAAATAAATTAATTTATATTGATAAGGATTAATGGACTTGAGCAGTGGGCTCAATTTAATCTTCAATATTGGAAGCCCAATATTCCACCTCCTTTAGATCCCCTACGTAGCCTATAAAAGCACTACATGGCCTTCATAAATCATAAGACAAGATTATCATACTTGATATTCTAGAGAGTTGAAGGAGATCCATAGGAGTTCGATAGATCGTCGCCCACCCGACGTTCGAACGGAGTGCAAGGAATACGTGGGAAGATTCAAAGGTCGTCTTGATTCCGTTTCTCCGAACAACGAATCGAAAGGTATGATATCCTAACACCCTCGATATTATTCGGTTTTTGGTTTATCGAGAATACCGTAGAACGCAAGATCCGAAGGATCGAACCCGGATTAGACGAACGACCACGCGGTGGTGGCGAAGCCACCGAACCGCGTGGGGACCGCACGCCTAGGCTTCGGCGCGCGAAGAGGAGCCCTCGGCTTCGGCCGAGGGGGCGATCGCTGCCACGAGGCGCGATCGCCGGCGGTGGCGGGCTGGTGCCGTCACCTCCCCACCTCGACGGTGGGGGCTCCTCCACGGCGGGCAGCAGGTCGCCGGACCTACTGCCGGGGGCTGCCGGATGCAGCCCCATCGAACGCGATCCTCACGATCGCGTGAACCCCGACTCGCGGGGGTTCGGCTGGGGGCGGGCTACGTGCCTTCGGGCGCGTGGTCTCCAAAGGTCGGACTCCGACGGATGAGTCGGCGTTCATGTGATCTCCGGCGAAGGGTTTTTGATCGGGCTATGATTTCCGCAAATTTTAATAGCCCGGGATATCGAATTCCAACAATTGGTATCAGAGCGTGGTTTACGTTCGCGGTATTTTCAATAATATTGTTCTACCTTGCAGGGTTTCCGACTATTATGGCTTAATTAATTTTTGTTAATTTATTTTGTCATAATTATTGGTTTGATTAAACTCTCGGACATGTCGAGATTCGTTTTTGGTGGTGAATGCTTGTAATAGTAAAAATTCGGGGGTTGACCGAATTTAGGATTTATTATTACGTTCTACGTTTTTCCGGAAATTGTATAGGGTCGATTTCATGTATAGAATCGATACCGGATGGTGTAAAATTAAATTGTAATTTATTTTGCGTTGGATCGATACCGAAACGACCGCCGGAGAAGACGCGTGACGAAGGAGATGATCGTGAGGGCCAAGGGACGAGGATCGACCATCCCCATGGTCGATCCCATGAGGATCGATCGATCCATGCGTGGAGGCGCCGCCGGCGATGGTGGCCGGCCACCTCCTAGGCGTGGGTCAAGGGTGGTCCGGGGATCCCCACCCCGGGCTATCCCGGTCCGGAGATTTACTTTCCTAATTGGTTCGGATTTTTCCTATTTGAGTATTCCTATTTTTGGGAATTCTCATGGATTAGGAAAAGAATTAATTGGAATTAATTTTATTTCCTTATTCTATTATGGAAGTCTTCTAGAGTATTCCGAGTTCTACTTGGAATAGGATCCTAGAGATTTAATAGAATTGGAAAGGAATAAAAGTTAATTTTGGATTGATTTATTTCCTAATTGATTATTCCTATTTTATGGGAATTTTCATAGTAATGGAAATTAATTAATCTTGGAAAGTAGAAGAGTCCTAAATTATTTTATTTCCTTATTTCATTATGAAACTCATCTAGAATATTCCAAGTGGGTCTTGGATAGATTATTCTAGAGATTTAATGAAGTAGAAAGGGAAAATAAAATAAATAAAAATATTAATAATATTTAATTTTATTTTGATTTATTCGATTGACTTAATTATTATTAATTAAGTATCTTTTGGATTTATTAAAAATAAATAGATTTAAATATTGGAAATTAATATTCTCGTCACATGGAGCATTCAAGAACGAAGACTAAAGACTAGAAGATGCGTACGGAGATGGAGTAAAGCCATAATAGTCGGAAAATAATATTCTAGTAATTATTTTGACTATGTGATAATACTATGTGCTTTATTACATGTATGCATGCTATATGTGTTTATTTTTATGCACTAGATAGCGTATCCCTTTATTGTAAAAAGCTAAGTGGGAGAGGGTATGGAAACATACCCATGGTCTCCATTGCTGCTCTCTTGGTGACTTTTATAAACTTTTGAAGTTTATATAGATAAGTTATTGGAGGAGAGTTCTTGTAATTCCTCTTATGAGAAACATTGATTAAGTTTATCAAACAATGCCTAATTTGTCTTTCCAAAGCTGATTTCAAGTCGACTCATTCTCACCCCGGGGAGTGGAATGGAGCCAGAGTCACTTGGTCATGTCGAGGACACAAATTAGAGGCAGTCGTAGCATTCTTTGATAGATGGATCGATTGTCTGCTCGGCTCCCTCATTTATGAGAGATAGGGTTGTTCGTGATGGAGTTGTATTCTAAATGTCTAGTTTAGTGCAAATACGGAACTCCTTATCTATACCTTAATTCGAGATATGATTCAAGCATGATTGCATTTAATGCAATAGTCCTTGATGTATACGTTGTAGACAGTATGGCGTGAGGAGACACGCGGAAGATCATACTGTCGGTTACTCGTATACTATCGAAGAGTAGCTCACGACTTAGATGGACAGGGACAATCCATCGGTACGTCGTAGTGTGACTGGTAGATAGTCGGTCTTGACTATCATGTTACACTCGTACACTTGGTGTATTGAGCAGGACCACGGGAGGGCGTTCGATTTATACTAATCGATGTAATCGAACTAGACCTCAGATATTGCGGATATGCGAATTCCTAATCCCTATATAATTATAGGTGCGTGTGTCCAATCCTCGGTTCTTTAATCTACCAATGAGTGAGACTAATTGATTAGTCGAGATTCTCGGTAAATTGGGAATCGGAATTGTACACACGGCATGCTATAGATTATAGACAGGAAACCGTGTCCCATTTATTGGGTTGATGATGTCCCCGAGATGAGCTCATAAAGTTTATCATGTAAACCCTGCAGGTGGATTCGTTCCACATGATAATAAGGATGAGTGGTACTAGTCTCGGATAATAAGAAACGAATTAATTTAATTATTAGTAATTGAAATTAATTCGTGGACATTCGATATCTTAAACACGGGGAAAGTCGTATATGTAATTTCGGCAGAAATATTATTGGTAAAATAATATAGATTAATTAATTGGGAATTCAATTATAATTGTATAGTGGAATTAATTATAATTAAAATTGGATTTAATTAAAGGTTTTCTTTTAAGGACACCGGTTTAATTAAATTACAATTTAGCCTAATTAATTAATTGTCCTAAGGTCCCTAGTGTGGCCTATATATACCCCTCAATCTCTCTTCTCTTAACCTACGAAACGCCGCTATAATTAATTCTGTGGAGAAATTATTTTGCTAGCGCAATTATTTTCTTCTCTGCTCAATTAATTTAGATTAGCGCAGTGTTTTTATTTCTGTAGAAATTAATTTGCTAGCGCAAATATATTTCTGGAGACAGAATAATTATTTCTGTAGAAATTAATTTGCTAGCGCAAATATATTTCTGGAGACAGAATAATTATTTCTGTAGAAATTAATTTGCTAGCGCAAATATATTTCTGGAGACAGAATAATTAAAACGTGAGAAAGAGGGTTTGAGAGAGAAGAAGAAGAGAAGACTCCGGTGGATCGTTGCCCACACAACGTCCGGCGTCGAGGGCTAGGATACACACTAGAAGATCTCAGGGTGTTCGCCTATTCGGCTTCTCCGAATCACGCTTCAAAGGTATAAGAAATCGAAACCCTATTTCCGCTTTTATTCGATTTCTTTCTCGTTGAAAATACATCGGATGTAAGATCGGGTTCCGGATCTCGTGGATCGTACTCCTCGACTACTGGGGGTTCTAGGACCTCCGGTTCGGTAGTCGGAAGAGGAAAAACGGCCCGGAAACGAGCCCAGAACAGCAGGTCGCGCTGCTGAAGGACAAACGGCGACCGCCGTTTCCTAAACGGCGACCGCCGTTTCGCTGTTTTTCAGGCAGCCCGCTCCGGCTCGCGCGGTTGTCCTTCGGGGCAATGGCTGGGCGTGAATCGGGGCACGGGCTGGGCACGCGAACGGAGTAACGGACCTGGAGGTCGACTGGGATCGTTCAGATGTTCGAGTGATCGAACGAACGCATCCCGGGTAGTCGATTTCCATCAATTGGTATCAGAGCCGGTTTTGTCGATTCGTTGTATTTTTGCGAGATTTGTTTTGCAGGTTCGAACCCGGTTATTATGGCCAACGTTGTGATTGTATGTTGTGCTTTAATTTGTGGTTTTGATTAAACTATCGGGCTTGTCGAGATTGTTTTTGTTTTGGAAAAACGATGCTTGTTTGTAATAGATAAAAACGACGGGTTGAGTCGTTAGGTTTATTTATTTTTCGTTGTATCCGGGACATGTATAGGGTCGATCACCTTGTATAGGATCGATGCCGGATTTAGTAAGTTTATTCTTGTAATTTTTCTTACTCATTTTGGTGGATCGAGACGAGATCAAAACCCGGAGAAACGAGGATCGAGGAGAGCGAACCGGCAACGGGCAGCCATCGAACACACCCCGTGTTCGCGACGGGCAGCAGCGGGGCTGGGGTTCGTTCGACCCCACGGACGACTCAACGAGGCTCGAGACGAGGCTCCAGTGGGAGGAGTTCGTCTCTTGACCCTCGAGCGAGTCGGTGGTGGACCGAGATCGAGACGAGCAACGAGATGAAGTTCCAAGAGACGTGCATTGGAAAATATTTAAGGCCATAATAATCGGGGCCACGTTAATTGCTTTTTATGTGATTTACGTGTTTATTATTATGCTTAAATTATTTATGCATGTTATCCCTTATCGTAAAATACTAAGTGGGAGAGGGATTGGAAACAATCCCGCGGTCTCCATTCTCTGTTTTGAATGTGATGTGTATTGACTTACGAGTTGGCTTTAGTGTCATCCTCCCTATCGGATAAAGTCGATACACGGATATCACTGGATCAAAATTCCAATTTAAAATCCACTTATAAAATTGAACAATTATATTTCTCAAAAGCAATGCCTAATCTGTCATTCAAAGACTAATTTCAACTCGACTCATTCTCACCCCGGGGAGTGGAATGGAGCCAAAGCGCTTGGTTATGTCGATGACACAGATTAGAGACTTTCGAGTCATTCGATGACTAGATCGATTGTCTGATTGGCTCCCTCACTTTGTGAGAGATAGGGCTCAATTGCATGATTGTGAAATTTAATAAATGTAAGAGTCAATTAACAAAGTTGTTTGTTTTAGTAAACGTCCACACTATCGTGGCTTGCTAAATGGAAACGGTACTTTGGGTTAATTAAGATTCTATGAAATTTAAATAAGTGAGATTCAATTAATAAAGTTGTTTGTTTTAGTAAACGTCCACAAGAACGTGGCTTGCTAAATGGAAACGGAACTTTGGGATTAATTGAGGCTCGACAGTTATAGAAAGTCGTGGAGGACCGCATGTCAACGTAAACGTCCACAAGAACGTGGCTTGCGGTGGACATGTAGTTCCCGAGCGGTGGACTTAGTACTGAGAAATGGTATACACTTAGGTACGCTTTATAGTATCCTCCCCATCGGAGTCACTGCTATGATGATGTACGACCGAAGTGAAATCCAATCATAAAATCATTTGGACTGGTAAACGTCCACAAGAACGTGGTTTGCTATGTCTGATAGGATTTTGGAAATGATTGGTAGTTTAATGATATCACTTGAGGGAAATGATATCGAATTAAACTCATTGTTTGTTTTATATGGTATTATTCCCATTAAAAGTCAACAAACTCACTGAACCTGATTTTATAGATTTGAAAAGAAACTTGGACATTGTCCTAACTGCAGAGGAGTACAAATATGTACTCCAAGTCAATTGACCTGCTGAACCAAATGATGCTTCCACTACTGAGGAAAGGAAGCTCATTGGAAATGGATCAAGGCTATGAGATGACGCGGAGCAACATTATGACTTTCATGTCAAATGTGCTGCGACATCAGGATCATGCCATGACTATTACCTATGATATGATGCTTAAGCTCAAGAAGTTTTTGGTTATCAGGACAGGACAGCCAGAAAAAGTGAAATAAGGCAACTCATGACGGCCATCATGTCGGAAAGAACGCCCGTGAGGGATCACGTTCTTAGAATGATGGGCTATCTTAATGAGATAGAGATTCTAGGAACAATTATCAATGGGGTAACCCAGGTTGATTTTGTGCTCCAGTCTCTGCCGAGAAGTTTTGAGCAGTTCCGCCTAAAATATAACATGGATAAGAGGTCTTATTCAATGGCGGAGCTCCTGGTTGAACTTCAAGCGGCTGAGGGAATCTTTAATGGCTCTCAAAACACTTGTGGCTGAGAAATTGGCTCTTCCTAGGCCTTCGGGCGGCAAAAGGAAGAAGAAGAAAATACGGAAACCCAGTGGGCCTAATATATCTGGACCACGGAATGGGAAAAGCAAGCCCAAGGGGTAAGTGCTTCCGTTGTAAGCAGTTTGGATACTGGGAGTTTGATTGTCCTCTCAAAGCAACTAGAAGTTAACTTCTCCTTAGTCACCGAAACATGTTTAGTGGTGTTATCTACCAGTACCTGGTGTGTGGATACGGAAACCACTAATCATGTCTGCATTTAAATGCGGGGATTCCAGGAAACCCGGAGACTTAGAAAGGAAGAAGTAGTACCCTACATGGGCAATAATGTTAAGGTAACAGCCGTTGCAGTGGGAGATGTTAAATGTTTTAACGGTAGGATTTTAGTTCTAATAAATTGTCTTTATGTGCCGGCATTTAGAAAGAAATTTCATTTCGGATTTCTAAGTTGGCTTAGAATAGATATTCCGTTTCTTTAGGAAATGGGGATATTATCTATTCTGGTATATTGATAGACAATTTAATACTAAATCCGTATTCTTCCACGATGCAACAGACCGGAGCTAATAACACAATGTCGAACCCCAATAAGAGTAAAGATCCTTCTAGGATAAATCAAATGTACTTATGGAATCTTAGGATAGATCATTTTAACTTGAGTACGATTCAAAGGGTGAAAGCTGATGGACCACTCAGCCAGGTTGAAGGAAAGGACCTTCCAACCTTCGAATCATACTTGGAAGTTTTAATGACCGAGCAACCCTTTACGGTTAAAGGGAAAAGATCCAAGAAAGTACTAGAGTTGATTCGCTCTGATATATGCAGACCTCTTTGAGGAGTAAGGCATACTTATCAGAAAATGGGATTAACTCCCAACAGACTACACCATTTATGCCTCGGCAAAATAATGTGTTGTAAAGAAGGAATAGGACTCTTATAGATATGGGAAAGTAGACATTCGGAGTTACCTAAATCGTTTTTGGGATATGGCTTGGAAACAGCGGCATTTATCCTGAACTTGATTCCTTTGGAAACTTGTACTGATATTCGGCTGTTTATAGGATACCCTAAGAAAACGAATTGAGATATGTAATATAGTCCAAAGGACCAGATGTTCATTGATTGCATCAATGTTCGGTTCTTAGACATGGACTATATATATGCAAGATCACAAGCCAAGAGTAGAGTAATACTTAATGTGCTTAGAGGGACTGATCAAGACTTAGAACCAGCCTAACTGAGTAGTTCACTACTATAATCTTTAGTCACTAAAGATACACCGGAGCGTTGTCGTAGTGGGAGGGTTGTTAGACAACCCAACAGGTTCATGTTTATAGGTGAGTCTTCGGACTTGTTACCTGGAGAACATGAAGCCGAACCCTGGATCTATGACGAGACGCTGAAAGATCAAGATGCTCAGTCTTGGCAAAAGTCGATCAGGATTCTTTTGTCTTCACATGGAAGATGGAAGTCAAGACAGATTTCCTAAATCGAAGTCTTGACGGGGCCATCTGTGTGGGACAGCCAGAGAGATTCATCGAAAAGAGCCAAGAGCATTCGGTAAGCAAGCTTAATCAATCTTAGGATTGAAGGAAGCTTCAAGATCTTGGACACATGCGGACCTATGAGAAAATCCATTTCATGGATTCATTCAAGGCATGTTTAGGTCCTGAGTGTAATAAAGAAGTGACAAAAAAGATGTGGTGTTTTCTCATTCTTTATGTAGACGACATCCTTCTAAATTGGCAACAATATGAAAGATGTTATCGGACATAAAGGGATGGTTGTCCGAGTAATTCAATGTAAGAGACTTAGGAGAAGTCGGGAATGTTCTTGGGATCAAAGTAATAAATGATCGCCAGAAAAGAACATAGAACTTATCTCGAGCCTCATACATAAATACAATTCTTACTCGTTGCAGCATACAGAATTCCAAGAAAGGTCTTCACCTTTTAAATGTGGAATTCGTCTATCTAAAGTTTTGTGTCCGACACAATAAAGGAGATAGATGAAGAGTAAGCAGTTCCCTGCACCTTAATTGTGGGAAGCTTAATGTATGTAATGCTATGCACGAGACTGATATCTACTATGCCGTGGGCATGGTGGTGAGATATCATAGTAATCCTGGAAAGGATCACTCGACTGATGTAAAGAACATGTTTAGGTTCCTGCAGAGGACCAGGAATTATGTTCTGAGTTACAAAGCAGTCAAGTTGTTTCTTTTGGATTACATAGAATTGGATTTCCAAATCAAACAGGGACAGTCGAAAGTCGAAGTCAGGCTATGTGTTCTCACTGTGAAGTGGAGAAGTCACATGGAAGAATGTAAAGCAGCGATGCATTACGGACTCTACCATGGAAACTGAAAGGATAACGGCCTCTGAGGCAGTTAAAAGGTCAGTGTGGCTCCAGAACTTCCTAAGGGACTTAGATGTGGTTTCTTGTTTACCCAAAGCTATTTTGAATAGCGGTATTGGCAAACTTGAAATGCCACGAGTCCACAGTGGGAGATAACACGTAGAGCGCAAGTACCACCTGATTCGAGAGATCGTCTAGTAAGACGATGCAGTTGTCACCTAGATAGCATCGAGAGGATTGCCTGGTAGGCGTGATGAGGTTATGGGAATCTGATGTTTGGGAGAGGGCGACTAGACTTTTAGTATAAGTGGGAGATTGATGGAGTTGTATTCTAAATGTCTAGTTTAGTGCAAATACGGAACTCCTTATCTATACCTTAATTCGAGATATGATTCAAGCATGATTGCATTTAATGCAATAGTCCTTGATGTATACGTTGTAGACAGTATGGCGTGAGGAGACACGCGGAAGATCATACTGTCGGTTACTCGTATACTATCGAAGAGTAGCTCACGACTTAGATGGACAGGGACAATCCATCGGTACGTCGTAGTGTGACTGGTAGATAGTCGGTCTTGACTATCATGTTACACTCGTACACTTGGTGTATTGAGCAGGACCACGGGAGGGCGTTCGATTTATACTAATCGATGTAATCGAACTAGACCTCAGATATTGCGGATATGCGAATTCCTAATCCCTATATAATTATAGGTGCGTGTGTCCAATCCTCGGTTCTTTAATCTACCAATGAGTGAGTGATGGAATTCGATATCCCGGGCCATTAAAATTGCGGAAAATAATAACCCGACCGAAATCCTCGATCGCCGGAGAACCAACCGCGAACCACCGCACGACCCGAGGCTCGACTGAGCACCGCACGGGCGAACCCGCGCGCCCAGCCGAGCCCCCGCACGGGGCTCGCGATCGCTCTCGTAGCGATCGCTGGGATCGCTCGTAGCGATCCCCGGGCTGCTGCGAGCAGCCCCGCAGCGGGTCGCGTGACCCGCTGCTCAACGCGTTGGGCTCGTCCCAGCGCACCGCTGCGGGAAGCCCCGCAGCACGCCTCGAGTCGCTGCGGGTAACTCCCGAAGCTCCCAGCGATCGAGCCTACGGGCTCGATCGATCCCTCGGCTCCCAGCCGAGGGTTCTCGCGTCACGCGTCCCGGCGGTCCGAACCCTAGGGTTCGACCGCCACCTTCGATCCTCGCCGGGGATCTCGAATCCCCGTCCCCGAGGTTCGTCGTTTTCCCGGATCATGCGTTCATGTATGTATCACAATTAATCCACATAAAATCATAGAAGGGAGTATATGATTTTACCTTTTAATTCGTTGTGCGGAGAAACGAATTTAAGTTTGACGACCTTACGATCTTCCCACGTATTCCTTGCACTAGCTTGAACGTCGGGTGGGCGACGATCCTCCAAGCTTATGGATCCTCTTCTCTCTCTCTCTCTACTTTCTCTCTCTAGGAGAATTATGATCTTGTGTTATGTAGAATAGAGAAGACCATGTAGTGCTTTTATAAGCTACGTAGGGGATCTAAAGGAGGTGGAATATTGGGCTTCCAATATTAATGATTAAATTGAGCCCAAGCCCAAATCTATTAATCTCCCATTAATATTAATTAATTTATTTTCCACTATATAAATTAATTGCACTCCCAATATTAAACCATATTATATCAAATAATATTTCTCCGGTAGTATTATTTATTCCGTGTATTTAAGATTTAAATATCCATGAATAAAATTAATTTATTGCTAATTAATTTATTCATCTCTTTAATCCGAGACTAGTACCATTCAACCTTAATTATTGTGCGGAACGAATCCACTCATGAGGTTTACACAATAATTCCTTTTGAACTCATCTCGGGGATATTATCAACCCTTCCGGGATACACTGTCCGGTCAATTATTCACGGCATGCCATATATAAAATATAGCGACCCAACTTAACCGGTAATTAACCCAATAATTAAATCGGTTAATTCCTTTGGTAAATCAAAGTCACTTATATTAAATATACACACCCGCAACAATATCGGGGATTAAGAATATAATACACTGAGACTCGAATCGATTATCGCCGGCAATCCTAATCGATGAATCTCAACGATCCGCTCAATACACCAAGTGTACAAGTGTGATAAAATAATTAAGACAAATTATTTTCTCTCTCACACAACGACTATACCGATGGATTGGTCCGGGTCCATCTAGGTCGTGAGCCACTGTTTGATTAAATACGAGTAACCGATAGTATGATCTTCTATGTGGGGCCCGACACACCATACTAACTACAACGTATAAAATCCAGGACTATGATTTGCATATATTTAAAAGCAAACAATTGTTTATTAATTTAATAGATTAAATGCTATGATCGGGAGTTTACCGTTACTTAAATCTAGACATTAAGTACACAACTCCAACAATCTCCCACTTGTACTAAGGTCTAGTCATTTCCTCCAAACTCCCGGTTCCCATACTCATCACGTGCTTTAAAGTGTACTTCCGAGAAGTACTATGTGAGTGAGCAATCTAGGTTGCCACTCTGAAGTTATCTTGGTGACTACTACGTCGTCTCCCCTGACGATGACTCGTATCAGGTGGTACTTGCTCTATGTGTTAACATCACTTTTGACTCATGACCTCTTTTAGTTCACCATGCACCGCTATCCAATAGCCTTTGGTAAACTGAGAGTCATATCTAAGTCAAGAGGTTATCCCGGAACCTAACCAAAACTTCCGCTGCCTCTGAGGCTGCTATTCGGTTATGATAGAGTCTGAGAAGCGTCACGCTTATCACTCTTTCACTTCATGGTTCCACCTCTTTCTAAAAGTGAACACATAGCATGATATCGACTTTCACTGGTCCTTCTCTGATTTTTGGATCTGAGAATCTGTAATCTAAGAAGATTTCGTCTTGCTCAAGCCAGTACTATGAAAGTACTCTTGCAGCATTCGAACATCCCTTATCCAGATTACTTTGATATCCTCCCACTACGCAAACCGCATAGTTGATATCAGGTTCTTGTTTTCCAACAATGCATTTATAAAGCTTTCCATACTTGAAGTATAGGAAACTGCTTTGTCCTCATCTATCTCCTTCATGTGTTCGAACACATAACCTTTAGATAGATGTTTATTCTGTCTCTGAAAGGCAATAACCTTTCTCAGAAGTATGCATGTTAAAAACAAACTTTAATCGTACAAGAAATCTAGGAGAAGTACAATGTTCTTATCTCTAGATCATAAGACCTTAAGAACATGCTCTAACTTCTTCTCAATCTTATATCTCGATTTATTTAGACAACCATTATTTTATGTCTGACAATATTTTTACATTGTTGCCAATGATAAAATTTTATCTACATAAAATCTCCGAGAAACACCACCTTGTTTCTATCACTTCTCTAATACACCTTTCGTTTTTGCCTTTTGATGAATCCATCAAATGGACTATCTCATCAATTCGCAAGTTCCACGATTCATAGCTTTATTTCAATCCATAAATGGATTTACTAAGCTTGTACTCTAAATGATCTAGCCTCTTAACAATAATCCTTATTGTTTCAAGCAGGCACATTTAGATCTAGTACTGCCCTTATGCAGAGCTAGGGGTCGATTTCATCTTTACTAGATCCAGAGTCCGAACTCCTCTAGCCTTATGAATATCTCTGGTTGTCCAACAACCTCCCACTGCAATGGCGTCCCGGTGTATAACAGTAATAACAATAGGTGCAGTGTGTGGTGTACTTCTACTCGGTTTGGCTGGTTCCTAGTCTTTTGTATTTCTTCTCATTTCAAGGTATTACGTCAATTTTAGGCTTTGTGGTCCATCTAATAGTCTTCCTCTATGAACCGGACGAGACGTCCCTCTGGTTCATAGTACTATAGAACACACAATACTTCGTTCATCTAGGATTTCCTACAACCATATTTAATATGCCGTTGTATCTAGGAATATCCATAGAACATAGGTAGTTCCGAACAACTTGTCCTTTTACTATCAGATTTTCCATTTCTTTATAGCGCACCATCTCTTCATGCAAGTGTATGGCGCGCCCCTTTGGGATTGAATCCCAATCTTTGATTATGCTATGTGTTACTTAGATAGGTGATGGCCTCCGCGACCGAGTCGCAGGCTCCTAATGGATATACTTTGATGGTTCCCCATAATAGCTTTGTGTCCATTGACTAGTCAAAACACCTTGCTTTTATGGCACATTAAGTATTCTAATCCATCACCGAGTATTCTTTGAGAGAATTTCTCGTACCTTTCTAATTTACACATATGTCTGCATATCTAATCATTTCCAATACTTGTTTGAATTCTATCCTTTACCCAGAAAGGTTTGCTTAGATGTATTATCCTCCAAATTCAATTCTAAGGTCGGAAGGTCCATTCCTTCAACTATAATTGATCAAATCAATTTCGACCATTTGAATCTTATTTGAAAATACTACTAAGTATAAGAATTCACAAGTATAATGATTAATAAAGAAATATCTAACAAGTAAAACAAGTTATAGAACGGTTTGTTGCATCGTGGTAGACTAAGGATTCATCATTCACATATTGCTATCTAATGTACCAGAATAGATAATCCCATTATTTCTTATCAAAATCATCAAATGATTAAAGAAATAAAATATCCATTAATAGAAATCCAGAACTTAAACGTTCTTTCTAAAATAAAGGGGTACATAATGCAATAATCTTAAAATGAAATCCTATTTAACTACTAAAGCAGATAAATGTCTTCCACCGCAACAGCTGCCTCCTCTACAGCTTTGCCCGTGTAGACTCGAACTCTTCCTCTCTAAGTCGCCGGGTTTTCTGGAACCCCTGCATTCAAAAATGCACATACCGTCAGTGGCTCCATATCTACACACCAGAATTCTGGTAGATAATACCGCTGACTATGTTTTTACGACTAAGGAAAATTCGTACCTTTGAGAGGACATTCAGACTTCCAGTGTCCCATCTTGTTGCATCGGAAGCACTTACCCTTCGGCTTTGCAGCCCCCATTCGTGGTACAGTCCTCTTGACACCACTGGGTTTCCGGGTTTGCTTCCTTCTCTTGCCCCTACCTCCACCAGGCTTAAAGCCTTTGGACTTGGTAGCTACAAGCGCTTGAGACTTGCCCTTCTTGTAGATCCCCTCTGCCGCCTTTAGTTCAGTCAGGAGTTGCGCAAGAGTATAAGATAGTTTACCCATATTATAGCTCATACGAAACTGCTCAAAACTAGGGGCCAGAGACTGGAGTATGATGTCGACTTGCGTCTCAGCATCAATAGAAGCTCCTAGGACCTCAAGTTCATTCAACATACTCATCATCTTAAGAACGTGCTCCCCAACGGGCGTTCCTTCAGATTGAGTAGTCGACATGAGGACTCTCATGGCTTCTTGCCTTGCCGCACGATCTTGCTCCCCAAACATCTCCTTGAGGTTAAACATCATATCATAGGCAGTGTCCATCGACTCATGTTGGGTTTGGAGTACATTTGACATGGAAGCCAAAATATAACACCTAGCCATTTCATCAGCCTTTTTCCACTTCCGATATGTCAGTTTTTCCTCATCAGTTGAGGCAGTCGTGGGCTCAGCAGGGCACACTTCATGGAGTACAAACTTGTACTCCTCCGAAGTTAGGACAATGTCTAAATTTCTCTTCCAATCAATATAGTTGGGGCCAGTGAGCTTATGCTCCTTGAGTATCATAGAAAGTGGATTCATAGCTATTCTCTAAACCTATAAGCACATTTAAACAAACAATTAATTTAATATCCGATATTATCTCCCTCAAATAATATCATTAAATCACTAATCACATCTAAAATCCCATCAGGTAAGGCAAGCCACGTTCGTGTGGACGTTTACCCACCCAAATGATTTAGCAATTAGATTTGCTTTGGTCGTACATCATTATAGCGTTACTTCGTTGGGAAGAATACTATAAAGCGTACCTAAGTGTAAACCATTACTCAGTACTAAGGTGAATCATTTGGAATTGCTATGTCACCGCAAGCCACGTTAGTGTGGACGTTTACGATAACTCACAATCCCTCATAATTCCCTATAACTGTCTACATCAACTATTTCCAAAAATCCCATTCAGCATAGCAAGCCACGTTCGTGTGGACGTTTACTACACCAAAAGATTTTTATAGTTGACTCCCAATTACTTGAAGCATTCGATTTTGTAAATCAAGACGCGGAGAATCATAAATGAAACTCGAAGTTTCTAACCAGTGATTCACCATGCGAACAACCCTATCTCTCATAAATGAGGGAGCCGAGCAGACAATCGATCCATCTATCAAAGAATGGTACGACTGCCTCTAATTTGTGTCATCCACATGACCAAGTGGCTTTGGCTCCATTTGTTGAAATTCGCTATCCCGGGTTATCAAAATTGCGGAACCGATAACCCGAACGAACCCTTCGCCGGAGATCATACGAACACCGACTCATCCGCCGGAGTCCGGGCTTTGGAGACCATGCATCCAAAGACGCACAGCCCGCCCCCACCCGAACCCCCGCGAGCCGGGGTTCACACGATCAAGGGATCGATCGCACGCCGGCGATCGATCGGGGTGGGGCTGTTCCGACAGCCCCCGCGGCGGGTCCGGCGACCCGCCACCACCAGGAGGCCCCCGCCTTCACGGCGGGGTAGGGCACGGCTCCAGCCCGTGCCCAGCGATCGACCCTCGTGGTCGATCGCACACCCTCGGCCCAGCCGAGGGTTCGCCCCCATGCCCGCGAAACCCTAGCCCGGGCGATCGCCTGTGGTCCGGTGGCTTCGCCACCACCACGCGATCGTCCCCCATTCATGGTTTCTTATTTCGGATCTTCGTCCTATGGTATTCTCGATAAAAACCAAATCGAACAATTAACAAGGGGGTTGAGAATTGTACCTACGATTCGTTGTTCGGAGAAACGAAATCGACGACCTCGTGACCTTCCCGCGTATTCCTTGCACTCGTTCGAACGTCGGGTGGGCGACGAGCTATCGAACTTATGGATCCTCTTCACTCTCAGAACTTTATTGTTGGCGTAACGTAGGTTAGTAAAGTGAAGACCACGTAGTGCTTTTATAGGCTACGAAGGGGATCAAAAGGAGAATAAATATTGGGCTTCAATATTGAAAATTAAATTGGGTCCAACCCAAATCCATTAATTCTTATCAATATTAATTTTATTTATTTTCCACTATATAAATAAAATTGCACTCCCAATATTATTCATATTATATCAAATAATATTTCTCCAACTTAGTATTATTTATTCCGTGTATTTAAGATTTAAATATCCATGAATAAAATTTATTTATTGCTTAATAAATTTATTCATCTCTTATATCCGAGACTAGTACCACTCAACCTTATTTATTATGCGGAACAAGTCCACTCGCGAGGTTTACATAATAAATCCTTATGAGCTCATCTCGGGGATATTATCAACCCTTACGGGATACACTGCCCCTTCAAGAATTCACGGCATGCCATATATAAAATATAGTGACCCAACTTAACCGGTAATTAACCCAATTATCAAACCGGTTAATTCCTTTGGTAAATCAAAGTCACTTATATTAAATATACACACCCGCAATTATTTCAGGGATTAAGAATAAAATACTCCGAGTCTCAAATCAATTATCGCCGAGCAATCCTAATTGATGAGTCTCAATCGATCCGCTCAATACACCAAGTGTACAAGTGTGATAAAATAATTAAGATAAATTATTTTCTCTCTCACACAACGACTATACCGATGGATTGGTCCGTGTCCATCTAGGTCGTGAGCAACTGTTCGATTAAATACGAGTAACCGATAGTATGATCTTCTGTGTGCCCATGCAACACCATACTAACTACAACGTATAAAATCCAGGACTATAATTTGCATTAATTTAATTAACAATAATTAAAAGCAAATGAATGTCTGTAATTAATAGGTAAATGAAAGTGCAAACAGAGTTCAGAATACTCAAATCTAGACATTAAGTATACTACTCCATCACCATTCCACTCCCCGGGGTGAGAATGAGTCGACTTGAAGTCAGTTTCAGAAAGACAAATTAGGCATTGTTTGATAAACTTAATCAATGTTTCTCGTAAGAGGAATTACAAGAATTCTCCTCCAATGACACATCTATATGAACTTCAAAAGTCCATAAGAGTCACCAAGAGAACAGTAATGGAGACCATGGGAATGTTTTCATCCCCTCTCCCACTTAGCTTTTTATAACAAAGGGATACGCTATCTAATGCATAATTAAACACATAAGCATGCATACAAGCAATAAAGCACATATCACATAGTCAAAATAAGCTAGAAAATTATTTTCCGACTATCATGGCTTTATTCCATCTCCGTATGCGTCTTCTAGTCTTCAGTCTTCGTTCTTGAATGCTTCATGTGACGAGAATATTAATCCAATATTTAAGTCTATTTATTTCTAATAAATCCAAAAGATACTTAATTCGAAAATTAAGTCAATCGAATAAATCAAAAATAAAATTATATATTATTAATATTTCTATTTATCTATTTTCCTTTCTAATTCTATTAAATCTCTAGAATAATCTATCCAAGTCAAACTTGGAATATTCTAGGAGACTTCTATAATAGAATAAGGAAATAAAATAAATTAGGACTCTTCTACTTTCCAAGATTAATTAATTTCCATTACTATGAAAATTCCCATAAAATAGGAATAATCAATTAGGAAATAAATCAATCCTAAATTAATTCTTATTCCTTTCCAATTCTATTAAATCTCTAGGATCCTATTCCAAGTAGAACTCGGAATACTCTAGAAGACTTTCATAATAGAATAAGGAATAAAATTAATTAATTCTTTTCCTATCTAATTCTATTAAATCTCTAGATTCCTATTCCAAGTAGAACTTGAAATATTCTAGAAGACTTCCATAATAGAATAAGGAAATAAATAATATTAATTAATTCTTTTCCTATCTCCATGAGAGTTCCCATACTTAGGAAAACTCAAAATAGGAAAACTTGAATCAATTAGGAAAGTGAATCTAGGTAGGATTAGGAGTAGCACGGGTTGGGGATCCCCGCACCACCCCCACCGTCGACCACCACCACCGCCGGGCACCACCGCCGCCGCCCCCTAGCCACGCGCCACCACCACCGGTGGCCGGCGTGGCCGGAAACCCTAGCGGGCAGCCCCGGGCATGGGGTCGATCGATCCTCATGGGGATCGATCATGGGGATGATCGACCCCCCCGGTTTTTCGTCCTCTTTGTCTTCTTCGTCTCATGAGTTCTCCGGCGGTCGTCTCGGCATCGATCCAATGTAAATAAATTACAAGAAATAAATTTACAATTCCGGTATCGATTCTATACATGAAATCGACCCTATACACTTTCCGGAAAACATAGAACGTAATAATAAATCCTAAATTCGGTCAACCCCCGAATTTTTACTATTACAAGCATTCATCCACACAAAACGAATCTCGACATGTCCGAGAGTTTAATAAACGAACAATCATGGTAAATTAAATAGCAATTAATTAAACGAATAATTAATAATTAATTAAACCATGATAGTCGGAATCCCTGCAAGGTAGAACGCAATTGAACACATACATGAACACGAAACCAAACGCTCTGATACCAGTTGATGGAATTCGATATCCCGGGCCATTAAAATTGCGGAAAATAATAACCCGACCGAAATCCTCGATCGCCGGAGAACCAACCGCGAACCACCGCACGACCCGAGGCTCGACCGAGCACCGCACGGGCGAACCCGCGCGCCCAGCCGAGCCCCCGCACGGGGCTCGCGATCGCTCTCGTAGCGATCGCTGGGATCGCTCGTAGCGATCCCCGGGCTGCTGCGAGCAGCCCCGCAGCGGGTCGCGTGACCCGCTGCTCAACGCGATGGGCTCGTCCCAGCGCACCGCTGCGGGAAGCCCCGCAGCACGCCTCGAGTCGCTGCGGGTAACTCCCGCAGCTCCCAGCGATCGAGCCTACGGGCTCGATCGATCCCTCGGCTCCCAGCCGAGTGTTCTCGCGTCACGCGTCCCGGCGGTCCGAACCCTAGGGTTCGACCGCCACCTTCGATCCTCGCCGGGGATCTCGAATCCCCGTCCCCGAGGTTCGTCGTTTTCCCGGATCATGCGTTCATGTATGTATCACAATTAATCCACATAAAATCATAGAAGGTAGTATATGATTTTACCTTTTAATTCGTTGTGCGGAGAAACGAATTTATGTTTGACGACCTTACGATCTTCCCACGTATTCCTTGCACTAGCTTGAACGTCGGGTGGGCGACGATCCTCCAAGCTTATGGATCCTCTTCTCTCTCTCTCTCTACTTTCTCTCTCTAGGAGAATTATGATCTTGTGTTATGTAGAATAGAGAAGACCATGTAGTGCTTTTATAGGCTACGTAGGGGATCTAAAGGAGGTGGAATATTGGGCTTCCAATATTAATGATTAAATTGAGCCCAAGCCCAAATCTATTAATCTCCCATTAATATTAATTAATTTATTTTCCACTATATAAATTAATTGCACTCCCAATATTAAACCATATTATATCAAATAATATTTCTCCGGTAGTATTATTTATTCCGTGTATTTAAGATTTAAATATCCATGAATAAAATTAATTTATTGCTAATTAATTTATTCATCTCTTTAATCCGAGACTAGTACCATTCAACCTTAATTATTGTGCGGAACGAATCCACTCATGAGGTTTACACAATAATTCCTTTTGAACTCATCTCGGGGATATTATCAACCCTTCCGGGATACACTGTCCGGTCAATTATTCACGGCATGCCATATATAAAATATAGCGACCCAACTTAACCGGTAATTAACCCAATAATTAAATCGGTTAATTCCTTTGGTAAATCAAAGTCACTTATATTAAATATACACACCCGCAACAATATCGGGGATTAAGAATATAATACACTGAGACTCGAATCGATTATCGCCGGCAATCCTAATCGATGAATCTCAACGATCCGCTCAATACACCAAGTGTACAAGTGTGATAAAATAATTAAGACAAATTATTTTCTCTCTCACACAACGACTATACCGATGGATTGGTCCGGGTCCATCTAGGTCGTGAGCCACTGTTTGATTAAATACGAGTAACCGATAGTATGATCTTCTGTGTGGGGCCCGACACACCATACTAACTACAACGTATAAAATCCAGGACTATGATTTGCATATATTTAAAAGCAAACAATTGTTTATTAATTTAATAGATTAAATGCTATGATCGGGAGTTTACCGTTACTTAAATCTAGACATTAAGTACACAACTCCAACAGTGAGACTAATTGATTAGTCGAGATTCTCGGTAAATTGGGAATCAGAATTGTACACACGGCATGCTATAGATTATAGACAGGAAACCGTGTCCCATTTATTGGGTTGATGATGTCCCCGAGATGAGCTCATAAAGTTTATCATGTAAACCCTGCAGGTGGATTCGTTCCACATGATAATAAGGATGAGTGGTACTAGTCTCGGATAATAAGAAACGAATTAATTTAATTATTAGTAATTGAAATTAATTCGTGGACATTCGATATCTTAAACACGGGGAAAGTCGTATATGTAATTTCGGCGGAAATATTATTGGTAAAATAATATAGATTAATTAATTGGGAATTCAATTATAATTTTATAGTGGAATTAATTATAATTAAAATTGGATTTAATTAAAGGTTTTCTTTTAAGGACACCGGTTTAATTAAATTACAATTTAGCCTAATTAATTAATTGTCCTAAGGTCCCTAGTGTGGCCTATATATACCCCTCAATCTCTCTTCTCTTAACCTACGAAACGCCGCTATAATTAATTCTGTGGAGAAATTATTTTGCTAGCGCAATTATTTTCTTCTCTGCTCGAAATTATTTTGCTAGCGCAATTATTTTCTTCTCTGCTCAATTAATTTAGATTAGCGCAGTGTTTTTATTTCTGTAGAAATTAATTTGCTAGCGCAAATATATTTCTGGAGACAGAATAATTATTTCTGTAGAAATTAATTTGCCAGCGCAAATATATTTCTGGAGACAGAATAATTATTTCTGTAGAAATTAATTTTCTAGCGCAAATATATTTCTGGAGACAGAATAATTAAAACGTGAGAAAGAGGGTTTGAGAGAGAAGAAGAAGAGAAGACTCCGGTGGATCGTTGCCCACACAACGTCCGGCGTCGAGGGCTAGGATACACACTAGAAGATCTCAGGGTGTTCGCCTATTCGGCTTCTCCGAATCACGCTTCAAAGGTATAAGAAATCGAAACCCTATTTCCGCTTTTATTCGATTTCTTTCTCGTTGAAAATACATCGGATGTAAGATCGGGTTCCGGATCTCGTGGATCGTACTCCTCGACTGCTGGGGGTTCTAGGACCTCCGGTTCGGTAGTCGGAAGAGGAAAAACGGCCCGGAAACGAGCCCGTAACAGCAGGTCGCGCTGCTGAAGGACAAACGGCGACCGCCGTTTCCTAAACGGCGACCGCCGTTTCGCTGTTTTTCAGGCAGCCCGCTCCGGCTCGCGCGGTTGTCCTTCGGGGCAATGGCTGGGCGTGAATCGGGGCACGGGCTGGGCACGCGAACGGAGTAACGGACCTGGAGGTCGACTGGGATCGTTCGGATGTTCGAGTGATCGAACGAACGCATCCCGGGTAGTCGATTTCCATCACTAGAACCTGCACCTACTGAGTAGTAATACACCACTAGAACCTGCACCTACTGTCACTGTTAATACACCGGAACGCCGTCGTAGTGGGAGGGTTGTTAAACAACCAGAAAGATGGATTGGACTGGGTGAGTCTTCGGACTCTGGACCTGGAGTTCATGAAATCGATCCCTGGACCTATGATGATGCGGTACAAGATATAGATGCGCCTTCTTGGAAGAAAGCAATGAAATCCGAAATAGAATCTATGGATTCTAATAAAGTCTGGGATCTTGTAGAACCACCAAACGGCGTAAAGCCAATTGGGTGTAAATGGGTCTACAAGAGAAAGAGAGGATCTGACGGAAAGGTTGAAACCTTTAAAGCTCGGCTTGTTGCGAAAGGATATACTCAGAAAGAGGGAATCGATTATGAGGATGATGGAAATCGACTACCCGGGATGCGTTCGTTCGATCACTCGAACATCCGAACGATCCCAGTCGACCTCCAGGTCCGTTACTCCGTTCGCGTGCCCAGCCCGTGCTCCGATTCACGCCCAGCCATTGCCCCGAAGGACAACCGCGCGAGCCGGAGCGGGCTGCCTGAAAAACAGCAAAACGGCGGTCGCCGTTTAGGAAACGGCGGTCGCCGTTTGTCCTTCAGCAGCGCGACCTGCTGTTCCGGGCTCGTTTTCGGGCCGTTTTTCCTCTTCCGACTACCGAACCGGAGGTCCTAGAACCCCCAGTAGTCGAGGAGTACGATCCACGAGATCCGGAACCCGATCTTACATCCGATGTATTTTCAACGAGAAAGAAATCGAATAAAAGCGGAAATAGGGTTTCGATTTCTTATACCTTTGAAGCGTGATTCGGAGAAGCCGAATAGGCGAACACCCTGAGATCTTCTAGTGTGTATCCTAGCCCTCGACGCCGGACGTTGTGTGGGCAACGATCCACCGGAGTCTTCTCTTCTTCTTCTCTCTCAAACCCTCTTTCTCACGTTTTAATTATTCTGTCTCCAGAAATATATTTGCGCTAGCAAATTAATTTCTACAGAAATAATTATTCTGTCTCCAGAAATATATTTGCGCTAGCAAATTAATTTCTACAGAAATAATTATTCTGTCTCCAGAAATATATTTGCGCTAGCAAATTAATTTCTACAGAAATAAAAACACTGCGCTAATCTAAATTAATTGAGGAAGAAAATAATTGCGCTAGCAAAATAATTTCTCCACAGAATTAATTATAGCGGCGTTTCTTAGGTTAAGAGAAGAGAGATTGAGGGGTATATATAGGCCACACTAGGGACCTTAGGACAATTAATTAATTAGGCTAAATTGTAATTTAATTAAACCGGTGTCCTTAAAAGAAAACCTTTAATTAAATCCAATTTTAATTATAATTAATTCCACTATAAAATTATAATTGAATTCCCAATTAATTAATCTATATTATTTTACCAATAATATTTCCGCCGAAATTACATATACGACTTTCCCCGTGTTTAAGATATCGAATGTCCACGAATTAATTTCAATTACTAATAATTAAATTAATTCATTTCTTATTATCCGAGACTAGTACCACTCATCCTTATTATCATGTGGAACGAATCCACCTGCAGGGTTTACATGATAAACTTTATGAGCTCATCTCGGGGACATCATCAACCCAATAAATGGGACACGGTTTCCTGTCTATAATCTATAGCATGCCGTGTGTACAATTCCGATTCCCAATTTACCGAGAATCTCGACTAATCAATTAGTCTCACTTATTGGTAGATTAAAGAACCGAGGATTGGACACACGCACCTATAATTATATAGGGATTAGGAATTCGCATATCCGCAATATCTGAGGTCTAGTTCGATTACATCGATTAGTATAAATCGAACGCCCTCCCGTGGTCCTGCTCAATACACCAAGTGTACGAGTGTAACATGATAGTCAAGACCGACTATCTACCAGTCACACTATGACGTACCGATGGATTGTCCCTGTCCATCTAAGTCGTGAGCTACTCTTCGATAGTATACGAGTAACCGACAGTATGATCTTCCGCGTGTCTCCTCACGCCATACTGTCTACAACGTATACATCAAGGACTATTGCATTAAATGCAATCATGCTTGAATCATATCTCGAATTAAGGTATAGATAAGGAGTTCCGTATTTGCACTAAACTAGACATTTAGAATACAACTCCATCAATCTCCCACTTATACTAAAAGTCTAGTCGCCCTCTCCCAAACATCAGATTCCCATAACCTCATCACGCCTACCCAACGCTTTCGCTGGAAGTGCCTCTGTGAACGGGTTTACCAGGCAATACTCTCGATGCTATCTAGGTGACAACTGCATCGTCTTACTAGACGATCTCTCGAATCAGGTGGTACTTGCGCTCTACGTGTTATCTCCCACTGTGGACTCGTGGCATTTCAAGTTTGCCAATACCGCTATTCAAAATAGCTTTGGGTAAACAAGAAACCACATCTAAGTACCTTAGGAAGTTCTGGAGCCACACTGACCTTTTAACTGCCTCAGAGGCCGTTATCCTTTCAGTTTCCATGGTAGAGTCCGTAATGCATCGCTGCTTTACATTCTTCCATGTGACTGCTCCACTTCACAGTGAGAACACATAGCCTGACTTCGACTTTCGACTGTCCCTGTTTGATTTGGAAATCCAATTCTATGTAATCCAAAAGAAACAACTTGACTGCTTTGTAACTCAGAACATAATTCCTGGTCCTCTGCAGGAACTTAAACATGTTCTTTGCATCAGTCGAGTGATCCTTTCAAGGATTACTATGATATCTCACCACCATGCCCACGGCATAGTAGATATCAGTCTCGTGCATAGCATTACATACATTAAGCTTCCCACCATTAAGGTGCAGGGAACTGCTTACTCTTCATCTATCTCCTTTATTGTGTCGGACACAAAACTTTAGATAGACGAATTCCACATTTAAAAGGTGAAGACCTTTCTTGGAATTCTGTATGCTGCAACGAGTAAGAATTGTATTTATGTATGAGGCTCGAGATAAGTTCTATGTTCTTTTCTGGCGATCATTTATTACTTTGATCCCAAGAACATTCCCGACTTCTCCTAAGTCTCTTACATTGAATTACTCGGACAACCATCCCTTTATGTCCGATAACATCTTTCATATTGTTGCCAATTTAGAAGGATGTCGTCTACATAAAAAATGAGAAAACACCACATCTTTTCTGTCACTTCTTTATTACACTCAGGACCTAAACATGCCTTGAATGAATCCATGAAATGGATTTTCTCATAGGTCCGCATGTGTCCAAGATCTTGAAGCTTCCTTCAATCCTAAGATTGATTAAGCTTGCTTACCGAATGTTCTTGGCTCTTTTCGATGAATCTCTCTGGCTGTCCCACACAGATGGGCCCGTCAAGACTTCGATTTAGGAAATCTGTCTTGACTTCCATCTTCCATGTGAAGACAAAAGAATCCTGATCGACTTTTGCCAAGACTGAGCATCTTGATCTTTCAGCGTCTCGTCATAGATCCAGGGTTCGGCTTCATGTTCTCCAGGTAACAAGTCCGAAGACTCACCTATAAACATGAATCTGATGGGTTGTCTAACAACCCTCCCACTACGACAACGCTCCGGTGTATCTTTAGTGACTAAAGATTATAGTAGTGAACTACTCAGTTAGGCTGGTTCTAAGTCTTGATCAGTCCCTCTAAGCACATTAAGTATTACTCTACTCTTGGCTTGTGATCTTGCATATATATAGTCCATGTCTAAGAACCGAACATTGATGCAATCAATGAACATCTGGTCCTTTGGACTATATTACATATCTCAATTCGTTTTCTTAGGGTATCTTATAAACAGCCGAATATCTGTACAAGTTTCCAACGGAATCAAGTTCAGGATAAACGCCGCTGTTTCCAAGCCATATCCCAAAAACGAATTAGGTAACTCCGAATAACTTATTGTTTACTTTCCCATATATATAAGAGTCCTATTCCTTCTTTACAACACATTATTTTGCCGAGGCATAAATGGTGTAGTCTGTTGGGAGTTAATCCCATTTTCTGATAAGTATGCCTTACTCCTCAAAGAGGTCTGCATATATCAGAGCGAATCAACTCTAGTACTTTCTTGGATCTTTTCCCTTTAACCGTAAAGGGTTGCTTGGTCATTAAAACTTCCAAGTATGATTCGAAGGTTGGAAAGTCCTTTCCTTCAACCTAGCTGAGTAGTCCATCAGCTTTCACCCTTTGAATTGTACTCAAGTTAAAATGATCTAGCCTAAGATTCCATAAGTACATTTGATTCATCCTAGGAGGATCTTTACTCTTATTGGGGTTCGACAATGTGTTATTAGCTCCGGTGTGTTGCATCGTGAAAGAACACGGATTTAGTATTAAATTGTCTATCAATGTACCAGAATAGATAATATCCCCGTTTCCTACTCTGATAGGTATAAAACTATCAGAAGAAACGGAATATCCATTCTAAGCCAATTTAGAAATCCGAAATGAAAATTCTTTCTAAATACCGGCACATAAAGACAATTTATTAGAACTAAAATCCTACCGTTAAAACATTTAACATCTCCCACTACAATGGCTGTTACCTTAACAGTATTGCCCATGTAGATTATAACTTCTTACTTTCTAAGTCTCCGGGTTTCCTGGAACCCCCGCATTTAGGTGCAGACATGATTAGTGGTTTCCGTATCCACACACCAGGTACTGGTAGATAACACCACTAAACATGTTTCGGTGACTAAGGAGGAGTTAACTTCTAGTTGCTTTGAGAGGACAATCAAAACTCCTAGTATCCAAACTGCTTACAACGGAAGCACTTGCCCCTTGGGCTTGCATGTCCCATTCCGTGGTCCAGATATATTAGGCCCACTGGGTTTCCGTATTTGCTTCTTATTCCTTTTGCCGCCCGAAGGCTTAGGAAGAGCCAATTTATCAGCCACAAGTGTTTTGAGAGCCCTTAAAGATTCTCTCAGCCGCTTTGAAGTTCAACCAGGACTTCCGCCAATGAATAAGACCCCTTATTCATATTATAGTTCAGGCGGAACTGCTCAAAACTTCTCGGCAGAGACTGGAGCATAATATCAACTTGGGTTACCCCATTGATAATTTCTCCCAGAATCTCTATCTCATTAAGATAGCCCATCATTCTAAGAACGTGATCCCTCACGGGCGTTCTGTCCGACATGATGGCCGTCATGAGTTGCCTCATTTCACTTTGTCCGGCTGTCCTGTCCTGATAGCCAAAAACTTCTTGAGGTTAAACATCATATCACAGGTAATGGTCATGGCATGATCCCGATGTCGCAGCACATTTGACATGAAAGTCATAATGTTGCTCCGCGTCATCTCATAGCCTTGATCCATTTCCAATGAGCTTCCTTTCCTCAGTAGTGGAAGCATCATTTGGTTCAGCAGGTCAATTGAATTGGAGTACATATTTGTACTCCTCTGCAGTTAGGACAATGTCCAAGTTTCTTTTCCAATCCATACAATCAGGTTCAGTGAGTTTGTTGACTTTTAATGGAAATAATACCATATAAAACAAACAATGAGTTTAATTCGATATCATTTCCCTCAAGTGATATCATTAAACTACCAATCATTTCCAAAATCCCATCAGACATAGCAAGCCACGTTCTTGTGGACGTTTACCAGTCCAAATGATTTTATGATTGGATTTCACTTCGGTCGTACATCATCATAGCAGTGACTCCGATGGGGAGGATACTATAAAGCGTACCTAAGTGTATACCATTTCTCAGTACTAAGTCCACCGCTCGGGAACTACATGTCCACCGCAAGCCACTTTCTTGTGGACGTTTACGTTGACATGCGGTCCTCCACGACTTTCTATAACTGTCGAGCCTCAATTAATCCCAAAGTTCCGTTTCCATTTAGCAAGCCACGTTCTTGTGGACGTTTACTAAAACAAACAACTTTATTAATTGAATCTCACTTATTTAAATTTCATAGAATCTTAATTAACCCAAAGTACCGTTTCCATTTAGCAAGCCACGATAGTGTGGACGTTTACTAAAACAAACAACTTTGTTAATTGACTCTTACATTTATTAAATTTCACAATTTTATTAATCAAAGCTTGATATCTCGTAAGTGAAACTCGAAGTTTCTAACCAGCGATCAATCATGCAATTGAGCCCTATCTCTCACAAAGTGAGGGAGCCAATCAGACAATCGATCTAGTCATCGAATGACTCGAAAGTCTCTAATTTGTGTCATCGACATAACCAAGCGCTTTGGCTCCATTCCACTCCCCGGGGTGAGAATGAGTCGAGTTGAAATTAGTCTTTGAATGACAGATTAGGCATTGCTTTTGAGAAATATAATTGTTCAATTTTATAAGTGGATTTTAAATTCGAATTTTGATCCAGTGATATCCGTGTATCGACTTTATCCGATAGGGAGGATGACACTAAAGCCAACTCGTAAGTCAATACACATCACATTCAAAACAGAGAATGGAGACCGCGGGATTGTTTCCAATCCCTCTCCCACTTAGTATTTTACGATAAGGGATAACATGCATAAATAATTTAAGCATAATAATAAACACGTAAATCACATAAAAAGCAATTAACGTGGCCCCGATTATTATGGCCTTAAATATTTTCCAATGCACGTCTCTTGGAACTTCATCTCGTTGCTCGTCTCGATCTCGGTCCACCACCGACTCGCTCGAGGGTCAAGAGACGAACTCCTCCCACTGGAGCCTCGTCTCGAGCCTCGTTGAGTCGTCCGTGGGGTCGAACGAACCCCAGCCCCGCTGCTGCCTGTCGCGAACACGGGGTGTGTTCGATGGCTGCCCGTTGCCGGTTCGCTCTCCTCGATCCTCGTTTCTCCGGGTTTTGATCTCGTCTCGATCCACCAAAATTAGTAAGAAAAATTACAAGAATAAACTTACTAAATCCGGCATCGATCCTATACAAGGTGATCGACCCTATACATGTCCCGGATACAACGAAAAATAAATAAACCTAACGACTCAACCCGTCGTTTTTATCTATTACAAACAAGCATCGTTTTTCCAAAACAAAATCAATCTCGACAAGCCCGAGAGTTTAATCAAAACCACAAATTAAAGCACAACATACAATCACAACGTTGGCCATAATAACCGGGTTCGAACCTGCAAAACAAATCTCGCAAAAATACAACGAATCGACAAAACCGGCTCTGATACCAATTGATGGAAATCGACTACCCGAGATGCGTTCGTTCGATCACTCGAACATCCGAACGATCCCAGTCGACCTCCAGGTCCGTTACTCCGTTCGCGTGCCCAGCCCGTGCTCCGATTCACGCCCAGCCATTGCCCCGAAGGACAACCGCGCGAGCCGGAGCGGGCTACCTTAAAAACAGCAAAACGGCGGTCGCCGTTTTGGAAACGGCGGTCGCCGTTTGTCCTTCAGCAGCGCGAACAGCATCGCGACCTGCTGTTCCGGGCTCGTTTCCGGGCCGTTTTTCCTCTTCCGACTACCGAACCGGAGGTCCTAGAACCCCCAGTAGTCGAGGAGTACGATCCACGAGATCCGGAACCCGATCTTACATCCGATGTATTTTCAACGAGAAAGAAATCGAATAAAAGCGGAAATAGGGTTTCGATTTCTTATACCTTTGAAGCGTGATTCGGAGAAGCCGAATAGGCGAACACCCTGAGATCTTCTAGTGTGTATCCTAGCCCTCGACGCCGGACGTTGTGTGGGCAACGATCCACCGGAGTCTTCTCTTCTTCTTCTCTCTCAAACCCTCTTTCTCACGTTTTAATTATTCTGTCTCCAGAAATATATTTGCGCTAGCAAATTAATTTCTACAGAAATAATTATTCTGTCTCCAGAAATATATTTGCGCTAGCAAATTAATTTCTACAGAAATAATTATTCTGTCTCCAGAAATATATTTGCGCTAGCAAATTAATTTCTACAGAAATAAAAACACTGCGCTAATCTAAATTAATTGAGGAAGAAAATAATTGCGCTAGCAAAATAATTTCTCCACAGAATTAATTATAGCGGCGTTTCGTAGGTTAAGAGAAGAGAGATTGAGGGGTATATATAGGCCACACTAGGGACCTTAGGACAATTAATTAATTAGGCTAAATTGTAATTTAATTAAACCGGTGTCCTTAAAAGAAAACCTTTAATTAAATCCAATTTTAATTATAATTAATTCCACTATAAAATTATAATTGAATTCCCAATTAATTAATCTATATTATTTTACCAATAATATTTCCGCCGAAATTACATATACGACTTTCCCCGTGTTTAAGATATCGAATGTCCACGAATTAATTTCAATTACTAATAATTAAATTAATTCATTTCTTATTATCCGAGACTAGTACCACTCATCCTTATTATCATGTGGAACGAATCCACCTGCAGGGTTTACATGATAAACTTTATGAGCTCATCTCGGGGACATCATCAACCCAATAAATGGGACACGGTTTCCTGTCTATAATCTATAGCATGCCGTGTGTACAATTCCGATTCCCAATTTACCGAGAATCTCGACTAATCAATTAGTCTCACTCATTGGTAGATTAAAGAACCGAGGATTGGACACACGCACCTATAATTATATAGGGATTAGGAATTCGCATATCCGCAATATCTGAGGTCTAGTTCGATTACATCGATTAGTATAAATCGAACGCCCTCCCGTGGTCCTGCTCAATACACCAAGTGTACGAGTGTAACATGATAGTCAAGACCGACTATCTACCAGTCACACTACGACGTACCGATGGATTGTCCCTGTCCATCTAAGTCGTGAGCTACTCTTCGATAGTATACGAGTAACCGACAGTATGATCTTCCGCGTGTCTCCTCACGCCATACTGTCTACAACGTATACATCAAGGACTATTGCATTAAATGCAATCTTGCTTGAATCATATCTCGAATTAAGGTATAGATAAGGAGTTCCGTATTTGCACTAAACTAGACATTTAGAATACAACTCCATCAGAGGAGACCTTCTCGCCGGTAGCCAAGATAAAGTCGATCCGGATTCTCTTATCCATAGCAGCTCATATGGATTATGAGGTGTGGCAAATGGATGTCAAGACAGCTTTCCTAAATGGAAGTCTTGACGAGACGATTTATATGAAACAACCAGAAGGATTCATTGATGGAATTCGATATCCCGGGCCATTAAAATTGCGGAAAATAATAACCCGACCGAAATCCTCGATCGCCGGAGAACCAACCGCGAACCACCGCACGACCCGAGGCTCGACCGAGCACCGCACGGGCGAACCCGCGCGCCCAGCCGAGCCCCCGCACGGGGCTCGCGATCGCTCTCGTAGCGATCGCTGGGATCGCTCGTAGCGATCCCCGGGCTGCTGCGAGCAGCCCCGCAGCGGGTCGCGTGACCCGCTGCTCAACGCGCTGGGCTCGTCCCAGCGCACCGCTGCGGGAAGCCCCGCAGCACGCCTCGAGTCGCTGCGGGTAACTCCCGCAGCTCCCAGCGATCGAGCCTACGGGCTCGATCGATCCCTCGGCTCCCAGCCGAGGGTTCTCGCGTCACGCGTCCCGGCGGTCCGAACCCTAGGGTTCGACCGCCACCTTCGATCCTCGCCGGGGATCTCGAATCCCCGTCCCCGAGGTTCGTCGTTTTCCCGGATCATGCGTTCATGTATGTATCACAATTAATCCACATAAAATCATAGAAGGGAGTATATGATTTTACCTTTTAATTCGTTGTGCGGAGAAACGAATTTAAGTTTGACGACCTTACGATCTTCCCACGTATTCCTTGCACTAGCTTGAACGTCGGGTGGGCGACGATCCTCCAAGCTTATGGATCCTCTTCTCTCTCTCTCTCTCTACTTTCTCTCTCTAGGAGAATTATGATCTTGTGTTATGTAGAATAGAGAAGACCATGTAGTGCTTTTATAGGCTACGTAGGGGATCTAAAGGAGGTGGAATATTGGGCTTCCAATATTAATGATTAAATTGAGCCCAAGCCCAAATCTATTAATCTCCCATTAATATTAATTAATTTATTTTCCACTATATAAATTAATTGCACTCCCAATATTAAACCATATTATATCAAATAATATTTCTCCGGTAGTATTATTTATTCCGTGTATTTAAGATTTAAATATCCATGAATAAAATTAATTTATTGCTAATTAATTTATTCATCTCTTTAATCTGAGACTAGTACCATTCAACCTTAATTATTGTGCGGAACGAATCCACTCATGAGGTTTACACAATAATTCCTTTTGAACTCATCTCGGGGATATTATCAACCCTTCCGGGATACACTGTCCGGTCAATTATTCACGGCATGCTATATATAAAATATAGCGACCCAACTTAACCGGTAATTAACCCAATAATTAAATCGGTTAATTCCTTTGGTAAATCAAAGTCACTTATATTAAATATACACACCCGCAACAATATCGGGGATTAAGAATATAATACACTGAGACTCGAATCGATTATCGCCGGCAATCCTAATCGATGAATCTCAACGATCCGCTCAATACACCAAGTGTACAAGTGTGATAAAATAATTAAGACAAATTATTTTCTCTCTCACACAACGACTATACCGATGGATTGGTCCGGGTCCATCTAGGTCGTGAGCCACTGTTTGATTAAATACGAGTAACCGATAGTATGATCTTCTGTGTGGGGCCCGACACACCATACTAACTACAACGTATAAAATCCAGGACTATGATTTGCATATATTTAAAAGCAAACAATTGTTTATTAATTTAATAGATTAAATGCTATGATCGGGAGTTTACCGTTACTTAAATCTAGACATTAAGTACACAACTCCAACAATCTCCCACTTGTACTAAGGTCTAGTCATTTCCTCCAAACTCCCGGTTCCCATACTCATCACGTGCTTTAAAGTGTACTTCCGAGAAGTACTATGTGAGTGAGCAATCTAGGTTGCCGCTCTGAAGTTATCTTGGTGACTACTACGTCGTCTCCCCTGACGATGACTCGTATCAGGTGGTACTTGCTCTATGTGTTAACATCACTTTTGACTCATGACCTCTTTTAGTTCACCATGCACCGCTATCCAATAGCCTTTGGTAAACTAAGAGTCATATCTAAGTCAAGAGGTTATCCCGGAACCTAACCAAAACTTCCGCTGCCTCTGAGGCTGCTATTCGGTTATGATAGAGTCTGAGAAGCGTCCCGCTTATCACTCTTTCACTTCATGGTTCCACCTCTTTCTAAAAGTGAACACATAGCCTGATATCGACTTTCACTGGTCCTTCTCTGATTTTTGGATCTGAGAATCTGTAATCTAAGAAGATTTCGTCTTGCTCAAGCCAGTACTATGAAAGTACTCTTGCAGCATTCGAACATCCCTTATCCAGATTACTTTGATATCCTCCCACTACGCAAACCGCATAGTTGATATCAGGTTCTTGTTTTCCAACAATGCATTTATAAAGCTTTCCATACTTGAAGTATAGGAAACTGCTTTGTCCTCATCTATCTCCTTCATGTGTTCGAACACATACCCTTTAGATAGATGTATATTCTGTCTCTGAAAGGCAATAACCTTTCTCAGAAGTATGCATGTTAAAAACAAACTTTAATCGTACAAGATATCTAGGATAAGTACAATGTTCTTATCTCTAGATCATAAGACCTTAAGAACATGCTCTAACTTCTTCTCAATCTTATATCTCGATTTATTTAGACAACCATTATTTTATGTCTGACAATATTTTTACATTGTTGCCAATGATAAAATTTTATCTACATAAAATCTCCGAGAAACACCACCTTGTTTCTATCACTTCTCTAATACACCTTTCGTTTTTGCCTTTTGATGAATCCATCAAATGGACTATCTCATCAATTCGCAAGTTCCACGATTCATAGCTTTATTTCAATCCATAAATGGATTTACTAAGCTTGTACTCTAAATGATCTAGCCTCTTAACAATAATCCTTATTGTTTCAAGCAGGCACATTTAGATCTAGTACTGCCCTTATGCAGAGCTAGGGGTCGATTTCATCTTTACTAGATCCAGAGTCCGAACTCCTCTAGCCTTATGAATATCTCTGGTTGTCCAACAACCTCCCACTGCAATGGCGTCCCGGTGTATAACAGTAATAACAATAGGTGCAGTGTGTGGTGTACTTCTACTCGGTTTGGCTGGTTCCTAGTCTTTTGTCTTTCTTCTCATTTCAAGGTATTACGTCAATTTTAGGCTTTGTGGTCCATCTAATAGTCTTCCTCTATGAACCGGACGAGACGTCCCTCTGGTTCATAGTACTATAGAACACACAATACTTCGTTCATCTAGGATTTCCTACAACCATATTTAATATGCCGTTGTATCTAGGAATATCCATAGAACATAGGTAGTTCCGAACAACTTGTCCTTTTACTATCAGATTTTCCATTTCTTTATAGCGCACCATCTCTTCATGCAAGTGTATGGCGCGCCCCTTTGGGATTGAATCCCAATCTTTGATTATGCTATGTGTTACTTAGATAGGTGATGGCCTCCGCGACCGAGTCGCAGGCTCCTAATGGATATACTTTGATGGTTCCCCATAATAGCTTTGTATCCATTGACTAGTCAAAACACCTTGCTTTTATGGCACATTAAGTATTCTAATCCATCACCGAGTATTCTTTGAGAGAATTTCTCGTACCTTTCTAATTTACACATATGTCTGCATATCTAATCATTTCCAATACTTGTCTGAATTCTATCCTTTACCCAGAAAGGTTTGCTTAGATGTATTATCCTCCAAATTCAATTCTTAGGTCGGAAGGTCCATTCCTTCAACTATAATTGATCAAATCAATTTCGACCATTTGAATCTTATTTGAAAATACTACTAAGTATAAGAATTCACAAGTATAATGATTAATAAAGAAATATCTAACAAGTAAAACAAGTTATAGAACGGTTTGTTGCATCGTGGTAGACTAAGGATTCATCATTCACATATTGCTATCTAATGTACCAGAATAGATAATCCCATTATTTCTTATCAAAATCATCAAATGATTAAAGAAATAAAATATCCATTAATAGAAATCCAGAACTTAAACGTTCTTTCTAAAATAAAGGGGTACATAATGCAATAATCTTAAAATGAAATCCTATTTAACTACTAAAGCAGATAAATGTCTTCCACCGCAACAGCTGCCTCCTTTACAGCTTTGCCTTGACTATTCCTCCATTTCCAAGTCTTTGGGTTCCCTGGTGTCCCTGCATTTTAAATGCATACATACCGTCAGTGGATCCATATCTACCAACCAGGTTCTGGTAGATAAACCAGCTGACTATGTTTCAAAGACTAAGGAGAGAATCTCATACCTTCTCTAGGAGAAAATAAAGACTTCCAGTCCCCAGATAATTTTCTTTGAGAATGACTGCTCGAAGGCTTTCTCACCCTATTCCGTGGTCCAAGTGCAGGACTACAGGGCCTCTTTGTCTGCTTCTCCATTTCTTGGTCTATGCCCTTAGGTTCGAAACCTTTGGCTTTGGCCATAAGAGCTTGCGATTGTCTCAACTCATCCAAAAGGTCCAGCATCTCGAAAACGTGTTCAAGCGTTTCCTCAAAGCGACTGACCTTTATGAGTATCCTCATCGCCTCTTTTCTAACCTTCTCGTTGTCTCTAAACATAAGCTTGAGTTTCAGCATGATGTCATGATTGGTGGTTAATGCAAAAGCATTATTCCACTTCTCAAAATCAGCCATTTCCTCAATAGTTGAGACACGTGTTGGTTCAGGAGGACAAAGTTCACTGAGTACTGAGTTGTACTCAGCAACAGTCTGGGAAATGTCTAACTCTCTATTCCATCCAACACAGTATGGAACTAGTGCGTTGAATTCCTTGAGTATCATAGAAAGTGGATTCATAGCTATTCTCTAAACCTATAAGCACATTTAAACAAACAATTAATTTAATATCCGATATTATCTCCCTCAAATAATATCATTAAATCACTAATCACATCTAAAATCCCATCAGGTAAGGCAAGCCACGTTCGTGTGGACGTTTACCCACCCAAATGATTTAGCAATTAGATTTGCTTCGGTCGTACATCATTATAGCGTTACTTCGTTGGGAAGAATACTATAAAGCGTACCTAAGTGTAAACCATTACTCAGTACTAAGGTGAATCATTTGGAATTGCTATGTCACCGCAAGCCACGTTAGTGTGGACGTTTACGATAACTCACAATCCCTCATAATTCCCTATAACTGTCTACATCAACTATTTCCAAAAATCCCATTCAGCATAGCAAGCCACGTTCGTGTGGACGTTTACTACACCAAAAGATTTTTATAGTTGACTCCCAATTACTTGAAGCATTCGATTTTGTAAATCAAGACGCGGAGAATCATAAGTGAAACTCGAAGTTTCTAACCAGTGATTCACCATGCGAACAACCCTATCTCTCATAAATGAGGGAGCCGAGCAGACAATCGATCCATCTATCAAAGAATGGTACGACTGCCTCTAATTTGTGTCATCCACATGACCAAGTGGCTTTGGCTCCATTCCACTCCCCGGGGTGAGAATGAGTCGACTTGAAGTCAGTTTCAGAAAGACAAATTAGGCATTGTTTGATAAACTTAATCAATGTTTCTCGTAAGAGGAATTACAAGAATTCTCCTCCAATGACACATCTATATGAACTTCAAAAGTCCATAAGAGTCACCAAGAGAACAGTAATGGAGACCATGGGAATGTTTCCATCCCCTCTCCCACTTAGCTTTTTATAACAAAGGGATACGCTATCTAATGCATAATTAAACACATAAGCATGCATACAAGCAATAAAGCACATATCACATAGTCAAAATAAGCTAGAAAATTATTTTCCGACTATCATGGCTTTATTCCATCTCCGTATGCGTCTTCTAGTCTTCAGTCTTCGTTCTTGAATGCTTCATGTGACGAGAATATTAATCCAATATTTAAGTCTATTTATTTCTAATAAATCCAAAAGATACTTAATTCGAAAATTAAGTCAATCGAATAAATCAAAAATAAAATTAAATATTATTAATATTTCTATTTATCTATTTTCCTTTCTAATTCTATTAAATCTCTAGAATAATCTATCCAAGTCAAACTTGGAATATTCTAGGAGACTTCTATAATAGAATAAGGAAATAAAATAAATTAGGACTCTTCTACTTTCCAAGATTAATCAATTTCCATTACTATGAAAATTCCCATAAAATAGGAATAATCAATTAGGAAATAAATCAATCCTAAATTAATTCTTATTCCTTTCCAATTCTATTAAATCTCTAGGATTCTATTCCAAGTAGAACTCGGAATACTCTAGAAGACTTCCATAATAGAATAAGGAATAAAATTAATTAATTCTTTTCCTATCTAATTCTATTAAATCTCTAGATTCCTATTCCAAGTAGAACTTGAAATATTCTAGAAGACTTCCATAATAGAATAAGGAAATAAATAATATTAATTAATTCTTTTCCTATCTCCATGAGAGTTCCCATACTTAGGAAAACTCAAAATAGGAAAACTTGAATCAATTAGGAAAGTGAATCTAGGTAGGATTAGGAGTAGCACGGGTTGGGGATCCCCGCACCACCCCCACCGTCGACCACCACCACCGCCGGGCACCACCGCCGCCGCCCCCTAGCCACGCGCCACCACCACCGGTGGCCGGCGTGGCCGGAAACCCTAGCGGGCAGCCCCGGGCATGGGGTCGATCGATCCTCATGGGGATCGATCATGGGGATGATCGACCCCCCCGGTTTTTCGTCCTCTTTGTCTTCTTCGTCTCATGAGTTCTCCGGCGGTCGTCTCGGCATCGATCCAACGTAAATAAATTACAAGAAATAAATTTACAATTCCGGTATCGATTCTATACATGAAATCGACCCTATACACTTTCCGGAAAACATAGAACGTAATAATAAATCCTAAATTCGGTCAACCCCCGAATTTTTACTATTACAAGCATTCATCCACACAAAACGAATCTCGACATGTCCGAGAGTTTAATAAACGAACAATCATGGTAAATTAAATAGCAATTAATTAAACGAATAATTAATAATTAATTAAACCATGATAGTCGGAATCCCTGCAAGGTAGAACGCAATTGAACACATACATGAACACGAAACCAAACGCTCTGATACCAGTTGATGGAATTCGATATCCCGGGCCATTAAAATTGCGGAAAATAATAACCCGACCGAAATCCTCGATCGCCGGAGAACCAACCGCGAACCACCGCACGACCCGAGGCTCGACCGAGCACCGCACGGGCGAACCCGCGCGCCCAGCCGAGCCCCCGCACGGGGCTCGCGATCGCTCTCGTAGCGATCGCTGGGATCGCTCGTAGCGATCCCCGGGCTGCTGCGAGCAGCCCCGCAGCGGGTCGCGTGACCCGCTGCTCAACGCGCTGGGCTCGTCCCAGCGCACCGCTGCGGGAAGCCCCGCAGCACGCCTCGAGTCGCTGCGGGTAACTCCCGCAGCTCCCAGCGATCGAGCCTACGGGCTCGATCGATCCCTCGGCTCCCAGCCGAGGGTTCTCGCGTCACGCGTCCCGGCGGTCCGAACCCTAGGGTTCGACCGCCACCTTCGATCCTCGCCGGGGATCTCGAATCCCCGTCCCCGAGGTTCGTCGTTTTCCCGGATCATGCGTTCATGTATGTATCACAATTAATCCACATAAAATCATAGAAGGGAGTATATGATTTTACCTTTTAATTCGTTGTGCGGAGAAACGAATTTAAGTTTGACGACCTTACGATCTTCCCACGTATTCCTTGCACTAGCTTGAACGTCGGGTGGGCGACGATCCTCCAAGCTTATGGATCCTCTTCTCTCTCTCTCTCTACTTTCTATCTCTAGGAGAATTATGATCTTGTGTTATGTAGAATAGAGAAGACCATGTAGTGCTTTTATAGGCTACGTAGGGGATCTAAAGGAGGTGGAATATTGGGCTTCCAATATTAATGATTAAATTGAGCCCAAGCCCAAATCTATTAATCTCCCATTAATATTAATTAATTTATTTTCCACTATATAAATTAATTGCACTCCCAATATTAAACCATATTATATCAAATAATATTTCTCCGGTAGTATTATTTATTCCGTGTATTTAAGATTTAAATATCCATGAATAAAATTAATTTATTGCTAATTAATTTATTCATCTCTTTAATCCGAGACTAGTACCATTCAACCTTAATTATTGTGCGGAACGAATCCACTCATGAGGTTTACACAATAATTCCTTTTGAACTCATCTCGGGGATATTATCAACCCTTCCGGGATACACTGTTCGGTCAATTATTCACGGCATGCCATATATAAAATATAGCGACCCAACTTAACCGGTAATTAACCCAATAATTAAATCGGTTAATTCCTTTGGTAAATCAAAGTCACTTATATTAAATATACACACCCGCAACAATATCGGGGATTAAGAATATAATACACTGAGACTCAAATCGATTATCGCCGGCAATCCTAATCGATGAATCTCAACGATCCGCTCAATACACCAAGTGTACAAGTGTGATAAAATAATTAAGACAAATTATTTTCTCTCTCACACAACGACTATACCGATGGATTGGTCCGGGTCCATCTAGGTCGTGAGCCACTGTTTGATTAAATACGAGTAACCGATAGTATGATCTTCTGTGTGGGGCCCGACACACCATACTAACTACAACGTATAAAATCCAGGACTATGATTTGCATATATTTAAAAGCAAACAATTGTTTATTAATTTAATAGATTAAATGCTATGATCGGGAGTTTACCGTTACTTAAATCTAGACATTAAGTACACAACTCCAACATTCATTGCTAAGGGGCGAGATCATCTAGTGTGCAAGCTTAATCGATCCATTTATGGATTGAAACAAGCCTCGAGATCGTGGAACCTGCGGTTTGACGAAGTAGTCCAATCTTTTGGATTCAGTCAAAGCATGGACGAATCGTGTGTGTATTGGAAACGTGATGGGAAGAAGGTGGTGTTTCTCGTGCTATATGTAGACGACATTCTTCTCATTGGCAACAGTGTGAAAATGTTATCAGACATAAAGGGATGGTTGTCTAGACAATTCGATATGAAAGATTTGGGAGAAGTCGGGCATGTTCTAGGGATCAAGGTTATAAGGGATCGCCGGAATAGAACATTGTACCTATCCCAGCAATCTTACATAGACACGATTCTGGCTCGTTTTAACATGCAAGATTCCAAGAAGGGTGAGCTGCCCTTCAGTAAAGGAACTTATCTTTCTAAGGAGATGTGTCCTCAGACACAAAAGGAGAAAGATGAAATGAAAGCAGTTCCCTACGCTTCGGCTGTGGGAAGCTTGATGTATGCAATGTTATGCACGAGGCCTGATATCTGCTATGCAGTTGGCGTAGTAGCAAGATATCAGAGTAACCCTGGAAAGGCTCATTGGACTGCCGTAAAGAGCATTTTCAAGTATTTGCGAAATACTAGGGATTATGTTCTAAGTTACGGGGCAAACAATCTGATTCCTTTGGGTTATACGGATTCGGATTTCCAAGCTGATAAGGACCGGCGAAAGTCGACATCAGGCTATGTGTACACTTTGGGAGGTGGAGCCGTATCATGGAGGAGTGTTAAGCAAAAGTGCATTTCAGACTCTACCATGGAAGTTGAATATGTTGCAGCCTCAGAGGCAGCGAAAGAGTCAGTTTGGTTCCTTAATTTCCTCCAGGACTTAGATGTGATTCCGAGTTTGCCCAGAGCTATGACAATTTATTGTGACAATAGCGGTGCAGTGGCAAACAGTAAGGAACCACGGTCCCATAGTGCTACGAAACACATAGAGCGCAAGTACCACCTGATTCGAGTCATCGTCAAGAGGGGCGATGCGATAGTCACCAAGATAGCTTCGGAGGACAACCTAGCGGACCCTTTCACCAAGATACTTCCTAAGGAAGTATATTTCAAGCACTTGGAGGGTTTGGGAGTCAGAAGTTTGGGAGATAAGACTAGACCTTAGTATAAGTGGGAGATTGTTGGAGTAGTATACTTAATGTCTAGATTTGAGTATTATGAACTCCTTGTACACTTTCATTTACCTATTAAATACAAACATTCATTTGCTTTTAATTATTGTTTATTAAATATATGCAAATTATAGTCCTGGATTTTATACGTTGTAGTTAGTATGGTGCGCATGGGCGCACAGAAGATCATACTATCGGTTACTCGTATTTAATCGAACAGATGCTCACGACCTAGATGGACACGGACCAATCCATCGGTATAGTCGTTGTGTGAGAGAGAAAATAATTTATCTTAATTATTTTATCACACTTGTACACTTGGTGTATTCAGCGGATCGATTGAGACTCATCAATTAGGTTTGCTCGGCGATAATTGATTTGAGACTCAGTGTATTTTATTCTTAATCCCCGATACAATTGCGGGTGTGTATATTTAGTATAAGTGACTTTGATTTTCCAAAGGAATTGATCGGTTTAATTATTGGGTCAATTACCGGTTAAGTTGGGTCACTATATTTTATATATGGCATGTCGTGAATTCTTGACGGGACAGTGTATCCCGGAAGGGTTGATAATATCCCCGAGATGAGCTCATAAGGATTTATTATGTAAACCTCGCGAGTGGATTTAATTCCGCATAATAAATAAGGTTGAGTGGTACTAGTCTCGGATATAAGAGATGAATAAATTTATTAAGCAATAAATAAATTTTATTCATGGATATTTATATCTTAAATACACGGAATAAATAATACTACCGGAGAAATATTATTTGGATATAATATGGTTTAATATTGGGAGTGCAATTAATTTATATAGTGGAAAATAAATTAATTAATATTGATAAGGATTAATGGAATTGAGCAGTGGGCTCAATTTAATCTTCAATATTGGAAGCCCAATATTCCACCTCCTTTAGATCCCCTACGTAGCCTATAAAAGCACTACATGGCCTTCATAAATCATAATACAAGATTATCATACTTGATATTCTAGAGAGTTGAAGGAGATCCATAGGAGTTCGATAGATCGTCGCCCACCCGACGTTCGAACGGAGTGCAAGGAATACGTGGGAAGATTCAAAGGTCGTCTTGATTCCGTTTCTCCGAACAACGAATCGAAAGGTATGATATCCTAACACCCTCGATATTATTCGGTTTTTGGTTTATCGAGAATACCGTAGAACGCAAGATCCGAAGGATCGAACCCGGATTAGACGAACGACCACGCGGTGGTGGCGAAGCCACCGGACCGCGTGGGGACCGCACGCCTAGGGTTCGGCGCGCGAAGAGGATCCCTCGGCTTCGGCCGAGGGGGCGATCGCTGCCACGAGGCGCGATCGCCGGCGGTGGCGGGCTGGTGCCGTCACCTCCCCACCTCGACGGTGGGGGCTCCTCCACGGCGGGCAGCAGGTCGCCGGACCTGCTGCCGGGGGCTGCCGGATGCAGCCCCATCGAACGCGATCCTCACGATCGCGTGAACCCCGGCTCGCGGGGCTTCGGCTGGGGGCGGGCTGCGTGCCTTCGGGCGCGTGGTCTCCAAAGGTCGGACTCCGGCGGATGAGTCGGCGTTCATGTGATCTCCGGCGATGGGTTTTTGATCGGGCTATGATTTCCGCAAATTTTAATAGCCCGGGATATCGAATTCCAACAAGTATTAGGTGCAGGTTCTAGTGGTGTATCTACACTCGGTTCGGCTGTATCTAAGTCTTCCTTGTTACCTCTCAACTCATCAAGTATTATGTCACTTTTGGGCTTGTGGTCCATGACATAGTCTTCCTCTAAGAACCGAGCGTTAGTACTTATAACGATCTTCTGGTCCGTAGGACTATAGAACATGCCACCTTTAGTTCCTTTCGGGTATCCTACAAACAGCCGTAATTCCGATCTAGGTTCTAACTTATCAGCACCTTGTCGCAACACATGTGCTGGACAACCCCAGATCCGAATATGTCCCAAGTTAGGCTTACGCCCACTCCACAATTCCATGGGTGTAGTTGGTACTGTTTTGGTCGGAACCCTATTCAGAATGTACGCCGTTGTTTCCAAGGCAAGTCCCCAGAACATAACAGGTAAATCCGAGTAACTCATCATGGATCGCACCATCTCCATAAGAGTCCTATTCCTTCTTTCTGACACACCATTCTGCTGAGGAGTATATGGTGAGGTCAGTTGGGATTCAATCCCATTCTCTGCCAAGTATGCCTTGAATTCTCCAGACAGTTACTCGCCTCCGCGATCAGATCGCAGGCATTTTATGGATTTACCACGAAGGTTCTCCACAAGAGCCTTGAATTCCTTGAACTTGTCAAAAGAATCACTCTTGTGGCGCATCAGGTATACATATCCATACCTTGAGTAATCATCAGTAAAGGTGATGAAATACTCGTACCCTCCCCTTGCCTGAGTAGACATAGGTCCGCATACATCAGAGTGAATCAAATCCAATACTTGTTCAGCCCTCCGTCCTTTACCAGAAAAAGGACGCTTGGTCATTTTACCCTCTAAACAGGATTCCCAGGTTGGAAGGTCCTCTCCTTCAACATTGCTGATTAGACCATCAGCTTTCAACCTTTGAAGCCTATTTGAGTTTATATGACCTAGCCTTAGATGCCACAAGTATAATTGATTCATCCTAGAAGGTTCCTTTCTCTTATTGGTGTTCGTAGATGTGTTATTACTCTCGGTTAGTTGCATCGTGTTAGACTCAGGATTTAGTACATACAAATCGTCCACCAATGTACCAGAACAGATAATCTCACTGTTTCTTCTTATGATCACAGAGTGGTCAAAAGAAACAGAATATCCATTCATAATAAGTTTAGAAACCGAAATTAAATTCTTTCTAAAGTTGGGTACATAAAGACAATTATGTAAAACTAAAACCCTATCACTACTAAAACGTAAGTGAACGTCTCCCACTGCAACAGCCGCTACCCTCGCGGCATTGCCCATGTAGACCACGATCTCTCCCTCTCTAAGTCCCCGGGTTTCCTGGAACCCCTGCAATGAATTGCAGACATGATCAGTGGCCCCCGTATCTACACACCAGGTGCTGGTAGATAACACCACTGATAATGTTTCGGTGACTAAGGAAAATTTCGTTCCTTTGATGAGGGGACAATCAGACTTCCAGTGCCCAGACTGCTTGCATCGAAAGCACTTGCCTTGCGGCTTGCTCTTCCCATTCCATGGTTTGGAACCACTGGGCTTCTTTGCTTGCACTTCCATCTCAGCCACAAGAGCTTGTGATTTTCTGACCATACTTATAAGTTCAGCTCTTTTGAAATCGTTTTTAAGCGATTCCTCAAGAGGACTGAATTTATAGAGTGTGTCAATCACTTCTTGTCCGGCTTCCACACTATGTCTCAACATCATCCTGAGGTCATTCCAAATGTCCTCATGAGTTGGGACGGCAATGGATTCGGAAGGCTCAACAGTCTGGACAATGTCCAGATTTCTTTTCCAATCAGTACTATATGGAACCAGTGAGTTTTCATCCTTAAGTATATCACAAAGTGGGGTCACAGTTATTCTTAACCTATAAGCACATAAAACAAACAAACAATTTAATATCCGATATTATCTCCCTTAAATAATATCATTAAATCACTAATCGCCTCTAAAATCCCATCAGGTAAGGCAAGCCACGTGGTGTGGACGTTTACCCACCCAAACGACTTAGCAATTAGATTTTCTTTGGTCATACATCACTTATAGCGGAACCTCGTGGGGAGGAATACTATAAGGCGTATCTAAGTGTAAACCATTACTCAGCACCAAAGCAAATCGCTTGGAATTGCTACATTACCGCAAGCCACGTGGTGTGGACGTTTACGATAACTTCACAACTCTTCACAATTTCTTACAACTGTCTACATCAATTAATCCAAAATCCGTCAGCATAGCAAGCCACGTGGTGTGGACGTTTACTACACCAAGAGATTTTTATAATTGACTCCCAATTACTTGATCCATTCAATCTTGTAAATCAAGACGCGGAGAATCATAAGTGAAACTCGAAGTTTCTAACCAGTGATTCACCATGCGAACAACCCTATCTCTCATAAATGAGGGAGCCGAGCAGAAAATCGATCCATCTATCAAAGAATGGTACGAAGGTCTCTAACTTGTTTCCTCTACATGACCAAGTGGCTCTGACTCCATTCCACTCCCCGGGGTGAGAATGAGTCGACTTGAAATCAGCTTTGGAAAGACAAATTAGGCATTGTTTGATAAACTTAATCAATGTTTCTCGTAAGAGGAATTACAAGAACTCTCCTCCAATAACTTATCTATATAAACTTCAAAAGTTTATAAAAGTCACCAAGAGAGCAGCAATGGAGACCATGGGTATGTTTCCATACCCTCTCCCACTTAGCTTTTTACAATAAAGGGATACGCTATCTAGTGCATAAAAATAAACACATATAGCATGCATACATGTAATAAAGCACATAGTATTATCACATAGTCAAAATAATACTAGAATATTATTTTCCGACTATTATGGCTTTACTCCATCTCCGTACGCATCTTCTAGTCTTCAGTCTTCGTTCTTGAATGCTCCATGTGACGAGAATATTAATTTCCAATGTTTAAATCTATTTATTTTTAATAAATCCAAAAGATACTTAATTAACAATAATTAAGTCAATCGAATAAATCAAAAATAAAATTAAATATTATTAATATTTTTATTTATTTTATTTTCCTTTTCTACTTCATTAAATCTCTTAGAATAATCTATGCAAGACCCACTTGGAATATTCTAGATGATTTCCATAATGAAATAAGGAAATAAAATAATTTGGGACTCTTCTACATTCCAAGATTAATTAATTTCCATTACTATGAAAATTCCCATAAAATAGGAATAATCAATTAGGAAATAAATCAATCCTAAATTAACTTTTATTCCTTTCCAATTCTATTAAATCTCTAGGATCCTATTCCAAGTAGAACTCGGAATACTCTAGAAGACTTCCATAATAGAATAAAGAAATAAAATTAATTCCAATTAATTCTTTTCCTAATCCATGAGAATTCCCAAAAAAAAAGGAAAAACTCAAATAGGAAAAACGAATTAATTAGGAAAGTAGAATCACCGGGAGAGCACGAAGATCACAAGGACCCCCGCGCCCCCCCACCGGACCGCCATCGCCGGCCGAGGACCACCGCCGCCACCGCCCAGCCGGCGAGCCACCACCGCCGGTGACATCGCCGCCGAGGGGCGCGTATTCGGCGCCCTCCCATGCAATCGATCGATCCTCATGGATCGATCATGGGGATTGATCGATCCTTGTCCCGTTCACCCTCTCGATCATCTCCTTCGTCACACGTCTTCTCCGGCGGTCGTTTCGGCATCGATCCAACGCAAAATAAATTACAATTTAATTTTACACTATCCGGTATCGATTCTATACATGAAATCGACCTTATACATTTTCCGGAAAAAATAAAACAATAATAATAAATCCTAAATTCGGTCAACCCCCGAATTTTTACTATTACAAGCATTCACCACCAAAAACGAATCTCGACATGTCCGAGAGTTTAATTAAACCAACAATCACATGAAAAAATAATTAAACGAATAATCATCAAGCCATAATAGTCGGAACCCTGCAAGGTAGAACAATTTTATCGAAAATACCGCGAACGTAAACCACGCTCTGATACCAATTGTTGGAATTCGATATCCCGGGCTATTAAAATTTGCGGAAATCATAGCCCGATCAAAAACCCATCGCCGGAGATCACATGAACGCCGACTCATCCGCCGGAGTCCGGCCTTTGGAGACCACGCACCCGAAGGCACGCAGCCCGCCCCCAGCCGAACCCCCGCGAGCCGGGGTTCACGCGATCGAAGGATCGCGTTCCACGCGATCGGGTGGGGCTGCACCGGCAGCCCCCGCGGCGAGTCCGGCGACTCGCCGCCGCCTGGAGGTTCCCCCACCGTCGAGGTAGGGATGGGACGGCACCAGCCCGTCCCAGCGATCGATCCTTGTGATCGATCGCGCGCCCTCGGCCCAGCCGAGGGTCGCCTCCTCCGCGCCCCGCCAAACCCTAGCGGGCGATCCCGCGGTCCGGTGGCTTCGCCACCACCGCGTGATCGTTCGTCTAATCCGGGTTCGACTTTTCTGGATCTTCGTTCTACGGTATTTTCAATAAATCAAAAACGAAATAATATCGAGAGAGTTTAGATATTATACCTTCGATTCGTTGTTCGGAGAAACGAAATCAAACACCTTTGAATCTTCCCACGTATTCCCTGCACTCCGTTCGAACGTCGGGTGGGCGACGATCTATCGAACTCCTATGGATCTCCTTCAACTCTCTAGAACTATCAAATAATGATATTCTTGTCTTGTTCTTTATGAAGGCCATGTAGTGCTTTTATAGGCTACGTAGGGGATCTAAAGGAGGTGGAATATTGGGCTTCTAATATTGAAGATTAAATTGAGCTCAATGCTCAAGTCCATTAATCCTTATCAATATTAATTTTATTTATTTTCCACTATATAAATAAAATTGCACTCCCAATATTTACCCATATTATATCGAATAATATTTCTCCGGTTAGTATTATTTATTCCGTGTATTTAAGATTTAAATATCCATGAATAAAATTTATTTATTGCTTAATAAATTTATTCATCTCTTTTATCCGAGACTAATACCACTCAACCTTATTTATTATGCGGGAACAAATCCACTCGCGAGGTTTACATAATAAATCCTTATGAGCTCATCTCGGGGATATTATCAACCCTTCCGGGATACACTGTCCCTTCAAGAATTCACGGCATGCCATATATAAAATATAGTGACCCAACTTAACCGGTAATTAACCCAATAATTAAATCGGTTAATTCCTTTGGAAAATCAAAGTCACTAATATTAAATATACACACCCGCAATTGTTTCAGGGATTAAGAATAAAATACTCCGAGACTTAAATCAATTATCACAGAGCAATCCTAATTGATAAGTCTCAAGCGATCCGCTCAATACACCAAGTGTACAAGTGTGATAAAATAATTAAGATAAATTATTTTCTCTCTCACACAACGACTATACCGATGGATTGGTCCGTGTCCATCTAGGTCGTGAGCAACTGTTCGATTAAATACGAGTAACCGATAGTATGATCTTCTGTGTGCCCATGCAACACCATACTAACTACAACGTATAAAATCCAGGACTATAATTTGCATATATTTAATTAACAATAATTAAAGCAAATGAATGTTCGTTATTAATAGGTAAATGAAAGTGTACAAGGAGTTCATAATACTCAAATCTAGACATTAAGTATACTACTCCATCAACTACTACTCGGTTAGGCTGGTTCTCAGTCTTTCCTTTTCCTCATTTTCAAGTACCTTGTCAGTTAGGGCATTGTAGTTCATCTAATAGTCTTCCTCTAAGAACCGGGTGAGGACACCCCTCTGGTTCATAGTACTATTGAAAATACAATTACTTGTTCTCCTAGGATATTCTACAACCACATTAAATGTGCCGTTGTATCCAGAAATATCCATAGAACATAGGTAGTTCCTGCTGGGATTCGATGTCCCGGGCTATCAAAAAAAAATTGCGGAACCGATAACCCGACCGAAAACCCGTCGCCGGAGATCGCACGAACACCGACTCATCCGCAGGAGTCCGACCTTTGGAGACTACGCGCCCGAAGACACGCAGCCCGCCCCCAGTCTAAGTCTCCCGCGAGTCGGAAATCACGAACGCGAACCACACGCGAAGAACCGGGCTCGACAAGAGCGTCGCCGCGGGATGAACCCGCGGCTAAACCCTAGCCGAACCCCATCGCGGCTGGGGTTCGCGATCGCCGTGCATGGCGATCGCTGGGGCTGCTCCGGCAGCCCCCGGGTGGCGGTGAGTCCAGCGACTTCACCGCCGTCGCCACCAGGAGGGGCGGTCAGCCCAGCTGACCACCGCGGCAACATCCGCGGTTCACCCCTGGCGATCGATCGCATGATCGATCGCCCGCCTCGGCCCAGCCGAGGCGCCTTCTCGCGCACGCCGCCGTGGAGGCGGCGGGGATCCGCCACGGCACCAGCCCGTGGCATCCCCGGCGATCGACCCTAGGTCGATCGCACGCCCCGGCGTCCAGCCGGGGCTTTCTCGCGCGGTACACCGGCGGTCGAAACCCTAGGGTTCGACCGCCCCTCTTTCGATCCCGACGGGGATCGCGAGATCCCCGTATCCCGGTCTCGACGTTCCCGGATCGTCTTGTTCATGTACATATTACGATTAACAAGCATAAATAATCAAAGAGGGGGATTCTCGATTATACCTTCGATTCGTTGTACGGAGAAACGAAATCGGTTGACGACCTTGCGATCTTCCTACGTATTCCTTGCACCTCGTCCGAACGTCGTGTGGGCGACGATCTATCGGATTCCTATGGATCTTCCTCACTCTCAAGACTTTATGATTGGCGTAGGTCAATTAATTCTCTCTTGAAAAGTGAAGACCATGTAGTGCTTATATAGGCTACGTAGGGGATCATAAGGAGAATAAATATTGGGCTTCTAAATATTGAAGATTAAATTGGGTCCAACCCAAATCCATTAATCCTTATCAATATTAAATTTTATTTATTTTCCACTATATAAATAAAATTGCACTCCCAATATTAATCCATATTATATCAAATAATATTTCTCCGATTAGTATTATTTATTCCGTGTATTTAAGATTTAAATATCCATGAATAAATTTATTTATTGCTCAATAAATAATATTCATATCTTATATCCGAGACTAGTACCGTTCAACCTTTATTATTGTGCGGAACGAATCCACTCATGAGGTTTACACAATAATTCCTTATGAACACATCTCGGGGATATTATCAACCCTTCCGGGATACACTTTCCCGTCAAGTATTCACGGCATGTCGTATATAAAATATAGCGACCCAACTTTACCGGTAATTAACCCAATAATTAAATCGGTTAATTCCTTTGGAAAATCAAAGTCTCTAATATTAAATATACACACCCGCAATAATATCGGGGATTAAGAATAAAATACTCCGAGATTTAAATTGATTATCCAAGGCAATCCTAATCAATAAATCTCAAGCTGATCCGCCCAATACACCAAGTGTAGAAGTGTGATAAAATAATTAAGATAAATTATTTTCTCTCTCACACAACGACTATACCGATGGATTAGTTCGTGTCCATCTAGGTCGTGAGCAACTGTTCGATTAAATACGAGTAACCGATAGTATGATCTTCTGTGCGCCCATGCAGCACCATACTAACTACAACGTATAAAATCCAGAACTATGATTTGCATATATTTAATTATAAATAATTAAATGCAAATAATTGTTTATTAATTAAATAGATTAAATGCTATGATCGGGAGTTTACCGTTACTTAAATCTAGACATTAAGTACACAACTCCAACAATCTCCCACTTGTACTAAGGTCTAGTCATTTCCTCCAAACTCCCGGTTCCCATACTCATCACGTGCTTAAGGTGTACTTCCGAGTACTATGTGAGTGAGCACTCTAGGTTGCCGCTCTGAAGTTATCTTGGTGACTACTACGTCGTCTCCCTTGACGATGATTCGTATCAGGTGGTACTTGCTCTATGTGTTATCATCACTTTTCGAACTTATGACTTCTTCCAGTTCTCCATGCACCGCTATGTACATAGCCTTTGGTGAACCAAGAGTCATATCCAAGTTCAGAGGTCATTCCGGAACCTAACCAAAACTTCCGCTGCCTCTGAGGCTGCTATTCGGTTTATGATAGAGTCCGAGAAGCATTATGCTTATCACTCTTTCATCCTTTAGGTTCCACCTCTTCTAAAAGTGAACACATAGCCTGATATCGACTTACACTGGTCTTTCTCTGATTTGAGATCTGAGAATATGTAATCAAAGAAGATTTCGTCTTGCTTAATGTCTAGTACTTTTGCAAGTACTATTAAAACATCCGAACATCTCTTGTCTAGATTACTTTGATATCCTCCCACTATGCTAACCGCATAGTTGATATCAAGTTCTGGTTTTTCAACATTGCATCTACAAAGCTCTCCACACAAGAAGTGTAGGTAACTGCTTTGTCCATATCTATCTCCTTCATGTGTTCGAAACACACACCTTTAGATAGATGTATTCTGTTCCCGAAAGGCAATAACCTTTCTCAGAATTGTGCATGTTTAAAACAATCCATAATCGTATAAGATATCTTAAGAGAAGTACAAATGTCCTTATCCAGAGATCGAAAGATTTCTAAGAACATGATCCAACTTCATCTTAATCTTATACCTCGATTCATTTAGACAACCTCTATTTTATGTCTGACAACTTTTTCACATTGTCGCCAATGACAAAGTGTTATCTACACAAAATTCCGAGAAACACCACCTTTGTTTCCATTACGTCTCTAACACACCTTCTTCGCAAATTCCTATGCAGACCTAGGGATCGATTTCATGTATACTGGATCCAGAGTTCAAAAACTCCTCCAGTCTTATGAACATCTCTGGTTGCTTAACAACCTCCCACTGCAATGGCGTTCCGGTGTATAACAGTAACAACATTAGGTGCAGTTAGTGGTGTACTACTACTCGGTCAGGCTGGTTCTCAGTCTTTCCCTTTCCTCATTTTAAAGTACTTTGTCAATTAGGGCATTGTAGTTCATCTAATAGTTTTTCCTCTATGAACCGGGCGAGAACACCCTTCTGGTTCGTAGTACTATTGAACATACAATTACTTGTTCTTCTAGGATATTCTACAACCACATAGAATGTGCCGTTGTGTCCAGAAATATCCATAGAACATAGGTAGTTCCGAACAAACTTGTTCTTTTACCATTAGAATCCCATTTCTCATTCCTGACACACCATGTCTACACATCAGTGCATGCTTGAGACTTAATCTCAATCTTTGATTTATGCTATGTGTTATTTAGATAGGTGATAGCCTCCGCGATCAGGTCACAGGCTACAAATGGATATACTTTGAAGGATCCCCATAATGGCTTTGAAAACACTCCGCCTTTATGGCACAGCAAGTAGTCCAATCCATCTTCGAGTATTCTTGAAAGAACGACTCGTACCTTCTCTAATTTCACATACCGCATTAACCATAAATCATTTCCTATACTTTTCTGAATTCCATCCTTTATCAGAAAGGTTAACTTAGTTGTATCATCTTTCAAGATTGATTCTTAGGTCGGGAGGTCCATTCCACCAACCATAATTGATCAAATCAATTTCGACCTTTTGAATCCCTTTTGAATAGATACTACCAAGTTCAAGAATTCACAAGTATAATGATTGACAAGAGAAATACATCTAATAAGTAAAACAAGTTAAATATAACGGTTTGTTGCATCGTGGTAGACTTAAGGATTCATCATTCATGTATTGCTATCTAATGTACCAGAATAGATATCACCATTATTTCTTATCCAAACCATCTAATGATTAAAGAAATAAAATATCCATTAATAATAAAGAAAACCAGAACAAAAGTTCCTTTTCAAAATAAGGGGTACATAAAGCAATAACTGAAATGAAAACTTAAAACAGATAAATGTCTTCCACTGCAACTGCTGCTACCCCAACAGCTTTGCCCATGTAGACTCGAACTCTTCTTCTCTAAGTCGCCGGGTTTTCTGGAACCCCTGCATTTAAATTAATGCACATACCGTCAGTGGTTCCATATCTACACACCAGAATTCTGGTAGATAATACCGCTGACTATGTTTTTACGACTAAAGAAAAATTCGTACCTTTGAGAGGACATTCAGACTTCCAGTGTCCAGACTTGTTGCATCGGAAGCACTTGCCCTTTGGCTTACTAGCCCCCACTCGTGGTCCATTCCTCTTGGCACCACTGGGTTTCATGGCTTGCTTCCTTTTCTTGCCCCTACCTCCACCAGGCTTAAAGCCTTTGGACTTGGTAGCTACAAGCGCTTGAGACTTGCCCTTCTAGTAGATCCCCTATGCCGCCTTCAGTTCAGTCAGGAGTTGCGCAAGAGAATAAGATAGTTTACCCATATTATAACTCATGCGAAACTGCTCAAAACTAGGGGTCAGAGACTGTAGTATGATGTCGACTTGAGTGTCAGCATCAATCTGAGCTCCTAGGATCTCAAGCTCATTCAACAGACCCATCATCTTAAGAACGTGCTCCCCTACGGGCGTTCCTTCAGACTGAGTAGTTGTCATGAGGACTCTCATGGCTTCTTGCCTTGCCGCACGATCTTGCTCCCCAAACATCTCCTTGAGGTTAAACAGCATATCATAGGCAGTGTCCATCGACTCATGTTGGGTTTGGAGTACATTTGACATGGAAGCCAAAATATAGCACCTAGCCATTTCATCAGCCTTTTTCCACTTCCTATATGCCAGTTTTTCCTCATCAGTCGAGGCAGCCGTGGGCTCAGCAGGGCATACTTCATGGAGTACAAATTTGTACTCTTCTGAAGTCAGGACAATGTCTAAATTTCTCCTCCAATCAATATAATTGGGACAAGTGAGCTTATGCTCCTTGAGTATCACAGAAAGTGGGTTCATAGCTATTCTCTAAACCTATAAGCACATTTAAACAAACAATCAATTTAATATCCGATATTATCTCCCTCAAATAATATCATTAAATTACTAATCACATCTAAAATCCCATCAGGTAAGGCAAGCCACGTGGTGTGGACGTTTACCCACCCAAATAATTTAGCAATTAGATTTTCTTTGGCCATACATCACTTATAGCGTAACCTCGTGGGGAGGAATACTACAAGGCGTATCTAAGTGTAAACCATTACTCAGCACCAAAGTGAATCGTTTGGAATTGCTACATTACCGCAAGCCACGTGGTGTGGACGTTTACGACAACTTCACAACTCTTCACAATTCCTTACAACTGTCTACATCAATTAATCCAAAATCCGTCAGTGTAGCAAGCCACGTGGTGTGGACGTTTACTACACTAAGAGACTTTTATAATTGACTCCCAATTACAAGATCCATTCGATTTTCGTAAATCAAGACGCGGAGAATCATAAGTGAAACTCGAAGTTTCTAACCAGTGATTCACCATGCGAACAACCCTATCTCTCACGAATGAGGGAGCCGAGCAGACAATCGACCCACCTATCAAAGAATGGCACGAAAGTCTCTAATTTGTGTCATCCACATGACCAAGTGGCTCTGGCTCCATTCCACTCCCCGGGGTGAGAATAAGTCGACTTGAAGTCAGTTTCAGAAAGACAAATTAGGCATTGTTTGATAAACTTGATCAATGTTTCTTGTAAGAGGAATTACAAGAATTCTCCTTCAATGACACATCTATACGAACTTCAAAAGTCCATAAGAGTCACCAAGAGAACAGTGATGGAGACCATGGGAATGTTTCCATCCCCTCTCCCACTTAGCTTTTTATGAAAAAGGGATACGCTATCTAGTGCATAAAAAAACACATAAGCATGCATGAAAGCAATAAAGCACATAGATGACATAGTCAAAATAATGCTAGAGAATTATTTTTCCCGACTATCATGGCTTTATCTTCATATGCATCCTCTAGTCTTCAGTCTTCGTTTCTTGAATGTTCCATGTGACGAGAATATTAATTTCTAATATTTAAATCTATTTATTTTCAATTAATCCAAAAGTTACTTAATTCGAAAATTAAGTCAATTGAATATATCAAAAATAAAATTAAATATTATTAATATTTTTATTTATTTATTTTCCTATCTAGTTCTTATTAAATCTTTAGAATAATCTATCCAAGTAAAATTTGGAATATTCTAGAAGATATCTATAATAGAACAAGGAAATAAAATAAATTAGGACTCATTACTTTCCAAATTTATTTTTATTCCTAATCCATGAATATTCCCATGAGTAGGAATAATCAAATAGGAAAAATAAATTTAGTACTAAATTAATTAAATTTCTAATCTATGAATAATTCCATGAAGGAAATAAATCAATAGAAATAAAATTAATTTAAATTAATTCTTTTCCTAATCCATGAGAGTTTCCAAAAGCAAAGCACTCAAATAGGAAAAATCCGAACTAATTAGGAAAGTGGATCTTGGTAGGAATAGCACGGGATTAGGAGACCCCACGCCATCCCACCATGATCGATCGGCCGGCCACTCGGGGAGGAGCGCCGCCGCCGCCTAGCCACGCCGGCCAGGCCATGGGTCGATCACCATCATGGGATCGATCCCAAGCCCTTTTCTCTTCGTCACTTCTTCGTCTTCCGGCGATCGTCTCATCATCGAACCAACGTAAATAATTTACAAAAAATTAAATTACAATTCCGGTATCGATTCTATACATGAAATCGACCCTATACAATTTCCGGAAAATAAAGAGCGTAATAATAAATCCTAAATTCGGTCAACCCCCGAATTTTTACTATTACAAACATTCAACCACATAAAAACGAATCTCGACATGTCCGAGAGTTTAATAATCATGATAATTAATTAAGCAATAATTAAATCAACCATGATAGCCGGAAATCCTGCAAGGTAGAACAATAATCGAATATATACATGAACACGAAACCAAACGCTCTGATACCATTTGCTGGGATTCGATATCCCGGGCTATCAAAAAAAAATTGCGGAACCGATAACCCGACCGAAAACCCGTCGCCGGAGATCGCACGAACACCGACTCATCCGCAGGAGTCCGACCTTTGGAGACTACGCGCCCGAAGACACGCAGCCCGCCCCCAGTCGAAGTCTCCCGCGAGTCGGAAATCACGAACGCGAACCACACGCGAAGAACCGGGCTCGACAAGAGCGTCGCCGCGGGATGAACCCGCGGCTAAACCCTAGCCGAACCCCATCGCGGCTGGGGTTCGCGATCGCCGTGCATGGCGATCGCTGGGGCTGCTCCGGCAGCCCCCGGGTGGCGGTGAGTCCGGCGACTTCACCGCCGTCGCCACCAGGAGGGGCGGTCAGCCCAGCTGACCACCGCGGCAACAGCCGCGGTTCACCCCTGGCGATCGATCGCATGATCGATCGCCCGCCTCGGCCCAGCCGAGGCGCCTTCTCGCGCACGCCGCCGTGGAGGCGGCGGGGATCCGCCACGGCACCAGCCCGTGGCATCCCCGGCGATCGACCCTAGGTCGATCGCACGCCCCGGCGTCCAGCCGGGGCTTTCTCGCGCGGTACACCGGCGGTCGAAACCCTAGGGTTCGACCGCCCCTCTTTCGATCCCGACGGGGATCGCGAGATCCCCGTATCCCGGTCTCGACGTTCCCGGATCGTCTTGTTCATGTACATATTACGATTAACAAGCATAAATAATCAAAGAGGGGGATTCTCGATTATACCTTCGATTCGTTGTACGGAGAAACGAAATCGGTTGACGACCTTGCGATCTTCCTACGTATTCCTTGCACCTCGTCCGAACGTCGTGTGGGCGACGATCTATCGGATTCCTATGGATCTTCCTCACTCTCAAGACTTTATGATTGGCGTAGGTCAATTAATTCTCTCTTGAAAAGTGAAGACCATGTAGTGCTTATATAGGCTACGTAGGGGATCATAAGGAGAATAAATATTGGGCTTCTAAATATTGAAGATTAAATTGGGTCCAACCCAAATCCTTTAATCCTTATCAATATTAAATTTTATTTATTTTCCACTATATAAATAAAATTGCACTCCCAATATTAATCCATATTATATCAAATAATATTTCTCCGATTAGTATTATTTATTCCGTGTATTTAAGATTTAAATATCCATGAATAAATTTATTTATTGCTCAATAAATAATATTCATATCTTATATCCGAGACTAGTACCGTTCAACCTTTATTATTGTGCGGAACGAATCCACTCATGAGGTTTACACAATAATTCCTTATGAACTCATCTCGGGGATATTATCAACCCTTCTGGGATACACTTTCCCGTCAAGTATTCACGGCATGTCGTATATAAAATATAGCGACCCAACTTTACCGGTAATTAACCCAATAATTAAATCGGTTAATTCCTTTGGAAAATCAAAGTCTCTAATATTAAATATACACACCCGCAATAATATCGGGGATTAAGAATAAAATACTCCGAGATTTAAATTGATTATCCAAGGCAATCCTAATCAATAAATCTCAAGCTGATCCGCCCAATACACCAAGTGTACAAGTGTGATAAAATAATTAAGATAAATTATTTTCTCTCTCACACAACGACTATACCGATGGATTAGTTCGTGTCCATCTAGGTCGTGAGCAACTGTTCGATTAAATACGAGTAACCGATAGTATGATCTTCTGTGCGCCCATGCAGCACCATACTAACTACAACGTATAAAATCCAGAACTATGATTTGCATATATTTAATTATAAATAATTAAATGCAAATAATTGTTTATTAATTAAATAGATTAAATGCTATGATCGGGAGTTTACCGTTACTTAAATCTAGACATTAAGTACACAACTCCAACAGTTCCGAACAAACTTGTCCTTTTACTATTAGAATTCCATTTCTTATCCCTGACACACCATGTCTACACTCCAGTGTATGGTGCAGTCCTTTGAGACTTAATCTCAATCTTTGATTTATGCTATGTGTTGTTTAGATAGGTGATAGCCTCCGCGAACAAGCCGCAGGCTTCCAATGGATATACTTTGAAGGTTCCCCATAATAGCTTTGTGTCTACTGAAAAAACACTTTGCTTTTATGGCACATCAAGTATTCTAATCCATCTTCGAGTATTCTTTGAAAGAATGACTCGTACCTTTCTAATTACACATGTTACTGCATTAATCATGAATCATTCTTAATGCTTGTCCGAATTCAAGAATTCACAAGCATAATGATAAAGAAATACATCTAATAAGTAAAACAAGTTATACATAACGGTTTGTTGCATCGTGGTAGACTAAGGATTCATCATTCATATATTGCTATCTAAAATGTACCAGAATAGATAACACCATTATTTCTTATCTAAATCAATGAATGATTAAAGAAATAAATATCCATTCATTAATAAAGAAAAACCAGAACAAAAGTTCTTTTCAAAATAAGGGGAACATAAAGCAATAACTTGAAATGAAATCCTAAAACTACTGAAAGCAGATAAATGTCTTCCACTGCAACCGCTGCTACCCCAACAGCTTCGCCCATGTAGACTCGAACTCTTCTTTTCTAAGTCTCCGGGTTTTCTGGAACCCCTGCATTTAAAATAATGCACATACCGTCAGTGGTTCCATATCTACACACCAGAATTCTGGTAGATAATACCGCTGACTATGTTTTTACGACTAAAGAAAAATTCGTACCTCTGAGAGGACATTCAGACTTCCAGTGTCCAGACTTGTTGCATCGGAAGCACTTGCCCCTTGGCTTACTAGCCCCCACTCGTGGTCCATTCCTCTTGGCACCACTGGGTTTCCAGGCTTGCTTCCTTTTCTTGCCCCTACCTCCAACAGCTTTCAAGCTTTTGGACTTGGTAGCTACAAGCGCTTGAGACTTGCCCTTCTTGTAGATCCCCTCTGTCGCCTTTAGTTCAGTCAGGAGTTGCGCAAGAGTATAAGATAGTTTACCCATATTATAGCTCATACGAAACTGCTCAAAACTAGGGGCCAGAGACTGGAGTATGATGTCGACTTACGTCTCAGCATCAATAGAAGCTCCTAGGACCTCAAGCTCATTCAACAAACTCATAATCTTAAGAACGTGCTCCCCAACGGGCGTTCCTTCAGACTGAGTAGTCGACATGAGGACTCTCATGGCTTCTTGCCTAGCCGCACGATCTTGCTCCCCAAACATCTCCTTGAGGTTGAACATCATATCATAGGCAGTGTCCATCGGCTCATGTTGGGTTTGGAGTACATTTGACATGGAAGCCAAAATATAACACCTAGCCATTTCATCAGCCTTTTTCCACTTCCGATATGTTTCTTTTTCCTCATCAGTCGAGGCAGCCGTGGGCTCAGCAGGGCATAACTCATGGAGTACAAACTTGTACTCTTCAGTAGTCAGGACAATGTTTAAATTTCTCTTCCAATCAATGTAATTGGGACCAGTGAGTTTATGTTCCTTGAGTATCACAGAAAGTGGATTCATAGCTACTCTCTAAACCTATAAGCACATTTAAACAAACAATTAATTTAATGTCCGATATTATCTCCCTCAAATAATATCATTAAATTACTAATTACATCTAAAATCCCATCAGGTAAGGCAAGCCACGTGGTGTGGACGTTTACCCACCTAAATGATTTAGCAATTAGATTTTCTTTGGTCATACATCGATTATAGCGTAACTTCGTGGGGAAGAATACTATAACGCGTATCTAAGTGTAAATCATTACTCAACACCAAAGTACATTGTTTGGAATTGCTACATCACCGCAAGCCACGTGGTGTGGACGTTTACGATAATTTCACAACTCTTCACAATTACTTATAACTGTCTACATCAATTAATCCAAAGTCCGTTAGTATAGCAAACCACGTGGCGTGGACGTTTACTACACCAAGAGACTTTTATAATTGACTCCCAATTACAAGAACCATTCGATTTCTGCAAATCAAGACTCGGAGAATCATAAGTGAAACTCGAAGTTTCTAACCAGTGATTCACCATGCGAACGACCCTATCTCTCATAAATGAGGGAGTCGAGCAGACAATCGATCCATCTATCAAAGAATGGTACGAAGGTCTCTAATTTGTGTCATCCACATGACCAAGTGGCTTTGGCTCCATTCCACTCCCCGGGGTGAGAATGAGTCGACTTGAAGTCAGTTTCAGAAAGACAAATTAGGCATTGTTTGATAAACTTGATCAATGTTTCTTGTGAAAGGAATTACAAGAATTCTCCTCCAATGACTCGTCTATACGAACTTTGAAAGTCCATAAGATTCACCAAGAGAACAGCAATGGAGACCATGGGAATGTTTCCATCCCCTCTCCCACTTAGCTTTTTACAATAAAGGGATACGCTATCTAGTGCATAAAAATAAACACATATAGCATGCATACAAGCAATAAAGCACATAGTATCACATAGTCAAAATAATGCTAGAAAAATATTTTCCCGACTATCATGGCTTTATTCCATCTTCATATGCATCTTCTAGTCTTCAGTCTTCGTTCTTGAATGCTCCATGTGACGAGAATATTAATCCCAATATTTAAATCTATTTATTTTCAATTAATCCAAAAGTTACTTAATTCGAAAATTAAGTCAATCGAATATATCAAAAATAAAATTAAATATTATTAATATTTTATTTATTTATTTTCCTCTTCTACTCCATTAAATCTCTAGAATAATCTATCCAAGACCCACTTGGAATATTCTAGAAGATCTCTATAATGGAACAAGGAAATAAAATAAATTAGGACTCTTCTACTTTCCATAATTAATTAATTTCCATCTAATGAAGATTCCCAAGAATAGGAATAATCAAATAGGAAATAAATTAATACCAAATTAATTAGATTCCTAATCCATGAATATCTCCATAATAGAAATAAAACAATCGGAATAAAATCAATTTCAATTAATTCTTTTCCTAATCCATGAGAGTTTCCTATAAGGAAAAACACTCAAAGAGGAAAAACGAATTAATTTAGGAAACTGAATCTCGGTAGGAGAAGCACGAGATCACGAGGACCCCGCGCCCCCACCCACCTCGATCGCCGGCCGGGAGCACCACCGCCGCCACCCCCAGCCCACGCGCCACCACCATCGGTGGCCGGCGTGGCCAAGGAGCGTCGCGGACAGCCCCCGCGATCGATCCCGAGCCCTAGCCCTCTTCGTCTTCTTCGTCACACGCGTTCTCCGGCGGTCAATTCGGCATCGATCCAATGTAAATAAATTACAAGAAATAAATTTACGATTCCGGTATCGATTCTATACATGAAATCGACCCTATACATTTTCCGGAAAACATAGAACGTAATAATAAATCCTAAATTCGGTCAACCCCCGAATTTTTACTATTACAAACATTCAACCACACAAAACAAATCTCGACATGTCCGAGAGTTTAATAAACGAATAATCATGATAATTAATTAACACAATAATTAAATCCAACCATGATAGCCGGAAATCCCTGCAAGGTAAAACAATAATCGAACATATACATGAACACGAAACCAAACGCTCTGATACCAATTGTTGGGATTCGATGTCCCGGGCTATCAAAAATATGCGGAATCGATAACCCGACCGAAACCCTATCGCCGGAAGACCCGAACGCGAACCACCTCACGAGCCGGGGCCCGACCGAATGCCCAGCGAGGTCCGAGGACCGCGTGCACCCAGCCGAGCCCCCACGAGGGGCTCGCGATCATCTTCGGACGATCGCTGGGATCGCTATGAGCGATCCCCGGGCTGCTCGCGGCAACCCCGCAGCGAGTCGATGACTCGCTGCCCCAGCGCACGGGGTCACCCCGTGCGAGCCGCTACGGGCGAACCCGTAGCATGCACGGGGTCGCTGCGAGTCGCCCCGCAGCTGACCCGCGATCGATCCGAGGATCGATCGCATCCTTCGGCTTCGGCCGAGGGTTCCCCGTAGCCGCGCCGGCGGCGATGAGGGCGGGGGGATCCGCCGTGGCACCAGCCCACGGCATCCCCAGCGATCGACCGAAGTCGATCGCATGCCCCGGCGTCCAGCCGGGGCTTCCCCTTGTCGCACGTCGCGGCGGTCCGAACCCTAGGGTTCGACCGCCCCTTCGATCCTCGTCGGGGATCTCGAATCCCCGTCCCCGAGGTTCGTCGTTTACCCGGATCGTCTTGTTCATGTATACATCACAATTAAACGAACATATAATCATGGAGGGGGTTTATGATTATGTACCTCGATTCGTTGTACGGAGAAACGAAATCAAACGTTGATGACCTTGCGATCTTCCTACGTATTCCTTGCACCACGTCCGAACGTCGTGTGGGCGACGATCTATCGAACTCCTATGGATCTCCTTCACTCTTCAAGACTTTATGATTGGCGTAGGTTAGTTATGAATTGTGAAGACCATGTAGTGCTTTTATAGGCTACGTAGGGGATCAAAAGGAGGTGGAATATTGGGCTTCTAATATTGAAGATTAAATTGAGCCCAGCCCAAATCTATTAATCCTTATCAATATTAATTAATTTATTTTCCACTATATAAATTAATTGCACTCCCAATATTAAATCATATTATATCAAATAATATTTTTCCGGTAGTATTATTTATTCCGTGTATTTAAGATTTAAATATCCATGAATAAATGTATTTATTGCTCAATAAATTATATTCATCTCTTATATCCGAGACTAGTACCATTCAACCTTAATTATTGTGCGGAACAAATCCACTCATGAGGTTTACACAATAATTCCTTATGAACTCATCTCGGGGATATTATCAACCCTTCTGGGATACACTTTCCCGTCAAGTATTCACGGCATGTCATATATAAAATATAGCGACCCAATTTTACCGGTAATTAACCCAATAATTAAATCGGTTAATTCCTTTGGAAAATCAAAGTCTCTAATATTAAATATACACACCCGCAATAGTATCGGGGATTAAGAATAAAATACTCTGAGATTTAAATTGATTATCCAAGGCAATCCTAATCAATAAATCTCAAGCGATCCGCCCAATACACTAAGTGTACAAGTGTGATAAAATAATTAAGATAAATTATTTTCTCTCTCACACAACGACTATACCGATGGATTGGTCCGTGTCCATCTAGGTCGTGAGCATCTGTTCGATTAAATACGAGTAACCGATAGTATGATCTTCTGTGTGCTCATGCACACCATACTAACTACAACGTATGAAATCCAGGACCATATTTTGCGTAATTAATTAATAATAATTAAATGAAAATAATTGTTTATTAATTAAATAGGTTAAATGCTATGACCGGGAGTTTACCGATACTTAAATCTAGACATTAAGTACACAACTCCAACACTCGGCCCCGATGGACGAAGATGACGGTGATGATGACGAGGATGACGATGATGATAGCGATGATGATGACGATGATGATGAGGAGGACGAGGATGATGACGAGGAGGAGAATGTCGAGGGCGATGCGGTGCCCACAAACAACCCCAACCGAGCCTCCGGTAGCCGAGCTTCCCATGGAGTCCACTTTTCCTCGGAAGACATGAACGGGTTGTATAAGCACACGGATGAGATCTACAACCACACTTGCGATTACATCGACCGATGGGTCGATAAGTCTTACGACAAGTCAACCGATTACATCGACAAGAGGTTTGTGGATGAGAGGGCTTGGTTTACCCGGGACCTCGATGAACGCTCGACTAGGGAGCGCGCTTGGTTCACTAGAGAGATGGATACGCGCATGGGGACCCAACAAGCTTGGTTCAACCGGGAGACGGACACGCGTATGGGAGAGCAACAAGCTTGGTTCACTCGGGAGATGGATGCGCGCACGGCAAGGGAGCATGAGTGGTTTCAACACCAAATGGGGGCGCAAGCTTCTCAACTCCACGAGCGTTTGGACGAACGCTTCAATGAGGTCGTGAACTTGCTCCGCCCTCCGCCTCCGGCCGACCCCTGAAGAATGGCCCCACTCGAGGAGTGGCCGCCTAGCTCGAGTATTTGGTTGTCTCCTCCCTTATCTCTTTTACTTGCTTATCTTGTTTGGACATGTTTTTAGACTTTGTTATTTCGCCGTTTTATGTTTTGTTGAACTTTTTCGTACTCTGTTACTTTCGTATGCTTTGGTGGATGCTCGTAAACATTGGTTTGATTTTGGGATGTTCCCATTTGACTTGGTTGAGATATTACCTTGGGATGGTTTATTTTTCATGTGATGTCTTCTTGCTTAGTTCTTATTTTGGTGTTGTTATCTTGGTTGTTTGGTTATTTATTTGTTAGCTTGGTTTTATTATGTTCTTTTGTGGTTGTTTGGTTGTCCCCGGCAACGGCGCCAAAATTTGTTTCACTAAAATGTGTGTCCGATTTTATACCCGAATGTCGTTCTCGAGGGGAGTAATGCTATCGGAGAGTGATTGAGTTTCAATTGATTTTTCTTGTTCGACAATCAATTGAAACTCAATCACTCTCCGATAGCATTACTCCCCTCGAGAACGACATTCGGGTATAAAATCGGACACACATTTTAGTGAAACAAATTTTTATTGAATATGTTTAGGTGTTAGTCGCATGTGGACATGCTCGGGTTTTAAGTGTGGGGGGGTCTTGGAAAGTTGTACGTATTTTGTCGTTGTGTGCGTTTCTTTTTTCTAAACCATTGAACTCTCCTTGTTTTATAAAAAGTTCATGCACCTTTTAAAAATATAAAATTTTGGCTATTTCAATTTTAAAACTCGTGTGGCATATTTAATTGACTTAAAGACATGAAAAATGGCTTAAATTAAAATTTCCAAAAACCTTGTGAGAATTTCGTTGATATTTTCCTTTTCTTGGAGCGTATTTCATATAAAATCTCTCGTTGTTTCATGCCTCAAAGAATTTTTTGGACTTTCAATGATTTTTGTGTCAAGATTTATCAAGAGAGCACTAGAACTTGCATGTGAAAAATTTCAAAGCCGTATGTCATAACTTGTTTGATCGATTACATGATAAGAATGATCGTTTAGGATTAACCTTCTGGCCATATTCATAAATATTACCCTTGAGCCCGTCGTGGACACCATAGTTAACCCTGTTGAGCCTACACATAAAACCGTTTCTTTGACTACCTTATACACTTATCCCGTGATGAAGAGGTGTTGGAGTTGCATGTGTCGGCCCCTCGTACTTATCGTTCGATCCTTGTGGGTGTGCTAGTAGCCACGATTGTGATATGATCCGTTCTCAAGTGACGTCTTGTGACGAGTTTGTCGTTTGATGTCGACATATACATATACACACATATATATAAAAAAAATGAGAAAAGAGGTATTTACACCTCACACAAAATATATATATATATATATATATATATATATATATATATATATATATATATATATATATATATATATATATATTATATAGTATTCATAATAATAATATTGGTGCTTTTGTATTTGCACCTAAGTGTGTATCGATTTTCTTGACGAGAATGTGAAATTTGTTGGAGTTGTGTACTTAATGTCTAGATTTAAGTAACGGAAACTCACGATCCATTGCCACTAATCTATTTAATTAAATAAACAATTATTTGCGTTTAATTATTTATAATTAAATATATGCAAATCATAGTCCTGGATTTTATACGTTGTAGTTAGTATGGTGTTGCATGGGCGCACAGAAGATCATACTATCGGTTACTCGTATTTAATCGAACAGTTGCTCACGACCTAGATGGACACGGACCAATCCATCGGTATAGTCGTTGTGTGAGAGAGAAAATAATTTGTCTTAATTATTTTATCACACTTGTACACTTGGTGTATTGAGCGGATCGTTGAGATTCATCGATTAGTATTGCCGGCGATAATCGATTCGAGTCTCAGTGTATTTTATTCTTAATCCCCGAAACTATTGCGGGTGTGTATATTTAATATAAGTGACTTTGATTTACCAAAGGAATTAACCGATTTAATTATTGGGTTAATTACCGGTTAAGTTGGGTCACTATATTTTATATATGGCATGCCGTGAATACTTGACGGGAAAGTGTATCCCGTAAGGGTTGATAATATCCCCGAGATGAGTTCATAAGGAATTATTATGTAAACCCTGCAGGTGGATTCGTTCCGCATAATAATTAAGGTTGAATGGTACTAGTCTCGGAAATAAGAGATGAATAAATTAATTAGCAATAAATTAATTTTATTCATGGATATTTATATCTTAAATACACGGAATAAATAATACTACCGGAGAAATATTATTTGATATAATATGGTTTAATATTGGGAGTGCAATTAATTTTATATAGTGGAAAATAGAATTAATTAATATTGATAAGGATTAATGGACTTGAGCATTGGGCTCAATTTAATCTTCAATATTGGAAGCCCAATATTCCACCTCCTTAAGATCCCCTACGTAGCCTATAAAAGCACTACATGGTCTTCTCTATTCTCATAACTTGAAGATCACAATTCTAGAGAGAGAAAGTAGAGAGGGAGATCCATGGAGTTCGGTAGATCGTCGCCCACACGACGTCCGAGCTAGTGCAAGGAATACGCGGGAAGATCTCAAGGTCGTCAAATTGAGTTCTTCGTTTTTCCGAACAACGAGAACGAGGTAAATCGTAAAACCCTCTTTATGATTTTATCGTTTAATTATCGTAGAAATATCATGAACCAAGATCCGAGGGACGAACCCCGTGGACGAGGATCGACCTCGCGGTGGTGATCGAAGATCACCGGACCGCGGAGGCCGAGAGATCCCCGGCGGGGATCGCACGCGAAGAGAACCCTCGGCTGGTCGCCGAGGGTGGCGGTCGAGCCCTAGGGCTTCGACCGCCGGTGCATGTCGAAGGGCCCCGGCTGGACGCCGGGGCGAGCGATCGACTTCGGTCGATCGCTGGGGGCAGCTGCGGGCTGGAGCCGCGGCAGGCGCCCCCTCCTCCGATCGACGGCGGCGGTGAGTCGCCGGACTCACCGCCGGGGGGCTGCTACGAGCAGCCCCGGGGGATGCTCGATGCATCCCCAGCGATTGCCGTGTGCAATCGCGAGCCCCTCGCGGGGCTCGGCTAGGGCACGCGTGGGGTTGTCCCCGCGTGGTGTTCTTGGTCGAGCCCGGTTCGCGTACGGTGGTTCGCGGTGGTTTCCGGCGAAAGGATTTCGATTGGATTGTCGGTTCCGCAATTTGACAACTCCGGATATTCGATCTCCAAAGGATTTCAGTCGGAATTAATTAGATAATTTATTTATTTAAATTTATTAATTCCGGGATATCGATTTCCAACAATTGGTATCAGAGACAGGTTTTAGTTCATGGTATTTTTCGATGAATTGTTCTACCTTGCAGGGTTTCCGATTATTATGGCTAGATTTAATTTTGTTAATTAATGTCATAATAATGTTCTTGATTATTAAACTCTCGGTGATGTTATTTGTTCTTGTGTGGTGAATGCTTGTTCTTAATTTTTCCGGAAATTGTTTGAGGTCGTTTTGTTGAGAATCGATACCGGATAGCGTAATAATAAATTTGTAATTTATTTACGTTGGATCGAGGACGAAACGACGACCGGAAAAGTGTGACGGAGGAGAAGAAGAGAGGGAGCTAGGGCTCGGGATCGATTGGGATCGATCCCATGATGATGATCGATCAAAGGCATGGGCGAGGGGCTCGATCGCCCTAGCCGCGGGCTGCCGCCAGTTCGGTGGCTGGCCGGCGTGGCTGGGCGGCGGTGCTCCTCCCCGGGTGGCCGGCCGATCGATCAGAGTGTGGGGGTGGCGCACCCCGTGCTACTCCTACCTAGATTCGCTTTCCTAATTAATTCGGTTTTCCTATTTTGAGTATTCCTAAGTTTGGGAACTCTCATGGAAATAGGAAAAGAATTAATTGGAATTAATTTATTTCCTTATTCTATTATAGAAGACTTCTAGAATATTCCAAGTCTAACTTGGATAGGATTCTAGAGATTTAATAGAATTGGAAAGGAAAATAATTAATTAATTTTGGAAAGTAGAAGAGTCCTTAATTAATTTTTCCTATTTAATTATTCCTTTATGGAATTTTTAATGGATTAGGAAAGGAATTAATTTGGAAGGATTAAGAGTCCTAAATTATTTTATTTCCTTATTTCATTATGGAAGTCTTCTAGAATATTCCAACTGGGTCTTGGATAGATTATTCTAGAGATTTAATGAAGTAGAAAAGGAAAATAAAAATAATAAAAATATTAATAATATTTAATTTTATTTTTGATATATTCGATTGACTTAATTTTCGAATTAAGTAACTTTTGGATTAATTGAAAATAAATAGATTTAAATATTGGAATTAATATTCCCGTCACATGGAGCATTCAAGAACGAAGACTAAAGACTAGAAGACGCATACGGGGATGCGATAAAGCCATAATAGTCGGAAAATAATATTCTAGTATTATTTTGATTATGTGATAATATTCTATGTGCTTTATTTCATGTATGCATGCTTATGTGTATTTAATTATGCATTAGATAGCGTATCCCTTTATTATAAAAAGCTAAGTGGGAGAGGGTATGGAAACATATCCATGGTCTCCATTGCTGTTCTCTTGGTGACTTTTATGAACTTTCGAAGTTCATATAGATAAGCCATTGGAGGAGAATTCTTGTAATTCCTTTTACGAGAAACATTGATTAAGTCTATCAAACAATGCCTAATTTGTCTTTCCAAAACTGACTTCAAGTCGACTCATTCTCACCCCGGGGAGTGGAATGGAGCCAAAGCCACTTGGTCATGTAGAGGACACAAATTAGAGACCTTCGTACCATTCTTTTATAGATGGATCGATTGTCTGCTCGGCTCCCTCATTTTATGAGAGATAGGGTCGTTCGCATGGTGAATCACTGGTAAGAAACTTCGAGTTTCACTTATGATTCTCCGCGTCTTGATTTACAAGATTGAATGGATCAAGTAATTAGGAGTCAATTATAAAAGTCTCTTGGTGTAGTAAACGTCCACACCACGTGGCTTGCTATGCTGACGGATTTTGGATTAATTGATGTAGAAAGTTGTAAGAAATTGTGAAGAGTTGTGAAGTTGTCGTAAACGTCCACACCACGTGGCTTGCGGTGATGTAGCAATTCCAAACGATTTACTTTGGTACTGAGTAATGGTTTACACTTAGATACGCATTATAGTATTCCTCCCCACGAGGTTCCGCTATAAGTGATGTATGACCGAAGCAAATCTAATTGCTAAATCATTTGGATTGGTAAACGTGCACACCACGTGGCTTGCCATATCTGATGGGATTTTAGATGTGATTAGTGGTTTAATGATATTATTTAAGGGAGATAATATCGGAGATTAAATCGATTGTTTGTTGTTATATGTGCTCATAGATTAGGAAATGGCTTTGAACCCACTTTCTGTGATACCTAAGGATTATTTAAACTCACTGGTCCCTAAATGTAATGATTGGAATAGAGATCTAGACATTACCCAAACTGTTAAAGAGTACTAGTTTGTACTCAATGAGCTTTGTCCTTCCGAGCCTATTAACATAGGCGGCTAGACAAGAAGCGATGAGGATACTCATAAAGGCCAGTCGCTTCGAGGAAACGCTTAAACACGTTTTTGAGATGATTGACCTTTTAGACGAGTTGAGACGGAAATCGCAAGCTCTTGTAGCCAATGCCAAAGGTTTCGAACCTAAAGGCATGAATCGGGGGAAAGGACAAGAAAGCAAAGAAACCCAGTGGTCCTAAGTTTCTTGGACCACGAGATGGGACGAGAAAGCCATGAGGCAAGAGTTCTCGATGAAAACAGTCTGGGTACTGGAAGTCTGATTATCCTCTCAAAGAAAGTACGAAATTTTCTTTAGTCATAAAACATAGTCAGTGGTATTATCTACCGGAACCTGGTGTGTGTAGATATGGAACCAATGACGGTATGTGCATTTTAAATGCAAGGGTTCCAGGAAACCCGACGACTTGGAAAAGAAGAAATCGTAGTCTACATGGGCAATGCTGTAGAGGAGGCAGCAGTTGCAGTGGAGGACATTTTATAGGATTTCATTTTGGGTTATTGCTTTTATGTACCTTTCATATTAGAAAGAACTTTGTTCTGGATTTCTAATAAATGGATATTTTATTTCTTTTAATCATTTGATGGTTATAAGAAGAAATAATGATATTATCTATTCTGGTACATTGGCTAGCAATATATAAATGATGGATCCTGAGTCCACCACAATGCAACGAACCGTAGTAAAACTCGTTTTACTAATAAGAGATTTCTTTATCAATTATACTTGTGGATTCTTATGCTGAATCATGTTTATTCAAATAAGAAGTTCAAAGGTCGAAAATTGATATTTGATCAATTAAGTTGAAGGAGTGGACCTTCCGACCTAAGAATCTTATTTGGAAGATAACATGACTAAGCAATCCTTTATGGATATAAGATGTAAGATCCGGACAAGTATAAGAATTGATTGACTCTGATATATGCAGACCTATGTCTACTCAGACAATAAGGTACGAGTACTTCATTTGATGATTACTCAAGAAATGGATTAGAATACCTGATGTGCCACAAAAGCAAGTGTTTTGACAAGTCAATGGACACTAAGCAATTGTGGAGAACCATCAAGGTATATCCATTTGTAGCCTGCGATTTGATCGCGGAGGCAAGTACCTGTCTGAGGAATACATGGCATACTAATCAGAGATTGGGATTTAATCCCAAATGACTACACCATACACTGTTGTGTAGGATTGGTGTGTCGGAAACAAGAAATGGAACTCTTATAGAAATAGTAAAAGCATGAGTTATACTGAACTACCTATGTTCTATGGATATGTCTGGAAACAACGTCGCATTCAAATGCGGTTGTAGAATATCCTGGAAGAACAAAAGATGTGTGTTCAATAGTACTATGAACCAGAGGGACGTTATAAGTTCTAACGCCCGGTTCTTAGAGGAAGACTATGTAATGAACCACAAGCCCAAAGTGACGTAAAACGTTGAAATGAGAGAGAACGAAGAAGACTGAGAACCAGCCGAACCGAGTAGCGGTACACCACTAACTGCACCTACTGTTATTACTGTTTATACACCGGAATGCCATTGTAGTGGGAGGTTGTTTGAAAACCGGAGATATTCATAAGACTAGGAGAGTTTTGAACTCTGGACCTAGTATACATGAAATCAATCCCTGGATCTACATGAAGGCGGTACTAGATCTAAATGTGCCTTCTTGGAGAGCAATAAGGATTATTGCTAAGAAGCAAGATCATTTAGAGTACAAGCTTAGTTGATCCATTTATGGATTGGAACAAAGCATTGAGTTCGTGGTACTTGCAAATTGATGAGATAGTCCATTTTATGGATTCATCAAAGCATAGACGAATCGAGTGTATGGGAAACGTGATGGAAACAAGGTGGTGTTTCTCGGAGGTTTTATGTAGATAACATTTTATCATTGGTAACAATGTAAAGATGTTGTCAGACATAAAATGATGGTTGTCTAGAAAAATCGATATATGAGATAAAGAAGAAGTTAGAGCATGTTCTTAAGATCTAGGATCTCAAGAAAAGAACATTGTACTTCTCTAGATATCTTATACGATTATGGTTCGTTTTAACATGCAAGATTCCGAGAAAGGTTTGTTACTTTTCAGATACGGAATGCATCTATCTAAGGGTATGTGTTTTGGAACACATAAAGGTGATAGAAGCAATGAAAGCAGTTTCCTACACTTTAAGTGTGGAAAGCTTAATAAGTGCATTGTTGAAAACAAGAACCTGATATCGGCTATGCGGTTAGCGTAGTGGGAGGATATCAAGGTAATCCTGGAAAGGAAATATTCGACTGCTGTAAAAGTACTTTCGAAGTACTGTTCTAGACTACGAAGCAGACGAGCATTTCCTTTGGATTACATTCTCTTAGATTTCTAATCGAATGAGGACTGGTGTAAGTCGATATCAGGCTATGTGTTTCACTATTGAAGGAGAAGGAGTTTTAACATGGAAGAGTGATAAGCACGATGCTTTTCGGACTCTGCCATGGGTAACCAAATAGCAGCCTCAGAGGCAGCGGAAGTTTTGGTATAACTCCGGGATAATCTCTGGGACTTAGATGTGATTCTTAATTTGCCAAAGGCTATGTAAATAGCGGTACAATGGCAAATGGTAAGAGATCACTAGTCCATAAGTGTAAGATAACACATAGTGCAAGTACCACCTGATACGAGTCATCGTCGAGGGAGACGACGCTGTAGTCACCAAGATAACTTCAGAGCGGCAACCTAGAATGCTCATTCACATAGTACTTCTTGGAAGTACAACTTAAGCACGTGATGAGTATGGGAGTCGGGAGTTTGGAGGAAATGACTAGACCTTAGTACAAGTGGGAGATTGTTGGAGTTGTGTACTTAATGTCTAGATTTAAGTAACGGAAACTCACGATCCATTGCCACTAATCTATTTAATTAAATAAACAATTATTTGCGTTTAATTATTTATAATTAAATATATGCAAATCATAGTCCTGGATTTTATACGTTGTAGTTAGTATGGTGTTGCATGGGCGCACAGAAGATCATACTATCGGTTACTCGTATTTAATCGAACAGTTGCTCACGACCTAGATGGACACGGACCAATCCATCGGTATAGTCGTTGTGTGAGAGAGAAAATAATTTGTCTTAATTATTTTATCACACTTGTACACTTGGTGTATTGAGCGGATCGTTGAGATTCATTGATTAGGATTGCCGGCGATAATCGATTCGAGTCTCAGTGTATTTTATTATTAATCCCCGAAACTATTGCGGGTGTGTATATTTAATATAAGTGACTTTGATTTACCAAAGGAATTAACCAATTTAATTATTGGGTTAATTACCGGTTAAGTTGGGTCACTATATTTTATATATGGCATGCCGTGAATACTTGACGGGAAAGTGTATCCCGTAAGGGTTGATAATATCCCCGAGATGAGTTCATAAGGAATTATTATGTAAACCCTGCAGGTGGATTCGTTCCGCATAATAATTAAGGTTGAATGGTACTAGTCTCGGAAATAAGAGATGAATAAATTAATTAGCAATAAATTAATTTTATTCATGGATATTTATATCTTAAATACACGGAATAAATAATACTACCGGAGAAATATTATTTGATATAATATGGTTTAATATTGGGAGTGCAATTAATTTTATATAGTGGAAAATAGAATTAATTAATATTGATAAGGATTAATGGACTTGAGCATTGGGCTCAATTTAATCTTCAATATTGGAAGCCCAATATTCCACCTCCTTAAGATCCCCTACGTAGCCTATAAAAGCACTACATGGTCTTCTCTATTCTCATAACTTGAAAATCACAATTCTAGAGAGAGAAAGTAGAGAGGGAGATCCATGGAGTTCGGTAGATCGTCGCCCACACGACGTCCGAGCTAGTGCAAGGAATACGCGGGAAGATCTCAAGGTCGTCAAATTGAGTTCTTCGTTTTTCCGAACAACGAGAACGAGGTAAATCGTAAAACCCTCTTTATGATTTTATCGTTTAATTATCGTAGAAATATCATGAACCATGATCCGAGGGACGAACCCCGTGGACGAGGATCGACCTCGCGGTGGTGATCGAAGATCACCGGACCGCGGAGGCCGAGAGATCCCCGGCGGGGATCGCACGCGAAGAGAACCCTCGGCTGGTCGCCGAGGGTGGCGGTCGAGCCCTAGGGCTTCGACCGCCGGTGCATGTTGAAGGGCCCCGGCTGGACGCCGGGGCGAGCGATCGACTTCGGTCGATCGCTGGGGGCAGCTGCGGGCTGGAGCCGCGGCAGGCGCCCCCTCCTCCGATCGACGGCGGCGGTGAGTCGCCGGACTCACCGCCGGGGGGCTGCTACGAGCAGCCCCGGGGGATGCTCGATGCATCCCCAGCGATTGCCGTGTGCAATCGCGAGCCCCTCGCGGGGCTCGGCTAGGGCACGCGTGGGGTTGTCCCCGCGTGGTGTTCTTGGTCGAGCCCAGTTCGCGTACGGTGGTTCGCGGTGGTTTCCGGCGAAAGGATTTCGATTGGATTGTCGGTTCCGCAATTTGACAACTCCGGATATTCGATCTCCAAAGGATTTCGGTCGGAATTAATTAGATAATTTATTTATTTAAATTTATTAATTCCGGGATATCGATTTCCAACAAAATTTTGTTTGAGGAAGAAAAGGTGTGATTCTATACCCAATGAGCCGAGTCGGTGTTCGTATAATACGTGATGTGGTGTTTGGAAGGAGTAAGGAGATGATCCGTGTTGATACGAGTCCACTTATCCCAAATTTCCCGAATTCCCTATACCGAGCCCCATTACACCCTTTTAGACGATCGGTATTCTTTGATTTTCGAGAAAACTAACTTTGATAGGTGGAGTCTTTCCTTACATGCAAGCATATGGTGGTGATGATCTTGACATGTATATTCATTACTTGAGGCATTCTTGTTTAAATCCTTTCATTCGAGCCGATTATTCTTATGTGCAAGCTTTGTTCGATCTTTGCCTCCTTCGCTTGCATGTTGATTTTTATTGAGTGAACCTAGCTTGTGTGGAAAAAGAAGAGGGATAGCTTGTGAGGGAAATATATTTTTAGCCGTGATTCTATACTTTAAGTCTGTGGAATATGTTGTATCGAGTTAGAAAGTTGTCGTAGCTTGTTTTGATCGGATTGTGGTGCATAATTCTTTTCATAAATTGGGGAGTGCATTGATTTAGAGCTTCTTGTGTTGTTATTTTTTCTCTTTGGTGGAGTTTTGTTGCTTGAGGACAAGCAATGTTTTAAGTGTGGGGGGGTTGTTTTACTCGTTTTTGTTACGTTTGTTTCGCCTATTTTTCATTACTTAGGAGTTTATGTTTTTGTCGTTTGTATATATTTTCACTTCTTTTCGTTGTTTTGTTATCCGGACAGGTTTAGGAGAGACGAGGAGTGGGAACGAGCTAAAACGAGTGAAAACGGACGAAAGACGAGCAAAGAATCGACGAAGCCGAAGAGCCGAGGAAATGAAGCGCCAACGCGCGAGCGGAGTCTACTCCAGCGCCCTGGGCTTTGCAGCCCATTTTCACTGCTGTTGCCAACGCGCGAGCGGAGCTAACGCCGCGGCTTTGTCTACTGTCAACGCGCCCGCGGCTCCTCCGACGCGGCGTTGATGGAGTTTTTCAAATTCGAAATTTCTGTTGACCAGCTTTGACCCGCGTTGACTCCACCCTTGACCACTCAATTGGAGATATTTTGAAGGGCGTTTTGGGCATTTTCAAGCTACATTTTGGAGGGACTTGAGGGTGTTGGCACAAGACTACAAGAGGACACACACAATGGGGATTCTACACTTCCACCTACCAAGAAACAAAAACACCATTTTTATATTTTCTCTCTCTCTCTTGTTCTTGAGATTTTTGAAGGGTTTATGTACTTGATATTTTAGTTCTCCATCTTGCATCAAGAATCTTTATTCAAGCCAAGTAGAAACGTTGTTCGTGTCGATTATGAGATCATTGTGGTACAATTTATTTTCTAATCCGATAACTTTTGATTCTATGTTTTTATTTGGCTTGAGCATGTTTTTATCTTTTGATATTCATGTGTTTGTGATGATGCTTGTTGGCTAGATATCATGTTAGGGTTGGGTGAATATTAATAGTTGTAGGGGTTGGAATTTTTGCATGAAAATCGGGGGTAATCGAGATTTTATTTGAAGAGGAGACGGACCAAGTCCCTCTTACTCGGTAGATTCATTTATCGTTTTTACTTGTTTGGCCAAGTCGATTACCCCCTTAGGCCTAATCACGGTCGTGCGTGGCCGGCTCTATTGTTTTGCCTCAAGCAATCGTTAGGGCCCGTTTTTGAATAAGCCGTGGGAATCTCGTTGCTAGACCGAAGTTTGAATCTGGTATAACCGAGGTCGAACACGAGAGGCACACGCTTATCTCAACAACCCTTCATGCAAGAGTCTCGACTTCCACTTCGATTAATATGACCCCACCCCTAACTACTTTTCCCCTTTGATAAGAACTTGTTTGCTCACCCTTTTTAATTGCTCTTTTACTTTTATTGTTTGTTTATTTCAATTTCCAAACTTTGAAAAACCCCCCTTTTAGTTACTACTTGAACTACTTGTTTATTTTCATGATTTTTCTTGTTCGACAATCAATTGAAACTCAATCACTCTCCGATAGCATTACTCCCCTCGAGAACGACATTCGGGTATAAAATCGGACACACATTTTAGTGAAACACCGGGAACGTATCTAACCTCGCTTAGGGTGCGGATCGCGCCGTCAAACATCTTGATCCGGATGCTTCCTATCCCTTCGATCTTGCATGACGCGTTGTTGCCCATAGTCACCGCACCTTGTTCCACCTTCTCAAAAGTGTCGAACCACTCACGATTCGGGCACATGTGGAACGTACATCCCGAGTCTAGAATCCACTCCTCGCTTGATTTGGAGACCTCACCCAAAGCCATTAGGAGATCACAATAATTCTCGGCTACACCAACTTCACCGGAACTCTTACCGGAATTATTGTTGTTGTTGTTGCCACCTTCTCTCTCCTTCCTATTCTTCAAGGAATAGCAATCGGCTTTGATGTGACCTTTCTTCTTGCAATAGTTGCATACCTTGTTACTATGTCGTGACTTCGATCGAGACCTATCTTGCCCCGTCGATCTCTGGTTGGTCCGCCCACGGACATTCAATCCTTCACTTGGCGTCTCTCCCGAATTAGGATTCTCCATCATCATAATATTCTCTCTAGATGAGAGAGCCGCAACCACGTCTTTAAACGCGAGACTATCTCGAGCGGAATATAGGAGAGTATCACGGAAGGTCGCCATAGAAGGGGGTAGAGAAATTAGGAGCCAAAACGCAAGATCATCATCTTCGATCTTTACGCCAATGTTGCCGAGGTCGGCGACTTTCTCCTTGAATTTCGCTACGTGAGCGGGGATAGAAGATCCCTCCGCCATCTTGAGGAAATATAAACTCCTCTTCAAATTGTGCTTACTTGACACCGTCTTGGTGATGCACATCTCTTCAAGCTTCTCCCACAATTCTTTCGCTGTCTTCATCTCCATGATGTCCTCCGCCAAACTGTTCGATACATGGAGCCCTATGGTCGCCATAGCCATCTGATCGAGCGACACACGCTCGTCATGCTCCATATGAACCGGCATGTTGTCAATACCATTGAGGGCGATCTCTTGCTTCAGGGATCGTAGAACTAACCTCATCTTGTATTGCCAAATCGGGAACCTTGTGTTGAGATCCAGCATCGGTATGTCATACTTCACGCTCGTCATAAATCCTTAGCTCTGATACCACTTGTTGACGATCAGACGATGTATAGTATGAATAAAACAAGAATACCGAAGAAAAGAAATCAACAATAAAATAGAGAAGACAAGAATTTACGTGGAAACCCAACTGGGAAAAACCACGGGAGGAACGACGAACAATTCACTATAATATTGCTTCACGATTACAAGGATGATATACGCTCTAAACCCTCAAATCTCACGCAATAGCTATAGAATTATAATTGATGTTTCGTGTCTTCTGTGTCAATGGAGCAGCTCTCTTTATATAGGGGGAGGTCCTAATTAATGTATGGAAACATTAATTCTCGCCCATAAGAGTCCTAGAAGGAGTTGGAATTAATCCCCATCAATTTGGAAATCGTTTCCAAAAATTCCCGTCCGCTGAGGCTCGATGTCGGCCGACAGTGTACCGGTGTCGGCCGACAGCTTCTGACGCATCCGCGCCACTGCCCAGAGTACCAACGCAAGTGCGCTGGAGAAACAAAGGTCTGTCGGCCAACAGAAATAAGGTGTCGGCCGACACTTAGTCAAAATTCTCCCTTCGCACGGTTTGGTGGCACTTTCAACACTACACATATACACTACACATATGCTACTTGAGCACCATAAAAGAATATATATTAACAAATTTATAAAAAAAAAAATGCATTAAATAATCCAATAAATACAACAACAAAAAAATCATGTAAACACACAAATGTATAAAAAAAAATAAAAACCATATTGTGTTTAATTTTTAAAAAGGGATTGCTTTGAACAATATCATTGTTTTAATATTGACTCGATTTGATATTTTGAACCAAAAACAAGCTAATTATTTGAAAGAGCGAGCCAATTGAGTAATTCAGGCAAATTATGTTGGTCAATTCTAAAGTCGTTAGATATCAAATGTGTCTTTTGAGAATAACTTTAGACTCAATTATTAGTTTAAAAACTTTATAATTTTAATAATATATTTTAAAGTATTATTAGTTCACATGATATGTGAGAGACGACTCAAAACGACGATGAGTGCTCTAGTCAATAAATTTTTACTAGTTCAATTATGACATATAAATTTTAAGTAAAGTTGACAAAATCAAGCTTACTCGTAAAAAAACATATTAAGTATTTGACAAAATTAAGCTTACTCGTAAAAAACATGTTAAATATTTCACATTGCTTGCCATAAAAATCTTGAAATTAAATATAAATTGAATAAAATATTATTTTCTTAATAAGATCTTTTAAGATGTTACAACCCAATTAAAGTTACAAACGAGTCGAGTTGCTGGGGTCAAGCTTTGAGTCGAACAAGGTCGATTCGAGCTCGAACAGTTCGTTACTGTAAAGAAGCTGAGGCGAGCACGAACATCATCTTCTTCTAGCGAGTCGCTCAATAAATTTTTATATATTTATATTTATATTTATATTTATATTTATATTTTAAATTAAATAATATTTAATTAATAAAAAAATTATTTATTTAATAAAATAAAATATTGAGCCGCTCAACGGACTCGGCTCATTTGCAGTCAACGCCCAACTTTCTTACAAGTCAACATCCGAAATAGTTGAGACGAGCTAAAGTGACTCGTTTAAATTGTGTCGATCGATTATCAACTGGACCTCGTGGATCGCTGTGGTCCTAATAGCAAAAGTGGCTACAGGTTTGCCACCACCTCCGCCCCTTCTTTTCATATTTCTCATTAGTATTTATTTTCATTAAATTTGCTTCGTTTTGCTGCAAGTAAATAAAAATGAAAATAAAAAAGGATTAAGTCGTGAAAAAGCTTCATATCCCTACATTGCTCGGAAGTTATTTTGCATCTCCATTGCCGATGATCGCCGGAGAAACCGCAATCACCCTGACGCCGCCGTCAATCGTTGGGTTTCTTTATAAAACATTCGCTAACTCCGTCCGAGTCTGCTGTGACCCAAAAACACAAGGTTCGCGCTTGTTTGTTTCTTGATTTATGATGGAAACGTTTTATTTTTCTATTTCGGATTTGTGTGTTCAATGTGTCTTTGAATGAAAATCGACGCGGGTTTTCTTGTTGTGTTTGTTGATTAGCCTCAATTCTATGGGATAGATTGTGTGTAAGCTAGGTCAGATACTTTGCCTCCATCGGTCGATACAAGTGCCATACTATTTTCCTCTTGATTTGTGTTTAGGTGAGCTTAACTTGATGGCCAACTGCAACTGACTCCAGTTAACTCAAAATTGCAACAGAATTAAAGCAAGATTAATAATGAAAATAAATTCCCCGTCAATAGGACAAGTACCAATCTGATCGGATTTTGAAATCCCATCCCGGATCCTCTGCCGAGTTTACAATGGGATCCCTTAGAACGCCCCTTTTACCGCTCGAGAAAAACGATAGCAGATAAGTTGTGTTTCAGCCTAAATAAGTCTGAGTTTAAGGGGTGATTAAGCAGTGTGTATTGCAAAGTTGGCTTGCTAGTTGCCAAGGATGGTGGTTGGAATTGGAAAAATGATAAATTAAATCCATCCTCTTTTACCCTTAAATGGTGTTCTTGTGTTCAATTAGAAACAGTAAAAAATACTCTGATTGTAAAGTTGGCTCCAAATGTTTATGTACCAATGAAATTAGGTAGGTCTCAGCGCAACCTAAACCCGAGCAGTATTTATGGACTCTAAATCTTTCGGTTGGTCTTGACTCCGGAAAATATTAACAAACTTCTAGTATTTAGTTATTGGGATCTTTACCAATTAATCCAGCCTGTGATACAGCTGTAAGTTTTGATGCTTTCCGGCCTAGCGTTTCGGATGGATCCTCGGTCTATTGAGAAGCACGTGATTATAGAAAATTGCCTACTTTAAATGCATCTTTAAATTCTTGTGTGTTTTCTCTTTCCAACTTTGGATATGAACTTGTTCTTTACTCCTCCATGCATCTATTGCTTTCGTGTCAATCTCAGTTTAGAAAAGTTATGAAGGACCGACAACATTGATGAGAACTTGACATTTATCTTTGCATACTAACCAGTACAGGTGTCATTGTGTAGTTTGATAGAGATGCATGATTCATCCTGTTAGAGTTCAAAGGGATGAACAAAGAAATATAATTTTATTAAGAAGAAATAAAACAAAACAAACGGAAGCACTCTTCCGTCCCAAGTCCGGAGACTCCAAATTCCAATTGATCCAAAGATAATCCTAACCTAATAATCAAAGACATACTTATAGGAATTAAAGTCCACAAACCCTAATACCCTACCCTAATACCCTATACTACTGCCGCTAATAAGAATCCTAATAATAATAATAATAATAATAATAATAATATAATTAAAAATACTAATTAAACTTCCGCATCATATCAACTCCATTCCCCTTAAAAATCGCCTTGTCCTCAAGGCGGGTATATGATCGAGTAACCAAGAATTTCCTTCGCATGCATAATGTCTTGTAGAGATCCCATGGTTGCAAATTCAGAAGCCAATACTTGTAGAATGCCTTCTACACAAACACAGTAACCAAGCACAACCACATAATTTTCATGGTCCAGTTTTGATACCATGGGAACTCGAGTCAAAAACTCATTATTTGGACCAGGCTCTGTTGATCCATCAAGTTTCTTGACATCAACCTCACTTCTATCGTTCAAATGAATACGTGGTGTTGGCTTCTTGACTTCATGATTCACTGAAGACACCTCAATAGGAAGTGTTGGCTTCTGGACTTCACGATTCACTGACGACACCTCAATAGGAAGTGTTGGCTTCTGGACTTCACGATTCACCGGACCTGATGGGTCCTGACGGCAATTCTGACGAGCACCTTCAGGTTTAGATCCCGACGTGTCCTCGATTTCTATTCCTTTTGCCCGCAACAATTTCTTGACCATGACCAGCACTTCGTCTAATCCTGCTTGGAGGGCGTCCATCTTTTTCACCGTCGCATCCAAGCTTTCCATCCCTTTCTCTAACTTCTCGATGTATGGATCCGGCAGCGTCCTCGGGTGAAAGATCCGGCAGGTCGGACCAATTTGTTAGAGTTCAAAGGGATGAACAAAGAAATATAATTTTATTAAGAAGAAATAAAACAAAACAAACGGAAGCACTCTTCCGTCCCAAGTCCGGAGACTCCAAATTCCAATTGATCCAAAGATAATCCTAACCTAATAATCAAAGACATACTTATAGGAATTAAAGTCCACAAACCCTAATACCCTACCCTAATACCCTATACTACTGCCGCTAATAAGAATCCTAATAATAATAATAATAATAATAATAATAATAATAATAATAATAATAATAATAATAATAATATAATTAAAAATACTAATTAAACTTCCGCATCATATCACATCCTTTGCAGAAGCATAAATAAAGAGGCCAATTACTCGGTTTATAATATGTTTCAGGTTATTGAGTTGATCTAAATAAGACGTCTCAAGCTAAGGATGAAGGCACTAATACTTGTTGGAGGTTTTGGAACCAGATTGAGGCCATTGACACTAAGTGTTCCGAAGCCACTTGTTGAGTTTGCTAACAAGCCCATGATTTTGCATCAGGTATAATATTTCAGTTGAGTTTGTTCAAATATACCGTTCTCTTCAAACTATACAGACTTCTGATTTGAGATTTTAAGCGCCTGTGTACACACATAATATTTCTGATCTAACTCTTTTATCTTTCTAATTTGCATGGTGAAAATCTTATTTGATATTGAAACAGATCGAAGCACTCAAGGCTATTGGAGTTACTGAAGTAGTCCTTGCTATCAATTATCAGCCAGAGGTAAACTGCATATGATGCTTTGCTCTTCGTTCTCTAACTGAAATCTTACCAACGAAAGGTCTTAACTTATGTAAATAGAAGACTAGTAATAACAAGAGGAGTATACATTGCAGGTGATGTTGAACTTCTTGAAAGGGTTTGAGGCTAAGCTTGATATTAAGATTACATGTTCACAAGAGACCGAGCCTCTAGGAACAGCAGGTCCCCTTGCTTTGGCTAGGGGCAAGCTGATAGATGATTCTGGTGAGCCTTTTTTTGTTCTTAATAGCGATGTGATCAGTGAATACCCACTGAAAGAGATGATCTCGTTCCATAAATCCCATGGAGGTGAAGCTTCTATTATGGTGACGAAGGTAGATTAAGGCCACTGTTAGGTCCTTCTTTTAGATGAACTATTATTATACTGAATGCTATGTTGGAGCAGTGATGACATAACCAATCAAGAAATAACAATTAATTAATTCATTGTTATAATATTGTAGGTGGACGAGCCATCAAAATATGGTGTCGTTGTTATGGAAGAATCTACTGGACAGGTCGAAAGGTTTGTGGAGAAACCGAAGTTGTATGTGGGTAACAAAATTAATGCTGGGATTTACCTTCTAAACCCATCAGTACTTAATCGTATTGAATTACGCCCCACTTCTATCGAGAAAGAGGTATTCCCGGAGATTGCGGCAGAGAAAAAACTCTATGCAATGGTCCTGACAGGTTTCTGGATGGACATTGGTCAGCCAAGGGATTATGTAACCGGTCTGAGACTCTACCTGGATTCCCTGAGGAAGAAATCTTCTCCAAAACTGGCCTCGGGGACTCATATAATTGGGAATGTTTTAGTGGATGAAAGTGCGAAAATTGGGGAGGGGTGTTTGATTGGGCCTGATGTTGCAATCGGCCCTGGTTGTGTGGTTGAGTCTGGTGTGAGGCTTTCTCGGTGCACAGTTATGAGAGGGGCCCGCATAAAGAAACATTCGTGCATATCTTCTAGTATCATTGGCTGGCATTCGACTGTGGGCCAATGGGCTCGGGTGGAGAACATGACCATTCTTGGAGAAGATGTCCATGTTGGGGATGAAATTTACAGCAACGGAGGGGTCGTTTTGCCTCACAAAGAGATCAAGTCCAGCATCTTGAAGCCAGAGATAGTGATGTAAAAGGTCTGTTCTTAAAGTAATAGGAGTAGTAGTTATTACTGATTCTATGAATAAGTTTGTTTTTTTGGTCTTTTTTAGTTTTCTCGTTTTGGTCTGATGGTAAAGGTCAGTTTCTGCCAAAGGATACTCGCGGTCATGGAGTGAGCTTGTAGACAGTTTTTTCGTTTTGGTCTGATTGTAAAGGTCAGTTTCTGCCAAAGGATACTCGCTGTCATGGGGTGAGCTTGTAGACCGGTGGCTGCTGTGAAAAGTGTAATCTGTTGTGCATATGAAAATAAGTTCTGTACAATTATCTCAAGTTCTATTTGTTTTGTGAATATTGATAGCACAAAAGCTTTACTATTCAAGTTGCCCCTCCTTAGTGTGATTATAAGAGCAATTGGGACTCAAACTTTCAACACTCAAATCCCTCCTTAGTTGGGACTCAAAATTTCAACACTCAAATCCCTCCTTAGTGTGTGATTATACGAGCAATTGGGACTCAAATTTCAACACTCAAATCCCTCTTTAGAAGTTATATAAATTGAGCAATTGTGACTCAAAATTTCAACACTCAAATTGTATTATTAAAAAAGTTGATAAGTTATATAAATTGCGATTAAAAAAAAAATCAAAAATGAAAAAAAAAAACAAAGAATTATTATATATAATTATCATAAGAGTGATGCTATTCACGCTATTTATTTATAAAGGCAATTTATAACGTACAACTAAATGTATAAAGCATTGTACGTCTAGTTGATTAATATTTAAATTTAAATTTATTTATTTAATTGATTTTTATCTCTTTTACTTGTTTTTCTCTCGCAATATTTCTTTCACGTAATATAAAAATTAATTTATTTATTCAGTTTATTGTTTGCGTAATATTTTTTTTGTTTATTTTTTTGCTTAATATTTTTTTTGTAATATTTTTTTGCCGTAATATAAAAAATATTTTTCATATTTTTGTAAAATGTTACTTTATGTATAATCAATGAAAATTATTGTATTAAGTGATGAAGATTTTTTAGTAATATAAGAATTATTTTTCATATTTTTTTCATTATAAAGATTTATGTATGATGAATGGAGATGGTTGTATAACGTGATGAATATTTGATTATTGTAATATTTGATTAATTTATTGTAAATGAAATTGTGGAAAATTTTAGATCTGAAGTATGAAGATTTGATTTATGCGGAATGAAATATTTAATTTTATAATGACTATTAATAATATTAATATTAAATAAAAAATGATTTTTTTATTACATAGATTAAAGTAAATATTTGATTTATGCGGAATGAAAATTCATTATAAATATTTAATTTTATAATGTGATGCAGACCCAGAGTCGTCAATGATACAAGACCCGGTACGAGTTCCAGTTGGGCCAATGACGCGCTCGAGAGCCAAGAAGTTCAAGGCAAGCTTGATGGTGATGATCCAAGAAGTTTGGGCGCAAGAGCTATTGAAGAAACCCATTGGAGAGGAGGAAAAGCCGAACCTTGTTAACGTGATTATGTACGAGGAGGCCGATCCATCAGAGGACATGGAGTTTCAAGCTGGAACATTGAAGACGAAGCTGGAACGGAGGTCAGAAATGAGCCGAGGATGCGCCGTAGAGTTCAGCCACGAAAATTGCGAAAATGACTTGGTGTCGTCCGACACCAAATCCATGTCGGACGACAAAGTCGCTGCGAGCGACGTAGAATGGCTGCAGCGACGTGGGGGTCCAGAACATCCTGGCTGCGAGCGACGTGAATCACCGCGCTCGACGTGAAGATGTCGGACGACAGCTATATCCTGTCGCACGACAAGTTGAATGTCGGACGACACACATTCCTGTCAGACGACATGCGTTCTGATATTTATGGAAATCGCGTTTTCGCGAATTCAAGACTTGTTGCGTAATTTTCCTTTTGTTTTGTGACGTTTTAGGTCAGCCTATATAAAGGCTATGAACCCATTGTTTAGAACACAACTTTTATGATAATTAATTATTTCGTGAGTTTATTCTCTCTACTCTTTTCGTTCTCTTTTCGATTGTGCCAAAAGAGATCAACCCGACGAATCAACGAAGCATACATACTTCGTTCGTGTGTCTTCATCAATTCCAAGTAGCTGCGTCAATTCCGTTTTGGGGGTTAGGTTCTTCAATCTAATCAATTCAACGAGTTAGGTTCAGAAGTTTGGGATCTTCATCTACCCAGGTATCCGAAACCCGAATTCCGTGTTCTTCGTATCAATTCATCTATCTTTCCAACGAGGTACGTATCATCTGGTATCAGAGCCCAGGTTAGGGTTTCTAATTTCTGATTACGTGACCTCGATTCTTCTTTTCTTTCCGTATTTCTTTTCTTCTTGCTGAATCGGATCTCTTTCATCCGTAAGCACAAAAAAAAAAAAAAAAAAAAAATTCTTTAAAAAATTATTTCTAGTCCGATTTTCGCGAAATTTTTTTTTGAGAGTCTCGTTCCTGGTAGTGAGTCGAATACTCAGCAATAAAAAAAAAAAAAAAAAAAAAAAAAAAAAAAAAAAAAAAAGAATATTTTGGCGGGAAATTTTTTCTTCGACCATATTTTTGTGAGTGATTTCTGAGTTTTCCGGCATCGTTTTGAGCCAATTTAGTACTATCGTATTTTTCGTTCCAATATTTTTCCGATTTTTGTTCCTTTCTACGTCGTATTGTGTGTTTTTGTGGATTTTGTCGGTTCTGCTCTCGTCTGGTAGATCGAGGAGTTCGTTAATTGGAGAGAGAATACGAGTGGTAAAAGGCAGAGTGTGTGAGAACATTAGAGTGAAAAAAACCATACCTGAGTGAAACACGAGTGCTGAGTGAATCCCATCTTGAGTGTGATACACGAGCGTTTGTGAGGTGGTGAGGTTTTCTTTTACTTTATTGCTTTTATTACTAACGTTTTCTGTGCAGGTATGTCTGAAGACACGAAAAATAAGGGGACAGCTGAGGGATCTAATAACAACGCCCAATTCCAGGCCATGTTGGATGAGAATTATAGGCGGATGGAAAGGCTCTTACACACTGAGATGAATGTGGTACATGACCGACTCCTTGCCCTAGAGGAGAAAACTCGTCGAGAGCCAGAGAATCGGAGAGTCGCAATGCGCAACGTCGGTCGAGATAACCAGAATCGTCGTAATGGGCGAAATCGAGATGCCAACCCCGAGGATGATGAGGCTGAAGAAGATAACAACTTGAGCACCATCAAGATGACTGTTCCTACATTCATGGGGAAGAACGATCCAGAGTTGTACATCGAATGGGAGAGAAAGGTCGAGATGATGTTTGATTGCCACAACTACTCAGAGCTCAAGAATGTGAAATTGGCGGCAATCGAATTTTCTGACTATGCCTTGGTTTGGTGGGATCAGCTGGTTGCCAGTAGGAGGAGAAACTATGAGCAGCCAATTGAATCATGGGCTGAGATGAAGTCTGTGATGCGAAAGAGATTTGTTCCTTCTCACTACTACCGAGAGTTGTACATCAAGCTACAGAATTTACGACAAGGAACGAAGAGCGTAGATGAGTACTTTAAGGAGATGGAGGTGGCAATGATTCGGGCCAACGTTGAGGAGGATCGGGAAGCTACCATGGCTCGGTTCTTGGCTGGTCTGAATTGGGAGATTCGTAATGCCGTGGAGTTGCAACCGTACGTCGAGTTAGAGGATATGGTTCACATGGCGGTCAAGATTGAGAATCAGCATAAGAGGAGGGGTAGTTTTAGCAGTGCAAAGCCGAATCAGTCTTCTTGGAGATCATCCCAAGGTCCGAGTGGTTCTACACCTAAAGAGAACCAATGGAAGAGAGAGGTTCCACCTCGAGACGAGAAGAAGACCTTCTTTAAGGGTCGTTCGGAGGGTGCAGGTTCAGCAACTCAGGCCAGGCCATCAAATCCTGATAGTCGCAACCGAGACAAGAAGTGTTTCAAGTGTCAGGGATTTGGGCACATTATGAGTGAGTGTCCTAACAGACGACTCATGATCTGTAGAGACGACGGAGAGGTCGTGACTGATGATGAAGGCGAGGAGCCGGCACCTACAGCTACAGTGGATTCCGAGGATGAGGAGGACATTTTACCAACCGAAGGCCAACTGTTTGTAGCTAGGAGAGTATTGAGTGCCCAGACACAGCCCGTTGAGAGGGAGCAGCGAGAAAACCTTTTCCACACGAGATGTCATGTGCAGGACAAGGTGTGTAGTGTCATCATTGACGGAGGGAGCTGCACGAATGTGGTTAGTGCTACCATGGTTCAGCGTTTGGGATTGACTGTGGTGAAACATCCCAAACCATATCGTCTGCAGTGGTTAAATGAGTGCGGTGTCATCAAGGTGACCAAGCAAGTGAAGGTACCTTTCCGCATTGGGAAGTATGAGGATGAGGTGTTGTGTGACGTCATTCCGATGCAAGCGAGTCACATCTTGTTGGGACGACCGTGGCAGTTCGATAGGAGAGCCATACACGACGGCTTCACCAACAAGTACTCGTTTGAGTATAACACTAAGAAGGTATCACTTGTTCCTCTTACTCCTAAACAAGTTTATGAGGATCAAGTACAAATGCAAAAAGAGGCAGCAAGGGCGATTTCCAAAGAGCAACCCTTACCCACGATGGAGAATGCCTTGATTCATAGAACCTATCTTGCTCGTGCTAGTGAAGTGAAGGAGGCGGTGAATGAGAAGAGGCAACTGTTCGTGTTGTTGTGGAAGGGGAACCTGGTTATTACTAACGATCTACCCCCTCTACCCCCTTCTATTGAGTTTGTTTTGCAGGAATTCGATGATGTTTTCCCGGAGGATACACCACCTGGTCTACCACCCATCCGAGGGATAGAGCATCAAATCGACTTTGTGCCCGGAGCTGTGCTACCAAACCGCCCGGCTTACCGCACCAACCCGGAGGAAACAAAGGAGTTGGAGAAGCAGATTGGCGAGTTGTTGACCAAAGGGCACGTGAAGGAGAGTCTGAGTCCTTGTGCGGTACCTGTACTTCTCGTACCCAAGAAGGATGGATCGATGAGGATGTGTTGCGACTGCCGAGCTATCAATAACATCACGGTAAAGTATCGACATCCCATACCTAGACTTGATGATATGCTTGATGAGTTATGTGGATCCTGCGTGTTTTCAAAAATTAATTTACGTAGTGGATATCATCAAATTAGGATTAAAGAAGGAGATGAATGGAAAACTGCTTTCAAAACAAAACTTGGCTTATATGAGTGGTTAGTTATGCCTTTTGGACTTACTAATGCACCTAGTACTTTTATGCGTCTTATGAATCATGTCTTGCGTGCGTTTATTGGTAAATTTGTTGTTGTGTACTTTGATGATATCTTAGTATATAGCAAAAATCATGATGAGCATGTGGTTCATTTGAGGATGGTTTTGATTGCACTTAGGCAGGAGAAATTATATGCTAACCGTAAGAAGTGCATCTTTAGCACGGATAGAGTCGTTTTCCTTGGTTTTGTTGTCAGTGCACAGGGTGTACAAGTTGACGAGGAAAAGATACGAGCTATCCAGGAGTGGCCAACGCCAAAGAGCATTGGAGATGTACGGAGCTTCCATGGTTTGGCCAGCTTCTATCGACGGTTTGTGCCTAATTTCAGCAGCATGGCGGCACCTTTAACCGCCGTGATTAAGAAGAATGTGGAGTTCAAGTGGGGAAAGGCACAAGACGAAGCCTTTCAGAATTTGAAGGACAAGCTGACACACGCCCCGGTACTATCTCTTCCTAATTTTTCTACATCTTTTGAGATTGAATGTGATGCTTCTGGAATTGGTATTGGTGCAGTGTTGATGCAAGAACGACGTCCGATAGCCTACTTCAGCGAGAAGCTCAATGGAGCTACTTTGAACTATCCGACGTATGACAAGGAGTTGTATGCCCTGGTGAGAGCTCTTCAGACGTGGCAACACTATCTATGGCCTCGGGAGTTCATCATTCACACCGACCATGAGTCGTTGAAGCACCTCAAGGGGCAGAACAAGCTGAACAAGCGCCATGCTAGGTGGATGGAGTTCATTGAGACGTTTCCATACGTCATCAAATACAAGCAAGGTAAGGAGAATGTGGTGGCTGATGCCCTTTCTCGGAGGTATGCTCTAATTTCGACTTTAGATGCTAAGTTACTTGGTTTTGAGCATATTAAAGGTCTATATGAGCATGATGATGATTTTGGTGAGATTTATAAAGCATGTGAACAATCCGCTAGTGGAGATTACTTTAGGCATGATGATTTTCTCTTTAGGAAAAGTAAACTTTGTGTGCCTAAATGCTCTTTACGTGATTTATTGTTGCTTGAATCTCATGGTGGGGGATTAATGGGACATTTTGGAATTGCTAAGACTTTATCTGTGTTGCATGAGCATTTCTTTTGGCCTCATATGAAACGTGATGTTGAGAGAGTTTGTGGTCGTTGTATTATTTGCAAACAGGCTAAGTCTAGAGTTAGTGCCCATGGTTTGTATACGCCTTTGCCTATTCCTGCATCACCTTGGATTGATATTTCTATGGATTTTGTGATGGGTTTACCTAGGACTAAGCGAGGTAGTGATTCTATTTTTGTGGTAGTTGATCGTTTCTCTAAGATGGCACATTTCATTCCATGTCATAAAACTGATGATGCATCTCATGTGGCTGGTTTATTCTTTAGAGAGATTGTTAGACTACATGGCATGCCTAGGACTATTGTGTCTGACAGGGATTCTAAGTTTCTTAGTTATTTTTGGAAGACATTGTGGTGTAAGCTAGGTACGAAGTTGTTATTTTCTACTACTTGTCATCCCCAGACTGATGGTCAAACTGAGGTAGTAAATAGGACTTTGTCTACTTTACTACGTGCTATTATTAAAAAGAACATTAAGTCTTGGGAAGAGTGTTTGCCTCATGTTGAGTTTGCGTATAATAGATGTGTTCATTCTGCTACTAAATTTTCTCCTTTTGAGATTGTGTATGGATTTAATCCTTTGACTCCTTTGGATTTATCTCCTTTACCTGTGCATGAGCATACTGACCTTGACGGCCAGAAAAGGGCTGATTTTGTGAAACAGATACACGAGACGGCGAGGATGAACATAGAGAGGCGAACCAAGCAATATGCCGAGCAAGCGAACAAGGGACGTCGCAAAGTAGTGTTTGAGCCTGGTGACTGGGTGTGGTTGCATATGCGCAAGGAGAGGTTCCCATTGCAGCGCCGATCGAAGTTACTTCCTCGTGGCGATGGACCATTCCAAGTGTTGGAGCGTATCAACGACAACGCCTACAAATTGGACCTCCCAAGTGAGTACAATGTTAGTGGTACTTTCAATGTTACTGACTTGAGTTTGTTCGATGCAGGTGACGACTTGGATTTGAGGACAAATCCTCTTCAAGAGGAGGGGAATGATGCAGACCCAGAGTCGTCAATGATACAAGACCCGGTACGAGTTCCAGTTGGGCCAATGACGCGCTCGAGAGCCAAGAAGTTCAAGGCAAGCTTGATGGTGATGATCCAAGAAGTTTGGGCGCAAGAGCTATTGAAGAAACCCATTGGAGAGGAGGAAAAGCCGAACCTTGTTAACGTGATTATGTACGAGGAGGCCGATCCATCAGAGGACATGGAGTTTCAAGCTGGAACATTGAAGACGAAGCTGGAACGGAGGTCAGAAATGAGCCGAGGATGCGCCGTAGAGTTCAGCCACGAAAATGGCGAAAATGGCTTGGTGTCGTCCGACACCAAATCCATGTCGGACGACAAAGTCGCTGCGAGCGACGTAGAATGGCTGCAGCGACGTGGGGGTCCAGAACATCCTGGCTGCGAGCGACGTGAATCACCGCGCTCGACGTGAAGATGTCGGACGACAGCTATATCCTGTCGCACGACAAGTTGAATGTCGGACGACATGCGTTCTGATATTTATGGAAATCGCGTTTTCGAAAATTCAAGACTTGTTGCGTAATTTTCCTTTTGTTTTGTGACGTTTTAGGTCAGCCTATATAAAGGCTATGAACCCATTGTTTAGAACACAACTTTTATGATAATTAATTATTTCGTGAGTTTATTCTCTCTACTCTTTTCGTTCTCTTTTCGATTGTGCCAAAAGAGATCAACCCGACGAATCAACGAAGCATACATACTTCGTTCGTGTGTCTTCATCAATTCCAAGTAGCTGCGTCAATTCCGTTTTGGGGGTTAGGTTCTTCAATCTAATCAATTCAACGAGTTAGGTTCAGAAGTTTGGGATCTTCATCTACCCAGGTATCCGAAACCCGAATTCCGTGTTCTTCGTATCAATTCATCTATCTTTCCAACGAGGTACGTATCATAATGCCTATTGATAATATTAATATTAAATAAAAAAAAGTTTTTTTATTACATAGAGATTTAATACGCTTTTAAATTTATAGGGACTCATTTATAAATATCACATCATATTTATATTTAAGATTTTTATATTGTATAATATTTTTATATATTAGAATTTGATATTTGTAAAATTTTAGAATATTATTTATATTTATTAGATAAATTATATATAATTCAATTTTAGAATTTGATATTAATTATATAATAGTTATGTATATGATATTAGATTTTTATATAAAGAATAAGTAAATAAATAAAACAATAATAATAAAAATAAAAAATATATTTTTAGTATGATTTAATACGGAAGAAATCCCAAAATTTTCAAATTCTATGTCATCCAATTAGTATTATTCATCCCAAAACTTTGAAATTCTATGTTATTCAATTAGTATTATTCTTGTAAATTTTATATTTTATACACTATTTTTTTAATATAAATTATTTTGTAAGAATCGAGTTTATATGAATTGATCTTTATTTAATCGAATTAAACTAGTAACTATCCTTAAAAATCTATAATATTCTTATTAACAAAATTACAGTACTTTAAACACTAGTTAAAACTTAATTTATCTGAATTGATATTTATTTAATTGAATTAAAGTAGTAACTATCCTTAAAAATCTATAATATTCCTATTAACAAAACTACAGTACTTCAAACACGATCGTTGTTGTTAGCCGTCGCCAATGAGTTGGTGGCCGAACTTGGGTGAGACGGCGGCTCAGCTCTGGCCGAGGAGGCGGTAATGCTGCCGTCATGATCCACTTTCAATCCACAAACTCACTTTTACTCGTCTAAACAATCAACCACCCAACTATTTCATTTTATTTTTCATTACTTCCTCCTATCTTTTTTATTTGTCGTCCTAGACATTGACACAGTTATTAATAATATTTTATTTTTCCCAACTTACCATTCATCAACTCTCTTAATTATATTTAAGATAATTATAATTTATTTCTTCCCAAAAAATTATAACCGTTGAACTCTCTTTTTTCCATTAAAATATATAAGTATTTTTATCTGAAATCTGAATTGCGTAAAAGTTTTAAAAACATATAAAGTAAATATTTTATTGATTTTAAATTTTTATTCTTCACAATTTGAAGACTTGTAAAATTCCAAAATATAAAAAAAAATAATAAAATAGAGTTGGACACTAAACCATATCAAAATTGAATTGCGTTAATTTTTTCACAACATATAAAAATATAGGTATATTTAGGCTATAAGGCACTTTATGTTTACTAATTATAAAAAACACCCTATGATTTTTAATATAATATAGAAAGGCTCTATATTTTACAATTTGTTAGATATTAGGAGATTGATATATTTTTTATTATATTCAAAGGCATTATTTGAAATATAGAAAGTCTCTAATACCCTTTTAGGCTAAAATAATTTTAGCATTATTAATTATACATTTATTTAATTATTATAATTTGTTAGATCAATCCGAAACCTAAGGCATTATTCAACGCAACCGTAGTGTCGATAATAATGAGAATCTGTAGTTCAGTAATTGACACAGACAACGAAAACCCACAACCCACATTCAGAGATGGAATTATTCGATGGAAGAGTTGTTTACCGCGGAGAAGGAGCATTGGTTTCTTTTGGCCTGACTTTGAGTTTTGCAGAACTACGTGACAAGATAAGAGCGCGTTTTCCACAATTACAAAACGAGTCATTCGGTTTGAAGTTTTCTGTTCATCCAGATACAACCTTATTTCAACTTCTTAATGAAAGTGACATGAGGTTTCTTTTTCGATCCTTAGATCGCGCCAAATCAGATTTCGTTGACATTAATGTTCACGATTTGGGAGGCGCGAGTAGTGGGAATGCAATTAACGCAATCTCCAATTCTGACTCGGGGAATTGCGATTTACAGATTGAAAGCGACTTGCATGAACCTAATGAATTTCTTGGATGCTTTAGGCGCGAGGATCCTAAGGTGTATATCTCTAACAGTTGGAAGTCCTTCATTGCATTTAAAGGACAGACTTTTGAAGGTGGAGTCACAGATTTTCGGACAAAGTTGCGTATGTATGCTATTGAGGTTGGGTTCGAGTTCGATCTTCAAACAAATAAAGCCCACCGAGTTGTTGCTTATTGCACTAACAAAGCAACTGAAGGTTGTCAATGGCGTGTTAAAGCTTCTTTGGTTAGGTAATATATTTTGATTCTACAATCTCTGGTTAGTCTTTTTTCATATACTTGCAGGGACTTGTTTTATAATTAAAGCCTCGTGACTATGTAGTTATCTTGCATAGTTTTATGTGTATTATTTGATACTTGAGTATAACTGTGAATTAGCTAGCATAGTCTTATGTGTATTACTTCATATATATAGTTTTATGTGTATTATTTGATACTTGAGTATAACTGGGAATTAGCTAGCATAGTCTTATGTGTATTACTTCATATATAATTGAATGTTACGGTGTATTATGTAGCAGAATTTTATGTGTATTAATATATAATTCACTAATTCTGAGTATTATCTAGCATAGTTTTATGAGTATTAATTGACACATGAGTATAATTTGTGAATTGACTATTATAGTTTTATGTGTATTAATTAATAATTGAATATTACTGAGTATTATCTAGCCTAGTTTAATCTGTGAAGTAGGTTCTCTTTCTCTAATTTGTTTCAAATTTTTTATAAGGCTGAATAATCAAAACAAGGTTTGGACAGATGTGTTTAATCAAAACTAGGTTTGAATATTTCTGAGTATTATCTAGCATAATTACATGTTGCTATATTTTGAGGGGATATTTTATCAATCACAGTATATTCCATATTCGCAGGCACAATAACTTCTTTCAGATATACGAGTTAATGAATGAACACCAATGTCGTTCGGTTGTTCGTGTTCGAAATAGTAAAATGTTGTCAAGTGACATTGTCAAAAAAGTCATGCTTGAAAAAGTTAGAGACAACCCGAATGTAAAGGCTATTGAAATTCAACAAGATTTGAAGTTGAACTACGGTTTAGATATTCCATATCACAAAGCATGGTATGGGAAAGAATTGGCCAGAGAAGAAATACTTGGTGATGAGGCAAAATCTTACCGTGAACTGAGGTGGTTTGGAGAGCGCACCATTGAAGCTAATCCCGGCACACGCATACATATTGATTGTTCTGATATATCAGGGTCAGAACCTGGTAAACAGAGATTTCAAAGAATGTTTATGGCTTACGGTGCTTTGTTGAATGGTTTCCAATTTTGTAGACCTGTTCTGCATATTGATGCTACATTTATCACCAACAAGTACAAGGGAATGTTGTTGGCTGCTACGGCTAAAGACGCTAATAGTGGTACATTCTTGTTTACACTCAGTGTCATTGTAAATGCAATTCCTTAATTATTATTCAAATTTATTTTAGTTATCTATTTTCTTGTTTAGGTTTGTATCCTGTTGCTTATGCAATTGTGGATTCTGAAACTGAGGACAACTGGACGTATTTTTTCAGTCTTCTTAAAGTGTGTTTGGATAGCTTCCCGCCGCGCACAATCACATTCATATCTGATCGTAACATTGGTTTGTTGAATGCAGTTCGTAATGTTTTTCCAGACAATCCACTTGGATTTTGTTACAGGCATCTGCAGACTAATCTACTGAATAAGTTTCCGGCCTCTTCTAGGATTGGTAAGAGTATTCAAACTTTATTCATGCGAGCTGCATATTCTCGCACGCCGGAATATTTTGAAATTAATCTTCAAAAATTAAGACATGAAGGAGGTGTTGTGGTAGATAATTTCCTCAAGGGTCTACCCAAGGAAACTTGGGCAGCCTGCCATTTTAATGGCGAAAGGTTTGGGGAGATGACGAACAACCTGGCGGAGTGTTTCAACAGTTGGATCAAAACACTGAAGGGCTTACCTATTGTCCAATTGAATGAGGCACTTCGGAAGAAGATCATGTCTTTAATTGCTACTCGCAAGCATGTATCCTCGGATTGGGTGTCTGTGTTATGTCCAAATTTGGAGAAGAAATTGGCTGCTAACATGGAATTGGGCCGACACTGGACAATACTAAGGTCAAACACTTTTATCTATGAAGTCGAATGTCTAAATTATACTGTGAAAGTGAATTTAGAAAACTCAACTTGTTCATGTGGGGAGTGGCAACTCCATGGGTTTCCATGTTCTCATGCAATAGTTTCTGTTCAGAAGCATGGTTCTGATGTATACGCATATGTTAATCCTATCTTCGAGGTACGTGTTTTAAATCGATCCAACTAAGTTAGCAATTCATTTCTCACAAGTAATTTAGCAATAACTACCTTCGAGTTTGGTAATCTTATGTTCTGTTTGTAAAGTTCACTTTTTTGGTTGCAGGTTACTCAATATCGCAACACATATTCATTTATAATTAATCCAGTACCATCTATTTCAAAGGAGCTGGATATGAAGACTATTGTTGTGGATGTTGAACCTCCGTTAACGAAGCGTCCTGCAGGAAGACCAAGAGTTGAACGACGAAAGAGTAAGACTGAAAGGAAAAGACTTTTGAAGTGCGGTAGGTGCAAAAAGTTTGCTGGGCATAACAAGACGACATGCAAAGAAATCATATAGTTTCTGGACTGAAAATTTTGAAATCGTGTTGAATTTCTACGTACTGTTTATTTCATTTTAATTACATACATTTGTGCCTTCATGAGATTAAAATAATTATGTTTTTAATTCACTTTACTATTCTGGAATGTCATTGATTCTTAACTAAGAATTGCAAAACCTGCGCATACCTCTGCTGTGTGTGAGAGGTATCATTATCATTTATGCCTTCCCTAGCTTTTCAAACAGTGCTTCAAAAAGATAGTCGTGCATTGCATTCGGTTCAAGTCTCAGTATGCAGCTGTCAAATGAGACGTTTGTTAAAGTTCTTATTATACCACTCTTGCTATAATGACAGATGACACTGTTTGTAATGAACTTGTTGCATATATATAATTTATCTAAAGCTGTTCTCTAAAGTCTAAGTGTTGTCCTAAATAGTACAGACCAGTTATATTGTCTTTCCAAGTATATTTAATACGGTGTACACTTCTACTACATACTTAACATGTACATTTTCTAGTACACTCAATATATAGTCGAGCACTATATACTATTTACTAAACACATTATATTCTGGAATGTAAAGAAAGTGGTAAACTAATAAATATCTTAACAATTAATTTATTCCATATCTATAATTTATATATGAGGATGAATAAGAAAAACTTTACCCAAGTAAATATCAAAAATGCAACCATTTGGGAAAACGAAAATACGTAAAATAGCAAAATATTCCAAGACAAACAATTCATAGTTCGCTAAAAAATAAACTAGTTTCATAAGGGCAGTAAGTTCATGAAAAACAACAAAAATAATTTCTAAGCAGATCTCCAACTATCATGGTGCTTAGCAAATCTATGCAGGATTGTGGCCCTCAACGCAAGCACATCTGTTTTGTTGAATTTTTTGGTGATACCCTTTCCGTCGGTGAGGTCTTGCATATATTGTAGCACGAATACGCCACAGTCCACCCTGTCAAACAATAACAACCAAAACAAGTATGAGACTGAGGTAGGTGGATTTGGTTGTTTGAAAATAATTATGTAAGCAACTTACGAGCTTGGAGATTGTTGAGCTAATTTAGCTTCATAGAATATTAGTGGCAATTCGGTCTTGTAGTTTTCTTTTATCCATTTTACAGTGCGAAGTTCATCGTCAGTCAACTCAACTTCATCTTTTGGTACCAGTTCTTTGTTACTGCTACTCTCTCTATCCACCTTAAATCTTTTTTGATCTTCAATCAAATCGTCAGCTTGATCTAGGATAGCTTTCAACCAAACATTTATCATAGTAACCTAAAATCACAAAGCTGATTAAATTTTGGCACCATATACTAATCAAGTTCAAAAGAAAAATTATATAATATGAAATCAATTACTCACCATTTTTTTGGCATCTTTAAAACTTTCAGTCGTCTCAAATCTCTGTCGACGCATAGAGTCGTACTGGATAAATTGTTTGGTACCTGTTTCAAAAACAAGCAATGTATGATGGAAGTTGCTGTTGTGTGTAAGAGGTATCATTATCATTTCTGCATTCCCTAGCTTTTCAAACAGTGCTTCAAAAAGATAGTCGTGCATTGCTTTCGGTTCAAGTCTCTCAGTATGCAGCTGTCGAATGAGACGTTTGTTAAAGTTCTTATTATACCACTCTGCAATAATAACAGATGACACTGATAATTAAACATACCCATGCGTGAGATAGTAGGAATTCTACTTTTCGTGTCTTGTTGTTGGTGGACATCTGGATTTCAGAATACAACAAGCTAGTGAATGAATCGATTACTGAGTTACTGAGTGCTTGTTCTGATATAAGCACATCTATCTCAGATATTGAGAGGTCAGTGCCCATATATGGTCCCCTCCAGAAACTAGACCTGCGATTTAAATAAACTATATAAGTTAATAAGTAGTTAATAATAAAGCGACTAAAAAACATGTAGAACACCTACCCCGAAGGTGCTTTCAATAAGAATTCCTCCAGTCTCAACTTCACCCTGTTATCCATAAACGTTTTATAAACCTTGCTCTTGCTCCAATTTCTAATATGGTGATCTGCTCTAGATTCTGAGGGATCATTATGTGTTATTAATATTGGCTCCGTGTCATTTCTGCCGCCTTTGTATTTTTTTTGCAACTTTATCCTTTCTACTCGTTGTTTCTTTACCTCAGGATAATAATAGATAGGATCCACCTTTTGAACTCTTGGTTTGTTCTTTAATCTTAATACATAGGAGTACACACCTATTGTCCCAGTGGTACTACCTGCAGTCATCTCATCAAGATGTATTGATCCCACTTTGTTATTCACAGTTGTTTCTTTCATTGGAGTCATTAATGTATTTTGACTCAATAGTTCAAAAGAAGGCATGTCAAATCCAGTGTACGAAGGCAAACATGGAGTCGTATCTATGCTAGTTTGTTGCTTCATCGCCACGTCTGGGAGAAATTAAAATTTATATTACAATATGTGGGTATCAAGAACTGAAATTGGGGCACCTCAAGATTATATACCTTTCTCCTGCTGCATTCTTGCAAACTGCTCCTCAACTTGTATACATGCTTCAATTGCCTCGTCATCTAAATATAAATACATAAATAAGAATTGTAACTTATAACTTTTCATAAATGCTAAGGGTGTAAAACACACCCTCAAATTGTAGAATAATATTTCTGCTTACCAATCAAAGGATTTTCAAGTATGGCTTCATGATGAATTGGCATCGACACATCTTTCTCATTGATATGGGGTTCCCAAAGTACCATTTCACCTATTTCCATATAAATTATATACTCAACAGGTTTTGTTCACAAATACGGAAAAATGTCAGCAAGCTATAGTAGATAAATAGTGTTGTTTGCGTCATTAATAGAATGTCAGACAATCTCATATGTTACCAATGTTTCTAAACTCCCAGAAACTGAAAACGCATAATCGTGTTTATTGGTTACTATTCTATTACAGACATTGTGATAATTAATTAAAAATAGTTCAAAACATATCCAACTAGAGTTTATCACAACTAGTTTGATACATCATGTCTCAAAATGTCTGAACTAGCATTTAATCACAACTAGTTTTGAACATTGTCACTGGAATCACCTGCACGACACTGCTTCAGATTTTCCTGAGGGTCTTCATTAGATATGTCCTCCTTTTCGACGAATGTCTCTTTTAGTTTCAAATTTTCCATAGACTTGTTTCCTACACAGTCCTTTGATCCACCGTCATTGACTGATAATATAAAAAATATATATAATTGTCAGATTTGGTTGGAAAGCAGACTTACATTCACTGTTGTTTGTAACGTGAACTAGATTGGGTTGGTAAGCACACTTACCATCACCGATGGTTGTGTTATTTACATTCAGACCAGATTGGAGTTGTTGTATTATCGTGCATTGTGAAGCAACATTGAATTTTAAATTCACAATCTCGGCTCTGTCCTCTGCACGTTGTGATACCAACTCTTTTGTTACACATAACAAATGTTGTATGGAAATGTCTTGTTGCTTTATCTTATTTTGTAGTTGTTCTATTGCATCATTTGTTGCAGTTGTTGTTGTGTTATCATTTGTCTCTGTCGACAATCTCTCAATTTCATCATCTTCTTCATCTGTGCTTTCATTTATATTTTCTTCCGTGTCCTTGAAATGTGTCTGAAGATTGTACAACCACAAATTAGTGATTTAATAGAGCAAAAAGTAGATAAAAGGTAGATATAAAACTTGTTAATAGATGTTAAATAGAAAATGTGTGCAAATGGTAGTTGGTAAATCATCCGGACAAGTAAGGTCATAACTAAGGGTCATAAATTTATTATCACAACACTAAGTTAGATTTTGGATAAATTATATTGACAAAAAATGGTTAAAATGACAAGCTCCGACTAAATAACTTACAGATATTATTGGCAGGCTCTGATTGCATAAGATCCTGTCCAGCTTTTGTAAATCCCATTTCCTGATCAGGTGTTGTTCACTAGATCTTCCCTTAATGGGTGCAATAATCTTTGTCTTCATTATTAACCATAACTAATAATAAATAAATAAACGATTAGTCATAGATTAATAATGAAATACACTACAATAATATATATAACTACTGTTATACCAGGATGACAACGGAGCAGCCTCCGGTGTTTTTGTATTGATTAGAGAATTCCTTGTAGGTGACTAGAGAACTTTTGAGGTTAATTTCTACCTCTTTCGCCCAAGAAATTTCATGCAGCTTTTCTAAATCATAAATGGCCCTCACATACTTGACATTTAGGGAGCCCTTTGCATTGGGGAAAAGCAGTTTTATGAAAAAGTCAAGGATGATTAACTTTGCAATATTTTCATCGTTGGCTTCATCCACAATATCAGTTTCTAACTGTTCCTGAAGCCCATTTGTTATTGCATCTATCACATCTTTCTTGGACACCTCAGAAACTTTTCCAAAATTGTGTGTAACAAAACCTGGCAGTATATCGTCGGGTTTGCCAATTACTTCCCCATCGATGTTCAGTCCAAGGATCTTTGCAATATGTTTTGTTTTCAGCTTAAATCTTTTTCCACTAAATCGAAAAACATCCTCAACTTCATCATAGGCCTCAAGAATAACTGCCAATAGTTTGTTTGACTTTTGAAATATGATTTGACCCTCGTCCACTGCCTCAAATAGCTTACCAAATGGAGTTCTTGATATTATTTCCTTAATTCGGTCAGGAATATCATTCTTGTAATCTTCCAATTTTGGGAGGCTACACCTGAATTGGATGACCTGTAAAAAACCACAATTAGTTTACCTTCACAGATTCCAAATATATCTCTACCATAATACATATCTTAAAAAAACAATAAATAACTAAGTTAGTTATTACTCAGATAACCATGTTTTGAAAAGAACATAATTAATAACTACCTTAGTTACATACATACATTTCAGAATGAGCATATCTATCAGATATCTATGCGATACAAAATTAAATATACATTAACAAATATTTTCATTCATCCCTCTTTCAATTTTGGACTGAGTTTATATTCCACAATTTACCCTTAGAATTTATTATAGACCACACACAATATAGACATATAGGTACAAAACGTAATGAATAAAAATAAAGGTCCAACATGAAATAATATGCAGAGAAACTAATTTATATTTACAAAGCTTAACTTACCTTTTTTTTAGCTATTGGAACATTAACTTGAACAGTAGGTTTCTTTTTAGGTGATTTCTTCCCTTTTGGCCTGCTAACAACATCTCTCTTGTTTGTTTTCTTGTGCACAGACACAAAATCTGAATCACTTGAAAATTCTTGCTCTGCCACCTATAAAGCATTTAAAAAACAATTATGTAGTTTGTATAACAACATGAATATGAAGCTATCATAATTTTGTACCTTATGTTTCTTGGACCTTGTTGAAAAGGCAGGTGATCCCAAAACTATGCTAGACGGCTTTCTTTTTTTATTACCATTGTAGTTGCCCTTGGTCTTCATCACTTTTGCTTGTTTAAGAATCTGCAAGATATCACAATTAGTAGTGCATTACAAATAATTTTGGTCGGATTTTTATGTACTCGCCTTTTTATCATTCATTGTCTTCGGCCCGGCGGCTAGTTCCATTTCATCGTCAAGATTCCTTTTTGCCGATCGACTTCTCTCCTCACGCTGAATTCTCATCCTGCTTATGATATCGGATTTTGTTGTAGGAGCCATACCTGTCATGAACAATTTACAAGAAAAAATGTTATAACTACGAAAATTCAACGAAATTACCTGCACTAATTAAGATATGGACACATGAAATTCTCAACAATTGGGTAAATACAAACGCCACTACCAGTTCTGAGCACTCACAAGAAAAGAACAAAATTTGTATCATAATCTAAAGGGTATTTAACGAACTAGGGTTTGCAATTAACCGAGAATTTTGAACACGCATTCAACATTTTCATCACTAATAACTACCATAATTCAATAATCATAGTTTTGAGAGTATATATGATCATATATATATATAAGAAAATATGAACGTCATACCCGGTTAGCTTGATCGGAGAATTCGCAGAGAGATTTCTTGCGATTTCAGAAGCAAGAATTTTCTAGATTACTTTTGTCATTTCTAAGAAAAATCTACTCCTGCTCCGCAAATTTGGTTTCTTGAGAAGAACTTCGCTGTACAATCTATATGTGATACGATAAAGATTATGTGCTAAAGAAACGGGATTCAAGTTTGATGGAATACGGTTACAATAAATTAAATACTTACTAAAACACTTTTAATTAAAATTAGTCAATAAACAGAAGGGTAAAATAGGCAAGAAGCCCTATTATATAATAAGACTAAACAATAGGTATAATTTATAATAACTATATTTTAGCTGCCCCAACCCCTTAATCCCCCAAAAATATATTTTATTGATTTTGTATTTTTATTCTTCATAATTTCAAAATTTGTAAAATTCCAAAGTATACAAAAGAAAGAATAAAATATAATAGGACATTAAACCATAAAATATAATAGGATATTAAACCGTAAATATTTAAAATTCTATAATTGTTTTGAATTTAATTAATTAATGATGTATTTAATGCAGGGGTATATAAGAGAGAAAAACTTAAAACGACAATTAAATTGTACAAAATAAAAAAAGCTAGAACGACAAACAAAAAAGATTGGAGGGAGTATTTATCAACAACCACCTTCAAACTAACTTAACTAAATAAAAAATAATTTATATATTATTAATTTCCTCAATTAATAAATATGTTTTATATTTATATATTTAATTAATTATTATTTTTAAAAATAAAATAATTTTAAAATATTTTGTAAATCTAATATTTTATTTATTATTAAAAATAATAAATATTTTTTTGTAAAATTTCTAAAATATTCAAAACTATTTATTTAATAAAATTTTAAAATATTTATAATTAATATTAAAATTTTATTGTTTAAAAAAAAATTATGAACTTACCAAATATTAAAAATGAAATAAAAATTATAAAAATAATAGAAAAAAACTAAAAAAAAGATTCAAGTACCATTGTCAATTTTTTGCATAAATGCTTCATTAAATTATTTTTAAGAGTTGTGTGAGCTTGTCTGTTTGGTAATTGAGTCATGCTATTTGCACATCTATGCGTGTTGTGACAAATAACAGATTTAATTAATTTTTTTTTCATTTTTTTTATATTTTTAATTATTTAATATAAATATATTAATTTTATAATAAAAACATGTTTTTAAATATTAATTAAAATTTATTTTTATGCAACGTAAATATTTTTACATTTAAGTGATGCGTTTCTACTTCCTCATAATGGAAAATTATAAAAACATTTAAAATAAATTATATTATAAAATAATTATTATACTTTAAAATATTCAATAAACAATTAAAATACTAAAATAAGTTTAGGGTGTTACACATTTTTAGTTTAGGGTGTTACACATTTTTAAGCCGTTAACAAAAAAATATAATTGTTTATATTTATTGCGCAATATTTTTATTATAAAATTAATATATTTTTATATAATAGAATTTATAAGAATACCACAGTCTCTGCAATCAGCTTTCAATTTATAAAACAAATGCAGTGCGACCCTATATAAAAAAACAACTTATTCCTAACCATTGCAATACACTTCAATTAATTGATGAACATCATTTTTTTTTTCATTTTCCCATATTTGACGACAAAGAAAGAGAGGGAGAGAAAGAAATTTGGGAACAAACTTAATCTGGCTAGAAATCAAGTAAGGAGGAGAGCTAGCAAATCAACCCCTAAACTTCATATATTTTTAACAAAAACAACAAATCAAAGGCAAGTGGTTTTGTCAAGGGTTGTTAGCTCAGTTGATTGAGTACTTGAATTGAGGATCAAAAGTCCTAGGTTCGAACCCAAAGACATTGCAATTGACCTATACAAAAAAAAAAAAAAGTGAATTGAAGACCTATACCAAAAAAAAAAATCGTTTGATATCGAATATATTTCTATTAATTATCGATTATGTGTTCTTGAGTTTTTATATTCAGTATATATATATATATATATATATATATATATATATATATATATATATATATATATATATATATATATATATATATATATATATATATATATATATATATATATATATATATATATATATATATATTTGGAAAGCTGGTTTTAAGAAGATATCAAATACCCACTTTTAATATAATTGATAAATTACCTCTACTTTGTAAATAAATTACATCAATTTTTACCAATGAGTAGTTAGTGTATTATATTGTGTATATATACTTTTTTTTGTTTACTTTATATATTATTTTAATTATTAAATTATAATGTATTATTATTATTGATCATAATATAGTATCAAAATATTAATACAAAATACCCACTTTTAATGTAATTAACTAAATTATTCATACTTTTTAAATAAGTTATATAATTTTTATCATTTAATGAGTAATTGGTGTATTATATGTTGAATATACATTATTATTATTTTCAATACAAAACTGAAAAAAAAAAAAATCATGTGCATAAGATTATTAAAAAACTAAGCCGAAGAAAACTTAAAATAAAACTTGAAATCAAAAATAAAAATTATTAACATAAAAAATGAAATAAAGAAGACCTACAATTAAAGTAAATTTACAAAATCATTTATAATCACTTCTAGCTAGTAAAGTTAGAATAAAAAGATGAAGAAAACTTAAAATAAAACCTGAAATCAAAAATCAAAATCATTCGATTCTAATAGTATTTTTATTTTATTTTTATTTATAATAATTATCGTGTAAAAACTAATTTAAAAAATGAGGTGAAAAAATTAATTAAAGAAACACATGTCATCGTTTTATTGGCCCAAATGCTATTTATTTGATTAAATAAAGAATGGGTGAGGCCAGTTGAGAGTGTCAAAATTTTAGTTGGTATGAGATCAAATTTTGACACTAGGCCCACAAGGTGTTAAATTTGACACTTTTGAGTTTTGACACCTTCTACTGGATGACTTGATACACAATTGACACCCACACTTTTGACACCTAAACTTATTTTAGTATTTTAATTGTTTATTAAATATTTTAAAGTATAATAAGTATTTTATAGTATAATTTATTTATATTAAGGTGTTTGAAAGTTTTTATAATTTTCCAATTTTATATTTTTGAAATCTCGTATTTATTTATATTTATTGCGCAATTTTCAGAAACTAAATTTGAAATATAAGATGAATTTAATTTCGTGTACGAATGAGTTGAAACAGATGAATTAATTGATATTTAAAATTAATGTTTATGTTACCTTTATATTTTGTAGATTTCAAAATTTTAAAAATATTTAAGTTTTGTAAAAATAAATTTTAATTAATATTTTCAAAAAATTTGTTTTTATTATAAAATTAATATATTTATATAATAATTTTATTAAATAATTAAAATATAAAAAAAGTAAAAATAAAAAATAAAAAATAAAAAGAATATGCAAATAGTATCACTACATAGTATGTAGAGGACCCACTTGATTTTTCTAACTTTCAAAAAAGCTTTCCCATCAATTGTTTGATAGAAAATGCAGGACCCACTTGATTTTTCTAACTTTCAAAAAAGTTTTCCCATCAATTGTTTGATAGAAAATGCTATATATACGCAAAGTGTAACAAAAAAGTCAATACACTTCCAATTAAAACATAACACGTGACACTTGTAATAATATTCTTGATAAGAAATATTTTATAGACTTTCACTCAAAATATGACATGTATCATTTGTAATAATAATTATTTTTATTTTAATATCTAATTTTTATGATTTTTTTTCTAATTTTTTTTAGTGATTCATAATTATTGCAAAAGTTTGCGTCGGACAATATTGAAATAGTTTTTGAATAAATAACCAAAATTTTATTTGGAAAAATTAGACTAATCATATTTTTTTTTAAATAATTATTTATAGATGATATTTATAATAAATTATTTTTGTGTTTATTAATATATAAAGACTTGTTTAACAATAAATCAAAATATTATAAATTATAAATTAATATTATTAGTATTAATATTTAATTTAATTTAAAAATTATTTATAACTATTCATTTACAATTGTGTATTGTTTAATATTTAGTAGAAAAAAAATTAAAAAATTTGACACGAAAGAGAATGATTTTTTTATATACTCATATTAATTTGAATCAATAAGAGTCTATATGGAAGTTCAGTTAAATTAATAATTTGTTTTTTATAGTTCTCTCAAATTAATAAAAATTCATATATACAAATCAATTAAAAAATCAGTCAAAATTTGCATAAAGTCTATTGACTTTTTAAATTCATCATAAAGTCTATTGATTTTTTAAATTCATCATCATTAGTCTTTTAAATTAGAACTTATACTCCTAAAACTAACTAAAAAACGTTTGTTTTCGAGAATCAAAACGTGCTTGTGCTCTAATTTACAAGTGGTAATTTTAATTTGTGATTCACCATGTATAACTCGAGCTTCAACGGTAAACTGACAACCCGTCACATTCGAACCAGGATGCTTATCTTGATGCAGCCCTAGAGTCGTCAATGATACAAGACCCGGTACGAGTTCCAGTTGGACCAGTGACGCGCTCGAGAGCCAAGAAGTTCAAGGTAAGCTTGATGGTGATGATCCAAGAAGTGTGGGCGCAAGAGCTATTGAAGAAACCCATTGGAGAGGAGGAAAAGCCGAGCCTTGTTAATGTGATTATGTACGAGGAGGCCGATCCATCAGAGGACATGGAGTTTCAAGCTGGAATGCTGAAGACAAAGCTGGAACGGAGGTCAGAAGCGAGCCGAGGACGCGCCGTAGAGTTCAGCCATGAACATGGCGAAAATGGCTTGGTGTCGTCCGACACCAAACCCCTGTCGGACGACAAAGTCGCTGCGAGCGACGTAGATTGGCTGCAGCGACGTAGGGGTCCAGAAAACCCTGGCTGCGAGCGACGTGAATCACCGCGCTCGACGTGAAGATGTCGGACGACATCTATTTCATGTCGTGCGACAAAGGCTATGTCGGACGACAGCTTATTCTGTCGGACGACATGAATTCCGATTTGGAATATCGCGGACGGGAATTAGATTTCAGCGTTTTTTATTCCTTTTCCTCATGTTTTTAGGTTTGCCTATATATAAAGGCTGTGGAGACTTTATAGAACACAACTTTGATGCTATTGAATTATTTTGCGAGGATTATTTCTCTCTCTCTTTTCGTTCTCTTTTCGATTGTGCCAAAAGAGATCAACCCGACGAATCAACGAAGCGTACATACTTCGTTCGTGTGTCTTCATCAATTCCAAGTAGCTGCGTCAATTCCGTTTTGGGGGTTAGGTTCTTCAATCTAATCAATTCAACGAATTAGGTTCAGAAGTTTGGGATCTTCATCTACCCAGGTATCCGAAACCCGATTTCCGTGTTCTTCGTATCATTTCACCTATCTTTCCAACGAGGTACGTATCATATCTTGACCTCCTTTTTTACACATCATTCTCATCCTTTTCATCATGTAGAATAATGCCTCTTTATCGTCACTTTTTTCCGGCATAACCTTGTTCACGGTACTCTTTCTTTAATTCATTTGTTCGAACAAAAATCTCAAACCCACATTTGTATGCATAAGAATACAAAATAGCCGCGAACTCTTCACCAGAAGGGAAAATCATATCTACTTCATAAACAATTAAGTCATCTTCAAATCCAATATCATTATTGAATAATTCAACCGCTTTTTCAATAACATTTGGTTCAACAATTTTATGATTAATTTCACTCGATGAACCAGCTATTGAATCTGACTCATGCATTGGAACGTTTAAGTCGAAATTGTTTACAAATAGACGATTAAAATTCATTTTCAGTGTTTTTTAAAAGAAAATATCAAATATTCAAGATATATATTTAATTTAATTATTTAAAAACATTTTTTTTCTAACTAAAAAACTCTTTACTAAAAAAACACTTTTTAAGATTATATTCACTTATATATTTAATTAAATTATTTTCAAACAAAATTTTCAAAATAAAAAACTCTTTCAAAAAAAAATAAAGTTTTTAAGATTATATTCACTATATATATTTAATTAAATTATTTAAAAACAATTTTTTTTCAAAAAAAATAATATGCGAAAAAATAAAGTTTTTAAGATTATATTCGCTATATATATAATTAAGTCTTTACGCAAAAAAAAATTATATTTACTCTATATATTTAATTAAATTATTTAAAAATAAAAAATTTCAAAATAAAAAATTACTATTTTCGAAAAAAAAATTTTAAAATTATATTCATATATATTTAATTAAATTATTTAAAAACAATTTTTTTCAAAATATAAAACTTTTTATGCAAAAAAAGACTAAATCTCTAACTACTTTCATTACCTTCGAGCACGTGCAAAAAATTAAAAAATGAAAATGAAAAATAATTAAACAAATAAATTCTAAGTGTCAAAAGTTAATTGAAAATGTATTGAAAAGTCAATACACCGTGTGTAACCGTATCAACTTTCATGTCTGATGGGTCATTAGATAGTGAAATACGGAAAAAGGCTATATATAAACAAAGTGTAACAAAAAATCAATACACTTCAAATTAAAACATGACACTTGACACGTTGTAATAATATTATTTATAAAAAAAATTTTATATACATTTTTCATTACATGTGTTACTTTGTAATAATACTTATTTTTAATTTAATATTTAATTTCATTAGATTTCTTTTTTAATTCTTTTTTTCCTTTTAATGTAATTCTTCATAATTATTGCAAAATTTTGCATTGAACATAAATAATTTTTGGACAAATAATCATAATTTTATTTGAAAAAAATTAGACTAATTATATATATATTTTTAAAGTAATTATTTATAAATGATATTTATAATAAATTATTTTTGTGTTTATTAATATAAAGACTTGTTTAACAATAAATCAAAATATTATAAATTAATATTATTAGTATTAATATTTAATTTAATTAAAAAATTATTTATAACTATTTATTTGCAAATTGTGTATTGTTTAATATTTAGTAGAAAAAAATTAAAAATTCTCCATACAAAAAAGAAAAAATTGTAATTTAACAAATAACAAAGGTGAAACATGAAAAACTAATGTATTTAAAAAATGAAGTCAATTATAAAATAATAAAAATGAGAATAATAATAATAAATAATAATATTTTTTGTATTTTCTAAATAATATGATTTTTTTATATACTCATATTAATTTGAATAAGTTCACATAAATTAATAATTTTTGTTTAGAGTTCTCTCAAATTAAGGAAAATTCATATATACAAATAAATTAAAAAATCAGTCAAAATTTGCACAGAGTCTATAGACTTTTTAAATTCAAGAACTTTTTAAAATTTAAAAAACTATCTTTTGAAATCATAATCCAACACACCACTCTAATAGATGAAAAAATCTAATGAAATCATAATTCAATACACACTTCTAATAGACATATACATGTGAAATATGCGAACATCTAACAGATACGCATACCAAAAAAATCTTATGAAATCACAATCCAATGCACTTATCTAATATATACACATGCAAAATATGTGAAGTTTTCAAAGGATTAATCTATTTGAAAAATAAATACATTTATATTTTTTTAATTGAATAATAATAAATTAAATTATAATAATTAGTTGATTAAAATCTAATTTATAGATATAGAAATATAAAATCACAAATGAAAATAAAAAAATAATTTAATTGTTCATTTTAAATTTTAAAATACTTTCTTGTAAACTACATTAAAAAAGACGCACATGTCATGCATATGATATTTTTAGAAAAATTATCTCTTTGTCAAAGGTTGTTAACTTGCTTGAATTGAAGACCGCAATGTGTGAGTATTTAAATTTGTACAATTGACATAAATACAAAATTAGATTTATTTTTTGGAAAAATAAATGCATTTATATTTTTTTAAATAAATAATAATGAAATATAGACAATGTATATTTTAATTGATATTATTTCATGTAATTTTATTTATAAAAATCAATTATTATTTTTTTTTTTATTTTTTACTAAATAAATTATTTTAATTTTTAAAATTTGTAACAAAAGTAGAAAAATATTTTAATTTGTAAAGATATCACAATTTCAAATTAACAATTTCAGTATTTTTTCTAAAAAAAATTATATTCAAGATATATATTTAATTAAATTATTTTAAAACAAAAATTTTCAAAATAAAAAACTATTCCCAACAAAAAAATAGAGTTCTTAAGATTATATTCACTATATATATTTAATTAAATTATTTAAAAACAATTTTGTTTAAAAAAAATTACAGAAAAAATAAAGTTTTTAAAATTATACTACCACTGTCCCATATTAATAGTCATACTTCCTTTGTTATTTCTGAAGGAAGTGTTACTATTGCTTGGGATAGAGGTAGTATACACTATATATATTTATTTAAATTATTTAAAAACAATTTTTTTTAAAATAATAAACATTTTACGCAAATTTTTTTTATATTTACTCTATTTAAAAACAAATGTTTTCAAAATAAAAAATGTATTCTTTTCGCAAATAAAAAATACAATTTTTAAGATTATATATTTACTATGTATATTTAATTAAATTATTTAAAAATATATATATTTAAAATAAAAAAAGAATTACGCAAAAAATAAAGTTTTTAAGATTATATATACTTTATATATTTATTTAAATTATTTAAAAACAATTTTTTTCAAAATAATAAACTATTTACGCAAAAAAAATTATATTTACTCTCTATATTTAAATAAATTAGTTAAAAATAAATATTTTTAAAATAAAAAATTACTCTTTTCGCAAAAAAAAAATAATAATAAGTTTTTAAGATTATATTTATATATATTTAATTAAATTATTTAAAAACAATTTTTTTCCAAATTTAAACTCTTTCCGCACAAGAAAAGTACTAAATTTTTGACCACGTGCAAAAAATAAATTATGAAAAATGAAAAATAACTTAACAAATGAATTCCAAGTGTCAAAAATTAATTGGAAGTGTATTGAAAAGTCAATACACCGTATGTGACCGTATCAGCTTCCGTGAAATACAGATTGAGGGGCGGTGGAAAATCCACTACATATTGCAGACGTGCTACACTGCTACCTCTCTTTTAATCTCAAATATTGAATTAATTGATAGTAGATTAAGAAAAAAAAAATTATTTTTTGATCTTTTGTCCAAATAAAGTTGCAAAAATATATTTTTAAATTAAAAAGTAAAGCAGTTGTGTGTAAAGTTTAAAAAGTACGTGAAAAGGTAGAGAAAATTTGTATTTTTAAAATAAAAAAGTAAAAATTTTATTTTCTTTTTAAGAGTGTCCATAATTAGTTTGAAGTAAAGAGTTGTTAGTTCAGTTGGTTGAGCATTTGAATTGAATACCGTGAGGTCCTTAGGTTCGAACCCGAGACATTGCAATTGACCTAGACCAACATAATTAGTTTGAAAATCCAAAAAAATGAAAGTGTATTACTTATAAAGAATTTTATTTTTAATAAGTGTATTTAGTAAGTAGGTATACATATCAATTTTTTGTCCTTAAGTAAAAACTTATAAAGAATTTTATTTTTAATAAGTGTATTTAGTAAGTATGTATGTATACATATCAATTTTGGAGGTCCAAATAGGGCTACCCATATCATAAATTTAAGTTTATAGAAAATGTACTTAATTGAATTATAGTATAATACTATGTGTATAATTGTGTTTGTTCATGCCAAAACTATGTACAATATTCAAATCATGGCTTGTAGAGGAAGTACTACTCTGAGACTCTTTCTTGGTATTACTCCTTCAATTGGTTTCAATAGCAGAGCTCACACTAAATTCCTTTCTTTTAACAAATACTCAAAACATGAACTTTATCAAAACTCAAAGCAACTGACGTAGCTGTTGTGTTTCGTTTCGTAGAGATTGAAGTTCTTTCATAATCTCAGCCTGATTTTCCAACACCACTTTCATGATACTGGAAGTCTCCATCTGCACATCCGTTCCAAATATTAGAGAAAACACGAGTAACTATAGGAACAACAATGAGGCACATTCAGATAGATCTATACCTCCTGCATATGGAATTGCCTCAGTATTTCCATGTGAAGATTACGCATGTCATCGTGAATGGATTTCTGAAATGAGGCAAGAGTTTCCTCAAGTGTACGCTGAAAAAGCTGGAGTGAAAAAGAGTTCCCCTGCTGAGTCTCAGACTGCAACATAGGATCTTTTTGCAATTGTGTTGCTCCACCCTGAGACAAATTTACAAAAAAAAAAAAAAAAAAAACATACGCAAACAGATGGATGACAAATCATAGCAAATGACTGCACAAAATAAATCCAGAGAGACTGCAACATTGGATTGTTTCTTACATTGAGGCTTGTGAGGAGACTGGTTCCAGTGGCAGATGTCATCAAGGACTTCGACGACAAGCATTTGAGAAGTTCCTCCCTAGTTTCTACCCCCGTTTTCTTATATTTTGGTGACCCCACTGGAGAAGGTGATGCATCACTGAAGGATGGTGCCGCACCTATTGTCTCCGCATAACTGGAGAATAGGCTAGGGAAGGACAATTCTGGACCAAAATTATCATCTTCAGCTTGCGTTGAAATGCTTTTTGTACCTAATTGGCTGGAAACAGCTTCTGAAGGCCCTAATAAGGTTTTATTGTCCCTGCCAAGCAAATTGGCCAGGCTTAAGTCATACACTAAACTGTGTGTACTCTGATTAGTGGGAACACTCTCTTGTAATCCTGTTAAGGCTGACGATGAACTAGAAGTAGATGCCATTGTTGCGAACCGGGAAGGCTTGTTAATGGTTTGGCGATGGTGACTTAACCTGCTCCATAGTCTCCCACCAACTGAAGTTTCAGGAGGAGTTAAAGAGGAAGAATCATTATGAGTACGTGTAGTAGATGCAACAGGGGTAGATGTCAACTGTGAGGCAGTGGAACTGATGCCATCCTGCAAGAGCTATAACTGCATCAGAATATTCGAGCAAGATGACATGTGTCCCAAATACTCATCACATGTAATGGTGCAACAAAGTTTATACAGTGCAATATGCTTACTCTTGAATACATAAAAATTTACAATGAATTGTCCTTCTGTCTGTTTTAGAAGTTATTATCCTTGAATACATAAAAAATGTAAAAAATGTTAAATATCTTCATGCATAAAAGTTTCATAGCATCCATTTTCTTATTTATTTTTTCACACTACCAGAAAAAAGTATTTATGAAGCTCAGGAGTAAGATAATTTGGGCTCTTATTATTATAAATAGTCCCGAGTAGATCATATCTACATTTCTATTGAATCTTGGAGAAGCAAGGTGCAACATAAGTTATTAATCATTAATAGAGATCAGATGAAAGCAGAATCATGGAGAGAGGGCAAAAAGAACCTGCTTTGTTGATGAGATAGATTTCCAGTCAAAAACTGGATGGTTGTCATTGGATCCTTCCTCTGAATGGCCAAAACCCCGAGAAGTAAACAGAAAAGAAGGTTTTCTGTCCAAAACTTTATTTCCACCATCATCAGTATCCCACAATGTTGGTGTCACGGGCTTGACTTCCACAAGGGGAGAAAAGATTTCCATATCATCTTTGAAGTTACTTCGAGGTGCATGCAGCCTTGCTAGCATTACACCAGTCAATAGACTGCTTTGTGGGGTTTCCTTTGAAGCCGGTAAACTGAGACCACTTGATGCAGATCCTGGAAACGAATATAAATCTCCGGGTGTACCTGAACGGCTAGAGCTTCGAGACCCAGAGACCACTGATGGCATGGAACGGCTTGACGATGCCCTAGAAGGAAGTGGATCAGGTATAAGGGTAGAATCTCCTACATCACCGGCCGTAAGAACAGTTCCATCTGTGTGGTTATTTTCATTAGCTGTTACAGGTTTTGACCTCTGCCAGCATAGATTTGTGACTGCCTGATAAAGATGGAATCATGTTTCATTAATCATTACTATAAGTAACATTGTGGTAAGCTCATTCCAATATGGAATGTGTTTCACAATGGAAGGAAATGCTCTGATCTGTCTAATTAACAGCTACTTTCACTGGGTAGAACCGTAACAATAACAAGAGACAAGAAATTGTTTTCTTCATAATGATTGAAGAACTCAAACAAATTAACAAGATCATGGTATGCACTAATATTTTCACAAGTTTTCTGCAGCAATCATGCATGTCATCACTCATCCAGAAAAATCACAAACTAAAGAAGATTCAAATAATACTTAAAATTTGACATTTACCTCAGAAATTCCATAAGTACGAAGAACCGTGATTGGTTGAGGTTTCCCACGAATGTCATAGAATACAACCTGGCCAGTAATTGTACCAGCTGCCAAGGTTAATCCATCATCAGTGAACGCCAATGACGAAAAAGGCACTTCATAAGGGATACAAAGTGATGGCTTCCTGGACCCCGTGTCAAAAGTGTATAACTTCATATCCAGACCAACACTAGCAATTATCTGTCATATCAACAAGTTTGTTTACTGTATGGCACGCTACAATAGCAAGGAGTTTTGTTGCATGAATACAAACGGATTAAGAACAAAAGGAAAAATCTAAGCCAAAACAATAAAGTATAGACCTTATCATTGGATGGTGAGAAACCGACAGCAGAGGTTGGTGCAGAATGCTGTTTTAACCAGGAAGTCTGCGCGGCAAAAATATTGTTTTATTGTTACTATAAAGCAACAACACCACAACAGAACGCAGAAGAGGAAGCTGAAATCCAATAAATGTCCACCAGTGATTTGCAAAAGAAAAAACATTCTATGTTTGAATGATTGTGCAAAATTGAACCAAAAAAAGACAGGGAATTTACAAATGCATCATGGATCATTTCTACAATAAGAACTACAGCCGACGAAAAATCTCAGAGTTGGGCAGATTATATTGTTTTCTCAAGTCTCATTCATCTTGAAGGGAAGCCAGAATCTTTACATATTAAATAAAATAATTAATCGATAATTATTTAAGCAAAATAATTCTTTTAGTATGAGTTATTTGAACATATACGGTGGACAGATATACTAGAAAGATGATAGAAAACGAAACTCATCCAGCTGTGGGTTCTTTAATTGATAATGAATCAAGCAATCTTCTATTTAGGGAAGATGGAATATCTTTAGTGTTTTGTTCTAAGCAGAAGATGAGAAAACATATCAAATGAAGTATAATAAATAGCAAAAACACAATCAATGAGAATTGCCTGTTTTCTCTCATACAATACAAATCCAAACACATCTTGAGACATTGATATTATATGATGTTATCATTTATTCCCACCAACATACAACCCATTGCTATAATGCTAACCTTTGGGCTGCGACCAGTTGTGTCCCACTGGTGAATGGACCCATCGTCACCAGCCGTAACCAACAGATGCCTGCTCAATCGAGAATAATCAAGTGCACCCAAAGCCTGATCATGCAATATTTGGAGATCACAATTACATATTGCATACATACATACATACAGAACCAGACATAATTCTATTGGCTATGGAGCAACATGGATGCCTGGAACAATATAATTAACCTGTCCATTAGGGTCCCTGAGCTCGGAAGCTTTTTTGCCAGAAGAAAGGTTGTGAACTATAAGATCTCCATTACGACTGACAGAAGCTATATGTTCATCTTTGCAATTGTACATGACACCTGTTATAGTATCACTATGGCCTTTCAACCATTTGACACAACGCTTGTTCTGCAAATCCCATATTTGTACAACTTTACCAGTTCCACCAGAGCAAAGATATCGAGATCCTTTATTGCTGAAGCTGATAGTTGATATAGACTCGGAAGGCTAAAAATATTAGAAGAGACATGAAAGGGAAAAATGTCAAGTGCGATTTTTAGGTCTAACAACAATGTCTCAAGTCATACAGCCAAGTTAAAATACAGTAGAAGGCGCTCCAACTTACAGCTTGTAATCTGAAAATCATCTAAGGTTTTCTCTCTAGGTTCAAACATTGGAGCATCAATTAATGCTGAATAAATTTTATCGTAACCCTTCAGTCTCACGTGTTAAATGTACTGCCTCCTAACTGTTTACCAGCACTCAAACTGAACCGATTATATGTTTGTATCATCTACATTTGATCTACACTGACAAATAAGATCTGGATCCAATCATTTTCATTTTTATTAACAAAACGTAAAACAGCACAAATCCTAAGAAATGTACTACTCATACAATATTAAATCATAATACCATGGCCTTAAACTCTGATTTATCCAAAAAAGTTCTAGTGAACCCGTTTTTCCTCCATAATGATATTTTACTATCTTCACTATTGGAGAATATATTCGGCCCATTAATATAAGTGTAAAGAAGTCCAACTTCTCTACCAGTTCGAGTTGTTGGATGATGCGGCATCTAACATGGCTATAGAGCCTTGGGATAACTGGCCATAACTAAACCTAAAGAATCGTACTACTCATACAATATTAACTCATAATATCTTAGGAAACAGAAATGCATATTTCACATCGTCTCATCCACAATTAATGGCATTGAACTCTGATTTATCTGAAAATTGCAGTGAACCGAAAAGCAATTTTATTATAGAAAGCGCACCTCAACATTAACACCCCCAGAATTTTCGCCATGCACCGTCCACAAGCTTCGCCCATTTTTCCTCCATAACGATATTGTATTATCTTCACCGGCACTGGCCAAAACTAAATCTAACGAATCAAGCATTAGAAGAATGAATGAGAAATGAATCACCGAGTGGATAATCAATTTGATACAGGAAAATAATGCATAAAATTAATCTGAACAAACACACACAGAACCAAGTGAAAATGCACTGACTGTTATGATTCCACTTGACGGAATTAACGCGAAATCCTGGAGAGGGAGAGTACGTGAGAGCGCAGGGGTAATGAGGTTTCCCCGACATGTCGAAAAGCTTCACGGTGTCGCCGCCGCTCACTGCCAGCAGCAGTTTCGCTGATTCCACCGAATTCATGATTTTAGTTTACAGTGGGTTCTGAACACGGAGAGAGGGTGTCGAATTTGAAATTATGTTTCATTGATTTCTGCTGATTTTGAAGAAACAAATTTAAAAAAAAATACGATTTCAGCCTGTAATTAGAGATATAATCACAAATCAATCATAATTAGCAAATGAGCTTTTTTTTTATTTGACTATATATTTTTATATACTCCTATTTAATTAACTATTAAATAATTTTAAAATTGATAGTAAGATAAAGAACCATTTAATTTTCAAATTATAAAAAAATGACACAAGTTATTTAGATATTGTGATAGTTACGAAATTATAAAAAATGAAATGTTTTAATAGTTGTAGTACACTATATAATTAGGTACATAAGATTTCAAAATGTCTAAAATTTAAACATGCTTTAATATGTTTAACTTTTTCTATGACGGAACAAAAAAAGTGTGTTTATTACTTGGGTACGAAAGATGTGTTTGAGTGATGAATATCGTAATTTTGTATACGTGGTTGTCACACTAAAGTTTGAGAGAGATCGGTCAAATAATTGTTGGTCAGAGCATGATTTGCGGCAAGAATATTTTCAAGAGTGGCTAGAACGTGATTTGCAGCAAGAAATATTTGAAGAGTGGAGATGATAGATGAATGATATGTTGAGCATCATTGTTGTTACAACTCGAAGAAAATCAAGAGATAACTTGTTGATTTTACTAAATATGCATGGATTCAATGATCAATCTTTAAGTCAGACAATTTGTGAGATTATGATTATCGGAGGGTTGTCACGGAATTAGAGGTAGTGCGGTGTGAGTTTACACTGCATAATAAGCCGGCCAATTTTAAATCATTCAAATTTAAGGCATAAATAGTAAGTTACAGAATAACCGTTGGATTTAATTGCATTAAAATTTAATGATCTAAAATTGCACTGCTTATTATACATTGTAAACTCACACCGCACCTAAATCCAGTTGTCACGCCCCCTCCGACAACAAAAAGACAAAAAGTCAAAGGTTGATCAAGGGTTGTTATCTCAATTGGTTGAGTAGTTGAATTAAGAACATAAAGTTTAAGGTTCGAACTCAAGACATCGCAATTGAACCAAATATAAATATATATATATATATATATATTTATTTACGTTTTAATTAAAAAAACAGAAAAATAAAAGGAAAATGTCACATCGAATTAGTTAGGTGTGCATATAGCATTCGAATTTTAATTAATGTTTTCAAAAAAAAACATGTTTTAATTAAATAATTAAAATTAAAAAAAATAACATAAATTAATCAATGTTGTTTTTAATTAAATAATTAAAATAAAAAAAACAGAAAAATAAAAGAAAAATGTCACATCGAATTAGTTAGGTGTGCATATAGCATTCCTGCCATGAGTTTGATGAACCATTGATCGTTAGAGCATCCCCAATGGTAGGTACAATTCCTATGTGCACTACTAGAAAAAAGGCTTTTAGCGACCACACGTCGTGGTCGCTATTAATGACTTTTTGCGACCACGCGTGGTCGCAACACCGGGTGCTCGCTATTTGTTCCGATAAAAAAGCCGCCAGCTTCTCGCGTATTTATTCGCGACCACGGCGTGGTCGCTATTAACAGTCGTGGTCGCGAAACCCATTAACGACCACAGCCGTGGTCGCAAATAACATGTTTCTGAAAACAAAAATTTCCACGGTGGAAAATCTCTAATAATACTTGACACGTGGACGGTGTTTTGCGACCATGCGTGGTCGCAATTACCGTGGTCGCGAAAAAATTACACATATCAGCGGGGTCAGAGGGCTTTTCTTCCTCACTTTCTCTTTCTCTCTTTTCGTTTCAACCGAAGGCGATTTCGACTTGTACGACGAGCATCTCCGGCACCGCGAGCATCTCCGGTAGAGGCGCATCCACGGCGACGACGACGACCTGAATCCGTCGTTCTCCCTTGGCTTCGATTTCGTTTATTTGATTAGGGTTTTGATTTTTAATTTGAGGGTTTTTAGATTATTTGTTGTTTTGAAGTTTGCTTTTTGGTTTCGGTCGTTATTTCTTCGTTGAAAATAGATTTAGGGTTTTGAAGTTTGATTTTCAGTTTTGAATTAATGGGTTCAAAAATTGAATCGAAATAATATGTAGTAGTAATTTTCAGCAGAGGAGAAAAAGAATTTGAGATGAATCCATTTAGGGGTTAATTTTAATTTTGGGAAGTTTGGTTAACGTAGGAAGAAGATGACATTTTTATTGTTGAAATTGTGAAATTGAACTCGTGTTTCTTGTGAAAATGGAATTAACTTGTAAAATTAATGTAAAAGATATTATAGAAAAATGGTCAGACAGTAGAAGTGTAGTATTAAATATTGATGAATGAATAAGTTCATTGACCTGGTTTTGGACAAGTTGATTTAATTTACTTGTCTACTGCATTTGAGTTTTTTCTTGTACTTTCGTTTCATGTATTTAAGAAGATGTTTGATATTTCTCACGTGTTCATTTAAGTTGGAATTTGGTACACCATTGGGGATATAGGTACAAATTAGAGAAAGAAATTTTGAGTATCAAATATTTGATACTAGGTACAATTTGATATGTATCTTACATTGTGGGTCCCACATACATAAAATTATTTTGTGAGGTACACCATTGGAGATGCTCTTATTATAATAATAATTTTAAAGCTCACGTGTCCATTTGTGATTGGTAGGTATTGTAAGGGCGGAGGTATGTATTGGATGGGGTGGGCTACAACACATTTAAATAAAAAGTTTGTAGCCCACTCCATTTGAACCTATGACCTCTTTCTTTGCCAAGATCGGCAATAGCAACAACCATTTGACTACTTATTTATATATATATTGTTACTTAATTAATATAGTATAAACTTCGTGCAGTCATATTGTTGTGACCGAGAAAAAATATTACTATAGAGAGTTATTCTTATACAGAATTTTACAAAATAAAAATAATTTTTTCTATAAAAAATAATATAAATATAAAAATAATATACATACAATATTATCTATCTTTAAATTAACAAAATCAATTTAATAGTTTTGAATAATAAAATTTGACCATATATGTGTAAAAATTGATAAAATATTAATGAATAAAAGTATTATAAACTTTGATCATATATTAAATGTTATTGATTTTGATAAATATTTAAAATTATTTTAAACATGTTATTGATTTTAATAAATAAAAACATTATTAATAAATATTTTATTATATATTAATCATTTATTCTTATATAGAGGTATACATCCTTAACACTGAGACTTAAAAAATGTATCACTTATGCCACTGCTGTGGAGTTTATTCCTATTTATAACTGGTCTCAAGTTGGGACTTGAATTTTTTATTACTATAGAGAGTTTATTACTATATAGAAAATTTCAAATCACATATAATTTCTTTCTGTGGGCGGCGACAGTTCGAGCTGTGGAAAAAAGAAAAGCAAGTTTTATTTTTTACCTTTGCATTATTAACTTTATTAAATTATTTTTCATTTGCCGTTTCTCGTAGTGTTATTGACTTCTTGATTTTGCTATTGTTATAGTATTATCTCAATTATTTTTTTACGGTTTGTTAGAACTTTTCTTGATTTAAGGGGAATTTTATTTAATTAACATATTAGTATTGTTCTTTGTGATTGTTTGAGGTTTCTCATCTTATTCAAGTTCTTGATGATTTCTTGATCTTGTTTTTTTTTTTTTTTTTTGAAAATAGAATTATTTGTACATTACGATCGAAATAAACTTATTGTGTATTTTTTTGATTTTGTATTAGACAATGAATAACACTAACAAAGAAGCGCAAAAAGGGAAATCAATTAAGTCATCATTAACTAATTTTAAACGGAACCTACGACAAGTGAAGATAAACCTAGAAACAATAATGATTTAGCTCCATCTCCCAGTGTCCAACCCCCTCCACCGAGAAGAATAGAAATTGATCTCGACTCATTCGAGCATGACCCGTTCAAACGCATTCCAATTCGTCAACATCCTGTTAATCAAATAGATGAAATAAGAAGAGCTTGCATAAAAATGGGAGCATTTAAACTCATTTTGGATGAATATATTGGAGACGTTGATTTAAATCACAGTAGCGCGGTCTTACATATGAACTCTCTGAAGAATGTCTCTCAACATATTGATAAAACAATTAATCGGGAGAAGTCGGAAGAGATAAAGAAGAATCGTTTGCGGATTATGACTACGATTAAGTCTCTTCAATACTTTACTTTGCAAGCATGTGCGTTGAGAGGGCATGATGAGACGACATCTTCCAGAACCCAAGGTAATCTCATTGAATTGATAAAGTTTTTGGGAGAGTTTAATAGTGAAATTAAAGATGTTTTAGAGAATGCTCCTTTGAATGCGAACTACACATCATCAACAATTCAAAAAGAAATTATGGGCATCTTTTGTGGTAGTTTGAGAAACAAAATTCGTGAGGAAGTTGGTGATTTGAAGTTTTGCATTTTAGTTGATGAGGCTAAAGATATTTCTAATAAAGAGAAAATGGCTATTGTGTTAAGATTTATTGACGTCAATGGTATATTGAAAGAGCGTTTTCTTGACATTGCACATGTTAAAGATACTACTACTTAAACATTGAAGAATGAGATATGTTCTATCTTAAATCGACATAACCTACAAATATGCAATATGCGAGGTCAAGGATATGATGGAGCGAGTAATATGAGCGGTGTATGGAAATGTGATGTGATGCGGAAATTAGTATTAATATTATTATTATTAGTTGTTTTAGTACGTAGCGGCAATATTATATTTATGGATTTTTAGTACTAGGGTTTTGTGGACTTTTCTTATAAATACGTGTTTAGTTTTAAGCTAGGGTTATCTTTTGGGATCATTGGAATTAGGAGTCTTCGGACTTTTGGACGGAAGAGTGCTTCCGTTGTTACGTTTATTTCTTCTCTTTATATTTTTTCTCTTAATAAAATAGTATTTCGTGTGTTTATCCCTTTGATCTCTAACAAATTGGTCCGACCTGCCGGCCATGACAAGAAGCGAGGTTCGACTGGATGCTATGGAAACAAACTTGGCGAAGTTAGAAAAAGGGATGGAAGATTGGAGTTCGACGGTTAAAAAGTTGGACGAGCGTGACGATAGCCTTCAATCGGGTATAGATGGAGTGCAAGACCTGCTGAAGAAGTTGTTACATGATAAAGGGTTTGAACGGGCGTTTACGTCGGATTCGTCCGCTCGTCAAGAGAGGGCTGCCACAATAACAAGCCCGACAAAATTGGAGTTGCCCTATTTTAAAGGTGATAACCCTTCTGCTTGGATCTCCAAGGCCGGACAATTCTTTCGCATTGATAACACCCCAGAAGATTTGCGCATGGACATGACACTTATAGCAATGGAGGGAACAACATTACAGTGGCTGCAATGGTTGTTGGGAAGATCCCCAGGTTTAAGTTGGCGAAAGTTCACGGTCGAACTCTTGCGCCGCTACGGAGATAACCCACGTACGAACCCATTCGAAACCTTGGCGGCCTGTCGCCAAACCTCCACTGTGGCTGAATATGTGGAGGAGTTTATTGCACGAATGGATGCGGTTAAAGATTTGCCCGAATCACATTCATTAGGCTTGTTTCTTAATGGTCTACGAGAGGACATTCGCATTCGAATACGTTCGAAGGACGCGAAAGATATATGTGCTACGATGCATTTAGCGAGAGAAATCGAGGATGAAATTGCCTCAATTAATGGGTCACAGGTCTCGAACAAGGGTGATGTGTCGGGGGAAAGTCGATCAAACGGGATGCCGAGTCCATCCCGTTCTTGGGGCTATTCCCAAAACTCGCGCGCTCAGGGGGCTGTAAAACTGACTGCGGGGCAGCCCTACGGGAATTCCCAGTCCGACTCACTGGGTTCTTCAAACTTGACTCGCCAACGCGGCTCTAAACAATTGTCTCATAATGAATCCTTAGATCTTCGCGCTAAAGGATTATGTTTTAAGTGCAAGGAGCCATTCTCTCCAACTCATGTGTGTTTGAGCAAGTCTCTAAGGATCATGGTTCTAAGAGAGGGGGAAGAGAGCTTAGAAACCGAACATATGGGATTTCTTGCACCGGAGCATGGAACGACATTCATGGTTACACGTCCAGATTTCCGCCTTGAGGACAAGGCAAATTTAAGAGGAAGGGAGTTGATATGATGCGGAAATTAGTATTAATATTCCCTCCCCTTCAGACTAATAGTCACACTTCCTTTACAAAATACAAAGGAGGTGTGAATATTAGTTTGGATTATTATTATTATTATTATTATTATTATTATTATTATTATTATTATTATTATTATTAGTTGTTGTTGTTTTAGTACGTAGCGACAATATTATATTTATGGATTTTTGGTACTATGGTTTTGTGGACTTTTCTTATAAGTACGTGTTTAGTTTTAAGCTAGGGTCATCTTTTGGGATCATTGGAATTAGGAGTCTTCGGACTTTTGGACGAAAGAGTGCTTCCGTTGTTACGTTTATTTCTTCTCTTTATATTTCTTCTCTTAATAAAATTGTATTTCATGTGATTATCCCTTTGATCTCTAACAAAATGACTACAAGCCCTTTTTATGAGAGAGTGTACTTATGCATATCATGTTCCTTGCTTTGCTCATCGATTGCAATTAGAACTAGTTGGTTCAAGTGGAAAAGTTTTGATGAGTTAGATTTTGTGTCGTTTTTCTTGTGTCGTCTTGTGTTATTTTGTGTCGTGTCGTGCGTATTCCTCTTGGTTTTGGTGCATTTCACGTGTTTGTGTAGTGTGCAGGTCACGTTGGCATTTTTGGCAAAGTTTGAGGCATTTCCGAGCGAAACGAGGCAACGAGCGGGCAAGGCGCGAAGGACGAGGCTGACCACCCAGGCAGGAGGCCGCTTGACCCCCCAAGCGGTCGATTGGGGGCCTCTGCAGAGCCTCCTGAAACAAGCACCAAGCGGCCGTTTGACCCCCCAAGCGGCCGCGTCGCTGTGTTGAGCAGACTTCCTGGAATGCGGGGCAAGCGACCGCTTGACCCCCCAAGCGGCCGCTTCGTCCCCGTTTTTATGAAGATGTTGACTTTCTTTTGACCGACGACTTTGTATAAGAATAGGGTTTGTCCTATTCCAATATACTTTTCATTCTGATTTTTTTGTGACGCACGTTTGGAGATACTAGACTCGGTTCCCTAGGAAAATTTCACTCTCGTTTTTCTTGTTTTCGATTGGTGGACAAAAATCGGGGTTAGCTTTCGATTTTTATTGCTTTCAAAAATTAATCTTTGTAAGCTTTTCTTTTCAATTGTCTTTTTCTTATTCTTTCGATTAGTGATTTATTGTTTATTTGATCAGAATTATTCTATGCCTAGTTGTTGTTTTCAATTATCGAGCATGATTAGCTAAATCGTTTACTAGGGGTAGGGAGAACCAATTCTTGAAATTAGGAAGACGATTTTAGTTCGCCCATAAAGTGTTCGATTAAATGTCCGATAGATTTAAAACTCACGTTTGAGGCTTTTAGACAATTACGTGATTGTGATTAATCGAACCACGTGTGAACCAACCGACAACGGGCGTTCTACTCGTTTAATCGAACACATGTGAACCAACCGGAAACGGGCGTTCTAGTGTGATCTATGCGAACTATTATCGAACTCCAAAATTGATAATTGGGGATCCCGACTCCCTAATTCATTCTCTTATTATTTCAAAACTCTTGTTTATTACTAGTCTTTTCATTTAATTATTAGTATTAGTTTAAAAACAAAACCAACCAACTATGCATTATGCTATTTCTATTTCTCATTCTCGTTGCAAACAAATAAACAAAAATTGTTGGGATATATCCTTCGATCCTACGTGTGCAATCGATGAAGTCATAAGGTCGTCTATGGATGTTAAATGATTATTTGATAATATTATATTGTTGGGAACAATATAATATTGATCAATAAATCATACCTACAGGGTCACACACGGACTCAAAGATGATGTACAATGCTTGATAAATATATTGATTTAGAATCAATATTTACGTGGAATTAATTAACATGCATGGGATGCATGGCTTGCATGGATGCATGTCACATAGTGTGACATGGCATGCCACACAAGCAAGTGGGACCACATACAATGCATAGTGGCATGTGTATGTGGCATGACCTTTCACCTCCTTTGTAACCCCTTTGCATGATTATGGTGCATTATGATGCCCATTATGTTGTAGGTTACAAAGGGGTGTAATGGTATGCATAATGATGCACTTATATGGATGAAAATCAGATTTTCATCATATAATAGGATCAGCCACGAAATTTCACTCAAATAGAGAGAAAAGAGATGATCTTGGAGATTCATTCTCAAGCAAGCAAGGTGTTCATTATCCGGGTTCGTGTGCAACACGTAGAGGCCGGGCCAATTGTGCGGCTTCCACATCCGGACGATCTAAAGGAGTGACGAGGTCATTCACAAGGAGAGCTTCAAGAGGCTGATCCATTTGAGGTGGTTCAATCGACTCAACACCACCTCAACGACATTAACCAAAGTCAACGATCACCAAAAGTAAGTAATCGTTGAACCTTATATATATATATATTGGATGTGTATATATATATGTTTATATGTGTTCTTATACACATTAAGTGTGCACTAAGATCATGGCATGGTAAATCTATCGCTTTACACGCTTCCGCACACACGGTATATCGATCGGATCGGTATATCGGTACCTTCAATTGGTATCAGAGACTAGGGCTCGTGCACACTTTTGTGTTGGACACAAGAAGTTTAATCAACATAATTGTATTAATTGTTTAATTGTGATTATGTGATTAGATGTAAGGCCGGCCACCGTTAGTGGTCGGGTGAATGAATTCGTCGTTTTTTACGTTTCGATTGGCCATAGTCTTTTGAGGGTTGCGTCCCTTGGAATCAATTGTAATAGATAGGTTTTTCTATTATATTTGTATTGTACTACATGTAAGCGATGGACTTAGTCCATGGTTCGATGGAGGATCTCGGCTCTCTGGCGAAAACGACAAGAAACGAAGCAAAACGAAGCAAAACGGACAAAACCGGGCTGCTTGAGCCAAACGGCGGGCGCCGTTGTAGCTCCAGCGGGCGCTGTTTTGTTTCGGCGGGCGCCGTTTTGGAAACGGCGACCGCCGAAAGCCCTTTTTCTTGGCAGATTGTTCCCGGACCTTTCGGCGGGCGCCGTTTTGGAAACGGCGACCGCCGGTGGTGTTCAGCGACCGCTGGTTGTGAAACGGCGGGCGCTGTTCGTGGTTTTATGGGTACGGAATAGATTTGACCAAAATCGGAGGGCACGGAACTAAAACGGAGGGCGAGGACCAGTCCAGAAGATGTTCAAGGCCTATTTTGTTGCTTTTATTCTTTTCGTTTGAGAGTTGTGAGGTTCTAGGGGCCTTTCGATTACGTATTTATTTGCTTTGCTAGTTATAGGATGTTTTATGTTATAAATGTTCAACTTACATATAAACACCTATGCATGCAAGTTCCCAAAATAATGAGTATAATGTCTTGTCCAAAAACATCACACTCATGAAGTTCTCGATCATAAGTTGGTAGGTCCGCCTCAGCGGGGTACTACTTGTTATCTTGGGATAAGTGGGAGTAAGGGTTAGACCTTTACACGTGACTTTGGTTTTCTCATCGATAGATCCACTGCAGGCGTGGCTATCGAGACATGAGATGAGAATGGGACTCTCATCGACCGAGAGTGATATTAGATATCATTGACATGGGTATGTCTACCTATCTTGAAATACTTAAGTGCGGACTCAGTCGACTTAATGATTTGCAAGATGAGGATCTCGGAATCGTTTTGTTCTAAGGGACAATGATATTGGATATCAATTGAACAAAATGAAATAAATAAGTACAATTGTTAGACAACCTTATTTTTTTACCGCTTTGTGGATGTTTACATACTTTAGTTATCTTTCTTTTGTAGTTTATCATGTCAAATATCAACTCAATTCAAGTTTGGTTCAATTCTTGATTGTAAAAAATTGAACAACATAAATTTTCTTGATTGACAACGTAATTTGAGGATGGTCCTCAAATACGAAGACAAGGAAAATGTGTTAGATAATCACATCCTAAGATATCATTGAACAACTCAATAGCATGTTCGGGGAATATGCTAAGATTGAGCGGTTCGGTATGACCAGGGTCATCGCTTCAGCTAGGCTGGAAAAATGGAAATCTATGGAATCACATGTGCAACAAATGATTGGATTATTTGTTTCAAGTGACTGCCTAGATTTTTCCTATGATGATTATTTGGCAACCGATTTCATACTCCAATCTCATGATGGTTATAATGCCTTTAGGCTAAATTTTCCATATGAATGGTTTGAAGAAATCGCTTCGTGAGCTCCACGGGATGCTCAAGGCTGCTGAGCCGGCGATAGAGAAGGACCCTAAGAGGGAAATTCTTATGATATGGGATAGGGTATTCAAAAGAGCATGGGCAAGAAGGCTACTAGGGTTCCTAGGGAATCTCAATGCGTCTTTGCAAAAGTGTTGGACACTACTTGCAAACATATAAAAGTTCATATTTTATTCAATTTCAAAACAAATGCCTAATTTGTCTTTCATATGATGGATTCTAAGGTTATGATTATTTACACCTCGGGGAGTGATTTAATCCAAAACACTTAAGTTCATCAATGACACAAATTAGAGACTTTCGAGCCATTGGATGGCGTGAATCGATTGTCTGGTTGGCTCCCTCATATTTTATGAGAGATAGGGCTTCAATTGCATGATAATATCGCTGGTTAGAAAACTTCGATTTTTCACTTACGATTTATCACGTTTTGACATTGAGATAATTTTGAATGGGAAATTTGAATGAGACTCAATTATTGGGAATAATTGAATTTGCCCAAAGTTCAAAGAAGATGTGAAGAACGGGGTTGCTTCATCTTCAAGTATTAATGATATAGACATTAAACTTCACAAATTCTACTTCTTGGGTATTGGATGCCAAATGTGGTTCTCACATTTTTATGTGGAGGAACTACATAGAAGTATAAGTTTGGTGAATAGAGATGTCGATCTACGGGCAAGAAATGGAGCGAAGGTCGCTGCATTAGCCGTATGATCATATGATGTTGTTTTGCCTTAGGGCCTTGTTTGAGTATTATAACTATGTAATTTCGTACCTTCAATAAACAATGAATATTGGTTCAGTATTAGATACTGATGGATTAGTTTTTCACTATTAAATAGTTTGGTAACTATTTTAATTGTGAATTATTCTTTGTTTTGGTACGATTATTATATTGTTTATGTATACTTTAAACTTGACAAATCATATATATCATTAAGACCAAAGGCCAAATCGAATAAGTATCGATGAGACATAACTGAAACATTGTTGATTAGATCAAATCAAAATCTAAACATGTAACGAAACTTCTTTTAGAAGGAATTTTAGAATCATTTGACTTGGAGTCATTTGATACATGTGAATGATGTGTGATTGAAAAGATAACAATGTCATCTTTCTTGGAGAAAGGAGAACATGTGAGTAATTAGGGATGATACATACTGATGTATGTGGAACCTATTAGTTCACAAGCACATGAAGGTTATGTTTCGGAAAAGAGAAAACAAACTATATTAGATATAGTTCGACCATTCGATGAGAGGTCTAAATGAACTACTGGTCTCTTTTGGGAACACACAATTCTAGACTTCAACTTATACACTGAATAGGAAGCTGTCAAAAGCTGTTGATAAGACACCATACTAGGTATGGAAAGGGAGGGTCCCTAAATTGTTTTCATCAAAATTTGAGGTTCTAAAAGCTTCTCTGACGAGATTTATCTCTATAGAGCTTGAACTCAAATGGGATAAAAGTTTCTTTATGGTATCCATAAGAAACTCGAGGGTACAACTTCTACGATCTATCTGAGAACAATATTTTGTTGCTCGAGATAGTGATTTTCTTGAAAAGAGTTATCTTTCCTAGAAATTCAGTGGGAGCTCGGTTGTCTTGAACGAGGTTCAAGTGAAACAACTAACGATGAATACTCAAGACTGGGTTGAGAGTATTCTTATGGTTTTGGAAGCCGTACCAGCCCTCGTAGGTCCGAAAGGCATAAATCTATCTCTATTATTCAAATACTTAGATATTGTGACCAATGAGAGATATGAATTCATGCTTTTGGAAAGCGGTGAACCTTCGACCTAATTCCAAGCTATGACGAGTCCAGCTACTGAAAATTGGCATGGTGCCATGAAATCTGAGATGATATCAATATCTGATAATCAAGTTTGGAACTTGATATATTTGCATCACAGGGTTAGACCCAATGAATGCTAATAGATCTTTAAGATCTAAACAGACATATGGAAAACCTAGGGTTTTCAAAGCAAGGTTGATGGTAAAAGTTTTATTCACGAGGTGGATTATGGAAAAACTTTCACCAATTGCTTTGATTAAATCATTCAGATTATCTTAGCCATTACTACTCATCTTGATAATGAGTTATGGTAATATTAGATGTTAAAACTAACTTCTTGAATTGGATTCTAGAAGAGGCTGTGTTTTAACACAGCCAAAGAGTTTTATCGATCTTAATAAGGCTGAGAAATTATGCAAGCTTATAGTTCTATTTATGGAATAAAGAATGCATATCGGAGTAGCAATCTTCAGTTCAATGAATCCATACCGGGATTTGGATTTCAGAGGAACTCGGAAGAGTCTTTTTTTACAAGAAGATCAGTGGGAGTTACGTTGTATTAATTGTGTTGTATGTCGGTGACATACTCCTTATTGGAAACACTGTTTCTATGCTTAATTCTATTAAAGAATGGCTTGGGAATTGTTTTTCAATGAAGGATCTTGGAGAAGCACAGTACATATTGGGCATCAAGATCTGTCGGAACAGATCGAAAATGATGTTTGGGCTTAGTCAAGTGACCTATATTGATAAGGTACTTGATAAGTTCAGAATGAAAGACGCCAAAAAGGGTCTCATTCCAATTACTCATGGCACATCTCTTAGCAAGATTCAAGGCCCTACAGGGACTTGATGAGCAAAAGAGGATGGAAAACATTCCTTATGCTTCGGCAATGGGGTCTATAATGTACGCCATGATATGTACACGACCGGACGTATCGTATGCTTTGAGCATGACGAGTCAGTTTCAAGGAAATCCAGGTGAGGCGCGTTAGACTGCGACCAAGAATATTCTTATGTACCTTAGATGGACTAAAGAATATTTTGTTGTCTTTGGAAGACAAAAAGAGTTGATATTAACAACCTGATTGAATGCTAACTTCAAAACAGACTAAGATAATTTCCGATTTTAATCTGGTTATATCTTTTGTCTGGTTAGAGGTGATATTTGCTGGAATAGTTCCATGCAATGCAATATAGCTGATTAAACTACAAAAGCTGAGCACAGTATTGCATTGGATGCAGTAATGTTGACAGTTAGGATTTGAAAGTTCTTGAATGAACTAGGTGGCATAACTAGCTCAGCCCATCCGATAGTTCTCTATTTATAGTAGAGTTATCGCGCAAGCCAATGAGCTAGGAAGCACCACAAGTCTAAAACTGGTGCTCAGGAAGTTCCACATTATCTGGGAGATAATTTTGTGGAGACATCGAGATAATAAAGTTGCAACTTTTGATAAGGTTGCAAACCCGCTTTCTAAACCTCTCCAGCAGTTTAAGCTTGAGACTTTCACGACTGCAATAGATATCAGACATCTTAGAGATGGGTTGTGATTTCTATTACTGTATTAGATACTTTTGGAGATTTGGTAAGCATTCACTCATATGTATAATACATAATTCTTCATATAAATATGGTTTAATTTATATGAATTGTCCAAATGATTAAGTTATATCAATTGGGTTATGAGGTCGACTTACCGCATAATGAAGTCCCAATGGTTGAACTGATATACTTGAATCATATAGCTGTTCCTGGTTCGTATAATCGAGTACGGACAAACCGATAATACAAAGAACTAGATTGTAATGTGTACTATAGCGCCGCTTCATGGGCTAGTGATGTGGGACATCAAGTACAATTACATAGATATTAGCTGGGAGCTAATGATCGAACAGACCCGACTGGAATAGTATTTAAGATTTCGAGTCATAATACTATTTCATTGACTGTCGAGCAATTTCCTCTGACCTGAGTAGTCCAGAGTGATTCCATTGTGAAATGATGTACTTTGATACAAGTAAACGCCTTTCGTAAAAGGAGGTTATAAAACTTGTTATTGGGTATATCAGGAAGCAAGTGGGAGAGCTTGGATTGACAAGATGGGATTGTCCTCCATTTTATAATGGGATACATGTCTTACCGGCCACTTGGAGAGTCGAGACTGTGGAAAATACGTGGCCACGTCCAGATTCGTATCATAGTGATAAATCTGGTTTTACAGTCTGTCTCAAAGTCCAAGAAAGGTTTGAACCGATTGAGGATGACTCGAGTCTTGCCTCAAGTTCAAACTTAGACATAAAGTGACAACAGGAAGTTGGCAGCACACTGGCTCTGAAGGCCAAGTGGGAGATTGTTGGGATATGTCCTTCGATCCTACGTGTGCAATCGATGAAGTCATAAGGTCGTCTATGGATGTTAAATGATTATTTGATAATATTATATTGTTGGGAACAATATAATATTGATCAATAAATCATACCTACAGGGTCACACACGGACTCAAAGATGATGTACAATGCTTGATAAATATATTGATTTAGAATAAATATTTACGTGGAATTAATTAACATGCATGGGATGCATGGCTTGCATGGATGCATGTCACATAGTGTGACATGGCATGCCACACAAGCAAGTGGGACCACATACAATGCATAGTGGCATGTGTATGTGGCATGACCTTTCACCTCCTTTGTAACCCCTTTGCATGATTATGGTGCATTATGATGCCCATTATGTTGTAGGTTACAAAGGGGTGTAATGGTATGCATAATGATGCACTTATATGGATGAAAATCAGATTTTCATCATATAATAGGATCAGCCACGAAATTTCACTCAAATAGAGAGAAAAGAGATGATCTTGGAGATTCATTCTCAAGCAAGCAAGGTGTTCATTATCCGGGTTCGTGTGCAACACGTAGAGGCCGGGCCAATTGTGCGGCTTCCACATCCGGACGATCTAAAGGAGTGACGAGGTCATTCACAAGGAGAGCTTCAAGAGGCTGATCCATTTGAGGTGGTTCAATCGACTCAACACCACCTCAACGACATTAACCAAAGTCAACGATCACCAAAAGTAAGTAATCGTTGAACCTTATATATATATATATATTGGATGTGTATATATATATGTTTATATGTGTTCTTATACACATTAAGTGTGCACTAAGATCATGGCATGGTAAATCTATCGCTTTACACGCTTCCGCACACACGGTATATCGATCGGATCGGTATATCGGTACCTTCAAAAATACGTGCCGATAGTAGTGTTCCTCGAGATCGACTCGGGCGTGTTGTTTCGGCAACTAGTTCGACTATAAATTTAATTGATTTCGCCGCTATAAAACGACTTATCAATTTGGCGCCGTTGCCGGGGAACACTTTAGGCACTAGTATTAGTGTTGGAGTGTTTGCAACTTTCTTTTTTTTCTTTTTCTCTTTTTTGATATGAGTATTATTTTTCCCAGCGGTGTGTTTAATGTTTTTGTCAAGTGTTTGTGTTAGCAGTGATTAATACATATAACAACTATCCGTGGGAGTTCACAAGGCTTCAGACGAACACTTACTACGAGCCTTCCCAATATGACGCGACAACACATTTTGGCTCTCAGTCTCAGGCATACAATCCGGAGTAGGATACTCAATCGAGCTATCATTTTGATCCACCTCACCAACAATGACCTCAACAACAATGGACTCCTCAGAACATGGTGTACCTTCCACAATATTCAATGCAACTAGAGCCGCCATACAAGCCCTCATTGTATGACGTTTTCCAGGATTTCATGAAGACGACTCAACAGCTCATGAAAGTAAATGAAGCGGGGATGGCCAAAAATGTTGAAGCAGAAGATGATTCAATTGCTCTAGGGGAGAGAGTTCATATGTTTACAAGCCCAGAGCAACAACAATGGCCTCCTCCGAATATGGTGCACCCTTCACCATATTCGATGCAACCAGAGTCGTCATATAAACCATCTTTGGAGGACACTTTCCATGATTTCATGCAGATGGCTCAACAAGCCATGAAATCAAACGAAGCGGCAGTAAAAGCTAATGAAGTTAGATTGGCAGAAAGCGTCGAAGCGGAAGCAAGGTCTAAGCTCATAGGAGAGATGATCGATAAGATGTGCAATAAAAGCGAGTGGGTACACGAGGATGAAAATCTCCAAAGTGACTACGAAGATGATGAAGTAGAACCGAATGAGGTCGAGTCCAAAGTGGAGCATATGTACGTCAATGAACTAAATTTGGAGGGAGATGATGAAGAAGAGACAATTGAGAGTATAGTGTTGGAGGATATTACACGAAAAGTGTCGCATCAAGACGAAGACCCATACAAGTTGTCAATTCCACTCCCTAAAGAACTAGAGCAAGAGACATTGAGTTTCAATATAGTAGTCGACAATCATGAGGTAGTGCATTTACAAGAAGAGGAGTCATCGATGCTAGATTGTTGGAAATCGATCACCCGGAATTGTCGTAGAACCGATTCCGATCGACGTCCCGGAAACCACGACCGAACAGCCCGAGGCATCGCGGAGGAGCAGCCCGATCGAGCCCTAGCCACGGCCGAAGCCGCAGCCGCTCGATCGCTCCAGCCGCGAGCGATCGCCGCCGCCTAGGCGGGCGTGGGCTGCCCAGCCGAGGGCTCCCTCGGTGATCCGTCCAGCCGGGTCGATCTAGCCTTGGCGGTCCGGCGATCCACGATCGCCACCTCCCGACTCGTCCCGGTTTCGATCCCCGCTTATCGGATCTTGTTTTTCGATAATATTTCAATAAACATGAATTAAATAGCGGAAATATTTAATTCACCTTTTGATTCGTTGTGCGGAGAAACGAGATCTTATTGAAGACCTTGAGACCTTCCCACGTATTCCTTGCACTCGTTCAAACGTCGGGTGGGCGACGATCCTCCGAACTCTATGGATCTCCTTCTCTACTTTCTCTCTCTAGAATTGTGATCTTCAAGTTATGAGAATAGAGAAGACCATGTAGTGCTTTTATAGGCTACGTAGGGGATCTTAAGGAGGTGGAATATTGGGCTTCCAATATTAATGATTAAATTGAGCCCAAGCCCAAATTTATTAATCCATTAATATTAATTATATTTATTTTCCACTATATAAATATAATTGCACTCCCAATATTATACCATATTATATCAAATAATATTATCTCTCCGGTAGTATTATTTATTCCGTGCGTTTAAGATAGAAATGTCAATGAATAAATTAAATTTATTGCTAATTAATTTATTCATATCTTGTATCCGAGACTAGTATCATTCAACTTTAATTATTATGCGGAACAAATCCACCTGCAGGGTTTACATAATAATTCCTTATGAACTCATCTCGGGGACATTATCAACCCTTATCGGGACACACTTTCCCGTCAAGAATTCGTGGCATGTCATATATAAAATATAGTGACCCAAATTTACCGGTAATTGACCCAATGTTCAAATCGGTCAATTCCTTTGGAAAATCAATGTCACTCATATTAGATATACACACCCGCAATAGTATCGGGGATTAAGAATAAAATACACTGAGATTTAAATCAATTATCAAAGGCAATCCTAATTGATAAATCTCAAGCGATCCACCCAATACACCAAGTGTATAAGTATGATAAAATAATCAAGACAAATTATTTTCTCTCTCATACTACGACTATACCGATGGATTTGGTCAGTGTCCATCTAGGTCGTGAGAAACTGTTCGATTATATAAGAGTAACCGATAGTATGATCTTTCGTGTGACGATGCACACCATACTAACTACAACGTCTAGGACTATAATTTGCATATATTTAATTATAAATAATTAAACGCAAATAATTGTTTATTTATTTAAATAGATTAATGGCAATGGATCGGGAGTTCATATCACTTAAATCTAGACATTAAGTATACAACTCCATCAATCTCCCACTTAAACTAAGGTCTAGTCATTTCCTCCAAACTCCTGACTCCCATACTCTTCACGTGCTTAATATGCACTTCCAAGAAGTGCCTTGTGACAGAGCAATCTAGATTGTCGTTCTGAAGTTATCTTGGTGACTACACCGTCGTCTCCCCTGACGATGACTCGTATCATGTGGTACTTGCGCTCTATGTGTTATCTTACACTTATGGACTTGTGACTTCTTATAGTTTTCCATTGCACCGCTATATACATAGCCTTTGGTAAACTAAGAATCACATCTAAGTCCCAGAGGTTATCCCGGAGCAACACCAGAACTTCCGCTGCCTCTGAGGCCGCTATTCTTGGTTACCCATGGCAGAGTCCGAAAAGCATCGTGCTTATCACTCTTCCATTTAAAGCTCCACCTCCTTTAATATTGAAACACATAGCCTGATATCGACTTACACCGGTCCTATTAGAAATCTTAGAAAATTTAATCCAAAGGAAAAATTCGTCTGCTCCGTAATTTAGAACATAGTCTCCAGTACTTCGAAAGTACTTTAAATGTTCACTACAGCAGTCGAATATTCCTTTCCAGGATTACCTTGATATCCTCCCACTATGCTAACCGCATAGCCGATATCAGGTTCTCGTTTTTAACATTGCATTTATTAAGCTTTCCACACTCAAAGTGTAGGAAACCGCTTTAATTGCTTCTATCTCATTTTGTGTTCCAAAACACATTTCCTTAGATAGATGCATTCCGTATCTGAAAGGTAACGACCCTTTCTCGGAATCTTGCATGTTAAAACGAACCATAATCATATCTATGTAAGATGTCCAGGAGAAGTACAATGTTCTTTTCTAGAGATCCTAGATCTCAAGAACATGTCCAACTTCTTCCTACATCTTTCATATCGATTTATCTAGACAACCATCATTTTATGTCTGACAACATCTTTACATTGTTGCCAATGATAAGAATGTTATCTACATAAAACCCGAGAAACACCACCTTGTTTCCATCACGTTTCCAATACCCTTGATTCGTCTTTGCCTTTGATGAATCCATTAAATGGACTATCTCATCAGTTCGCAAGTTCCATGATCTTTAAGCTTTCCTTCAATCCATGAATGGATTGACTAAGCTTGTACTCTAAATGATCTTTGCCTCTTAGCAATAATTCTTTATTGCTCTCCAAGAAGGCACATTTAGATCTAGTACCGCCTCTATGTAGATCCAGGGATTGATTTCATGTATACTAGGTCCAGAGTTCAAAAATCTCCTAGTCATATGAATATCTCCGGTTGTTAAACAACCTCCCACTACAATGGCATTCCAGTGTATTAACAGTAATAACAGTAGGTGCAGTTAGTGGTGTACCGCTACTCGGTTCGGCTGGTTCTAAGTCTTAATCGTTTTCTCTCTTTTTAGAAGTATCACGTCATTTTGGGCTTGTGGTTCATCTAATAGTCTTCCTCTAAGAACCGGGCGTTAGAACTTATAACGTCCTTCTAGTTCATAGTACTATTGAACACACATCTTTTGTTCTTCCAGGATATTCTACAACCGCATTTGAATGCGCTGTTGTTTCCAAGACATATCCATGAAACATAGGTAGTTCCGTATAACTCATGCTTTTACTATTTCTATAAGAGTTCAATTTCTTGTTTCCGACACACCATTTCTACAGAGAACTGTATGGTGTAGTCACTTGGGATCCAATCCCAAACTCTGATCACATCAGAGTCAATCAATTACAATACTTGTCCGGATCTTATATCTTATATCCATAAAGGATTGCTTAGTCGTATTATCCTCCAAATTAGATTCTTAGGTCGGAAGGTCCACTCCTTCAACTTAATTGATCAAACTATCAATTTTCGACCTTTGAACTCTTATTTGAATAAATATGAGTTAGCATATTTAATAAAGAAATCTCTTATTAGTAAAACGAGTTATATAAAACGGTTCGTTGCATCGTGGTGGACTCATGATTCATCATTTATATATTGCTAGCTAATGTACCAAAATAGATAATATCATTATTTCTTCTTATAACCATCAAATGATTAAAAGAAATAAAATATCAATTCATTAAAATTTAGAAATCCAGAACAAAGTTCTTTCTAAAATAAAAGGGTACATAAAGCAATTATCTTAAAATGAAATCCTATATTTGTCCTCCAATGCAACAGCTGCTTCCTTCACAGCATTGCCCACATAGACTACGATCTTTTCTTTTCTAAGTCGTCGGGTTTCCTGGAACCCTTGCATTTAGAATGCACATACCGTCAGTGGTTCCATATCTACAAACCAGGTTCTGGTAGATAATACCACTGACTATGTTTTAGGACTAAAGAAATTTTGTACCTTCTTTGAGAGGATAATCAGACTTCCAGTACCCAGACTGTTTGTATCGAGAACACTTGCCTCTTGGCTTTCTCGTCCCATCTCGTGGTCTAAGCAACTTAGGACCACTGGGTTTCTTTGCTTGCTTTTCCTTTCCCCCGATTTTACCCTTAGGTTCGAAACCTTTGGCTTTGGCTACAAGAGCTTGCGATATCCTTCTCAACTCGTCCAAAAGGTCAATCATCTAAAAAACGTGTTTAAGCGTTTTCTCGAAGCGACTGGCCTTTATGAGTATCCTCATCGCTTCTTGTCTAGCCGCCTATGTCATGTCTAAACACCAACTTGAGTTTGTAACATGATATCATAATCAGTGGTCATTGCATAAGCATTTTCCCACTTCTTAAAATCAGTTTATTCCTCATCAGTTGAGACATTGATAGGCTCGGGAGGACAAAGCTTACTGAGTACAAACTTGTACTCTTCAACAATTTGGGCAATGTCCAGATTTCTATTCCAACCATTACATTCAGGGACCAGTGAGTTTAAAATCCTTAAGTATCACAGAAAGTGGGTTCAAAGCCATTTCCTAATCTATGAGCACATATAAAAACAAACAATTGATTTAATCTCCGATATTATCTCCCTCAAATAATATCATTAAATCACTAATCACATCTAAAATCCCATCAGATATGGCAAGCCACGTGGTGTGGATGTTTACCTACCCAAATGATTTAGCAATTAGATTTGCTTCGGTCATACATCACTTATAGCGTAACTTCGTGGGGAAGAATACTATAATGCGTATCTAAGTGTAAACCATTACTCAGTACTAAAGTAAATCGTTTGGAACCGCTACATCACCGCAAGCCACGTGGTGTGGACGTTTACGATGATTTCACAATTCTTCACAATTCCTTATAACTGTATACATCAATTAATCCAAAATCTGTTAGTATAGCAAGCCACGTGGTGTGGACGTTTACTACACCAAGAGACTTTTATAATTGACTCCCAATTACTTGATCCATTCGATCTTTGTAAATCAAGACGCGGAGAATCATAAGTGGAACTCGAAGTTTCTAACCAGTGATTCACCATGCGAACAACCCTATCTCTCATAAAATGAGGGAGCCGAGCAGACAATCGATCTAGTCATAAAATGACACGAAAGTCTCTAATTTGTGTCATCCACATGACCAAGTGGCTTTGGCTCCATTCCACTCCCCGGGGTGAGAATGAGTCGACTTGAAATCAGTTTCAGAAAGACAAATTAGGCATTGTTTGATAAACTTAATCAATGTTTCTTGTAAAAGGAATTACAAGAATTCTCCTCCAATGACTTGTCTATACGAACTTCAAAAGTCCATAAAAGTCACCAAGAGAACAACAGTGGAGACCATGGCATTGTTTCCAATCCCTCTCCCACTTAGCTTTTTACAATAAGGGATACGTTATCTAATGCATAATTAAATACACATAAGCATAATAACAAACATACATTTCATGCAAGTACGTACACAAATAATCAAATAATTGTTCAAGTAAAATTATTTCTCGACTATTCGTACCTTGATGAATTCCTACATGCTTGTCTTGAGTCTTCATTCTACGTCTTGAATACTTTGCCGAGCGACGGAAAAATTCATTGATTTTCATATTTAATTTTATTTTAAATAAAATCCAAGATTTCCAATTCAAAATAAATTTGAATTAATCTAATGATTTTAAATAAAATACTCCAATTAAATAAAATCAATTCCATTGATTTCCATATTTAATTCTATTTTAAATAAAATCCAAGATTTCCAATTCAAAATAAATTTGAATTAATCTATTGATTTTAAATAAAATACTTAAATTAAATAAAATCAATTTTATTAAAATCCATTGATCTCCATATTTAATTTTATTCTAAATAAAATCCAAGATTTCCAATTCAAAATAAATTTGAATTAATCTAATGATTTTAAATAAAATACTTAAATTAAATAAAATCAATATTTTTAATAATTTCTCAATCCTATTTAAATTAGATCTCAAGAATTCTAATCAAAATCGAATTTTGATTCTTCTTAAGACTTCTAATCCAAGTACTATAGGATATATAGAGAAACTGGGATTTTCTTTCCTAATTTCAATCTCCATCGAATTCCATTATTTAATTCCATAATTAAGAAATCTAATTCAAATAAAATTTGAATTAATTCCAAAATTAAATTAAATAAAATTAGAAAAATTAAATTATTTCCGGAAAGATCGGATTTACCGAGACGAACCGAGTATCAGTCGATCGAGCCTTGAGCACGACCAACCATCACCATGCGTGAATCAATTAATTGGCACCGTGCATGCAAATGCATGTAAACCATTAATTTCATGCCTACGCACATGCAGCACACAAGCCATGCAAAACAGTGTCGGCCGACACCCTCTGCAAATTCACCCAGCAGCTTGCGATCGTCTTCTTCGGCGAACCTGTGCACCCAGCCCTGGTCGATTTCCGGCACGGCGTCACCACTGACGGCCCATCCATCGACCCGCTGCGATCATGTGGCCCCACTGCACGAGCAGCCCGCGATCGAGTCGAAGGTACTCGCCGTTCGATCGATCACGCCGGCGCCCGTCTGGAGCTTCGCCGGAGCAGCGTGCGTGCAGCTGCGACTCGCTGGACTTCCGTCGACTTCCGGCGAACCATCCCACGATGGTGAACGCCAAGTCGACGAGCCCGTACGTCCAGCCGCTGCCTTCGATGTCCGAGCGTGAAGCTGTCCGCGAGCAACGAGCACAACTGCCGGCTGCCGGCGAACCACCGCCACTGGTGGCACACGCCGACACGCCCAGTTGTGTTCAGCCCACGTCCAGCAGCTCGCACAGCTCGTGCCTCCAGCTACCTTCCCGGCAGCCCGCACCGAGCCCACGAACGATCGATCCGGTTCGATTATTCCGAAAACCCTCGATTTAATTTTTCCGTCGTTCACGATTCATACGAGAGAGAGAAACAAAGACGTAGAACAATATATATAGCACAATAATTTAATAAATTAAATTAATCTATGGCTATAAATATCGAGAATCGATTATCGAAACAATTAACGAAAAACGTAACCGTACGCTCTGATACCAATTGTTGGAAATCGATCACCCGGAATCGTCGTAGAACCGATTCCGATCGACGTCCCGGAAACCACGACCGAACAGCCCGAGGCATCGCGGAGGAGCAGCCCGATCGAGCCCTAGCCACGGCCGAAGCCGCAGTCGCTCGATCGCTCCAGCCGCGAGCGATCGCCGCCGCCTAGACGGGCGTGGGCTGCCCAGCCGAGGGCTCCCTCGGTGATCCGTCCAGCCGGGTCGATCTAGCCTTGGCGGTCCGGCGATCCACGATCGCCACCTCCCGACTCGTCCCAGTTTCGATCCCCGTTTATCGGATCTTGTTTTTCGATAATATTTCAATAAACATGAATTAAATAGCGGAAATATTTAATTCACCTTTTGATTCGTTGTGCGGAGAAACGAGATCTTATTGAAGACCTTGAGACCTTCCCACGTATTCCTTGCACTCGTTCGAACGTCGGGTGGGCGACGATCCTCCGAACTCTATGGATCTCCTTCTCTACTTTCTCTCTCTAGAATTGTGATTCAAGTTATGAGAATAGAGAAGACCATATAGTGCTTTTATATGCGATGAAATTGTGATCTTCAAGTTATAAGAATAGAGAAGACCATATAGTGCTTTTAAGGAGATGGAATATTGGGCTTACAATATTAATGATTAAATTGAGCCCAAACCCAAATCTATTAATCCATTAATATTAATTATATTTATTTTCCACTATATAAATATAATTGCACTCCCAATATTATACCATATTATATCAAATAATATTATCTCTCCGGTAGTATTATTTATTCCGTGCGTTTAAGATAGAAATGTCCATGAATAAATTAAATTTATTGCTAATTAATTTATTCATCTCTTGTATCCGAGACTAGTACCATTCAACTTTAATTATTATGCGGAACAAATCCACCTGCAGGGTTTACATAATAATTCCTTATGAACTCATCTCGGGGACATTATCAACCCTTATCGGGACACACTTTCCCGTCAAGAATTCACGGCATGTCATATATAAAATATAGTGACCCAACTTTACCGGTAATTGACCCAATGTTCAAATCGGTCAATTCCTTTGGAAAATCAAATTCACTCATATTAATTATATACACACCCTCAATAGTATCGGGGATTAAGAATAAAATACACTGAGATTTAAATCAATTATCAAAGGCAATCCTAATTGATAAATCTCAAGCGATCCGCCCAATACACCAAGTGTACAAGTATGATAAAATAATCAAGACAAATTATTTTCTCTCTCATACTACGACTATACCGATGGATTGGTCCGTGTCCATCTAGGTCGTGAGCAACTGTTCGATTATATACGAGTAACCGATAGTATGATCTTCCGTGTGACGACGCACACCATACTAACTACAACGTATATAATCTAGGACTATAATTTGCATATATTTAATTATAAATAATTAAACGCAAATAATTGTTTATTTATTTAAATAGATTAATGGCAATGGATCGGGAGTTCATATCACTTAAATCTAGACATTAAGTATACAACTCCATCATAGATATCTCTCTTGAGTCTCAAATCTCAAATATCGATGACACAAGAGTTGAGGGAAAGGAGGTTGAGGATGTAGTTCCCAAGCGTACATGTATGATCAAATCACCCTCTTCCTCCCCGAGTTGTCAGGTACATAAAAAGATAGAGCTTCCTCGTTCCTCACTTGAGATGGTCGATCTTATTTAAGTTGAGGAGTCGAGAGTTCTTCGTGCTCACCACCCACCCAAACCACACGATCCAGGTATTTTCAAATTTAATTTTGCTTTGGGTGGGGATAAAACATCTTCTGTTAAGGTTGATTACAATGAAGTTATTAATTCTTTTGATGTCTACATCATAAATTGTCTTTACATTTATGCTATTGATCTTTTGGTCGAGATGGTGTTCTTGCAGAAAAGTAGCTCGATATTCTTATTTCTCGGTGTTCAAGCCAAGCGAAACGAGCATGTTGAAGATAGTATGGAGATGATTGAGATACTCAAAATCGATAAAGAAAAAGAATCACCTCCACCAAAATTAGAGCTAAAGGGATTGTCGAAGCAATGGAAATATGTCTAATAGATGACGAGGAGCACGCCTGCCATGCTTCCCGGTACAACGAGATTATGGGCGTACTTCGAGGGCCACATTACCCATTATCCCAGCCATGAGGATAGGCCGTAACTTCTTACGGCCTAAGTTCGTGTATTTTTCTTTTTCTTTTGTGTGTGTGAGAGTTTTTTGTGTTTCGTTGTTTATTTTTGTTATGTGTGAGCATGCTTTTGAATTGATTGATTTTCCCATGATTTGTCGTGTCAGTTAACCATGTGGACATGGTTTCGTACTAAGTGTGGGGGGAGTTTTATTGATTTTGATGCATGCTCGGGTTTAGTTCTTGTTTTGTCCTTTGTGTGTCTATGTGTTTGCCTAATCGCTTTACGACGCTTCTCGAAATTATGGATAAATCTTTGGTGCTTTTATGTTGGATGTGAATAGCTTTGACCCCTTGTGTAGCTACTTTGATGTGATGGTGAGTTTTATGCATATCGACTTCTCCTTGTCCAATTGCCCTTGTGAGATTTTGAGCCTATCTAGCTTTCTTCTATGTGCGTAATACTTCGTTGTCTATTTGAGCTTCTTTTTCTTTCTTATTCTATATTATGTGCGCCCGTATGAACTAGAGATAGCTAGGCCGTGCTTCGGTTGTGTTTGAGACTTGATATCATAACTTGCTTCATTCTCTTATTATTTCAAAACTCTTGTTTATTACTCGTCTTTTCATTTAATTTATTAGTATTAGTTTAAAAAAAACCAACCAACTATGCATTATGCTATTTCTATTTCTCATTCTCGTTGCAAACAAATAAACAAAAATACGTGCCGATAGTAGTGTTCCTCGAGATCGACTCAGGCGTGTTGTTTCGGCAACTAGTTCGACTATAAATTTAATTGATTTCGCCGCTATAAAACGACTTATCAAGTTCGACCTATTTATTGTTTCTTTTTGAACTTGAACAAGATTGTGAATATCGTTGGTGCTTCTTCTAAACGCCATACCGAACTACAATCTGCTCAAGCTATTGAAATTGCAGAAAAGGTAGCTACAAAAGAACGTGAAACAGGGAGAGGAGCTAATCAAATGGGTAGTTTGCATCGTCCGGGAGATACTCGTTGGGGTTCTCATTTTGCCTCCACATGTAGTTTAATTGATATGTATGGTGCGGTGATTATTGTACTTCAGTATATGTCGGATGAAGGTTCTTCTTACGACACAAGTGGTGAAGCTTAAAGTTGTCGGATGGTAATGCAATCTTTTGATTTTGTATTCATCCTACACTTGATGAATAAAATTTTGGGAATTTCATATATGCTTTGTCGATCGTTGGAGCAAAAGTCTCTTGATATATTAAATGCAATGAATCTTGTCCCAAACACTAAATCTTTGCTTAAATTGTTGAGAGATGAAGGTTATGACTGCCATTTAGCACATGTGACATCAGTTTGCCGAGAACATAACATCATACAATATGAATGACTATTATGAAAGGGGCACTGGGCGTTCATGTCAACAAGTGGACGTTATCACATTTGATCACCATTATTGGTTTGATGTCTTCAACAGTGTTATTGATATCCAGTTGAGTGTAACCAATTGTAGATTCAAACATGAGACGATGGAGCTTTAAGATTTAGGGGGATGTATTCAATTAAGAGTCTATAGGATTTTAATGGACTTTTAAAGTTTATGTGTATTCAATCCGGATTTTTAAAAGTCCATTAAAATCCGGAAGTATTCAATTAGGATTTTAAAAAGTCTTAAAAAATCTGTAGGTATTCAAAAGTTATGGATTATAATAGATTTTAAAAGTTTATGGATTTTGATAGATTCTTTTTATAAAATATAACTAAAATTGACTTTTCGAAATCTATTATAATTAATAGAGATTTCGATGGACTTCTTTACAACACGAAAACTCAAATAAGAAAAATAAAAATAAAACAGTTGTTAGTCATTTAACAATAGTTACACAAATCACTCTATTAAAAGTTTTATTTGAGAAAATTGATCTTATCATATTTTCGTTAAAAATAATTATATATACATGATATTAAAAATAAATTATTTAGTGATAAAAATAAAAATTATAAAAATTAGAATAATAATTTATTTATTTTGTTTTCTAAATAAATTGATTTTTTTTATATAAAAGTATGTTCATATACATTTGAATATAGTTGATATTTATGAAAATTTACGTAAATAATATATTTTACAATTCTTTAAAATCTATGAAAATCAATATAAAATCAATAATAAAATCGGTCAAACTCTCCATAAAATCTATAAATTTTCAAAATAAAAAAATCCTATAAAATAATACACCCTCCTAATTCATGGAGATTGGAGAGCGAGTATTGCTAGTGTGTGGGAAATGAGGCTCATGCATTACAATAATGTAAATGAAAATGAGAATAATAATGATGAATAATAATATTTATTTATTTTTGAACAAAGGCATTTTTTAATAAATAATAATATTTATTTATTTTTGAACAATTTGGATTTTTTTTTAAATATTTAAGATTTTTATATATATAAAAGTTTATATAAATTTAAGTAAAACAATTAAAAAAATTATATTACAATCACGTGATGTTTATGAAAATCTATCAAAATCAATGGAAAAAAGTCAGTCAAACTATACGTACACTTCGTGAATTTAGAAAATCTATAAAAATCTATAGACTTTTAAAAGTCCAAAAAAATCAATCAAAATTCCAGTTGAATACACTCTTCTTAGTGTTTATCTTAGATCCCAAAGAGAACTTTTCAAGTTATTTGATGAAGATCTTGTCTATAAGCTTAATTACAAAATTCATATGCTATTATTACAAGAGTGATTCACAGCTTGTTTTGACACTTCCAGTTACCACTGCGACGACTGAACGAGCATTTACAGCTATGAAGTATGTCAAGATTATTCTTCGAAACAAAATGGAGGGTGATTACTTATCAGATATTCTTGTAGTTTATATTGAAATAGAATTGTTTGATGACATTGATCCTGATTCTATTATCGATGAGTTTTATCGAATAAAAAATCGCAAGGTGCAACTCATATAATTTTATTTTTTTACTTTTAGTATTAATAATATTTTGATAGTCAGCCCGTGTTATTTTTTAATCCTGGCACGCCATTGGGTATTGTTAATAAGTAATGTATTTTTTATTTAAGATTTATTGTAAGATATTTTTATATATAATGGCCTTGTGCTATATATATATTAATTATTATTTGATTTAAATTATTAATATTATTTTATTTGGTATGCGAAACAGTGCAGCGTTTCACTTGTGTTTTTATCAGATTAAGAATCTGATATATATGAAACGGTGCAAACGAAACGGTGATAGAACGTTTCATCTTCCATCAATTTATGAATCTGGTCCTCTCTCCCCTTATAAAAGCCCGATAGATTTTCTTCTATCAAGATCAAGATTGATTATAAACATCATTAATAAAATCATTATAATCTAAGGGATTAGCGAAAGGCAGGAGATAGAAATCGATTCTTCCTACAAGAAAACAACATCAAGATGAAGGACTATTGCTGTTCAATGTAAGTTCCGATTCCATCAATATTAAATATATGATTGTGAGATTCCTGAAGTTCAAGGTCTTTAATAATATGTATAAACTTACATGTGGTATCAGAGCCTGCGTTTTATGAACTCATGATTTTCCAATTATGATTTTAATATTTATTGCAAAGAATTATTTATGTGTTCTGATAGATTGTTAAAATTTAAAATCTGAACATTATTACTTCAATAAGTTAGCGCCAATAAAATTATTTTTTTATTCTGCACTGATTATTTATATGTTCAATAAGTTAGCGCGAATAAAATTATTTTTATTCTGCACTGGTTATTTATATGTTCAATAAGTTAGCGCGTTATTTATATGTTCAATAACTTAGCGCGAATAAAATTATTTTTATTTTGCACTGGTTATTTGTTTTGCATATATATTATGGATTTTTTTTATGTATGCTTATTTGCACTACGAGTAATGTATCGGTATATTAATACTTATTTGTATTAGCGTGAATTTTATGAACAGCCAAAATTATGTTAATAAAATCGTCAAAATTATGTTAATAAAATCATAATTCCGCTGCGTTTATTCTGTAAAATAAAATTAAGATATTATTTTAGAATATCGTTAATTAATTTGATATGATTTAGTGAGATTATCGAAATATGTTGTCATAATTTATTTGTATTTTTATGAACGGTAATAATATGTGTCCTTTTATATAATCAATTAAATTCATATAATATAAATGTGCTATGGGACCAACATAATATCGATTTTGAAATGTTTGAGCATAACTTATGTTATAAATTAATGTAATTGTGTGCTTTATATATATAGATATTATACTCAGTATATGTGTAATGATAAATGTATATGATAATTATGTTTGACATAAGCTTTGTAAATAATAAATAATGAATTGAATTAATGACAATATTGTGATTGTGATATTTATGGGTGATGCGATTATGTTTTGTCGCATCTATTGGAAAATTTAAGTATTTCCTAAATAATTACATTTTGAATAATTGTATTTGAAATAATGTGCTAAATAGTTTTGATCACTACTAAAGTGAATATGAAATTATTTTGAAAATACATAATATATTATTTAGACTTCTATAAATTAAGATAAGTTGTTAATCACCAAGGTGAGTAAACTAGTATGTTGTTATAGATTTCAAATAAATGAAATTCACACTATTATTTACGTTGCCTTCTATATATTATGAATAATTTGTTAGTCACCAAAGTGGCCAAATTAGAATGTCAATATAGATGTCAAATTAATGAAAGTCATATTAATTATTTTGATATCTATAAATTAAGAATTAATTCGTTTCACCAAAGTGGCCGAATTAGGATGTGGTTTCATAGATGTCAATATAATTATAAATTCAATTACTCATGATTATTTGATGCTATAATCGAAATGACATTATGGTTAAATATTGAGTATATTGAAGTTCGTTGATTAGTAAATGTTAAGGATCAACCCAAAGCTAGATCGATTAATTTATAATCAAGAACATGATCATGGTTAATTGATATATTTTATTAAATTTGTTTGTATATCCAAAGATAACAAACTTATTTAGTTAAAGTATATATAATTACCAATTATGAGAAACCAATATTTTGGTATCAATTAACGTTTAATGTTGTACCTTGGAGGATCACCCAAAGGAGAACTCCAATGTACACTTATAGTTATTTCAAATCTAAATTATTGTCTCAAAGTCTTAATGAATCAATCATATCTTCCAATAGTGGATATGTGTTCCTACGTACCCATAATCGTTGCTGGTAATATATACCTTAACCATCATAAAGATTGATGGTTCTCGTGGCATATATGAGCATCATTGCCATGTCAAACATTTGTGACAAGATTAAAAGTTTTTTGGATGAATGATAATTGTTCTGTGATTACAAACCGTTCCAAACAAACTATAATTCCATGAAAGGTAAATGAAATGTGAATGAAGATTCATAGAAATCATTCTCCTAATCTCTTTCAAGGAGTTTGTAAGAAAGTCGGAATAAATCAATGAAAGAGCAAAGACCATTGAATGTTAATGAGTCTTCTTTCCCAAACCACGTAAAAGAATAATGTATGGTGATTTATTTCTGATTGCACCACTATGTTTCTAATATGATGCAATGATTCTTTATGATACGAGTCATGAATTCAAATGAAAATTGTTTTAATGAGAAATCGAGTCAGAAATCCAGCTAAGGTTACTGGACATATATATCGTCTAATTTTAGATATCAAACACCATTTAGATTTGTTTAAAACTCTTCATGCACCTTCCGCGCATTGTAATTTATTATTACATGCGAGAATTGTGTTCGTTGGATACTAAATGGTTCAAATTGTTTTAAACATATCTTATTATGGATTATGGTGTTCTTAATGGTGAAATCAATAAATTTGAAACTCGATAATGATCTCTTAAAATTCATTTCACTATGCATCATAATATTAGTAATAATGTGGTTAAATTAATGAAATTATATTTTCATGTAGCATAAAAGTTGAAAAGTTTAGTAAATAATGAAATCCTTTTGGATATAAAGTTTTACTAATCTGAATATTTGAGTTGTTTATATAATGTAAAACAAACACTCAAAGAATTGAGCCACAAGAAGTAAAGTACTCCTTGAAATTATGCACACCAATATAAACTAGTTTTCTTATATTTCTCTTATTTTGTGAACAAGTTTTTATGAGTCTTATTGATTATTTTCACATTATGATAATCTATCTATTAAGTACAAGTCTCAATTGATAAATGCCCCCGTGGTATTTATTAAAGTGTATGAAAGGCAATTGAATATAAAAGTGAAAATTATGAATCTCATATCAACTTCTAATTTTATGAGAAATATATTATAGACGTTAACTTATTTACCAAAATACTGAAAAGTTGTGACATGTGTTTATGCTCTATGTTATGTACATCACAACAAAATAGTATTATAGAAAGACATAAAAGTACACGCTTGACTATAGTTAGAAGTATGATCAATAATTCTCCACAACCCATTTTGTGAATAAACATTCTTACAAATGTCATAACGTACTTAAACAAGGTTCCTAATAAGACAGTTCATTAAATTATTTTGAACTATAAACTGGTAGGATCAAACCTAGTTTAAGACATTGTATGTTTAATGTCGTTTGACAAGAGTAAGAACTTGTGATCCACAATAGAAAATTTTGAATTAAGAATAATTAATGATTTGTTCATTATGAAAATTCAATGGGTATGTGTTTTTTATTGTTCTAACTATAATTCAAAATTATGGAAACTGAAAACTTTAGGTTCGTTAAGACTGTAAAGTCAGTGGGAGTCATGAACCACGTAAGTAGAACTTTAAGAGATTGTAGCGCAAATTTTTTTTTAAACTCTTACTAAAATTCTTGTTCTAAAATGTTGAATAGTCAAACATTTTGTAAGAACAAAAACTAATCATAAAGTGAACCACAATAATGTTAATGAACCTATTGTGATAATCTCAAGAGAAAAATGAGATTTGATATTTCTAATGTTTATGTAGTATATCTTAATTATGTTTCAGTTTCATTTTCACATGTATGTTAAGTTATAATTCAATTGATTGGATAAATGCCATGGAAGATAAGTTAAAATCCAAGGCACATAAGGAAGTTTTGGACTTGTTGAATTGCCATAAGATTTGAAAAAATAGTCGAGTGTAAATGTTTTGTCCTAAAATGAAAAAACTCGACTCACATGGCAATATCAAATGACACAAGCCCTAACTTGTTGCCAATGATTTTTTACTTAGAAAATGGTATTTATGAAAAAGAGATAAAGGTTCTATATAATTATTATGATTTTGGTGACTCGTTATGATTTAGAGCAACACCAAATATATGTGAAAATTGTTTTTCTAAAAGTTAATTAATGAAAGAGTTTATATGGATTAACCTTAAAGTTATTCCATAGAATTAATGTAAAATGTGGTGTGTAAACTTATGAAAGCAATATACATATTTAAACGTATTTCTCATCAATGATATTTAAGGTTCAAATATCATTAATGATTTTTTCAGTGGGAGTATGTTTATTTTTGATTCAGTATGTTGACGATATCTTGCTCACAATTAATGATCTTAATTCATTATATGAAATCAATATTAGTTTTTTTTGAAATTAAGAAATTTGAAATGAAAGATATAAGTGAGATAACTTATGTGATTGAAATATAAATATTTCGGTATATATCACAATAATCTTATGGTTATCTCATAAAGTTCTAGAGAAAATTAGAATGAAAAATGGTCATCAAATGATGTTCCAATTCGGAAGGGAAATAAGTTTGATCTTATAATGAATTAGAACACATATAAAGTACTGATGCATTTGTAATGAACTAAGGATTTAATGCCTATGGTTGAAAATTATGATTGATTGTTTTAGATTCGAATTATGTTATTTGTTCTTAGTAGCTATTTGAACAAATTATTAAAAGTGTAAGACAATTCATCATTATTGAATAGACTTTAAAATTAAGTTGAATTTGTGACATACCTTGAGGTCACAATTCAAGAATGGTTGTAGATATTTATTTCAGGATTTGAATTAGTCGACCTTATTGTCAAATCGCTGAAAATTATTGTATTTTGCAACAGTCTTCTTTTATGAAACGTCAAGTATTCCAATAATGCTATATAGAATATGATGTACCTTGTCGTTAAAGAAGAAGTTCAGAAACAAAAGTGTCGATTCAGCATATTAATACAAATCTTATGATTCAATACTCAAACTTAATGGTTGTTTGACATTTATTGATCACGTCGAAAGAATAGACATTATGATTATAACTCAACAAATATTATGCTTTATGTATTCAACACCCGAGCTCTATTATATAAAGTTTTTGAAACTAATCGAAATCTTGTTTGTCAGGTATGTATACATTAATGTTGACATTAAGATACAAGATTAAGTCTATTAATTTTTAGACAGTTATGCGGACCATTACGAACAATAAAGTGCTTGAGTAGAAAACTAATATTGTGGTACATGGAAGGAACTATATCGATTAAATGATATAGAACCGCTATGACTCGTTTTAGTATATACTTAATTATGAAATTATGAATACCAATGTAATTAATGATTATGTTGTGCACATTATAATTTAAATCATGTATGTATATTTTACCACTCGGCCAAGTGGGAGAATGTAAGATATTTTTATATATAATGGCCTTGTGCTATATATATATTAATTATTATTTGATTTAAATTATTAATATTATTTTATTTGGTATGCGAAACAGTGCAGCGTTTCACTTGTGTTTTTATCAGATTAAGAATCTGATATATATGAAACGGTGCAAACGAAACGGTGATAGAACGTTTCATCTTCCATCAATTTATGAATCTGGTCCTCTCTCCCCTTATAAAAGCCCGATAGATTTTCTTCTATCAAGATCAAGATTGATTATAAACATCATTAATAAAATCATTATAATCTAAGGGATTAGCGAAAGGCAGGAGATAGAAATCGATTCTTCCTACAAGAAAACAACATCAAGATGAAGGACTATTGCTGTTCAATGTAAGTTCCGATTCCATCAATATTAAATATATGATTGTGAGATTCCTGAAGTTCAAGGTCTTTAATAATATGTATAAACTTACATTTATATCAATATAAATGTATATAATTATATAAAATAAATATCAATTTTTCTATTTTTCCCTCTATAAAATGAGTTCAATAACCATAATGTTTCATTCACAATCACATATCTTCCGATTTCTCTTTTATTTATAATATATTTTTATATTTTTATTATATTATATTGTGGATCACATTTCTCCTAATTATTTTTCAAAATCTCCTATCTACTACAACTCTCAATCTTATCCTAGTTTTCAGTCTTTTAAGGATGAAAACTATCATAATTCTCAAGACTATTCAAATTCTCAATTTTCACCAAATTTGAACCAATTCCTATCCATGAACAAGTTCAAATATCACAAAATCCTATCCATGAACAAGTTTAAACATCATCACAAAATCTCTCACAAAATTTGTTTGAGATAAATATAAAATTACTTGGCAAGCAATTTTCAATTAATTATTTAATATATTTATATACAAATAATATTTTACACATTTTTAATATAATACAAATTCAATAAATAATTTATAAATAAAATTAAAATGAGAAATTGAATGAATGGTATATTGTTGATAAAAAGTGAAAAAATAAAAAGTTATATAAATAATTTAACGAGTGAAAGAGAGTAAAATAAATTTTATATTGAAAAGTTGGATCAATAATCATAGAGTGATGATGGCGATAAAGTCGACATATTCGTAAAATAAATTTTATATTGAAAAGTTGGATCAATAATCATAGAGTGATGATGGCGATAAAGTCGACATATTCTATACGATAAGAGTAGAAAAAAACAACAAAACCCTGCAACACCAGTGCTGGTGGTGCGTTGCTACACAGCAAGTTCCTCAAATTATGTCAAAAAAAAGTGCAAATACAAATTGGAGCTCAAATATATTTACACCCCAACACACAAGCATCTAGACATTGTCTCTCAGAAACCTGTAACCTGGTACTACCATCTCTAAAGGAGCTGAAAGTATCTCTGCATTTGTTGGTGCCTCGCAGGAACTCATTTCCGATAATAGGAAGGAAACAAACAAATAGGCTTTAACGATAGGAGCTAACGACAATGTTTGATATTCAGAATGGCATTTCTTCCTCGTCCATTTATACATGGACAATATATTGTTGGCAGTGATGTATCCAACAATTGCAAATTTAATACTTAGAAACAAGAAACGTGGTGGGCATATACATTAGTGGACTTTCTCAGGAATGGTTGAGAGAACCTGTTTCAGTTTTTCGTATGTCATAAAGACGATACCCACACTCGGCACAACCTTGTAATACTCCGGCAAAATTCCTCTATACAAGCCACGCAAACCTTCTGTCCTCATTATATGCTTCAATGTACCAAAGATACCTGTTTTATACACACGAGCTCTACCACCAACTCCTTCCAACTGCATTCTCCTCCTCACTAGATCCAAGGGATATGCTACTGAAAAAATATAAATATATATTAGCCCTCAAACAGTTTTTGCTTATAAAAACGAAATGGTTAACAAATGATTCATGAATAATATGGAATTTAGATTACTGGAACCAGAAGTTTCATTCCCAAATAGTCAAAAAAACATCACTGGATAATGAATATTAAAAATGTACTCTCAAATTGTAATATCAACCAGTACAACATAAAAGACAGGAATATGAGCCGTGATTGCTTAAAAACGCTGCTGAAAGAAAGAATTTCTATGGCATGTTTATTGTTCACTATGCTACTCTCGCTAACATTTTTTAAGTCGTTTCAGCTCTCCAACTTTGTTTGTGGTTTCATCTATTTCTTGAAATATAATTTCTTTTCACTGCATTTGTTCTTGATATGAAAAGTAATACAGTAGAAAAGTTAATAGAAAAACTGAACCACTGCACCAAAATGTGACTGTAATCAGGGAGCGATTGCAAAATGTGACTGTAATCAGGGAGCGATTGCAAAATGTGACTGTAATCAGGGAGCGATTGCAAGAGCCTGTTTGAGAAGCATACCTCAATGAGGACACACCTCCCAAAATCGGGTAACTGCAAAACTTGGCTCACCTGAAACAAGCCACCTAATAGTGGATCCAACTGCATATTGGAGAGCCAAGCCATCGACAAATATCAACTTCTCCAACCAAAAATCCATATAAGAGCATGAAGCTTATTTTGTGAATAACAATCAAACCTAACACATTCTTCAGTTTCTTACTAACCACTTTCATAGTGCGAAATTAACATGTGTGAACCTCAAGCTCTAGGATAGGAGTCAATCTGATTAGATTCTTAACTGAAAAGCCTGCATCCTCAACTTGCCTCTGCATCAAAAGCATTGAATACAGCTACAGGCATTCAGATCTTCCATTATATTTATGTTACATATTAGGCATTTTTGCTATGTTTTACTCATATTCATGGACGGTAAAAAGGAATGATTAAGACATCCAACAAATATAGAAGAATCAGGATTCATAAAAATTAAATTTAGGCTAAGAGTTTTTGTTAGGCATCACATCACAGTCAGTGAAGGTAGCAAAAATGGAGAGGGAGAGAGAATGGGAACATTTCCGAATAATAATTAAGTGGAGAAAATTCTACGACAAACATTGTTGTTCACAAATTCAATTTAAAATGACAGTAAGCGTGTTGTCAACTACTCTCCATTATAAAGCACATCAATTCCGTTGTGAAAACACACACTCAATGTAATTTCTACTTGATCCTAATTTCAAATTTCAATTATTGGGAAATTGGAATCTTTGGGCATAGAAATTCAAAATATAGAAGTAAAAGTTTAAATGATTATACTGTAATTGGATGGCTCACCTGTTGATGCAGCTATTCCTGAAAGACTCCCACATGCCAAACTGACCAAAACAGTTGAGTCTTCAGGTCTGAAATCAAGATATGAAAGCAAGCACTTGAATTTTTCGAAGTCATTTACTAATCCTTAATTAGAAATAGTATTTCTAAGCCCAATAACAAGATGCATATTATATGATGGATCCTTACCTATGAAAATGCCAATAAGATCTTGCAGTGTCATACACAGAAAAGCTAATGGCCAAATTTGGGCCAACACCCTGCATTGATGTGCCTCATATCAATAAGATAACAAATAGAGTGAAGAGTTATACAATATCTGAAGCCATAGCATTGAAAATTAAGTTATACCAATAGAGTTGCACCAAGTCCTTTATAGAGGCCATATATCCCTTCTTCCTTGCTAATGGTATTAAATGCATGCCATATCCCTCTGTAGTAGATAACATTTGTCTGCATAATCAAAGGGCATTTTAATCAGATTATCAATAGTAACTGACACTAGTTCTTCATGAGGAAGGGGATGAGTCATGACATCACTTAACAAGATAGAAAGTAAAAGGAAGAACGGTAGCTATTTATGGTTCGTTGTATAGAGAGTTAAGAGGAATCACAATTACTCCCTGTAGCTAGTTGCTAACGGCCGCAAGCTACTTCAGAAAGATTTTACATTTTAGTCAACATAGAATTTCACTAACACATCATTCCTTTCTTTCAAGGAGTCCCTAATACCTGTGTATTTAGCCAGGTTCGAACCTCGTCTGCTATCGTTTTTCACCCCATTCTACATCACCCTAAATCCAAGTGAGTCTAAAGCGCAAGACACATTTTTGTCATGAAAATATAATTGTGAATATTAGTTAGAGGTACTGAATTAACTAAGAACTGTCGCGCAAAGAGATTGTTCTGAAGGGAAAGTTGGGTAAAGGAATTTATAGAGATGACACATTTATAGAAATTTAGACAATGCATAATGCTTTGATGAGAAAGTTGGGGGCAGGAGTGTCAACAAAAAGAGTCAATCCACTCCACCTCTCAGCAGAAACAAATAAAGGCAGACGGAAAAATTAACAGTCTTTTAAGCTGGGTACCACTTAAAGTCAGCTACAAACCTATGTGCCCAAAACTTTATGAATCACTTCTCCACTTCAAACCCAAGTGAATACGAAGATTGAAATTTTGGAAGAGACAAATCACGACACATTGAGAAAACCATAATTAGATTTTGTGTGCCAAGTACATGAAAAAGTTAATGATTCACAGCCTCATCAATCTCAGAGATTGATGTACAATCTGCCTATGACCTAAGAATCAAAATCAACAAAATAAAACATGAATATATATAAACACACACACACACACATACACGACCATAATTATTACTATTAGCATGAGAAAACCCTTGCAACACTTCAACTATTTATTTACCTGTGCTGTGAGACGTGTCCTCACAAGATCCAAGGGATATGTAACAGAAGCAGCAGTTACTCCAGCCAAACCACCACCAATCAGTCGTATGCAAAGGTCTGCACTGATATTATCCCCTTGGCTTTCAACACCTAAAGTAACTTGTAAAAGCTGAGACAAGAAGTTTAGTAATTTTAGTAAATTACAAAATTTTCAAACCCAAGCAGAGCACCAGGTAAATATTGTTTTCGCAATAATTTCATATTAGAACAAGTATACCAACATTTTTGTACTTTTCAAATGCATAGAAGCTGATGGAAGAATAGGGAAGGCGATGAGCGATTGTAACCAAATTTCCCTTCCAAAATGCTCTCACTCCTTCTTCTCTTACAATTCTTGATGCTTCACGCCATATACTAGCCTTTTCCAGGCTAGAAACACAGGAGTGCATCCCCTGAACCTAAAAAAATGAAGAAACTTTGTGATATGCGCTGTGCACACAAAATAACAAAAATGATAGAATTTTTTAAAGATCTAAAGCTACTACTGCATGTAGGCTACAAAGGTCAGTACCAAAAGACCAAAAATTAAGGAAAATGTAACATTAGAAATAGAAGGAAATGAGGGGATTACAGTACCATTTAAGATAGATTTTCTGCTGTCAGAATTGATTAACTCATCTGAAGAGTAAAAATAAGTATTATATCTGGAAAAGGATAGGGTTTACAAATTCCCAGGTGGGCTATGAAACTAGAAATTTCTTGCTCAAACAAGGAACATTCACTTTCCAATATAAAATATGATGTACTATGCATCCTTTGATATACAGAACCAAAGTGCTTATCGAACGTAACTCTGCATCAGCAAAGAATAGGCTAATCAACAGAAACACATGATAGTTATCCAAAGTAGCTGGGCACAGTTAGATAAATAAGCTAATGATAAAGTTGATGAAAATAAAATAAAAATTATATAGCGTCTATTTATGAATGTTTTACTTATAGAGTTCCAAAGTACTCACAAATTAAAGGATTGCAGTCTCAGATCCTCAGGATCAACATAACACTTTGCATATCAACTTCCTATGCCCCTTAAGGTCATCCTATATACTGTATATATATATATATATATATATATATATATATATATATATATATATATATATATATATATATATATATATATAAGCTCAAAACCTCTACAAGACAATAGCCTCCAGAACCAGGTAAGTTCATCCCATCCACAATTATCATGACGCGTCTAATTAATCAAAGTTAAGCATAAATTACCTAGGTGTCAGTAAAATAACCAAGTAATATGAACATCAAAATGGGTTTGGTCCATATGGCATACACTTATTGAACCTGTACACATGAAACAAGATACTCCCTCAGTCCCAGAGAAACAGGAGTACAGGACCACTTCCTTCACGAAGTACAAAGGAGAGGGTCCTATTTCTCTGGGACGAAGAGAGTACTTTGTTCATTGTTTTGATAACATTTAGATTTTCATAATCCATTTCCATTGGGATAAGTTGGATGTGTAAATAGGAATCTAGGATGAGTGAATATTAGGATAAGAACATCTAAGAGAATGAGAAAAAAGAAGTAATGCCAAGATGAGTAGCAAGTAGCATTACAATAGAAGTGGCAGTTTGTGTTACGATGATAAACTAAGGTTAGCAATGATAGTGGATAGGCAAAAGACTTTGCGGGTTTGGGTTGGAATAAATTTACACGACAAATAAATAATCCAGGTTGGGTTGCCCGTACGACAACCTGATCAACCTATTTAACACATTTAGTTGTACAATTGACATGCCTATTTCCTAATTTGTGATGCTTTAGTTGGTTATATGATGCCAAACAAATTATTGAATACTCCTTCTGTAAAATGTGTTAATGCAGGTATTCACACCCCTACATGACTACATAAAAACCATAAACAGGAAACCACGTGAATTGAAGAAATTGTGGAACAAAAGGATTATGAAAACAAAGGCCAGGGGTAAAACGTTCATACATCTCAAAAACTTTTTTATTTAGTTTTATAAAATGTTCATACATCTCAACAACAACAAGAGAAGGGATAAAACGAACCCTCCTTTTTCTTATCCCTTTTACTTATCACACAAATTAACCAAACAAACACCACAACTAATTAATTCCTCTCACCAATGAAATAAATAAATCAAAAATGATTTCACACAATTCAATTAGCAGAGATTGTAACCTGGAGATAGTAGTCACCTGAAATAGAATTGTGAGGCGGGCCAAGGGAGCCGTGCAAGTCTTGCTCACGGCTCCGGCGACCCCACCGGCGATAAGCTGAGAAGCAGTCCCGATTTGGTTCTGACGCCGCTGCTCCACTGCCAACGGCGGCGGAGTATTCAATGTCCCTCCTTCCACCACCACTCCCACCCTCGCTTCCGACTGCATTTTACCACTACGTGTGACAGTAAGAAAAAGAAAACTATACTGAGATTCGGATTCTGAGACTGGCTGTTTATTCTGTGCAAGCAGCTCACGAGTTGCTTCGGATTTGGTATGCAAGACGAAGGTAGGTCGAAACGCGCTGGGCGTCGACGTATACAACGACCACGCGTAACGTTGTAAGTCGGTTCACTCCGCCGACTATTGATCAATTTCTATTCGATAATTTAGTTACTTTCAATTTATAATTGTAACTTCTCAAATATGTCCGTCCAATATTTTGATCAAAACCCTACGGTACAGTACAGTACAGTATATGTTATGTTTTGTCTCATACTTAATTTTTAGAGTGATATTTTGACTACAATATTTTGATCAATACTCTACTGTATATAAGAGCTACTCTTGTTCTAAAAAGCGCTAGGCGCTAGTCGGGCGGTGACTAGGGGCTTAGCGCCTAGAAGGATTAATTGGGGACTAGTCGGGGATTAATTGTTTTACATTTTTATATTTAATTAATTAATATTATATTTTAAAAATATTTTTATGCATAATAAATCAATATTTTGAACAAAATAATCAATAAATAATCTAAATATAGTAATAATCACATGTTTAACATAGTAAAATAATAAAAATAGTTTGTAAATTTAAAATTTTAGATCATTTTCATTATATATTTAATATTTTTTTTCAAATTTTGGTCTTGTACCTCAAAATTTATCATAACATCATTTATTTTATTTGATTTATCAAAATTTGCATCTAATTGATTATTCAGTTAAATCTGCTCGAGAACCGTCTAAGTAAGTAAAGATGAAATTAATTGAACTTAGGCGGTCCAAAGCGGATTTAGGCGGGTCCAGGCGGGTTTAGGCGGGGCTTAAGCGGGTTAGGGGCCTAGAGCCTAAAATCGAGGCGGTCGAGTACAGCCTAGGGCCTAGGCGGGGATTAATTGGAGCTAGGCGGGGATTTTTAGAACAGTGCTTACAAAGGGTATGTTATTTTTCATAACCAAAATTGATTTTATACTTCTTAACTTATCTAATATGTTTTGGCTGGTTACCAATATCTATAGACTTTTGGAGTTCTTATAAAATGCATTTTATTGGTATTAATAGCATATTTAATTCTTTTAAACAATTTTTGAGCATTTACAAAAATACTTAAAATGTTAAATAGATCTTATTTAGTAGACATGTGATACGAACAATTGAAATTCAAGATTCACTACTCGTGCATTTCCAATTCAAAGAGAACCATGACTCGTCGAACACACGAACATCACCTTATACTAGTCACAACGTAAGGAACTTCACACTCCTAGCAACCACCCCAATCTAAATCCTAGTGTACATGAACGTTGTTTTTCGAGACTATATATCTAGCTCTATATACCACTATACAAAAATACAAAGCTTTATCAAAAATTCACAAAATCAACCCCTCTTTTTTTATAGGCAAACACAAAGTCGATCTTATAGGTAGTACTCATCTGTCTCGGACTAATGGGCATGTGGTCAACTTTGATCGACAACATATGTCCATTAGTCCGGAACAGAGGGAGTATAACTTAATTTGAACAACAAGTTGATTTCCTGTTATTGTAGTTGGTTGAGTCCCCGACCTTGATGGAGACCCCCCGCCCGGGAAGGGGGGCGGCGGCCTCCTGCGTGGCCAACGCCTTCCGGCTGACTATCTGATAAATGTCCAACAAAACAGTGTGGAATGCCTTGTCGACGTTGAGCGCCTCGAGGGCTGACGTCTCGAGGAACGAGAGGCCTTCCTTCTCGGAGAAGGTTCGGGCGTCCCCCTTAGCCACCACGCGGAGGTGGTTGAGGTCGGACTTGTTCCCGCAAAGCATGATCACGATGTTGGAGTCTGCGTGGTCCCTTAGCTCCCTCAGCCACCGCTGCACGTTCTCGAACGTCTGCCGCTTCGTGATGTCGTACACGATCAGCGCCCCCACGGCCCCGCGGTAGTACGCGCTCGTGATGGCCCGGTAACGCTCTTGCCCCGCCGTGTCCCATATCTGAGCCTTCACTGTTTTACCTTCAACCTGCAGCAGCAGGATATCGTTAGGTGAAAAAGTAATAATATTAATGTAAATAAATTAATATTGGAAAGCATTGTACGTGTAATTCACATGATCAGAACATATGTGTTAAATAGTTTGCATAAAAAATTTTGTGCATTAATTAAGAAAGAATAGTTTTTTACGTTTTAAATAATAAAAAGTAAGAATATAATAAGTGTTGTTGCGTAAGTAATAAATGAGTTATGTGAAAAAGTAATTATATTAATGTAAATAGATGAGTATTGAAATGATAAAATTATAAAAAAAACTTTCATTTATGAGTGTGTAAACTTTTATGAATCGACTAAAAAGGAAAGTGTGCAAATTTTTTAAAATCGAAAGAAGTATATAATGTTGGAGATGGAAAAGGGATGACCTGGAGAGTCCTCGTTGCGAATTCAACACCGATGGTGGATTTCGACTCCAAGCAGAACTCGTTGCGGGTAAATCTTGATAGAATATTTGATTTCCCCACGCCCGAGTCTCCGATCAAGACAATCTTGAATAGGTAATCATACTCGTGATCCACCTTATACGCCATTGTATATATTGATTCGTCGTTTTCTTGATCTCCCTCTGCGTGTCAATCTGAACTTTTTATTATACATAAGAATAAACTATTTTCATTCGATCATTACCAAACAGAAGGGTATCACGATGCATGTCAGCTCATCTTCATGAGACATGTTAATTAATTAGCCAAGAAACAACAAATAAAAAGAAGTTTTGTTGAAAATGAAGAAAACAAATACATTACATGTCTGGACAAACTGAATCACCTATAAAACAGGTAATGTATAATATAAATGGCCATTTCGTAGCAAAAACTAAGCCCTATATATAGTGGTAGCACCCTTAATTGGGTTGCTTTTGCATGAATTTAACTTTTAAGGTTATAATTTTGAATGATCGATTATGCATACAGAATTGTACGTCGTCATATATATCAACTCCTCGTTTTAAGATCAAAAGGAGACAATTACTTCTAATTTATTCGAACTTTAAAATGAATTTGTTTGATTCAAAATTGAATACTGTACAAGTAAATTTCAATTATTTTATATATTTTGAATTCAAAAATTCTACAATCTCTTTTTATGTTACACACTACATAATATTAACGTGAGAAAAATTAACATATAAAGGGCATTTGGTCTAGTGGTATGATTCTCGCTTAGGGTGCGAGAGGTCCTGAGTTCAATTCTCGGAATGCCCCATTATTTGTTGTATGTTTTTTCTTGGCCTTTTCTTTGTTAACTATGATGGGAATTTTATCCACTTATAGTATCATTTCAATTTTTTCACAAATTTGAGTGGTCGGCCTATAACTTCAAATATACTATAGCAGTTTATTGGAGTAGTTGAACTGTTTTATAATAATAATGAGCACATTTTCTTCTTTCTTTCAACAACACCACAATGTTGTACTACATTTTATTTCCAAACAAAGTTAACAGTTAACACAATAATACTCAGACCTTGATCATCTTGATGTCTTGGATCAGGCGCTCCAAATCCGCAGCCGAAGACCCATCCTCCTTCACGCTGGCCTCTGCCAACTCAGCCAAGCCACGCGCCCGTTCCAAGAACTCGTCTTTCCTCGTCTCCATGACCTCCCTCACCATCCTCCCAACAACACCTCTCTCACACCTATCCTTCATATCCAACCCCACCTTCCAAACCTCCTCCACAAACCTACTGTTCACCTGCTGGTCAACGGTGTACGGCAAACAGACCATCGGCTTCCCCTCCACCACACTCTCCAGAGTCGAGTTCCACCCGCTGTGCGTCAAAAACCCCCCCACCGCCGGATGCCCCAAAACCATCTCCTGCGGGGCCCACCTCACAATGAATCCCCTCTCCAAAGACAGCTGCTGTTCCACTTCCACAACATCATCGTCCTCATCGATAATCGAACCGGGCCTCCGGACCCACAGGAACCTCGACCCGCTCTCGACCAGCCCGTGCCAAATCTCGACCAGCTGCTCCCTTGTCATGACAGCGAGGCTGCCGATGCTGACGTAGACGACGGACCGCGGGGGCTGAGAGTCGAGCCAGGAGAGGCAGGTCCTGTCTTCTTCCCAGATGCTGTTGGAGATAATGGCGGTGGGGCCCAGCTTGGATCGGAGGTGGGAGTGGAGCGGGCCCACGGCGTAGGTGTTGGGACAGGTGGCGCGGAAGTGGGAGAGGACCGTGGACTCGAGGTGGTGGAAGGTGTTGAAGATGAGGCCGTGGGCTAAGGGGATGTGGCTGGCCTCCTTCAGGACGAGCTTGATGATCGTGTCGTTGTGGATGTCGCTGCTGCGGCAGAAGCTCGGGAGGTCGCGCCGCCGGAGGATGCCTTCCATACCGGGCACGTTCACGATCATCTCGTCTAGGTTGTCGTCTGTTTTATCGCACACAATTATGGGGTTGGTTAGTTAGTTAGTTAGTTATAAGTTGTTGAAACAAGCTAGGAATCAAGCATCAAGCAAATGAGCAGTAAAAACAGCTTTTTTTATTTTATTTTTATTTTATGTCGCCCTACACTACACACTCTTGCATTCTCTTGTGGTTAATATATAGTAGCATCGATCTTTTCTAGTTGTGTTTTCATCGATGATCGATGTCAAGGGACATGACACGACTTCAACACAAGTGATAATATCACAAATCGTCTTTTATATAGCTCGATTCCATATTTAGTCTTTTAAATTTATAAAAAAAAAACAATTTTCGTCATTTTTTACGATTTTTTAGTTGAATTTCGCATTCTCTAGTGTTTTTTCTTATTTACTAATTCAATTAAACAAGTGTCGCACAAATATAAAAAAATATAAATGTATTTTGTTTTTTAAATCATGTTTTGGTGACAATTCATGAATTAACTTTAAAAAAAGTCAGAACACTAGAGTGAGCTATAGAGTACACTTTGGATACAACACCAATCGAAATTCCTGTAAAAATGTTAAATATGAAGAAATTCAATTTTTCGAGTTAATGTGGAATTGACCAATGTTATAGCACGTTTTATGATATTATATAAAGAAAAAAAAACAATGAACAATTGAAGATCCAAAACAAGGCAAAATAACCCAAGTAATGTAACGATATCGATCTCTCTACCGGAAAACAGAGGAGTGAGTTGGTTGGCAATTTGTTTACCTTTGAAAGGCAAATTGAATGTAATTTTGTTTCTTAAATCAAAAAAGATAATTTGAAATTGACTTATGTTATAAGACATTTTATGATATTATCCCAATTAGAAACGACTTCCTATCCAAGTGGTGTAACGAAATCAATCTCTCCACCGGAAAACAGAGTTTTTCGTCTAAGATATCCTTGAAAAAACAGAGAGGAGTACGTGAGTTGTGGTTTGTAATTTGTTTACCTTTGAAAGGAAGCTCCCCTGCCTCAATGAGCTTGGGCACGCAAAGATAAGCCCACAATCCGCACGGACTAATGGTGTCGAAGTAGAAGAGCGGCACACCGATCTCGGCCGCCACGTCAACAGCAAAAGTGAAGATCCCGTCGGCTATGATGCAAGTCACGGGGCAGTCGGAGTCGGGCCCGTAGGCCCCACCGCGGCCGACCATCTCCCGGATGATCGGGACGGTGACGTCATCGATGGATTCGAGGAGGGCCGGGATCTGGTCCCCCGTCCGCGGGCAGTCTTCGGGCAGCCCGTCGGGGACAGTGTGGAAACGGAAGAGGTCGGGGTACTCGCCGGCCAAGGTCCGGCGAGTGGGGAGGCGGCGCTGGATGTGGTGGGTGTTGAGGAAAGTGGTGCGGAGGCTGTGGAGGCAGAGGAGTTGGGCGAGCTTGAGCATAGAGTTGACGGGGCCCTGGAGGGGTAAGGGGAATATGAGCACATGAGGAGAGAGCTTTTTTGTTTGATTAGACGACATGTTGGGTTTGGGTTGGGTTTGTGTGTGTCTTCTCTATGCGTGCTGCGTCTCTCTCTCTATCTTTCGTTTTTTTCGGTAAATAATATTAATAATAATAATAATAATTTCTCCTAACTTTTTGTGTTTGGCTTTTTTATAAGTGCTTATGTTTTGTGTTGGGCAACTTGATGTGAAAATACTATTTTGCCCTCCGGAAAAGGTGGGGTTTGCATGTGAATTTATTTTGTGGTTTTGCAATATTTAAATAATTTTTTTATTTTTATTTTTACTAAAAATTAAATGTGAAAATATATTACTACTAATGTACATGTTTAAGTTACAATTATGAGTATTTTAATGATTAAGAGTAAATTTTTAAAAATTGTTATTAAAGTAGATATCAAATTTAAAGATTATTTAAAGTGAAAATTTAAAGTAATTATTCAATTTTTAAGAATATTAAAATTGGGTTGAGAAATTAAAAAAATTGAAAATGAACAAGGACGAAAGTTCATTTTCAACTTTTCGTTTTTGTTCATTTTCAACTTTAATAACAAGGGCAAAATAAGTTATTTATCAAGGGTTGTTAGCTTAATTGATTGATTACTTGCATTGAATATTTGAGGTAGTTGGTTCTAATCTCAATACACTGAATGTTATTTTCTTGAAAATTCGCGATTTTTTTGAAAATTCGCGAGAAAAAAGGTGAGGCTACTTACAGTGACGTGATATAAAAGCTTTATTTTTTTAATGAAATGTTAATCATGGGTATGTTGCAATGCTAAGGATTCAAAAATTAATGTGATCGTGAAAGACAAAATTTTCTTTTAAAAAATTTAAAAGTCAAACTTGATTAGCTGTAGTCTTGTTGAAGAACAAATATTAGAATAGAGTATAATTCATTAATTATCTGTTACTTTTGACTTTTAAATATAAGTATAATAAGATGTTTGTTTGTTGTTGCACTAACAATATCTAATAAATTAAGATACGTATACTTTTATTGATTCTAATTAAATTTAATTGTTTTTATCCTTACATTCTAGTATCTGTTTGCATCGATTAAAAATAAATTAAGAGTAATTTAGAGAAAAAATTAAAATGAATTTATGATTTAAAAATAAGTAATCTAGTTTACTTCTCTAATAAAAAAGGTAATTAATTTATTGAGTATATATAATTTAATGTATATATATTAAATCTATTCATAATGTAGGTAAATTTTTCAAAATTGATTTGTTTATTTTGACTTTTGTATTTTACTCTTGATATTTTTCATTTATTATATAAATTATTATATAGTTATTGTTGAAAATCTTAATCGTTTTGAACACAGATTCTTGGAATCAATCACAGAACTCTTTTTTGGAAATATTTTTTGATTGCGATTTTTTTTTTCAAAATTCAAAAAACATCCGTAGCCGTTCTCGCATTCTCAAAATTCAGTTTGTATGTTCTTGAGCTTCAACCGAGGTAAAATCTTGTTATTCTTTTCAATTGATAATCTTGAATTTGAGAACAAATCGATGAAGCCGTAAGATATGTCGTGTGTTTATTTTCTGAAAGCACACTACCACGTTCGGCTAGACAAATCGAACAATCTATTGGAGATGAACTGTGGCCGCTTGTTGCAAATGTGTATCTCAAAAAGATCGTGGTTTAACACTTCAATGTTCTGTTTTTTTTTAGTTTTTATTTTGTTGTCATTAGCTCATGGCTCCCCAGTATTAACTAATTCAAAGTGGAATTTTTTGTTGAGGTCGATCGGGGTTCATTGTAATGGTGTTAAAATTTCGGCCCATGTCGTATATTATGGAACGGGATTTGCTAAGAGCAATCTGTATGAATCTCGGGGTTAGATTTTTGAGTTTATAATCATGTTGTATATCATGAACTGGGATGGCTAGCGTAGTGTATGAATCGTGTCTTAAGGTTTTTGAAACTTAACACAGTTTATATATAGATGTCTTGTCTTTGCAACTTCTTTGTGTACTGTATGAATTTTTCATAATATTCGTCTAGGTTAAACATCGAACCTTTTGTTGCAGGAACAATGGCTTGACGTACTCGTTTACAATCAATCCCGTCCCCACAATCGCGAAGCCAATTCAGATGGTTTCACAGACTGTCAACATCCAACCTCCAAAGACACAACGCCCAGCCGGGCGACCAAGACAAGTTAGGTTAAAGAACAGGAGCGAGATCAAACGGTTTATCAAGTGTAGTCGCTGTAAGAAATTCAAGAACCACAACAAAAAAACATGCAAAGAAGTTATCTAGTACGGAGTTTATCCAGTTATATTTCAAGTATTGTCCAATAAAGTCGTATTTGTAGGATGAATCTGTACTTGAACTTTGAAGCTTTCAACCGAGGTTGAATATGAATAAATCACAGACATGGTTTAAGATTCACATGGATCTATGTTCATTATTTCTGGTATTTTGTAATACATTTGTGGATTTGCATTTGTTGTCTTTTTAGTTTTTGTTGCCGTGGAGGATATTACTAAGACACTAGTGTTATAGTTACTTTTCCTTGTTGTGGATGAACAGTTAGCTAATCTCTGGCGTTTAGTTTGCGTTTTTTCCGACTGTGTTTAACAATGAGAAATGATGAGTTGAACTACTGTACAGTGTTTCTGGTACACATGAATATGTTGCTTCAATTCAGTTTACGGTGTTGATGAGTGAATAATTGTACAATAGGACCAACCGTGTGTATTTTATTTTGATATACCAGATTGAATTCAATGTGTCTCACTAGTAAATATTGCAATATAAAATAGGTTAATCAAGCTCTGGTGATGGTGTTGAACATTGTGACTGCATTTCTAACATAGATATGAAATCTATCTGTAATTTAAGTGTTATTTTCAAAAGAGCTGATTGGATGTTTGAATAGTACTGTGTTCTGAGTTTATTTGATAATGTTAAATCATGTGTTTAAACAGAATATGCTACATTAAGCGTAAAACCGCGATTACAATGCCTCTGTGTCCATGTAGTAAGATTTTGGCATTTATTTTTCAAACTCAACAGTACTGATTTTACGACAACCATTTGTTAGTGTTTTACTTCATGTCTGTTGTTTATAAGAGTCAACCCCATCATGTTACTCACGTTTTGTTTATATCAAACCCAACCTGCAACAACACTGATTTTACCACAAACATTTGTTAGTGTTTACTTCAGGTAACTCAAGTTTTGTTTATAACAAACCCAACCTGCGCATGCTCACTGATTCACAAAATAAACAAACCTGCCAAGTCAATCTCAGGAAAAGTAATTTCAAAATGTTTCAACCATGTAATCAATGTCAAAGTAACTTATCCGAATACTGAATGTAACTGGAATCTGTCATGAACTTCAACTAACGTAAAGAAGATAAACAAAACGACCTTGTTCGATAAACCAGCGGCCTACTTGTTATTGTTTGAAAAAAAAACAGCATAAAAGAGGTTTCTAACTAGCTGCCCTCCAACACTGTGAACTTCTTGCAAATCTCTTGATTAGATCAGCTCTGAATGTCATTGCTGCTGTCTCGTCAAATGTATCTCACGGATACCTTTCATATGCAAAATCGTCCATGTAGTGCATGACATAAACGCCGCAATCCAGTCTGCCAATATGACAAACTATTAGTATAACATTCAGACATTGTACATGATTCAATAAAAAGTAGTATATAGTTTTTGAACTTACGATCCGAAAGCCTGCTCGGGGACAAGATATTTCTTATCATACAATTTGAAATCGGTCTTGTAATTTTCCTTCACCCACTTTATAGTGAGTATTTCTCTCTCGTTCAAAGCATCCCGGTCCATCTGCAACGCAACATTCGAGCATTCACCCCTGTTCAGCTTTTTCCTCATGCCTGATTCCAGCATGATGTCGGCTTGGATCTCTACGCCACTCATCCACATATTTATCATTGCGACCTAAATGATTATAGTTAAATACCAAGAATCATGAGGTGATGTTTTGAACACTATCGTAATAACACGTAGTGTGTATGGACAATGTTATACACTTGCTAGCATTATAAAACTCAGTGAACAAGTAGCTTGGCTTACCATAACCGCGACCTCTTTTAAGCACTCCTCAGACCTTGATTGTCTTGACGACATGGAGTCATAATGGAAAAAACACTTAGTAACCGTATCGAAAGTTAACAGGGTGTAGTGAAATTTCCGTTTGTGGGTCAGTGGAATGAGTACTCATACAACGGCTCAAAAATAAAAGCATGCATTGTTGGAAATCGATATCCCGGGTTATCAAAATATTGCGGAAACCGACAACCCGACCGAAATCCCTTCGCCTGAAAAACAACCGCGAACACCGCACAGAGCCGGAGCCCGACCCGAGAATCACCGCGGGCGAACACACGGCTAAACCCTAGCCGAACCCCCCGCCGGGGCTCGCGATCACATGCGTGATCGCATGGGGATGCTTCGCGCATCCCCATACATCAAACATAATTAATAATAAAATAAAATAAACATTTTTAATCAAAATTAAATTATCAAAATAGTCGCAGAAGGCAGACAATTGGGCAATAAAAACTGCAAGGGTTGTTGACACCGCATGTCGCCGACATCAGCTCCGATGAAATTGAAATTGAATGTTTAGGAATTGAAACAGACATATCTCAATACATTTCCTGTAATTGAACTCCAACACTAGTCTCCGAATCCGATGTCGTTCGTCGCCGTTCTCTGAGGCCTGAGCTTATGCCCTCAAAATCAACTTCTTCGACTGCCGTAGACCACCAGACGAAGACATCGCCGGCGACCCACCTTTTAAATCTGACAAGCCGCAACATCTCCTCCTCCCCAAATTTTGGATTTTGTCGATCCCATTGCCGCCTTCAGTCGACGATCAACCTCTGTGTTATTAAAGACGCCGCCGCCGCCCCTCTCAATTTCTAAAATGTTGTGTGATTTCATTTTGAGATTAATTGGATTATTAATTTGAATTAGGGTTCATGCTGAAAGATGCATCGACACTATTAATTAGATTATTCGATTTTCATTTAATATATATATATATATATATATATAGTATAATTTGTGATTTTATTTGTATAATTATTGCCGATCATGTGTGGACTGAGGGCAATGTTATAATTGATCATTTATTTCAGTGTTTATTTACCATTTCACCCTTAAAACCAGAATATTCTACGGAATATTATGTTTTGATCTCCAGTGGGTTGCAAACTGTATAAACACAAAACATCAGGTTGTAATATGTAACAAAATTCCAGTTAGGTTGCAAAATATAAAAAATATACGTTTGCATTCATTTACATAAATTTCCATAAAATTTCGGGCATGAATTATTGATACAACCGTTATATGAAATACATTTTCGTATAAAAAATAGTTATTCAAATTATTCAAAAAAAATGTTACTATAGTATTATTTTTTATCTTTTATTTATATCAATAATTTTTTTAAAAATATCTGTAATTCTTTTTATTATCAAAAAAAATATTTTTAATTTTTTGAAATTTTATTGATAGTTAAAGCACAGTTGTTATTTAAAATATTAATTTATTTCTTCTTTAAAGTATTGTTTTAAAACATATTTTTCCTATTTTGTCCTTTTTATTTAATTTTAGGGATAATTGTAGTTTAGTGCCTGAACTATTAACACTTTGATACTTTGGTGGCTCATATTTTTTTTGTGTGGTTTAGTGGCTGAACTACAGCGTAATTACACTTATGTGTATGAAATGGCGGATCCCGGCCACACGTGACTTGATGGAGTAGTATACTTAATGTCTAGATTTGAGTATTCTGAACTCTGTATGCACTTTCATTTACCTATTAATTACAGACATTCATTTGCTTTTAATTATTGTTAATTAAATACATGCAAATTATAGTCCTGGATTTTATACGTTGTAGTTAGTATGGTGTTGCATGGGCACACAGAAGATCATACTATCGGTTACTCGTATTTAATCGAACAGTTGCTCACGACCTAGATGGACACGGACCAATCCATCGGTATAGTCGTTGTGTGAGAGAGAAAATAATTTATCTTAATTATTTTATCACACTTGTACACTTGGTGTATTGAGCGGATCGCTTGAGACTTATCAATTAGGATTGCTCTGTGATAATTGATTTAAGTCTCGGAGTATTTTATTCTTAATCCCTGAAACAATTGCGGGTGTGTATATTTAATATAAGTGACTTTGATTTACCAAAGGAATTAACCGATTTAATTATTGGGTTAATTACCGGTTAAGTTGGGTCACTATATTTTATATATGGCATGCCGTGAATTCTTGAAGGGACAGTGTATCCCGGAAGGGTTGATAATATCCCCGAGATGAGCTCATAAGGATTTATTATGTAAACCTCGCGAGTGGATTTATTTCGCATAATAAATAAGGTTGAGTGGTACTATTCTCGGATATAAGAGATGAATAAATTTATTAAGCAATAAATAAATTTTATTCATGGATATTTAAATCTTAAATACACGGAATAAATAATACTAAGTTGGAGAAATATTATTTGATATAATATGGATAAATATTGGGAGTGCAATTTTATTTATATAGTGGAAAATAAATAAAATTAATATTGATAAGAATTAATGGATTTGGGTTGGACCCAATTTAATTTTCAATATTAGAAGCCCAATATTTGATCTCCTTTTGATCCCCCTCGTAGCCTATAAAAGCACTACATGGTCTTCACTTTTTCATAAGAGAGAAAAACCTAAAATACGCCAATCATAAAGTCTTGAAGAGTGAAGAGGATCCATAAGAGTTCGATAGCTCGTCGCCCACCCGACGTTCGAACGGAGTGCAAGGAATACGCGGGAAGATCACGAGGTCGTCGATTTCGTTTCTCCGAACAACGAATCGTAGGTACAATTCTCAACCCACTTGATTATTGTTCGATTTGTTTTTATCGAGAATACCGTAGGATGAAGATCCGAAGATCGAAGCCCGGATTAGACGAACGATCACGCGGTGGTGGCGAAGCCACCGGACCGCGGATCGCCCGGCTAGGGTTTTGGCCGTGGGGCATGGGGGCGAACCCTCGGCTGGGCCGAGGGTGTGCGATCGATCGCGGGATCGATCGCTAAGGCACGGGCTGGTGCCGTGCCCTACCCCGCCGTGAAGGCGGGGTCCTCCTGGTGGCGGCGGGTCGCCGGACCCGCCGCGCGCGGGGGGGGGGGGGGGGGGGGGGGGGGGGGGGGGCTGTCGAACAGCCCCACCCCGATCGATCGCCGGCGTGCGATCGATCATCTCGATTATACGAACCCCGGCTCGCGGGGGTTCGGGTGGGGGCGGATTGCGCGCCTTCGGGCGCGTGGTCTCCAAAGCCCGGACTCCGGCGGATGAGTCGGCGTTCGTATGATCTCCGGCGAAGGGTTCGTTCGGGTTATCGGTTCCGCAATTTTGATAACCCGGGATATCGAATTCCAACAATTGGTATCAGAGCGTGGTTTACGTTCGCGGTATTTTCGATAAAATTGTTCTACCTTGCAGGGTTTCCGACTATTATGGCTTGATGATTATTCGTTTAATTATTTTGTCATGTGATTGTTGGTTTTATTAAACTCTCGGACATGTCGAGATTCGTTTTTGGTGGTGAATGCTTGTAATAGTAAAAATTCGGGGGTTGACCGAATTTAGGATTTATTATTATGTTCATTGTTTTTCCGGAAAATGTATAGGGTCGATTTCGTGTATAGAATCGATACCGGAATTGTAATTTAGATTTTTGTAAATTTATTTTGCGATTGGATCGACGAATCGAAGACCGCCGGAGAAGACGAAGTGACGGGATGGACGAAGGGCTAGGGATCGATTGGATCGATCCCCATGGAGATGCCCGGATCGATGGCTATGGGCGATGGGGCTGTTGCCCTAGCCGCGGCTGCCACCGGTTCGGTGGTTGGCGGCGTGGCTGGGCGGCGGCGCTCCTCCCCGTGGCTGGCGGTCGGACATGGTGGGGGTGGTTCGGGGTCTCCCAACCCGGGCTACTCCTACCGGAAATATACTTTCCTAATTAATTCATTATTTCCTATTTTGATTATTTCTTTAAGGAATATTCTAGAAAAATAGAGAAAGAATTAATTTAGTACTAAATTTATTTTTCCTATTTTGATTATTCCTACTCATGGGAATATTCATGGATTAGGAATAAAATAAATTTGGAAAAGTATAATAGTCCTAATTATTTTATTTCTTTATTTCATTATGGATATCATCTAGAATATTCCAAGTATATCTTGGATAGATTATTCTAGAGATTTAATGAAGTGGAAAAAGAAAATAAAATAAATAAAAAAATATTAATAATATTTAATTTTATTTTTGATATATTCAATTGACTTAATTTTCGAATTAAGTAACTTTTGGATTAATTGAAAATAAATAGATTTAAATATTGGATATTAATATTCTCGTCACATGGAGCATTCAAGGAACGAAGACTGGAGACTAGAAGATGCGTACGGGGATGCAATAAAGCCATAATAGTCGGAAAATAATATTCTAGTAATTATTTTGACTATGTGGTAATACTATGTGCTTTATTACATGTATGCATGCTATATGTGTTTATTTTATGCACTAGATAGCGTATCCCTTTATTGTAAAAAGCTAAGTGGGAGAGGGTATGGAAACATACCCATGGTCTCCATTGCTGCTCTCTTGGTGACTTTTATAAACTTTTTGAAGTTTATATAGATGGGTCATTAGAGGAGAGTTCTTGTAATTCTTCTTATGAGAAACATTAATTAAGTTTATCAAACAATGCCTAATTTGTCTTTCCAAAGCTGATTTCAAGTCGACTCATTCTCACCCCGGGGAGTGGAATGGAGCCAGAGCCACTTGGTCATGTAGAGGACACAAATTAGAGACTTTCGTGCCATTCTTTGATAGATGGGTCGTTTGTCTGCTCGGCTCCCTCATTTATGAGAGATAGGGTCGTTCGCATGGTGAGTCACTGGTTAGAAACTCCGAGTTTCACTTATGATTCTCCACGTCTTGATTTACGAGATTAAATGGATCAAGTAATTGGGAGTCAATTATAAAAGTCTCTTAGTATAGTAAACGTCCACACCACGTGGCTTGCTATGCTGACGGACTTTGGATTAATTGATGTAGACAGTTATAAGTAATTATGAAGAGTTGTGAAGTTATCGTAAACGTCCACACCACGTGGCTTGCGGTGATGTAGCGATTCCAAGTAATTTACTTTGGTACTGAGTAATGGTTTACACTTAGATACGCCTTATAGTATTCCTCCCCACGAGGTTCCGCTATAAGCGATGTATGACCAAAGAAAATCTAATTGCTAAATCATTTGGGTGGGTAAACGTCCACACCACGTGGCTTGCCTTACCTGATGGGATTTTAGATGTGATTAGTGATTTAATGATATTATTTGATGGAGATAATATCGGATATTAAATTGTTTGTTTGTTTTATGTGCTTATAGGTTAGGAATGACTGTGACCCCACTTTGTGATATACTTAAAGATGAAAACTCACCGGTTCCATATGGTGATGATTGGGAACGAAATCTGGACACTGTCCAGACTGTTAAGCCTTCTGAAACCACTGATGACCCAACTCATGAGGACATTTGGAATGACCTCAGAATGATGTTGAGACATAGCGTGGAAGCCGGACAAGAAGTGATTGACATACTCTATAAATTCAGTCCTCTTAGAGAATCATTTAAAAACGATTTGAAAAGAGCTGAACTTATAAGTATGGTCAGAAAATCACAAGCTCTTGTGGCTAAGATGGAAGTGCAAGCAAAGAAGCCAAGTGGTTCCAAACCACGGAGTGGGAAAAGCAAGCCGCGAGGCAAGTGCTATCGATGCAAGCAGTTTGGGCACTGGAGGTCTGATTGTCCTCTCATCAAAGGTATGAAATTTTCCTTAGTCACTGAAACATTGTCAGCGGTGATATCTACCAGCACCTGGTGTGTAGATGCGGGTGCCACTGACCATGTCTGCAATTCATTGCAGGGGTTCCAGGAAACCCGGAGACTTAGAGAGGGAGAAATCGTGGTCTACATGGGCAATGCCGCGAAGGTGGCGGCTGTTGCAGTGGGAGACGTTCACTTACGTTTCAGTAGTGATAGGGTTTTAGTTTTACGTAATTGTCTTTATGTACCCAATTTTAGAAAGAATTTAATTTCAGTTTCTAAACTTATTATGAATAGATATTCTGTTTCTTTTGACCACTCTGTGATCATAAGAAGAAATAGTGAAATTATCTGTTCTGGTACATTGATAGACGATTTGTATGTGCTAAATCCTGAGTCTAACACGATGCAACTAACCGAGAGTAATAACACATCTACGAACACCAATAAGAGAAAGGAACCTTCTAAGATGAATCAATTATACTTGTGGCATCTAAGGCTAGGTCATATAAACTCAAATAGGCTTCAAAGGTTGAAAGCTGATGATTTAATCACTGGCGTTGAAGGAGAGGACCTTCCAACCTGCGAATCCTGTTTAGAGGGAAAAATGACTAAGCGTCCTTTTTCTGGTAAAGGACGAAGAGCTGAGCAAGTATTGGATTTGATTCACTCTGATGTATGCGGACCTATGTCTACTCAGGCAAGGGGAGGGTACGAGTACTTCATCACTTTCACTGATGATTACTCAAGATATGGATATGTATACCTGATGAGCCGCAAGAGCGAATCCTTTGGCAAGTTCAAAGAGTTCAAGGCTCTTGTGGAGAACCTTCGTGGTAAATCCATAAAATGCCTGCGATCTGATCGCGGAGGCGAGTACCTGTCTGGAGAATTCAAGGCATACTTGGCAGAGAATGGGATTGAATCCCAGCTGACCTCACCATATACTCCTCAGCAGAATGGTGTGTCAGAAAGAAGGAATAGGACTCTTATGGATATGGTGCGATCGATGATGAGTTACTCGGACTTACCTGTTATGTTCTGGGGACTTGTCTTGGAAACAGCGGCGTACATTCTGAATAGGGTTCCGACCAAAACGGTACCAATGGAATTGTGGAGTGGGCGTAAGCCTAACTTGAAACACATTCGGATCTGGGGATGTCCAGCACATGTGTTGCGACAAGGCGCCGATAAGTTAGAACCTAGATCAGAAATACGGCTGTTTGTAGGATACCCGAAAGGAACTAAAGGTGGCATGTTCTATAGTCCTACGGACCAGAAGATCGTTATAAGTACTAACGCTCGGTTCCTAGAGGAAGACTATGTCATGGACCACAAGCCCAAAAGTGACATAATACTTGATGAGTTGAGAGGTAATGAGGAAGACATGGATACAGCCGAACCGAGTATAGATACACCACTAGAACCTGCACCTAATACTGTCACTGTTAATACACCGGAACGCCGTCGTAGTGGGAGGGTTGTTAAACAACCAGATAGGTGGATTGGACTGGGTGAGTCTTCGGACTCTGGACCTGGAGTTCATGAAATCGATCCCTGGACCTATGATGATGCGGTACAAGATATAGATGCGCCTTCTTGGAAGAAAGCAATGAAATCCGAAATAGAATCTATGGATTCTAATAAAGTCTGGGATCTTGTAGAACCACCAAGCGGCGTGAAGCCAATTGGGTGTAAATGGGTCTACAAGAGAAAGAGAGGATCTGACGGAAAGGTTGAAACCTTTAAAGCTCGGCTTGTTGCGAAAGGATATACTCAGAAAGAGGGAATCGATTATGAGGAGACCTTCTCGCCGGTAGCCAAGGTAAAGTCGATCCGGATTCTCTTATCCATAGCAGCTCATATGGATTATGAGGTGTGGCAAATGGATGTCAAGACAGCTTTCCTAAATGGAAGTCTTGACGAGACGATTTATATGAAACAACCAGAAGGATTCATTGCTAAGGGGCGAGATCATCTAGTGTGCAAGCTTAATCGATCCATTTATGGATTGAAACAAGCCTCAAGATCGTGGAACCTGCGGTTTGACGAAGTAGTCCAATCTTTTGGATTCAGTCAAAGCATGGACGAATCGTGTGTGTATTGGAAACGTGATGGAAAGAAGGTGGTGTTTCTCGTGCTTTATGTAGACGACATTCTTCTCATTGGCAACAGTGTGAAAATGTTATCAGACATAAAGGGATGGTTGTCTAGACAATTCGATATGAAAGATTTGGGAGAAGTCGGACATGTTCTAGGGATCAAGGTTATAAGGGATCGCCGGAATAGAACATTGTACCTATCCCAGCAATCTTACATAGACACGATTCTGGCTCGTTTTAACATGCAAGATTCCAAGAAGGGTGAACTACCCTTTAGTAAAGGAACTTATCTTTCTAAGGACATGTGTCCTCGGACACAAAAGGAGAAAGATGAAATGAAAGCAGTTCCCTATGCTTCGGCTGTGGGAAGCTTAATGTATGCAATGTTATGTACGAGGCCTGATATCTGCTATGCAGTTGGCGTAGTAGCGAGATATCAGAGTAACCCTGGAAAGGCTCATTGGACTGCCGTAAAGAGCATTTTCAAGTATTTGCGAAATACTAAGGATTATGTTCTAAGTTACGGGGCAGACAATCTGATTCCTTTGGGTTATACGGATTCAGATTTCCAAGCTGATAAGGACCGGCGAAAGTCGACATCAGGCTATGTGTATACTATGGGAGGTGGAGCCGTATCATGGAGGAGTGTTAAGCAAAAGTGCATTTCAGACTCTACCATGGAAGCTGAATACGTTGCAGCCTCAGAGGCAGCGAAAGAGTCAGTTTGGTTCCTTAATTTCCTCCAGGACTTAGATGTGATTCCGAGTTTGCCCAAGGCTATGACAATTTATTGTGATAATAGCGGTGCAGTGGCAAACAATAAGGAACCACGGTCCCATAGTGCTATGAAACACATAGAGCGCAAGTACCACCTGATTCGAGACATCGTCAAGAGGGGCGATGCGATAGTCACCAAGATAGCTTCGGAGGACAACCTAGCGGACCCTTTCACCAAGATACTTCCTAAGGAAGTATATTTCAAGCACTTGGAGGGTTTGGGAGTCAGAAGTTTGGAGGATAAGACTAGACCTTAGTATAAGTGGGAGATTGATGGAGTAGTATACTTAATGTCTAGATTTGAGTATTCTGAACTCTGTATGCACTTTCATTTACCTATTAATTACAGACATTCATTTGCTTTTAATTATTGTTAATTAAATACATGCAAATTATAGTCCTGGATTTTATACGTTGTAGTTAGTATGGTGTTGCATGGGCACACAGAAGATCATACTATCGGTTACTCGTATTTAATCGAACAGTTGCTCACGACCTAGATGGACACGGACCAATCCATCGGTATAGTCGTTGTGTGAGAGAGAAAATAATTTATCTTAATTATTTTATCACACTTGTACACTTGGTGTATTGAGCGGATCGCTTGAGACTTATCAATTAGGATTGCTCTGTGATAATTGATTTAAGTCTCGGAGTATTTTATTCTTAATCCCTGAAACAATTGCGGGTGTGTATATTTAATATAAGTGACTTTGATTTACCAAAGGAATTAACCGATTTAATTATTGGGTTAATTACCGGTTAAGTTGGGTCACTATATTTTATATATGGCATGCCGTGAATTCTTGAAGGGACAGTGTATCCCGGAAGGGTTGATAATATCCCCGAGATGAGCTCATAAGGATTTATTATGTAAACCTCGCGAGTGGATTTATTCCGCATAATAAATAAGGTTGAGTGGTACTATTCTCGGATATAAGAGATGAATAAATTTATTAAGCAATAAATAAATTTTATTCATGGATATTTAAATCTTAAATACACGGAATAAATAATACTAAGTTGGAGAAATATTATTTGATATAATATGGATAAATATTGGGAGTGCAATTTTATTTATATAGTGGAAAATAAATAAAATTAATATTGATAAGAATTAATGGATTTGGGTTGGACCCAATTTAATTTTCAATATTAGAAGCCCAATATTTGATCTCCTTTTGATCCCCCTCTTAGCCTATAAAAGCACTACATGGTCTTCACTTTTTCATAAGAGAGAAAAACCTAAAATACGCCAATCATAAAGTCTTGAAGAGTGAAGAGGATCCATAAGAGTTCGATAGCTCGTCGCCCACCCGACGTTCGAACGGAGTGCAAGGAATACGCGGGAAGATCACGAGGTCGTCGATTTCGTTTCTCCGAACAACGAATCGTAGGTACAATTCTCAACCCACTTGATTATTGTTCGATTTGTTTTTATCGAGAATACCGTAGGATGAAGATTCGAAGATCGAAGCCCGGATTAGACGAACGATCACGCGGTGGTGGCGAAGCCACCGGACCGCGGATCGCCCGGCTAGGGTTTCGGCCGTGGGGCATGGGGGCGAACCCTCGGCTGGGCCGAGGGTGTGCGATCGATCGCGGGATCGATCGCTAGGGCACGGGCTGGTGCCGTGCCCTACCCCGCCGTGAAGGCGGGGTCCTCCTGGTGGCGGCGGGTCTCCGGACCCGCCGCGGGGGGGGGGGGGGGGGGGGGCTGTCGAACAGCCCCACCCCGATCGATCGCCGGCGTGCGATCGATCATCTCGATTATACGAACCCCGGCTCGCGGGGGTTCGGGTGGGGGCGGATTGCGCGCCTTCGGGCGCGTGGTCTCCAAAGCCCGGACTCCGGCGGATGAGTCGGCGTTCGTATGATCTCCGGCGAAGGGTTCGTTCGGGTTATCGGTTCCGCAATTTTGATAACCCGGGATATCGAATTCCAACATGACTTGCACGCGCATATTTTAATAGGAGCTCCGGGTTCATGAAGGTATATTCGACATTTTCAATCTCATCTATATTCGATATTAATTATAACAATAATACATGTAATAAAACCTGAAAACCCTAAGAAACGCGCCCCCCACCTCAAACAGATCCCAAATCAGAAAGAACCCTAGAAATTTTCGTTCGTCCCCAAATCTCAAATCGTCCCGAAATCTGAAATTTTCCCCAAATTGAAACCCTAAATCCTGATTCACCCCAAAATCCTTGCGCTCATCACCTATTTTTTGTTCGATTTCATCAATTCCCAAGAAAACCCGACAGCAAGCTCCATTCTCGAACTCCAGTGTTGAACTCCATTCTTCAACAATGCCGTGGAAATTGAGAAGGGGAAGTGATGTCATGCCTGACGGCAAGCTCTTTCCTGACTATGGAGGTCGTGAAGATGTGTGCACACTGATTTTTCACCACTCAGGCGTCTTCATGCTAAAATACGGTAAGAGGTGTTACGTAGGTGGGAGAGTGTGTTATATAGATTTTGTGGAAGGTGACACACTCAAAGTCTCAGATTTGGAGTCTATGGCTTCTGCTATTGGAATACAGGGTTGTATGAAATTTTATTTTAGCATGGAAGTCTATGATGAGTGTAATCATATTGAGTCTGCATTTGATGACTACAAATCCACTATGATTGGTGCGTGTGTTAGTATTGATAAAACAGTTTCTGTGTATGTTGACCATGAGAATTTAGTTCCTGAAAATATATTTGATGTAAAGGATTTAGATGCTGTTGGTGATGAATATAGAAGTGAGGAGGAGGAGATGGCAGTGGGAGAAGCTACTGAGGAGGATGGTAAGGAGGAGATACAAGCTGACTGAAGGTTTTCTAAGCCGATCCAATCGCATGATTACCTCGTTCGTGTGTGCGGAAGCGTGTAAAACGAGTAAACAAATACAACAAGATCTAGTGCACACATATATATGTATACACATATTTATATATATATATATACATCCAATATATATATATATATATATATATATATATATATATATATATATATAGAGAGAGAGAGAGAGATTAACGAGAACACTTACAACCGGTGTAGCGTGCCTCGTTGATGTTGATGAAGGTGGTGTTGAGTCGATTGAACCACCTTAATGGATCAGCAACTCGAAGCTCTCCTTGTGAATGACCTCGTCACTCCTTTGGATCGTCCGGATGTTGAAGCCGCACAAATGGCCCGGCCTCTACGTGTTGCACACGAACCCGGATAATGAACACCTTTGCTTGCTTGAGAATGGATCTCCAAGATCACCTCTTTTCTCTCTTGTTGTGTGGATTTCGTGGGTCAATGTTATGTGTGATGAAAATCTGATTTTCATCCATATATTAGCATCATTATGCATGCCATAACACCCCATTGTAACCTCCAACATAATGGGCATCATTATGCACCATTAACATGTAAAAGGAGTTACAAAGGAGGTGAAAAGTCATGCCACATACACATGCCACTATGCATTGTATGTGGTCCCACTTGCTTGTGTGGCATGCCATGTCACACTATGTGGCATGCATCCATGCAAGCCATGCATCCCATGCATGTGTATTAAATCCACGTAAATATTGATTCTAAATCAATATATTTATCAAGCAATGTATATCAATATCGAGCTCGTGTGTGACCCTGTAGGTATAATTATTGATCAATATTATATTGCTCCCAGCAATTAATATTATCGAATAATTATTTAAACATCCATAGACGACCTTATGACTTTATCGATTGCACACGTAGGATCGAAGGACATATACTAACAATCTCCCACTTGGCCTTCAGAGCCAGTGTGTTGCCAATTTCCTGTTGTCACTTTATGTCTAAGTTTGAACTTGAGGCAAGACTCGAGTCATCCTCAATCGGTTCAAACCTTTCCTGGACTTTGAGACAGACTGTAAAACCAGATTTATCACCATGATACGAATCTGGACGTGGCCACGTATTTTCCACAGTCTCGACTCTCCAAGTGGCCGGTAAGACATGTATCCCATTATAGAATGGAGGACAATCTCATCTTGTCAATCCAAGCTCTCCCACATGCTTCCTGGATATACCCAATAACAAGTTTTATAACCTCCTTTTACGAAAGGCGTTTACTTGTATCAAAGTATACTATTTCACAATGGAATCACTCTGGACTACTCAGGTCAGAGGAAATTGCTCGACAGTCAATGAAATAGTATTATGACTCGAAATCTCAAAATACTATTTCAGTCGGGTCTGTTCGATCATTAGCTCCCAGCTAATATCTATGCAACTGTACTTGACGTCCCACGTCGCTAGCCCATTAAGTGGCGCTATAGTACACATTGCAATCTAGTTCATTGTATTATCGGTTTGCCCATACTCGATGATACGAACCAGGAACAGTCATATGATTCAAGTATATCAGTTCAACCATTGGGACTTCACATATTCGACCTCATAACCCAATTGATATCACTTAATCATTTGGACAATTCATATAAATTAAACCAAATTTATATGAAGAAATATGTGTAACACATAAGTGAATGTTTACCAAATCTCCAAAAGTATCCAATACAGTAATAGAAATCAGAACCCATCTCTAAGATGTCTGATCTCTATTGCAGTAGTGAAAGCCTCAAGCTTAAACTGCTGGAGAGGTTTAGAAAGCGGGTTTGCAACTTTACCAAAAGTTGCAACTTTATTATCTCGATGTCTTCACAAAACTATCTCCTAGATAATGTGGAACTTCCTGAGCACCAGATTTAGATTTGTGGTGCTTCCTAACTCATTGGTTTGCGCGATAGCTCTACTATAAATAGAGAACTATCGGATGAGCCGAGCTAGTTACGCCACCTAGTTCAACGAAGAACTTTCAAATCTGAACTGTCAACATCACTACATCCAATGCAGTGTTGTACTCAGCTTTTGTAGTTTAATCAACTATTGCATTGCATGGAACTATTCCAGCACATTTTACCTCTAACAAGACAAAAGATATAACCAGATTAAAATCGGAAACTATCTTAGTCTGTTTTGAAGTATGCATTCAAATAGATTGTTAATATGAACTCTTTTTGTCTTCCAAAGACAACAAAATATTCTTTAGTCCATCTAAGGTACATAGGAATATTCTTTGCCGCAGTCTAATACGCCTCACCTGGGTTTCCTTGAAACCGAATCATCATGCTCAAAGCATACGATACGTCCAGTCGTGTACATATCATGGCGTACATTATAGACCCTATTGCCGAAGCATAAGGAATGTTTTTCATCCTCTGTTGCTCATCAAGTCCCGTAGGGCCTTGCATCTTGCTAAGTGATGTGCCATGAGTCATTGGAATGAGACCCCTTTTGGCGTCTTTCATTCTGAACTTATCAACCACCTTATCAATATAGGTCACTTGACTAAGTTCAAACATCCTTTTCGATCTGTTCCGACAGATCTTGATGCCCAATATGTACTGTGCTTCTCCAAGATCCTTCATTAAAAAACATCTTCCAAGCCATTCTTTAACAGAATTAAGCATAGGAATATTGTTTATGTTGGAGTTGTGTACTTAATGTCAAGATTTAAGTGACGGAAACTCACGATCCATTGCCACTAATCTATTTAATTAAATAAACAATTATTTGCGTTTAATTATTTATAATTAAATATATGCAAATTATAGTCCTAGATTATATACGTTGTAGTTAGTATGGTGTGCGACGTCACAAAGAAGATCATACTATCGGTTACTCGTATTTAATCGAACAGTTGCTCACGATCTAGATGGACACGGACCAATCCATCGGTATAGTCGTTGTGTGAGAGAGAAAATAATTTGTCTTAATTATTTTATCACACTTGTACACTTGGTGTATTGGGCGGATCGTTTGAGATTTATCGATTAGGATTGCCGGCGATAATCGATTTAAGTCTCAGTGTATTTTATTCTTAATCCCCGATACTATTGCGGGTGTGTATATTTAATATAAGTGACTTTTTGATTTACCAAAGGAATTAACCGATTTAATTATTGGGTTAATTACCGGTTAAGTTGGGTCACTATATTTTATATATGGCATGCCGTGAATACTTGACGGGAAAGTGTATCCCGTAAGGGTTGATAATATCCCCGAGATGAGTTCATAAGGAATTATTATGTAAACCCTGCAGGTGGATTCGTTCCGCATAATAATTAAGGTTGAATGGTACTATTCTCGGTTACAAGAGATGAATAAATTAATTAGCAATAAATTAATTTTATTCATGGATATTTATATCTTAAATACACGGAATAAATAATACTACCGGCGAAATATTATTTGATATAATATGGTTTAATATTGGGAGTGCAATTAATTTATATAGTGGAAAATAAATAAATTAATATTGATGGGATTAATAGATTTGGGCTTGGGCTCAATTTAATCATCAATATTGGAAGCCCAATATTCCACCTCCTTTAGATCCCCTACGTAGCCTATAAAAGCACTACATGGTCTTCACAATTAGACAAGACAAGATAATCATACTTGATTAGTCTAGAGAGTTCGTGAAGGAGATCCATAGGAGTTCGGAGGATCGTCGCCCACACGACGTTCGAACGAAGTGCAAGGAATACGTGGGAAGATTCAAAGGTCATCGATTGATCTCGTTTCTCCGAACAACGAATCGAAGGTATAAAATCGTTAAACACCCTTGATGATTTTATTCGATTATTTATTGAAAATACCGTAGAACCAAGATCCGAGGACGAACCCCAGAACGAGGACGAACCGGGCGGTGGTGGTGAAACCACCAGACCGCCGCGGCTCGAGGATCCCGTGGGGATCGAACCAAGAGCACCCCGGCTGGACGTCGGGGATGCGCGATCGAGGAGAACCCCGACTGGACGCCGGGGTGCGATCGAACCCTAGGTTCGATCGCGGGGTGGCGGCTGGTGCCGCCGCGGCTCGCTGGGCGAGCTGCCCCCCTCCCCGACGGCGGTGAGTCGCCGGACTCACCGCGGGGCTGCCGCTGCAGCCCCATCCGATCGATCGCACGATGCGATCGGTCCTTCGATCGCATGAGCCCCGCGGACTGGGGCTCGGGCTGGGCGTGCGCGCGGCTTCGGCCGTGTCGTGCGTTCGACTTGTGCTCCGGCGCGTTCGTCGGCGTTCATGTGATCTCCGGCGAATGGTTTTTGATCGGGCTATGGTTTCCGCAATTTTTAATAGCCCGGGATATCGAATTCCAACAATTGGTATCAGAGCGAGGTTTACGTTCGCGGTATTTTCGATAAAATTGTTCTACCTTGCAGGGTTTCCGACTATTATGGCTAGATATAATTTATTCGTTAATTATTGTCGTAATATGTTGATTATTAAACACTCGGACATGTCGAGATTCGTTTTATGTGTGGTGAATGCTTGTAATAGTAAAAAATTCGGGAGTTGACCGAATTTAGGTTTTATTATTACGTTTTACTTTTCCGGAAAATGTATAAGGTCGATTTAATGTATAGAATCGATACCAGATAGTATAGAATTTATTTTGTAATTTATTCTATGTTGGATCGATGCCGAAACGACCGCCGGAGAAGAAGAAGATGTGACGAAGAAGACGAAGGGACTCGGGATCGATCATGGAGATCGACCGCGAGGTGGGGGCTGCCCACGGGACTCCTCGGCCACGCCGGCCACCAATGGAGGTGGCGCGTGGGCTGGGGTGGCGGCGGCGCTCCTCTCGGCAGGCGATCGATGGTGGGTGGTGCGGGGTCCTCGTGATCTCGTGCTCTCCTGCCGAGATTCAACTTTCCTAAATTATTCGGTTTTCCTATTTTGAGTATTCCTATTTTTGGGAATTCTCATGGAATAGGAAAAGAATAAATTTAGAATATATTTATTTTTCCTTATTGATTATTCTTATTCTTGGGAATATTCATGGATTAGGAAAAGGAATAAATTTGGAATTAATTTGGTCTTCCTAATTGATTATTCCTTTTATGGAATATTCATGGATTAGGAAAAGAATTAATTTGGAATTAATTTATTTTTCTTATTTAATTATTCCTTTATGGAATTTTTAATAGATTAAGAAAATAATTAATTTGGAAAGTTTTGAAAGTCCTTAATTAATTTTTCCTTATTTAATTATTCCTTTATGGAATTTTAAATAGAAAAGGAAAGGAATTAATTGAAAAGGATTAGGAGTCCTAAATTAATTTTTCCTTATTTAATTATTCTTTTATGGAATTTTTAATGGATTAGGAAAGGAATTAATTTGGAAGGATTATGAGTCCTAAATTATTTTATTTCCTTATTTCATTATAGAAGTCTTCTAGAATATTCCAAGTGGGTCTTGGATATGATTCTAGAGATTTAATGGAATTAGAAAGGAAAATAAAAATAATAAAAATATTAATAATATTTAATTTTATTTTTGATTTATTCGATTGACTTAATTCTCGAATTAAGTAACTTTTGGATTTATTAAAAATAAATAGATTTAAATATTGGAATTAATATTCCCGTCACATGGAGCATTCAAGAACGAAGACTGAAGACTAGAAGATGCGTACGGGGATGCGATAAAGCCATAATAGTCGGAAAATAATATTCTAGTATTAATTTGACTAAGTGATAATATTCTATGTGCTTTATTTCATGTATGCATGCTTATGTGTATTTAATTATGCATTAGATAGCGTATCCCTTTGTTATAAAAAGCTAAGTGGGAGAGGGATTGGAAACAATGCCATGGTCTCCATTACTGTTCTCTTGGTGACTTTTATGAGCTTTCGAAGTTCATTTAGACAAGTCATTGGAGGAGAATTCTTGTAATTCTTTTTACGAGAAACATTGATTAAGTTTATCAAACAATGCCTAATTTGTCTTTCTGAAACTGATTTCAAGTCGACTCATTCTCACCCCGGGGAGTGGAATGGAGCCAAAGCCACTTGGTCACGTGGATGACACAAATTAGAGACCTTCGTACCATTTTTAGAAATGGATCGATTGTCTGCTCGACTCCCTCATTCTATGAGAGATAGGGTTGTTCGCATGGTGAATCACTGGTTAGAAACTTCGAGTTTCACTTATGATTCTCCGCGTCCTGATTTACAAAAATCGAATGATTCAAGTAATTGGATGTCAATTGTAAAAATCTTTTGGTGTAGTAAACGTCCACACTATCGTGGCTTGCTACATTGAATGGGATTTTGGAACGATTGATGTAGACAGTTATAGAAGGGAGTAAAAGAGCGTATGTTAACGTAAACGTCCACACTATCGTGGCTTGCGGTGAATATGCGTATCCCAAACAATCTTCTTAGATACTGAGTAATGGTTTACACTTAGGTACGCTTCTTAGTATTCTTCCCATCGAAGTAACGCTAATGATGATGTACGACCGAAGCAAATCTAACTGCTAAATCATTTGGATAGGTAAACGTCCACACTATCGTGGCTTGCCATATCTGATGGGATTTTAGATGCGATTAGTGGTTTAATGATATTATTTGAGGGAGATAATATCGGAGATTAAATCGATTGTTTGTTGTTATACGTGCTCATAGATTAGGAAATGGCTTTGAACCCACTTTCTGTGATACGTAAGGATTTTAAACTCACTGGTCCCTAAATGTAATGATTGGAATAGAGATCTAGACATTACCCAAACTGTTGAAGAGTACAAGTTTGTACTCAGTAAGCTTTATCCTCCCGAGCCTACAAATGTCTTAACTGATGAGGAAAGGACTGATTTTGATATCATGTTTAAACTCAAGGAGATGTTTAGACATGACGTAGTGGCTAGACAAGAGGCGATGAGGATACTCATAAAGGCCATTCGATTCAAGGAAACGATTAAACACGTTTTTGAAATGATGGACCTTTTAGACGAGTTGAGACAGAAATCGCAAGCTATTGTAGCCAATGCCAAAGGTTTCGAACCTAAAGGCAAGAACGGGGAAAAGAAAAAGCAAGGAAACAAACCCAGTGGTTCTAAGATTACTTGGACCACGAGATGGGACGAGAAAGCCAAGAGGCAAGTATTCTCGATGCAAACAGTCTGGGTACTGGAAGTCTGTTTATCCTCTCAAAGAAAGAAGAAATCGTAGTCTACATGGGCAATGCTGTAGAGGAGGCAGCAGTTTCAGTGGAGGACATTTATAGGATTTCATTTTGAGTTATTGCTTTTATGTACCTTTCATTTAGAAAGAACTTTGTTCTGGATTTCTAATGAATAGATATTTTATTTCTTTTAATCATTTGATGGTTATAAGAAGAAATAAAGATATTATCTATTCTGGTACATTAGCTAGCAATATATAAATGATGAATCCTGAGTCCATCACAATGCAACGAACCGTAGTATGAAACTCGTTTTACTAATAAGAGATTTCTTTATCAATTATACTTGTAGATTCTTATGCTAAGTCATGTTTATTCAAATAAGAAGTTCAAAGGTCGAAAATTGATATTTTGATCAATTAAGTTGAAGGAGTGGACCTTCCGACCTAAGAATCTAATTTGGAAGATAATATGACTAAGAAATCCTTTATGGATATAAGATATAAGATCCGGACAAGTATAAGAATTGATTGACTCTGATGTATGCAGACCTATGTCTACTCAGACAATAAGGTACGAGTACTTCATTTAATGATTAAATAAGAAATGGATTAGAATACCTGATGTGCCCCAAAAGCAAGTGTTTTGACAAGTCAATGGACACTAAGCAATTGTGGAGAACCATCAAGGCATATCCATTTGTAGCCTGCGATTTGATCGCGGAGGCAAGTACCTGTCTGAGGAATGCATGGCATACTGATCAGAGATTGGGATTTGATCCCAAATGACTACACCATACACTGTTGTGTAGAAATGGTGTATCGTAAACAAGAAATGGAACTCTTATAGAAATAGTAAAAGCATGAGTTATACGGAACTACCTGTGTTCTATGGATATGTCTGGAAACAACGGCGCATTCAAATGCGATTGTAGAATATCCTAGAAGAACAAAAGATGTGTGTTCAATAGTACTATGAACCAGAAGGACGTTATAAGTTCTAACGCCCGGTCCTTAGAGAAAGACTATATGATGAACAACAAGCCCAAAGTGACGTGATACTTTGGAATGAGAGAGAACGAAGAAGACTGGAAACCAGCAGAACTGAGTAGCGGTACACCACTAACTGCACCTACTGTTATTACTGTTAATACACCGGAATGCCATTGTAGTGGGAGGTTGTGGGTCAACCAGAGATTTTCATAAGACTAGGAGAGTCTTCGGACTCTGGACCTAGTATACATGAAATCGATCCCTAGATCTACATGAAGGCAGTACTAGATCTAAATGTGCCTTCTTGGAGAGTAATAAGGATTATTGCTAAGAGGCAAGATCATTTAGAGTACAAGCTTAGTTGATCCATTTATGGATTAGAACAAAGCATTGAGTTCGTGGTACTTGCAAATTGATGAGATAGTCCATTTTATGGATTCATCAAAGCATAGACGAATCGTGTGTATTGGAAACGTGATGGAACAAAGTGGTGTTTCTCGGGTTTTATGTAGAGAACATTCTTATCATTGGTAACAATGTAAAGATGTTGTCAAGACATAAAATGAGGTTGTCTAGATAAATCAATATGAAAGATAAAGGAAGAAGTTAGACATGTTCTTGAGATCTTGGATCTCTGGGAAAGAACATTGTACTTCCCCTGGACATCTTACATATATATGATTATGGTTCGTTTTAACATGCAAGATTCCGAGAAAGGGTCGTTACCTTTTAGATACGGAATGCATCTATCTAAGGATATGTGTTTTGAAACACAAAAGGAGATAGAAGCAATGAAAGCAGTTTCCTACACTTTAAGTGTGGAAAGCTTAATAAAATGCATCGTTGAAAACAAGAACCTGATATCGGCTATGCGGCTAGTATAGTGGGAGGATATCAAGGTAATCCTGGAAAGGAATATTCGACTGCTGTAAAAGTACTTTCGAAGTACTGTTCTAGACTACGAAGCAGACGAACATTTCCTTTGGATTACATTCTCTTAGATTTCTAATCGAATGACGACCGGTGTAAGTCGATATCAGGCTATGTGTTTCACTATTAAAGGAGAAGGAGTTTTAACATGAAAGAGTGATAAGCACGATGCTTTTCGGACTCTGCCATGGGTAACCAAAAAGCGGCCTCAGAGGCAGCGGAAGTTTTGGTATAGCTCCGGGATAATCTCTGGGACTTAGATGTGATTCTTAATTTGCCAAAGGCTATTTAAATAGCGGTGCGATGGCAAATGGTAAGAGATCACAAGTCCATAAGTGTAAGATAACACATAGAGCAAGTACCACCTGATACGAGTCATCGTCGAGGGAGACGACGCTGTAGTCACCAAGATAACTTCAGAACGACAACCTAGATTGCTCATTCACATAGTACTTCTTGGAAGTACAACTTAAGCACGTGATGAGTATGGGAGTCGGGAGTTTGGAGGAAATGACTAGACCTTAGTACAAGTGGGAGATTGTTGGAGTTGTGTACTTAATGTCTAGATTTAAGTGACGGAAACTCACGATCCATTGCCACTAATCTATTTAATTAAATAAACAATTATTTGCGTTTAATTATTTATAATTAAATATATGCAAATTATAGTCCTAGATTATATACGTTGTAGTTAGTATGGTGTGCGACGTCACACAGAAGATCATACTATCGGTTACTCGTATTTAATCGAACAGTTGCTCACGACCTAGATGGACACGGACCAATCCATCGGTATAGTCGTTGTGTGAGAGAGAAAATAATTTGTCTTAATTATTTTATCACACTTGTACACTTGGTGTATTGGGCGGATCGTTTGAGATTTATCGATTAGGATTGCCGGCGATAATCGATTTAAGTCTCAGTGTATTTTATTCTTAATCCCCGATACTATTGCGGGTGTGTATATTTAATATAAGTGACTTTGATTTACCAAAGGAATTAACCGATTTAATTATTGGGTTAATTACCGGTTAAGTTGGGTCACTATATTTTATATATGGCATGCCGTGAATACTTGACGGGAAAGTGTATCCCGTAAGGGTTGATAATATCCCCGAGATGAGTTCATAAGGAATTATTATGTAAACCCTGCAGGTGGATTCGTTCCGCATAATAATTAAGGTTGAATGGTACTATTCTCGGTTACAAGAGATGAATAAATTAATTAGCAATAAATTAATTTTATTCATGGATATTTATATCTTAAATACACGGAATAAATAATACTACCGGAGAAATATTATTTGATATAATATGGTTTGATATTGAGAGTGCAATTAATTTATATAGTGGAAAATAAATTAATTAATATTGATGGGATTAATAGATTTGGGCTTGGGCTCAATTTAATCAGCAATAGTGGAAGCCCAATATTCCACCTCCTTTAGATCCCCTACGTAGCCTATAAAAGCACTACATGGTCTTCACAATTAGACAAGACAAGATAATCATACTTGATTAGTCTAGAGAGTTCGTGAAGGAGATCCATAGGAGTTCGGAGGATCGTCGCCCACACGACGTTCGAACGAAGTGCAAGGAATACGTGGGAAGATTCAAAGGTCATCGATTGATCTCGTTTCTCCGAACAACGAATCGAAGGTATAAAATCGTTAAACACCCTTGATGATTTTATTCGATTATTTATTGAAAATACCGTAGAACCAAGATCCGAGGACGAACCCCGGAACGAGGACGAACCGGGCGGTGGTGGTGAAACCACCGGACCGCCGCGGCTCGAGGACACCGTGGGGATCGAACCAAGAGCACCCCGGCTGGACGCCGGGGATGCGCGATCGAGGAGAACCCCGGCTGGACGCCGGGGTGCGATCGAACCCTAGGTTCGATCGCGGGGTGGCGGCTGGTGCCGCCGCGGCTCGCTGGGCGAGCTGCCCCCCTCCCCGACGGTGGTGAGTCGTCGGACTCACCGTGGGGCTGCCGCTGCAGCCCCAGCCGATCGATCGCACGATGCAATCGGTCCTTCGATCGCATGAGCCCCGCGGACGGGGGCTCGGGCTGGGCGTGCGCGCGGCTTCGGCCGTGTCGTGCGTTCGGCTTGTGCTCCGGCGCGTTCTTCGGCGTTCATGTGATCTCCGGCGAATGGTTTTTGATCGGGCTATGGTTTCCGCAATTTTTAATAGCCCGGGATATCGAATTCCAACAGTTTCCAATAAGGAGTATGTCATCGACATACAACACAATGAATACAACGTAACTCCCACTGATCTTCTTGTAAAACAAGACTCTTTCGAGTTCCTCTGAAATCCAAATCTCGATATGGATTCATTGAACTGAAGATTCCTACTCCGAGATGCTTGCTTTAATCCATTAGGATCTATTAAGCTTGCATACTCTCTCAGCCTGATTAGGATCGATAAAACCCTCTGGTTGTGTCATAAACACATCCTCCTCTAGAATCCCATTCAAGAAGACGGTTTTAACATCCATTTGCCATATCTCATAATCATAATGAGCAGAAATGGCTAAGAGAATCCGAATGGATTTGGTCAAAGCAACTGGTGAAAAGGTTTCATCATAATCCACTTTGTGAATTTGATTAAATCCTTTTGCCACCAACCTTGCTTTGAAAACACTAGGTTTTCCATCCATGTCTGTTTTTATCTTGTAAATCCATTTGCATCCAATGGGCCTAGCCCCTTTAAGCAAATCGACCAAGTTCCAAACTTGATTTTCAAACATCGATTCCATTTCGGATTTCATGGCACCCTGCCATTTCTCGGAATTTGGACTCGTCATAGCTTGTATAGGTCGAAGGTTCATTGCTTTCTAAAAGCATGACTTCATAGCTCTCTTTTGTCAGAATACCTAAGTATCTGTCAGGTTGAGTTCTAACCCTTCCAGACCTTCGAGGGTTAGGTGTGGTTTCCAAAACCACTGGAGTACTCTCGACCAAGTCTTGAGTATCCATATCAGTTTGTTCTACTTGAACCTCGTTCAAGACAACTGAGCTCCCACTGACTTTCTAGGAAAGATTACTCTTTTTCAAGAAAATCACTATCTCGAGCAACAAAATATTGTTCTCAGATAGATCGTAGAAGTTGTACCCTCGAGTTTCTTATGGATACCACAAAGAAACTTTTATCCCAATTGAGTTCAATCTCTATAGAGATAAATCTCGTCAGAGAAGCTTTTAGAACCTCAAATCTTGATGAAAACAATTTAGGGACCCTCCCTTTCCATACCTAGTATGGTGTCTTATCAACAGCTTTTAACAGCGTCCTATTCAGTGTATAAGTTGAAGTCTAGAATTGTGTGTTCCCAAAAGAGACCAGTAGTTCATTTAGACCTCTCATCGAATGGTCGAACTATATCTAATATAGTTTGTTTTCTCTTTTCCGAAACATAACCTTCATGTGCTTGTGAACTGATAGGTTCCACATACATCAGTATGGATCATCCCTAATAAATCACTCACATGTTCTCCTTTCTCCAAGAAAGATGACATTGTTATCTTGTCCATCACACATCATCCACATGTATCAAATGACTCCAAGTCAAATGATTCTAGAATGCATTCTAAAAGAAGCTTCGTTACATATTTAGATGTTGATTTGACCTAATCAACAATGTTATAGTTATGTCTCATTGAGACTTATTCGATTCGGCCTTTAGTGTTAATGTTATATATGATTTGTCAAGTTTAAAGTATACATAAACAATATAATAATCGTACCAAAACAAAGAATAATTCACAATTAAAATAGTTACCAAACTATTTAATAGTGAAAAACTAATCTATCAGTATCCAATACTGAACCAATATTCATTGTTTATTGAAGGTACGAAATTACATAGTTATAATACTAAAACAAGGCCCTAAGCCAAAACAACATCATATGATCATGCGGCTAATGCAGCGACATTCGCTTCATTTCTCGCCCGTAGATCGACATCTCTACTCACCAAACTTACACTTCTATGTAGTTCCTCCACATACAAATGTGAGAACCAAATTTGGCATCCAATACCCAAGAAGTAGAATTTATGAAGTTTAATGTCTATATCATTAATACCTGAAGATGAAGCAACCCCGTTCTTCACATCTTCTTTGAACTTTGGGCAAATTCAATTATTCCCAATAATTGAGTCTCATTCAAATTTCTCATTCAAAATTATCTCAATGTCAAAACGTGATAAATCGTAAGTGAAAAATCGAAGTTTTCTAACCAGCGATATTATCATGCAATTGAAGCTCTATCTCTCATAAAATATGAGGGAGCCAACCAGACAATCGACTAACGCCATCCCATGGCTCGAAAGTCTCTAATTTGTGTCATTGATGAACTAAGTGTTTTGGATTAAATCACTCCCCGAGGTGTAAATAATCTTAACTTTAGAATTCATCACATGAAAGACAAATCAGGCATTTGTTTTGAAATTGAATAAAATATGAACTTTTATATGTTAGCAAGTAGTGTCCAACACTTTTGCAGTAGACGCATTAAGATTCCCTAGGAACCCTAGTAGCCTTCTTGCCCATTCTCTTTTGAATACCCTATCCCATATCATAAGAATTTCCCTCTTAGGGTCCTTCTCTATCGCCGGCTCAGCAGCCTTGAGCATCCCGTGGAGCTCACGAAGCGATTTCTTCAAACCATTCATATGGAAAATTTAGCCTAAAGGCATTATAACCATCATGAGATTGAAGTATGAAATCGGTTGCCAACTAATCATCATAGGAAAAATCTAGGCGGTCACTTGAAGCAAATAATCCAATCATTAGTTGCACATGTGATCCCATAGATTTCCATTTTTTTCCAGCCTAGCTGAAGCGATGACCTTGGTCATACCGAACCGCTCAATCATAGTTTGTTCCCCGAACATGCTATTGAGTTGTTCAATGTTATCATAGGAATTGGTAATCTAACACATTCTCTTTGTATTCGTATTTGAGGACCATCCTCAAATTACGTTTTCAATCAAGAAAATTTGTATTGTTCAATTTTTCACAATCAAGAATTGAACCAAACTTGAATTGAGTTGATATTTGACATGATAAACTACAAAAGAAAGATAACTAAAGTATGTAAACATCCACAAAGCGGTAAACAAATAAGGTTGTCTATCAAAACTACTTATTTGTTCCATTTTGTTCAATCGATATCCAATATCTATGTTCCCTTGAACAAAACGATCCCAAGACCCTCATCTTATGAATCCTTAAGTCGACTGAGTCCGCACTTAAGAAAACCAAGATAGGTAGACATACACATGTCAATGATATCTAATATCACTCTCGGTCGACGAGAATCCCATTCTCATCTCATGTCTCGATAGCCACGCCTGCAGTGGATCTATCGATGAGAAAACCAAACTCACATGTAAAGGTCCAACCCTTACTCCATCTATCCCAAGATAACAAGTTGTACCCCGCTGAGGCGGACCTACAACCTTATGATCGAGGGCTTCATGGGTGTGATGTTTTGGACAAGATATAATCTCATTATTTTGGACAAGACATACAACCTTTTTATTTTAAGGTGTATGTTTGTTGAACAATTTTAACATGCATAACTTAAAAAAGCAAAGCATATAAATACGCATTCGAAAGACCCCTAGAACCTCACAACTCTCTAAAGAAATGAATTAAAGCAACTTAAAATGTCTTGAACATCTTCTGGACTGGTCCGCGCCCTCCGTTTCAACTTCGCGCCCGCCGATTTTGGTCAAACCAAGTCTGTACCCAAAAACCACGAACAGCGCCCGCCATTTTGATGGTTTTCGATGTCGATCCAATCGCTGGATTACCTTGTTCGTGTGTGCGGAAGCGTGTAAAACAATAGAACACGAACAACATGAAGATATAGGCACACATTATATGTATAGACACATTTATATATATACATCCAATATATATATATATATATATATATATATATATATATATATATATATATATGGATTAACGAGAACACTTACAACCAGTGTAGCGTGCCTCGTTGATGTTGATGAAGGTTGTGTTGAGTCGATTGAACCACCTTCATGGATCAGTCACTAGATGCTCTCCTTGTGAATGACCTCGTCACTCTTCTTGTCTAGATAGCCCGGATGTTGAAGCCGCACAAATGGCCCGGCCTCTACGTTTTGCACACGAACCCGGATGACGAACACTTTGCTTGCTTAAGTCGGTTCTCCAAGAACACTCTCTTTTTTCTCTCTCTTTGTGTGAATCTCGAAATTGGTGATCAAGTCATTGTGAAAATCAGATTTTCACTACTTAACACCTTCATTACCACCTCCATCACTCCCTTGTAACCCCCATATTGAATATGCACCATAATATCACATAATGGGTGGTTAATGGGGAGGTGAAAGGTCATGTACACATCACTATGCCACAATGGCATAAGATGTGGTCCCTCTTGCTTGTGTGACATGCCATGTCACACTATGTGACATGCATCCATGCAAGCCATGCAATGCATCCCATGCATGCATATAAATTCACGGAAATATTGATTCTAAATCAATATAATTAACAAGCAATGTACATCATCTACGAGTCCGTGTGTGACCCTGTAGGTATGATTTATCGATCAATATTATATTGTTCCCAACAATTAATATTATCGAATAATCATTTAACATCCAAAGACGACCTTATGACTTTATCGATTGCACACGTAGGATCGAAGGACATATACCAACAATCTCCCACTTGGCCTTCAGAGCCAGTGTGCTGCCAATTTCCTGTTGTCACTTTATGTCTAAGTTTGAAATTGAGGCAAGACTTGAGTCATCCTCAATCGGTTCAAACCTTTCTTGGACTGTGAGACAGACTGTAAAACCAGATTTATCACTATGATACGAATCTGGACGTGGCCACGTATTTTCCACAGTCTCGACTCTCCAAGTGGCCGGTAAGACATGTATCCCATTGTAAAATGGAGGACAATCCCATCTTGTCAATCCAAACTCTCTTACTTGCTTCCTGATATACCCAATAAAAAGTTTTATAACCTCCTTTTACGAAAGGCGTTTACTTGTATCAAAGTATACCATTTCACAATGGAATCACTCTGGACTACTCAGGTCAGAGGAAATTGCTTGACAGTCAATGAAATAGTATTATGACTCGAAATCTTAAATACTATTTCAGTCGGGTCTGTTCGATCATTAGCTCTCAGCTAATATCTATGTAATTGTACTTGATGTCCCACATCACTAGCCCATGAAGCGGCGCTATAGTACACATTACAAACTAGTTCATTGTATTATCGGTTTGTCCGTACTCGATTATACGAACCAGGAACAACTATATGATTCAAGTATATCAGTTCAACCATTGGGACTTCATTATGCGGTAAGTCGACCTCATAACCCAATTGATATCACTTAATCATTTGGACAATTCATATAAATTAAACCATATTTATATGAAGAAATATGTATTATACATATGAGTGAATGTTTACCAAATCTCCAAAAGTATCTAATACAGTAATAGAAATCACAACCCATCTCTAAGATGTCTGATCTCTATTGCAGTCGTGAAAGCCTCAAGCTTAAACTGCTGGAGAGGTTTAGAAAGCGGGTTTGTAATCTTACCAAAAGTTGCAACTTTATTATCTCGATGTCTCCACAAAACTATCTCCCAGATAATGTGGAACTTCCTGAGCACCATTTTTAGACTTGTGGTGCTTCCTAGCTCATTGGATTGCGCGATAACTCTACTATAAATAGAGAACTATCGGATGGGTAGAGCTAGTTACGCCACCTAGTTCATTCAAGAACTTTCAAATCCTAACTGCCAACATTACTGCATCCAATGCAATACTGTGCTCAGCTTTTGTAGTTTAATCAGCTATATTGCATTGCATGGAACTATTCCAGCAAATATCACCTCTAACCAGACAAAAGATATAACCAGATTAAAATCGGAAATTATCTTAGTCTGTTTTGAAGTTAGCATTCAAACAGCTTGTTAATATCAACTCTTTTTGTCTTCCAAAGACAACAAAATATTCTTTAGTCCATCTAAGGTACATAAGAATATTCTTGGCCGCAGTCTAATGCGTCTCACCTGGGTTTCCTTGAAACCAAATCGTCATGCTCAAAGCATACGATACGTCCAGTCGTGTACATATCATGGCGTACATTATACACCCTATTGCCCAAACATCCTTCATGACAGATCATGGTGTACATATCATGGCGTACATTATTCAAACATCCTTTTCGATTTGTTCCGACAGATCTTGATGCCCAATATGTACTGTGCTTCTCCAAGATCCTTCATTAAAAAACATCTTCCAAGCCATTCTTTAACAGAATTAAGCATAGGAATATTGTTTCCAATAAGGAGTATGTCATCGACATACAACACAATGAATACAACGTAACTCCCACTGATCTTCTTGTAAAACAAGACTCTTTCGAGTTCCTCTGAAATCCAAATCCCGATATGGATTCATTGAATTGAAGATTCCAACTCCGAGATGCTTGCTTTAATCCATTAAGATCTATTAAGCTTGCATACTCTCTCAGCCTGATTAGGATCGATAAAACCCTCTGGTTGTGTCATAAACACATCCTCTTCTAGAGTCCCATTCAAGAAGGCAGTTTTAACATCCATTTGCCATATCTCATAATCATAATGAGCATCAATGGCTAAGAGAATCCGAATGGATTTGATCATAGCAACTGGTGAAAAAGTTTCATCATAATCCACTTTGTGAATTTGATTAAATCCTTTTGCCGCCAACCTTGCTTTGAAAACACTAGGTTTTCCATCTATATCTGTTTTTATCTTGTAAATCCATTTGCATCCAATGGGCCTTGCTGGAGTAGTATACTTAATGTCTAGATTTGAGTATTCTGAACTCCTTGTACACTTTCATTTACCTATTAATAACGAACATTCATTTGCTTTTAATTATTGTTAATTAAATATATGCAAATTATAGTCCTGGATTTTATACGTTGTAGTTAGTATGGTGTTGCATGGGCACACAGAAGATCATACTATCGGTTACTCGTATTTAATCGAACAGATGCTCACGACCTAGATGGACACGGACCAATCCATCGGTATAGTCGTTGTGTGAGAGAGAAAATAATTTATCTTAATTATTTTATCACACTTGTACACTTAGTGTATTGAGCGGATCGATTGAGACTCATCAATTAGGTTTGCTCGGCGATAATTGATTTGAGACTCAGTGTATTTTATTCTTAATCCCCGATACAATTGCGGGTGTGTATATTTAGTATAAGTGACTTTGATTTTCCAAAGGAATTGACCGGTTTAATTATTGGGTCAATTACCGGTTAAGTTGGGTCACTATATTTTATATATGGCATGCCGTGAATTCTTGACGGGACAGTGTATCCCGGAAGGGTTGATAATATCCCCGAGATGAGCTCATAAGGATTTATTATGTAAACCTCGCGAGTGGATTTAATTCCGCATAATAAATAAGGTTGAGTGGTACTAGTCTCGGATAAAAGAGATGAATAAATTTATTAAGCAATAAATAAATTTTATTCATGGATATTTATATCTTAAATACACGGAATAAATAATACTACCGGAGAAATATTATTCGATATAATATGGGTAAATATTGGGAGTGCAATTTTATTTATATAGTGGAAAATAAATAAAATTAATATTGATAAGGATTAATGGACTTGGGCCGTGGGCTCAATTTAATCTTCAATATTGGAAGCCCAATATTCCACCTCCTTTAGATCCCCTACGTAGCCTATAAAAGCACTACATGGCCTTCATAATAGACAAGACAAGATAATCATACTTGATTAGTCTAGAGAGTTGAAGGAGATCCATAGGAATTCGATAGATCGTCGCCCACCCGACGTTCGAACGGAGTGCAAGGAATACGTGAGAAGATTCAAAGGTCATCTTGAATTCGTTTCTCCGAACAACGAATCGAAAGGTAAAAATCTAAACGCCCTTGATTTATTCGATTTTGTTTATCGTAAAATACCGTAGAACAAGATCCGAAGATCGAACCCGGACTAGAGGACAATCGCGTGGTGGTGGCGAAGCCACCGGACCACGGGCGATCGCCCCTAGGGTTTGACGGGGCAAGGGGGGCCGAACCCTCGGCTGGGCCGAGGGTGTGCGATCGACCGCAAGGGGTCGATCGCTGGGCACGGGCTGGTGCCGTGCCCAACCCCGCCGTGAAGGCGGGGGCCTCCAGGCGGCGGCGAGTCGCCGGACTCGCCGCGGGGGCTGCCGGAGCAGCCCCACCCCAACCGATCGCCGGCGTGCGATCGGTGATCGCATCGAACCCCGCGGACGGGGGTTCGGGCTGGGCGCGCACACGACTTCGGTCGTGTTGTGCGTTCGGCTCGTGCTCCGGCTCGTGCGTGGTGTTCGCGTGATCTCCGGCGGATGGTTTTGATCGGGTTATTGGTTTCCGCAAATTTTAATAGCCCGGGATATCGAATTCCAACAATTGGTATCAGAGCGTGGTTTACGTTCGCGGTATTTTCGATAAAAATTGTTCTACCTTGCAGGGTTCCGACTATTATGGCTTAATTAATTCTTTGTTAATTTATTTTGTCATGATTGTTGGTTTGATTAAACTCTCGGACATGTCGAGATTCGTTTTTGGTGGTGAATGCTTGTAATAGTAAAAATTCGGGGGTTGACCGAATTTAGGATTTATTATTACGTTCTACTTTTTTTTCCGGAAATTGTATAGGGTCGATTTCATGATAGAATCGATACCGGATAGTGTAAAATTAAATTTGTAATTTATTTTGCGTTGGATCGATGCCGAAACGACCGCCGGAGAAGACGCGTGACGAAGGAGACGACGTGAGGGCAAGGGCTCGGATCGACCACCATGGTCGATCCATGGAGGATCGAACCATCGAAGGAGAGGCGCCGAATTCGCGCCTCCCGGCGGTGAAACCACCGGCGGTGGTGGTGCGCCGGCTAGGTGGCGGCGGCGGCGGTCCTCGGCCGGCGATGGCGGTCCGGTGGGGGCGCGGGGGTCCTCGTGATCTTCGTGCTCTCCCGGTAAATTCACTTTCCTAATTGATTCGGGTTTTTCTTATTTGAGTGTTCCTATTTTTGGGAACTCTCATGGATTAGGAAAAGAATCAATTTGGAATTGATTATGGAAATATTCATGGATTAGGAATCTAATTAATTTGGAAAGTAGAAGAGTCCTAAATTATTTTATTTCCTTATTTCATTATGGAAATCATCTAGAATATTCCAAGTGGGTCTTGGATAGATTATTCTAAGAGATTTAATGAAGTAGAAAGGGAAGATAAAATAAATAAAAATATTAATAATATTTAATTTTATTTTTGACTTATTCGATTGACTTAATTATTATTAATTAAGTATCTTTTGGATTTATTAAAAATAAATAGATTTAAATATTGGAAATTAATATTCTCGTCACATGGAGCATTCAAGAACGAAGACTAAAGACTAGAACACTACAAGAAAATAGTAATTTAGTCACAAAAGTATAGGTGACTATTTTCTTTTTGTCTCTAATAACTATTATTATTGATAAAATTAAAAATAATTTGTCTCTAAAAAAATTCTTATTTAATGGAATATCTAATATGTTTAGGAGACAAAATAAATAAATTAATGACAAATTTTTTTTGTCTTCCAATATTTTCTATATCAAAATAAAATTGTCTCTAATAGAATTTGTAATTTCATACATTATTATATTATTTGTAATTATTGTTTAAAATAATATGTGATCAAAATAATTTTATAACCATTATATTCGTGCTTAGGTTACCATAAACAATTGAATGCTCATTGTAAATGTTGATTTTGGCGACAACATATTTTTCCTTGTGTTTTTGTTTTTGTTGATTTTCAGGGTTACAGGTTAAGAATCCGAAGTCAACTACCTTGCGCATGGAAATGGAGACTTGAGTCTCCACTTTTGGATTTACGTGAAAACGGCGACTCCTGTCGCCGGTTTTAGTGCAAGGTTGTTGTGTCAAGAAAACGGCGACTCCAGTCGCCGTTTCTGGTGCTAGGTGGATGTGACAAGGAAACGGCGACCAGAGTCGCCGCTTTTAATGTTGCACGAAAACGGCGACTCCAGTCGCCGGTTTTGGTGCAAAGGAATTGTGGCGTGGAAAACGGCGACACGGGTCGCTGGTTTTGGTGTTGTGTCATGACATTTTTCCAGCGACAAAGTCTTTTTGGAATGTTGGAGAAACGGCGACTCCAGTCGCCGTTTTTGGTGCATGGAAAAATTCCAGCGACTGGAGTCGCTGGTTTTGTGGCTCACTTGAATCCGGCGACAGGAGTCGCCGGTTTTGGTTCCGAGTGACGTTTTTCATAACTTTTGTTTTTTGTGTTTTGATTTTAAGACTAAGTACTTACAACGTGATTTCTTTCACCAGGTACTCAGTTCGAGGAAATGAAGATTTGTTCCAAGTTTGCAACTTCAACAATATCGACGACCATGAAGACGATGAAATTCTGAGACTTCAACACTTAGAGATTTTCACAAGAAATTGAAGATGAAGAATTGAGATCGATGGAGTCAAGATTGAAATTGAAGTTTGTTTTTGAAATTGAAGATTCAAGATTCAAAGATTCAAGAATCGAAGATTCAAGATTCCAAGATTCAAGAATCCAAGTTCTACAATGATGATGTCATCTATGGAAAAGTGACATAGGCCAAGCATGCGACGAATGAGAACGTGCCACGTCATCACTCTCACATGTGCGGCTCTACTATAAATACCCATGGATGTTCATTTCATCTTTTGACGATTTTGAGAGAACGAAATCTGATTTTTAGAATCATAGTCGAGCTTCGAGTTTGTGTAGTAGCTTTTGCGCCGTGTGCCAAGATTAGAGCTAGGAGATATAGCTTTAGGTACTAGTGTGCTAGTTTCCAAGTTAGTGGGAGTTGTTGCGACACTCGGGAAACTTCTTGTAAACGTTTTGCCTACCATACTCTACAAGTGTAATAGTTTAAGTTTTGTGATCAATGAAATGGAAACTATTACATAACTTTGTCTCCACTTTTTATTCTACAATTTGTGTGAGTGTTTTACTTTGACGACAGCTGCTGTCTGTGAGTTCAAGACCAATTTCACGAAAAATTGGTATCCTACGCTGAAGGCGTAATTTCATTTGGTATCAGAGCGGGACGTCATACGTATAAGACGTGATCCGTTACTTGACTTCATTTTTCCGCTATAATGGAGTCGCCAATGTTTGTTCAGAAACCGATTATGCTTACGCATCAGAACTACTCTAACTGGAAAGCTAAAGTTTCTGCTAGAATTAAAGGCCATGACTCTCGTGCATGGATGGCTGTCTTGGAAGGTTGGGAGTGTCCGTATACTGAAGATGCGGATGGAGTAAAAATTCCCAAACCTGAACGTAACTGGACTAGAGAAGAGCATGATCTGTCAACTGCGAATAGCAAAGCTCTACTTCTTATTTGTGAATGGTTGGAACTAAGTATGTACCAACTGGTGAAAAATTGCACTTCAGCGAAAGACGCATGGGAAACTCTTCAGAGAACATGCGAAGGAAGTAAGGCCGTGAAGCGCTCTAAAATTCGAACTATCACTGCTCAGTTCCATCAACTCCGTATGAGAGAAGATGAAGACATAAATGAGTACTTAGACAAAATCATGAGATACGTGAACGAAGTTCATGAACTTGGAGAGACTTTTCCTGCCGTCATGATTTATGAGAAAACTCTTCATAGTCTAAGTTCTCGGTTCGAAAGTAAAGTGCTAACTCTTGAAGCACGAGAGGAAAAAGATCAAAAATGGGATTATGCAGATCTGATGGCTGATTTGAGAAACTACGACTTAACTCTAAAAGTTCGTAGCAACCCGGATATGTCACTTGTTTATGAGCCGATGACTGCTCTAAAAATTTCTGAGAAGGGTAAGAGCTCTAGAAGTTCGAAACCGCAGAAAACTCCTTCAAGAAATGAGAAATCAGAATGTAGTTTTTCAGCTGATGTAGATGAATCTGATGACGATGAAGCAGAGGACATTGAGCGTTTGATGAATCAGAATAATCCTGATAAACTTGCTGCACTGACTGAAATTGTCACGTACCTTGTGAAGCAAGAATTTAAGAGGAAAAATCGTGCCCGGAACTTTCGAAAGTTTCAGAAAAATTCTAACTCTTTTCAGAGAAACTCAGACAACCGAAATCAAACTTCATTCTCTGACAAAAAATTTAAGGAGACAAAACTTTCTCCATATTCTTCTACTAGCAAGGATGTTTCCAAAATGCAGTGCTTTGAATGCAAAGGATTTGGACATGTCAAAAACGAGTGTCCTAACTTACACCGCAAAAAGAAACTGCCCGTGAGCTATGTAGTTTTTGATGATGAAAATGTAATCTCAGAAAATGAGGAATCTGAGAATGAAAATTCTGATGACGATGAGGACAACGCTCTAGTTGTCACGATTGATGATGGTTTTGACCTTGCAAACTTTGAAGTTGAAAATTTTCAAATTGCTGCCTTTCTAAAGGATACTGCTACCGCAGACAACATTTTCCGTGTGGCGTCTGAAAATCGAGATTTCTGTGATGATGATATTTTTTCGGACGTTGAATCCATGACTGAGTCTGTGAAAAATGAGATGACCCATAAAGTATCTCAAACTGAATGTGTAAGTGCTGAGCTGCTTGCCTTGAACGAGAGTCACACTGAACTCTCAAAATCTTATGACTTAATTATCACTGAGAATGGTGCACTTGAAGTGTCTTTAAAAGTTCTTACAGAATCTTGTAATGAACTCTCAACTGCTAACCGGAAGATGTATGACGAGGCTGAAGAGTTGAAAAATTCAGTTGAAAAGACGACAGACGAGAAACGGAGGTTGAATAATTCTCTAACAATTCTTAAGATCAAGTTTGATACTCTATTCGAAGAAAAACATAAATACTACAAAGAGGTTGTCGAACTAAGAGAATCTTTTGAGAAGTCGAATTCTGAAAATTCAAAACTGAAAGCTCTCCTGAAGAAGGAAACTGCAGAAGTTAAGAAACTTCAAACTTTGTTCAAAAACTCCGATGCCGAGAATGATGAACTTAAGTCATCCCTTCTAAAAACTCAGACTGACCTTGCCATGACGGACAAGGAACGCTATGTTTTGAAAGAAAAACTTCACATGACTGACGAACTTTTGAGGAAAATGAATACGAATTCCTCCGTGTTTGATAATGCTGCCTCGTACATGAATCCTAATCGCTATGGACTCGGTTTTCAAAAAGTTTTTGAGTCTATTTATTCTACACCCGAGAAGAAAGATGTGACGTTTGTCAAAGCATCAAACGATCAGCCAGAGGATAAAAGCAAGGATGAAGTTGAATCATCTAAACGAAAGGAGATTGCTGAAGGGAAGAAGATTGCTAAGTCTCCAGAACCAGAAACTCAAAAGTCGATCTCGACTTCAAAATCTGAGACATATCAATTTCCGAAGAATATTGTCAAACTTCCTCGTGGTATCCTACCTTATGAAAAGACGTTGCTGAAGAACTTAGACAAATCTCAGAACGTGAAGAAAACTGGACAACTCTCTCGCACAAAAACATTTTCGGTCAAAACGTCCATGAAGGTTGAAACTCGTCAAAAGAGAAAGTATGTTTGTCACTACTGTGATCAACCTGGACACATTCGACCATTTTGCTACAGGATGAAAGAGGACATGAACAGAGAACTTATGACCTTGAAGAAAAAGTCTGAAGTGACTAAGGAAATGAAGAAACCCATTTCTTCAAATCCGAAAGCTAAGACAAATCCGAAAGCTGTGACTGAGAGGAACGGTAAAAATTCAAATGAAAAGAAGAAGTGGGTGCCTAAGTCTCAGAAGTGCAAAACTGAACTTAACTCTAAAACCAGCTGTTGGCAACCGAGAGAACTCATTTTCTGCAATGTTGCACTTAATGCTTCTGAGACTGGAACCAAAGGAATTTGGTATTTTGATAGTGGTTGTTCCCGCCATATGACTGGCACGAAAAAGTTTCTAAAAAATTACGAGCCTATGACTGGAGCTCCCGTAGTGTTTGGAGGGGGAGCGAAAGGCGTCGTAAAGGGAAAGGGGACTCTACAAATCAAAGGTTTACCTCCTATCAGAAATGTAGTCCATGTAAAGGGACTAGTTGCTAATCTTATCTCCATCAGTCAACTGTGTGATGAAGGACTGAACGTGAGTTTTGATAAGGAGTCTTGCAGAGTTTTTGATGCTGAAGGAAATTGCATAATGGAAGGTCCACGTGCCAAAAATAATTGCTATACAACTGAGTATAGTTGTTTTTCTGTGACCGTTCCTGATGAAGTTGATCTGTGGCATCAACGACTTGGCCACACTGGCACTCGAAACCTGAGTAAACTGGTTAAGGGGGAGATAGTTCGAGGAATCTCTCAACTCCCCAAAATTGAAAAGCGAGTGTGCGGTGACTGTCAGAAAGGAAAGCTGACGAGAACTCCTCATCCTGCATTGCCAACGTCAATGAGCACGTCGGCTCCATTTGAACTGCTACATATGGACTTAATGGGTCCAATGGAAGTCAAAAGCATAGCAAAGAAAGAATATGTGTTGGTTGTAGTTGATGATTTTTCTCGTTACACTTGGACGAGATTTTTGGCCACCAAAGATGAAACTTTTGATGCTTTCAAAGGCATTGTGAAATGGATTAAGACAAATCATGAAGCTAAAGTAAAAAGGATCAGAAGTGATCACGGAACTGAATTTCAAAACACTAGCTTCAATGAGTTCTGTATGATGAAGGGAATTCATCATGAATACTCGGCCCCAAAAACTCCTCAACAAAATGGGATTGCCGAACGTAAAAATCGAACGCTGCAAGAAATGGCACGTGTAATGCTTATCTCGAAAAATCTTGCACGAACTTTTTGGGCAGAAGCTGTCTCCACTGCTGGATATATTTTGAATCGGATAAGTATTCGATCTGGAACGACAGCAACTGCCTATGAACTTATAAATGGCAAGAAACCTTCAGTTGCACACTTTCGTGTCTTTGGCTGTACTTGCTATATTTTGAAGGATCGTGATCCTCTGAAGAAATTTGAAGCCAAAGCTGATCGTGGAATTTTTGTTGGTTATAGTCAAAATAGCCATGCTTACCGTGCCTACAATCTTCGAACTAAGAAAGTCATCGAAACTGTGAACATAAATTTTGATGAACAAGACTTTCTGGGAAAAGATGCTGAGGAAGACTGGGTAAAAGAAGGAATTTTGGATTATCAAAATTTTCCACCAACACCCACAACTGCTGCTTCTGAGAATGTGTCTCCAGGAAATTTTACTCCAAATACTTCACCTGAAGTTGGAGATTCTAGCAATCAGGACAATGATACTTCTTCGTCTGAAGATGAAGAAACTGAGCTACACATTGAAAATCCAGCTACTGCTACTAGAGAGGCACCTCGACTCATTCAAAAGAAACATCCTCCGACCCAAATGATTGGGAACTTAAATGAGCGAACTACGCGCTCAAAGAAACCGACAAATTCTCCGGACGAACTCTACAACATCTGCACTTCTGCAATTTATAATGAAATCGGCATCTCTTGCTTTCTCTCTGAAAATGAGCCGAAAAATTACAAAGAAGCCATGAAAGAAGATTTTTGGATCATGGCCATGCAAGAAGAGTTGAATGAGTTTACTAGAAACAATGTTTGGTCCTTAGTTCCCAGAACGTCACACATGAATGTAGTTGGAACTAAATGGATCTTTAAGAACAAAACTGATGAACACAACCAAGTTGTTCGAAACAAAGCACGACTTGTCGCACAAGGCTATGCCCAAGTTGAGGGTATTGATTTTGATGAAACCTTTGCTCCAGTTGCACGAATTGAATCCATCAGACTCTTAATTGCTATTGCATGCCACCTCGGCATCAAACTTAGACAAATGGATGTCAAAGCTGCATTCCTAAATGGAGTTTTGGACGAAGAAGTGTATGTAGCTCAACCGAAGGGCTTTGAGGATCCGAATAAGCCAAATCATGTATACAAGCTTCACAAAGCTCTCTATGGCTTGAAACAAGCGCCCCGCGCCTGGTATGGATGTCTCACGGATTTTCTTCTAAAGTTCGGTTTTGAGCGTGGATCGGTGGACAAAACCTTGTTCATCAAGCGAGAAGGCAAACACATGATAGTTGCCCAAATTTACGTTGATGACATTGTCTTCGGAGCTACTTGTTCTAAACTTGTGACTGCCTTCACAGAAGCTATGTCCTCAACATTTCAGATGAGCCTTGAGGGGGAGTTGCATCAATTTCTTGGCCTTCAGATTTCTCAACGACCAAATGGGATATTTGTATCTCAAAGTAAGTATGCTAAAAATATGGTTGAGAGGTTTGAGATGCATCATGCCAAGCCAGCTAACACTCCCATGGCAACTACGGAACGCTTGTCTACGTCAACGAAAAGTCGGAGTGTAAACCAAACTCTTTATCGTTCCATGATTGGGAGTTTACTTTATTTAACTGCCACTCGTCCTGACATTATGTTTAGTGTTTGTATGTGTGCCAGGTACCAAGCTGATCCAAAGGAGGACCATCTAAGAGCTGTGAAACGGATTCTCCGCTACATCTCTGGAACTTCTCAGCTCGGGCTGTGGTATGCGCGCGACACTTCATCCAACCTTGTCGGCTTTTCTGATGCCGACTGGGCGACGGACACGGACGAACGTAAAAGTACCTCCGGCAGCTGTTGCTTCCTTGGAAATAATCTCGTGTCTTGGCATAGTAGAAAGCAAAATTGTATTGCCCTGTCAACTGCCGAGTCGGAGTACGTAGCAGCTGGAAGTTGTTGCACTCAACTACTTTGGTTAAAACAGATGTTGAATGACTATCTCCTTGAGAGTGCTCCATTAGTGCTGTATTGTGATAACCAGAGTGCTATCAAAATCAGCGAAAATCCTGTCCAGCACTCAAGAACTAAACACATCGACATTCGACATCATTTCATTAGAGATTTGGTTGATCGTGATATAGTCAGTCTACAGCATATTTCAACGGAAAAACAGCTCGCTGACATCTTTACCAAACCTCTTGACTTTGAGAGATTTAAGAAACTAAGAAATTCTCTCTGCATGTGTTCTCTCTAAGAGTTCACGGAAAAATTTTGAAGTCTGAAAGAGTAGTTTCTTTACTTCTGAATACGCACTCGGAATCGTTGTGGATTAGTCTAGTCAGACAAACATGGATTCGAGGCCGCTTATAGTCTTCGGACACAAGAGTATTTATTCCGCTGAATGCAAACATGTGAACATGGCTTCAACTCCTCGCTTCATTTGCATAGATCCATAAAGCCAAGTAACGGAGGACGCCGGTTACCCCGGCTCCCCTCTTCGAAAGGTTGTACATGGACGCTGAACTTTAAGACACTCTCCTATCACACTTTGGAGGACGCAAGTGAACCTTGCTCCCCTCTGACTGCTGTAATGAGTGTCTGTTGCATTTCATTTAAAGCTATAAACTCGTCTGGAGGACGCCGGTTACCCCGGCTCCCCTCTGATTGAAGTAATGCTAGTTCCTGATTGGAGTGCCTTACGTGTTTCACCTTGCATTCATGAATTAAAATCTCTTGTGCGGTGCTAACTCTGCCAATATGTTTCGACGAAACACGACTGCTTCCGTGTGATTGAGACGAAGGACAAGTAAACATGTCTATCACATACTTCGGTCCATCTCACCGGTTTTTAATATGAGAGATTTTTCATTACCTCAAAGTTACTATCGCCTTGTGTGAAAATTTTTGGTTTTTGTAAAATGATGAAATGTGGATTCTTTTCTGGGAAAATATTTGCTCTTCATTGCCTAATATCACCCCTCGAATCTCCACTAAAATGTGTTTGAATGTTTGTGTGTTGAACTCTTGATTGACTAACTCGGGATGTGTTGTTTTTGTTTTGGCATTTCTGTAGTTCATATCCAGCGCTACGTGGTTTACCATCTCGGAAGTCTAATTTTGAGTGTAGCAACGGCCAACTCGCAAAATTCATGTGACAACATTTTTGGAAACCTGGACACGAAATTTATTCTAAGTCACGAAGATGCCAAAAACGTTGACGTGCACAAAAACGGAGACTACGCCAATATTCCGGAGACTCAACAAACACAAAACCGGAGACTCAACACTCACCTCAAAAACGGAGACTCCTCAAAACCGGAGACTCGTGTCTCCAGTTTCTTGGCTACATTGACAGTGTCACGAAACCGGAGACTCCCTTGTGCAAAATTCCGGAGACTCAAGTCGCCATAAAAACGGAGACTCACATTTGGCACGAAACCGGCGACTTGCACATAAAAACGGAGACTCATGTCTCTGGAATTTTTCCTTAGCCAAATTTTAAACGTCAAAGTAAATTTGACAACTCAAGTTTCTCAACCAATGGCACTCAACTTCGTTTCTTAACCGATGGTTCTCAACTTCGGTTTTCTTGCCATGGTTTGATTTTCTCTAAACTTTTCATGTTATTATTATTTTATTTTTATTTTATTATTTATTATTTTTGGAAATTATTATTTTAATAATATTTTCAAAATTAATATTTTTGTTCGTCCTTTTGATCTAATTTCCTTCTTGAGAAGAGCTGTTTACAGGTATTGGACTGGGCTTTTTCATTCCGACGGGCGGCCCAAATTTTTCCTATATATAGGCCTCGATGAAAACCTAATTCATTTACGCTTACATCAGAATTCTCTAACTCTCAAGCTTTCGATCTCTTGACTCTCAACTGCAAGTTCGGCATCCGAAGTTCTTAGTTCTTAGGTTCTTGCTTTCCGTTGCATCCGGCAACTCTTGCTTTGCGCATCCGGCGCCCTGTCCTTGTTTTCGGAAGTTGAACTCGTTTTTCGTGGTTACCTTTTTCTCGCAGCTGCTAACTGTCGGTTATTTTTTTCTGAACTTTGAAATGGCAAAGAACTTCGACGACATGATGGCCGACATGACCGCATATCTTAACGAGCAGTTCGAGAATGCTCTTACTCCTGAATCCAAGAAAGCAGCTTATGAAGAACTCAAAGCTCATCTTGATAAAGTTGACCGTCGCAAAGCTGCATCTGCTGAAACTTCAGTGGACTTAACTCGAACCGCAACTCCCGAACTCTCAACTGCTCGTCAATCGGGCAAAGACACTAAGTCTGGGAAAACAAAAGAGAGAGATTCTTCCCTTCGCATCTATAAGGGAATCGTGTCACGGGCTGAATACAATCGGTTACTCGCAGCTGGCGAGATAACTAAGGATGGAAAGAAGGTTGTCAACATTCCATCGACTCCAACTGTGTCTGCAGGGAAAGATCCAAAGACACCGAAATCATCGCTTCCAACTGGAAGTGGTTCTGGAAAGAAACCTGTAGGCAGTGGAGTGAAAACTTCGTCTCCAAAAACTTCAGCTGGTGGGTCAGTTGCAAAATCCAAAACTCATAGCTCCCAAAAACCACCTCTGGCACCTCATTCCTCGGGATCAGCTGGATCCCAAGTCTCAACTGATGGCTTTAAATACATCGCCGAATACTCTGAGTGTCCGAAGGCTCACTCTCGTGAATTTTTCACGCCAACTGCTGAAATTCGCCATAAGTTGATTGAGAAGTTGCCAATCCATACAGACAGAACTATCCTCAAGGAGGACTACGAAAAACACGGCATCACTGATTTCCTGACCAAGGTCCACATGCTCAAATCTGTGAACCTTACTTATCGCTACTCCATTCCAATTCTGTCCAAGTTTTATGCTAGCTTGTCTCCCGACTTCGCTAATCCGAAGAGTCGACTGTATGGCTGCTTCATTTTCCGTGAAAAATTGTACAAGTTCCGTCCTTTCTCCATCAACGCCTTCTTGGAAAGGTTGGAAATCGATTCCAGATGGACAACACCGTCTGCTGCGGAACGTGCTGATGACCTGACGGTTGGCACATTTCTTACTCAAAAGAAAGTCAAGTCCGAACTGCCGCCGCCGTCAAAACTGTCTGCTTTCTACGGCATCCTTCATCGTCTTGGGATGTCTAACTGGATTGCAAATCGGGATCCGACTGTCATGGACCCTGAGTTGATGCACCTTATCTTTCGCCTCAGCTGTGGCGAACAAGTGAACTTAGGAAAAATTATTTTCAATGACTTGTGCAAAATTGCCAAGCTCTCAGATGAAACCATTATTAGGCAAGCTGATTTGCCTACAGAGGCAAAATTCCATCTCTCGCATCCTTGTCTGATATATGGGATGCTTCATGACCAAGGTTTTATTCCCGAAACTGCAGCTGAGAAGAAGATGAAGAAGAACGGAGCTGTCAAAATCACAGGCAAGTACTTGGCTCCGAACAAAAGAGTTATCGACTTACCGTGGCTTGGACTTTTTGATCGGAACGCACTTCCAGAAATCCTTACTCCGCCATCAACTCCTAAGTCTTCCAGAAAGCGCAAGCCTAGGTCTCCAAAAACTAAGTCCCCAACTCCTAAGCGCCAAAAATCACAGTCAACTGCGAAACCACAGCCGACTGCTGCTGTCGCAGAACCTGAAGTCGAGGGTGCTAAGTCTCCGAGAGTTGTTCCCCGTGGTTTCGGTCCAACTTCAAATATTCCTTCTTATCAGAATCCTCATCATCCGATCCACAGTCACCGTGCGGTGGTTCCTTCGGCTGTGGTTCAGGAATTTTATGCCGACTCGCTAGCTCTTGAAAAGCGTCAAGTCGAACATGTTGATGCTTACAACAGGATGATCGAGGCACAGGAAAAGCAGAAACAATCTTTCAAGAAACTGCAACGGGAGATCCAACAAGGGGGAGGACTTGGAGATGTTGGAGCCCCAGATGCCAGTTTGAAAGATACATTTATTCTGAAGATGGTGCGCGACGCGATTCAGGAAGCTCATTCGCAGCTGTCCAAAAGAAATCTGATTGAGGTGGTGAGTGACGATGGCGAGAAGACCGATGAAGATATTTTCGAAGGAGTTATGAATGCTCGTGATAAAGGGAAAGGGAAGATTGGTGAAACTTCAAATCCAGGGGCGTCGTTCGCGATGCCGTCTGATGGTCTGCGTGATGAAGAGGATGTCAATGTTTTGGATGTTGACGAAGCTGCTGGTGTTGGTTTGAGTGAACAAGAGATATTTGGGGATCCAGACACTGATTCCGATGAAAGCGACTCCAGCTCTGACGACGGTTTCAGTTACGAAGATGATGAAGAAGAGACGCTCGGAAGTCCGGAACGTGATCCAACTCCATCTGGCTCGCCTCAAGACTGAAGTCCAAGATCTCAAGTTCAAGTTCAAGTTTTTCAATTTCTGTTTTTGTTTAACTCTTGAACTCGTTTTCATGTTTTGATTTTGCATGCATACAACATTGAACTTATTCGTCCATGCATGTTTTTCATATTTGCTTAACTCTGGTATTCGTGTTTTGATACATTGGTTTGTCCGTGGTTGGTTTATCTATCTAAGTTTTTCATGTTTGGTTTGAAATTTTGTCTAAGTTTTTTTTATGGTTTTTCATTGATTGTATGATTGATGTTTTTCCATCTTTTTACTTAGCTATTTTTGTGGTTTGTTTGGTTGAGGGGGAGATACTTGTATCTCGTTTTTACTTAACCTTGTTTTCATGAGTTGTGCCAAAAAGGGGGAGATTGTAAATGTTGATTTTGGCGACAACATATTTTTCCTTGTGTTTTTGTTTTTGTTGATTTTCAGGGTTACAGGTTAAGAATCCGAAGTCAACTACCTTGCGCATGGAAATGGAGACTTGAGTCTCCACTTTTGGATTTACGTGAAAACGGCGACTCCTGTCGCCGGTTTTAGTGCAAGGTTGTTGTGTCAAGAAAACGGCGACTCCAGTCGCCGTTTCTGGTGCTAGGTGGATGTGACAAGGAAACGGCGACCAGAGTCGCCGCTTTTAATGTTGCACGAAAACGGCGACTCCAGTCGCCGGTTTTGGTGCAAAGGAATTGTGGCGTGGAAAACGGCGACACGGGTCGCTGGTTTTGGTGTTGTGTCATGACATTTTTCCAGCGACAAAGTCTTTTTGGAATGTTGGAGAAACGGCGACTCCAGTCGCCGTTTTTGGTGCATGGAAAAATTCCAGCGACTGGAGTCGCTGGTTTTGTGGCTCACTTGAATCCGGCGACAGGAGTCGCCGGTTTTGGTTCCGAGTGACGTTTTTCATAACTTTTGTTTTTTGTGTTTTGATTTTAAGACTAAGTACTTACAACGTGATTTCTTTCACCAGGTACTCAGTTCGAGGAAATGAAGATTTGTTCCAAGTTTGCAACTTCAACAATATCGACGACCATGAAGACGATGAAATTCTGAGACTTCAACACTTAGAGATTTTCACAAGAAATTGAAGATGAAGAATTGAGATCGATGGAGTCAAGATTGAAATTGAAGTTTGTTTTTGAAATTGAAGATTCAAGATTCAAAGATTCAAGAATCGAAGATTCAAGATTCCAAGATTCAAGAATCCAAGTTCTACAATGATGATGTCATCTATGGAAAAGTGACATAGGCCAAGCATGCGACGAATGAGAACGTGCCACGTCATCACTCTCACATGTGCGGCTCTACTATAAATACCCATGGATGTTCATTTCATCTTTTGACGATTTTGAGAGAACGAAATCTGATTTTTAGAATCATAGTCGAGCTTCGAGTTTGTGTAGTAGCTTTTGCGCCGTGTGCCAAGATTAGAGCTAGGAGATATAGCTTTAGGTACTAGTGTGCTAGTTTGCAAGTTAGTGGGAGTTGTTGCGACACTCGGGAAACTTCTTGTAAACGTTTTGCCTACCATACTCTACAAGTGTAATAGTTTAAGTTTTGTGATCAATGAAATGGAAACTATTACATAACTTTGTCTCCACTTTTTATTCTACAATTTGTGTGAGTGTTTTACTTTGACGACAGCTGCTGTCTGTGAGTTCAAGACCAATTTCACGAAAAATTGGTATCCTACGCTGAAGGCGTAATTTCACTCATTTATGTTAGAAGTCAATTTTAATCGACATAGTGAATTAATATGATTTCGTGAACTTTAGTTTTTAAACAAACAAAATGAAAACAAGATTATACAATACATTCAATATATCAACTATATATAAAATTATTAAAAACTTTACTATTTTTTTTTCTTTCATCCAAGTCACAATCACCTCCCCACTCCCCACTCCCCACTCCCCATTCCACTCCTCTCTCCCCACTCCATCAATCACATTAAAAATATAACCCCTCCACAATTTTGCTACAGATTACTACACGGGGAAATTTAGAATTCCAATCAATGGCCTTGAAGACATGAAGGTATATGTAAGTTAATCGTTAGAATTTTGGTCTCCAAATCATAAAATCTCTACATTTTCTTATGGAAATATTCTATTATATTTGGTTTTAATACCCATTAATTGTTACTGAAGCAGGTCGATTCATGTCATTCGAGAGTCTGTGTATAGAAGATGAAAATGGAGATGAAGATGAAGATTATAGTTGCACCTGTTGTGAATCATGCAAAAATTATTGTGTAAATTAATATTTTTTTTTTCTTATTTCAATCTTAATGTACGTCAATGTCATAGTATAAAGAAATGATTGTTGCTTGTATAACATTGTTATTTATTTTTGCAATTATTCAATAATTTTTTTATAGCATTGTAACATTTGAATATTTTTTGTTAATTATTCAATAAATTTCTTATTTTCATAATTTTTCGTGTTTCGTTTAAATCAATACAAAGAATGTTATCAACAAAATTAATTAAAATTAATAAATATCTATGAATTGATGTTTGATGATTTAAAAATTAAATATTTAATTTTAAATTCATCAAATTTTTAGTGGCAAATTGATTTTGTCAATGATTTTTAAAAGTTTGTCACTAAAAATAAAAAGCGCATTCTTAAAAAAAAATTGTGACAAAAATATAATTGTATTGGAGAAAAATTATTTTGTTTCATTTATTATTAGGTGGCTAAATTTATATTTTTTCACAAAAAACTATCTACAACGCACTATAGGTGACAAATTTAATGACAAAACAAATTAGTGATCTATTTTATTTAGTGACATAATTGATAGAATTAAAGACGAAACAAGTTTGTCATTAAATTGTTTTTTTCCCGTAGTGGAAGATGCGTACGGAGATGGAGTAAAGCCATAATAGTCGGAAAATAATATTCTAGTAATTATTTTGACTATGTGATAATACTATGTGCTTTATTACATGTATGCATGCTATATGTGTTTACTTTTATGCACTAGATAGCGTATCCCTTTATTGTAAAAAGCTAAGTGGGAGAGGGTATGGAAACATACCCATGGTCTCCATTGCTGCTCTCTTGGTGACTTTTATAAACTTTTGAAGTTTATATAGATAAGTTATTGGAGGAGAGTTCTTGTAATTCCTCTTACGAGAAACATTGATTAAGTCTATCAAACAATGCCTAATTTGTCTTTCCAAAGCTGATTTCAAGTCGACTCATTCTCACCCCGGGGAGTGGAATGGAGCCAGAGCCACTTGGTCATGTCAAGGACACAAATTAGAGGCAGTCGTACTATTCTTTGATAGATGGATCGATTGTCTGCTCGGCTCCCTCATTTATGAGAGATAGGGTCGTTCGCATGGTGAATCACTGGTTAGAAACTTCGAGTTTCACTTATGATTCTCCGCGTCTTGATTTACAAGATTGAATGGATCAAGTAATTGGGAGTCAATTATAAAAATCTCTTGGTGTAGTAAACGTCCACATCACGTGGCTTGCTATACCGACGGATTTTGGATTAATTGATGTAGACAGTTGTAAGAAATTGTAAAGAGTTGTGAAGTTATCGTAAACGTCCACACCACGTGGCTTGCGGTAATGTAGCAATTCCAAGCAATTTACTTTGGTACTGAGTAATGGTTTACACTTAGATACGCCTTATAGTATTCCTCCCCACGAGGTTCCGCTATAAGCGATGTATGACCAAAGAAAATCTAATTGCTAAATCGTTTGGGTGGGTAAACGTCCACACCACGTGGCTTGCCTTACCTGATGGGATTTTAGATGTGATTAGTGATTTAATGATATTATTTAAGGGAGATAATATCGGATATTAAATTGTTTGTTTGTTTTATGTGCTTATAGGTTAGGAATGACTGTGACCCCACTTTGTGATATACTTAAAGATGAAAACTCACTGGTTCCATATAGTACTGATTGGAAAAGAAATCTGGACACTGTCCAGACTGTTGAGCCTTCTGAATCCACTGATGACCCAACTCATGAGGACATTTGGAATGACCTCAGAATGATGTTGAGACATAGCGTGGAAGCCGGACAAGAAGTGATTGACATACTCTATAAATTCAGTCCTCTTGAGGAGTCGCTTAAAAACGATTTCAAAAGAGCTGAACTTATAAGTATGATCAGAAAATCACAAGCTCTTGTGGCTAATATGGAAGTGCAAGCAAAGAAGCCCAGTGGTTCCAAACCACGGAATGGGAAGAGCAAGCCGCGAGGCAAGTGCTATCGATGCAAGCAGTCTGGGCACTGGAGGTCTGATTGTCCTCTCATCAAAGGTACGAAATTTTCCTTAGTCACTGAAACATTATCAGTGGTGTTATCTACCAGCACCTGGTGTGTAGATACGGGGGCCACTGATCATGTCTGCAATTCATTGCAGGGGTTCCAGGAAACCCGGAGACTTAGAGAGGGAGAGATCGTGGTCTACATGGGCAATGCCGCGAGGGTGGCGGCTGTTGCAGTGGGAGACGTTCACTTACGCTTCAGTAGTGATAGGATTTTAGTTTTACATAATTGTCTTTATGTACCCAACTTTAGAAAGAATTTAATTTCGGTTTCTAAACTTATTATGAATGGATATTCTGTCTCTTTTGACCACTCGGTGATCATAAGAAGAAACAGTGAGATTATCTGTTCTGGTACATTGGTGGACGATTTGTATGTGCTAAATCCTGAGTCTAACACAATGCAACTAACCGAGAGTAATAACACATCTACGAACACCAATAAGAGAAAGGAACCTTCTAGGATGAATCAATTATACTTGTGGCACTTAAGGCTAGGTCATATTAACTCAAATAGAATTCAAAGGTTGAAAGCTGATGGTCTCATCAGTGGTGTTGAAGGAGAGGACCTTCCAACCTGCGAATCCTGTTTAGAGGGAAAAATGACTAAGCGTCCTTTTTCTGGTAAAGGACGAAGAGCTGAACAAGTATTGGATTTGATTCACTCTGATGTATGCGGACCTATGTCTACTCAGGCAAGGGGAGGGTACGAGTACTTCATCACTTTCACTGATGATTACTCAAGATATGGATATGTATACCTGATGAGCCGCAAGAGCGAATCCTTTGGCAAGTTCAAAGAATTCAAGGCTCTTGTGGAGAACCTTCGTGGTAAATCCATAAAATGCCTGCGATCTGATCGCGGAGGCGAGTACCTGTCTGGAGAATTCAAGGCATACTTGGCAGAGAATGGGATTGAATCCCAACTGACTTCACCATACACTCCCCAGCACAATGGTGTGTCAGAAAGAAGGAATAGGACTCTTATGGAAATGGTGCGATCGATGATGAGTTACTCGGACTTACCTATTATGTTCTGGGGACATGCCTTGGAAACAACGGCGTATATCTTGAATAGGGTTCCAACCAAAACGGTACCAACCACACCCATGGAATTGTGGAGTGGGCGCAAGCCTAACTTGAGACACATTCGGATCTGGGGTTGTCCAGCACATGTGTTGCGACAAGGTGCCGATAAGTTAGAACCTAGATCAGAATTACGGCTGTTTATAGGATACCCGAAAGGAACTAAAGGTGGCATGTTCTATAGTCCTACGGACCAGAAGATCGTTATAAGTACTAACGCTCGGTTCTTAGAGGAAGACTATGTCATGGACCACAAGCCCAAAAGTGACATAATACTTGATGAGTTGAGAGGTAACAAGGAAGACTTAGATACAGCCGAACCGAGTATAGATACACCACTAGAATCTGCACCTACTGTCACTGTTAATACACCGGAACGCCGTCGTAGTGGGAGGGTTGTTAAACAACCAGACCGATGGATTGGACTGGGTGAGTCTTCGGACTCTGGACCTGGAGTTCATGAAATCGATCCCTGGACCTATGATGAGGCGGTACAAGATATAGATGCGCCTTCTTGGAAGAAAGCGATGAGATCCGAAATTGAATCTATGGATTCTAATAAAGTCTGGGATCTTGTAGAACCACCAAGCGGCGTAAAGCCAATTGGGTGTAAATGGGTCTACAAGAGAAAGAGAGGATCTGACGGAAAGGTTGAAACCTTTAAAGCTCGGCTTGTTGCGAAAGGATATACTCAGAAAGAGGGAATCGATTATGAGGAGACCTTCTCGCCGGTAGCCAAGATAAAGTCGATCCGGATTCTCTTATCCATAGCAGCTCATATGGATTATGAGGTGTGGCAAATGGATGTCAAGACAGCTTTCCTAAATGGAAGTCTTGACGAGACGATTTATATGAAACAACCAGAAGGATTCATTGCTAAGGGGCGAGATCATCTAGTGTGCAAGCTTAATCGATCCATTTATGGATTGAAACAATCTTCGAGATCGTGGAACCTGCGGTTTGACGAAGTAGTCCAATCTTTTGGATTCAGTCAAAGCATGGACGAATCGTGTGTGTATTGGAAACGTGATGGGAAGAAGGTGGTGTTTCTCGTGCTTTATGTAGACGACATTCTTCTCATTGGCAACAGTGTGAAAATGTTATCAGACATAAAGGGATGGTTGTCTAGACAATTCGATATGAAAGATTTGGGAGAAGTCGGGCATGTTCTAGGGATCAAGGTTATAAGGGATCGCCGGAATAGAACATTGTACCTATCCCAGCAATCTTACATAGACACGATTCTGGCTCGTTTTAACATGCAAGATTCCAAGAAGGGTGAACTACCCTTCAGTAAAGGAACTTATCTTTCTAAGGAGATGTGTCCTCGGACACAAAAGGAGAAAGATGAAATGAAAGCAGTTCCCTACGCTTCGGCTGTGGGAAGCTTAATGTATGCAATGTTATGTACGAGGCCTGATATCTGCTATGCGGTTGGCGTAGTAGCGAGATATCAGAGTAACCCTGGAAAGGCTCATTGGACTGCCGTAAAGAGCATTTTCAAGTATTTGCGAAATACTAGGGATTATGTTCTGAGTTACGGAGCAGACAATCTGATTCCTTTGGGTTATACGGATTCGGATTTCCAAGCTGATAAGGACCGGCGAAAGTCGACATCAGGCTATGTGTACACTTTGGGAGGTGGAGCCGTATCATGGAGGAGTGTTAAGCAAAAGTGCATTTCAGACTCTACTATGGAAGCTGAATATGTTGCAGCCTCAGAGGCAGCGAAAGAGTCAGTTTGGTTCCTTAATTTCCTCCAGGACTTAGATGTGATTCCGAGTTTGCCCAGAGCTATGACAATTTATTGTGATAATAGCGGTGCAGTGGCAAACAGTAAGGAACCACGGTCCCATAGTGCTACGAAACACATAGAGCGCAAGTACCACCTGATTCGAGTCATCGTCAAGAGGGGCGATGCGATAGTCACCAAGATAGCTTCGGAGGACAACCTAGCGGACCCTTTCACCAAGATACTTCCTAAGGAAGTATATTTCAAGCACTTGGAGGGTTTGGGAGTCAGAAGTTTGGAGGATAAGACTAGACCTTAGTATAAGTGGGAGATTGCTGGAGTAGTATACTTAATGTCTAGATTTGAGTATTCTGAACTCCTTGTACACTTTCATTTACCTATTAATAACGAACATTCATTTGCTTTTAATTATTGTTAATTAAATATATGCAAATTATAGTCCTGGATTTTATACGTTGTAGTTAGTATGGTGTTGCATGGGCACACAGAAGATCATACTATCGGTTACTCGTATTTAATCGAACAGATGCTCACGACCTAGATGGACACGGACCAATCCATCGGTATAGTCGTTGTGTGAGAGAGAAAATAATTTATCTTAATTATTTTATCACACTTGTACACTTAGTGTATTGAGCGGATCGATTGAGACTCATCAATTAGGTTTGCTCGGCGATAATTGATTTGAGACTCAGTGTATTTTATTCTTAATCCCCGATACAATTGCGGGTGTGTATATTTAGTATAAGTGACTTTGATTTTCCAAAGGAATTGACCGGTTTAATTATTGGGTCAATTACCGGTTAAGTTGGGTCACTATATTTTATATATGGCATGCCGTGAATTCTTGACGGGACAGTGTATCCCGGAAGGGTTGATAATATCCCCGAGATGAGCTCATAAGGATTTATTATGTAAACCTCGCGAGTGGATTTAATTCCGCATAATAAATAAGGTTGAGTGGTACTAGTCTCGGATAAAAGAGATGAATAAATTTATTAAGCAATAAATAAATTTTATTCATGGATATTTATATCTTAAATACACGGAATAAATAATACTACCGGAGAAATATTATTCGATATAATATGGGTAAATATTGGGAGTGCAATTTTATTTATATAGTGGAAAATAAATAAAATTAATATTGATAAGGATTAATGGACTTGGGCAGTGGGCTCAATTTAATCTTCAATATTGGAAGCCCAATATTCCACCTCCTTTAGATCCCCTACGTAGCCTATAAAAGCACTACATGGCCTTCATAATAGACAAGACAAGATAATCATACTTGATTAGTCTAGAGAGTTGAAGGAGATCCATAGGAGTTCGATAGATCGTCGCCCACCCGACGTTCGAACGGAGTGCAAGGAATACGTGGGAAGATTCAAAGGTCATCTTGAATTCGTTTCTCCGAACAACGAATCGAAAGGTAAAAATCTAAACGCCCTTGATTTATTCGATTTTGTTTATCGTAAAATACCGTAGAACAAGATCCGAAGATCGAACCCGGACTAGAGGACGATCGCGTGGTGGTGGCGAAGCCACCGGACCACGGGCGATCGCCCCTAGGGTTCGACGGGGCAAGGGGGGCCGAACCCTCGGCTGGGCCGAGGGTGTGCGATCGACCGCAAGGGGTCGATCGCTGGGCACGGGCTGGTGCCATGCCCAACCCCGCCGTGAAGGCGGGGGCCTCCAGGCGGCGGCGAGTCGCCAGACTCGCCGCGGGGGCTGCCGGAGCAGCCCCACCCCAACCGATCGCCGGCGTGCGATCGGTGATCGCATCGAACCCCGCGGACGGGGGTTCGGGCTGGGCGCGCACAAGACTTCGGTCGTGTTGTGCGTTCGGCTCGTGCTCCGGCTCGTGCGTGGTGTTCGCGTGATCTCCGGCGAATGGTTTTGATCGGGTTATTGGTTTCCGCAAATTTTAATAGCCCGGGATATCGAATTCCAACAGGCCTAGCCCCTTTAAGCAAATCGACCAAGTTCCAAACTTGATTTTCAGACATCGATTCCATTTCGGATTTCATGGCACCCTGCCATTTCTCTGAATTTGGACTCGTCATAGCTTGGGTATAGGTCGAAGGTTCATTGCTTTCTAAAAGCATGACTTCATAGCTCTCATTTGTCAGAATACCTAAGTATCTGTCAGTTTGAGTTCTAACCCTTCCAGACCTTCGAAGGTTAGGTGTGGTTTCCAAAACCACTGGAGTACTCTCGACCAAGTCTTGAATATCCATATCAGTTTGTTCTACTTGAACCTCATTCAAGACAACTGAGCTCCCACTGACTTTCTAGGAAAGATTACTCTTTTTCAAGAAAATCACTATCTCGAGCAACAAAATATTGTTCTCAGATAGATCGTAGAAGTTTTACCCTCGAGTTTCTTATGGATACCATAAAGAAACTTTTATCCCAATTGAGTTCAATCTCTATAGAGATAAATCTCGTCAAAGAAGCTTTTAGAACCTCAAATCTGGATGAAAACAATTTAAGGACCCTCCCTTTCCATACCTAGTATGGTGTCTTATCAACAGCTTTTGACAGCGTCCTATTCAGTGTATAAGTTGAAGTCTAGAATTGTATGTTCCCAAAAGAGACCAGTAGTTCATTTAGACCTCTCATCGAATGGTCGAACTATATCTAATATAGTTTGTTTTCTCTTTTCCGAAACATAACCTTCATGTGCTTGTGAACTGATAGGTTCCACATACATCAGTATGGATCATCCCTAATAAATCACTCACATGTTCTCCTTTCTCCAAGAAAGATGACATTGTTATCTTGTCCATCACACATCATCCACATGTATCAAATGACTCCAAGTCAAATGATTCTAGAATGCATTCTAAAAGAAGCTTCGTTACATATTTAGATGATGATTTGACCTAATCAACAATGTTATAGTTACATATGTCTCATTGAGACTTATTCGATTCGGCCTTTAGTGTTAATGTTATATATATGATTTGTCAAGTTTAAAGTATACATAAACAATATAATAATCGTACCAAAACAAAGAATAATTCACAATTAAAATAGTTACCAAACTATTTAATAGTGAAAAACTAATCCATCAGTATCCAATACTGAACCAATATTCATTGTTTATTGAAGGTACGAAATTACATAGTTATAATACTAAAACAAGGCCCTAAGGCAAAACAACATCATATGATCATGCGGCTAATGCAGCGACATTCGCTTCATTTCTCGCCCGCAGATCGACATCTCTACTCACCAAACTTACACTTCTATGTAGTTCCTCCACATACAAATGTGAGAACCACATTTGGCATCCAATACCCAAGAAGTATAATTTGTGAAGTTTAATGTCTATATCATTAATACCTGAAGATGAAGCAACCCCGTTATTCACATCTTCTTTGAGCTTTGGGCAAATTCAATTATTCCCAATAATTGAGTCTCATTCAAATTTCCCATTCAAAATTATCTCAATGTCAAAACGTGATAAATCGTAAGTGAAAATCGAAGTTTTCTAACCAGCGATATTATCATGCAATTGAAGCCCTATCTCTCATAAAATATGAGGGAGCCAACCAGACAATCGATTCACGCCATCCCATGGCTCGAAAGTCTCTAATTTGTGTCATTGATGAACTTAAGTGTTTTGGATTAAATCACTCCCCGATGTGCAAATAATCCTAAACTTATAATCCATCAAATGAAAGACAAATTAGGCATTTGTTTTGAAATTGAATAAAATATGAACTTTTATATGTTCGCAAGTAGTGTCCAACACTTTTGCAGTAGACGCATTGAGATTCCCTAGGAACCCTAGTAGCCTTCTTGCCCATGCTCTTTTGAATACCCTATCCCATATCATAAGAATTTCCCTCTTAGGGTCCTTCTCTATCGCCGGCTCAGCAGCCTTGAGCATCCCGTGGAGCTCACGAAGCGATTTCTTCAAACCATTCATATGGAAAATTTAGCCTAAAGGCATTATAACCATCATGAGATTGAAGAATGAAATCGGTTTCCAAATAATCATCACAGGAAAAATCTAGGCGGTCACTTGAAGCAAATAATCCAATCATTTGTTGCACATGTGATTCCATAGATTTCCATTTTTCCAGCCTAGCTGAAGCGATGACCCTGGTCATACCGAACCGCTCAATCATAGTATGTTCCCCGAACATGCTATTGAGTTGTTCAATGATATCATAGGAATTGGTAGTCTAACACATTCTCTTTGTATTCGTATTTGAGGACCATCCTCAAATTAATTTGTCAACCAAAAAAATTTGTGTTGTTCACTTTTTCAGAATCAAGAATTGAACCAAACTTGAATAGAGTTGATATTTGACATGATAAACTACAAAAGAAAGATAACTAAAGTATGTAAACATCCACAAAGCCGTAAACAAATAAGGTTGTCTAACAATTGTACTTATTTATTTCATTTTGTTCAATTGATATCCAATATCATTGTCCCTTAGAACAAAACGATCCCGAGATCCTCATCTTGTAAATCTTTAAGCCGACTGAGTCCGCACTTAAGTATTTCAAGATAGGTAGACATACCCATGTCAATGATATCTAATATCACTCTCGGTCGACGAGAATCCCATTCTCATCTCATGCCTCGATAGCCACGCCTGCAGTGGATCTATCGATGACAAAACCAAACTCACATGTAAAGGTCCAACCCTTACTCCCACTATCCCAAGATAACAAGTTGTACCCCGCTGAGGCGGACCTACAACCTTATGATCGAGGGCTTCATGGGTGTGATGTTTTGGACAAGACATTATACTCATTATTTTGGTAACTTGCATGCATAGGTGTTTATATGTAAGTTGAACATTTATAACATAAAACATCCTATAACTAGCAGAGCAATTAAATACGTAATCGAAAGGCCCTTAGAACCTCACAACTCTCAAAAGAAAAGATTAAAACAACAAAACAGGTCTTGAACATCTTCTGGACTGGTCCGCGCCCGCCGTTTCAGTTCCGCGCCCGCCGATTTTGGTCAAACCTATTCCGTACCCAAAAAACGACGAACGGCGGTCGCAGAACACCACTGGCGGTCGCCGTTTCCAAAACGGCGCCCGCCTAAAGGGTACAAAACCTGGCTGACCAAAAACGAGCCTTTCGGCGGTCGCTGTTTCGAAAACGGCGCCCGCCGAATTCAATCGGCGCCCGCCGGAGCACAAACAGCGCCCTCCGTTTTGCTCCAGCAGCCCGGTTTTCGCCCGTTTTGCTTCTTTTTGCATCGTTTCTTCTCGTTTTCGCAGGAGAGCTGATATCCAATGTCGATCCATGGATTCAATCTATTGCTTACACATTGAACAATACATTTTTGAATAGAAAAAACCTATCTATTACAAAAGATTCCAAGGGACGCAGCCCTCCAAAACTATGGCCTATCGTACGTAAAAAAAACGACAATTTCATTCACCCGACCACTAACGGTGGCCGGCCTTATATCTAATCACATAATCACATAATCACAATTAAGCCAATTATGTTGATTTCCAACATATTGTGTCCAACACAAAAGTGTGCACGAGCCCTAAGCTCTGATACCAATTGATGGTTTTCGATGTCGATCCAATCGCTCGATTACCTTGTTCGTGTGTGCGGAAGCGTGTAAAACAATAGAACACGAACAACATGAAGATCTAGGCACACATTATATGTATAGACACGTTTATATATATATACATCCAATATATATATATATATATATAGGGATTAACGAGAACACTTACAACCAGTGTAGCGTGCCTCGTTGATGTTGATGAAGGTGGTGTTGAGTCGATTGAACCACCTTCATGGATCAGTCACTAGATGCTCTCCTTGTGAATGACCTCGTCACTCTTCTTGTCTAGATCGCCCGGATGTTGAAGCCGCACAAATGGCCCGACCTCTACGTGTTGCACACGAACCCGGATGACGAACACTTTACTTGCTTAAGTCGGTTCTCCAAGAACACTCTCTTTTTTCTCTCTTTTTGTGTGAATCTCGAAATTGGTGATCAAGTCATTGTGAAAATCAGATTTTCACTACTTAACTGTTGGAAATCGATATCCCGGAATTAATAAATTTAAATAAATAAATTATCTAATTAATTCCGACCGAAATCCTTTGGAGATCGAATATCCGGAGTTGTCAAATTGCGGAACGACAACTCCAATCGAAATCCCGGTTGCCAGAAACCCGCCACGAACTTCCACGGGGATAGCCCAACCAAGCAACCCGCCACGGGAGAACCCGTGGCTGCCCGATCGAGACCCCGTGTGGTCTCGCGGCTGTCCTTGGCAGCCGCCTAGGGCTGCTCGTAGCAGCCCGTGCGGGACAGCCCGCATCGCCCCGTGCAGCAGCTCGCATCGCACGCGAGTCCGCTACGGGGCCACCCGTAGCTCGCTGCGAGCATGCACGAGGCTGCTCAGCTACGCCCTCAATGATCGCAGCCCGCCACGATCCAAGTCGTGGCTAGCGATCATCACAGCCGCCGCCGTGCGAGCGGCGGTACCACCGCGCGAGCGGCAGCCCCTCCGCTTGAGCGGAGGCAGCCCCGCGCGAGCGGCGCTCGGCGTCCAGCCGGGCTTCACGCCCTCCGACCCTCCAGCCCGAGCCGACGATCCGCCGGCGGTCCGTTTCGTCCTCATCATGGGTCGCGTCTTTCGGATCTTGGTTCACGATATTTTTACGAAAATTAAACGATAAAATCATAAAGAGGGTTTTACGATTTACCTCGTTCTCGTTGTTCGGAAAAACGAAGAACTCAATTTGAAGACCTTGAGATCTTCCCACGTATTCCTTGCACTAGCTCGGACGTCGTGTGGGCGACGATCTTCCGAACTCCATGGATCTCCCTCTCTACTTTCTCTCTCTAGAATTGTGATCTTCAAGTTATGAGAATAGAGAAGACCATGTAGTGCTTTTATAGGCTACGTAAGGGATCTTAAGGAGGTGGAATATTGGGCTTCCAATATTAATGATTAAATTGAGCCCAAGCCCAAATCTATTAATCCCATTAAAATTAATTAATTTATTTTCCACTATATCCGAGAATAGTACCATTCAACCTTAATTATTATGCGGAACAAATCCACTCATGGGGTTTACATAATAATTCCTTATGAACTCATCTCGGGGATATTATCAACCCTTATCGGGATACACTTTCCTTCAAGAATTCACGGCATGTCATAAATAAAATATCGTGACCCAACTTTACCGGTAATTGACCCAATATAGTAATCGGTCAATTCCTTTGGAAAATCAAAGTCACTAATATTAAATATACACACCCGCAATAATATCGGGGATTAGGAATAAAATACTCTATGATTTAAATCGATTTTCCAAGGCAATCCTAATCGATAAATCTCAAGCGATCCGCCCAATACACCAAGTGTACAAGTATGATAAAATAATCAAGACCGATTATTTTCTCACTCATACAACGACTATACCGATGGTTTGGTCCGTGTCCATCTAGGTCGTGAGCAACTGTTCGATTAAATACGAGTAACCGATAGTATGATCTTCCGTGTGACGACGCACACCATACTAACTACAACGTATAGAATCCAGGACTATATTTTGCATATATTTAATTATCAATAATTAAATGCAAACAATTGTTTATTCATTTAAATAGATTAAATGCTTTGACCGGGAGTTAGCGTTACTTAAATCTATACATTAAGTATACAATTCCAACATGAGTATGATGTGGATCATGAGGATTTCAGTAGGTTTGTTGACTCAGATGAAGACTGTGGTAGTGAAAAAAACCCTAGCAATCCAGTAGAAAAGAAGCAGAAGAGGTATAGGGTTTTCAATGAGAAGACTGATATGATGAATGTGAAGTTTTATATTGGTTTATATTTCAAAGACATACCTACCTTTAGGGCAGCTTTGAAGCAGTATGCTATTGAGAAGGGTAGGTCTTTGAGATTTCCAACCAACACCTTGATGAAAGTACAAGCAAGATGTTATCAGAAGGACTGCCCATGGATAATTTATGGCTCTAGAGACAACACTGTAATTGTGAAGACTTTGAATGATGAACACACATGTGAGGCAAGAAAGAGTGATTCAATCCACTGCCTCCTATTGTACCACCCATTGTGTCACAGATGCCTGGAAGACCCAAGAAGCACAAAAGGAAGCTTGAGGCTGGAGAACTCATTGAATCTCAAAACAATGCAGGCTTACAAAGAGAGGAGTGGAGATGAGCTGTAGGCTTTGCAAAGAAACAGACCATAATGCAAGAACATGTCCAGTGAATAAGGGCAAAAATGTGAGGGAGCCAGGGTTGGCCATTCCAACTGCAATGGAGTCTAAAAATGAAAAAAAGAAGAAGCAAGTAAAATCAGATTTAATTTCCATGCTAACATGTGTATTATCTGATTCATCTTATTTTCTTGATAGGCTTCAAAACCAAATGAAACTGATGTGAGGAGAAGTCCAAGATTTAAGAAAACTGGTGTGAGTGAAGAAGCTAAGAGAAAGGTTGAGCCTAAGGTAAAATCAATTTTAATTTTATTCTGTTGGTTAATGAAACTGATGTGTATTATCTAATTCATCTTCTCCCTATTGATAGGCTGCCAAACCAAATGAAACTGATGTGAGGAGAAGCCCAAGATTTAATCCCAAGGGAAAGGAGCTTGCTCAGCCAACAAAGCATGACCCTAAGGGGAAGAAGCCAGCTCACAAGGTGTTCTCATCTCAGCCCAAAGTCAGTGAGCCAAAGGGAATGGAGCCTGTTCAGAAGGAGTCTTCATCTCAACCCTCTGAGGCATTTCAGAGGGGTTATGAGTCTGTCCTAGCTACACTTCCTGTGAAGAGAAATTTGTCCTTTTCTCAACAACCATTGTTTAGCAGAATACAGTCAAGGGTGAAGAAGTCAGGAGAAGAAAATCCCTAATTTGAAGATGTTATGTTTTCTGTTTGTGCCTTCTGTGTTAGAACTTGTGTTTTGATTTGAATTGAGGGTGTGATTTGTTGTGTTTTGGATGTTGTGGTATTTTCTGCTTTTTGAACTATGTTGAACTGATGTGATTTTAAGTAATGTTGAACTGATAGTGTGATTTTAAGTACTGTTGAACTGCTTTGTTGTGATTTGAAGCGATGTTGAACTTATTTGGATCATTCATGTTCCAACAGAATCTGACAAAATTTATAAGAAAATTCAGAATCTTTACAACACAAAACACAACACTTAGAGCAAACATAACATTTCCATAACACTGCAAGTTCAGAAAATTCAGAATCTTTACAACACAAAACACAATAGAATTTCTACACACTACTTGTTCAAAACAAACATCACAAATACCAAAAACACTACAATAAGAGCAATCTGCATCTTCAACAGCCTTTTTTCCATCAAAGCACATTTCTTTTCCATCAGCTCCATTTCTGCTGCCTTTGAATTGATGTTTCTTAGGAGCCCATGAATGATTTGCGAACACCTATCACAAGCAGGTGGGTCGGTCCAAGAAAATTGATTACAACCCCCAAATTTCTGTCAAAATCAAAAAAATTAGGGTTCATATGTATACATTTAGAGATCGAATTTAGGGTTCGAAATTAGTGGAATGAACTAGAAATTGGGGTTTAGACTTCAGAATTACAAAATTAGGGTTTATATGTATACATTTAGAGATCGATGCTTACCCGAAATTGGGAACAAGCCATAAATCTTCTATCTGGATTCGCGTCGGTCCAAGAGGTTTTCATCACCAAAGGCTTCCCGCATCTGCATAGATCTTCCATAAAGATTTGATTTTCAATTATTCTCTTTAAATCAAAATTAGGGTCTGTGTTCTGAAATTAGGAACAATTGCGCAATTGAAGTATTTATTCATTCTGTTTAAATTATTTTTTATAAAAAAAAATCTTATAATGAATAAAAGGGTAAAAGAGTCATTCCTCAACTTCAGTCAACGAGATTATGACACTTGTCAATTGAATGCACGTGCAAGTCACGTGTGGCCGGGATCCGCCAATTCATACACTTAAGTGTAATTACGATGTAGTTCAGCCACTAAACCACCAAAAAAAAAAATATAGCCACCAAAGTATCAAAGTGCTAATAGTTCAAACACTAAACTATAATTATTCCTTAATTTTATATAATTTTTTTTAGTTTTTATTATTTTTTAAAAATAATTAGTTTATTAAATAGAAATTCGTATAAATCTCTCATAATTATACAAGATTTTGAAGGGTGAAATTCATTTATATTTTTTTAAAGATAATCTCTTAAAATCCATGATCTTTTAAAATCCATAAATTATTAAATATTCATAGATTTTAAATGACTTTTTAAAATTCGAATCGAATAAATCTAAAAGAATGCAATAAAATCTCAAACGCCAGTCCTTTTATCCATTCTTTTAAATGTTTTCCAAAAATAATCTTCTAAACAATGTTATAATTGGAATGGATGTAAATATAAGTACTTGTTCATCCTTCACCGTTTATCCACAGTCCCTTTCCCCGAATTTCACAGCAGCACAAAACCTAGTTCCTCTTAGACCCAAAGAAAATATGTACGAATCTTTGACATTTTTAGTTTTAAAAATAAGCTTTTAAAACATATTTTTCTTATTTTTACTTTTTAATTTAATTTCATGTGATTTTCTTAAATTTTTATTAATTTTTAAAAACAATTTAATTTATTAAATAGAAATCTCTCGTAATTATAAGAGATTTTGATGGGTGAAATTTATTTGTATTTTCTAAAGAGAATTATTAAAATCATTGGACTTTTAAAAAAAATTCAAAAAAAAAATTCTTTAAAATCCATAAATTGTTAAATAATTATAGATTTTAATTGACTTTTTAAAATTAAGGAAGGTGTATTGGTTAGAAAGTCTATATGATTTTTTAAAACTTTGAAAGTCTAGGGATATTCAATCTAGATTTTCAAAAATCCATAAAAATCAATACCGATGATAAAAAGTCTTTAAAACTTTACAGGTATTCAAAAGTTAATTAATTTTAAAATTCAATGTATTTTATTGGATTCTTTCTTAAAAATATTTAAAAAATTTCGATAGAAAAGATTTAAATTTCTCCAAAGAAGAGATTTAAAAGGATTTTACTTTAATGAATTAAATTATTATTAAAAATAAAATTTTAAACATTATATAAAAAATTACATTTTATATTTATTTCTTTTCTAATAAATTATATTATTATTAAAAATAATAAGATTTTAAAAATTATATAAAAAAATTATACTTATTTTTTTTATTAAAAAATTATATTGGTTAATTATTATTAAAAATATAATAAAATTTTAAAAATTATATATATAAAAAAATAAAAAATGAAGAAATATTGTGTAACATTTTTTTTATAAAGTATATCTATATTAATAGCGCAAAAATTAATTAACAAGTTCATTTGTATTTAGTTATAGCGCAACATTTGTATTTAGTTATAGCGCAAAAATCAATAAAAATTATTATAATTTCATAAAAAAATATATCATCTAATCAAATAAAGTCTATGAAAATCTATATAAATTTATAAAAAAAAGTCAGTTCAACTCTGTATGGAATCTATGAATTCTTTAAATTTACAGACTTTTTAAAATCCAAGATAATTCAATAAAATCCAAATTGAATGCATTTCTAACTTCTAAGTTAAATACCATGAACTTTTTTAAAATTTAAGTTAAATACCCAAAGATTTTAGGTAATATTAGGGTATGTGGCAGATTGCTTTTTAATATTATTTTAAACACTTATTTTTTATCATCTCATTTTTTGGGGTTGTATATTTTTTACTTGTTTATTTATTAAGGAATTTGTATTTTTTAAATATTAAATAGGGGAATTTTTTAAAATGTATAAAGTCGTAAATATCCTTACAATAACATTACGTAACATATATTAATTTATTTACTATATATATATAAATATATTTGCGAATATAAATATATTTGCGCAAAAATCATTAAATTATATATATAAATATATTTGCTAAATATATTTATATATTTGCTAAATATATTTGCGCTTTGGTAAAATATATTTGCGCAACATTATATATATATATATATATATATATATATATATATATATATATATATATATATATATATATATATATATATATGAATAGATATCTATAATAGATTTTTCACCTAGCAATATGTTATAAATATGTTCACCTAGCAATATGTCATAAATATGTCATATAAATAGATATCTATCATATCATAGATGGAAAAAGCTACAGTTACACCGGGCCTACGGTACACCGACAATCAAAATGTGACACGTCTTATTAATTAATTAATTAATTAGATAAATATTATTTTAATTATTATAAAATTGAATTATTAATTAGGAAAATAAATAATGAGAATCTTCTAAAAAGTTCAAAAAATAAAATTATTATAATCTTTCCAAATATTAAATATACTACAAAATCTATGAGATTTTTTCCCCTTATAATATAATAGTAACTAACAAATAAAACAAAATAAAATAATATATATACTAAATTGAAAAAAAAAACGTACAATTTTAAAAAAAACCGTAACTTTTTTTAAAAAATATTTATATTTCATTTTTCAAGTAAAATTAATTTATAAAATATTAAATTTTATATACACTAATTTAATTATTTAATTTATAAATAAATATATTTAAAAAATATGAATAATATATGTGTACGTGATAATTATTGTTTTAAAATGAATGATTTATTCGATCTATATTATATATGTAAATATGAAATAAAAATTAATTCATAATTAGTATTTATTTTTTTAAGAACCATGAAAATTTGAATCAAATATGGAATTGAGTCAAATAATTCTATTAATTTTTCATTCTATCGTTATTTATTTACAAATGACAATAATTAATTGTATTTTTTAAGATTAAATTGTAAGAAAAAATATTTTGCATATAAGCATGTCAAAATATTTTAATATTATTATTATATTTCATATTTATTAAAAATAGAAATAATATAATTTAAATAAAAATAATATTTTGATTTAAATATTACATTTGATAGCTCAATTTTCAATATTATCTCACTTTTAATTATATTTTTCAATAAAATAAAAATGTTATAGTATTCTATTCGAATTTTAAAATATTATTGCAATTGAGATTTACGACAACAATTAATTTTATTTTTTAAGATTAAATTGTATGAAAAACTATTTTGCATATAAGCATGTCAAAATATTTTAATATTATTATTATATTTCGTATTTATTAAAATAGAAATAATATAATTTAAATAAAAATAATATTTTGATTTAAATATTAAATTTGATAGCTCAATTTTCAATATTATCTCACTTTTAATTATATTTTTCAATAAAATAAGAATGTCATAGTATTCCATTCGAATTTTAAAATATTATTGCAATTGAGATTTACGCAACAACTTATCTTTATAGTTTATCTTGTATGACTACATCAATCAATGTTAAGTAAATAGAGTATGTTTTAAAAGTTTATTTAATGTCAAACAAAAATATAATTAAATAATTGAGTATGTTTTAAAAGTTTATTTAATGTCAAACAAAAATATAATTAAATAATTAAATGACTCACTTGATTTGTAGTCACGCAAAATTAAATTAAACAACATAGTAAAATGTCGTTTAATTTTCAAATATATATTATCAACGTGTGAAATTAAATAAATATATTAAATAAAATAAATATTGATTTTTCACAAAATTTAAAGAATTCATGATTATTCATAGTAAGTTTAGAAAATTACATATATTATTATAATTTTAATAAAGTAAAAATATTGTATTTGTAAATCATAGTATTCCATTTGAATTTTAAAATATTATTGCAATTGAGATTTACGCAAAATTAAATTAAACAACATAGTAAAATATTGTTTAATTTTCAAATAAATATTATCAACTTGTGAAATTAAATAAATATATTAAATAAAATAAATATTGATTTTTCACAAAATTTAAAGAATTCATGATTATTAATAGTAAGTTTAGAAAATTACATATATTATTATAATTTTAATAAAGTAAAAATATTGTATTTGTAATCATAGTATTCCATTCGAATTTTAAAATATTATTGCAATTGAGATTTACGCAACAACTTATCTTTATAGTTTATGAAATTACGTCTTCGACGTAGGATACCAACTTATCGCGTAGTTGGCCTTAAAAACGAACTCCACAAAATCAGATCCAAGAGACGCTGGATCCTGATTTCACACTTACACACAAACCAACTCCAGATGTCGCTGGATTCGTTTTCGTGCACACACAATCTCAAAACCCAAAAACCAGATCCGGGAGTCGCTGGATCCGGATTTCACACTCCCAAGTTCAAGAGAGAAAAACGAAAAGTGAAGTCAAAAGTTATGTAATATTTTTCATTTCATTGAACATAAAACGAAACTATTACACGTGAGAGTATGGTAGGCGAAATGATCAAAGGTCGTATCCCAAGTGTCGCAACACTCCAACGAACCATAGATCTAACACTAATGCACCTAGAGTTATATCTCCTAACTCTACTATCGGCGCACAGCGCAAAGCAACTACACAAACTCAAGGCTCAGCGCCAACAAAACTACGATTCTAAAAATATGATTTCGTTCTCTCAAAATCGTCAAGTAACTTCTTGAAACTCCATGGGTATATATAGGTGTAGCCACACGTGCGAACTTAAGGCGGTTGCATTCTGATTGGTCACATGCTTGGCTGACGTCACAATTCCATGAATGACATCACTTTTGAAGCTTAGATTCTTGAATCTTGGAATCTTGAATCTTTGATTCTTGAATCTTCGAATCTTGAATCTTCAACTTCTTCAATTTGATATTCAAACAAAAGCAAAATCTTGACTCCATCGATCTCAATACTTCATCTTCAATTTCATCGTGAGAAACACCAAGTGTTGAAGTTTCAGTATTTCATCGTCTTCATGGTCGTCGAAATTGTTGGAGTTACAAAATCCGGATCCAATGAACATTGGCGCCGGATTCATGGTAAGGTGACATTGGCGTTGAATCCATGTCACAATGGCGTTGGCGTCAGATCCATGGCAGGGTGGTGATTGCACTGAATCCATGACTTTAGAATTCACTGGCGCTGAATCTGTGGCATGGTGTCATGGCGCTGAATCCATGACACGAGAATTGGTTGGCACTGGAATGATGGCAAGATGGCAGTGGCATGAATCCTAATCCATCTGGATCCGAATTTTCGGCAGATGGCAATTGGCATGAATCCTAATCCATCTGGATTCGGATTTGTGGCAGATGGCAGTTGGCATGAATCCTAATCCATCTGGCGTTGATTCCATGGCATCGCCATCTTCATACTTGGTTTCAAAACCTGAAATCAAGGAAACACAAACACAAAAACACGTTGTCGCCAAAACCAACATTTACAATCTCCCCCTTTTTGGCACAACCCATAACAATGATAAGCATAGGGAAATACAACCAATCTCCCCCTGAAGAGATACATAACAAAAAGAAAAATGACTAAGTAAAAAGAAAACATTAGACCAACAATTATGAAAAACAAAAACTTAGTCAAATATCCAAAACCAAAGCAAACAAAAGTTCAACCCATGCATGATGAAAAATCCCAAGTCTTATGCATGCAAAACATAACAAGAAAAGCAAAGAAAGAAATTGTCCAAGATTTCAACAAAATAAAGCAAGCATCACTGAGATGCAAAAACTGAATTCTTCGGCGATCCAGTTTGAGTTGGTGAATGAACAGGAGTAGTGTGAGGAGATCCATCGCCGGATTTGACTTCATCATCATCTGTGACGGCGTCATCTTCGTTACCTTCATTTTCTTCGAAACCATCTCCATCAGATTCGTGATCTTTATCACCATAGATTTCATATACACCGAATTCATCTTCACCACGTTCAATGATATCATCATCATCAGAATCGTCTTCAACTTCAACATTCTCATCCTTAAGACCATCAGACGGCATCACACGTGACGCCTCTGGACGTGAAGTATCTCCCATCAACCCTTTACCCTTGAAGAGTGTTTCATAAATATCAGCAGCAGTCATTTCTTGAATTCCTTCATCATCACTGTCAACCTTCTTTGACTTCAATTCCACGAGTGCCTCTTTGATGGAATCCTTGATTAGCTTAAACATGAAAGTGTCACGCAATCCTCTTCCAGGTGGCCCAACATCACCTAATCCTCCCCCTTGATGGGTCATCTGGTGGAGGTCAGAAAAAGCTTCTTTTTGTTCAGCCTGGGCTTCTAGCATCTCATTGTACGCCACTGCATGAGCCGCTTGTTTTCGCTCCAACCTCTGAGTGGTAGTGAAGCAACGATGAACAACCGCGGATGGTACTATAGCACGATGGCTGTGAATTGGGTGATACGGATTTTTATGAGGAGGTAATCCAGACTTTAGCAAAGAAGTAAGAAAGGAAAAATAAAATCCATAGAAAACCGAATCCACAGGAAATGATTCCAGAAGGTTGAAATCCGGATATTTGTCACAGGAGAATCCACAGGAAATGAATCCACAGGAGAATCCGGAATCCACAGGAAATGATTCCAGAAGGTTGAAGTCCGGATATTTGTCACAGGAGAATCCACAGGAAATGAATCCACAGGAGAATCCGGAATCCACAGGAAATGATTCCACAGGAGAATCCGGGATTTCAAAAAAAAAATCGAACTATGTAAATCTCAGTCTTGAGTTTTGATTTGTCACAATCCTGGAACATGAAACCTTCGGTGTGGAATGTTGGCTCTGGTGTTGGTGAATTCAACCGTCCGGAGATAGCAATTTTCGGTTTCGAATTTCTTTAGTAGAGGTTTCACCAGTAGCTACTACACTCATTTCATGATTCAAAGAAAGACCTCCACAAGGTGCTGGATATGAACACAAATCATGCAAAATAATAAAAAAAAAAAACACATCCCGAGTTAGTCATTCAAGTGTTCAACACACAACAAACATTCAAACACATTTTAGTGGAGATTCGAAGGGTGATATTAGGCAATGAAGAGCAAGTATTTTCCCAGAAAAGAGTCCATATTTCATCATTTCCCAAAAACCAAAAAATTTCACACAAGGTGATAGCAACTTTGAGGTATAAAAAATCTCTCGAATTAAAAACCGGTGGAACGGACCGAAGTATTTGATAGAAATTTAACTTTTCCTTCGTCACAATCACAAGAACACATGCCGTGTTTCGTCGAAACATATTTGATGAGTTTGCACCGCACAAGAGATTTTAATTCATGAGTGCATGGTGAACTTTTAAGGCACTCCACTTGGGACTAGCTTTACTACAATCAGAGGGGAGCCGGCGGACAAATGATCCGGCGTCCTCCAGACGAGTTTTAGCTTTATATGATATGCAACAGATGCTCATTACAGCAGTCAGAGGGGAGCAAGGATCATCTTGCATCTCCGAAGTGTGATGGTAGAGCATCTTAAATTATAGCGTCCATGTGCTACCTTTCGAAGAGGGGAGCCGGCGGACAAATGATCCGGCGTCCTCCGTTACTTGGTATTATGGATCTATGCAAATGATAGCTTATGGGAGTTATATGCCAAGTTCACATGTTTGCACTCAGAGGAATAAATGCACTTGGGTCCGAAGACTAAAGCGGCCTCGAATCCATGTTCAACTAATAAGACTAATCCACGACGATTCAGCGTGCATATTCAGAAGTAAAGAAAAAAATCTTTCAGACTTCAAAATTTTCCTGAACTCTTAAAGAGAACACATGCAGAGAGAATTTCTTAGAGTTTGAAATCTCTCAAAGTCAAGAGGTTTGGTAAAGATGTCAGCAAGCTGTTTTTCTGTTGAAATATGATGTAGACTGACTATATCACGATCAACCAAATCTCTAATGAAATGATGTCGAATGTCGATGTGTTTAGTTCGAGAATGCTGGACAGGATTTTCGCTGATTTTGATTGCACTTTGATTATCACAATACAGCACCAAGGGAGTACTCTCGATGAGATAGTCATCCAACATTTGCTTAAGCCAAAGCAATTGAGTGCAGCAACTACCGGCTGCAACATACTCAGATTCGGCTGTTGAGAGCGCAATACAATTTTGTTTTCGACTATGCCATGAAACAATATTATTGCCAAGGAAGCAACAACATCCGGAAGTACTCTTTCTTTCATCTGTATCACTTGCCCAATCCGCATCGGAGAAGCCGACAAGATTTGATGAAGTGTCACGCGTATACCAAATTCCCAAATCAGAAGTTCCCGAGATGTAGCGGAGAATCCGTTTGACAGCTCGTAGATGATCTTCTTTTGGATCTGCTTGGTACCTGGCACACATGCAAACACTAAACATTATGTCAGGGCGAGTAGCAGTTAAATAGAGTAAACTTCCAATCATGGAACGAAAGAGTGTTTGATCAACACTTCGACTTTTAGTCGATTTAGATAACCGTTCAGTGGTTGCCATAGGAGTTCTTGCGGGCTTAGCATGATGCATCTCGAATTTTTCGACCATATTTTTCGCATATTTGCTTTGAGATACAAAAATCCCATCCGGTCGTTGAGAAATCTGAAGTCCCAGAAATTGATGCAACTCTCCCTCAAGACTCATCTGAAATGTTGAAGACATAGAATCCGTGAAAGCTTTAACGAGTTTAGAGCAAGTAGCACCAAAAACAATGTCATCAACGTAAATCTGGGCAACTATCATGTGTTTGCCATCACGCTTCAGGAAGAGAGTTTTATCAACAGATCCACGCACAAAACCAAATTTCAGGAGATAGTCCGTGAGGCATCCATACCAAGCACGAGGGGCTTGTTTTAATCCGTAGAGAGCTTTATGAAGCTTATAGATATGATTCGGTTTTTTAGGATCCTCGAAGCCTTTAGGTTGTGCGACATACACTTCTTCTTCCAAAACTCCATTTAGGAATGCAGCCTTGACATCCATTTGTCTGAGTTTGATGCCGAGATGGCATGCAATAGCAATTAGGAGTCTGATGGATTCAATTCGTGCAACTGGAGCAAATGTTTCATCAAAATCTATCCCTTCAACTTGGGCGTAACCTTGTGCAACGAGACGAGCTTTGTTTCGCACAACTTGGTTATGCTCATCCGTTTTGTTTTTGAAGATCCATTTAGTTCCAACTACATTGATATTCGAAGTTCTGGGAACCAAGGACCAAACATTGTTTCTTGTGAACTCATTTAACTCCTCCTGCATAGCCATGATCCAGAAATCATCCTTCAATGCTTCTTTGTAATTTTTCGGTTCGCTTTGTGAAAGAAAACACGAAATTCCAATTTCAAGACAAATTGCAGAAGTACAGATGTTATAGAGTTCATCTTGAGAATTTGTCGGTTTCTTTGAGCGTGTAGTTCGCTCGTTTAAGTTTCCGATCATTTGGTTTGGAGGATGTCGTTTTTGAATATGTCCTGGTGCTTCTCTTGGAGCATCAGCAGGATTTTCAACTCGTTCATTTTCATCATCCTCAGAAGATGAAGTATCATTGTTTTGGTTGCTAGACTCTCCAGCTTCAGGTGAAGTGTCTGGAGTAGAATTTTCCGGAACCACAGTTGTGGATGTTGGTGGAAATTTTTGAAATTCCAGAATCCCTTCCTGTACCCAGTCTTCATTCACGTCTTTTCCTAGGAAGTCTTGTTCATCAAAATTAATGTTCACAGTTTCCATGACCTTCCTGGTTCTGAGATTGTACGCACGGTAGGCATGACTATTCTGACTATAGCCAACAAAGATACCACGATCAGCTTTGGCTTCAAATTTCTTTAGTGGATCACGATCCCTCAAAATATAGCAAGTGCAGCCAAACACACGAAAGTGAGCTACAGATGGTTTCTTGCCATTAACAAGTTCATAGGCAGTTGCCGTTGTGCCAGACCGAATACTTATCCGATTAAGAATGTATCCAGCAGTAGAGACGGCTTCTGCCCAAAAATTTCGTGCAAGACTTTTTGAAATTAACATCACACGTGCCATTTCTTGTAGCGTTCGATTTTTACGTTCGGCAATCCCATTTTGTTGAGGCGTTTTTGGGTCCGAATACTCGTGATGAATTCCTTTCATAAGACAAAATTCATTAAAACTCGCATTTTCAAATTCAGTACCATGATCACTCCTGATCCTTTTAACTTTAGCTTCATGATTTGTACGAATCCATTTCACAATTCCTTTGAAGGCATCAAAAGTCTCATCTTTAGTAGCCAGAAATCTTGTCCACGTGTATCGGGAAAAATCGTCGACAACAACCAACACATATTCTTTCTTAGCTATGCTTTTAACTTCCATTGGACCCATCAAGTCCATGTGTAAAAGTTCGAACGGAGCCGAAGTGCTCATTAGTGTCGGAAGTGCCGGATGGGATGATCTTGTGAGTTTACCTTTTTGACAGTCACCACACACTCTTTTCTCAATTTTGGGGAGTTGAGAGATTCCTCGAACTATCTCCCCCTTAACCAGTTTGCTCAAGTTTCGAGTGCTGGTGTGTCCAAGGCGTTGATGCCATAAATCAATCTCATCGGGAACGGTCACAGAGAAGCAACTGTACTCTGTTGTGTAGCAGTTATTTTTAGCACGAGGCCCCTCCATGATACATTTCCCTTTAACATCAAAAACTTTGCAAGAGTCCTTATCGAAACTAACATTCAGCCCTTCGTCACACAGCTGACTGATAGAGATAAGGTTAGCAACAAGTCCCTTTACATGAACTACATTTCTGATCGGTGGTAAGCCTTTGATTTGTAGCGTCCCTTTTCCCTTGACAACACCTTTTGCTCCCCCTCCAAAAATCACGGGAGCACCAGACATCGGCTCATATTCTTTCAGAAATTTCTTAGTGCCGGTCATATGTCGGGAACAGCCACTATCAAAATACCAAATCCCTTTGGTTCCAGTCTCGGAGGCATTTAGTGCAACATTGCAAAAAATAAGTTCTCTAGGTTTCCAGTCAGTTAAAGTTGTGGAGTTAAGTTTAACTTCACTTTTTCGTGACTTCGGCACCCATTTCTTTTTCTCATCAAGGTTTCGTGACTTTGCCTGAGCCACAGAGTTCATATTTTTCTCAACACTCAATTTATGAGAATTTCGTGATTTGACCTCCTTCGTTATCAACTCATGGTTCATGTCAGCTCTCAGCTTGTAGCAAAAAGGTCTTATATGTCCAGGCACATTGCAGTAATGGCAGACATATTCTCGTTTTTGACGTTTTTCAACTTTTGTAGATGTCTTGACAGAGACAGTTTTAGATCGAGAGTGTCTTTCATTTGGCTTCACGCTTTGAGATTTGTTCAACTTTTTCAGCAAGGTTTTTTCATATGGCAGAACTCCACGAGGATGTTTCACAATATTTCTTGGAAATTGATAGTTCTCGGATTTAGAGCAATTAGTCAAGGTCGACTTTTGAGTTTTAGATTCAGGAGATGTGACAGCCCTCTTCCCTTCAGCAATCTCCTTCCGTTTCAACATCTCAGACTCATCTTTACGTTCATCCTCTAGTTGATCATTTGAAGCTTTGACAAAGACCGTTTCCTTTTTCTCGGGTGAAGAATATATAGACTCAAAAACTTTTTGAAATCCTAGTCCACAGCGGTTAGGATTCATGTACGACGCAGCATTGTCAAACACAGAAGAATTTGTATTCATTTTCCTCAAAAGTTCATCCGTCATTTGAAGTTTTTCTTTCAAGACATAGCATTCTTTATCTGTCATGGCAAGATCTGTTTGAGTCTTCAAAAGTGATGATTTCAGATCATCGTTCTCAGCATCGGAGATCTTGAACAGAGTTTGGAGTTTCTTAACTTCAGCATTTTCCTTTTTCAAGGAAACTTTCAATTTCGAATTTTCAGAATTCGACTTCTCAAATAATTCTCTCAATTCGACAACTTCTTTGTAGTATTTATGTTTCTCTTCGAAGAGAGTATCAAACTTGATCTTCAGAATTGTCAGAGAATTGTTCAACCTCTGTTTTTCGTCCTTCTTTTTCTCAACCGAGTTTTTCAACTCAACAGCCTCATCATGCATCTTACGGTTAGCAGACGAGAGTTCATTATAAGATTCTTTCAAAAACTTTAGCGACACTTCAAGTGCACTATTCTCGGATATGGCTAAGTCATAAAGCTTTTCGAGCTCAGAGTGAGTTTCTTTCAAGGCAAGTAACTCTCCACTCTTTTCTTCACTTTGAATCACATCAGGTGCCATCTCATTTTCCACAGATTCAATTTCGGATTCATCATCCGAACAAATTTCATCATCACAGAAATGACGATTTTCAGAGGCCAAACAAAAGATATTGTCAGCCGTTGCTACATCCTTCATAAAAGCATCAAGTTCAAAGTTTTCAACTTCGAAGTTCGCAATATCAAAGTTTTCGTCAAACGTGACAACAAGAGCGTTGTCCTCATCTTCATCAGGACTTTCATCCTCAGACTCGTCTTCTTCAGAGATCACGTTCTCGTCGTCAATCACTACATAGCTGACAGGAAGTTTCTTCTTACGGTGCAAGTTCGGACATTCATTCTTGATGTGTCCAAAACCCTTACATTCAAAACATTGCATTTTTGAGACATCCTTGCTAGTAGATGTGTATGGAGAAAGTTTTGTCCCCTTGAAATTTTTGTTAGAGAAAGAAGTTTGATTTCGGTTGTCTGAGTTGCTCTGGAATGAGTTAGAATTTTTCTGAAATTTTCGAAAATTTCGAGCACGATTCTTTCTCTTAAACTCTTGTTTCACAAGATATGTGACTATTTCAGTCAGTGCAGCAAGTTTGTCGGGATTATTAGAGTTCATCAATCTCTCAATATCCTCCGCTTCATCATCATCAGATTCATTTACATCAGCAGAGAAACTACTTTCAGATTTTTCATTTTTCAAGTAAGATTTTTGTGGTTTTGCACTTCTTGAACTCTTTCCCTTCTCAGAAATTTTGAGTGCAGTCATCGGCTCATAGACGAGCGACATCTCTGGATTACTTCGCACTTTTAGAGAAAGGTCGTAGTTTCTCAAATCAGCCATTAGTTCAGCATAGTCATGTTTCTGGTTGATTTCTTCACGAGCTTCAAGTGTCAGAACCTTACTTTCAAATCTCGAGCTTAGACTATGAAGAGTTTTCTCGTAGACCATGATGGCCGGATAGATTTCTCCAAGTTCATAGACTTCATTTACATATCTCATGATTTTGTCTAAGTACTCATTTATGTCTTCATCTTCTCTCATGCGGAGTTGATGGAATTGTGCAGTGATGGTTCTGATTTTTGAACGTTTAACAGCTTGGCTTCCCTCACATGTTCGTTGTAGAGTTTCCCATGCATCTCTAGCTGAGGTGCAATTTTTCACAAGTTGGTACATGCTGAGTTCCAACCATTCACATATGATAAGGAGAGCTTTGCTATTAGCAGTGGATAGCTCATGTTCCTCTCTTGTCCATTCTCGTTCAAGTTTGTGAATTTTGACACCATCGCTGTCAATAACGAATGGGCGTTCCCATCCTTCCAACACAGCCATCCAAGCGCGAGAGTCATACCCCTTGATTCTAGCTGAAACTTTAGCTTTCCAGTTTGAGTAATTTTGATGAGTGAGGATAATCGGTTTCTGAACAAACATCGGCGACTCCATTGTAGCGGAAATATGAAGTCAAGTAACGGATCACGTCTTATACGTATGACGTCCCTCTCTGATACCAATTGAAATTACGTCTTCGACGTAGGATACCAACTTATCGCGTAGTTGGCCTTAAAAACGAACTCCACAAAATCAGATCCAAGAGACGCTGGATCCTGATTTCACACTTACACACAAACCAACTCCAGATGTCGCTGGATTCGTTTTCGTGCACACACAATCTCAAAACCCAAAAACCAGATCCGGGAGTCGCTGGATCCGGATTTCACACTCCCAAGTTCAAGAGAGAAAAACGAAAAGTGAAGTCAAAAGTTATGTAATATTTTTCATTTCATTGAACATAAAACGAAACTATTACACGTGAGAGTATGGTAGGCAAAATGATCAAAGGTCGTATCCCAAGTGTCGCAACACTCCAACGAACCAGAGATCTAACACTAATGCACCTAGAGTTATATCTCCTAACTCTACTATCGGCGCACAGCGCAAAGCAACTACACAAACTCAAGGCTCAGCGCCAACAAAACTACGATTCTAAAAATATGATTTCGTTCTCTCAAAATCGTCAAGTAACTTCTTGAAACTCCATGGGTATATATAGGTGTAGCCACACGTGCGAACTTAAGGCGGTTGCATTCTGATTGGTCACATGCTTGGCTGACGTCACAATTCCATGAATGACATCACTTTTGAAGCTTAGATTCTTGAATCTTGGAATCTTGAATCTTTGATTCTTGAATCTTCGAATCTTGAATCTTCAACTTCTTCAATTTGATATTCAAACAAAAGCAAAATCTTGACTCCATCGATCTCAATACTTCATCTTCAATTTCATCGTGAGAAACACCAAGTGTTGAAGTTTCAGTATTTCATCGTCTTCATGGTCGTCGAAATTGTTGGAGTTACAAAATACGGATCCAATGAACATTGGCGCCGGATTCATGGTAAGGTGACATTGGCGTTGAATCCATGTCACAATGGCGTTGGCGTCAGATCCATGGCAGGGTGGTGATTGCACTGAATCCATGACTTTAGAATTCACTGGCGCTGAATCTGTGGCATGGTGTCATGGCGCTGAATCCATGACACGAGAATTGGTTGGCACTGGAATGATGGCAAGATGGCAGTGGCATGAATCCTAATCCATCTGGATCCGAATTTTCGGCAGATGGCAATTGGCATGAATCCTAATCCATCTGGATTCGGATTTGTGGCAGATGGCAGTTGGCATGAATCCTAATCCATCTGGCGTTGATTCCATGGCATCGCCATCTTCATACTTGGTTTCAAAACCTGAAATCAAGGAAACACAAACACAAAAACACGTTGTCGCCAAAACCAACATTTACAGTTTATCTTGTATGACTACATCAATCAATGTTAAGTAAATAAATAGAGTATGTTTTAAAAGTTTATTTAATGTCAAACAAAAATAAAATTAAATAATTAAACGACTCACTTGATTTGTAGTCACGCAAAATTAAATTAAACAATATAGTAAAATGTCGTTTAATTTTCAAATATATATTATCAACGTGTGAAATTAAATAAATATATTAAATAAAATAAATATTGATTTTTCACAAAATTTAAAGAATTCATGATTATTCATAGTAAGTTTAGAAAATTACATATATTATTATAATTTTAATACTTAATTATAAATTATAAAACATTAAAAAATTATTTTTCTTAGAAAAAATTCAAATTTTCCATGTAAATGTAGATAGTACAAAAATAAAATAAAATAGGACTATATTTATTCAATAAATAAATGATCTGTTTTTAATTTTATAATTAGGTGTTAGCGGAAAATTACATGTAATTTTCAAATATCACAATAATTTTTTAAGAAAATTAAATTTATTCAATAAATGTGACATTTTCTAAAGATAATAAAAAAATAAACTTATAAAATCATTTTTACTTATTTTTAGATCTCTATTACGATAATATTTATAAAATTGAACATATTATTTGAATTGTATATATTTTTTTTATTTTTTTTAAATAGAAAAAATAATTTAAATAAAAATTGCATAATATTTGATTTAAATATTAACATGATAGTTCAATTTTCAATATATATATATATATATATATATATATATATATATATTATTGTTAAGTATATATAATTTTACAAAAAATAAAATATATATATTTTTTTACTTTAAATATTATTTTTTAACGAATTGACATTTTTTTAATTTAGTGTGAAGTATCATTTTAATATAAAATTAAAAATTAAATTATGTTATATCATTTTATATATATATATATATATATATATATATATATATATATAATCTATTTTATTTTGTTAGTAATATTATAAGGGGGAAAAATCTTATAAATTTTGTAGTATATTTAATATTAGGAAATATAATATTAATTTTATTTTTGAATATTTTAGAAGATCTTGAAGATTTATTTTCCTAATTAATAATTTAATTTAATAATAATTAAAATACTAATTATTTAATTAATTAATTAATAATTCCACGTGTCAATAATTCCACCTTGTGTAATTGTATCATCTTCCATCATAGATGTATAGATATCTATAATAGATATAGATATGTCATATAAATAGATATGTATTGGTATGGGGTAAATCAATATGACATATTGGAGATGAGCAACTTTTTTAGATAATCTAAATATCTACAGTAGCACAACTGATTTCATTCAATTCATATAAGCAAAAGTTTAGATCTACGAAGAACAGACCCGATAGGCAAGAACTTGGATTGTCGTCGTTCTGTGGGAGTGATTAAGAAGGGAATTTTATGAGATGTGAGAGTGATTAAGAATGGGATATAATGGGCATGGTGTCTAACCCTCAACTATGATTGTTCATTTGTAATTGGTGAAACAAAATTGACGTGTTATAATAATAGAATTCTACTGTACACGTATTGTCGTCGTTATGTGGGAGTTTTTAAGAAGAGAATTTTATAGGATGTGGGAGTGATTATGAATGGGATATAATGGGCATGGTGTGTAACCCTCAACTATGATTGTTCATTTGTAATTGGTGAAACAAAACTGACGTGTTATAATACTAGAATTCTACTGTACACGTAGTTGTTTAAAATCAGGGGATAGTATTTCAGGTTTAGATATGTTATAATACTAGATGTCTAGCCTAGTTGTTTAAAATCATCTGATGGTATTTCAGGTTTAGATATGTAGTTATATAATTACTAATATACTTTGAAAAGGTTAATAATGGAACAATATTCTATATCAAAATTAGAAAAAAATATAAGTAATGTTTATAATTCTACTATTAGAAATGCCCGATCCATGATTCCCCCAAGATTTTAATAAACTTTTTAAAATTTAAATGGAATAAAACTCAATAAGAATGTAAAAGAATTTAATAAAACTCAGACCATTACCCTCTCATAAGTATTACTCGTATTTTCCAAAAATAATCTTTTAAACAATGTTAGAATTGGAAAGGATGTAAGAGGTATAAGTATCTTGTTCATTCTTCACCATTTATCCATTCAGTCCCTTTCCCCAACAGCAGCACAAAACCTAGTTCCTCTCACTCCCAAAGAAAATATGTACGAATCCTGGGCATTCTTAGTTTTTGCATCAGCCATTTTCGCAGCTCTCGATCCATCGCTTTCTCTCCCAACCCACCCCCATTTGGGTTCAGATCTTGTTCTCATCGGTGACGCGAAATTCGACACAACCACCGCCTGCATTCGGCTCACCGACCCCACAGTTTCATCTCCAAGCTCTGGGTTTCTCATCCACAAAAGCCCCATTAAGCTCTTCAGCTCCAGGTCAAGAAAGCCAGTCTCCTTCTCCACTGAATTCACATTCTCAATCTCGCCTCATAATGGGGACGGCCTCGCATTTCTGATCGTGCCCGGAAGCTTCCTCGAGAGGTTTTCTACTGAAAGTTTCGGGGTTGCCAAAGAATTAGAAAGTCGGTTTCTTGGGGTCGAATTCGATACTTCGGTTGATTCCAATGTGGGTGACCCGAACGGAAACCACGTCGGTGTTGATGTGGGCAGTCTTGTTTCCTTAAAAACAAGCAACGTGTCTTCGATCAATTTGGTTCTGAATAGCGGGATCAAGTTGCGTTCGTGGGTTGATTATGATTCGAGCACGAAAATGATTGAAGTGAGGCTGGGTAAGTTTGGGGGTGCTAGGCCGAACAAGCCTCTCTTGGTGTATAAGGTCAATTTGGGCGGCATGTGGAGAAATGAAGAAGTCGTGGTTGGATTGAGCGCATCTAGTGGGAAGTCGATGCAGGTTAGCAGCGTGTATTCGTGGAATTTCAAGACGAGGAGCGTTCCAAAGTGGCTGCATTCTCAACCGCTGGACCCACGTTCGATTTCCAGCAAGCACAACGAGGAGAAATCAACACAGAAGAAGACGAAGAAGATTTGTGCTCTGGGGTTCCTTTCGGGGTTGGTTTTCATGACGGGATGTGGAGCTTTGCTGGCGTTAGTTGTGCTGTTTTTATCGGCATTGTTTGAGAAAAGCTCAGAGACAGTTCTAACTATCCCAGGAAAGTGCAATGTGCATTCGGGTGATTTCAGGTATGAGAAGATCAAGGTAGCTGTAGGGGATAACCAGACTGATACTGATGCTAAGAATTAGAATACTCTGAAATCGAAATTTACTAGTGTATTTAATAATTTGTAATATAAGCAATGCTTGATGGACGATGTAGTTTCGACTGTTTTAAACCATGAATGGGAGCGGTTTTTAATTTGTGTATTCTTTAGGATTGTTTGTTTTAATGATACTGGAAATGGCACTTGTTGCCTCTGTAAAATGTATGTTTGTTTATGATGTATCCTTGTTGAAGTGTTATTTGTTCGACATGTGTAGTTCATATATCTGCTAATTATTGCACTTCAGAAAAATCGAGCAAATGATTAGCTTATAGAATCATGTCTGATTATTAGTTTATGGAAGCACCTAAAACATCCATGGCATTAAGCTTATTATGCATCGTCTATTTTGTAAGTCGTCTCTCTGTAGTTCACAAACCTGTTTGTGAACTCATTCACTTATTGCCTCATGTGTAAGTTGTTCAAGTACAACAAATCACATTTACATTATGTATCTTGTGGAGGATGTGAAGTATGATTGCCACACTAAGTACAATTAAATATGTGTACTATGTTTTAAGCAAAACATATTTTTGTAAAGATTCTGAATTGTAGATTTTGGTGAGCTCTTAATTAAATATCTTAAATGATGTTATTAGGGTTTATACCATGTGAGATCGTGCTTTAATTTACAAGTTGCAGACTTGCAGTAAATAATAAGAAATGATTTTGGTGGTTAAAAAAATCTTAATAAACAAACAATTCTCTTAGCTATATTGGAATGAAGTTTGATTAGTTTAGTTTTAGTCGTTTTATCTAAAGACCAAAGTAGTGGTCTTCAAATTAAAGAAATCCTTATATACTCTCAGAAGCATCCCGTCATTGGTATCAAAAAATTTTGAAGTATGTTACTACTTACGATTTTGAATTAATATTATTGATGATTGTGTATAGTGTAACTTCGGTAGGAGTATATACATCATTTTTATTCAATATGTTGACAACATTCTTCTTGATAGCAACACTATTGTTTCGCAGCAGGAAATCAATAGATTTATACCAAAACATTCTTCAAAGCCTATAAAACTCGAATCCATGAAAAATGAACCAAAAATTGAGATGAAGTAAACTATAAATAACTAAATCATATTCGGAAAGAAAGACGGCAAACATAGATAATCAAAAGATTTAAATAGAAATTAATTGTATTCATTGGAGTGAGTTCTTATATAGAAGACTACTTGCAATATCCTCCTGCTATTAAGCCGAAAGGAATCAACTCAACAAATTAAACTCCAATCTCTAGCTCGAGGAGCTCTCCATAGTATTTGTGCCCCGCATAATAAGAAGTCAGAAAACAAGGAGGAATGCTAGCTAGCTAGGTACACATACAGTATAAATGAAAAATGGCTGAATTGAATTTGTTTATCGATCACCCACTACCTAAAAATTAAACACAAAAAAAATTTGGACCATTTCTCGATTTATGCGTGTCATCCTTGCGCAGGGGCCATGCTAATCTTCTCTGTATCGTTCCAATTTTATCGGATGTCCCCGAAGGGACATACAAGCATATGAAGCCGCACCAATATAAATTAACAGTATTAGGTTTGTTTAGACGATGTGGGATAACATGCTATCATTAGCCATTAGGCCAATAGAGTTAATGGGCTTCTTTTGAAAATGACTTTTAAGTTTTAAGTATAAAAGCTAAATTATTGAAGAATTGTGAGAAAAGAAAATTTGATCGAGCTTTCAACATATTAGTTTTGAACAACCAAATTAAAGAAAAACATAACATACACGGAAAATGACTTTTAACTATAAAAGCTAAATTATTGAAGAATTGTGAGAAAAGAAAAACTGATCTAACTTTCAATATGTTGAAGACACCCAAATTAAGGGAAAACGTAACATAAAGCCGAATATAAAGCTAATATCTAAACCTAAAAATTAGAATCATAACAAAGGTAATAGAAAAAAAATTAAAAAAAAAGTTTTTTTCACAAAAAATACAAAAAAACAAAATTTGGACCATTTCTCGATTTATACGTGTCATTCTTGATGAGTGGTCATGCTAATTATCGTTCCAATTTTATCAAATGTCCCCGAACCAATATAAAATAAACATCTACATACATATCCGCACCAATATAAATTAAAAATATGCTCTCGGTTTACACGATGTGGGATTCTGGACCATCTCTTTGCACGCATACTTATTGGGCTAATAATAATGTTATTTAGTTGGGCTCATTAAAAAATAACTGGGCCTTGTTTCACAAATATTCATAACTATTATAAACACTTTTTTTTATTTAATTTTTAAAAAAAATATAAAAATGACATTAGATATAGAGGTATATTTATCTATTTTCCATGGTCACACTTTTTTTTGTAAATTACAAATGAAGTGTGACAATTTCTACGGAACGAAAAGAACGTGACCTCCGTCTTTGATTTACTAGGCCGTTTCTTTTAAATATATTAGTTTAATATCATTTGTATTTATTCCATTTTTATTATCTCTCAAATGTTTCATTTGAAAAGACATTTTTCATAAAATTTAATATCATGTTTTCAAATTTATATTTTTATCATGATTTTATTTTGTTGTCAATTCAAACACAAATTTTCTCATAAATTTAATTACAAACAAATTCTAATTCAAACGCGAATTTACTTTTCTCATAAATTTATGTAGAATCCATTAATTACAATTAACTCATTCATCGATTAATAAATATCCATGAAGGTTAAGTTTTGATTTCAACTACTTGACTTGAATGCAAGAGTTAACTCTCAACACTTGTCCAAGATTAATAAATATCCATGAAGGTTAAAATTTGATTTCAACTACTTGAATGCAAGAGTTAACTCTCAACACTTGTCCAAGAAGACGATAAAGAATAGGATGCAATTGTCTATAACGAGAATTATCTAAAAAACAAACTGAACTGAACTAATAGAATATATTTGGATAAATGAAAGTTATACGTTTTTTTACTTAAGTTTTACATATATTATTAATGACTCGTATATGTATAAATTACGTATGTAGTAATTGATATTCACTCATATATGTAAATTAATATTTATATTAAATAATTTAATTCAAAATATTTAAAATTTAATCAATATTAATAACAAAAACAATATAATTACACCAACTTATAATGTAAATTATTCAAATTTTAATGTATAATATTGATAATTGAATTTGATAAATGAATCAATATTAATTACTATAATATACTTTTTAAATAATACAATGTTATATATAATTAGTGATATTAGTATAAATTATTTTTACGCTAAACTGAATATATTTCGTGCAACACAATACACTTAAGTAGTGAATAACAATTTAAAAGAGTAATTATCAATAATCTAGCCGTAAATGATCACTAAAGTGGTACAATTTTGGTTCAAAAAAAACAAAAAAAAAAAAAGTGAGGGGCAATTCTGCAAATGATAAAAATGACGGGAGTAATTCGTCACACCTCAAAAGTGGGCGTCTGAATTTGCAATAATCCAGGATTTATTCACTACTCATTTACTCTACCTCATTTTCACCATTAATTGTGGTCTCCTCTTCACTAGGGCTATCCGTACGAGAAATCGCCGGAATCCGCTGTTTCGTTGCGGATCGCGGTGGCCGTGAAATCAGCCCGTTGCTCTCCGATAAACCCCATTTTCCCGAGTTTTAATCGAGGTGAGAAAATGAGTATATGTATTTACAAGTGTTTCTACATGTACGTGTTCTTAATGTTGATGGTAGGGGTAATGGTTACATTATTATTTTTTAATGGATATTAGCTGATATTCTTGTTTCCATCTGCTCCAGCAGAATTGCTGTATGCTGTGGCACTTGTAATTTTAAAGCTGCTGTTTTATTATGTGCTCAGTGTAGATTTTTCATTCTTTATCTTGTCCATTTTGATTCCATGTGATTACCCAATTGCTGACAGATGGATAGCAGTTCCGACGAATCTGAGATCAGCGACTCCGAGATCAACGAATACAAGGAGAAACCGTATCAACTTCTGAAGTCCGGGACATACAAAATAAGGGGTCCAAATGGTACCTTCCGATGCCCCTTCTGTGCTGGCAAGAAAAAACAGGACTATCAGTTCAATCATCTTCTTCAGCATGCCATTGGGTCGGCTAAGGGCACAGCGAGAAGTGCAAAGCTGAGAGCAAGCCACCTCGCGCTGGCTACATTCCTGGAGAAAGACTCGGGCATTGAGGTCGAACCCTTACCACAACGTGTGGTACCTACACCTGCGGCTAATCCTGAGCAGTATATATGGCCCTGGGTAGGAATTGTATGCAACTTACAAAGTGATGCCAAAAATGCTACTCCTGAGGATGACTCTGGTTACTGGCTAGAGAAATTTTCCAGATTCAGGCCTACACAGATTCAAATGTTTTCGGATGATGCCAATCAACGCCCTGGACAAGCTGTAGTCAGATTTGATAATGATTGGATCGGGTTCAAGAATGCGATGGAGTTCGAGAAGTCTTTTGAAACTCAAGGCCGCAGCCGGAAGGCGTGGGTTGATCGAAAAGACTCTCCTGGTTCAAGCATTTATGGCTGGTTTGCTGGGGAAGATGATTACAGATCAGAAGGACCCGTTGGAGATTATCTTCGCAGGACAGGAGAGCTTAGAACAATCTCAGATCTCGTTCAAGAAGCAACTGAGGACCGGAACAAGATTGTGAGTACTCTGGTCACTGAGATTGACCTGAAAAATGAGAACTTGGATAAGCTGCAGATGAAATATAATGAAAAGAACTTGTCCCTTAGTAGGATGCTTGAAGAGAAAGACGAACTTCATCGCTCTTTCTGTGAAGGTCAGTCTTCCTCATATTGTCTACCACATGTTCTTTATTCATTTGTTCCTCTTGTTGGAGTTAATATTTTTTTTCTGATGCTGTCAGTTGTGATCTAAAATATTTCAGTAGTCACTCATGATTGTATATTATTGAATTGAAATTTAGCCCTTACGGTGAACAATTTTTTTAATCTTTCTGACTTTCGTATCATACATGTTGTTTATTATAACCAAGGTCGCATATCAGATGTTATTACATGATCATTCATCAAAAGCTATCCTAGAAATATGTCTCAATTAATATGATTTTCTTAATTTCAATTAAGAGCATTGTAACTTATTGTGATGTTGCTTCAGAGACAAGGAAGCTGCAACGCAGTGCGCGTGAGCACATCAAGAAGGTATTGGATGAACAAGAAATGTTGAACCTAGAACTGGAGAACAAAAAGCGACGACTTGATTCATGGAGCAAAGAATTGAATAAGCGTGAGACTTTAACCGAACGTGAGAGACAAAAACTTGAAGAGGAGAAGAACAAGGTAAGTGATTGTTAATACTACATCTACATGAATGCTAACAAGTTTTTCAGATTCTAATTATGATATGTGAAATAAAACCGAGTTCATGGTGCTGCAACTTTGCCTATTAGAATGATATGAGAAACAATTCACTCCAAATGGCTACTGTGGAGCAAAGGAAAGCAGACGAGAATGTCCTAAGGCTCGTAGAAGAACAAAAGGTATGACTACTGATTTACTATTTTCCACTCATAATTCCATATATTGCTACTAATGCAATTGGAACATACGATATGCAGAGAGAGAAGGAGGCGGCACTCAAGAAGGTCCTTGAGTTAGAAAGGAATCTTGACGAAAAACAAAAGCTGGAGATGGAAATTGAAGAACTGAAGGGAAAGCTTGAGGTCATGAAGCATATGGGAGAGGAGGATGATGGAGTCGTCCAAAAGAAGATAGATCAGATGAATGAGCTGTTGGAGGAGAAAAAGGAAAATCTGGACAGTCTCGAGGATTTAAATACTCAATTGCTTACAAAAGAGCGCCAAAGCAATGAAGAGTTACAGGAGGCACGGAAAGTGCTCATAGCGGTATGATATTCAAATATATAGTATATACTCTAATATTTCATAGACATAAATAGCAAATAAAATTACTGCCCGTTCAATGGTTTTGAAACCTAAGAAACTAAACCTTGTAGACCAATCGCTGTAACGTTTGGCCACCCACAGAAGCTGCTACTTAGCAGCAGCAGTATAAAAGATGCATGTTCTCAAATGTTTATTAAATAGATGTATTGAAACTAGAGTAGGAGATACTCTTTTACAAAGAAAAAGCAGGTTCAAACTCTAATACTTATATACCCTAAAATTTGAATATAACGCAATTCACATATGCCTTCTTTTGCTGGTTGATTAGATAATCTTCAGCTAATAACTGGTTTGTTCTATAGCCTCTCTTGTACATAAGACTCCACAGTCCCAACTCCAAAACACTCTTGTAGAATTTCTCATACATTCTCATAAAAGTCAAATTTATGTAATTGTTGTTGAAATAATGTTGAAGTTTACCCTATTATCTTACAGGGATTGACTGAGATGTTCAGTAGTCACCGTGTCAACATCGGGATAAAAAGGATGGGTGAAATTGATGAGAAACCCTTCAGAAACGAATGTAACAAGAGATACACAGCTGCAGAGGCAGAATTGAAGGCTGTTGAACTGTGCTCCTTGTGGCAAGAAAAACTGAAAAATGCTGAATGGCATCCATTCCGAGTTGTTGAAGATGAGAAGGGGAACACTCAGGTCAGATTGAAATGCCTTTCTGCTTACATTTTGCAAATTAGGTAGAGTTGCAAAATTTGCCATTGAGGTACTTACTTAAATAAGCTCGGTTATATCTGAGAAATTACAAATACTGTACATCCTTCGAGACTTGTATTCTTGACAAAAAATACTTATTTTTTAGATAATTTTTATTTTGAAATATTGTAACTTGGTCACCCTGAACGGTATTATTTGTACTAAACCCTTTTAAATTAAGTTGTATAAATGAATTCAAGTCTGGAAGTCGATACTCGATTTATGAGTTGTTAGCTTTGAGAAACAGCTAATTTTTTAAGAAATTACAAAATACATCCTCTTTGACTATTGTTCATAAAGAAACGTGCAATTTGTAGATATTTTTCATTTGAAAATGTATATTGTAACTTGGTCAACCTGAATATTATCTGTAGTAAACCCTTTTTAAAATGAAGTTGCACAAATAAATACAAGTCTGGGAGTCAATATATGAGTTGTTTGCTTTGAAAACGTATCTTTTATTACGAATAGAACTCCTTGAGATTTGTATTTTCTTCTGACCCCTCCCCTGGTTTTGAGGCTGTAGTTCGCAATTTGCCGCAAACCTTAATGGTAAATACGGCAGTTCACACTTTCAAATCATGTAGCACAAACACATATTAAGCCATATCATTAAGCACTTCTGATTATCTGTTCTGGTGCTTATTGTAGATCGAGCTCAAGGAGGAGGATGAGTCACTGCAAGGCCTTATGCAAGAATGGGGAAATGAGGTTTATGGGGCAGTTACCACAGCACTGAAGGAAATGCAGGAATACAACCCTAGTGGTTGTTATGTTGTCTCCGAGCTCTGGAATTTCAAGGAAAACCGTAAGGCCACTCTAAAAGAGGTTGTAACCTACATTTTCAATCAACTGAAGACTCTCAAACGCAAGAGGACTTGAACGCGGTGCTTTCCAGTCTCGCCTTTTCAACTCTTTCGTGATTTAGGTATTCTGACATTGATAGATTGTGGCTTTAAGAGTTCAAATAATTTATGACTCGGCTATTGAGTATGAAAGACTCGTGACTTAGTTATGATGAATTGCGGTTTCTCTAAGCGTTGTGTGTGTTGCTACCAAGTGCAATGTGATGCCATTACTTTTAGTCCTAATTATCCAGGAAAAATGTATTGAAGGGAAAAGCTTGTGACTAATGAATTTCTGGACCCTTTTAATTTAAAAAAAAAAACTTGTAAATATATATTGAATGTATTAAAGGGAAAAACAACAAACCCTAGTAGTAGTATACATACAAATTAATATGTATGTTGATACAACAAATTAAGAGAGCTAGAGGGCATAGCATATAAATACATTCACAACCAAGACGACTCACAGTTGCTCCAGGCCCTAACACAAACTACATATACTGAAGAAGCTAGAAAACAGGGAACACGTATATGTACGATCACTGCCATGTTAATATTGTCATCCCAAGCTAGGCGGCTAGCTATACATGAAAAGGGGCTTAATTTTTTTTATCCCTAATTTAAAATTAATTGGGAAAAAACATCACTAATTAATATTGAAAAATGCGAAACCAAATTTCTTGAACGACTTTTAAGTAATAGTGAACTTGAGTCCATGAACAACCAATAAAAGATGTAATTCCTTTCCTATTAATAACCGAGTACAAGCAACTAAACAACCCATTGCATTACATTTAACTTGTCACATTTCACTAATAGAAAGAAAGCTGCTCTGAGTGAATAAAACTATGTTGGTGTATGGTTCTTTTCTCATATGCAAAGCATGAAAAGGAGAGAGTTCCTACAACACCATTAACACACCCTGACACCCATATGTCCCCTATCAATAAAGATTAACTAAGAGTTGTCCAGTCGGGATATGGGCACTCGTAACTCCAGCCGGACCCCGAATATCTAACACAGTGCAGCCATAGACCCTCTTCATGTCCTTCATATCTGCATTCAAATACAGTAGTCAATCTCATGTTGTTAATGCAGAAACAAAAAATAGTAATACATCAGATTGAAGTCAACAGAGGCTAGTATGAAAATATGTTTTCATCCCACTAGGAAATTTGTTAACCATTTTTTTTTTATATTCTACAACCAATGAACACTTCCAAAATCCATTTATACCTTTGTAACCACTTTGGTATTTCTAACATTTATTTCTTGACCTAAATTTAGATAGGTCAATTAGACATAAATTTCATAGTTGAAATCTTTCTTGTAATGTTGATCAGTATGCGTCTTTACTTTCAAACCGCAAAGAAATTCTTCAATCTAGTAAACAATCATAGTATATAAAAACAGAGCAGAAAAATTACCCATATTCCATATTATAGAAAGATCAAGAAATTAATCTTACCCTTTAGGTGCCAGATTTGGACAGTGGGTACACATAGGATCTATAGTAAAATCTTCAACATTCTCATCTGTAGAATTTGGCTCATAACTTTCACAATGGTTTAATGTTGAGGGGGGAGTTGAACTAACGGTAGCTGCATCTACATCTGCACTCAATCCTTCACAGGAAGAATGGGGAATATATTCTGATAGGTATAGCATGTCATTAGCTATTGGATGCCCCAAAAACTGCAAATGGACACGTATCTGAAAGGAAGTTTTATGTTTGTCAACCAGAAAAAAATTGGAATAAAAATACGAAACCGTGGTTATGGTTCAACCCTAATATAAACTAATAACTAATTTGTCTCCCGTGGTATTTATGAGTTTATCCATAACTTTTCTAAAGAAATAGTTTGTTACCTGATGTGTCCTTCCAGTGATTGGTTCACATAAAACGATGCTTTGTGTTCCATTAGTGCAAATTCTAGTGAATTTAGTACAAGCAGTTTTCCCCTTCAAAGCAATGTTTCCGTTGGAACCATTTTCGACCTGCACATGTCTCATATTATCATACCGCCAGGTCCTACACAACTAATAGATGATTCGTTCTTGACATCCTGTGCATCTAAACTTACTTCCCAGTATAGTTTAATTATAAAAATTTATATTCACCAACGTATATTTGATAAATTTATCGACCATAGAGAGATGATTATTGGGAATGCATATACCTCGATTGAACTCTTAAATTCTCGAGCATTGTGGTAGATATTCGCATTAGCAACTTGCTGTAAGATTTATATTTTAAATTGAAGTTACTCGTCGAGTCTTTGGAAAGGAAAGTGAGATGCTAAAACAAGGGGAAATAAGTTAATACTAATAAACAGACAATTAAGTACCTCATTCTCAGGAAATACTCCTACGACCCTAGCAATATATTGTTTCTTCACCTCTCCTGATTCAATCTAATAAGAAGAAAAACAATATATAATGACAGGCTTCAGGAAAAAAAGTTGCTTGCAAGTGCAACTGAATAGCCATGTTATAGATAACGACTAGAGTTAATTAATATTACATGAGACTCATTTTAAATAGTTTGCGCTACAAGAAAAATGGAAACTTATATACAAAAAAATCCAAAATATTCCTACCCGTTTATGTACAAATTTTTCTATGTAATCAGACACTGTTATACGATTACCTGTTGACGGAAAAAGTCAGCTTTAGAAGCACTTCTGGCTATGATAAGAAGCCCAGAGACCAAGCGGTCCAATCTATGAATTGCTATTGAAATGTCAAGGATATCAAAAGGGCTACATTTTCAAGACTCATGCAAGGTGAGATATTTTAAATAAAATTTGAATAGAGTTTACTAATGTTGTAGAATGTGTGCAAATAATGACATAAATTTGTTACTTTTCCAAAGAATGAAAAGTAGGATACGAAATAGGGGTGCCAAGCCATGCTCAGCTTCAAGTATACCAATGACCGTGTTTTTCCGATATTGTCCACATGGATGTACCTAAATATTACATATCAGATCCATAAGCACACGGTAGTAACTTGGCCTTAAGCTTAAAAATGATAATCACTTATTCTATATCGTAGACAAATGATACCACATTGTATAATCTAACACAAACAACTAGATTCTCAAAATAAACACTAGCTCTTCAGCTTCTTTAGAGACCAATGAATCTCATTGTGCCCTCACATATTTAATTTATTTAACGAGCATCCATGCTTTATCTTGGTTATGGTAGTCGTTCTATTTTCTCACAAAAGAGCAACTTTAGTTAAACAAAAGCTACAATATAACTTATTCAATATTACCAACAAAATGAGCACCACAACTGATTAGCACGCATGATTCCAGATTCTAACATCATCTCAGTACTAAGATATATATGGTGGATGAGTAAGTTTACCATAAAAACATTTCTAAAATGTACCACGCTAAAACATATCTGATAAAATCTTCAAAAACAAAAAAATGTTATTTAACGAATTCATATTGATCAAAGTAAAAAATTATATGGAAATCAAACTAGACTTCAAATAATAAGAACTTTTAAACGAACATGCTCATGAGTAAATAGATTGTTCATGAGCTAATGAACCGAATATCGTTAGAATTTTAGTTTTATGTCAACGGCTCTTATTAACAGGTTCAAACAAGATTTAGCGAGTCGAGATATGAATAGATCACGAGCAGTGGTTCATTTGCAGCCCTAACTACACTAATATCCACTGTTAGAAAAATAAGAGAAAATTAAGAGTTCAGCTTTTTAACGGACAGACAAAAAATGTAATGAAGACTAATGCTACTAGAATGACAAATTTGATCAAATTGTAATAACTTACAGGAACTGAAGCAGGTTTATAAACAATTACTACGTCCGCTTCACAGTGGAGAATCTGGATATCTATCGCCATAACTGGTGGCTCATGCCTACAACAATTGAGTATGTCATTTACACTTGACCCCATCTTCATAACACTTGATAAATTGAAGAATAAATAATCAAGACAAAAGTTTAAAACATAATACAGTACAAAATTTCTTTTTGAAATCTAAATATAATATGAAAAGAAAAATGCATGGAAAATACTAAAGACGTAGGAGAAAAAAGTGCTCTAAAACACAAACCTATGTAAGAAATGGCTTATCTTTTGTGATGACTTGACTACATATGAGATCGGTACTATCTCTCCCTTAACTTGTATACGTCCAGCTTTCACTGCAGACACCTATCGTCCACTTATGCATCAAACTTGTACTTAAAAACAATAGAGTTGCACATTCTATACATGCATGTCAAGCTCAAAAGTTTATCAGATGTAATCATATTTGTTCTTTGTTCACTTGTTTTGTGTATAGGTGGGTGGGTGGGGGTGGGAGTGGGAGGTGAGATACTAGCACGAAAATATTCTTTCCCCATAGGTTCAATGACACATACATTTAAAACGAAGAAGTAACAAGGCCTCTTTGAGCAGTTCTCCAAAGAGTAGTAAACTACTCAAATAGACAAATGCAAACTTGTGACAACACCTACAACAAAATATATATCAAGAACACAGAGCTAAGTAATGCTAGAAAGGGATAAACATTCTATCTACACTCATTTGAAGTGATCAATATATGAATCTAGCATCCAACGTCAAATAATTATATTTAAAAAAACTTATCCATCAACATTCAACACGCCCAAGTTCGGCTTATGATGTCATTCTTAATCATTGACATTATCTTTTTAATTAAGTGCATGGGCATGGATTTAATGTCAATATTATACTCTGAAGGACAATAAAAGCTGCAGAAATGAACTAGACTGGTAAAATTAATGTGTCTTCTAAAGCCATATTCTGAAAAGGACTAAAGAAATGCATCTCTAGAATACATTAGAAAAAGAAATGACGAATCTATACAGTCATACCACACATTATTTCATAACTTTAAACTTCATTTGGAACTACTTATATATAAGCATTTATTTTTCTAAGAGAATTGACATTCCGTATTTTCTCTTCTCCTTTTCCCTTCAATTTGCATTACCAAATAATCAAAAGGCTGTGCAAAAGACTCTACTATGTGCATAATTCATTAACTAATATTTAGCATCGACGATTGAGGTCTTACACTACATTTCCAGCAATAATAGAATAAATAAAATGCTGCAATCATTATTCATATTGCACAGAACAGGAAACAGGAAGGAAGGCATACTTCATGTTGCATTCTACACAGAAAATAACTACTACTAAGAAAAAGGCAAACACAATAAAGCTTGCAAATCCACAAAGAGCACAGCAGTCAACAAGCCAAACCACTAAAAAAATTGCACATGAAAAAAAAAAGATACATACATAATATTCGCGATCCCGCCCTTTAAATTCATCCGCAAACAAATCGACAATCGTCTTCCCCGCCCAGCGATTCTTACTCTGCACGGAAATTTCTCATAACAACCCATATCTAGTTACGCTAGTCAAAATAATTATACGGGCATGTGTAACCTTACATATGAAATGAACTCAAAATAGTAGGGCCTGACGTATCTTTTGCCTGCGTTGTATTGAACAAAACACAAAAAGTATTAACTGAGAATACCCTGCAGCAATCGACGAATGAACTTAGGGCTTGATTCCAGTCTTTCTATTACCGTCTCGGAAAAAGTAGTCATGGCGCTGAGGAGGATTGGCGAGTGTTTCCCACACAATCTCCATGATTTCGTCTTCTTCGTTTCCCTTCGTCTTCATCCACTGTTTTTGTTTGTTTGCTCGCTAATGTAGGTTAGTGACTGATGAAGATTAGTAGGAGGTTTACTAGAAATGTTTTAATTAGAAAGCATCTAAGTACTCCGGACTCCGGAGTAATGAGACATAATGAGTATTAACATCTCTAAAAGAAAATATTATACTCCATTTACTCCGTAAATTTTGAACTTTCAAAAAATTTAAATACTTGCTCCATCGAGTTAACTCTGTATAAAATGGTTAGGATGTGTTTGTGAGTCTTTCTCCCGTGTCTCTTGGTCGATACATTATTTGCTGAATTCCATGAACCCACCAAATTACTTCTTCTTAGGTATTTTAATTTCTAGCAATCGAACTCAAATTATATATAAACTTTAAGCTTTTGATGTGTCGGCGATATTTTATTAATTAAGTACAAGCCCCTAATTTTCGATCCCCAATTTCTTCAAAACACTTAATCCTCTAATTTTTATTTTATTGTGAAATCATGGGGTCCAGTTGGAATCGTAGGTGGGATTCAGAACATGATTTTTAGTGCTTATCATACGAACCTCGTTGGGGATCGATAAAAATAAGAAGAACGAAGAATCGAAAAGGATAGAAGATACCGGCGGAAGTCTCAAAACTTCTGGATTGACTCACGAAATGATTTAGACTCGAAGATCTAAACCCCAAAGCGTAGTTGTCGCAGCAACTCGGGGATGTTGATTGACACACGAACAAAGGATGTTGACTTCGTTGATTCGTCGGTTGAACTCTTTTGGTAAAAAACCGGTAGAATTCGATCCACGAGAGATTTAATTAAAACTCACGAAAATAATATTTCATATCAATAAAAAGGTAGCCTAGAACAATGTATTGGGAAAGCCTTTAAATAGGTTAATACCCTAATTATTAAAATAAAGGAAAGAAAACTAATTAAAACGAGAAAACCTAAAATTCGCCCACTTCTGGACCTGTCGGCCGACAGGTTTAGGCTGTCGCCCGACATGCCATCTTCGCTCGCAGGCTCATCCTGCGATACGACGTCAAACTTCCTGCCCCGTACTCAATTTTCCAAGACTTGTCGGTCGACAGCTTGGAGGTGTCGCCCGACAAACCTGCCTGTCGGCCGACAGCTTCTCTCTGTCGCCCGACACCAAGGCAAAAGCTCGATCGAACTTCGCGGCGCGTCCTCGGCACACTTTCGACCTCCGTTCTTCCGCCTTATTCGTCGTTCTAGTTTGAAACGGAACTCGGGCTGCATCAACTTACTCTTTTGTTCTTTTAACTAAATGGGGAAGTGAGTTTCAACCTAATTAAATGGGATTGTGGTAAACTTTTTGGTTGGTCGTAAGGTGTGTATACCTTTGTTGGTATTCTTTTGAGTGGGATCAAAAAGGTTGTTTCTTTGCTAAACATATATACACAACAACATATATACACAACAGGTTGATAAGAATTAGTTTTAGCATTTAACTTATGCACCCACAGTTGTTATTTTTCTTTCCTTAGGACCTATTCCCAATTGGCCTTATCTATTCCAAACCTTAACAGAACCACAAGCTCAAGCTTTGTTTTTACTTCCAATCTTACTCAGCATTGATGTAAAATATAAACTAATGTTATATTAATGTACTGTATACTTTAGGTTTTAAGGATTTTGAGGATTAGGATTGCATGCATTCATTCACGTATCTTTTTCGTCAAGTTAAGTTCTGCATTGTCAAGGTAGTGATATTCTAAAACCTTTTTAAATACAGTTGATAATATTTATGGTACGTGGATAAACTGCGTGGTGGTTTGTGATGTACGATCTATTCATGTTATGTGCACATATTAGTCGCGCGACGAAATTCATGGATGTGTTCACGTAGACGAGTGACGTGTTCACGGTAATAAATCAAGCAAGTCATGTGTGAAGGTATCGATATACCGATCTGATCGATATACCGTGTGTGCGGAAGCGTGTAAAGCATATAAATCTATCATGCTTGATCTAATACACAAAATATATGTATAGACATATCTATATATATATTCATCCAATATATATATATATATATATATATATATATATATATATATATATATATATATATATATATATATATATATATATATATATATATAGAGAGAGAGAGAGAGAGAGAGAGAGAGAGAGAGAGAGAGAGAGAGAGAGAGAGAGAGAGAGAGAGAGAGAGAGAGAGAGAGAGAGAGAGAGAGAGAGAGAGAGAGAGAGAGAGAGAGAGAGAGAGAGAGAGAGAGAGAGAGAGAGAGAGAGAGAGAGAGAGAGATCAACGAGTTCTTACATTTTATGATGAAATAATTCGTTGATGTTGGTTAAGGTGGTGTTGAGTCGATTGAACCACCTTAATGGATCAACCACGAAGTGTTCACCTTTAGAATGACCTAGTCACGCCTTTGGATCGCCCGGATGTTGAAGTCGCACAAATGGCCCGGCCTCTACGTGTTGCACACGAACCCGGAAAATGACTTGCTTGCTTGATCGAGTTGATTCTCCAAGAACAACCTCTTTTCTCTCTATTTGTGTGTGTGAATTTCGTGGGTCAATGTTATGTTTGATGAAAAATCTGATTTTCATCCATATATTAGCATCATTATGCATGCCATAACACCCCTTTGTAACCTCCAACATAATGGGCATCATTATGCACCATTAACATGCAAAAGGAGTTACAAAGGAGGTGAAAGGTCATGCCACATACACATGCCACTATGCATTGTATGTGGTCCCACTTGCTTGTGTGGCATGCCATGTTACACTATGTGACATGCATCTATGCAAGCCATGCATCCCATGCATGTGAATTAAATCCACGTAAATATTGATTCAAAATCAATATATATATCAAGCATCGTACATCATCTTCGAGTCCGTGTGTGACCCTGTAGGTATGATTTATCGATCAATATTATATTGTTCCCAACAATTAATATTATCAAATAATCATTTAACATCCATAGACGACCTTATGACTTTATCGATTGCACACGTAGGATCGAAGGACATATACCAACAATCTCCCACTTGGCCTTCAGAGCCAGTGTGCTGCCAATTTCCTGTTGTCACTTTATGTCTAAGTTTGAAATTGAGGCAAGACTTGAGTCATCCTCAATCGGTTCAAACCTTTCTTAGACTGTGAGACAGACTGTAAAACCAGATTTATCACTATGATACGAATCTGGACGTGGTCACGTATTTTCCACAGTCTCGACTCTCCAAGTGGCCGGTAAGACATGTATCCCATTGTAAAATGGAGGACAATCCTGCAGGTACCGGTATACCGATCCAATCGATATACCGTGTGTGCGGAAGCATGTAAAACAATAGATCTACTATGCCATGATCTTAGTGCACACTTAATATGTATAAGAACACATATAAACATATATATATACACATCCAATATATATATAAGGTTCAATGATTACTTACTTTTGGTGATCGTTGGCTTTGGTTAATGTCGATGAGGTGGTGTTGAGTCGATTGATCCACCTCAAATGGATCAGCCTTCTATGTAGTTCCTCCACATATAAATGTGAGAACCACATTTGGCATCCAATACCCAAGAAGTGAAGTTTAATGTCTATAACATTAATACCTGAACATGAAGCAACCCTGTTCTTCACATCTTCTTTGAACTTTGGGTAAATTCAATTATTCTCAATAATTGACTCTTATTCGAATTCTCGTTCACAATTATTCCAATATCAAAACGTGATAAATCGTAAGTGAAAACTCGAAGTTTTAACCAGCGATATTATCATGCAATTGAAGCCCTATCTTTCATAAAATATGAGGGAGACAACCAGACAATCGAATCACGCCATCCAATGGCTCGAAAGTCTCTAATTTGTGTCATTGATGAACTAAGTGTTTTGGATTAAATCACTCCCCAAGGTGAAAATAATCCTAACTTTAGAATCCATCATATGAAAGACAAATTAGGCATTTGTTTTGAAATTGAATAAACAAGAGAATTAAACAAAGAAAAAGCTTAAAACAATCTTTTATAAACCAACGGAAATTCATTTAACGAAACATACTAGCATTCTCGTTTCAAAAGCATTCAAAGTTTTGCAAGATATGAAAATAACATGAAAAGAAAGCAAACTAGAATTCTAAGAATTTTGAAATACAACTAAGATTACGATTATTGAAATGGCTTGGACTTGATCGATCTTCTCTCGGAGTTGTCGGCTCCGAAATGGTCTCCCCCGTGCTTCCCGATTCAATCCCAGGCGAAAAGATATGTTTTTCACTTCGAATTCTCGCCTAAATGCATGTTCAACTTCGCATGTAACCGCTCTGAATTGCTCCAAAACGGCGCCCGTCATTTCATTTCCGCGACCGCCACAAGATTTCAGCGCCCGCCGTTTCCAATTCGGCGACCGCCGTTTTACCCAAAATCCATGGCTGGACAATCTGACTCTTTCGACCCTTTCGGCGGTCGCCGTTTCCTCTTTTGGCGCCCGTCATTTTTATCCTGCGACCGCCGTTTTGACTTTGGCGCCCGCCATTTCTTCTTTTCCAATCTTTACTCGATTTCTCGACTTTTCTCGTCAACCGACCTAGAAAATGAACTCAAAAACCCTCCAGCACACCTCGTGAGATCAAATCACAACAAAACAAGAAATATAACTAAAACGACACGACAAAACTAATCACGAATAACAAACGACACAAAAACATAACCGAAAAAACACACACACACGACATAAATCACCCCCCACGCTCAAATCCTTGCTAGCCCCGAGCAAGATAAAATCATCCGACAACGTGTTTGCACAAATCACCTACTTGAACTCACTACGAACCATTTACCACACAGTTGCCATGAACGAGAAAAAATAAGATAAATGATAACATGCCACTCATACTCGCCTCAATCTCAAAGTGTATCTCCCTCGGAAATGAAACGGTAAATATTATGCAACATGAACATCAAGATACAACGAGACATGCATATACACAATATCACAAGAATAATCTATATACTTTGACCAAGGAAAACAAGAATCGGAACGAGATTGCAACCAAGGTAGGCACGGGTAATAGGTGGGAATCGAAAGAAAGATAATTAATCAAGTAATTCGCTCTCGCCAACCTCCTACACCAAATGTACTCACATAACTCCCTCCATCACCAAATGTAAATCATCATCACAACCCCCCTTTTAACATCCAAATACAACAAAGATACATGTTCTCAAAAGGCTTTCATTATTATTATTACTACTCCCCGCTTTTTACTATTTTTATCTTATTCTCTTTTCTCGTTTTTTTTCTTTCTTTTTGCTTTTTTTTTTTTGTATTCCATCCCTCATCAATTGTTTTCACAACCAATGAGTATTCATTTTTTTTTATATTAGGGAGTAAGTTTTTTTTTAGCATGCCTTTATACGAGAACATGTTTACATTATAGCAATATCCCCTATTAACCTTCACAATAAAATTTGTACACCCTCACAATCTCACATCGCTCGTGGAACTCTCGGTTACAAGAAAAGGTACCATGTAGGCTCAATAGGTTAACTAGGGAGTCCCTCGACGGGCACGGTCCTTTTTGGGGATTTTTAGAATATGGAGTTAATCCTAGCAATCTCAAACGTCATTTTCCATTCTCAACCAAGTCAAAATATTTTCATACAACAAGTGATATAACCAACAATCCAACATGCATTCTCACTCACAACACATAGTCTCATGTTCACCAATCGAAGAAATATCATAAGTACTCTCCAAGGAAAAATAGGCTCAAATGCTCACATATATAACAAGGAAAAACTCATGTTATCATGTACTCATTTTCTCGACACATAACAAATGGTGCAACCTACAACCAAGTGAGTTCAAGCAACAACTTAACCATATCCCATGCAAACACTACCATATTCGGGACAAATCAAATCTTTAAGCGTAATTGAGTAATTTTCAACAAACACACAAACTAAACCAACTACTAAACCAAAATAAAACAAATAAGCACTAACACATATATACAAAGACATAAAAATAAAAATAAAAGAAAAACGTACCTAGGTCGTGCCGAGCACGACCTCTCTCTCACATATCGGGTGGGAATTGGCCTCCTCCTCTAGCATATGCCTCGTATAGTCGTTGTTGCTCTTGTCGAAATTCTTCCATTCGAACGTCCCAAGTGCGGTCATGCTCCTCTAACGCCTCTCTCAAAATTCGGCGGTTAGTTTGCTCATTGTAGTTCCTTTTGACCGCCATCCGATTATTCCATGTAGCATCATCGAGCGCCATCCGGTCCATCCTAGCATTCATCCTCTCAAATGTCATTGCATTTGCATTCATGATGGCATGGAGATCGTCGGGATGCATTCTTCCCGAATACGGGTTATAGGTACCGGCTTGAGGAACCTCGTAAGAAGAACTCCAATTCATTCCCGAGTTGGTCCACCCGGAGTCTTGGTTCTCTTGTGCTCCATAGCCCGTGTACGCTTGCTCCCACACCGGGTCTCTAGTCGATGTCCCATCGACTACATTATGACCTCCTCCGGACGATGAACCCGCTCTTTCACGCATGAGGTTCTCCTCCTCAAGTTGAGCCGCTCTCATAATCGACGAACTCACTCTTTCTCCCGCCAACTCCAACTTCCATCTTTGAATACGGGCCATGTTCTTTTGACGATACTCCACCATTGCTTGAGTACCCTTATCGGTTGGGATTTCATGCGGTACGAATTCTCCGGCCAAAATCAATCCGCTTGCCTCCAACTCCTCCACATCCAAAGGGTCGAGGGACTTCCCACGGCTCTCCATTATACGACTCATCATCGGCGTAAATGATACCCTTTCTAATTGCAAGATGCCGAGCAAAATGGAACAAAGCTCCTCGAGTTCGTATCCCTCTAGCCGCTTGTTCCATCAAATCCCATACTTTCTTCAACGGAGTCGATTCTTGTCCATTCACGGCCACATGAATCAAAGTAAACTCCATCGAGTTAACTTTGTTGCCCTCCACCTTCCCGAAGATATTGTATGTTAAAAACTTGTGGACAATGCAAAGCACGGGATCAATGAATGTTATTGAACGACCGTGATCCTTCCACTTCTCATTCGGCCCGGCCAACTCTTGCCAATGAGTAGTCTTCACGGTTCCACTTTCTCGCTCTTCGGTAAGCCGTTGTTCTCCGCTTTCAAATCCAAACACTTGACCCATTATGTCTTCCGTAATCTTAACCTCCTCTCCATTGAGTCGACACGTAGCATACGATTCCTTCCTCTTCTCATGAACTTGCTTGAATGTGCAAAGCATCTCCAATCCAAGCTTAACGGAGTACTTGAAATCCATCTCCGCGAACTCCTTTAGGCTCATGCATTCGAGAATCTCTTCAATCTTCTCTTTAGATTTCAACTTCTCCATGAGCTCCCAATCGATCGGACGAGGGATAATATGTTCTCCTTTCGAAATCAACTTCTCGTCATTGAATTGGTTGGAAAATGTTGAAATTTTGGTTCGGGACTTTTATCGAACACCTTTCGAGCACCTCAAGAACTTGATAATTTCTTGATATTGGGCCGATGCAAATCCCCAAAACCTGCAAGCAATGATCTCAAGATGATTTGTAAGTGAATGTATGGAAGAATTTTGATGTAAATCGATGAAATATCGAGAGAGAAAATCGCAAGAGAGAAAAGTGTAGGAAAAAGGGTTTTTGTGTTATGAGAAATTGCCCAGCCTGTCTTCTTTTTAATTCCCAGAAACTCGAAAACGGCGACCGCAATTTTGGTTTGGCCGCAGAATGATTTCAGCGGTCGCTGAAATGCAAATGGCGACCGCCATTTGTTCCAATTCTTGGCAGATTATTTGACCCCGTTTTTCTCCCAATCGGCGACCGCTAATTTGTTATTGGCGACCGCCGTTCTTCTTTGGCGACCGCCGTTTTGGTTTCGGCGAGCGCTGAACGCCAGATTCCTCGACTTTCCCTTTTTCGACCCTTTATATTCAATTTCAACGACTTCCGAGCTCGTTCAAGTCTAGTAGCCTTATTCATGCTCAGTTTAATGTCCAGAGCTGGACTTATTCCATTTTTCCGAGTTCAAATGTCAAACTTCTCGACTCTCCTTCATAGTACCGTTTCACTAAATGACCGTTGACCTTGAACTCATGCTCATCACCTTCTTTCTTCAATGTAACTGACCCTTTCTCATGCATTGCTACAACTTCATATGGTCCGACCCATCTTGACTTTAGCTTTCCCGGAAATAACCGAAGTTGGGCATTGAACAAAAGTGCTTTCATGCCCAGTTGTAAATCTTTCTCAACTAACTTTCGGTCATGTGCCTTCTTCATCTTGGCCTTCGAGATCATGGCATTCTCATTAGCTTAATTTCTCAATTCCTCAAGCTCCTCAATTTGCAAAGCTCATTCCTTCCCGACCTTTGTCATTTCCAAGTTTACCTTCTTAATAGCCCAAAATGCCTTGTGTTCAATCTCAACCGGTAAATGGCAAGACTTCCTATACACAATTTGGAACGGAGTAGCATTAAGGATTGTTTTGTAAGCCGTCCGGTAAGTCCAAAGTGCATCTCGAAGTTTTTCCGGCCAATCTTTCCTCGATGACTTCACGGTTTTAGCAATAATCGTCTTGATTTGGTTGTTGCTCGTCTTGGCTTGACCGGAAGTTTGAGGATGGTACGGAGTAGCAACACGATGATCAATCCCATTCAACTTCATCAATCTCTTGAATAGCTTGTTGCAAAAGTGTGACCCTCCGTTACTAATAATTGCCTTTGGAAAACCAAAGCGAGAAATAACGTTCTCCTGCACAAACTTCAAAACAACATCAGCCCCACAAGTTCGAGTGGGGATTGCCTCAACCCACTTCGAAACATAATCAACGGCTAACAAAATGTACTCGTACTTGTTAGCATTAATAAAATCGATGCCCCATACATCAAAAATTTCACACACAAGATTAACTTGCATGGCATTTCGTTCCTTTTACCAATGTTACCAATACGTTGACATCGATCACATGAAATAATAAAGAAATGAACATCTTTAAACAAGGTAGGCCAGAAAAAACCCGATTGTAGAATCTTAGCTCCGGTCTTCCTACTTGCAAAGTGTCCACCCGATGCATCCTCATGGCATTTTAAGATTATAGCTCGTTGCTCCCCTTCCGACACACATCTTCTCAACAAATTGTCCTTCCCAAGCTTGAACAACAACGGATCATCCCAATAGTAATACCTACACACATGCAATAAACGTTTGCGTTCTTGGGAAGTAATTCCCTCACGCACCTCACCACTTGCAAAATAGTTAGCAATATCGGCATACCATAGAACTTTTTCATCAATAGCATTCACAAGCATGGATTGTTCATATGGAAAAGTTTCAGAGATATGCACATTAGCAATCACATTATTATCACACGATTCAAGTCTAAAGGTACAAACCTGAAAAAAAAACAAATTATACATAACAAATTAGATTAATAAAAAAAATAAAGAATACTTACAATTAAATCTACAAAACAAAATGTCAAAAATTATTATAAAAAATTTTTAAAATTATTTTTTATTAATAATAATATTTATTAAAAATTAAACGTACAAACCTGCAAAAAAAAAAAACAAATTATACGATAACATATTAGATTAAAAAAACTTACAATTAAATATGCAAAACAAAACAAATTAATCAACGAAAAAATAATATAAAAATAAATCGATAATAAAACAAAAACGTACCTGAAAAAAAACAATTATAAGAATGATATAATATTTTTTAAATAAAAGACTTACAATGAAATCTGCAAAACAAAATGTCAAAACAAAGTATAAGAAATCATTAAAATTATTTTTTATATAGTTCAATTTTTAAAATTATTTTTAATTAATAATAATATTTATTAAAAATTAAAGGTACAAACCTTAAAAAAACAAATTATACATAACAAATTAGATTAATAAAAAAAATAAAAAATACTTACAATTAAATATGCAAAACAAAATGTCAAAACAAAGTATAGGAAATCATTAAAATTATTTTTTATTAATAATAATATTTATTAAAAATTAAACGTACAAACCTGCAAAACAAAACAAATTAATCAACGAAAAAATAATATAAAAAACAAAATCGATAATAAAACAAAAACGTACCTCAAAAACAAATTATAAGAATGATATAATATTATAAAAAAACAGAGATAAAGAAAACTTACAATAAAATCTGCAAAACAAAAGAAATTTATTGGTATAAAAAAAATAAAAAAATAATTGATTATTATATGAAATTATAACAGAAGAATCAATTTTAAAAAATTGACTGTATTAAAGAATACATAGGAGAATACTACAGTACATTTCTTAAATTTGAATGTACCGTACATTTATAGCATAACCAATAAACTGATGACAATTCAATTGTTTACTATGTACCCTAGCATATATGATTACAACTAAAATTAATTTTAACTGTTATAGCCGGTTTTATTAATATAATATAAAATAATTTTATAAAACTATTTAAAGTAAAAAAATGTTTAAATACTTGATTAATTTAATTAAATAGTACAAATAATAATTTATTTATCTAAAAAATTATTTTTTAAAACAATATATTAATGTTTAAATATGTATATAAACATCAATTATATTCTAAAAAAATATATTGCGCAAACAATATACACAAATAAAAATATTAAAAAAACAAAAATAAAAAAATTACGCAAACAAATAAATTTAACACAGGAAAAAAAATTAAAATTGCGCAAACACAACAAATAAAAATGAAAAATAAAAATATAAAAATATTCAAAAAAGCAAACAAATAAATTTAAACAGGCAAAAAATTAAAGTTGCCAACTAATAAAAATGAGAAATAAAAATATAAAAATATTCAAAAAAGCAAACAAATAAATTTAAACAGGCAAAAAATTAAAGTTGCATAAAAATATAAAAAAATATTCAAAAAAGCAAACAAATAAATTTAAACAGGCAAAAAATTAAAGTTGCGCAAACACAATATATTCTAACAAATAAAAATGAGAAATAAAAAAATAAAAATATTCAAAAAATAAAAATATTCATTCGATTAGAATTAATACATACTACATTTTACAATATGGAGTATTTTTTATGACGACATAAAATTTTAGCAACATAAAATTTCATTCTTTTATATTTAAACTTTCAACTACCATACTTTCTACAATTATTACTCTTTCACCACTAAATGGATTTTAGTAATATTGCTCAAGTAACATCTACTCAAATAGTAGAATAAACACTCGAAGAATTTAACAATTTCGTCGACGTGCGGGGCCCCGTAGTTTAATCGTTAAATTAAAAAAACCATGCTAAAATCCCAACAATCCCCACATGAAAGAGAATTGATGTACATGCATTTTCCCAAGGGAACGATATTGTATCTGGAGAGATAGTATACAACTTTGAATCTTCTGTAGTTGAATATTCTCGGATTTACTTACTGCGCGATGATCGCGATGTCTTGAACCGTCAGTGTTTTGTGTAAACCAAGACAAGAATATCAACACAATATCTTCCGATCTGTTTTGTTCTTATCGTTTTGTCCGTTTTGGCCCTGGACAACTCTTGGATTCATAAGTGTTTTTACATTTTGAAGCGGCCGGTCTTCACACTTACATAGGTGACTTTCCAACAAGGATATCCTGCCAATATCCCACTTTATAAGTTTGGAAATCATTAAAAGTTTTAAACTTATCCTCCACCCTTTCTGCTGGTAGCAGTTAAAGTCCTACACGGGAATGAGTTGAGTTATATTCTTTTAGGGATTATAACTCGAACTGCTCTTACTTTGAAGTTTTTAGACTTCCAAAGTGATTCACTGAATCTTTATAGCTTAGTTTTCCACATTGAACCAAATTCTTGGGATCTCCAGTCAGTATGGTTGGGTTTCCACCACAAAGATTCTTAATTTATGGGTTTTAATCCCATTCCCCTAGACAGGCATAACGTTTGATCTCTCGGTAGGCCTTTTGTTAACAGATCCGCGATATTTTCCTTAGACTTAACATAGTCTATGGAAATCACACCCGTAGAGATCAACTGCCTAATAGTCTTATGTCTACGACGTATATGTCTAGACTTACCATTATACATGCTACTCCGTGCCCTTCCCAAAGCCGACTGGCTATCATAATGAATCATCACTGAAGGCACGAGTTTATCCCAACATGGAATATCCTCTAAGAAATCATGAAGCCATTCAGCTTCTTCTCTAGCTTTATCCAGAGCTATAAACTCCGATTCCATAGTGGATCGAGCAATACACGTTTGCTTAGAGGATTTCCAAGACACAGCCCCACCACCAATAGTAAATACATAACCACTGGTAGACTTGGTGTTCTTTATATCCGATATCCGGTTAGCATCACTGTATCCTTCCAATACAGCTGGATATCGTGAGTAGTGCAAACCATAATTTTGTGTATATTTTAAATATCGCAATACACGGTTTATCGCTTTCCAGTGATCATTACCTGGATTATGCGTGAACCTCGCCAACTTATTTACTGTATAAGCAATATCTGGTCGAGTGTAGTTTGTAATGTACATTAGACTGCCAATGATTTGCGCATACTTTCTTTGCAATACGGGTTCACCACGATTTTTATCAATATTATGATTCATTATATCCATTGGTGATTTCATAGGTGGACTATCAAGCATGTCAAATCTTTTCAACACATCTTCAATGTAATGAGATTGAGACAATACTAGTCCTTCAGATGTCTTAGAAATTTTAAGTCCTAGTATAACATCTGCAACACCCATATCTTTCATGTCGAAACAATTTTTCAACATATTCTTTGTTTCGAGGATTAGATCTAGGTTACTCCCAGTAATGAGCATGTCATTTACGTAAAGGCAAATCATTACAAACGAATTTGTATTTCCTTTCACGTAGATACATTTATCGCACTCATTAATTGAGAACCCTTTTGATAATAACGTATTATCAAACTTTTCATGCCATTGTTTAGGAGCTTGTTTTAGTCCATATAATGACTTGACAAGACGACATACTTTCTTTTCTTGTCCAGGAATTACATAACCTTCTGGTTGTTCCATGTATATTTCTTCTTCCAAATCTCCATTTAGGAAGGCAATATTAACGTTCATTTGGTGTATTTCAAGGTCATGCAATGCAGCAATTGCTATAAACACTCTTATGGAGGTTATCCTGGACACAGGGGCGTATGTGTCAAAGTAATCAAGACCTTCTATTTGCTTATAGCCTTTTACTACAAGTCTGGCCTTATACTTATCAATTGATCCATCAGCTTTATACTTACGTTTAAGTATCCACTTGCAACCAAGAGGCTTATTTCCTGGAGGAAGATCAACCATTTCCCATGTATGGTTTTGCATGATGGAACTCAATTCACTTTCTATAGCTTCTTTCCAGAGTGGCGCTTTTGGAGAGGACAAAGCTTCTTTGACAGTCCTTGGATCATTTTCTACCAAATAGGTCAGAAAATCTGGGCCAAAGGTCTTAGCCTTTTTAGTTCTAGTACTCCGCCTTTGTTCATTTTCAGAAGTTTCGATACCCTTCTGATTAGAATCAATAGGTTGAGAATTACCTTCATCAGAACTAATTGTCGTTTCATAATTTCTTTTAAGAGAAATTAAACCCTTCTTCTCTTTTCGAGGATAGACATGTTCAAAGAATTCAGCATTTCTGGATTCAATGATTGTATCCACATGGATATCTGATATCGCAGACTTATAGACTAAGAATCGATATGCACTACTGTTATTGGCATATCCGATAAATATGCAATCCACAGTTTTTGGACCTATTTTGATTTGCTTTGGTTTAGGTACGTCAACCTTAGCCAAACAACCCCACACTTTTAAATATTTGTATGACGGTTTATGTCCTTTCCATAATTCATATGGAGTTTGATCCTTGCACTTGTGGGGAATTCTATTAAGAATTGTATTCTAAGTAAGGATGGCTTCACCCCACATATTCTGGCTTAATCCAGAATTAATTAACAATGCATTCATCATTTCTTTTAAAGTACTGTTCTTCCTTTCGGCAATACTGTTTGACTGAGGCGAATATGGAGCGGTCGTTTGATGAATGATACCATATTTAGCACAATACTCTTCGAATGGTGCTCCATATTCTCCACCTCTATCACTACGAAGTGCTTTGATTCGTAGACTAAGTTGATTCCCAACTTCAACTTTATATTGTTTGAAAGCTTCTAAAGCTTCATCTTTACTTCTTAACAAGTAAACATAACAGTATCTCGTGCAATCATCGATAAATGTAATAAAATACTTTTTACCTCCTCTAGTTTGCACGAACTTCAAATCACAAATATCACTGTGAATAAGTTCTAGAGGAGTAGTACTTCTTTCCACTGAATGGAAAGGAGATTTGGACAATTTTGCCTCTACGCACACTTCACATTTATGTTGAGTGTCGATATTAAAAGAAGGCAACAAATCTAACTTCACAAGTTTTTGAATTGACTTGTAGTTAACATGTCCCAATCTATTATGCCACAAATTTGAAGATTCAAGCAAGTAAACAGAATTAATAACTTTATTATCATCAAATTTGCGAAGTAAAGACATTACATTCATCTTAAAGAGACCTTCACACAGGTAACCCTTTCCTACAAATATGCTACTTTTAGTAAGTACAAATTTGTCAGCGTCAAATACTAGCCTAAAACCAGCTTTGACCAACAGTGGTCCTGACACCAAGTTCTTCCGTATATCTGGAACATGCATCACTTCTTTCAAAGTCAGCTCTTTCCCGGAAGTCATCTTCAGAACCACGTTTCCAACTCCTTTTACTTCCGACGTTGCATCGTTTCCCATGAACAACTTCTTGTCGGACACCGGAGTGTATGTAGAAAACGAATCTCTATCGGAGCAAATATGACGAGTTGCTCCTGTATCGACCCACCACTGTCTTGGATTCTCCACCAGGTTAGCTTCGAGAACTACCGCTGAGAAATCAGTGATTAAATCATCGATATCAACAGGAATAGGCTTATCTTGAACAATGTTCGCCTTTTCCTTCCCTTTGAAAGATCTGCAGTCTTTCTTCATGTGCCCAAGTTTTCCACAATGGTGACACTTCCCATTGAACTTTTTGGCACTTCCTTGTTGGGAACCACCTCCTTAAAACTTACGTTTCTTGTTAGTGCTAGTATTGGGTTCCACCAAGTTTGCTTTAGCCTCTAGGGGTTGTTTCCCTTTTCCCAAAGCTCTCTTATTGTCTTCATGTATTTGTAACTTAACAATAAGTTCCTAGAGTCCCATTTCCTTAGACTTTAGTTTCAAGTAACTGATAAACTCGTTCCACGAATGATACGCACCTCGATCGGAAAGAAAAGGGAACGGATTAATTGAAAAAGATACCTGGTGGAGATCCCAAAACCTTTGAATCTACCCCCGAAATGACTTAGATTCGAAGACCTAAACCCCAACGGAACGTGACTCAACAATTCGGAGACGATGAATGACACACAAACGAAGGATGAAAGCTTCGTTGATTCGCCGATTGAATTCTTTTGGCAGAACCCGGAAGAATTCGGAAAACCCAAGAGAGAAAATATCTCACGAAATAATTTATTCAATATCAATGGTCTCCGTAAACAATGTCTTGAAAAACCTTAAATAGGTATAAAGAAAACCCTAAAAGAAATAAAAAAAAAAGGAAACAAAACAATTACGAAACTCGTCCGCCGCGATTTCCAAAATCTGGGAATTTGTCGGCCGACAGGATAGGGGTGTCGGCCGGCATTCACTTGTCGTCCGACAGGGAAAGCTGTCGGCCGACATTTAACCCGAAGTGAGGGTTGATCCTTGAGCTGATCCTCGCGTTTCGCAGAATATCGATCATAGGCCCTCTGTCGTCCGACAGGTCTTGGTGTCGGCCGACACCAAGCCATTTTCGTGGCGGAACCCCGCGGCGCGTCCTCGGCTCACGTCTGACCTCCGTTCCGGCGTCTTCTTTGCCGTTCCAGCCGGAAAACGAACCCCTTGTCTCTTTGGCAGACCTCGGGCCGCATCAACGAAGGAGGAATTTTTTCAATTAGAGAAGCAACTAAGAATGGCTCGCTAGGCTTCAAGTTTTCCGAGTCTAATTCATGGAGAATCATTTGAAATTCCTGAATTTGACTTGTCACGGATTTCATGTCCATCGTTTTGAAGTTTAAGAACTTCCCCACAATGAACTTCTTTAGCCTTGCGTCTTCAGCGCAGTATTTCTTTTCAAGCTTTTGCCAAAGCTCCTTTGTTGTATTAACTGTACAGTACACGGTGTACAACGAATCAAAAAGGCCATTAAGAATATAATTCTTACACAGGAAATCATTATGTTTCCAATTGTCCTCAGTCATCTTCTTTTCCGAAGAGACTTGAACCGTCGGCTGAGATCCGGACCCATTAGAAGAAGGCGGCTGAGTACCAGATCCAGCGGAAGTCGGCGGAGTGTTAGACTCAACAGAATCATTCCCAAAAGAAGAAGGAAAATCTTCTGTCAAGTACCTTGACAGTCCGAGTGTCGTTATATAGAATAGCATCTTTTGTCTCCATCGCTTGAAATTTGTTCCAAGGAATTTTTCTGGTTTTTCCCCCACATTATTTGAAGGATTAACACGAACGTCGTTGTTTGAAGTCGTCATTTTCAATACCGAAAGAAAAAATTCGTCTTAAGTTGTTGGAATCCTTTCGGTATTTTGAATATATCGATAGCTGAGTCGAGAGATGGCTCTCTTTCCTTAAGACGAATTTGCCCCGTATAAGTACTTTACGGAATCACAGGCAAAAGTCTCCCAAGATAAAACAACCATTAGACAGTTATCGAAGCACTCGACACTGAATCTGACGAACAAAGACAGGGGGAATATATGCACTGAAAGAAATGAGAAAAGTAGAGAAATATCGATAACTCGAATTGTGTCCTCAGAAGATGAAAATGAATTGTGATTGATGCTTTGGTTGGATGTTCTTTATATAGGCACAAACATTGCCGATTACACCTTTTAAAATTGAAGGTTTCCACCCTTTCGTCCAAATCGCATCTGCCAAACTTTGAAGAAAAGAGGCGTCTGTTTCATTTCATACGGACACACATACTTAACCGTTGCATCATTATATAATATTATATATATAATATTATAAGATAATAAAATATATAGTATATATGTTTCGGTAACATTATTTAGATACTATATATATATTATCATATTTATATAATATGCCAACATGTATGTATCGATAATATATTATATATAAATATATAATATATACTAATTAATCTTTAATTAAGAACTATTAATTAATCTTTAATTAGTCACTTCTCTATTTACATTTTAGCAACATAAAATTTCATTATTTTATATTTAAACTTTCAACTACCATACTTTATACAATTATTACTCTTTCCCCACTAAATGAATTTTAGTAATATTGCTTAAGTAACATCTACTCAAATAGTAGAATAAACACTCGAGGAATTTAACAATTTCGTCGACGTGCGGGGGCCCGTAGTTTAATCGTTAAATTAAAGAAACCATGCTAAAAATTAATTGATTGATAAATTACATCATAAAAAACCCATTAATAACACAAACAACTCTAAACCTATTAAGAATAGTCTAAACCAAATTCTTTGATCTTTGTTCTTCGACTTTTGGTTTCTTCGATTTTCGAAATCTTTCACTTATAAACAAACCTACAAAAGAAAAAAAACGAAAAGAAAAAAAAAACAACACAAAAAAGCTCTTTAAAATGATAATTTAAAGTTAATTAAAAGAATACAATTAAAAAAAAATTTGCTTACATTGATTTGCTGCAAAAAAAATACAAATATTAATCATCAAAAAAACTTATTAAAATAAAAATTCGAATTAGTAAAAAACGCTTAGCTGAAAAAAAATACAAACATTAATCCTCAAACAATATTAGTTAAATAAAAATAGAATTAGTAAAATAATGCTCTGCAAAAACTACAAACATTAATCGTCAAACAATAATATTTAAATTAAAATAGAATTAGTAAAAGAATACTTACATTGAGAAGACTTCAAAAAATAAAAATAATTAATCGTGAAACAATAATATTTAAATTAAAATAAAAATAGTAAAAGAATGCGAAGCCTGCAAAAAATACAAAATTAATGTATTTCAAAAAATTAAATGTAAATACGAAATAAAAAAAACAATAAACAAAACTTACATAGAGATCCTGCAAAAAAATCGTGAGCATGAATAAATTAATATTCATAAAATAAATACATGAATTAAGAACATTAATAAAAAAAGAGCTGAAATAAAAGCTGAGAGATAAGGAGTGAGTGAAAATGACGTTCTTATATAGGAACAGATTTGAATTAGGGTTTGATAATAATTATTATTTTTTAAATATAATTAATTTTAATTACCGATTTTAATAATTGAGTTTAATTAATTTAAATGGCACGTATTTGAATTAGGGTTTGATAATAATAATTATTTTTTAAATATAATTAATTTTAATTACCGATTTTAATAATTGAGTTTACTTAATTTAAATGGTGCGGTTATAGCAACATAATTTATGCATGATTATATCAAATTTATTTAATTGCTTAAGATAAGGAGTTGATTTACCATTACTTGAATTAATAATATTATTTATATATGATATATAGCATAAATAACCGGTAATTATACTAATATAATTAAGATTCAATCACACTAATTTCAGATGCTTAGAGTTGACCTATATAATTAAGGAAAATTTATTTAATTAGTTACCGTAATTAACATAAACCGATTAATTAATTAATTTTTAATCATTTAAAAATTGGAAAATCGGTTTGTTTGGAATTATGTCATCCGTTGATAGGTGTGAACGCAACATAATCCAACGGAAGAGAATTGGTCACGTCGTGAATTTGCTTCCCGTTTATTATTATATAAGATATAAGATAGATTGAGTCCAAGCTCAAATCAATTATTAATCCATAAATTATATTTAACTCCACTAAATAAATATAATTGTTACTCCCAATATTAAACCATATTATATCAAATAATATTTTCCGTAGTATTATTTTATTCCATGATGTTCATGAATAAATTTTATTTATTGCTAATTAAATTTATTCACCTCTTTAATTCCGAGAATAGTACCAACTTTATTATCATGCGGATCAAATCCAATTGGATGGTTTACATGATAATCCTTATGAGCTCATCTCAGGGACATTATCAACCCTTATCGGGACACATTTTCCCGTCAAGATTTCACAACATGTCATACAAATAATACAGTGACCCAATTTGCCGGTAATTGTCCAATAAGCATATTAGTCAATTCCATTGGTTAGTCAAAGTCACTAATATCAAATGCACACACTCGCAATAATATCAAAGATTAAGAATATAATACACTGAGATTTAATTCGATTATTCAAAGCAATCCTAATCGATTAATCTCAAGCGTTCCGCTCAACACACCAAGTGTACAAGTATGATAAAATAATTAAGACAAATTATTTTCCCAATTATACAACGACTATTGGATTGGTCTCTGTCCATCTAGGTCGTGAGCGACTGTTCGATTATATACGAGTAACCGATAGTATGATATTCCATGTGACGTCGCGCACCATACTAACTACAATGTGTTTAATTTAGGACTATCAATTGCATATATTTAATTAAACATAATTAAATGCAAAACAATTGTTTATTATTATTAAATAGGATAAATGACTTTATACGGAGTTCACATGTTACTTAAATCTAAACATTAAATATGCAACTCCATCACTACCTTCATCGATGACTCCACAAGGAAATTATGGGTATACTTCAGGAAATGGAAAGCCGAGGTTGAGAATAAAAAATCTCAAGGTGAAGTGTATGAGGTCCGACAACGATGGTGAGTACGTTGACACCGACTTCAAGCAAATTTGTGTCGAGAGTGGGATCAAGATGGTGAAGACTATTCCAGGGACCCCACAACAAAACGGAATAGCGGAGCGAATGAACAGGACACTAAATGAGATAGCCCAGAATATGAGGTTACATTCAGGGATGCCCAAGATGTTTTGGGCGGATTCCATTCACATGGCGGCTCACTTGATCAATAGAGCATTGTCGGTTCCTTTGGAATATCGGATTCCCGAGGAGGTCTGGAGTGGGAAGAAGCTGAATCTTTCCTACCTGAGGGTGTTCGGGAGCCTAGCGTATGTTCATATTGACGGAGCTGCTCGTAGCAAACTTGATCCTAAATCCAAAAAGTGTTAATTCATTGGATATGGCGGCACGGAGTTCGGGTACTGATTTTGGGATGCCGAAAATCATAAGGTGATCCAAAGCAGGGATGTGTTCTTCGACGAGGTGGTTGAAGAAAGCATCGATCCCATGGGTAACACGGAGGAGGTTCCAGTGAAGGGCAAGGTGACCGAGGAGACCGAAGAGGGTAACACGAGCAGCGAGAATGAGCAAGATAAGAATGCTCAACCAAACGTCGTCGATCCAGTTACATCGCAACAGAGGAGGTCGACTCGGGTAAGAAAACCGCCTCATAAATTTTGACCATCACTTAACTATATCTTGCTGACTGATAGGGGTGAGCCGAAGAGCTACACCGAGGCTATACAAGCGAGGGATTCGATCAAGTGAGAGTCAGCCATGAAAGAAGAGATGAGCTCATTGATGTCGAATCAGACTTGGGAACTAGCCGAGCTTCCAAATGAGAAAAGGCCTTGCACAATAAATGGGTCTTCCGGGCAAAGGAAGAACACGACGGAAGTGTTTGGTACAAGGCAATATTGGTGGTGAAGGTGAAATTACGTCTTCGACGTAGTATACCAATTTTTCGTTAAATTGGTTAAGTATGAAATACTTGACGTGTCGAACACAGCACAATGCAACTCAGCGCAATTCAACTCAGCTCAATGCGCTCAGGCGCTCAGACGACTCAGCTCAGTTGCAGACGACTCAACACAGTTGCAGACGCCTCAACTCGGTTGCAGACAACAGCGCAATGCAACTCAGCGCTCAGGCGCTCACACAGTTCAGCTCAGTTGCAAACTTGAAGTAATGAGAACCAAGAGAGTTTGAAACAACTGTTTATGTCATTGATTTCATTTCATTGAACATAAAACGAAAACTATTAAAAGTAGAGAACGGTAGGCAAACGAATACTAGAGGCAGTCCAAGTGACGCAACACTCCCACACTCTAGAATCCCAACACTTAAACGCTTAGAGCTAAGTCACATAACCCTAATATGTTGCTTCAAGCGAACAGCACTACAACGAGAAACTCAAACACGGTGCGCACAACACAACACCTGAAATCTCCAACTAAAAACTAACTAAGCAAAAACCTAATTCGGAAAGTGTATTGGGAGAAGTGATTTTCCAAATCGGGGTCACGGGTATTTATAGGCGTCTTGCACGTGTAAACACCGGAGCTCGCATGTGTAAACGCCGGGCTGACGTCACACGGAAATTCTTGACGTCACGCTTCCGGAATCTTCGAAGCTTCGAATCTTGAATTTTGAATCTTGATTCTTCGACTCTTGATTCTTGAGTTCTTTGAGCACATGAATTCTTGGGCGCTTCAACTGTTACTTAGCTCCAATGCACCTCAACGTCTCAACTTCACTTGATCTTGAAATTCTTCTAAGTGTTGAAGTTAAACGCATCGTCATCTTCATTGCATGGATAAAATGTTGACGCATCGCTTTTAGAATCTTGCACGCCTGAATTCCGGATGGACACCTCAACGCATGTGGCGCTCATGCGCTAAGCGCATTTCATGCGCGCATCTTCATTGCTGGAGCGCAAATGCGCTCAGGCAGCCTTAGTCGTTCCATGCGCTCGGGCGCTCCATGCTGCGACGCACATGCGCTCGGGCGCTCATGCGCTCCAATCCTCATGCGCTTTGGCGTTCATGCGCTCGGCGCTCGATGCGTCGACGCTCATGCGCTTGGCGCTTCATTCATTCAGGCGCTCTGTGCGTTCGGGCGTGCGCTCAAACTTGTTTACTTGCAACACAACAGGCAACAAACACAAAGACGAGTCGACGCCAAAACATACATTTACAATCTCCCCCTTTTTGGCACAACTCGTGAAATGGTTGAGTTTAGATAACACTCCCCCTCAACCAAACAATCATGAATCAAGAAAAATACGCTAAGTAAAAAAAACTTAACTAAAAAACTTGAATTCAATCAAAACAAGGAAGCAAGGAAAAAGTTCAAGGTCCGAAGACCCACAAGCATAAAAGGTTCAGTGTTCAGTAGAACCGAAGTTCCAAAACATGCATGCAAGAGATAAGAGTTTGATGCATGCAATATTACAAACCAAGTTCAGAAAAATAATTCAATCATAAAAAGTTAGAAGTTTATGGTGACGCCTCCTGTGCGTCTTCATCATCAGTTGCAGCATCAATGTCTATAAAATCTTCCTCATCTTCATCAATCAGTCCGTGAGTGATTGGCTCAGTGAACTCTTCATCATCGTCTGATTGTCCATCGTAATCTTCTTCTTCATCATCACTTTCAACCATAACATCATTGCCTTTATCCATTTTCTTTTGCGCTTCAATTGCGCTCTTCGTCGTTTGGAGAGTTGGCGTTTTTCCGGCACCGGACGAGTGTTGCGAGCGCAGCTGATGAGCCATACTTTTTGGCTCATTTTTAGTTCTTTTGAGTCAAGTTAATCGAGTCTTTTTATTTGTTTTCACCTTGTTTGTGTCTGGGAGGGCACATTTGGAGTCTATGGTCAAGTTATGCAGGTGAAACGTGAAAAGACGAACATTTGGAAAGAAATCGACGCATTGAGCAAGTATGCTGGTTGAGCAAGTTAGCCTGGAACGAACACCCATGTCATATTGGCCAAAGTCAGGAAGTGACCAAGACCGAAGCTTGACCAAGTACCGTACGAAGTAAAGAGGTTGGACAACGATCGGAGTTGACCAGAGACGGACGTTGAGCAAGCAGTGTACGAAGAGTCCAAGGAATCATGGAGACTTCAAAGGCGACCAGATTCAGAGAAGTATCAAAGAAGGACTCTCATCCAACGTTAGAGTCATTGTCCAACACGTCTCTTCATCAGATTGAGTCCTATATCTACACGGAATTGGTCAAGGACGCGGCAGGATCCCTATTTTTAAGGAAAGGATAAGGAAAGAATCTTTTATTTCCTTATCTCAATTAAACTGATCAAGGCAGCGATTTTACTTGGAGCCCAAGACTTCCAGCATCTATAAATACACATGAAGCCCTAGAAATCACGTGGATAACATTGGCTACACATACAAGAAACTCACATACGAAAATATTCAGCCCACCAAAGAAGATCGGAGGAAGAAGAAGACGCGTTCTCCCCGGCTATCGCCTTCGGGCATAGCTGGGCAATTTCGTTTTAATTAATGTTTTTATTTTCGTATTTTAATTTCTGATTATTCAAGACAATTGTTTCTTTGATTTCTTAGTTTAATAAAAGCATGTTTGATTTCGTTTTTATTTTATTTATTTTATGTTTGTTCATGCGTAGCTAGTTAATCTGCGCCTGGGCAAGGTCCGAACTTGGTCTATCTGCTTTCTAAAATACTGAGAGGCTTTTGATTATAGAAACTAACTTAGTTTTGTTCCCGATTCAACAGGGTAGTATCTACAGGCATGTTAGGGACTTGGGCAACGTACAGTAGCCAGTAGGAAACCTTTTTCACCTAACACACACATACGCGGATCAACGTGCCGGGAGACTGGGCGTCCGCATAGTATTACATGTTGCTGGAGATGTGGTCGTATGACTCGGGTCTGTCCGGGCATGCTATTGGCCATTTCGGGTTTGCTTAGAGATTAATGCAGTTTGGTCAACTTAGACTCATGTCGGCTAACATAGTGTCGAATTGATCAATACTAGAAGTTGTGCTTAGAGAGATCTAGTAAAACTTTAAACCGAAAGAGTGAATAAGGGTTGGGGTATTTGCGTGCGTGACAACATAGGGGCGTTTATACTTTAATTGGACAACCTATAACCGAAAGATAAAGCTGTTAGCAAAATCTTACGTGCCGATGAACAGTAGAAACTTGATCAGGTAGACAAGGTGACGACTATGCCCAGATGCTATGTTTAACGGTTTGGTCGAGTTCAGTAGTTGAGTAGTTTATTTTCGTATTGGTCAAGTACAGTAGCTGAGTATTTTATTTCTTGTTATCAGTTTTAGTTTGTTTATTATTTGTGTTTAGTTATTTTAGCTGGTCGGTTATTCACTCAAAACTCTTTATAAATCGTGACAACCCACATTGGGCAAAGCCGTGAGAAAATAACGATAAACTCCTCGTGGGATCGACACCTAATACTTACCACTAATACTTGTTGTTGGTGAAAGGTTTAGGTTTTATAAATTTATTTTGCTCGCTACTCAAACGACGGTAGCGTCAGCAGCGCTTGAACATCGCTTTCCAGACCTGCAGACACAAGAGGATTTCCAATAATTGGAATGTTAGTTTGTGAACCGCCTGCTTCAGCATCTGAGAATCCTGGAACAGGAATCTCAATAGTGAGTGATTTCTTCATTGCTTTTGGCATGGACGCCTGAGCAACATCTGTTGAAGGCACGGACGTTTGAACATCTTTCTCCACTCCAGCATCTCCCAGCGTCACTGTCAGCCCAAGTTCGTGCAAGTCTTTCATCAGACTGTAGAGATAGGTATTGCGCAACGACTCTCTACTGGAACATCCAATTCCTCCCCCTTGATGCGCTGCCTGATGATAGCGATCTAGAGACGCAAAGAACTCATCTTCGGCTTCTAGAACCTCATTCTGAGTGAGAATGTTAGCTTCGCGCTTCCGAGCAAGGTTGTTCGATTTGGCGATGATATCGTTCAACAGGCGAGACGGCACTATGGAGTAGTTTCAATCCATTGGATGTCTGGTGTAACGCGGGCCCGGGGGAACCTGGGTTTCTTCCTTAGGAGCCTCAATTTTAGGACGCTTGGAGGGAGGAGAACCAGGCGCCTTAGCGCTTTTTCGCTTGGACGGTTTACGCTTCGACTCTGAGGGAGATGGTGGTGGAGTTTTGGGTTCTGGCACAAGGGCCTCATCAACAAATTTTTTCCATGGGAGGTCGTTGCGACGCTTCGATTGCTTCAAGTATTTCTTGCCGATGCGAATTGAAGAAGACTTGGTGATGGGATGTTCTATCGCTGTTTCATCGGGGTTGTACTCAAACTCTTGTCTCAACAACATGTGAAAAATAAGACAAGGGAACGGAAGAATCATCTCTGGAGTCAACTTGTCATTCGGCGTACGCACAATCTCAGCCATCCCAAATAAATTGCAGCATCCCAACGTCGATCTGCTGCTTTGTGCCGAATCGAAACAGCACATGAAGGATGAGAGGGGTGATAGTTTTGTTGTTCGCATGCGGACACCAGTTCGATGCCACGATGCGTGTAAGTAGGCCATACATGGTTGTGAGATTTTCAACTTTTAGAAGTTGAGTCTTCTTTTTCCCGTCAGTAAGAAATGTTCCAATCTTCAAATCTTGTTGGGCAACCTCGTATGTGGGTCGTGTCCAGTTGCACTTGATGTGAGATCGTTTGAGAAACTCGTTGATCTCACGAGGTTGGAACTTATAAAACTTTCCCCGAAAAACAAAACGTCCAAACATCGGACTTTTCTTGTTGATAAAATCCTCGTCGATGCACGCATAGAACACGCGAGTGATATAGGTTGAGTAATGGTATGTAAACGCAGCAGCATGAAACAAGGACAGCTCACGCAGCATCTTTGTGATGCGAACAGTTTCAAATTGTCCTTTGCTAAAGGTTTTGTCAGTGTGAATCTCCATGATCTTCATTTCGTTGAAACGTTCCTCATGAGCCTTTTTGTAGAATTCAGATGAGTAGGGAGCAGGAATCTCGTCAATCGACTCAACATATTTCACACGCTGTTTTGGCGGCGCTTTGGAAAGGTCAGATTGAGAGCCAGATGCAGTTGTGGTTTTGGGAGGTGGCATGAGCGACGCCTTGGCAGCGATTTCTTTGAAGGTAAGCGGAGTTGACACAGTCGTAGCAATTTCCGCGATAGGTTCAAGTGACTTTTGAGATGTTGGCGTGAAACCCTTGCACACCAACTCACCGACATCCACTTTTTCTTGAACCGTTTTGGGCGAGAGAACACCCATGGAAGTTCTGATTTTTCCAGTTGGAATTTTGATAACATTCCGCGTACGCGACCCGGAGTCAGAAGATTTCGGGGTGCCCGATGACTTTGCAGATTTTTCAGATTCTTTGGTTGACGAACGCGCGCCGTCCTTAGATTCTGAAATAGTTTTGAGTGACGTAGTGGGCGAAGGCAACAGACTCGTCGCTTGCGACGCCATGAGCGCCTTGTGCGCTTTCAGCTCAGAATACGCTTCATCTTTTTCAGACACAGGCGCCTCTTTGAGTCGTTGTGTCAAGTACGCAAGCATCACAACGTTCGAGTCGTCACTGGTAGGGAGAGACATGTTGCCTGAAAATTGACACCCACCAACACAAAATCATGTGTTAATCATAGAATCGAAAGATGGATCGAAAGAACAAACACGAAAATTAGAATCAAATTAGCAAAACATAATCCATACTAAGAGAAATTTTTGAAGAAGGATATGAATGTTCTTGAGAGATCTTGAGAATTAGAGAGTAATCGAAAGCGTAAAAAATAAATGAATTAAAAACGAGGGCTATTTATAGTTTCAAAACCCTAGAAGTTCGATTGGGCCAAAAACGAGTGGGCTTTAAACCAAAAGACGGCCCATTAGCTTGAAAACAAGGCTCAATTTCATATAATTTCAAGAATTTTCGAAGATAAACAAACACTAAGAAGTAACAAAAACCGAGCGTCTTCAAGTTATGCGCATAGCGCGCGAGCGCAGGACGCATGAGCGCATTGAGCGCACAGATGCAATGACGCATGGTCGGTTGAGCGCACAGATGCAAGGACGCAAGGTCGCATGGACGCATGAGCGCATAGACGATCGGCGACGCATGAGCGCATGGACGCATGGTGTTCGTTCAAGGAAGCTTCATGATGAAAACTCTATGTTGAGATAGAATCCACATGATGCTGTCAGATCTGCAAAAATACAAGATCAAAAACCAACACATCCCGAGTTAGCACACCTCACGTTACCCACAATCAAAACATTTAAACACATTTTATCGGAGAGTTGGGAGGTGAAACGAGGCAGTAGAAGCAGAAATTTTCATTCCTAAAGACAATTCATGCATTGTTGCCCAACCAAAAACATTTTTCACACGAGGTGATAAAAACTTTGAGTTATAATAAACATCTCTCATGAGAAAAACCGGTGTTACGGACCGAAGTATGTAGAAAGAAATTTAACTTGTCCTTCGTCACAATCACAAGAATACATGCCGTGTTTCGTCGAAACATATATGATGAGTTTGCACCGCACAAGAGTTTTTAATTCATGTGTGCAAGGTGAACTTTTAAGGCACTCCACTTGGGACTAGCGTTACTACAATCAGAGGGGAGCAAGGTTCGTCCTGCGTCCTCCAGACGAGTTTTTAGCTTTAAATGAAATGCAATAGATGCTCATTACAGCAGTCAGAGGGGAGCAAGGATCATCTGGCATCTCCGAAGTGTGATGGGAGAGCATCTTAAAATACAGCGTCCATGTGCTACCTTTCGAAGAGGGGAGCCGGGGTAACTGGCGTCCTCCGTTACTTGGTATTATGGATCTATGCAAATGATAGCTATGGGAGTTATATGCCAAGTTCACATGTTCGCACACAGAGGAATGAATGCACTTGGGTCCGAAGACTATAGCGGCCTCGAATCGATGTTCAACTAATAAGACTAGTCCACGACGATTCAGCGTGCATATTCAGAAGTAAAGAAAATAATCTTTCAGACTTCAAAATTTTTTGTGCCTCTTACAAAGAGCACATGCAGAGAGAGTTTATTAGAGTTTGAAATCTCTCAAAGTAAGTGGTTTGGTAAAAATGTCAGCGAGTTGTTTTTCGGTTGAAATGTGCTGTAAACTGACAAGATCACGCTCAACCAAATCTCTGATGAAATGATGTCGAATGTCGATGTGTTTTGTTCGAGAGTGCTGGACAGGATTTTCGCTGATTTTGATTGCACTTTGATTGTCACAATACAGCACCAGCGGTTCACTCTCAACAAGATAGTCATCCAACATCTGTTTGAGCCATAGCAGCTGAGTACAACAACTTCCAGCTGCAACATATTCGGATTCAGCGGTTGATAGTGCAATGCAATTCTGCTTTCGACTATGCCATGAAACAATATTGTTGCCAAGGAAGCAACAACATCCGGAAGTACTTTTGCGCTCGTCCGTGTCACTTGCCCAATCGGCGTCAGAATAGCCAACTAGGTTTGAGGAAGTGTCACGCGTATACCAAAGTCCCAATTCTGACGTTCCGGAGACATAGCGGAGAATTCGCTTGACTGCTCGTAGATGATCTTCCTTGGGATCTGCTTGGTACCTGGCACACATACAAACACTAAACATTATGTCAGGACGAGTAGCAGTTAGGTAAAGTAAACTTCCAATCATTGAGCGATAAAGAGTTTGATCAATGCTGCGGCTCTTGGTTGATTTAGAGAGGCGTTCAGTCGTCGCCATAGGAGTTTTTGATGGTTTCGCCTTATGCATATCAAACTTCTCGACCATGTTTTTAGCATATTTGCTTTGAGAGACAAAGATCCCATCAGGTCGCTGAGAAATTTGAAGGCCAAGAAACTGATGCAATTCTCCTTCAAGACTCATTTGAAATGTAGACGACATAGATTCTGTGAAAGCTTTCACAAGTTTCGAGCAGGTTGCACCTAAGACAATGTCGTCGACGTAAATCTGAGCGACGATCATGTGCTTGCCGTCACGTTTGATGAATAGAGCCTTGTCAACTGAGCCGCGCTCAAAACCAAACTTCACAAGATATTCTGTCAAACAACCATACCAAGCACGAGGGGCTTGCTTCAACCCGTAGAGAGCTTTATGAAGCTTGTAAACATGATTTGGCTTAGAGGGATCCTCAAATCCCTTAGGTTGAGCGACATACACTTCCTCTTCTAAACTCCGTTTAAGAATGCCGCTTTTACATCCATTTGTCTCAATTTGATGCCCAGGTGGCATGCAATGGCGATCAGCAGCCGGATAGATTCAATCCTGGCGACTGGAGCAAATGTTTCATCGAAATCAATCTCTTCGACTTGTGCGTATCCCTGAGCGACAAGACGAGCTTTTGTTTCGAACAAATTGATTGTGTTCATCGGTTTTGTTTTTGAAAATCCATTTTGTCCCAACAACATTTATATTTGAAGTTCGGGGGACTAAGGACCAAACATTATTTCTAGTAAACTCATTTAACTCCTCTTGCATTGCCATGATCCAAAAATCATCTTTCAGAGCTTCTTTGTAATTTTTCGGTTCGGTTTCGGAGAGAAAACAAGAAATCCCGATTTCTGAACAGATCGCAGATGTGAATATATTGTAGAGTTCTTGAGAGCCGACAGGAGTTTTAGATCGAGTAGTGCGCTCATTCAAGTCCCCTATAATTTGTTCACGCGGGTGTCGTTTCTGAATGTAGCCAGGTGGCTCACGTGGAGCATCAGCCGGATTTTCGACTTGAGCTTCACTCTCATCATCAGATGATGAAGTATCATTTTCACGATGGCTAGATTCTCCAACTTCAGGTGAAGTGTTTGGAGTAGAATTTTCTAGAGCTACGTTGGTCGGTGTGGAAGGAACCATCTAATATTCCAGAATTCCTTCTTTAACCCAGTCAGCATCGACATCTTTTCCCAAGAAGTCTTGTTCGTCAAAATTAATGTTCACAGTTTCCATAACTTTCTTTGTTCTCAGATTGAATGCACGATAGGCATGGCTATTTTGGCTATAGACAACAAAAATTCCTCGATCAGCTTTGGCTTCGAATTTCTTTAGAGGATCACGATCCTTCAAAATATAGCAAGTACAGCCAAACTGATGCGACCCGAGTTCTGTTTCAAGCTAGAACGACGAAGACGAAGTCGGAACGGAGGTCGAGAGTGTGCCGAAAAGGTTCCGCGAAGTTGGGTCGAGCATTTGGCTTGGTGTCGGCCGACACCAAGGCTTGTCGGACGACAACGGGGCTAAAATCCATATTCTGCGGAACACGAGGATCAGCTCGAGGATCAACCCGAGTTTCGGGATAAATGTCGGCCGACAGATTTTCCTGTCGGGCGACAAGTGGATGTCGGACGACACCCTTACCCTGTCGGCCGACATCTTCACAGAACGGGCAGCAACGGCGGATTTTAGGTTTTAGGGTCTTTTACTTGTTTTCCTTTCTTTTTCTACATTGTTTTTGTTTGCCTATAAAAGGGCTTGCTAGTTCATTGTTTTAATTATGACTTTGATGATGAATAAATGTTATTTTGTGAGTTTTTACTAAATCTCTCTTGGGTTCGAATTCTACCCAAATAACCAAAAGAGTTCAACCGACGAATCAACGAGCTAGTCAAATCTCGTCTGTGTGTCTTCATCATCTCCGAATTATTGATTCAACGTATCGTTGGGGTTTAGGGATTTCGAACCTAAATCATTTCGTGGGTTAGGATCAAGGGTTTTGGGACCTTCCGCCGGTATCTTCTATCTTTTCAATTCTTCGTTCATCTTCTATCATTCGTATCCCAACGAGGTACGTATCAGTTGGTATCAGAGCCCAGGTTAGGTTTCTAAATTTTTTTGATTACGTAACCTCGTTTTTCTTTCTTTCGTTTCTTCTTCCTTCGTATTTGTTTCTTCGTATCTTTTATTAAAAAAAATAAAAAAAAAGAAAAAAAAATCGAATTTACTGTTCATCCAAGGTACTGTTCATCCGAAAAAAAAAAAATTGGGCATAATTTTTTCGTTTGTTTCCTAGGGTTTTCGGGCATCGTATAGAGCTATCTTTGCGTTTTCCGTATTCCTTTGAAATTTCCGATTTTTCAGCTCTTTCTGTGTACCTTCCTAACGAACGAGGTTGTGGTGTCGTGGTTCGTCTGAAGTAGCTTCGATTCGTTGAGAGAAAATTGAGAGAAAACACGAGAGCTGAGAGGATTAAAAAAAAATTGAGTGATACACGAGAGTGGTGAGGACTCTTTATTGTTTCTAACCTTTTTTCAGGTTGACTGAGATGGATCATCCGCAAGCTAAGCTCATAGTGGCGACATTACGTGCGGAGTTAGGAACGATGATTACGTCGGAGATGGAGGTGGTGCATAAGCGACTTACCGCCTTGGAGGAGAGACCTCGTCGAGCCCGTGATCGTGTTGGAGTTGTGTACTTAATGTCTAGATTTAAGTAACGGAAACTCACGATCCATTGCCACTAATCTATTTAACTAAATAAACAATTATTTGCATTTAATTATTTATAATTAAATATATGCAAATTATAGTCCTGGATTCTATACGTTGTAGTTAGTATGGTGTGTCGGGCCCACACAGAAGATCATACTATCAGTTACTCGTAATTAATCGAACAGTTGCTCACGACCTAGATGGACACGGACCAATCCATCGGTATAGTCGTTGTGTGAGAGAGAAAATAATCTGTCTTGATTATTTTATCATACTTGTACACTTGGTGTATTGGGCGGATCGCTTGAGACTTATCAATTAGGATTGCCTTTGATAATTGATTCAAGTCTCAGAGTATTTTATTCTTAATCCCCGATACTATTGCGGGTGTGTATATTTAATATAAGTGACTTTGATTTACCAAAGGAATTAACCGATTTAATTATTGGGTTAATTACCGGTTAAGTTGGGTCACTATATTTTATATATGGCATGCCGTGAATACTTGACGGGAAAGTGTATCCCGTAAGGGTTGATAATATCCCCGAGATGAGTTCATAAGGAATTATTATGTAAACCCTGCAGGTGGATTCGTTCCGCATAATAATTAATGTTGAATGGTACTAGTCTCGGATATAAGAGATGAATAAATTAATTAGCAATAAATTAATTTTATTCATGGATATTTATATCTTAAATACACGGAATTGCTGGAAATCGATATCCCGTGCTATTAAAATTTGCGGAAAATAATAACCCGACCGAAATCCTCGACCGCCGGAGAACCAACCGCGAACCACCGCACGAGCCGAGGCTCGACCGAGCACCGCACGGGCGAACCCGCGCGCCCAGCCGAGCCCCCGCACGGGGCTCGCGATCGCTCTCGTAGCGATCGCTGGGATCGCTCGTAGCGATCCCCGGGCTGCTGCGAGCAGCCCCGCAGCGGGTGCACGGACCCGCTGCCCTAGCGCACGGGATCACCCCGTGCGAGCCGCTACGGGCGAACCCGTAGCTTGCACGGGGTCGCTGCGAGTCACCCCGCAGCTGACCCGCGATCGATCCGAGGATCGATCGCACCCCTCGGCTCCAGCCGAGGGTTCCCGTAGCCGCGCCTCCCGGCGGTCCGAACCCTAGGGTTCGGCCGCCCCTCTCAATCCCGAAGGGGATCTCGAATCCCCGTATCCCGGTCTCGACGTTTTCCCGGATCGTGCGTTCATGTATGTATCACAATCAATTCACATAAAATCATAGAAGGGAGTTTATGATTTTACCTTTCGATTCGTTGTGCGGAGAAACGAAATCAAGATGATGACCTTACGATCTTCCCACGTATTCCTTGCACTAGCTTGAACGTCGGGTGGGCGAAGATCCTCCAAGCTTATGGATCCTCTTCTCTCTCTATCTCTACTTTCTCTCTCTAGAAGAATTATGATCTTCAAGTTATGATGTGTGTAGAATAGAGAAGACCATGTAGTGCTTTTATAGGCTACGTAGGGGATCTAAAGGAGGTGGAATATTGGGCTTACAATATTAATGATTAAATTGAGCCCAAGCCCAAATCTATTAATCTCCCATTAATATTAATTAATTTATTTTTCACTATATAAATTAATTGCACTCCCAATATTAAACCATATTATATCAAATAATATTTCTCCGGTAGTATTATTTATTCCGTGTATTTAAGATTTAAATATCCATGAATAAAATTAATTTATTGCTAATTAATTTATTCATCTCTTGAATCCGAGACTAGTACCATTCAACCTTAATTATTGTGCGGAACTAATCCACTCATGAGGTTTACACAATAATTCCTTATGAACTCATCTCGGGGATATTATCAACCCTTCCGGGATACACTTTCCCGTCAAGTATTCACGGCATGCCATATATAAAATATAGTGACCCAACTTAACCGGTAATTAACCCAATAATTAAATCGGTTAATTCCTTTGGTAAACATATTAAATATACGCACCCGCAATAGTATCGGGGATTAAGAATAAAATACTCTGAGACTTGAATCGATTATCTCTAGGCAATCCTAATCGATAAATCTCAAGCGATCCGCTCAATACACCAAGTGTACAAGTGTGATAAAATAATTAAGATAAATTATTTTCTCTCTCACACAACGACTATACCGATGTATTGGTCCGTGTCCATCTAGGTCGTGAGCAACTGTTCGATTAAATACGAGTAACCGATAGTATGATCTTCTGTGTGGGGCCCGACACACCATACTAACTACAACGTATAGAATCCAGGACTATATTTTGCATATATTTAATTAACAATAATTAAATGCAAACAATTGTTTATTAATTAAATAGATTAAATGCTATGACCGGGAGTTTACCGTTACTTAAATCTAGACATTAAGTACACAACTCCAACAATCTCCCACTTGTACTAAGGTCTAGTCATTTCCTCCAAACTCCCGACTCCCATACTCATCACGTGCTTAGAGTTGTACTTCCAAGAAGTACTGTGTGAATGAGCACTCTAGGTTGCCGCTCTGAAGTTATCTTGGTGACTACTGCGTCGTCTCCCTCGACGATGACTCGTATCAGGTGGTACTTGCTCTATGTGTTAACATCACTTTTGACTTATGACTTCTTCCAGTTTACCGTGCACCGCTATCCAATAGCCTTTGGTAAACTAAGAGTCATATCCAAGTCAAGAGGTTATCCCGGAACCTAACCAAAACTTCCGCTGCCTCTGAGGCTGCTATTCGGTTACGAGAGAGTCTGAGAAGCGTCCTGCTTATCACTCTTTCATTTCATGGTTCCACCTCTTTCTAAAAGTGAACACATAGCCTGATATCGACTTACACTGGTCCTTCTCTGATTTGAGATCTGAGAACATGTAATCCAAGAAGATTTCGTCTTGCTTAGTAATCCAGTACTTCGCAAGTACTATTACAGCATCCGACAATCTCTTGTCTAGATTACTTTGATATCCTCTCACTACGCAAACCGCATATTTGATATCAGGTTCTGGTTTTATAACATTGCATCTATAAAGCTTTCCACACTTGAAGTGTAGGAAACTGCTTTGTCCTCATCTATCTCCTTCATGCGTTCGAAACACATACCCTTTAGATAGATGTATATTCTGTCTCTGAAAGGCAATAACCTTTCTCAGAAGTATGCATGTTTAAAACAAACCATAATCGTATAAGATCTCTAGGATAAGTACAATGTTCTTATCCTTAGATCAAAAGATCTCAAGAACATGCTTTAACTTCTACTCAATCTCATATCTCGATTTATTTAGACAACCATCATCTTATGTCTGACAATATCTTTACATTGTTGCCAATGATAAAAGGTTATTTACATAAAATCTCCGAGAAACACCACCTTGTTTCTATTACGTCTCCAATACACCTTTCGTCTATGCCTTTTGATGAATCCATCAAATGGACTATCCCATCAATTCGCAAGTTCCACGATTTATAGCTTTTTTCTATCCATAAATGGATTTACTAAGCTTGTACTCTAAATGATCTTGCCTTTTAACAATAATCCTTATTGTTTTCTAAGTAGGCACATTTAGATCTAGTACTGCCCTTGTGCAGAGCTAGGGATCGATTTCATCTTTACTAGATCCAGAGTTCAAAACTCTTCTAGTCTTATGAATCATCTCTGATTGTTCTTAACAACCTCCCACTGCAATGGCGTCCCGGTGTATAACAGTAATAACAGTAGGTGCAGTGTGTGGTGTACTTCTACTCGGTTTGGCTGGTTCCTAGTCTTTGTCCTTTTTCTCATTCTAAGGTATTACATCAGTTCGGGCTTTGTAGTTCATCTAATAGTCTTCCTCTAAGAACCGGGCGTTACACGTCCTTCTGGTTCATAGTACTATAGAACACACAATACTTTATTCATCTAGGATATCCTACAACCATATTGAATATGCCGTTGTCTCCAGGAATATCCATAGAACATAGGTAGTTCCGAACAACTTGTTCTTTTACTATTAGAATTCTATTTCTTATTGACTCACCATCTCTACACGTAAGTGTATGGTGCAGTCATTTGAGACTTAATCTCAATCTTTGATTATGCTATGTGTTATTCAGATAGGTGATAGCCTCCGCGATTTTAGTCGCAGGCTTCCAATGGATATACTTAGAAGGTTCCCCATAATTGCTTTGTGACTAAAACACTTTGCTTTTATGGCACATCAAGCATCCTAATCCATTGTTCGAGTATTCTTAAAAGAACTACTCACACCTTTCTAATTACACATATGTCTGCATATACCATTGATCATTCTCAATACTTGTCAGAATTCTATCCTTTACCGAAAGGTATGCTTAGTTGTATTATGTTCCAAATTCGATTCTTAGGTCGGAAGGTCCATTCCTTCAACTATAATTGATCAAATCAATTTCGACCCTTTTGAATCTCATTTGAATCAAAACTACTAAGTATAAGAATTCACAAGTATAATGATTTAATAAAGAAATATATCTAACAAGTAAAACAAGTTATAGAACGGTTTGTTGCATCGTGGTAGACTAAGGATTCATCATTTACATTATTGCTATCTAATGTACCAGAATAGATAATACCCATTATTTCTTATCAAAATCACCACCATGATTAAAGAAATAAAATATCCATTCATAAATAATAGAAATCCAGAACAAAAGTTCTTTCTAAAATAAAGGGTACATAATGCAATAAACTTGAAATGAAATCCTATTTAACTACTAAGGCAGATAAATGTCTTCCACTGCAACAGCTGCCTCCTCTACAGCTTTTGCCCGTGTAGACTCGAACTCTTCTTCTCTAAGTCGCCGGGTTTTCTGGAACCCCTGCATTTAAAATGCACATACCGTCAGTGGTTCCATATCTACACACCAGATTTCTAGTAGATAATACCGCTGACTATGTTTTTACGACTAAAGAAGAATTCGTACCTTTGAGAGGACATTCAGACTTCCAGTGTCCAGACTTATTGCATCGGAAGCACTTGCCTCTTGGCTTTGCAGCCCCCACTCGTGGTCCACTCCTCTTGGCACCACTGGGTTTCCAGGCTTGCTTCCTTTTCTTGCCCCTACCTCCAACAGGCTTTGAGCCTTTGGACTTGGTAGCTACAAGCGCTTGAGACTTGCCCTTCTTGTAGATCCCCTCTGCCGCCTTCAGTTCAGTCAGGAGTTGTGCAAGAGTATAAGACAATTTACCTATATTATAACTCATGCGAAACTGCTCAAAACTAGGGGTCAGAGACTGGAGTATGATGTCGACTTGCGTCTCAGCATCAATTTGAGCTCCTAGGATCTCAAGCTCATTCAACAAACTCATCATCTTAAGAACGTGATCCCCTACGGGCGTTCCTTCAGACTGAGTAGTTGTCATGAGGACTCTCATGGCTTCTTGCCTTGCCGCACGATCTTGCTCCCCAAACATTTCTTTGAGGTTAAACAACATATCATAGGCAGTGGCCATCGACTCATGTTGGGTTTGGAGTACATTTGACATGGAAGCCAAAATATAACACCTAGCCATTTCATCAGCCTTTTTCCACTTCCGATATGCCTCTCTTTCCTCATTAGTTGAGGCAGCCGTGGGCTCAGCAGGGCACAATTCATGGAGTACAAACTTGTACTCTTCAGAAGTCAGGACAATGTCCAAATTTCTCCTCCAATCAATATAATTGGGGCCAGTGAGCTTATGCTCCTTGAGTATCACAGAAAGTGGGTTCATAGCTATTCTCTAAACCTATAAGCACATTTAAACAAACAATCAATTTAATATCCGATATTATCTCCCTCAAATAATATCATTAAATTACTAATTACATCTAAAATCCCATCAGATATGGTAAGTCACGATAGTGTGGACGTTTACCTGTCCAAATGATTTAGCAATTAGATTAGCTTTGGTCGTACATCATCGTTAGCGTTACTTCGATGGGAAGAATACTAAGAAGCGTACCTAAGTGTAAACCATTACTCAGTACTAAGAAGATCGTTTGAGACTCGTATATTACCGCAAGCCACGATAGTGTGGACGTTTACGTTAACACGCGATCCTTCACTTTCTTCTATAACTGTCTACATCAATCGATCCAAAATCCCATTCAGTATAGCAAGCCACGATAGTGTGGACGTTTACTACACCAAAAGACTTTTACAATTGACATCCAATTACTTGAAACATTCGATTTCGTAAATCAAGACGCGGAGAATCATAAGTGAAACTCGAAGTTTCTAACCAGTGATTCACCATGCGAACAACCCTATCTCTCATTAGATGAGGGAGCCGAGCAGACAATCGATCCATCTTCAAAAGAATGGTACGAATGTCTCTAATTTGTGTCATCCACATGACCAAGTGGCTTTGGCTCTATTCCACTCCCCGAGGTGAGAATGAGTCGACTTGAAGTCAGTTTCAGAAAGACAAATTAGGCATTGTTTGATAGACTTAATCAATGTTTCTCGTAAAAGGAATTACAAGAATTCTCCTCCAATGACACATCTATATGAACTTCAAAAGTCCATAAGAGTCACCAAGAGAACAGTAATGGAGACCATGAGAATGTTTCCATCCCCTCTCCCACTTAGCTTTTTATAACAAAGGGATACGCTATCTAATGCATAATTAAACACATAAGCATGCATACAAGTAATAAAGCACATAGCACATAGTCAAAATAATGCTAGAAAAATTATTTTCCGACTATCATGACTTTATTCCATCTCCGTATGCGTCTTCTAGTCTTCAGTCTTCGTTCTTGAATGCTCCATGTGACGAGAATATTAATCGCAATATTTAAATCTATTTATTTTTAATAAATCCAAAAGATACTCAATTCGAAAATTAAGTCAATCGAATAAATCAAAAATAAAATTAAATATTATTAATATTTTTTATTTATTTATTTTCCCATCTAATTCTATTAAATCTATAGAATAATCTATCCAAGTAAAACTTGGAATATTCTAGAAGACTTCTATAATAGAATAAGGAAATAAAATAAATTAGGACTCTTCTACTTTCCAAAATTAATTAATTTCCATGTCTATGAAAATTCCCATAAAATAGGAATAATCAAATAGGAAATAAAATTAATTCATTAATTAATTATTTCCCTTCCAATTCTATTAAATCTCTAGAATCCTATTCCAAGTAGAACTTGGAATATTCTAGAAGACTTCCATAATAGAATAAGGAAATAAATAATTCCAATTAATTCTTTTCCTATCTCCATGAGAGTTCCCAAACTTAGGAATACTCAAAATAGGAAAACTTGAATCAATTAGGAAAGTGAATCTTGGTAGGAGTAGCACGAGATCACGAGGACCTCGCGCCCCCCACCTTGATCGCCGGCCGGCAAGGAGCACCGCCGCCACCTCAGCCCACGCGCCACCACCACCGGTGGCCGGCGTGGCCGAGGGTTCCCGCGGGCAGCCCCCTTCGCCCCTTCGATCATCATCATCATGGGATCGATCCCATCGATCCCGAGCCCTAGTTCTCCCTCTCATCATCTCCTTCGTCACATGAGTTCTCCGGCAGTCGTCTCGGCATCGATCCAACGTAAATAAATTACAAGAAATAAATTTACAATTCCGGTATCGATTCTATACATGAAATCGACCCTATACACTTTCCGGAAAACATAGAACAATAATAATAAATCTAAATTCGGTCAACCCCCGAATTTTTACTATTACAAGCATTCATCCACACAAAACGAATCTCGACATGTCCGAGAGTTTAATAATCATGGTAAAATTAAATAACAATTAATTAAACAATTAATCAATTAATTAACCATGATAGTCGGAATCCCTGCAAGGTAGAACGATAATTGAACACATACATGAACACGAAACCAAACGCTCTGATACCAATTGCTGGAAATCGATATCCCGGGCTATTAAAATTTGCGGAAAATAATAACCCGACCGAAATCCTCGACCGCCGGAGAACCAACCGCGAACCACCGCACGAGCCGAGGCTCGACCGAGCACCGCACAGGCGAACCCGCGCGCCCAGCCGAGCCCCCGCACGGGGCTCGCGATCGCTCTCGTAGCGATCGCTGGGATCGCTTGTAGCGATCCCCGGGCTGCTGCGAGCAGCCCCGCAGCGGGTACACGGACCCGCTTCCCTAGCGCACGGGATCACCCCGTGCGAGCCGCTACGGGCGAACCCGTAGCTTGCACGGGGTCGCTGCGAGTCACCCCGCAGCTGACCCGCGATCAATCCGAGGATCGATCGCACCCCTCGGCTCCAGCCGAGGGTTCCCGTAGCCGCGCCTCCCGGCGGTCTGAACCCTAGGGTTCGGCCGCCCCTCTCGATCCCGACGGGGATCTCGAATCCCCGTATCCCGGTCTCGACGTTTTCCCGGATCGTGCGTTCATGTATGTATCACAATCAATTCACATAAAATCATAGAAGGGAGTTTATGATTTTACCTTTCGATTCGTTGTGCTGAGAAACGAAATCAAGATGATGACCTTACGATCTTCCCACGTATTCCTTGCACTAGCTTGAACGTCGGGTGGGAGACGATCCTCCAAGCTTATGGATCCTCTTCTCTCTCTCTCTACTTTCTCTCTCTAGAAGAATTATGATCTTCAAGTTATGATGTGTGTAGAATAGAGAAGACCATGTAGTGCTTTTATAGGCTACGTAGGGGATCTAAAGGAGGTGGAATATTGGGCTTCCAATATTAATGATTAAATTGAGCCCAAGCCCAAATCTATTAATCTCCCATTAATATTAATTAATTTATTTTCCACTATATAAATTAATTGCACTCCCAATATTAAACCATATTATATCAAATAATATTTCTCCGGTAGTATTATTAATTCCGTGTATTTAAGATTTAAATATCCATGAATAAAATTAATTTATTGCTAATTAATTTATTCATCTCTTGAATCCGAGACTAGTACCATTCAACCTTAATTATTGTGCGGAACTAATCCACTCATGAGGTTTACACAATAATTCCTTATGAACTCATCTCGGGGATATTATCAACCCTTCCGGGATACACTTTCCCGTCAAGTATTCACGGCATGCCATATATAAAATATAGTGACCCAACTTAACCGGTAATTAACCCAATAATTAAATCGGTTAATTCCTTTGGTAAATCAAAGTCACACATATTAAATATACGCACCCGCAATAGTATCGGGGATTAAGAATAAAATACTCTGAGACTTGAATCGATTATCTCTAGGCAATCCTAATCGATAAATCTCAAGCGATCCGCTCAATACACCAAGTGTACAAGTGTGATAAAATAATTAAGATAAATTATTTTCTCTCTCACACAACGACTATACCGATGGATTGGTCCGTGTCCATCTAGGTCGTGAGCAACTGTTCGATTAAATACGAGTAACCGATAGTATGATCTTCTGTGTGGGGCCCGACACACCATACTAACTACAACGTATAGAATCCAGGACTATATTTTGCATATATTTAATTAACAATAATTAAATGCAAACAATTGTTTATTAATTAAATAGATTAAATGCTATGACCGGGAGTTTACCGTTACTTAAATCTAGACATTAAGTACACAACTCCAACAGGAATAAATAATACTACCGGAGAAATATTATTTGATATAATATGGTTTAATATTGGGCGTGCAATTAATTTATATAGTGGAAAATAAATTAATTAATAATAGTAAGGATTAATAGATTTGGGCTTGGGCTCAATTTAATCACTATTATTGGAAGCCAAATATTCCACCTCCTTAAGATCTCCTACGTAGCCTATAAAAGCACTTGTTATACCCAAGAAAACAGTCACCGACACGTGTCACGAATCAAAGGGCCACGTCATCAAGAGAGAAATTCAGCTAAGTCAATCATAAAAGACCTTCAAAGGCATATCTCAGAAGAAGATAAGGAGCTTGGACAGTAGAGAGCGCACGGTAGAATCAGACTCCTTTCACAGGGGAATCGCCTGGGGAGACTCCTGGGGCGCCAGTCAATGAGCTGGGACTTCACGGGGAAAGAGGCAGATTAAGCACTAAGGGAAATTAGTGGGTATTTAATGCATCATATTAGTGGACTAGAGGTCCAATGAGAAGCCGATATGTGGGCATTAGGTGGCATAATTAAGCCATGCATAGAGTATTATAAATAGAGGGAGTGAGAGAGGAAAATGGGACATGCAAAACCTTATATTTTAATATGATTTCTAAGTATGAATATATGAATAAAGAGGTGCCTTGAGCATCCATGTTCTACTTATGATTTCTGCTATAACTTAATCCTTTTGCTAGCTTACTTATAACAAATTTACCATTTTGTGTTGTTTATCAAAACCCTCAATTACCAGCAAATACTACCGACAAGTACAAAAACAACCAAAACAGTTGGCGCTAGAAGGATCGAGCATCAGGTAGTTAAGTTGCAGAAAAAGCTCGATTAAAATCAGAAATGGTGAACCAAGACGAAGGTACTACGGTATCAGGTGCATCTGGCACGAGCGGCAGGTGGCGGGCTGTGATGGGTAAGGCCGTGATGGTGGAACCCGAGGTTCCATCTCCGCCTAAAAACCCAGAACCTGAAAATAAGGAACAGCCGCCGCCTACCCAAATCAGCTCCGATGAGCACGATAGCAAACATGCAGAGGCCGATGAGCCCACTGACAGTCAGGCAGATCAACGACAACGTCGACTTCGGTCACGACGTCGGAATCGCCGTCTTCATCCTTACGAGATCGGAGGGCCGTCGACGCCCATGGCTCCACCTCCGATTAGATTCGCGAGTCTGGATACTCCGCAGAAAATTGATGAAGCAGTGGCTGAGTTGATGTCTTTAAAATATGTGATGACAACCCCTGTGATCCCGGTGAGGGGCATGCATGCACCCGCCGGGGAAAATCCAGGTAAGGGCCCTGAGCGAACTGGCCGAGCTCCCCGGGGGAACCGCAGAACACGCCGGGCTTTAGATCTAAATAAAAGAGCCGAATCAGTAGCTACTTCTACGGATCCTCATCGACAGGCAAGTAGAAGTGACATGCACGGTCAACGTGTGAACCTCTCACCGACGAGGGCCCGCAGAGCCCCCGGTGCTGATCTTGAACTGGCCGATTTAAGGCAGAAGTACTCTGAACTGGAAAGGCGATTGAACGAAAATCAAATTCTCGCCGCCCCGACAGGTCGTCATAATGATCCCTTGGCTCCCGAGGTTGAACAAGCTCCAATGCAACTGGAAATTCAGCCCATGCAAACTACTTTGTACAGCGGCAAGACTGATCCAGAAGTGCACTTGAGCAGATTCAGGACGTACATGTCCGGCCGGGGAGCCACTGATGCTACTCGGTGCAAACTATTCCCACTCACCCTGGGCGATATTCCTCACCAATGGTACGTCAGCTTACCTACACATTCTGTTAAGTGTTTTGACGACTTGGTGCATAGGTTTGTGTCGTATTTTGCATCCAAAGCTTCCTATATGGAGTATAGTCAGAAGCTGCTTGGGGTCAAACAGGGTGAGAACGAAACAGACGAGTCTTATGTGGATCGCGTGGAGGAACTACTGATGGCGGGCGGAGAAGAGATTGGCGATAACCTCAAACTTCACACATTTTTGGCAGGTTTGAGAAGAAATTCTAAGTTGTTTAAATCTGCAATGTTAAACTATCCCCGATCGTATGAGGATTTTAGGAGGAAAGCTGGGGCCCAAGTGGCCTACCAGCGTCTTGTTGCTGGCGGGGGACACTCCCCCGAGCAAAAGAAAAAACCTCCTTTTTCCTCCGATCGAAGGCCAAATTATATTGGCAAAAAACCAGGCCCTAGGCCAAATGACCCACGAGTGGATGAGGTCCGTGAGTGGGAAGGAAAACTCATTGCTCAGACTGGTCATACACCAGCAGATATTCTGAATATCATGGTGGTACAAAAATCTGATCTGTTGGAAAAACCACCACCAATTCTAACTTCCCCGGACAAGTTGAATCCCAACAAATGGTGTGCCTTTCATGAAAAGATAGGTCACAACACCAGCCAGTGCAGACAACTGGTAAAACTGTTGTGGAAACTTTTTCAGGATGGGAAACTATGGCAATTCTTGCCCAGGCCAGGTGCTGGGGGAAATCCGCAGGGGCCTCCTCCCCGGGAAGTACCCGCACCAGCTCCACCACCGCATCCTCCGGCTCAGGATCCCCCAAGAGTGGGTCAGATCATGATGATAGGCGGTTTAAAGCCGGTGAACGAGGAAAGCCACCGTAAGAGAAAGAGAGACTTTCAGATGTGGGAAGTTTGGTATGAAACTGCCCCATCAAAGGAAGCAGCAATTAATGAAACGGCGGTGATAACTTTCACCCCGGAAGATCGAGCCGAGACAAAGTTCCCGAAGGATGTGCCTTTAGTGATAAAGGCAAGAATCCTCGGTCTGGACGTGTCTCGCACGCTGGTAGACAATGGCGCGCATCTTAATGTTCTTTACAAAAAGACCCTGGATCTGATGGGGAAGCTGGCGCGCTATGTCAACCCGTGCGATATGGTGTTGAAAGGTTTTGGTGACGACGTAGTCATCCCCTACGGAGAAATAATCCTCCCGGTGGAAATGATGGACGCGAAGAATCCCGAAGTCGTGATGGTTAGGAATCTTAAGTTTGTAATAGTTGATAAGGTTAGTGGCTATAATGCTTTGTTAGGCAGGCCCTTTCTGGACGCTTTTGAAGCAGTCGCCTCGTCCTATTACTACTGTAGCATGTTTCCAACACCCTGCGGTGCAGTTGGCACCGTCAGAGGGGACCTAGTAATGGCTAAGAAGACTTTGATGTATTTTCGCGATCTTGATAAAACTAAAAACAAAGTAAAAGCTAACATTCCCCAAATCAATTTGGAGGAAAGCAACATCAAACAAATTGATCACATCAAAGATATCATTAAAATACCCGAGGAAGGAATGAGCTCCCCCAGAAAAAACCCGCGCGGAGAAGTTCTTCAGATCCCCTCGGATGACATGAATAATCCCCCCGAAAAAGAACCCAGTGAAGACTTAGCATCTCCTGGGGAAAAACAGCCTAAACCCAAAACAAACTTAGAGGATTGGGGCTCGCGGGGAGGATATCAATGCAAGAAAGCACCCGGTGTAGAGATGGTTGAAACTCTGGACTCTATAATTATAGATCCAGAGCAAACCGAAAAACAAATACTTGTGGGGTCTCATATGGAATCCACTGTCAGAAGCGATTTGATAAAATTCCTAAAGGGGAACATCTCCACTTTCTCATGGTCCAGTGCGGATTTAGGAAAGATAGATCCTAAACATGCCTGCCATCGATTGAAAATTGATCCCTGCAAAAGGCCAATTGCGCAGAAGCGCAGGAAAATGGGCCCCGAGAAGTGCCATGCACTCGCCGGGGAAGTAGATAAACTAATTGAAAGTAAACTGGTCAGGAAAGCTTCGAGTGATGTTACTTGGCTTTCCAATGCGGTAATGGTGACAAAAACGGCCGGAGCATGGCGTTTGTGTATAGATTTTACAGATCTAAACAATGCTTGCCCGAAAGACCTTTTTCCCATGCCCCACATCGACCATGTGGTTGATAATTTGACAGGTCACGCGATATTCTCGACATTGGACGCTAAGGCCGGATACCATCAAATTCCCATGCATCCAGATGACGTTGAACACACGGCTTTCTACTCAGAGAAAGGGATCTATTGCTGGGAAAGAATGCCCTTTGGCCTAAAGAATACTGGGGCCACCTATCAAAGGTTAGTAAATCTAATGTTTTCTGAATTAATTGGTAGAACCATGGAAGTGTACATTGATGATATTATTGTAAAAAGTAAAAACGAATCAGATCATATCAAAGACCTCGAAGAAGTTTTCAAAATTCTGGGGCATTATAATATGAAATTGAACCCCAAGAAATGTAATTTCGGAATAAAAAAAGGGATGATCCTGGGGCATGTGGTTAGCGAGAAAGGCATTGAGCCCAACCCTACCAAAGTCCAAGCTATCTTGGACATGCAAGAGCCCCGGGACGTCAAAGGCGTACAACGACTCACGGGTCGTCTAGCCGCCCTGAATAGATACATTTCTTGCCTGGGAGATAAAACTCGACCGTTCTTTGCCTCCATCAAAGGACAGGAATTTCACTGGAAGAAGGAGGCCCAACAAGCTTTTGTACGGATAAAGGAATATTTATCCAATCCGAAAGTAGTTGTGGCACCTAAACCAGGAGAAAAGTTGTATTTATACCTGGCCGCCTCAGAGCATGCCATCAGTGCAGTCTTGACGAGAGCGGAAGGAATACAACACTTCCCGATTTATTTTGTGAGCCAAGTATTACATGAGGCCGAAATTAAATACACTCCACTGGAAAAATTAACATATGCTTTAATAGTGTCAATTAGAAAACTCCGGGCGTACTTATTTGAGCACCCCGTCGAAGTTTTGACTACTATGCCTTTAAGGCAAGTATTGCACCGGTCGGATATCTCCGGGAGACTCCTGCGTTGGGCGTTAGAAATTAGTCAGTATGACATAACTTTCGCCCCGAGGACAGCAATCAAAGCACAAGCCCTGGCCGATTTCATTGTGGAATTAACTTTCCCTGAGAAATCCCAGAATCAACCACGCGCCTGGCAGCTGTTCGTAGATGGATCATCTACCACCGCGTGCTCGGGGGCAGGAGTGGTATTACTCAGTCCCGATGGAGACTCAGTAACCTATGCGGTAAAGTTTGAATTCCCCACATCTAACAATGAAGCAGAGTACGAAGCTCTCATTTCTGGGTTGGAATTGGCTATAGCCGTCGGGGCAAGAAAACTCCATGTGTTTATGGACTCCCAGCTAGTAGTAAACCATGTAAGTGGGGACTACGAAGCCAGAGGGGAACAAATGATAAAATACCTGAAACTGGTATGGGAACTTTGTGAAAAAATCCCTGAAGTTCTAATCGAACAAATCCCACGGGAACACAATTCACAAGCTGACGCCCTGTCAAAATTAGCATCAGCCGAGGGCTCAGCAGACTTCTCAAATATTGTTTTGACAAAATTAATGTCTCCATAAATAGAACAAAGAGAGATACAAATGCAAATACTTGCCGGGGCCGGAGAAGACTGGCGAATTCCCATTCAACGGTACATAGATACCGGGGAAGTACCAGCAGATAAAACCGAAGCAAAACAACTCCGATCCCGAGCAGCAAAGTATACTCTAATAAACACACAACTTTATCGAAGAAGTTATTCCCTTCCACTACTAAAATGTGTGTCGAAGGAAGAAGGATTTAAAATCCTGGAGGAAATACATGATGGTGTGTGTGGAAATCATGCGGGGGGAAGATCCCTGGCACACAAAACCATGGGGCAAGGATTTTACTGGCCAAGCCTGAGAAAGGACGCAGTCAGATATGCACGCAAATGTGTTAAATGCCAGACGCATGGGCCTAACATCCGCATTTCCCTAGAAGCCTTGAAATCCATTTACAGCCCGTGGCCATTTGCTCGGTGGGGTATCGATTTGATCGGACCACTAGCAACCGCACGGGGCGGAGTGAAATACGCGATTGTAGCAGTCGACTATTTTACCAAGTGGGTTGAAGCAGAGCCATTGAACAAAATTGATCAACCACAGGTTATCAAGTTCATATGGAAAAACATTATATGTCGATTCGGTTTGCCCGAGTCAATCATGTCTGACAACGGAAAACAATTCGATGGGGCTGAGGTGGAAGAATTCTGTGAAAAATGGAAAATCAGAAGGTTATTCTCTACTCCTTAACACCCCCAGACGAATGGTCAGGTTGAAGCAGTGAATAAAATACTAAAGCACACCATCAAATCAAAATTAGAAAGTCACAAAGGAAAGTGGGCGGACGAACTTCCAGAGGTCCTGTGGTCGTATCGTACCACGGCCAGAAATGCCACTGGAGAAACCCCCTACTCTTTAGCTTTTGGAACAGAGGCGGTAATTCCAGCGGAAATAACGGTGTTATCACATCGGACCGCTCAGGAAATCTCCCCGGAGAATGAAGTAACCATCCGGAAAGAGTTGGACCTTCTTGAAGAAAGAAGGTTAGCCTCGGATTCTCTAAATGCCATGAACAAACAAAGAATTGCAAAACTATTTAACTCTAAAGTAAAAGCACGAGAATTCCAAGTGGGAGACTTGGTGTTGAAGAAAATCTTGGGGACGCACCAGGGAGCACTGGGGCCGAACTGGGAGGGACCGTTTAGAGTGAGCCACTGCCTCCAAAACGGAGCGTACGAGTTAGAGCTTCTCGACGGGACCAAGGATCAGTATCGGTGGAATGCGTTGCACCTAAAGAAATTCTATCACTAAACCGAAAGGTTAATTTTGGCTTTTTGTAAAAGTATTATTTTATAAAAACCTTTTTACTATCTTATAAATCTTCTCGGTATTTAAAAATACTTGTATGATTTCAAAGTTATATTTTGTCTATAATAAAGAAAAACATTGTCCCGGGGAAAAGAATAAATTTCCCGGTCAAAATAAAGAATGTTGAGTATTCTTAAAAGAATACTAAGGTTCGGTAAAGACCCAAAAAGATCTGCGGATTATGGGGCCGAACACTTCTTTCTGCGTACGGATTCAACAGAGTAAAAGAAACTCAAGGATCGCGCGGGAGGAAGATATTGGTCCGAGGACTATCCTAAGAGGTATTCATCATGAACTAAACCTCAAAAGGGTATTCATGATGGACAAACCACAGGATCGGACAGTCTTTGTAAAAGGAGAGATGGAGGAGAAAAATGTTACTCAGAATCAAAGAATTCCAAGAGGTAACTAAATCCGAAAATCACTTTTGCAGGACAAAGAACTCACAAAGAAGTCCCAACAAAGTTTTAAAATAAAACGTGGGTGTGAGCCAAGAATTATCTGTTCACAAGAATTACGATTCACCAAACAAGCTGGAACAGACTTGTCAAGTGACAGATAATTGTGGTAAAAAGAAACCTAAACAAACGGTGGACGGGCTATGTGTAAGACCCAAAGGATAATATCCAAAAGTAACTTACTAAGTTATTACACACCATCAAAATATAAAAACTTGTCCAGGCAAAAAACTGCCTCTGAAATTCAAACAGAAATAACAGATATTGTCTTATGGCCTTGGGCCCAAATAGGAAATAAAACATAAAAACCCCTGAGCTTTTTACACTCAGGGTAGGGTTCATCTTAGTAGACTCCTGAGTTGTTAAACTCAGGAGGTAGAATTACCATCACCAGGGGGGGTTACCAGAGGATCTTTTGGCTTGCCATCAGGCCCAACACCAAGTAGATCCATACCCTCATCATCAAATTCATCCTCATCAGCAGGAGCATCATCAGCTAACTTTGCAGGTTCACCAGGCATAGAGAGGAGACTGTATGATGGCCACCATGTCATGTCAATCCCATGGACAACTTCCAGATCCATGAAAGGTTGAGGAACTCTGGAATCCAGAGTACACCCCTTCATGTGATCCTTGAGGAGTTTGAGTCCATACTCTTTGGCCACATCATTCTCCTCCTTTGCTGCAGACCTAATGAGATCAGCATATGCAGTTACATAAAGGAGGTCAGTCAATACCCTGGGATTGTGGGCAGGTGAATCCAGTAGAGTTTCAAGCTCCACCACTCTTTCCATGGACTGTGCAAAATTATCCTGGACCTGCTTCAGCTCTTGGGTGACCTTGACCACCTCATCCTTTAGCTCTTTCTTTTCCCTGACAAAGCTGTCCTGGGCATCCTCAATCTGTTCTTCTTTTTCCTTGATGGTTTTCAAAGCTTCCTGCATCTCAGACTTCAACTTCCCTATCTCTGCCCGTGCAGTATCTGCAACCTTCTTCCACCTATCCCTGTCCCCTGCTGCGGCTATGTAGGCTGCATTGAGCTCCTTCACTTGTGTTTTTTGACCAGTGCTGGTGATGCGTAGCTTGGTAACCTCAGCTCTGAGTTTCTCAGCCATGGTATGAGCACCAGAGATGGCAACTGCACTTTGACTGGCCAGTTTAAGGGCCAGGGAAAAGGCATGTTCCTCATGGTCCATCAGGTCATTGAGCTCTGAGGTCCAGCACCTCCCAACTGCATCAATTGAATCACCAACAGGATTGCCCAGGGTAGTGACAGGGTCGATGGGGCCTTTGCTAGAGAAGAAGGGAAGGAGCACCGATGGAAGTTTTTCCTGGGAAAGCCTAGCCGAGAAATAAAATATAAGGATAAGATTGAATATTTTGTAAAGATAAAGAAAGAGTATAAAATAAATAAAAACTTACTTGTCAGAGAGAACTTTCTCAACTCCAAAAACAGACTGACTCATGTCAGCACGGGGAGGGGATTCAGTCACATCGATTATACCCCCATCAACTTTCTTCCTTTTCTTGTCTCCTTCGAGCTTGACTTGTAGAAAAGTGGATGACCCAGAAGGAGGCAAACCCTGGCTGGGAACAACATCAGTCATCACAGCATCAGCGGGGGCCGGGGAATCTTTGTAGGAGTCCACCACCTCCATGATCCCCAGAGAATCTGTCTCACCGCCCTGGGCGGAGACAGTTCGGGATTTGGTCCGGGAAGCCGGGGCACCTACTGTTCCACCCCGAGTCTTCACAGATCCTCGGCCACCTATGCTGGTTGAACTGGTTTTTGATTTACGGGCCTTCCCCACCTGGGATGGATCCACAAGTCCAAGTCTCTCGAACAATCTGTTATCCGCCATCTCTGGGGGTTTCACGTCAAACACTGTAGAGAAAAATTCTGCACCGGGAAAAGTAAAGATATTACACCCAACAAAAAATGGATGATCTTTCCCTAGGGGATATGTCCCCAGGGAATAAGACAAAACCAAAACTGTAGAAAATACAGGACTTTACCAAAACAAGGTTTATCTTCAACAAATGGAGGACAGAACAAGCCTGCTGCGTCACGAATACTGTCGTCGTTAAGGTACGTCGAATCCCTCTCGGTAGTAGGTATGCACTGGGCCAAAAGATTCGCTGTAGCCAAATCCCACGGGATGCTATAGTCAGTTTTGGAGATCCGGGCACCTACAAACATAAGAACAATTTTAGATCAGTCAAAACTGTAAAAAACTTAAAAGTATAACTTACTTTCATCTTTAACGCCATAAGTTAGGGGAATTTCAATTTCTCCCTCTCGGGTCTGAGTTCTCCATCTCCCCGAGACATAAAACCATCGATCCCAACAAGTAGGATCTTTAACATCCGGTTCCTTTATCTTCACCATGTTTTTCCTGCATCGAACTGTGTAATCACCCAACAACCCTTTCTGGAAATTGACCGGACTAAAGAACAAATGGAATTCATCCCCCGTGAGGGGTCGAGAAAAGCCCACTTGTCCTAGAACCGTCAAAACCCCATACAACTGAGCCCACCCGTTCGGATGAATCTGATGAGGAGCCACACCCCACCGGTTCAACAGGCCTGAAATCGAAGGATGCAGAGGAAACCGCAGGCCTTGATCCATCGCGTCGACGCCGATGGCCACCATGCCTGGAGGTGGACAACAGGCGGATTCTCCCTCTTCTGGCGCATGCAAATGCACGTTGAAGGGAATCCGCCAGTCATCCCTCCAGTCGGTGAGTTCGTCCGCCGTCACCGTGCTATCTCGGCCGTGCGCACCCCACTCCTGGTGATTTGGATCTGGCTGAACCGAAGTGATGGTCCTCTCAGCGGGAACGTAGGGATGGGCCGCGTCTAGTTCGTCCAGTCGGAATTCTGGCAAGGCCGGCTCCGCCTTGTCCATGAATTCCTTGTACTGACGAGCGAGCAGGACGTGAGGCTCTTCGACCACCTTGGGGCGAACGACTCTCGTGTATTTTGGCATGATGGTGAGGGTTGTAGAAGGAAATTTACACTACAAACTAAATAAATTTACACAGTAAAATTGCAGGGGGAAGGAGATTCTTACCGATTTTCAGATTTGAGAATCGAAGATAGATGTGAATTTTCAAAATTTGAAATGGGTTAATTTGTTTTAAAAAAAAAATAAACCTGCAACATGAATAGATCAACGGTTGAGATCAAGGAAGGGGAAGAGAGGGCGGTTACCGATGAAAAACGTACTCAAGTATCCCCCCACTACCCCGTAAAACCTAAAATACTTGGTCAGGATAATGCCACGTGGCAAATATTTACTGACAAAATCCAGGTTAAGAAGGAACCTCTCTTTTTACATCCTTTTATTATTTATTTGTTAATCAGATTATTGATTTATTAAGAAAATAAGTTTTCTGATACTTATCATGATTTACGAATTTAAAGAGTCCTTCAAAAACAATAACTCTTGTTTATTTCACCGGGAAAGAAACCTGGGAAACAAAACCTGGGGAATTAAACCCCAAAAAGATTAGTTTACAGAGAAAAGACTAATTTTCTATATTTTGGATAAATCTCACGGGGAAATACATCCCCAGTTATCTTTTACAGGACAATCTTCAGGCTCGGAATCAACCGAGCTGTCTTCAGAATCAGTTCCCAGATCAATGATCTCCTCTCCATCCCTCCCAAATACTCCGATATTGAAAGACTTTTGCCCACGCAACTCCAGAAAGATGGTCACATCCACCGAGACAAAACGGCGTTCACAGAATTTGTCCCAACCGTCACTCAGAGCGAGACGTCGACCATCCTTCTCTACCTTAACTGTCCAGACCCGCTCAAAAGCATCTACCAAAGCAACATCCTGCCCATCGAGCTCCGGAAACTTCTGAGAAAAAGACAAAGAAAGAGGCAACTTAGTTTTCATCGACCGATTCCTAATCCGAGAAGAAAAGCTGGTTATTTGATTCGGGTACACCTCTCTGTTCCAAGTAAAAGCCATGATATGAAGCCATAATCCAGAGTCGAAGAGCCTTTAAAGGCGTAAAACTCAGTATTAAATGAAGTCACAACCACCAACGGAAAGTCAGAATGCAATTTCCGAGACGAGTCAACCGAGGAAGACGACCATAAACTTCAGGGAAATCAGAGTTGAAAGCTCTAATTTTCCTGGGGGCCTATGTTATACCCAAGAAAACAGTCACCGACACGTGTCACGAATCAAAGGGCCACGTCATCAAGAGAGAAATTCAGCTAAGTCAATCATAAAAGACCTTCAAAGGCATATCTCAGAAGAAGATAAGGAGCTTGGACAGTAGAGAGCGCACGGTAGAATCAGACTCCTTTCACAGGGGAATCGCCTGGGGAGACTCCTGGGGCGCCAGTCAATGAGCTGGGACTTCACGGGGAAAGAGGCAGATTAAGCACTAAGGGAAATTAGTGGGTATTTAATGCATCATATTAGTGGACTAGAGGTCCAATGAGAAGCCGATATGTGGGCATTAGGTGGCATAATTAAGCCATGCATAGAGTATTATAAATAGAGGGAGTGAGAGAGGAAAATGGGACATGCAAAACCTTATATTTTAATATGATTTCTAAGTATGAATATATGAATAAAGAGGTGCCTTGAGCATCCATGTTCTACTTATGATTTCTGCTATAACTTAATCCTTTTGCTAGCTTACTTATAACAAATTTACCATTTTGTGTTGTTTATCAAAACCCTCAATTACCAGCAAATACTACCGACAAGTACAAAAACAACCAAAACAGCACTACATGGTCTTCTTTATTCTCATATCTCATAACTTGAAGATCACAATTCTAGAGAGAGAAAGTAGAGAGGGAGATCCATGGAGTTTGGAAGATCGTCGCCCACACGACGTCCGAGCTAGTGCAAGGAATACGTGGGAAGATCTCAAGGTCGTCAAATTGAGTTCTTCGTTTTTCCAAACAACGAGAACGAGGTAAATCGTAAAACCCTCTTTATCATTTTATCGTTTAATTATCGTGAAAATACCTTGAACCAAGATCCGAAGGACGAACCCCATAAGTGAGATTGAACCGGGCGGTGGTGGTCGAACCACCGGACCGCCGGCGGCTCATGGATTCTCGCCTAAGGGGACTGCCGGGCGTGAGCCTCGGCTGGAGCCGAGGGCTCGATCGAGCTGGGCTCGATCTCCCCGGACGGCATCGCCGCGAGCTGCGGGAGTTCCCGCAGCGGGCACGCGGGCGATGCGGATCGCATCCGGGGCGTGCCTAGCGGGCTGCTGGGAGCAGCCCGTGCGTTCGTACGGGGACCCCATCCCCGTGAGCAGCGAGTCGAGGACTCGCTACGGGGCTGCTACGGGCAGCCCCAGCGGTTGCTACGAGTAACCGCGAGCCCCACGCGGGGGCTCGGCTGGACGCACGCGGGGTTTCCCGCGTGTGGTGTTTGGTCGTGCCCCGGGCCACGTGGCATGCTCGTGGTTTCTCCGGCGATCGGGATTTCGATTGGGTTGTCGGTTCCGCAATTTTGACAACTCGGATATTCGATCTCCAAAGGATTTCGGTCGGAATTAATTAGATAATTAATTTTAATTAATTTATTAATTACGGGATATCGATTTCCAACAATTGTTATCAGAGCGTTGGTTTTAGTTCATGGTATTTTTCGATAAATTGTTCTACCTTGCAGGGTTTCCGATTATTATGGCTAGATTTAATTTTATTAATTAATGTCATAATAATGTTCTTGATTATTAAACTCTCGGTGATGTCAATATTCATTCTTGTGTGGTGAATGCTTGTTCTTATTTTCCCGGAAATTGTTTGAGGTCGTTTTTGTAGAGAATCGATGCCGGATAGCGTAGTAATAAATTTGTAATTTATTTTACGTTGGATCGAGGACGAAACGACGACCGGAAAAGTGTGACGGAGGAGACGAAGAGAGGGAGGACCAGGGATCGATCACGAGGATCGATCCCATGAGGATCGATCGCCCGGGCTGCCCTAGGGCTCTCGGCCACGCCGGCCACCAAGGGTGGTGGCGCGTGAGCCTTGGCCGGCGGTGGTGGTGGCGGTCGACGGTGGGGGTGGTGTGGGGGTCTCCCAACCCATGCTACTCCTACCAAGATCCAACTTTCCTAATTGATTCGCTTTTCCTATTTTGAATATTCCTATGTTTGGGAACTCTCATGGAATAGAAAAAGAATTAATTGGAATTAATTATTTTCTTATTCTATTATGGAAGTCTTCTAGAATATTTCAAGTCTTACTTGGATAGGATTCTAGAGATTTAATAGAATTGGAAAGGAAAATAATTAATTATTAAATTAATTTATTTTCTAATTGATTATTCCTATTTTATGGGAATTTTCATGGACATGGAAATTAATTAATTTTGGAAAGTAGAAGAGTCCTTAATTAATTTTTCCTATTTAATTATTCCTTTATAGATTTTTTAATAAATTAGGAAAAAAATTAATTTGGAAGGATTAGGAGTCCTAGATTATTTTATTTCCTTATTCCATTATAGAAATCTTCTAAAATATTTCAAGTTGGTCTTGGATAGGATTCTAGAGATTTAATGGAGTAGAAAAAGAAAATAAAAATAATAAAAATATTAATAATATTTAATTTTATTTTTGATATATTCGATTGACTTAATTTTTGAATTAAGTAACTTTTGGATTAATTGAAAATAAATAGATTTAAATATTGGAATTAATATTCCTGTCACATGGAGCATTCAAGAACGAAGACTGGAGACTAGAAGACGCATACGGGGATGCGATAAAGCCATAATAGTCGGAAAATAATATTCTAGTATTATTTTGATTATGTGATAATATTTTATGTGCTTTATTTCATGTATGCATGCTTATGTGTATTTAATTATGCATTAGATAGCGTATCCCTTTGTTATAAAAAGCTAAGTGGGAGAGGGATTGGAAACAATGTCATGGTCTCCATTGCTGTTCTCTTGGTGACTTTTATGAACTTTCGAAGTTCATATAGATAAGCCATTGGAGGAGAATTCTTGTAATTCCTCTTACGAGAAACATTGATTAAGTCTATCAAACAATGCCTAATTTGTCTTTCCAAAACTGATTTCAAGTCGACTCATTCTCACCCCGGGGAGTGGAATGGAGCCAAAGCCACTTGGTCATGTCGAGGACACAAATTAGAGACTTTCGTACCATTTGTATGAATGGATCGATTGTCTGCTCGGCTCCCTCATTCTATGAGAGATAGGGTCGTTCGCATGGTGAATCACTGGTAAGAAACTTCGAGTTTCACTTATGATTCTCCGCGTCTTGATTTACAAGATTAAATGAATCAAGTAATTGGGAGTCAATTATAAAAGTCTCTTGCTGTAGTAAACGTCCACACAACGTGGCTTGCTATATCGACGAATTTTGGATTAATTGATGTAGACAGTTATAGGGAGTTGTGAAGGATTGTGAGTTATCGTAAACGTCCACACAACGTGGCTTGCGGTGATGTTGCGGTTCCAAACGACTCACCTTAGTGCTGAGCAATGGTTTACACTTAGGTACGCTTTATAGTATCCTTCCCAACGAAGTTACGCTATAATTGATGTACGACCGAAGCAAATCTAATTGCTAAATCATTTGGATAGGTAAACGTCCACACAACGTGGCTTGCCATATCTGATGGGATTTTAGATGTGATTAGTGGTTTAATGATATTATTTGAGGGAGATAATATCGGAGATTAAATCGATTGTTTGTTGTTATACGTGCTTATAGATTAGGAAATGGCTTTGAACCCACTTTCTGTGATACGTAAGGTTTTTAAACTCACTGGTCCCTAAATGTAATGATTGGAATAGAGATCTAGACATTACCCAAACAGTTAAAGAGTGCAAGGTTGTACTCAGTGAGCTTTGTCCTCCCGAGCCTATTGACATAGGCGGCTAGACAAGAAGCGATGAGGATACTCATAAAGGCCAGTCACTTCGAGGAAACGCTTAAAAACGTTTTTGAGATGATTGACCTTTTAGACGAGTTGAGACGGAAATCGCAAGCTCTTGTAGCCAATGCCAAAGGTTTCGAACCTAAAGGCATGAATCGGGGGAAAGGACAAGAAAGCAAAGAAACCCAGTGGTTCTTTTTGGACCACGAGATGGGACGAGAAAGCCAATAGGAAAGTGTTCTCGATGCAAACAGTCTGGGTACTGGAAGTCTGATTATCCTCTAAAAGAAAGTACGAAATTTTCTTTAGTCGTAAAACATAGTCAGTGGTATTATCTACCGGAACCTGGTGTGTAGATATGGAACCACTGACGGTATGTGCATTCTAAATGCAAAGGTTCCAGGAAACCCGACGACTTAGAAAAGAAAAGATCGTAGTCTATGTGGGCAATGCTGTGGAGGAGGCAGCTGTTGCAATGGAGGACATTTTATAGGATTTCATTTTGAGTTATTGCTTTTATGTACCTTTCATATTAGAAAGAACTTTGTTCTGGATTTCTAATGAATGGATATTTTATTTCTTTTAATCATTTGATGGTTATAAGAAGAAATAAAGATAGTATCTATTCTGGTACATTAGCTAGCAATATATAAATGATGAATCCTGAGTCCACCACAATGCAACGAACCGTAGTATAAAACTCGTTTTACTAATAAGAGTTTTCTTTATTAAATCGATTATACTTGTGGATTCTTATGCTAAGTCATGTTTATTCAAAAAAGAAGTTCAAAGGTCGAAAATTGATTTTTGATCAATTAAGTTGAAGGAGTGGACCTTCCGACCTAAGAATCTAATTTGGAAGATAACATGACTGAGCAATCCTTTATGGATATAAGATATAAGATCCGGACAAGTATAAGAATTGATTGACTCTGATGTATGCAGACCTATGCCTACTCAGACAATAAGGTACGAGTACTTCATTTGATGATTACTCGAGAAATGGATTAGGATACCTGATGTGCCACAAAAGCAAGTGTTTTGACAAGTCAATGGACACTGAGCAATTGTGGAGAACCATCAAGGTATATCCATTTGTAGCCTGCGATTTAATCGCGGAGGCAAGTACCTGTCTGAGGAATGCATGGCATACTGATCAGAGATGGTGTAGCCTGCGATTTAATCCCAAATGACTACACCATACACTGTTGTGTAGAAATGGTGTGTCGATAATAAGAAATGGAACTCTTATAGAGATAGTAAAAGATGAGTAATACGGAACTACCTATGTTCTATGGATATGTCTGGAAACAACGGCGCATTCAAATGCGGTTGTAGAATATCCTGGAAGAACAAAAGATGTGTGTTCAATAGTACTATGAACCAGAGTGACGTTATAAGTTCTAACGCCCGGTTCTTAGAGGAAGACTATGTAATGAACCACAAGCCCAAAGTGACGTGATACTTTGAAATGAGAGAGAACGAAGAAGACTGAGAACCAGCCAAACCGAGTAGCGGACACCACTAACTGCACCTACTGTTATTACTGTTTATACACCGGAATGCCGTTGTAGTGGGAGGTTGTGTGACAACCAAAGATATTCATAAGACTAGGTGAGTCTTCGGACTCTGGACCTAGTATACATGAAATCGATCCCTTGATCTACATGAAGGCAGTACTAGATCTAAATGTGCCTTCTTGGAAGGCAATAAGGATTATTGCTAAGAGGCAAGATCATTTAGAGTACAAGCTTAGTTAATCCATTTATGGATTGGAACAAAGCATTGAGTTCGTGGTACTTGCAAATTGATGAGATAGTCCATTTTATGGATTCATCAAAGCATAGACGAATCGTGTGTATTGGAAACGTAATGGAACAAGGTGGTGTTTCTCGGGTTTTATGTAGAGAACATTCTTATCATTGGTAACAATGTAAAGATGTTGTCAAGACATAAAATGATGATTGTCTAGATAAATCAATATGAAAGATGTAGGAAGAAGTTGGACATGTTCTTGAGATCAAGGATCTCTAGGAAAGAACATTGTACTTCTCCTGGATATCTTACATATATATGATTATGGTTCGTTTTAACATGCGAGATTCCGAGAAAGGCTTGTTACCTTTCAGAGACGGAATGCATCTATCTAAGGATATGTGTTTTGGAACACAAAAGGAGATAGAAGCAATGAAAGCAGTTTCCTACACTTTGAGTGTGGAAAGCTTAATGAATGCATTGTTGAAAATGAGAACCTGATGTCGGCTATGCATTTAGCATAGTGGGAGGATATCAAGGTAATCCTGGAAAGGAATATTCGACTGCTGTAGAAGTAATTTCGAAGTACTGTTCTAGACTACGAAGCAGACGAGCATTTCCTTTGGATTACATTCTCTTAGATTTCTAGTCAAATGAGGACCGGTGTAAGTCGATATCAGGCTATGTGTTTCACTATTGAAGGAGAAGGAGTTTTAACATGGAAGAGTGACAAGCACGATGCTTTTCGGACTCTGCCATAGGTAACCAAATAGCGGCCTCAGAGGCAGCGGAAGTTTTGGTATAACTCCGGGATAATCTCTAGGACTTAGATGTGATTCTTAATTTGCCAAAGGCTATGTAAATAGCGGTGCGATAGAAAATGGTAAGATCACAAGTCCATAAGTGTAAGATAACACATAGTGCAAGTACCACCTGATACGAGTCATCGTCGAGGGAGACGACGCTGTAGTCACCAAGATAACTTCAGAGCGGCAACCTAGATTGCTCATTCACATAGTACTTCTTGGAAGTACAACTTAAGCACGTGATGAGTATGGGAGTCGGGAGTTTGGAGGAAATGACTAGACCTTAGTACAAGTGGGAGATTGTTGGAGTTGTGTACTTAATGTCTAGATTTAAGTAACGGAAACTCACGATCCATTGCCACTAATCTATTTAACTAAATAAACAATTATTTGCATTTAATTATTTATAATTAAATATATGCAAATTATAGTCCTGGATTCTATACGTTGTAGTTAGTATGGTGTGTCGGGCCCACACAGAAGATCATACTATCGGTTACTCGTATTTAATCGAATAGTTGCTCACGACCTAGATGGACACGGACCAATCCATCGGTATAGTCGTTGTGTGAGAGAGAAAATAATCTGTCTTGATTATTTTATCATACTTGTACACTTGGTGTATTGAGCGGATCGCTTGAGACTTATCAATTAGGATTGCCTTTGATAATTGATTCAAGTCTCAGAGTATTTTATTCTTAATCCCCGATACTATTGCGGGTGTGTATATTTAATATAAGTGACTTTGATTTACCAAAGGAATTAACCGATTTAATTATTAGGTTAATTACCGGTTAAGTTGGGTCACTATATTTTATATATGGCATGCCGTGAATACTTGAAGGGAAAGTGTATCCCGTAAGGGTTGATAATATCCCCGAGATGAGTTTATAAGGAATTATTATGTAAACCCTGCAGGTGGATTCGTTCCGCATAATAATTAATGTTGAATGGTACTAGTCTCGGATATAAGAGATGAATAAATTAATTAGCAATAAATTAATTTTATTCATGAATATTTATATCTTAAATACACGGAATAAATAATACTACCGGAGAAATATTATTTGATATAATATGGTTTAATATTGGGAGTGCAATTAATTTATATAGTGGAAAATAAATTAATTAATAATAATAAGGATTAATAGATTTGGGCTTGGGCTCAATTTAATCACTATTATTGGAAGCCCAATATTCCACCTCCTTAAGATCCCCTACGTAGCCTATAAAAGCACTACATGGTCTTCTCTATTCTCATATCTCATAACTTGAAGATCACAATTCTAGAGAGAGAAAGTAGAGAGGGAGATCCATGGAGTTCGGAAGATCGTCGCCCACACGACGTCCGAGCTAGTGCAAGGAATACGTGGGAAGATCTCAAGGTCGTCAAATTGAGTTCTTCGTTTTTCCAAACAACGAGAACGAGGTAAATCGTAAAACCCTCTTTATGATTTTATCGTTTAATTATCGTGAAAATACCTTGAACCAAGATCCGAGGGACGAACCCCATAAGTGAGATTGAACCGGGCGGTGGTGGTCGAACCACCGGATCGCCGGCGGCTTCTCGCCTAAGGGGGTTGCCGGGCGTGAGCCTCGGCTGGAGCCGAGGGCTCGATCGAGCTGGGCTCGATCTCCCCGGACGGCATCGCCGCGAGCTGCGGGAGTTCCCGCAGCGGGCACGCGGGCGATGCGGATCGCATCCGGGGCGTGCCTAGCGGGCTGCTGGGAGCAGCCCGTGCGTTCGTACGGGGACCCCATCCCCGTGAGCAGCGAGTCGAGGACTCGCTACGGGGCTGCTACAGGCAGCCCCAGCGGTTGCTACGAGTAACCGCGAGCCCCACGCGGGGGCTCGGCTGGACGCACGCGGGGTTTCCCGCGTGTGGTGTTCGGTCGTGCCCCGGGCCACGTGGTGTGCTCGTGGTTTCTCCGGCGATCGGGATTTCGATTGGATTGTCGGTTCCGTAATTTTGACAACTCGGATATTCGATCTCCAAAGGATTTCGGTCGGAATTAATTAGATAATTAATTTTAATTAATTTATTAATTCCGGGATATCGATTTCCAACAGATCGTAGTCGGGAGTTTCGTGATAAGGAGAATAAAGCCTCTAACATCGATGAGAGGAGGTCCAGAGCTAAGATCCAGGACGAGTGTTGGGGCAATATAGGGCGTCTGTTAGGAGAATGGGTACAAGCGTCAAAGAAGTCTGGGAAAGTAGAGACCGATGAAAAAGGCGAGAAGCCAGAACCGAAGGCCGTGGTGGAGTCCGAAGAAGAGTCGGTTTTGGTGTATTCCGAGGAAGATTCGGCTTCGGTAGAGTCCGAGGAGGAGGCTTCGGTAGAGTCCGAGAAGGAGGTTTCGGTGGAGTCTGGGGAGGATGATATTCTAACCATTGAGGAGAAACAAGCAATGACAAAGGGGCAGCCGAAGTTGGTGATGACGTGCAAGAAGGATCCGTTTATCACTGACGATCTATCATATCTACGCCCTTCTATTCTTTTTATTTTGCAGGAATTTCATGATGTCTTCCCTGAAGATAGATTTCCTAGTTTCCCGCTACATCGAGGGTGTGAGCTGCAGAATAATGTCGTTCCGAGCTTGTTTGTGAGAGTGGTGTTCGAGCCTGGTATCGACGTGGATTTGAGGACAAATCCTCTTCAAGAGGAGGGGAATGATGCGACCCGAGTTCTGTTTCAAGCTAGAACGACGAAGACGAAGTCGGAACGGAGGTCGAGAGTGTGCCGAGAAGGTTCCGCGAAGTTGGGTCGAGCATTTGGCTTGGTGTCGGCCGACACCAAGGCTTGTCGGACAACAACGGGGCTAAAATCCATATTCTGCGGAACACGAGGATCAGCTCGAGGATCAACCCGAGTTTCGGGATAAATGTCGGCCGACAGATTTTCCTGTCGGGCGACAAGTGGATGTCGGACGACACCCTTACCCTGTAGGCCGACATCTTCACAGAACGGGCAGCAACGGCGGATTTTAGGTTTTAGGGTGTTTTACTTGTTTTCCTTTCTTTTTCTACATTGTTTTTGTTTGCCTATAAAAGGGCTTGCTAGTTCATTGTTTTAATTATGACTTTGATGATTGATAAGTCGTTTTCGTACGTGTTAAATCAATTAAATTTGTAATCGAACTAGTTGTCGAAACAACTCGCCCGAGTCGGTCTCGAGGAACACTACAATCGGCGTGTAGAAATGTTTATTTGTTTGCAACTGGGAAGAGGAATAGAATAGCATAATGCATTGAGTTTGTTTTGGTTTTGTTTTTAAACTAAAGTAAAAAACTAGAAATGAATGAGCTATCGAAATGGCGTTGAAAAATAAGAAACAATAAGAGAAAGGGATTAGGGATTGGGAATTCAATTCTTGATTTCAAAGTTCAATTTTTATTTGCGAAAGTCATAAAGGAACGCCCGTTACCGGTTGGCTCGATTATGGTTTAAACAATTCGAATAAATATGCAAAAGACCTTTTACAAACACCTTTCGCGCGTTTCAAAATATTCAATGTTTACTTTCAACAATTGAACTCCCTTACCCTAATCAAGTAATTAGCTACTCATGTTTTGAATCGAGAGAAAATTAAAGCTAGAACTTTTTGGATTCATAAAATCGTTTTTGAATAATCGACAAGAAAAATAGAAAACAAATACTAAGATTGAAACGAAAACAAGCAATAGAAAGAAAGAAAAACTTACTACGATCAATAACGAAATCCAAACATCTATCGGCGGTGAACTCCGACTTTTACCGAATTCGAATACAAAGCAAAGCGATCAAAAGTGGATGAAAAGCGAGTCTCGATGTGTTCTCTCTAATCCCAGAATAATGAAAGTAAAAAGCGTGCTTAGTCTTTTGGGACGAAGCCCTAATTATACATCAAGAGTTTCTGCGGTCAACAAAGTCAAACATCAGAAATCGGGGGCCAAGCGGCCGCTAGGGGGGTCAAGCGGCCGCTTGCCCCAACATCCAGGAACTCCACTCAGCACAGCGGCGCGGCCGCTTGGGGGGGGGGGGGGGGGGGTAGCGGCCGCCTGCTCTCCTTCCCGAACCAATCTGCTGGAGCAACGGCGCGGCCGCTTGGGGGGGGGGGGTAGCGGCCGCCTGCCTGGAAAGGCAGCTCCCGTGGCTCGTCGTGTTGTCTACTCGGCTCGTCGTCTCGTCTACTCGGCTCGTCTACTCCAAAATACTTCCAAAAGTCGATAATAGCACCAATTGTTCCTACACACTACACAAACACATAAAATGCACCAAGCCAAGAGAAATAATCAAGAAACGACACGAATACACACACGACGACACACGGAAAACATACGAAAAAGCACACAAAAACAAACACATCAATGATGAATAAATGTTATTTTGTGAGTTTTTACTAAATCTCTCTTGGGTTCGAATTCTACCCAAATAACCAAAAGAGTTCAACCGACGAATCAACGAGCCAGTCAAATCTCGTCTGTGTGTCTTCATCATCTCCGAATTATTGATTCAACGTATCGTTGGGGTTTAGGATCAAGGGTTTTGGGACCTTCCGCCGGTATCTTCTATCTTTTCAATTCTTCGTTCATCTTCTATCCTTCGTATCCCAACGAGGTACGTATCACAAAGACACGAAAATGAGCAACGGACGGCTTCTTGACATTCACTAGTTCATATGCAGTTGATGTCGTGCCTGATCGAATACTTATGCGATTCAGGATGTATCCAGCAGTAGAGACGGCTTTTGCCCAAAATGTTCGTGCAAGATTTTTCGAGATCAGCATTACACGAGCCATCTCTTGCAACGTTCTATTCTTTTGAATAGATATTCATCAGCTTTGAGTTTGTCCTTGAGGCTGAAACATTCCTTCACACTCATGGCAAGTTCAGATTCTGTTTTTAGCAGTGTAGATTTTAGCTCATCATTCTCAGCATCAGAGTTTTTGAATAAAGTTTGAAGTTGATTGACTTCAGCTGTCGCCCTTTTCAATGATGCTTTCAGCTTGACATTCTCAGCATTAGTTTGTTCAAGAAAAATTTTCAGTCCAACGGTCTCCTTGAAATATTCGTGTTTCTCATAAAACACGTCATCAAAGGATTGTTGAAGTTTCTTTAGGTCATTCTTCAGTATTTCTACCTCACCGCTCTTATCATCATTCAATTTTTGGGAGATTGAGAGTTTTTCTTTAAGTTCTTCAACTTCAGCAGAAGTTAGTTCAGCTTGAAATGATGAGTTTTCTTTTTCACACTCAACTTCATCATCAGAGTCGGATTCAGAGAAAATTTCATCATCACACATACTTGGTCTTTCGAGGCAAGACAAAAAATATTATCAAGAGTAGCTGTGTCTCTTAGCATGTCATTGATTTCATATTCTTCACAGAAAGTGATAACAAGAGCGTTGTCTTCATCTTGTGATTCTTCACATTCGGATTCTTCATTTTCAGATAACACATTTTTGTCATCTATAACAACATAGCTGACTGGTAGGTTCTTTTGTCGATGAAGATTTGGGCACTCATTTTTTATGTGTCCAATCCCTTTGCACTCAAAACATTTTACTTTCGAAATATCCTTGCTGCCAGAAGAGTAGGGAGACAATTTAGTGCCTTTGAACTTTCTTTCGACACCGGATGACTGAATTCTGGTATTAGGAGTGTTTTGAGAAGAATTCAAGTTTTTCTGGAATTTTCTAAAATTGCGTGCTTGATTTCTTCTCTTAAAATCTTGTTTGACAAGATATGTGACGACCTCAGTTAGAGCAGCAATCTTGTCCGGATTGTTGGAGTTTAGCAGTTTCTCAACATCCTGACTGTCGTCGTTATCAGACTCATCAATGTCAGTAGAAAAACTGTTATCATTAGTAGAGCTAGAATTCAGAGAGTGAGTAAAAAATTTTGACTAGGCACTTCTTGAGCTCTTTCCTTTTTCGGAGATTTTCAATGCAGTCATCGGTTCATACACTAGTGACATGTTACGATTCCGACGAACTTTCTGAGTGAGATCATAGTTCCTTAAATCTGCCATGAGATCAGCATAATCCCATCTCTCTTCTTCCGTCTTTGCTTCCAAAGACATGACCTTACTTTCAAATTTCGAGCTCAGACTATGCAGAGTTTTATCGTAAACCATGCCGCTAGGAAACGGTTCTCCGAGTTCTTGGACCTCGTTCACATATCTCATAATCTTGTCAAGATATTCATTTATGTCTTCGTCCTCTCTCATCTGAAGTTGGTGAAACTGAGTAGTGATAGTTCGAACTTTCGATCTCTTGACAGCCTTGCTGCCTTCACAAGTTCGTTGCAATGTTTCCCAAGCTTCTTTCGTAGAGGCACAATTCTTAACAAGCTGATACATATTGAGTTCAAGCCAGTCACATATGAATAGCAACGCTTTGCTGTTTGCTGTGGACAACTCATGTTCCTCCTTAGTCCACAATCTCTCTGGTTTCGGAATTCTAACCCCATCTTCATCAACAGTAACAGGTCATTCCCAACCTTCTAAAACGGCCATCCATGCACGAAAATCATGTCCTTTGATTCGTGCAGACACTTTAGCTTTCCAGTTCGAATAATTCGAGTGTGTGAGAATCAGCGGTTTCTGAACAAACAATGACGACTCCATTTCAGCGGTAAATATGAAGTTGAAAATCTCGGATCACGTCTTATACGTATGACGTCCCTCTCTGATACCAATTGAAATTACGTCTTCGACGTAGTATACCAATTTTTCGTGAAATTGGTTAAGTATGAAATACTTGACGTGTCGAACACAGCGCAATGCAACTCAGCGCAATTCAACTCAGCTCAATGCGCTCAGGCGCTCAGACGACTCAGCTCAGTTTCAAACGACTCAGCTCAGTTGCATACGACTCAGCACAGTTGCAGACGACTCAACACAGTTGCAGACGCCTCAACTCGGTTGCAGACAACAGTGCAATGCAACTCAGCGCTCAGGCGCTCACACAGTTCAGCTCAGTTGCAAACTTGAAGTAATGAGAACCAAGAGAATTTGACACAAGTGTTTATGTAATTGATTTCATTTCATTGAACATAAAACGAAAACTATTAGAAGTAGAGAATGGTAGGCAAACGAATACTAAAGGCAGTCCAAGTGACGCAGCACTCCCACACTCTAGAATCCCAACACTTAAACGCTTAGAGCTAAGTCACATAACCCTAATATGTTGCGTCAAGCGTGATGGAGTTATATTCTAAATGTCTAGTTTAGTGACAATATGGAACTCCTTATCTGTGTTTTACATTATCTAATAATCAAACTGTCGGCATTTTTGTCTATCTTATACTTGAATGCAATAGTCCTAGATATATACGTTGTAGACAGTATGGCGTGAGGAGACACGCGGAAGATCATACTGTCGGTTACTCGTATATTATCGAACAGAAGCTCACGACTTAGATGGACAGGGACAATCCATCGGTACGTCGTAGTGTGACTAGGTAATAGTTGGTCTTGACTATTATGTTACACTTGTACACTTGGTGTATTGAGCAGGACCACGGGAGGGCGTTCGATTTATACTAATCGACGTAATCGAACTAGACCTCAGAGATTACGGATATACGAATTCCTAATCCCTATATAATTATAGGTGCGTGTGTCCAATTCTCGGCTCTTTAATATGCCAATGAGTGAGACTAATTGATTAGTCAAGATACTCGGTAAATTGGGAATCGGAATTGTACACACGGCATGCTATAGATTATAGACAGGAAACCGTGTCCCGTTTATCGGGTTGATGACGTCCCCGAGATGAGCTCATAAAGTTTATCATGTAAACCCTGCAGGTGGATTTGTTCCACATGATAATAAGGATGAGTGGTACTAGTCTCGGATAATAAGAAACAAATTAATTTAATTATTAGTAATTAAATAAATTCGTGGACGTTCGATATCTTAAACACGGGGAAAGTCGTATATGTAATTTCGGCGGAATTATTATTGTTGAAATAATATTAAATTTATTTCGGGAATTCAATTATAATTTTATAGTGGAATTAATTATAATTAAAATTGAATTTAATTAAAGATTTTCTTTTAAGGACACCGGTTTAATTAAATTGCAATTTAGCCCGGGATTTATTTACCTAAGGGGTCCCTAGTGTAGTTCTATTTAAACCCCCCCCCCCCCCCCCCTTGCCCTCTCCTAAACCTATCATTCGCCGCATTTATTTTTGCAGCAGAAATTAATTGCGTTAACGCAAATATAATTTCTTCTGTAAAAATCAATAAAGCTTTGCGCAATTATTTTACACAGAAAAGTAAAAGGGATATTGCGGTGGTTTATCAGAGAAGCAGAAAAGGAGAGACCAACAGATCGTTGCCCACACAACGGTTGGTATCGGGGCAGAGACATACACTAGCAATCGCTAAGGTCTCAACAATCGACCGAGAAGGTATGAGATCGGTTCTTATTCCGCACCTTTTAATTCGATCTCATATTTCGTTGATCATACTTTGAACGTACGATCGGGATCCGGGCATCGTGGATCGCATTCCTCGACTACTGGGGGTTCTAGGACCTCCGGAACGGTAGTCGGATGAGGAAAAACGACCCGGAAACGAGCCCGGAACAGCAACGTCGCGTTGCTGTTCGCGGAGAAACGGCGACCGCCGTTTCCAAACGGCGCCCGCCGTTTTGGCCTTTTTCTGGCAGCCCGCTCGGTTCGCGCGGTTGTCCTTCGGGGCAATGGCTGGGCGTGAATCGGGGCACGGGCTGGAAAAGCGAACGAAGTAGCGACTTCGGAGGTCGACTGGGAGCGTTCGGATGTTCGAGAGATCGAACGAACGCCTCCCGGGTAGTCGAAATCCAACAATTGGTATCAGAGCCGGTTATGCGTTCTTGTATTGTTTGCGAGTTTGTTTTGTAGGTCACCCGATTATTATGGTCATGTTTATTGTACTGTATGTTGTGGTGTGTTAAACTCTCGGGATTGTCGAGATCTTTTGTTTTTTTTTTAACGTTGCTTGTTTGTAATAGTTTAAAACGACGGGTTGAGTCGTTTAGGTTTTCTATTTCGGTTTTTCGTTTTTCGTTTATCCGGGTGTATAGGATCGATCGATATGTATAGGATCGATGCCGGAAGTAGTTAGTATTACTTATGTAATGTTGCTGCTGCTTGGTGGATCGAGACGAGATCGAGGGCCGGACGAACGAGGGTCGAGAAGTCGAACCCGCGGCTGCTGAAGGGCAAACGGCGGTCGCCGTTTCGGTGTTTTCTTGGCAGCAGCTCGCGGGCGTTCGACGGACATCACGGATCGCTTGTCGAGGGCCCGGGATGATACTCCAGTGGGAGGGGTTCGTCTCTTGGTCCTTAGACGAGTCGGTGATGGACCGAGACCGAGACGAGCAACGAGACGAAGATCCGAGAAGACGTGCATCGAAGATTTTAAGGCCATAATAATCGGGCCACGTTAAATGCTTTTTGTGTGTTTACGTGTTTATTATGCTTTAATTTCATATGCATGTGCTTGTTATCCCTTTTTCGTAAAAACTAAGTGGGAGAGGGATTGGAAACAATCCCGCGGTCTCCATTCTCTGTTTTGATAGTGATGTGTGTCGCTTACGAGTTGGCTTTAGTGTCATCCTTGATGGTACCGGTATACCGATCCGATCGATATACCGTGTGTGCGGAAGCGTGTAAAGCAATAGATCTACTATGCCATGATCTTAGTGCACACAAATATGTATAGACACATATTTATATATATATATATATCCAATATATAGAGAGAGAGATTAACAAGAACACTTACAACCGGTGTAGCGTGCCTCGTTGATGTTGATGAAGGTGGTGTTGAGTCGATTGAACCACCTTCATGGATCAGCCTTGAGAATGACCTCGTCACTCTTCTTGTCTAGATCGCCCGGATGTTGAAGCCGCACAAATGGCCCGGCCTCTACGTGTTGCACACGAAACCGGATGTCGAATATATTGCTTGCTTGAGTCGGTTCTCCAAGAACACTCTCTATTCTCTCCTTTTGGTGTGAATTTCGTGGGTAAGCATGAAGTGATATGAAAATCAGATTTTCATGTCTATATTCATGTCCTTTACCACTCCATGTAACCCCCCCATTATGTGCATCATAATGCACAAGTAATGGTGGTTAATGGGGAGATGAAAAGACACCTCCACATAATCATGCCAAATCATGATATGTGGTCCCACTTGCTTGTGTGGCATGCCATGTCACACTATGTGGCATGCCATGTCACACTATGTGACATGCATCCATGCAAGCCATGCAATGCATCCCATGCACGTAAAATCCACATGTATTGATTCTAAATCAATATTATTATCAAGCAACGTATATCAACATCGAGTTCGTGTGTGACCCTGTAGGTTTGATTATCGATCAATATTATATTGTTCCCAACAATTAATATTATCGACTAATCATTTAACATCCATAGACGACCTTATGACTTTATCGATTACACACATAGGATCGAAGGACATATCCCAACAATCTCCCACTTGGCCTTCAGAGCCAGTGTGCTGCCAACTTCCTTTTGTCACTTTATGTCTAAGTTTGAACTTGAGGCAAGGCTCGAGTCATCCTCAATCGGTTCAAACCTTTCTTGGACTTTGAGACAGACTGTAAAACCAGATTTATCACTATGATACGAATCTGGACGTGGCCACGTATTTTCCACAGTCTCGACTCTCCAAGTGGCCGGTAAGACATGTTTCCCATTATAAAATGGAGGACAATCCCATCTTGTCAATCCAAGCTCTCCCACTTGCTTCCTGATATACCCAATAACAAGTTTTATAACCTCCTTTTACGAAAGGCGTTTACTTGTATCAAAGTACAGCATTTCACAATGGAATGACTCTGGACTACTCAGGTCAGAGGAAATTGCTCGACAGTCAATGAAATAGTATTATGACTCGAAATCTTAAATACTATTCCAGTCGGGTCTGTTCGATCATTAGCTCCCAGCTAATATCTATGTAATTGTACTTGATGTCCCACATCACTAGCCCATGAAGCGGCGCTATAGTACACATTACAATCTAGTTCTTTGTATTATCGGTTTGTCCGTACTCGATTATACGAACTAGGAACAAGCATATGATTCAAGTATATCAGTTCAACCATTGGGACTTCATTATGCGGTAAGTCGACCTCATAACCCAATCGATATTACTTAATCATTTGGACAATTCATATAAATTAAACCATATTTATATGAAGAAATATGTATTATACATATGAGTGAATGTCTACCAAATCTCCAAAAATATCTAATACAGTAATAGAAATCACAACCCATCTCTAAGATGTCTGATCTCTATTGCAGTCGTGAAAGCCTTAAGCTTAAACTGCTGGAGAGGTTTAGAAAGCGGGTTTGCAACCTTACCAAAAGTTGCAAATTTATTATCTCGATGTCTCCACAAAACTATCTCCCAGATAATGTGGAACTTCCTGAGCACCAGTTTTAGACTTGTGGTGCTTCCTAAGCACCAGTTTTAGACTTGGGGTGCTTCCTAGCTCATTGGCTTGCGCGATAACTCTACTATAAATAGAGAACTATCGGATGGGCTTAGCTAGTTACGCCACCTAGTTCATTCAAGAACTTTCAAATCCTAACTGCCAACATTACTGCATCTAATGCAATACTGTGCTCAGCTTTTGTAGTTTAATCAGCTATATTGCATTGCATGGAACTATTCCAGCAAATATCACCTCTAACCAGACAAAAGATATAACCAGATTAAAATCGGAAATTATCTTAGTTTGTTTTGAAGTTAGCATTCAAACAGCTTGTTAATATCAACTCTCTTTGCCTTCCAAAGACAACAAAATTCTTTTGTCCATCTAAGGTACATAAGAATATTCTTGGTCGCAGTCTAACGCGCCTCACCTGGATTTCCTTGAAACTGACTCGTCATGCTCAAAGCATATGATACGTCCGGTCGTGTACATATCATGGCATACATTATAGACCCTATTGCCAAAACATAAGGAATGTTTTCCATCCTCTTTTGCTCATCAAGTCCCGTAGGGCCTTGCATCTTGCTAAGAGATGTGCCATGACTCATTGGAATGAGACCCTTTTTGGCGTTTTTCATCCTGAACTTATCAAGTACCTTATCAAAATAGGTCACTTGACTAAGTCCAAACATCATTTTCGATCTGTTCCGACAGATCTTGATGCCCAATATGTACTGTGCTTCAACAAGATCCTTCATTGAAAAACAATTCCCAAGCCATTCTTTAATAGAATTAAGCATAGAAACATTGTTTCCAATAAGGAGTATGTCACCGACATACAACAAAATTAATACAACGTAACTCCCACTGATCTTCTTGTAAAACAAGACTCTTCCGAGTTCCTCTGAAATCCAAATCCCAGTATGGATTCATTGAACTGAAGATTGCTACTCCGATATGCATTCTTTATTCCATAAATAGAACTATAAGCTTGCATAATTTCTCAGCCTTATTAAGATCGATAAAACTCTTTGGCTGTGTTAAAACACAGCCTCTTCTAGAATCCAATTCAAGAAGTTAGTTTTAACATCCAATATTACCATAACTCATTATCAAGATGAGTAGTAATGGCTAAGATAATCTGAATGATTTAATCAAAGCAATTGGTGAAAGTTTTTCCATAATCCACCTCGTGAATAAAACTTTTACCATCAACCTTGCTTTGAAAACCCTAGGTTTTCCATCTGTCTGTTTAGATCTTAAAGATCTATTAGCATTCATTGGGTCTAACCCTGTGATGCAAATATATCAAGTTCCAAACTTGATTATCAGATATTGATATCATCTCAGATTTCATGGCACCATGCCAATTTTCAGTAGCTGGACTCGTCATAGCTTGGAATTAGGTCGAAGGTTCACCGCTTTCCAAAAGCATGAATTCATATCTCTCATTGGTCACAATATCTAAGTATTTGAATAATAGAGATAGATTTATGCCTTTCGGACCTACGAGGGCTGATATGGCTTCCAAAATCATAAGAATACTCTCAACCCAGTCTTGAGTATTCATCGTTGGTTGTTTCACTTGAACCTCATTCAAAACAACCGAGCTCCCACTGAATTTCTAGGAAAGATAACTCTTTTCAAGAAAATCACTATCTCGAGCAACAAAATATTGTTCTCAGATAGATCGTAGAAGTTGTACCCTCGAGTTTCTTATGGATACCATAAAGGAACTTTTATCCCATTTGAGTTCAAGCTCTATAGAGATAAATCTCGTCAAGGACGCTTTTAGAACCTCAAATTTTGATGAAAACAATTTAGGGACCCTCCCTTTCCATACCTAGTATGGTGTCTTATCAACAGCTTTTGACGGCTTCCTATTCAGTGTATAAGTTGAAGTCTAGAATTGTGTGTTCCCAAAAGAGACCAGTAGTTCATTTAGACCTCTCATCGAATGGTCGAACTATATCTAATATAGTTTGTTTTCTCTTTTCCGAAACATAACCTTCATGTGCTTGTGAACTAATAGTTTCCACATACATCAATATGGATCATCCCTAATTACTCACATGTTCTCCTTTCTCCAAGAAAGATGACATTGTTATCTTTTCAATCACACATCATTTACATGTATCAAATGACTCCAAGTCAAATGATTCTAAAATTCCTTCTAAAAGAAGCTTCGTTACATGTTTAGATTTTGATTTGATCTAATAAACAATGTTTCAGTTATGTCTCATCGATACTTATTCGATTTGGCCTTTGGTCTTAATGATATATATGATTTGTCAAGTTTAAAGTATACATAAACAATATAATAATCGTACCAAAACAAAGAATAATTCACAATTAAAATAGTTACCAAACTATTTAATAGTGAAAAACTAATCCATCAGTATCTAATACTGAACCAATATTTATTGTTTATTGAAGGTACGAAATTACATAGTTATAATACTAAAACAAGGCCCTAAGGCAAAACAACATCATATGATCATACGGCTAATGCAGCGACCTTCGCTCCATTTCTTGCCTGTAGATTGACATCTCTATTCACCGAACTTATACTTCTATGTAGTTCCTGCACATAAAATGTGAGAACCACATTTGGCATCCAATACCCAAGAAGTAGAATTTGTGAAGTTTAATGTCTATATCATTAATACTTGAAGATGAAGCAACCCCGTTCTTCACATCTTCTTTGAACTTTGGGCAAATTCAATTATTCCCAATAATTGAATCTCATTCAAATTTCCATTCAAAATTATCTCAATGTCAAAACGTGATAAATCGTAAGTGAAAAATTGAAGTTTTCTAACCAGCGATATTATCATGCAATTGAAGCCCTATCTCTCATAAAATATGAGGGAGCCAACCAGACAATCGATTCACGCCATCCAATGGCTCGAAAGTCTCTAATTTGTGTCATTGATGAACTTAAGTGTTTTGGATTAAATCACTCCCCGAGGTGTAAATAATCCTAACCTTATAATCCATCAAATGAAAGACAAATTAGGCATTTGTTTTGAAATTGAATAAAATATGAACTTTTATATGTTTGCAAGTAGTGTCCAACACTTTTGCAGTAGACGCATTGAGATTCCCTAGGAACCCTAGTAGCCTTCTTGCCCATGCTCTTTTGAATACCCTATCCCATATCATAAGAATTTCCCTCTTAGGGTCCTTCTCTATCGCCGGCTCAGGAGCCTTGAGCATCCCGTGGAGCTCACGAAGCGATTTCTTCAAACCATTCATATGGAAATTTTAGCCTAAAGGCATTATAACCATCATGAAATTGAAGTATGAAATCGGTTGCCAAATAATCATCATAGGAAAAATCTAGGCGGTCACTTGAAGCAAATAATCCAATCATTTGTTGCACATGTGATTCCATAGATTTCCATTTTTCCAGCCTAGCTGAAGCAATGACCCTGGTCATACCGAACCGCTCAATCTTAGCATATTCCCCGAACATGCTATTGAGTTGTTCAATGATATCTTAGGATGTGGTTATCTAACACATTTTCATTGTCTTCGTATTTGAGGACCATCCTCGAATTACGTTGTGAATCAAGAAAATTTATGTTGTTCAATTTTTCATAATCAAGAATTGAACCAAACTTGAATCGAGTTGAAATTAACATGATAAACTACAAAAGAAAGATAAATAAAGTATGTAAACATCCACAAAGCGGTAAACAAATAAGGTTGTCTAACAAGTTACTTATTTATTCCATTTTGTTCAATCGATATCTAATATCGTTGTTCCCTTGAACAAAGCGATCCCAAGACCCTCATCTTGCGAATCCTTAAGCCGACTGAGTCCGCACTTAAGAAAACCAAGATAGGTAGACATCCCATGTCAATGACATCTAATGTCATTCTCGGTCGATAAGAATCACATTCTTATCTCATGTCTCGATAGCCACGCCTGCAGTGGATCTATCGATGAGAAAACCAAACTCACGTGTAAGGGTCTAACCCTTACTCCCACTATCCCAAGATAACAAGTAGTACCCCGCTGAGGCGGACCTACCAACTTATGATCGAGGGCTTCATGAGTGTGACGTTTTGGACAAGACATTATACTCATTATTATTGAGAACTTGCATGCATAGGTTTGTTTATATGTAAGTTGAACATTTATAACATAAAACAACCTATAACTAGCAAAGCATATAAATACGAAATCGAAAGGCCCCTAGAACCTCACAACTCTCAAACGAAAAGAATTAAAGTAATAACAAAAGCCTTGAACATCTTCTGGACTGGTCCTCGCCCTCCGTTTTACAACCACGAACAGCGCCCGCCGTTTTACAACCAGCGGTCGCTGAACACCACCGGCGGTCGCCGTTTCCAAAACGGCGCCCGCCGAAAAGGCAAAAAACCCATCTGCCCCAAAAAGGCCTTTCGGCGGTCGCCGTTTCCAAAACGGCGCCCGCCGAATCAAAACGGCGCCCGCCGGAGCTCAAACGGCGACCGCCGTTTGGCTCCAGCAGCCCGGTTTGCTTCGTTTTGCTTCGTTTGGCTTGGTTTTGCTTCGTTTCTTCTCGTTTTCGCCGGAGAGCTGAGATCCTCCATCGAACCATGGCCATCGCTTACAAGTTTGAACAATACAAATTGAAATAGAAAACCGATCTATTACAAATGATTCCAAGGGACGCAGCCCTCCAAAACTATGGCCAATCGAAACGTAAAAAACGACAATTTCATTCACCCGACCACTAACGGTGGCCGGCCTTACATCTAATCACATAATCACAATTAAACAAATAAGTCAATTATGTTGATTAAAATTTTTTGTGTCCAACACAAAAGTGTGCACGAGCCCTAGGCTCTGATACCAATTGATGGTACCGGTATACCGATCCGATCGATATACCGTGTGTGCGGAAGCGTGTAAAGCAATAGATCTACTATGCCATGATCTTAGTGCACACAAATATGTATAGACACATATTTATATATATATATATATATATCCAATATATAGAGAGAGAGATTAACAAGAACACTTACAACCGGTGTAGCGTGCCTCGTTGATGTTGATGAAGGTGGTGTTGAGTCGATTGAACCACCTTCATGGATCAGCCTTGAGAATGACCTCGTCACTCTTCTTGTCTAGATCGTCCGGATGTTGAAGCCGCACAAATGGCCCGGCCTCTACGTGTTGCACACGAAACCGGATGTCGAATATATTGCTTGCTTGAGTCGGTTCTCCAAGAACACTCTCTATTCTCTCCTTTTGGTGTGAATTTCGTGGGTAAGCATGAAGTGATATGAAAATCAGATTTTCATGTCTATATTCATGTCCTTTACCACTCCATGTAACCCCCCCATTATGTGCATCATAATGCACAAGTAATGGTGGTTAATGGGGAGATGAAAAGACACCTCCACATAATCATGCCAAATCATGATATGTGGTCCCACTTGCTTGTGTGGCATGCCATGTCACACTATGTGGCATGCCATGTCACACTATGTGACATGCATCCATGCAAGCCATGCAATGCATCCCATGCACGTAAAATCCACATGTATTGATTCTAAATCAATATTATTATCAAGCAACGTATATCAACATCGAGTTCGTGTGTGACCCTGTAGGTTTGATTATCGATCAATATTATATTGTTCCCAACAATTAATATTATCGACTAATCATTTAACATCCATAGACGACCTTATGACTTTATCGATTACACACATAGGATCGAAGGACATATCCCAACAATCCTCCCTATCGGATAAAGTTGACACACGGATATCACTGGATCAAAATTCGGATTCAATTCCATTTATAGAATTGAACACTTAAGTTTTTCAAAGCAATGCCTAATCTGTTTTTCAAAGACTAATTTCAACTCGACTCATTCTCACCCCGGGGAGTGGAATGGAGCCAAAGCGCTTGGTTATGTCGATGACACAGATTAGAGACATTCGAGTCATTTGATGACTAGATCGATTGTCTGGTTGGCTCCCTCACTTTGTGAGAGATAGGGCTCAATTGCATGATTGATCGCTGGTTAGAAACTTCGAGTTTCACTTACGAGATATCAAGCTTTGATTAACGAAATTGTGAAATTTATTAAATGGAATTCAATTAACAAAGTTGTTTGTTTAGTAAACGTCCACACTATCGTGGCTTACTAGACGGAAACGGAACTTTGGGTTAATTGAGGCTCGACAGTTATAGGAAATCGTAAAGGGACCGCATGTCAACGTAAACGTCCACACTAACGTGGCTTGCGGTGGGCGTGTAGTTTCCGAGCGGTTAACTTAGTACTGAGAAATTGTATACACTTAGGTACGCTTTACAGTATCCTCCCCATCAGAGTCACTGCTGTAATGATGTACGACCGAAGTAAAAGTCCAGTTATAAAATCGTTTGGACTAGTATACGTCCACATGAACGTGGCATGCTAGTCTGATGGGATTTTAGGATTGATTGGTAAATTTAATGATATTAATTAAGGGAGTTAATATCGAATTAAATTTGACAGTTTGATTTGTCTCTTTTATAGATATGGCACTCAACCCGCTGTCCATGATACTAAAAGAGAACAAACTCACTGGTCCGAACTATATTGACTGGAAACGAAACTTGGACATTGTCCTGACTGCTGAGGAGTACAAATATGTACTCCATGAGGATTGTCCTGATGAACCTATTGACACCTCCACTCCTGAGGAAAAGGAAGCTCATCGGAAGTGGGTCAAGGCTAATCAGATGGCGCGGTGCTACATTTTGGCTTCTATGTCAAATGTGCTGCAACATCAGCATGAAGCCATGACCACTGCCTATGATATGATGCTTAACCTCAAGGAGATGTTTGGTAGTCAGGATAGGGCAGCCAGGCAAGATGCCATGAGGCAACTCATGACGGCCACTATGTCCGAAGGAACGCCCGTGAGGGACCACGTTCTTAGGATGATAGGCTATCTGAATGAGATAGAGATTATGGGAGGATCTATCGATGGGGAAACCCAAATCGATATAGTGCTCCAGTCTCTGCCTAAGAGTTTTGAGCAGTTCCGCCTGAACTATAACATGAACAAGAGGTTATATACGTTGGCGGAACTCCTGGCTGAACTCCAGGCGGCAGAGGGAATCTTTAAGAAGTCTCAGGCACTTGTGGCTGTGAAACTTCCTGGCCCTCCGGGGACCAAGAGGAAGAAGAAGCAAGGACGGAAACCCAGTGGACCCAGCAATGGTGGACCACGGAATGGAGTGAACAATCCCAAGGGCAAGTGTTTCCGTTGCAAGCAGTCTGGACATTGGAAGTCTAATTGTCCTCTCAGACAAGGAGGTATGAACTTTTCCTTAGTCACTGAAACATGTTTAGCGGTGTTATCCACCGGTACCTGGTGTGTGGATACGGGAGCCACTGATCATGTCTGCAATTCTTTGCAGGGGTTCCAGGAAACCCGGCGGCTTAGAGAGGGAGAGATCACCATCTACATGGGCAACGCTACGAAATTGGCGGCGGTTGCAGTGGGAGATGTTCTTTTATCTTTTAATAATAAAGTTTTAGTATTGAATAATTGTCTTTATGTACCGAACTTTAGAAAGAACCTTGTTTCGGTTTCTAAGTTGGTTTTGAATGGATATTCAGTTTCTTTTGATAGTTCTGTTATTGTCAAAAAGAATGGTGATTATATCTGCTCTGGTACATTGATAGGCAACTTATATATACTGAATCCTGATTATTCCACGATGCAACGAGTAGAGTCTTTTAACACATCTAGTACCAATAAGAGAAAGGAGCCTTCTAGAATGAATCAAAAGTACTTATGGCATCTTAGGCTAGGTCATATTAACTTGGGTAGGATTCAAAGGTTGATAACTGATGGAATACTCAGTGGTGTGAAAGATGAGGACTTTCCGACCTGTGAATCATGCCTGGAAGGAAAAATGACCAAGCGACCCTTTAGTGATAAGGGGTATAGATCCAAGGAAGTACTGGAATTGATTCACTCTGATTTGTGCGGGCCTTTATCTGTCCAAGCGAGAGGAGGTTATGAATTTTTCGTAACCTTCACTGATGATTACTCAAGGTATGGTTTTATATACCTGATGCGCCGCAAGAGCGAGTGCTTTGACAAGTTCAAGGAGTACAAAGCTCTTGTGGAGAACCTTCATGGTAAAACCATAAAGACTCTACGATCTGATCGTGGAGGAGAGTACCTCTCGGGAGAGTTTAAGGCGTACTTATTAGAGAATGGGATTGACTCCCAGATGACTGCACCATACACGCCCCAGCAGAATGGTGTAGCAGAAAGAAGGAATAGGACTCTTATGGAAATGGTAAGATCTATGATGAGTTATTCAGAACTACCAGTTTCGTTCTGGGGATATGCCTTGGAAACAGCGGCGTATATCCTGAACTTAGTTCCTTCTAAATCAGTCCCTAAGACGCCCTCGGAATTGTGGACCGGGCGAAAGCCAAATTTGAAACACATTCGGGTCTGGGGTTGTCCAGCACATGTGCTGAAGCATGGGGCTGATAAGTTGGAATCTCGTTCAGATATTCGGTTGTTTATAGGATATCCTAGAGGAACGAAAGGTGGTCTATTTTATAGTCCTAAGGACCAGAAGATCGTTGTTAGCACCAACGCTCGGTTCTTGGAAGAGGATTATATAATGGACCACAAGCCCAAGAGTGAGATAATACTAAACGAACTGAGAGGGGACGATCAAGGCTTAGATCCAACCGAACCGGGTGATACGCCACCACAGTCTGCACCTGTAGTTACTGAGGTTACACCGGAGCCTCGTCGTAGTGGGAGGGTTGTTCGACAACCCGATAGGTTCATGTTTATAGGTGAGTCTTCGGACTTGTTACCTGGAGAACATGAAGCCGATCCCTGGACCTATGGCGAGGCGCTTAAAGATCAAGATGCTCAGTCTTGGCAAAAAGCGATGAAATCTGAGATTGAATCAATGGATTCAAATCAGGTCTGGAATCTTGTAGCACCGCCCAAAGGTGTAAAAGCCATTGGTTGCAAGTGGGTGTACAAGAGGAAAAGAGGGTCTGACGGGAAGGTTGAAACCTTCAAGGCTAGGCTTGTTGCGAAAGGGTATACTCAGAAAGAAGGGATCGATTATGAGGAAACCTTTTCGCCGGTAGCTATGCTAAAGTCGATCCGGATTCTTTTGTCTATAGCATCTTATATGGATTATGAGGTGTGGCAAATGGACGTCAAGGCAGCATTCTTGAATGGGAATCTTGACGAGACCATTTACATGAGACAGCCAGAAGGTTTCATTAAGAAAGGCCAAGAGCATCTAGTGTGTAAGCTGAACCGATCCATTTATGGATTGAAGCAAGCTTCTAGATCTTGGAACATGCGGTTTGATGAGGTTATCCAGTCTTATGGATTCATTCAAAGCATGGACGAGTCGTGTGTATACCGGAGATGTGACGGAAACAGTGTGGCGTTTCTCGTGCTTTATGTAGACGACATCCTTCTAATTGGCAACAATGTGAAGATGTTGTCAGACATAAAGGGATGGTTGTCCAAGCAATTCGATATGAAAGACTTAGGACAAGTTGGGCATGTTCTTGGGATCAAGGTTATAAGGGATCGCCGGAAAAGAACATTAAGCTTGTCCCAGGCTTCATATATTGATACGATTCTGGCTCGTTTCAACATGCAGAATTCCAAGAGAGGTGCTCAACCTTTCTGCCATGGAATTTATCTATCTAAAGACATGTGTCCCAAAACACAAAAGGAGATAGATTACATGAAGAAGGTTCCTTATGCTTCGGCAGTAGGAAGTCTAATGTATGCCATGTTGTGCACGAGACCTGATATCTGCTATGCCGTGGGCATGGTAGCTAGATATCAGAGTAACCCTGGACAGGGTCACTGGACTGCTGTAAAGAACATACTTAAGTACCTGCGAAGGACTAGGAATTATGTTCTGAGTTACAAAGCGTCCGAGTTGATTCCTATTGGTTACACAGACTCGGATTTCCAATCTGATAAGGATCAGCGAAAGTCTACATCAGGCTATGTGTTCACATTGGGAGGTGGAGCAGTCTCATGGAAGAGTGTTAAGCAGAAATGCATTTCGGACTCTACCATGTCTTCGTCCTCTCTCATCTGAAGTTGGTGAAACTGAGTAGTGATAGTTCGAACTTTCGATCTCTTGACAGCCTTGCTGCCTTCACAAGTTCGTTGCAATGTTTCCCAAGCTTCTTTCGTAGAGGCACAATTCTTAACAAGCTGATACATATTGAGTTCAAGCCAGTCACATATGAATAGCAACGCTTTGCTGTTTGCTGTGGACAACTCATGTTCCTCCTTAGTCCACAATCTCTCTGGTTTCGGAATTCTAACCCCATCTTCATCAACAGTAACAGGTCATTCCCAACCTTCTAAAACGGCCATCCATGCACGAAAATCATGTCCTTTGATTCGTGCAGACACTTTAGCTTTCCAGTTCGAATAATTCGAGTGTGTGAGAATCAGCGGTTTCTGAACAAACAATGACGACTCCATTTCAGCGGTAAATATGAAGTTGAAAATCTCGGATCACGTCTTATACGTATGACGTCCCTCTCTGATACCAATTGAAATTACGTCTTCGACGTAGTATACCAATTTTTCGTGAAATTGGTTAAGTATGAAATACTTGACGTGTCGAACACAGCGCAATGCAACTCAGCGCAATTCAACTCAGCTCAATGCGCTCAGGCGCTCAGACGACTCAGCTCAGTTTCAAACGACTCAGCTCAGTTGCATACGACTCAGCACAGTTGCAGACGACTCAACACAGTTGCAGACGCCTCAACTCGGTTGCAGACAACAGTGCAATGCAACTCAGCGCTCAGGCGCTCACACAGTTCAGCTCAGTTGCAAACTTGAAGTAATGAGAACCAAGAGAATTTGACACAAGTGTTTATGTAATTGATTTCATTTCATTGAACATAAAACGAAAACTATTAGAAGTAGAGAATGGTAGGCAAACGAATACTAAAGGCAGTCCAAGTGACGCAGCACTCCCACACTCTAGAATCCCAACACTTAAACGCTTAGAGCTAAGTCACATAACCCTAATATGTTGCGTCAAGCGTGATGGAGTTATATTCTAAATGTCTAGTTTAGTGACAATATGGAACTCCTTATCTGTGTTTTACATTATCTAATAATCAAACTGTCGGCATTTTTGTCTATCTTATACTTGAATGCAATAGTCCTAGATATATACGTTGTAGACAGTATGGCGTGAGGAGACACGCGGAAGATCATACTGTCGGTTACTCGTATATTATCGAACAGAAGCTCACGACTTAGATGGACAGGGACAATCCATCGGTACGTCGTAGTGTGACTAGGTAATAGTTGGTCTTGACTATTATGTTACACTTGTACACTTGGTGTATTGAGCAGGACCACGGGAGGGCGTTCGATTTATACTAATCGACGTAATCGAACTAGACCTCAGAGATTACGGATATACGAATTCCTAATCCCTATATAATTATAGGTGCGTGTGTCCAATTCTCGGCTCTTTAATATGCCAATGAGTGAGACTAATTGATTAGTCAAGATACTCGGTAAATTGGGAATCGGAATTGTACACACGGCATGCTATAGATTATAGACAGGAAACCGTGTCCCGTTTATCGGGTTGATGACGTCCCCGAGATGAGCTCATAAAGTTTATCATGTAAACCCTGCAGGTGGATTTGTTCCACATGATAATAAGGATGAGTGGTACTAGTCTCGGATAATAAGAAACGAATTAATTTAATTATTAGTAATTAAATAAATTCGTGGACGTTCGATATCTTAAACACGGGGAAAGTCGTATATGTAATTTCGGCGGAATTATTATTGTTGAAATAATATTAAATTTATTTCGGGAATTCAATTATAATTTTATAGTGGAATTAATTATAATTAAAATTGAATTTAATTAAAGGTTTTCTTTTAAGGACACCGGTTTAATTAAATTGCAATTTAGCCCGGGATTTATTTACCTAAGGGGTCCCTAGTGTAGCTCTATTTAAACCCCCCCCCCCTTGCCCTCTCCTAAACCTATCATTCGCCGCATTTATTTTTGCAGCAGAAATTAATTGCGTTAACGCAAATATAATTTCTTCTGTAAAAATCAATAAAGCTTTGCGCAATTATTTTACACAGAAAAGTAAAAGGGATATTGCGGTGGTTTATCAGAGAAGCAGAAAAGGAGAGACCAACAGATCGTTGCCCACACAACGGTTGGTATCGGGGCAGAGACATACACTAGCAATCGCTAAGGTCTCAACAATCGACCGAGAAGGTATGAGATCGGTTCTTATTCCGCACCTTTTAATTCGATCTCATATTTCGTTGATCATACTTTGAACGTACGATCGGGATCCGGGCATCGTGGATCGCATTCCTCGACTACTGGGGGTTCTAGGACCTCCGGAACGGTAGTCGGATGAGGAAAAACGACCCGGAAACGAGCCCGGAACAGCAACGTCGCGTTGCTGTTCGCGGAGAAACGGCGACCGCCGTTTCCAAACGGCGCCCGCCGTTTTGGCCTTTTTCTGGCAGCCGCTCGGTTCGCGCGGTTGTCCTTCGGGGCAATGGCTGGGCGTGAATCGGGGCACGGGCTGGAAAAGCGAACGAAGTAGCGACTTCGGAGGTCGACTGGGAGCGTTCGGATGTTCGAGAGATCGAACGAACGCCTCCCGGGTAGTCGAAATCCAACAAAGCGAACAACACTACAACGAGAAACTCAAACACGGTGCGCACAACACAACACCTGAAATCTCCAACTAAAAACTAACTAAGCAAAAACCTAATTCGGAAAGTGTATTGGGAGAAGTGATTTTCCAAATCGGGGTCACGGGTATTTATAGGCGTCTTGCACGTGTAAACACCGGAGCTCGCACGTGTAAACGCCGGGCTGACGTCACACGGAAATTCTTGACGTCACGCTTCCAGAATCTTTGAATCTTCGAATCTTGAATTTTGAATCTTGATTCTTCGACTCTTGATTCTTGAGTTCTTTGAGCGCATGAATTCTTGGGCGCTTCAACTGTTACTTAGCTCCAATGCACCTCAACGTCTCAACTTCACTTGATCTTTAAATTCTTCTAAGTGTTGAAGTTAAACGCATCGTCATCTTCATTGCATGGATAAAATGTTGATGCATCGCTTTTAGAATCTTGCACGCCTGAATTCCGGATGGACACCTCAACGCATGTGGCGCTCATGCGCTCAGCGCATTTCATGCGCGCATCTTCATTGCTGGAGCGCAAATGCGGTCAGTCAGCCTTAGTCGTTCCATGCGCTCGGGCGCTCCATGCTGCGACGCACATGCGCTCGGGCGCTCATGAGTTCATGCGCTCCAATCCTCATGCGCTTGGGCGTTCATGCGCTCGGCGCTCGATGTGTCGACGCTCATGCGCTCGGACGCTCAAGCGTTCATGCGCTTGGCGCTTCATTCGTTCAGGCGCTCTGTGCGTTCGGGCGTGCGCTCAAACCTGTTTACCTGCAACACAACAGGCAACAAACACAAATACGAGTCGACGCCAAAACATACATTTACAGAAGGGCTTCCAGCAGAAGGAAGAGATCGACTACACGGAGATCTTTGCTCCGGTAGTCAAAATGGTAACCATCCGGGTGGTGCTTAGCTTGGTGGCAAAGGAAAATTTACTTCTTCAACAAACGGATGTAAAGACAGCATTTCTTCATGGTGATCTAGATGAAGAAATCTACATGAAGCAACCGGAGGGTTTTGAAGTCCGAGGAAAGGAGAAGCTGGTGTGTAAGCTTCAGCAGAGATTGTATAGGTTGAAGCAAGCTCCAAGGCAGTGGTACAAGAAGTTCGACATGTTCATGAAGCGGGTCGAATTCATGCAGTGCGAGGCGAACCACTGCTGATATTTCAAGAATCTCGGAGGTACCTACATAATCTTACTCCTTTATGTAGATGACATGCTGATAGTCGGGGCGAGCTTGGTGGAGATCGACAAGCTCAAGAAGAGTCTATCGAGGGAGTTCTCTATGAAGGATTTGGGTGCTGCCAAACAAATCCTGGGGATGAGAATCACAAGGAGTAAGTATGGTCTTGAGTTGTCTCAAGAAAATATCTGAAGAAGGTATTGGCGAGGTTTAGCATGGAGGATGCGAAACCTGTTAGCACTCCTTTGGCTAGCCACTTCCGTTTGTCAAAGGAGGACTCGCCGGTGAGCGAGGAGGAGATGGAGCATATGGATAAGGTCCCTTACGCCTCTGCTATTGGGAGCGTTATGTATGCCATGGTGTGAACGAGGCCTGACATTTCCCATGCAGTGGGAGTGGTCAGCCGGTTTATGAGTAATCCGGGGAAGCAACATTGGGAAGCCGTGAAGTGGATCTTTCGATACTTGAGAGGGACTTCCAATTTTGCTTTGAGGCCGAAAATTAGATGTGGGGTTACTCGGGTCTGTGGAAACTGATAACGGAGGTTATGTGAATAGTAGAAAGAGCACTACTGGGTATGTGTACACTTTCGAGGATACCGCGATATGCTGGGTGTCGAGGTTGCAGTAGATCGTGGCATTATCGAGTTGTGAGGCGGAGTACATCGCTGTGACGGAAGCCGCGAAAGAGATGATGTGGCTACATGCTTTTCTGCAGGAGTTGAGACAAGACCACTCGGGGAGTGTCTTGTATTGCGACAGCCAGAGCGCCATTCACTTGGCAAAGAATCCAGTATATCGTGCTCGAACGAAGCATATCCAGTTGAGATATCACTTCATTCGATCGGCCTTAGAGGAAGGCGTTTTGGTGTTGGAGAAGATTCTTGGGAGTAAGAATCCGGCCGACATGTTTACGAAGGTGGTACCGTGTGATAAGTTGAGGTTGTGTTCAACCTCGGTTGGTCTTCTGGGATGAAGACCGGGGACGCCGCTGCAATGGGAAAGGATGATAGGGACTGTGAATTAACTTCAAGTGGGAGATTGTTGGGTGTGAAGCTTCATTCACGCCGGAGAAGACGATCGTCACCGGAGACGTTCGAAGGTGACCGGAGGAAACGAGCGGAGTCGAGGAGGCGCCGAGAATGTCCAGCCGGAGCTCTGTCCTGGTGTCGGCCGACACCAGGCCCCGTCGGCCGACAGTCATTCGTGTTGAGGTGGAACACGAGATTCGTGTTGAGTGTCGGCCGACAGTCATTCTTGTGCATATGTACATTAGGGTTAACATCTCCAGAAAGTCTAGAAACAATTATAGCATTACAAAGCCTTGTAATCGAGCTTTATAATTATTCTAGTGGAATTATTGCAGCGGCAAGAAGTGGACGTAGCTCTCTTTAACGGGTGAACCACTATAATTTATGTGTCCTTTATTTTTGCGTATTTTTCGTTTGTGCGTTTCGTGTTGCTTTTCAGGCGAGGATTCAGACGCGAAATTCCTAACATATATCACCATAGGATACACTCATTAATATTTCAATAAAAATTTGTCTCACCAGAGAATCGAAGTTACGTTATCTAGAAATTGCACTCAAATCACCAAATGTCTTACTATTCTGCTAAGCCTCTAGAAGCATGATTTTTGTTTTTGCTTAAAAATGTTATTTTACTAACATCAAAATGGACAATAATATATCGCGTCTTATTAGAGAGAAGTATCAACGACAAATTGACGAAGAAAACGAAAAAAAGATGCATAATTTATTTAATATGATGGATTGTTTGCGAACCGTGTCAAGAAAATTCCAATAAGCATAGATGTTCGTCAAATCCAAAATTAAACAAAACATCAATTACAACACTAATCTGTTTAGGTATATTAAGGTTTTAGTGTATTTTGGTTTATGAATTTAAAGATACCAACCCGAGATATGCAATATTATTATTTAGGGCAAATATTAATGACATTATTTATATTATAAGATAATCATCTTTTGGTAATTATACGTTAGTGAAAGATTTCAATATCAAATTGTCTGTTTTATCCTTCTCATAATCAAATAATTAAATCCACACAAACAGAAAATCAATAACAGATTTTCTTTTCGTCGCCGGCTAAATCTGAAGATCTAGAGCCTTCAATGTCAAAGGCGCCGGCTAAAAAATCAGTGGCAAAGGCTCGATGGATTCCCAAACCTAAGATGCATAATACAAGTCAAAGACCGGTGGGCAGCCTGTTTGATTAGGGGTTTAGACGGAGTCAGCTTCCAAAGCTTGTTAAGATGTCACAACATGTTTAGAGATTTTTGCTTAATTATATTGCTAGATTGGTGTCTAGTTGGAAAGTATATTCGGGTATGCCCGGTTTCATCGAGCCTCGACTAACCCCGCGGCCAGAGCACCGTCTCTTCCGAACAATCAATCCCCGATCGCGAGAAGAGGCCATCATTAATTTGTCGTCGTCGTCGCTAGCATCAATCGAACGCCACTCCTCCACCTTCCAAATCCACTCGATTACGTCGCTTGTAGATTACCTGCTTGTAGTGTGATATAAATTTGAATATGCCACAGTCTCATTTGATTTCATTTATAGTCCAATCTATCAAAGATTCTAACATTAGTTGCTTGTATATATTCATGTGTGCATTTGATTTCATTTACAGTCCAATCTATTATAGATTCTAAGATTAGTTGATTGTTTGGATCTGTTTTTTATGTGTGCATTTGATTTCATTATAGTCCAATCTAGCATAGATTCTAACTTTAATTTAGCTACTTGTATCTGTTCATGTGTGCTGATAGATTCTAACATTATATGATTGATTTCATTATAGTCCAATCTATCACAGAGTCTAACATTAGCTGTTTGTATTTGTTCATGTGTGTTGGTTACTACGTACGTACTAAAATATTTTTTTAATTTCTCCCTTGATTTTTTCTGATTGATTTAGGTCACATAATTTTCCGAACATGCCTACTACCTAAATTCTGCACTTACTAGTTACTACCCTTAGGCCTAAGCATCATAATTAAACAAGTATGCATCAAACACCTTACACACTTATATTGGACAAACACACATTAATATTGTTCATGTAGGATACTTTGTATAAAACATAGTAGTATGTTTGTAACTATGACAGATATTCAAAAATTCAAAATAGTTATTTATTCTAAAGCACACAATTGGCCAATTAAATTCCAAATTTAAGAATACACAGATTTCCCAAACAGATTGCACATAAACATATTGTCAGGAAGGTATCGGGCTTGTGAAGTAGGGAGGACACCCTCTAGTATTTGCTCTGTGTACTCAACACGATCCGGCGACATTATCGCAAGCAAGTTTTTCATCTCTTTATCCAATTTCTCGACGTTTGCTTCCACAACGTCCACTCGAGTATCGCATCTCGTTATGTCAGATTCGTTGAGTCAAACCAAATTGTTAGAATCAAAAAGATGAACGTCAAAATATAATTTATTAAAAGAATTAAAATAATCTACGGAACCACTCTTTAGTCCAAATTCCGAATTCTCTAAAAATTCCAAATGATAAAAAACCCTAATTAAAGTACACAAACTCATAATACTCAAAAGTTCAAGATAATAACATTATTATAAATAAGAAATAAACTTCCCGGAATTGGTAAGAACCTCACATTTCGAGAAATCATCACATGAAGTAGGAACATGTTTGTATCTCTAATCCTGAAGAAAAAACAATGAATGGTTCTTGAATGGAATATCATATACAAATAATATGAGCAAAGCCTGTTGGTTTGTGGGGATGTCTGACTTTGTGTGCGCTGTAGTTTGTAAGGTTTAGTTTGTTAGCTATATGTTGGGACTGTGATTAATTTTTTCTTTATTGTTTGTTCTACTTTAATTTTCTTTGCAAAATGAAGACGAATAATAAGAAATACTAGAGTTTTTAATTTTCTTGTGTTTTTCATATATTTAGCTACTAACATATTTTTCATTCCACACATGAATGTTGATTTCTATAAAGCCATGTTTTGCAACATTGACAGCTGACCATAATGTAAAACACAGGCAAAATTATTACTACAATAACATCACAGTTAAAAAAAAAAGTGAAGAAAATTATTACCTGAACATCTCCAGATAAGTTGAAAAAGGAAGGGGCACTGAGCAATTACAAAAACATCAGTTAAAAAAAAAATGAAGAAAAACACCAGACCTACAGAGACACGAGTCTAACATCAGTTGATGTAGTAAAAGAGCACACAACACGAGTCTAGGAATTAAGAAGTTGGTCTATGTCCAAGGGCATGACACTAGCAGGAAAATCTGTTCTCGGTCCGGCAAGGGAATAATAAGCCAGAATATGCGCTGGATGCTCGACAACTATCTCCCCGCCTTCCTGATCCTGAACATTAACTTGTCTTGCAGGTATCAACTCGATATTCCAGTGGGGTCGGACCATGGTTAAGAGATCTCGACCATTCCCAGATGCCCTGTATCCTTGCACCCACAAGTACCTTAGAGAAGGCAACTGCAGAGAAGCCAACGCGAGTGCACGTTCGCTGAAACAACACCCTCTCACTTCTAGCTTTTGGAGGCTAGGGCAGCCTTTCGAGAACTCGAGAAGACCTTCATCAGACTCGCCCAGATACCCTAGAAGCATCCATCTCACATTTGGGCTGTACTGCCCAACGTAAGCCAGACCCAAATCTGTTAGCGCCCCAGGACGAAGATACAAGGCAAACCTCCTGAGTTTTTGGCAACCCATTAAAAGAGATCGAACTCCGTTGTCGAGAGGCAAATCTGAAATTGTTTCCTCTCGGTCGAGTAACACCAACCGGAAGTCGCGTAGGTTTTTGGAGTGCGTGCCCATACATTCCAAGGATGCATTTGTAATATCAGACACGTATATGGCTATGTATTCTATCTCAAGGCATCCTTGAGCTAAAGCAACTAGTCCTCTCTGTGAGACCACACCTTCTTCATCTTCCATATCTTGTTCATCAGCTCCACGCTCGACCCTAAGTCTTTTCATTTTCTTACAAAACTCAGCCAGAACTTCCAATCCTCTATCTCCAATAACATTACGTGTCTGTTTCAAATAATGGAATAAACATATTTGTGGTTACCAACTCGATATAGCAATTTATATGCATTAAAGAAGACTGAACATCAACTTATAATAACGAATTCTACTGAAAACCAAAAAGGTAAAGCTTAAGAATCAATCCATTCTTGATTTGTAACATCACACCAGCACCAAAAGGTCACTCTTCTTACGAATATAATCAAAAGCTTCACAATTAGAATCAAAGTAGGGAATAGCCGGTACGTGAAAGCCAGATGACCGCTGTTTAGGTAGGGTAAATACTAAATCAGAAAATATGATTAGAACAAGAAAAATCTATAACAAGCTATTCATTAATATATTTTGAGGATATGAGTGAAAGCCAGATGACCGCTGTTTAGGTAGGGTAAACACTAAATCAGAAAATATGATTAGAACAAGAAAAATCTATAAAAAGCTATTCATTAATATATTTTGAGGATATGAGTGCTGAATAGTCTTGCCAGGGAAGGCAACGGAAAAATGGAAAGCAAATGCCACACCAAACTAAGAGAAAATAAGTTATACCAGTATAATAACAAAAACAAGATTTAAGATAGTAATCAAATAAAAGGAACGCCTAAAGAGATGAAGATCCCTAAACCAAACACCCCTAATACTTCTCGGTTTAAGCGAATGTATTACTTGCATGACTATTTAAAAAGAAAAAGAAAAAAATATATAACTACAAACATGTACATCCACTGATGAATTGGAGCATTTTTTTTTTTTTGTCTTCACATGTAACAATTAACATTGATTAGCTTTCATGAGGATTCATCATATTGCATGGTAAATTCAACATTGGGAAGGATGGGAACTTCCCAAAAAAGGTAACCCCAAATTCAAATATATATACATCTAAATTTAACAAACCCAACAATGTAAGTACAATAATCATCAGAGCATGAGGTATACATTTACTTATTAGCCCAAAGAGGAAACTTGAGATAATTTGTTGTAAAACGAATAAGACAATTCTCAGATTAATTTCAAGAATGTCACAACATTTCCAAGCACGAAACAAGTGAAGTTATCACATTTGTTATTATCACCAACCATCAAAATCTAAATGACAACACAAAAAGTGTCGAAGTTACCTCAAGTATTTCCAAATTAGGACATCGTTGCAGCAAGAGACAATGGCCTTCAGTGTCCAGCAGAGCATATAGGAGATCCAATTTCTTAAGCCTTGACGCAACAGGATACAGAATCGGCAAATCTGTGTTCCCTAGATAAGTAGGGCACAAACGGCACAATTTTGGTGGCAAGACAACAGTACCATACGTTTCAGAATGCCCGCTAAAAACACCTTCGCCAATCTCTCCAGGAGGGTCACTAAATGATCCCCCACCAAACTCTTCCAATGAAGTAGCAGCTTTGAAAAAACCAACGAGGTCAGAAATATCACAATCACTAATTTTCACCGAGGCCAAAGATGGGCATCTTCTTGCAATTAGTTCAAGGTCTCCAAAAGTGACTTGCAAGAGCTCAGTCATGTAGAAGTTCAAACTTTCTAGTGATGTATTGTTCAAAGCAAGCTCATGCAACCATTGTGCATCATTCTCTGTAATCGAGCTCTCTTCCAAAAACAATGTCCTCAATTTCCTAAGATAACAGATATAAACTCAGGAAACAAATCTTTTGAAACCAATGAATAGTTCAAAAGCCAATTTATTCAGATTACAATTGGTTTATGAAAATTTCACATTATTTTGCTGAAGCCAGAAACCTAAATTCAACTTCCCCGCATGCTTTGTTTTTGTGTATTCGGTTTCTATTTATTTGAAAACATCTCTTATGGTTCCCTTACATGTAGTCAAGTTAGTTGTAACACGAAACATGAGAAAATCCAAATGCCCACTGAGCACTAGCTTAGGAGTATATTAGAGTTTGAATGAGAAAGTAAGACCCAAATAAATGCAGGACAGATTATGAAATTCCTAACCTCCTATGTCATAATAGAAGCACAGTACCTGCTAAGGCTACTATACTAAATATCGACAACTACTTAATTGATTTCATGCATATAATCCCTGCTAGCACTAGCAATACCAACTCTTAAATGCTATACATAAATCATCTCTCGCAAAATATTACAGTCACAATAAGAAATATTGCAACATGACGATAAGTTTACAAGGTTCAATAATTTTAAGCTGCACACAGTATTCTTCCACTTGATTATGCACGCCTATCTACAAATGTTACCCAAATTTTTTTATGACCTTGTGCTACAACTCATATTTATTTTCTAGCGCTGCCTACAACTTTCATTATGGAGCAAATAAAAAAATTATCTGCCATCAGCGATTGAACAAGTAGTTTAGATCTTTTCACTCCCAAAATTACCAGCAACGTATATTTAGAAACCTCAAACCACTAGATGTGACTAATGTAATATCCAAAAGGGCATTATATGTTAAAGGCACAGAACAAGCAGAAAAAACAAGCACGTAACAAAGTACAAATCAATAAATCACCAAAACAATACACAAAAATAGCGAATTCAAAAAAAAACAAAAAAGACAATCAGTTGGAAATGAAATCAATCTAAACAATGCACACACTGAGAACTACTCGAATACCTGCACAGGCGGCCGATGGCCAAAAGTCCATCGGTAGAGAAACCCGAACACTTGTCGAGCCTGAGGACTTCCAGAACCTTCCCCGCGGAAGTGGCCAGCAACTCGAGATCCGAATCCTTGATAATCATCCTCCGGAAATGGAGCACCTTCATTCTCGGGAAAGACCTGAGGATTTCGTCGACCCAGGGCGTGACGAATCCGCCCCAGTCTTCGGGAATCAAATTGAACATGGCGGCGCGTGGCTTACCCTTGAGCTTCAGCGATTCGAGGTGGGGGAACCTCCGCGACAAGCTCTGCGGCGTGGCAGTGTAGCAGAGGGCCATCGTCACATGCCTGCGGGTGATGGCGTCGATCTCGTACCAGCGTTTGCAGACAAGGGATACCGAGCCCCGGTCAAGTGGGTCCTGCACGTACGGGATCACACACTCCCATACGGTATCGTACGCGCCGCCGTTGATGATGCTGCTCCTTACTCCATCGCCGCCGCCGCCGTGACTCACCTTCTTCAATTTCCTTTGATCCATTTCCGGCCGATTCATTTCCACGAACTAATCATATATATCAAACAGTGGAGACAGAGGCTTATTTAGTGACAATAGTAAATAAATGGATCCTAGTGGGAGACGGGGTGGGGGCATAGGGGATAGGGATAGGGGCAGTCCGGGCAGGTCGTCCTTGATTACGGTGTGTGTATTTGTGTGTGTGTGTGTGAGAGAGAGAGAGAGAAGAAGAAACAGCGTTTCATATGCGGCTCTATAAACAATTGAGGTGAAAGAGGACGGGGAGAAAAGGACAGAAGCGCTCGTCAGCCTCACCAGCAATGGAGTAATACGTTGTGCATCAAATTGTGTACGGGGGAATACATTTAATAAATTCAATCAAAAATGAATATTCCAACTGTACCCTCGCAAGCTTCGATTTCATTTGGTTCGCTCAAAATCGAATTGAAAAGAATGATTAATTAATCTTGAAAAATCTAACTAAAAATACATTCTTATTAAACTTTTAGTGAATAAATTATATAGTAGTAAGAATTATGCCAACTCTTCAAGTGTACGAACAAAGAGTGCAATTTTGGCTTTCGAACTTTGAATTTATGCTTGGCCCACAAGAACGAACGTACAATATTAATAAGTGACAATTAAAGTTGTTAGTAATAATAAATAAAATCAACGTTGTTAGTTACGATTTCAATTTTTAAATTCAAGAATATTTAAGTGACAATTATTTATTATCATGAATGTTGAGATAAATAATTAGTTTTCAACATAGTCATTTTAAAATTCAGAAAAAGATTTTTAATCACTACAAATAGTTTTGAACCCCAAAAAAGATTTAAAAAAATACACAAATTTGTCTAACTATATTGTTTATTTATTTTTCACTCTTTTCACAATTCTAAACACAAATAAGTTGTAAAGCCTACATAAATTTTTAATTTTAGAAAAATTTAAGTTTATCGATGGTTTGACTAGTGAACTCAATGTGAAACCTCAAATCACGTCTTGAATTTCGTTTTTACGTATTCAAATGAGTTTGTCAAGTATGTCAAGCTCATATCGCTCATCTATATATTATTTAAACATCTTCGCAAAAAAAATGCAAACTCGTTAAAATATTTCACACGTATATTATTAAATTAATGTACTTCAACTTTTATCTTATAAAAAAATATTCAATTAATTAAATAAATTTGGTTTTAATTTGGTTACACTTTTACACTTTTTTCTTTTTATCATCGATCTATTTTTACGATCTTATACATAATAATTATATAAATTGTTTACGTAGTTTGTAACCTTCTAAATTGCCTTTGCATAATATATAAAGTTAAATAGAGATGAATTAAATTAAGGGACTTCTAAATTGCCTTTGCATAATATATAAAGTTAAATAGAGATGAATTAAATTAAGGGAGATTTTGAAAATGGGGAAATTGAATTTGTTTATGTAAAATAAGAGGTGGAAAATATTTTTCAACTTTAAAATGTTGCTCTTTTAATAAATAAAACTATCTAGTTACCTTAAAAATAAAAAATTTATCTTTAAATTGTGGAGTGTGTTTTATAGAGTACAAGTTATAATTTCATAAACTAAAATATAAGGAGTGTTTTTTTCTAAAATTTTCAATAAATCAATAATATTTATTGAGACTATCTAAGTACTCTGATAAATATTTATAAATTGTGTGGAAAAATCTATAATAATTTATATTTTTAATAAATGAGTGCAATAAACAATCATTCACTAAATATACGATATTTACCTACATATATACACAATATAGTTACATACATGGAAAACTATCATCTACGTACACATTGTGACATTTTTTATAATTTCAAAAACTAATTTTTTTCCTAATTACCCCATTAATAATCACCTTTTGAAACACTAAACAAAGTTGTTTCACTATATTTATTTTGTTTTTTAAAAATAAAATTTTACAAACACTCCTTATCACCAATAAACAATTACATAACTATTTATGTTGTTAGTAATTTCTATATTTCAAGAAATACTTTTTCTATCCCAAATTAACAGTAGGTCACATTTTCTTACAAGTTACAAAGGAAGGAATACTATTAGTTTGAAACAAAGTTTACTACTGTATTAAATTACCCAAAAAAGGATTTTTAAATTTTATTCAGCATTTGGGGCCTCCATATATATATATATATACTATACCAAAGTGGGAATGATTAAAATATTAATTTTTTTTGTTGAGTTTAGATGCTATGTGATTGACTTTATAGGCCATTAATGCACTTAATTAATACAGAGGTTTTTTATTTTATTTTTAATTATTGTTTTTGGTGCTATCCCTTTTCCAAACAACTACCGTCAAGCTACCATTACTTTACTATAAATATTTTATGGGTCTGGCAGATTATATTATGGGTAGAACTCTCTTAAATTTTTTTTTTAATATTTTATAATATTTTAATTATTTTTTTGACATATATTATAATTAGATACAATATATAAAATATATATTACTAAAATAAATAATAAAATAATTTTTTAAAATAAAAATAATGTACATCTTATATTTATATTAAAAAAATTAACTAAATAAAAAAATATATTTTAACATATAATAATAAAAGATAATAATTATATATTTAGATAATTATTATACTAATTATATTTTATGTCATATAAAATAAAAAAAATAAAATAAAAATTATGTGAGCGTTATGCTGATGGGCAGAATCTGCCCACATGAAATTACTCATATTTTATTAATTTATTTAATAATATTTCGGTCTCAATTTTTTTTGTTTCTTAAGATCAAATAAAAAAATAATTTTTTTAACATTTTTAATTAAAAATATTATTTTACTATTATTTTATTTACGTGCTTCTAAATTTATTCATAATTATTTTAATTTTTAATTTTAAAAAATATTTTATTAAATTTTTAAATCAAAAAGATAAAATAAAAAATATATATATATATATATATATATATATTTTTATAAATTTTCATGTGCGTCAAATGATGTCAACTTTGTTAAGGCAAGTAGAATAGTTTTTGTGTTTTTTAATTAGCCACTTGAAGTGAAGTGGTGATTGTAATTAGAGATATTGTCTGAGCTCGAAATCGGACTGGAACAGAATCCAACCAAAAAATATCGGTAATTCGTGATGGGTAATTTATTAATTAAAATTTTAACTGAATACCTTAAAAGACTATAATGCCCTTAAATATATTTATAACAACAAATCAACATTTATCTTATCTCTCCCGTTTTCAATAAATAATTAAGAGTCGTTTGGACTAGCTTATTTAAAATAACTTATAAGATTTACGTCTTATAAGCGGTTTCTAAGCTGTTATGTCTTATTTAATAAATAAGTTTGTATAAAATAGGTATATAAACTTATAAGATGTTAATTTGTTTGACAATTTAAGATCTTATATAGTTAAAATTATGAAAAATAAATTTTTATATATGAAAAAAAAATTAAAAAAATTATCTATGCATTTTTTTATTTATATTGAGATAAAAATAAAATTATCTATTTTATTTTTTATATTGAGACATAAAAAATTATCTATTATCTCTAGTTTTCAATAAATGATTAAGAGCCGTTTGGAAGAGCTTATTTAAAATAGCTTATAAGATATTACGTTTTATAAGCTGTTTCAAGAGCTAATTATGTCTTATTTAAAAATAAGTTGTTAAACAGTTTGGATAAAATAGGTATATAAACTCATAAGATGTTAATTTGTTTGGATCTTATATATTTAAAATTACCAAAAATAAAATTTTATATATGAAAAAAAAATTAAAAAAAAATTATATTAACTAAATAATAAATTTGAAATTTTTGTATATATATAAAATGTAATAATTTTAAGGGTAATTTGGTCTTTTATTATTTAAGTTGGAAGAGCTTATAAGCCGATAAACAACTTATTTTAAAGTTTTTTAAGATTTTTTTTAAAAAATTTACCAAATAAATTTTAGAAGCTTATAAGCTCTTAAATTCGCTTATAAGTTGTTTTAAAGAGCTTATAAGCTTAACCAAACATACTCTAAATACTAACAGTTGTAGTATCCAAAATTACTTTTTAGTTTTTTCTTTGAAGTTCTTATTGATTTATTTTCTTATTTCCTTATAAGATTTTTTCTCAGATTTTGTATTTCAAATTTTACCTGTTTTTCTTTTTGTTAATTTTCACACAAGATTGTATAATTTATTAATTTAAATCATATATATATATATATATATATTATTGTGTTATTTGGTGAGGTATTTGATTCTTATTTATTTGTCATTTTATTTTAAAAAAAGTTAATTTATAATTAAACAAAAATATTATTATTACATTATAAAATACACTATTTTCTTAACATTTTTCACCGATCCTTCCTATCTTTTGTAAAGAAGAATTTGTTTTTTAACTAAAAATTAAATGTTTGAAATGTAATACATATGTATCAAGAAATTATTCACTATTCAATTGTAAAATACAAAGTATAATGCATAATTTTTTGGACAAAAGTAGTACTAATTTTTTTGCATTAAAATAAAACGTCAATTGTAGTCAAAAGAATGCAACCTTAGGAAAATTATTTTCTTGTATCAAGCATTATGATTTGTACCGTTCCTCTTAAAATTAAATTAAACTTATGAATTGATTTTGTATAGTGAGCTTGTAAAAATAATTTTATATTTTATTGTATATCATATTTGAAGTAAATCAAAGCATGAAAATAAATCAGATCATATTTTATATTTTGAATTTAAGATCTTATATATAGTAGTATAAAACTAGTGTGTGTGATATTGTGTATCTTGTTTGACACACTCGACTTAATATACACCATAAAAACTAGTAAGTCGCGCGTAAACCTCATTTGTAACTTGTACGTCTCACATATATATATTGTACCGAAAATTATCATATCTTATAGCATATCGAAAATTTTGTTTATAGATATATTACACTAAAAATATAGATGTTACTATTTAACATTATTTTTTATTAATTAAATTTGCTTCCAACGTAACTAACAAAATATAGATATAATACTTCGCATTATGTTATGTTTTATTAATAAAAATGATCATAATTACATTTTTAATCTAATTGAAGCAAATAAAGTTATTAAACTAACTTAAATAAACACGCATAGAGATTAGATATAGTATTATTCTATGATATAGAATGTGTAGAGGTAGAATATATATATATATATATATATATATATATAACTAATTGTCGAAACTAAAAAAAATTCAGAATTTAATTTTAGGATTATTTTAATTCATTTCGAAAAGGAGTCTTAATTGAGAGACCATATACTATGGGGTAGGGGCCCATACCATCTACATGGTCCCCAGCCCAAATATAAAAGAAAACAGGCCCAAAAAAATCGCGCGCGTACGGGACTCCAGCCCCAAACACCCAGCAGCATCGAGTTCATTCTATCTTTCTCTTCTCCGCAAACCGTTCGACAAAACCGCTCCTTCCTTCGCACCAGAGAGAAAACACCGCAAACCACCGCGCCACCGAACCTCCGTACCTCCGCTCGAACGTCCGCCGCATCTGAGTCCGCCGACGACAGAAGATTTTCACACCCTAGCACCGCACCTGAGTCTCCCATCTGTCTGACCGATTCAGCCACCGCGAATCACCAGAACCCTAATTTCAGTAAGTAGAACCCTAAATTCAACCCTAGATTCTAGTGCATGTTGAAATAGAAACAGAAAATTGCATGTTCAACCCTAGTTTTTCGAATTTCAATTTCACAATAGAATTTCAGTGTAATTGCATGTTTTATAGATGAGTAAACCATGGAATTCTTCATCTGAATTCTTCATCCTATCTGTTTTAATGATTTTGGTTATGTTCAGTTCTCATATATTTAGTAGTACATGATTTTAATCAACTCTGATTTGTATGTGGTTTTTTGAGACTTATGTTTGATTGAAAACTATACAAACTGTTTCTTATATTTGCTTTGTTCAAAACTGATTCAACAGAGTAGATTGTACTGTGACTTTTGAACTTGTCTGTAATGTTTGATATGTTTATAGGTTCTACTGTGATTTGTTATGAATTCTAATGTGATATGTTGTCAGGTTCTACTGTGATTTGTTCAGTTGTTTTCTGCAATGAATCCATCAGAAGATCAGGAAAGACATAATAGAAATCGAAAAGTAAGTTTCTATTAAAAAATATTACGAGTTTTATTGATTGATTCTTATATTTATGATTTGTTTTTTATTAGGAGTTGATTAATATGTTAGCCAAAGGAACCATAGGACATCATGGTTCTCCAAAAATACAGGTAAAGTTCTACTCTAAATTTGGAACAATTCTCCTCTGTTTTGCATGACTGTCATGAATTAAGTGAAAAACAATGTAACATCAACTGAGTTATATGCTAGATTCTACTATGAATTCTTAAGAACTCTTCTGTATTTGGTATGATGTTTTGAGTGAGTAATTTGGAACAATTCTCCTCTGTTTTGCATGTTCTGTGATTTGCATGACTGTCATGAATTAAGTGAAAAACAATGTAACATCAACTGAGTTATATGCTAGATTCTACTATGAATTCTTAAGAATTCTTCTGTATTTGGTATGATGATTTTAGTGGGTAATGTTCTCTGAACATTGTAACTAATATTTTGATGTCTACTCTGATGTTTTGATTAGTATCTACTCTGATGTCTAATGAATTCTACTTTAAATAGTAAATAAATTTCTTGTGTTTCTAGGAATTTTGATATTTAAGTAGGTAAATAAATCATTTGTTAACTCAATATATCTTAATACTAACATAATAGAAAACCACTATTAACACAGAATATGGGGAAAATACCAACAGTACGTGCAATAATCAATGGTCAACGGGTCAAGTTGATCTTTGGAAGAAAGAGACGTGTGAAGGTCGCCTATTTTATTTGAATTAAGGGGGGAGAGGATTAATTATGTAGAAAAACTAATTAAATTTTATATATGCTTTTTAGAAAATGGAGTCCTTTAAAAATGTTTACAACAAAAAGAATAAGAAACAAAAAGATGGTGATGTACTTACAAGAAGAACAAGCCCAAGGAGGGTGAGTTCAACCACCCCAGAAGCTGACTTAAATATAAGTCCTCAGAAGGTTTGTTTCCATATTAAATTAATCCAGCACTCTATTAGTGAATTATCCAGCACTCTTTTTGAAATAAACAGGAAACACAAAGACCTTTGGTTGAAACAAGACATCAAGATGATGAAGAAGATGTCTTCCAAACTCCGGTGGTACCAATACCCACAAAGAGTGTACCAGCTCCTGTAAGTTTCTACTTACTATATTAATGAATTCTCTTTGCATTACTGCTCAATTCATCTACAATAATAATAAAGTATAATATAATCGCAGTAATACATAATCCTTTTTCCAATCATAATGAACAGAAGAAGAAAAAGAAAACTAAGAAGGATCAGATAGTTGAACCTGTCATCCCAACAATCACAGAGAATGCACCTGCTGCACCAGAGATGGTTGAAACTGCTGCAACAGATGTCTTACAGAATCCAGAGGTTGAACCAATTCAACCAACACCCCCTGTTGTAAGTTTATGAATTCTTCTTGCATTAATTTATGATAATAGTAAACTATAATATTCTCACACTAATACATTATCCTTTTTCCAATCATAATGACAGAAGAAGACCAAAAAACAATCTCGAATAACTCAGATTGTAAGAAGAAGCCCGAGAAGACAGGCTGAAATTCCTGCAAAATCTGTAAACTCATTCATGATTATTTCATTGCCCTATCTGTATATTTCTTAATTAAAAACAAAAGATTAATCTGAAAATGGTATTATACAGGCTGAAGAAATTTTGCTAGCTGTAAAGGCTCCAATTAAGAGAAAGGCTGATTCAAATGAATTGGCGAACCAGAAAAAGGTAATTGAACAACTTCTAATACAATGCAATTTCCTCTGATTCTTATGAATACACTAAAAAATATCTTGATGAAAATGGCAGAAAAAGAAGGAGGATAAGAAGAATGATCTTGAAAAAGATGAAATGGAGATGGAGATGGACAAGGAGAAAGCTCTAAAAGAAGCTGAAAAGCAGAAGGTATGATAAAAATGGATGTTTGATAATGGAATCTGCTATGTTTCATATTTTCATTTTTGTCTAGTAAATATATCTGTTATTATAATCCTCTGTTTTCAGGAGAAAGAAGATGAAAAAAGGAAACAGACTGAGAAGAATAAGAAGACTGAGAAAAAGAATGCGACTGACAAGGTGAAGGATAAGAAAGAGAAAGCAGCACAGAACCTTCTAACAAAAAAGGTTGATACTTAATTGAACTCTGATTGATACTTAATTCATTCTCAATTATGCTGACATTTTAATTAAATCTTGTTTAAACAGAAAGAGGAGAAGGAAGAGGAGAAAGCTCCGAAGAAAAGGAGAACTTCTGACAATGAGATGGAGAAGAAGACAGAAAAGAAAAATCAGAAGAAGGAAGTGAAAGAGAAGAAGAAAGAAGAAAAGAAGAAGAATCCTAACATTTCGACTAGAATGGCACCGATCCACGTCTCCAATGTCGTTGAAGCTATGAATGAACAACAAAGACAAGCTGTCCGAGACATAGGTTTCGGAGGATTACTCAATCTGAACATCAAAATGAATAGAAATGAATTAACAACTTTTTTGATTCAAAGTTTTGATATTTGTGAATGTTCAATCATTCTACAAAGTGGAAGAATTGATATCAGTGAAGATGACGTTGTATCGGTCTTCGATCTGCCAAATGGCCACCTGCCAGTGCTCGAATCAACAGGTAAACAACTGAACTTTAATTTTCATTTTTACTTGTTTTACTTTCTTAGTTTGTTACACTTAGTTCTACTATGTTCTGTTCTAAAAATACACTGACTCTGTAATGATGTTCATTCATGAAGGACTGAAAACAAAAGATGATGAAGAGGGGTTCACGGCATTCCTAAAAGACTGGAGGGACCGATGGGGTGGAAGACCAGGTATGTAAACTATTGAGTCATATTTGATTCATAAACTGTTCTCTATTGCACATAATGAATTCTAATGATTTTTTTCATTAAACAGGGGGACCCTCTACACAAACTATGGCAGATGAACTGATACTCACAAATGAAAGTGGAGACACATTCAAACAAGACTTTGTAGTATTAGTTGTCAGCACCTTGTTGAAAGGGAAGCAAGACAACTATGCATACTACAACGTCCTGTACTCTCTGAGGAATGTTGATCAGATACGAAACCTAGACTGGTGCAATTTCACGATCAAGTCGCTTGTGCTTGCAGCAGAGAAATGGAAATTAGGAACACAATCTACATTCACTGGACCAGTGACCCTGCTATTGGTAAATATTCTTCTAACATTTTAGATAAATTTTGAGAAATATAAGCTCCTGAGTTAATCGATAAAATCTTCTTAATTTGACAATGACGTATTGTTTTCTGTTTATTACTTTCAGCTTTGCTACCTGGACAGGCTTGTCTTCAAAGCCCGAACAGTATCCAGGCAATTCCCAATTTGCTCGAATTGGGATTTTGAAAAAATAACTGAAAGAGTGAAAGCTGAGAAGAATCATATCAAAGCCCTAGGCCTGGAATGTAAGTTTGGTTTTGGGAAGATTTGGAAGAGGTTTTCTAGACCATCTGGGGGTCAACAAGGTGCCCCAAATTATGTTCCCCAAAACATGGACCCTCAAGATGATCGTGCCAGAGAACAAGATGAAGAACAAGGTGATGGGGCCCAAGAAAAACCAGCTGATGTCCCAGATATCCATCAAGAGAACCCTGTTCATGATGCTGATGACCCCCAAAAAAATACTTCTGGTGCTGCAGCTGAACTAAACAAGGAATATACAGCAGATTTGACACAGGGTCTTGGTCGAATTGCTGATGGAGTTCTGGAGTGCTTAACGGCACTGAAAAAGATGGGTAAAGAAGAGCTGATGGTTGGCATTCTTAAAAATGCCTTAGTGAAGATTCTGATGAATGAGGACCAACAAGAAGAAAAAGAGGAAGAGAAAAAGCAGCTGGAGACGACTATGGAGGAGCCGGGTAGTTTGGATGCAAGCCAAAAGGAACCAATGCAGCCAACACCACTCAAAACATACACCGTGGCTGTAGAGCTAAACCCACTGGATGATGATTACTTCACTTCTGAGATGTTCGAGGCCATGGACAAAATGGTGGAAGATGTCCTAAATGCAAGGAAAATGAAGAAAAAGGATCAAACCTTCCCCAGCTTCAACCTTGGGATTTCTGGTATCGATTCAGAAGAATCTTCAGAAGATACGATTGTGGAGGATACAATATTTATGGTATCTGCTGAAGATTCACAGGCTGCTGAAAAGGCTGAACAATTTTTCGCAAAGAAAACGCGAAAAATTGATGAGTTTGAATTCAAAGAGTAAGTGCAAATACTATTTTTTTAAAATTAATATAATATAATAGGTTATTCACATAACATATTCCATTTGTTATTGAAACAGGTTGTTGAATGAGTCGGAGGATGAATCGGAGGATGTCATGACTCGAAAAACAAAAACCCGCAAATTCAGAAATCTTCCGATCAATCTCCGGTCACCATTCTGGAAAGAAGTGAAAACACACGTGGACGTTGTCAGCAAGAAGGAGCAACTGATTGCTGATTATGCTTTCCTCCCAACAAATGACGACAACAAAGGGTAAATTTTTTGTATATGCTTCTGCCTTTATAGAAATCTGTTTTAAAGTCAAATTATACAGTTATATGGTGCTTATGTAACTGAAATTTCATGTTTATTTGACTGAATTCTACAGGGAGTGCCTATTTAAAGAGAAAGAAATGTATGGTTACAAATCTGATTTTGAAACACTCCTTCCAAAATCTTGGGTTGTTAGCAATGTAATAGACACATGGTGTCGTAAGCTCAACTATGAAAACATGAGAAGAGCACCTGGCAAGCCTAAAAGGATATTCTTTTCAGTCTTATTAACGGTAAGTAATATACTTTATATCAGATAGTAATAAATGAATCAAAAACTAATATTATTTAAAAATTACAGAGAGTGCTTATCAATGCAAAAGAAGAAAAGGAGTTTGCTGCAGGAATAGATTCAGAGCTTCTGAACGTCGACATTGAAGATGCTAATCTGGTAAAAAAGGAAGCTTATCTAATTATTTTGAGGAATTACAGCCTTTAACTAAAAATTGTGAACTGTTTTGAATTACAGATATTCTTCCCTGTTTTTAATCAAGCACATTATTGGGTGATTTGCTTCAACTTCAATAATGGTACAATGGAGGTGATGGACAACAAGCCTCTTGTACCAGGAACCTCAGCAACTGAAAAATATGGAGAAATTTCAGATGATGTGGTATATTTCACAACTAATTATTGAATATTTATTATTGAATTCTACTTTTAAAAGTAAATAAATCTCCTGTGTTTATCATACATAGTACTCAGATTTCTAATGAATACTATTGTTATGATTTCAGAAGTTGAAGTTTGTTGGGTATCTAAATAAAAGGAACCTGAAAAAGAAGGATGATGTAGCCAGCTTCCAGCTCCGAATGCTGAAAATGAAATGGCGCAACAGTAAGAACAATACTGACTGCGGCATTTATTGCATGAGGCATATGGAAACATATCAAGGCGAAGGAGATGACTGGAACACTGGATTTTTAAAGGAGAAGGTAATTTTGTTGAATATTTCTTACAAAATGCAGTGGATTCATTATTCTTAAAAATAATGTTTAAGAATAATGTTTTACTTTTGAACAGGATGATGAGTTCATGAAAGTCCTTCGTATAAAATATTGTTCAGCCATTCTGATGATGAGGGAGAATGAGGTCAAGAAACAAGTAGAAAGAAAGGCCAAAGAAAATGCAGTTGTGATTTGTGAATTATGATTTGCTGATTGAGAAATGCTCTTGTTGATTGTAGTATTGAAATTGATGAATTAGGTGTATTCTAAACTGTGAATTCTGTGAATTATGGATTGTGATAAGTCGGTTAGGTCTATTCTCTTGTGTGAATTGTGAATTGTGAACTTTTGAACATCTACTCCATTTAGTGAATTCTAATGAGTTGGTAAATGAATTCTACTCTCTTGATTAATAAATTAATGTGTCAACAACTAAATTCTACAGAATTAGTTAGGTAATTCTACTCTCTTTAGTAGTATATTCTACCCTAAACCCTAAACCTAATGAATTCTAGTGCATTTAGGTGTGAATTCTACTATGTTTTTATGGATATTCTACTCCATTTAGTCATGACTTACACCCTAAACCCTAAACCCTAAATTCTAAAACCCTAAACCCTAAACCCCTAAATTCTAAAACCCAACATTCTAAACCCTAAACCCTAAACCATAAACCCTAAATTCTAAAATCCAAAAACCCTAAACCCTAAACCCCTAAATTCTAAAACCCAAAACCCTAAAAGCCTAAACCCTAAACCCCTAAATTCTAAAACCCTAAATTCTAAAACCCTAAAACCATAAACACTAAACCCATAAACCCAAAACCCTAAATTCTACTGCATTTACGTGTGAATTCTACTATGTTTTTATGGATATTCTACTCCACTTACACCCTAAATTCTAAACTCTAAATCCTAAAACCCTAAACCCTAAATTGTAAAACCCTAAACCCTAAACCCTAAACCCATAAATTCTAAAACCCTAAACCCTAAACCCAAAATTCTAAAACCCAAAACCCTAAATTCTAAACCCTAAACCCTAAACCCTAAACCCATAAATTCTAAAACCCAAAATTCTAAAACCCTAAACCCTAAACCCAAAATTCTAAAACCCAAAACCCAAAACCCTATATTCTACTGCATTTACGTGTGAATTCTACTATTTTTTTTATGGATATTCTACTCTATTTAGTCATGACTTACACCCTAAACCCTAAATTCTAAAACCCTAAAACCCTAAACCCTAAACCCTAAATTCTAAAACCCTAAAACCCTAAACCCTAAACCCCTAAATTCTAAAACCCAAAACCCTAAAACCATAAACCTTAAACCCCTAAATTCTAAAACCCAAAACCCTAAAAGCCTAAACCCAAAACCCTAAAACATAAACCCTAAAGTCTAAATTCTACTGCATTTACGTGTGAATTCTACTATGTTATTATGGATATTCTATTCCATTTAGAATTCTAAAACCCAAAACCCTAAACCCTAAATTCTAAAACCCTAAAACCCTAAACCCTAAACCCATAAATTCTAAAACCCAAAATTCTAAAACCCTAAACCCTAAACCCTAAACCCAAAATTCTAAAACCCCAAACCCTAAATTCTAAACCCTAAACCCAAAATTCTAAACCCTAAACCCAAAATTCTAAACCCCAAAACCCTAAATTCTAAACCCTAAACCCGAAACCCTAAACCCTAAACCCAAAATTCTAAAACCCAAAACCCAAAACCCAAAATTCTAAACCCAAAACCCTATATTCTACTGCATTTACGTGTCAATTCTACTATTTTTTTATGGATATTCTACTCTATTTAGTCATGACTTACACCCTAAACCCTAAATTCTAAAACCCTAAAACCCTAAACCCTAAACCCTAAACCCTAAACCCAAAACCCAAAACCCTAAATTCTACTACAAATAGCATAATCCACTCCATTCATTCACTCTAAACCCCTCAACCCTAAATTCTAAAACCCTAAGCCCTACATTCTAAAACCCTAAATAAAACCCTAAACCCTAATGAGTTCTACTGCAAGTAGTATTGCATGCTGCTCTGATTATATGCATATTTCTCAATGTAATAAAAACATACAGTTCAAAAAAATAAAAACCAATAATAGAATGTCATTATCACAACATCGTCAACAATAAAAAAATCAATATCATCAACACATCATTTGAAAAAAAATATATATATAAATCATGGAAATAAATCATGTAACACTGCGGGAAATCTGGAACTTGTATCCGGAGAAAGAACTTCTAAACTTTGACCTCCAGAAACAGGGTGCACAACGTAACCACTAGAATCATCCTAGAAAAAACACAAATATAAAGAGAGAATAAATCATTATAAAACAGAGTAAAACTCCATATTTAAAAAATGCAAAATTAAGAAATTTTGTTACCTGTACATTTTGGGCAGCCATTTTGGATTTTAACTCGGCAGTTTTTGATTTTTTCCTTCTCCCTTTTACTTGATTGCATATCTTCTCCATTGTAGGCTTCTGTCTGTTTCGTTTCTTATACTTCAAGTTCGTACTTACTGGATTTTGAACAATTTCACTTCTTGAAGATGTGTCTCCCAAACTCCCCTCATTGGTAACTGCCCCAACAGAACGAAGAACATCCTTTCTAATACTCTCAAAACCTGAATCCCAACTCAGCCGAGCATCCTTATTATATTCACAAGTTGAAATCAAATTCAGAGCATTCCTACTTGCTTGTGTTCTCCACAAAGATGATGACATCGAATCTTCAGGTCGAGAACTCAATGAAGGACCATCACTCTCCTTTTCACGACCCTTAACTATATCTTTACGCCACCTCTTCAATATATAGAACTCAGGAATGGCAGAAACACAGTGTATGTTCATTATTCTCAGAGAATGTGAGCATAGGATACCGACTTCGGTAAATAACTTGCATGTGCAACTCACATATTTATCAGTAAGACCAAAAGACACAATGTGCTTTATCTTTTCATGACCTTCTCTCCAAACATAGTATGTAAAACAGAAAGAATCAGCACTAACGAGAGACTGAAAAGAATTAGCACCTTTCTTGTATTCATGCTCAAACATGTCAAAAGCCTTCAATGTATAAACATCTCTAGCATGCAAAAGCATTTTACCCTCATCTGTAGACAATGTTCGCTTACCAATCAGGCAAGCCACATCCTGGGCTTTCTCATTGCTCCTCCATTCTGCAACAACACCCTCAAAGCAGTGGTAAAAGTCACATAGACCAGAAGTTTTGGACAATTTCTTAGAGAGAGCTTGATTAGTGCTTTCACTTCTTTGTGAAGACAGTGCACCTCCTGAGAAATAACCCTTGTTGAAAGCAGGACACCATTTATCTTCAATCGCATATAGCCTCAACAACCATTTATTGCTTGCACAATCATATCTGGTAGTCAGCCTACAACAAAACAGAGAAGAATATGACATATATCAGAGCAGATTTAATTAACAAACAGAGTAGAATTCAACACAACAGATTAGAATTCGATATATAATGAAAATGAAAAACACAACAGATTAGAGCAAAACGATAAAAAAAATGAAAATTTGAAATTAATGAAAACTTACTCCAACCACTTTATTTCGAACTCAGCAATCGTATCACAGCACTTCAGCAAATAGTTAAAATCATCCACGAACCCTTCTCTAATCCGAAGTGCCATAATGTGATTCTTCGAATTTTCTCCTATATGCCAAATGCAAAGACGATGTCGAGAATGAGGAAATATCTTTGAAATAGCAGCAGCCATAGCAGCAGACTGATCAGTCATTATAGTGGCAGGATAACCATTCATAGCTCTCAAGAAGGTCTTGAACAGCCACTCAAAAGAATCAGTAGTCTCGTTCATCAAAAAACCACAACCAAACATGACATTTTGTCCGTGGTGGTTCATACCTACAAATGGTCCACAAATCATGTCGTATTTGTTCGTGCGGTAAGTCGTATCATGCACAACCAGATCACCGAATACCTTGTAGTCCTCCAACATGCGTTCATCCCTCCAGAAGATACTACACAACCGGGACTGGCTATCAAGCTGAAAATCAAAGAAAAAGTCCTTCTCAGTGGCCTGTCTATTCCTAAAGATATCTAATAACCTGCTGGAGTCCGCCCATCTAGAATCTTAGGGTTGTTCAATGCATTGTAAGCATCCCTAAGGCCAAACCCTAAGCACGGTGATCCACCAGACTGATTCTTCAAAACCCGGTAACCATCAGCAACCCCGACTCCACCTTTCTTTAACTCCTCCAAATACGCAATGTGGTTTCGGTTAATCCTTCTATGCGATCTCAAAAGGTGGCTAGCGGATGGTGGGCATAAGGCATGGGTGTGCTCTTTGACATGCTTTGAAACAATCCAGACTCCGTCTTTATTGATTTGGAACTGCACTTGAGCTTCACAATTAGACCTCACATCCAGCTTCGTAAAGCATACATCAGGTTTGGTCTTTTGCTGCTTCAAACCGGCTTGAGAGCACAAGTACCGTCTCATAGATAAAGAACCATCTGCTCTACGCTTCATTTTTGACTTCCGCACACTGAACCCAAGCTTAAATGCATAGTCATTGTACATCTGATATGCCTCCTCTTCAGATTTAACAACAACACCAACCAAGTCATATTCTTCTAATTTTTCCCCTGCAATGTTAAGAGAAAAAGAATCAGAATCCACATAGAAATCACTGCACTACATAGTAGAAAGCACTGTACTAAAGAGTACAAAGATCATTATTATTACCTTCTTCAGCATCATTATTACCTTCTTCAGCATCATTATTAATAATGATTTCAGAACGAGGAATAGGAACTCCATCACCAAGGACATTAGAAAGATCAGATTCAACTATGATTGAATAGAGTAGAATTCAGAATTCAATAGAATAGAATTCATGAAGAAATGTAGCAGCATTAAAACAAATGATTGCATACCATCAATGAGTTCTTGTGTACAATCAATCTGAATAAATTCTCCTTCTACAACACCAGTGAAATCAACTGGAAAAAATGCATAAAAATAACAAAATCATAAAACAGATCGATGAATAAAAAATATAATAACAGTTAGATGATAAAAATAAAATCCATACCATCAAAAGTTAACTCATCCAAATCAATAGCATCCATCTCAGGGAAATCTGAAAGTTATATATAAGTTAACCTAATAAAACATACACAAGCATATACAAAGAAACCTAACACGACAAAACTTAAACCGGGACTTTAGTGATGAGGGCTAATTATCAGTGGTTTTGTCTTAGTCCCATTCATGAAATGCTGAAAATGAAATGGCGCAACAGTAAGAACAATACTGACTGCGGCATTTATTGCATGAGGCATATGGAAACATATCAAGGCGAAGGAGATGACTGGAACACTGGATTTTTAAAGGAGAAGGTAATTTTGTTGAATATTTCTTACAAAATGCAGTGGATTCATTATTCTTAAAAATAATGTTTAAGAATAATGTTTTACTTTTGAACAGGATGATGAGTTCATGAAAGTCCTTCGTATAAAATATTGTTCAGCCATTCTGATGATGAGGGAGAATGAGGTCAAGAAACAAGTAGAAAGAAAGGCCAAAGAAAATGCAGTTGTGATTTGTGAATTATGATTTGCTGATTGAGAAATGCTCTTGTTGATTGTAGTATTGAAATTGATGAATTAGGTGTATTCTAAACTGTGAATTCTGTGAATTATGGATTGTGATAAGTCGGTTAGGTCTATTCTCTTGTGTGAATTGTGAATTGTGAACTTTTGAACATCTACTCCATTTAGTGAATTCTAATGAGTTGGTAAATGAATTCTACTCTCTTGATTAATAAATTAATGTGTCAACAACTAAATTCTACAGAATTAGTTAGGTAATTCTACTCTCTTTAGTAGTATATTCTACCCTAAACCCTAAACCTAATGAATTCTAGTGCATTTAGGTGTGAATTCTACTATGTTTTTATGGATATTCTACTCCATTTAGTCATGACTTACACCCTAAACCCTAAACCCTAAATTCTAAAACCCTAAACCCTAAACCCCTAAATTCTAAAACCCAAAATTCTAAACCCTAAACCCTAAACCATAAACCTTAAATTCTAAAATCCAAAAACCCTAAACCCTAAACCCCTAAATTCTAAAACCCAAAACCCTAAAAGCCTAAACCCTAAACCCCTAAATTCTAAAACCCTAAATTCTAAAACCCTAAAACCATAAACACTAAACCCATAAACCCAAAACCCTAAATTCTACTGCATTTACGTGTGAATTCTACTATGTTTTTATGGATATTCTACTCCACTTACACCTTAAATTCTAAACTCTAAATCCTAAAACCCTAAACCCTAAATTGTAAAACCCTAAACCCTAAACCCTAAACCCATAAATTCTAAAACCCTAAACCCTAAACCCAAAATTCTAAAACCCCAAACCCTAAATTCTAAACCCTAAACCCTAAACCCTAAACCCATAAATTCTAAAACCCAAAATTCTAAAACCTTAAACCCTAAACCCAAAATTCTAAAACCCAAAACCCAAAACCCTATATTCTACTGCATTTACGTGTGAATTCTACTATTTTTTTTATGGATATTCTACTCTATTTAGTCATGACTTACACCCTAAACCCTAAATTCTAAAACCCTAAAACCCTAAACCCTAAACCCTAAATTCTAAAACCCTAAAACCCTAAACCCTAAACCTTAAATTCTAAAACCCTAAAACCCTAAACCCTAAACCCCTAAATTCTAAAACCCAAAACCCTAAAACCATAAACCCTAAACCCCTAAATTCTAAAACCCAAAACCCTAAAAGCCTAAACCCAAAACCCTAAAACATAAACCCTAAAGTCTAAATTCTACTGCATTTACGTGTGAATTCTACTATGTTATTATGGATATTCTATTCCATTTAGAATTCTAAAACCCAAAACCCTAAACCCTAAATTCTAAAACCCTAAAACCCTAAACCCTAAACCCATAAATTCTAAAACCCAAAATTCTAAAACCCTAAACCCTAAACCCAAAATTCTAAAACCCAAAACCCTAAATTCTAAACCCTAAACCCAAAATTCGAAACCCTAAACCCAAAATTCTAAAACCCAAAACCCTAAATTCTAAACCCTAAACCCTAAACCCTAAACCCTAAACCCAAAATTCTAAAACCCAAAACCCAAAACCCAAAATTCTAAACCCAAAACCCTATATTCTACTGCATTTACGTGTCAATTCTACTATTTTTTTATGGATATTCTACTCTATTTAGTCATGACTTACACCCTAAACCCTAAATTCTAAAACCCTAAAACCCTAAACCCTAAACCCTAAACCCTAAACCCAAAACCCAAAACCCTAAATTCTACTACAAATAGCATAATCCACTCCATTCATTCACTCTAAACCCCTCAACCCTAAATTCTAAAACCCTAAGCCCTACATTCTAAAACCCTAAATAAAACCCTAAACCCTAATGAGTTCTACTGCAAGTAGTATTGCATGCTGCTCTGATTATATGCATATTTCTCAATGTAATAAAAACATACAGTTCAAAAAAATAAAAACCAATAATAGAATGTCATTATCACAACATCGTCAACAATAAAAAAATCAATATCATCAACACATCATTTGAAAAAAAAATATATATAAATCATGGAAATAAATCATGTAACACTGCGGGAAATCTGGAACATGTATCCGGAGAAAGAACTTCTAAACTTTGACCTCCAGAAACAGGGTGCACAACGTAACCACTAGAATCATCCTAGAAAAAACACAAATATAAAGAGAGAATAAATCATTATAAAACAGAGTAAAACTCCATATTTAAAAAATGCAAAATTAAGAAATTTTGTTACCTGTACATTTTGGGCAGCCATTTTGGATTTTAACTCGGCAGTTTTTGATTTTTTCCTTCTCCCTTTTACTTGATTGCATATCTTCTCCATTGTAGGCTTCTGTCTGTTTCGTTTCTTATACTTCAAGTTCGTACTTACTGGATTTTGAACAATTTCACTTCTTGAAGATGTGTCTCCCAAACTCCCCTCATTGGTAACTGCCCCAACAGAACGAAGAACATCCTTTCTAATACTCTCAAAACCTGAATCCCAACTCAGCCGAGCATCCTTATTATATTCACAAGTTGAAATCAAATTCAGAGCATTCCTACTTGCTTGTGTTCTCCACAAAGATGATGACATCGAATCTTCAGGTCGAGAACTCAATGAAGGACCATCACTCTCCTTTTCACGACCCTTAACTATATCTTTACGCCACCTCTTCAATATATAGAACTCAGGAATGGCAGAAACACAGTGTATGTTCATTATTCTCAGAGAATGTGAGCATAGGATACCGACTTCGGTAAATAACTTGCATGTGCAACTCACATATTTATCAGTAAGCCCAAAAGACACAGTGTGCTTTATCTTTTCATGACCTTCTCTCCAAACATAGTATGTAAAACAGAAAGAATCAGCACTAACGAGAGACTGAAAAGAATTAGCACCTTTCTTGTATTCATGCTCAAACATGTCAAAAGCCTTCAATGTATAAACATCTCTAGCATGCAAAAGCATTTTACCCTCATCTGTAGACAATGTTCGCTTACCAATCAGGCAAGCCACATCCTGGGCTTTCTCATTGCTCCTCCATTCTGCAACAACACCCTCAAAGCAGTGGTAAAAGTCACATAGACCAGAAGTTTTGGACAATTTCTTAGAGAGAGCTTGATTAGTGCTTTCACTTCTTTGTGAAGACAGTGCACCTCCTGAGAAATAACCCTTGTTGAAAGCAGGACACCATTTATCTTTAATCGCATATAGCCTCAACAACCATTTTTTGCTTGCACAATCATATCTGGTAGTCAGCCTACAACAAAACAGAGAAGAATATGACATATATCAGAGCAGATTTAATTAACAAACAGAGTAGAATTCAACACAACAGATTAGAATTCGATATATAATGAAAATGAAAAACACAACAGATTAGAGCAAAACGATAAAAAAAAATGAAAATTTGAAATTAATGAAAACTTACTCCAACCACTTTGTTTCGAACTCAGCAATCGTATCACAGCACTTCAGCAAATAGTTAAAATCATCCATGAACCCTTCTCTAATCCGAAGTGCCATAATGTGATTCTTCGAATTTTCTCCTATATGCCAAATGCAAAGACGATGTCGAGAATGAGGAAATATCTTTGAAATAGCAGCAGCCATAGCAGCAGACTGATCAGTCATTATAGTGGCAGGATAACCATTCATAGCTCTCAAGAAGGTCTTGAACAGCCACTCAAAAGAATCAGTAGTCTCGTTCATCAAAAAACCACAACCAAACATGACATTTTGTCCGTGGTGGTTCATACCTACAAATGGTCCACAAATCATGTCGTATTTGTTCGTGCGGTAAGTCGTATCATGCACAACCAGATCACCGAATACCTTGTAGTCCTCCAACATGCGTTCATCCCTCCAGAAGATACTACACAACCGGGACTGGCTATCAAGCTGAAAATCAAAGAAAAAGTCCTTCTCAGTGGCCTGTCTATTCCTAAAGATATCTAATAACCTGCTGGAGTCCGTCCCATCTAGAATCTTAGGGTTGTTCAATGCATTGTAAGCATCCCTAAGGCCAAACCCTAAGCACGATGATCCACCAGACTGATTCTTCAAAACCCGGTAACCATCAGCAACCCCGACTCCACCTTTCTTTAACTCCTCCAAATACGCAATGTGGTTTCGGTTAATCCTTCCATGCGATCTCAAAAGGTGGCTAGCGGATGGTGGGCATAAGGCATGGGTGTGCTCTTTGACATGCTTTGAAACAATCCAGACTCCGTCTTTATTGATTTGGAACTGCACTTGATCTACACAATTAGACCTCACATCCAGCTTCGTAAAGCATACATCAGGTTTGGTCTTTTGCTGCTTCAAACCGGCTTGAGAGCACAAGTACCGTCTCATAGATAAAGAACCATCTGCTCTACGCTTTATTTTTTACTTCCGCACACTGAACCCAAGCTTAAATGCATAGTCATTGTACATCTGATATGCCTCCTCTTCAGATTTAACAACAACACCAACCAAGTCATATTCTTCTAATTTTTCCCCTGCAATGTTAAGAGAAAAAGAATCAGAAACCACATAGAAATCACTGCACTACATAGTAGAAAGCACTGTACTAAAGAGTACAAAGATCATTATTATTACCTTCTTCAGCATCATTATTACCTTCTTCAGCATCATTATTAATAATGATTTCAGAACGAGGAATAGGAACTCCATCACCAAGGACATTAGAAAGATCAGATTCAACTATGATTGAATAGAGTAGAATTCAGAATTCAATAGAATAGAATTCATGAAGAAATGTAGCAGCATTAAAACAAATGATTGCATACCATCAATGAGTTCTTGTGTACAATCAATCTGAATAAATTCTCCTTCTACAACACCAGTGAAATCAACTGGAAAAAATGCATAAAAATAACAAAATCATAAAACAGATCGATGAATAAAAAATATAATAACAGTTAGATGATAAAAAAAAAATCCATACCATCAAAAGTTAACTCATCCAAATCAATAGCATCCATCTCAGGGAAATCTGAAAGTTATATATAAGTTAACCTAATAAAACATACAGAAGCATATACAAAGAAACCTAACACGACAAAACTTAAACCGGGACTTTAGTGATGAGGGCTAATTATCAGTGGTTTTGTCTTAGTCCCATTCATGCTTATTATGTATGAATATAAAGCCAAACCTGTGTTTATGAATACTCGACTGGTAGTTTAGTTTCTCAAACCTGCACAATATAGAGTCTATCATCACTACCAATCAACCAGAACAAATTACAGAATCATGATTTGACATTAACAAGCCTCGTGCACATACACAAAATACAAGCCTCATGCACAAAGCAAAATAGCACCCAAATCATGAATTCTGAAATCTGAAATTGTAAATAACTGAAATCATAGCAGAATCTGATATCTCACAAACCACTCAAATTAGAACCCTAATTATGTAATCGAGCAGTAATTATAAAATACAGAGGAGCTATAATTTCGATATACCTAATTTTGAAGCGCCGTGGAATCGCCGTCTACAATCGGGCTTCTTGAAGCGCGGTGAATCGGGCTGCTTGAAGCGCGGTGCTAGAATCGCCGTCTACAATCGCCGTCGAATTGCCGTCGAATCGCGGAGATGGTCGTTCACAATTGTCGTCACTTCACACAGAGGTGCAGGCCCGTCTACAATCGCCGTCGAATTCACCGTGCTCTGCAATTCACCATGATATCCGATCAAAATCGATGAGTGAAATCGAAATCGCTGTGCAATTCACAGAGGTGGTTATTGTGTTTGTTTGTTTGTTTCTGTTACGCAAAGGAGGAGCAAAGGAGGAGAAAGAAAAAAGAAGAGGAAGAAAAAAAAAAAAAAAAATGGGAGAAAAAAAAGGGGGTTTATATAATAAAAAAGGGGACCATGTAAATTAGCATGGGGTAGGGGTCCAAGTAATACTTTGCCCTTAATTGAGATCGTCAACCTTAATTGAAAAAAATTATGTTGTAAGAAAATAAGGATATTGATCCTTAGAAATTAATTTGAATTATATAAAAATGATTATTACAAATAAATTATTAAAGAATTCATTATTTTATTATATAATAAATAGTACTTATATTTTTCCTATATTATTTTATAGGGCAGTTTTCCAATAGTAACCCTTTATTTATTATAACTAGTATCACTTCCCGTGCGATGCACGTAATTTACTTGTTAGAAATAATCTAAATTTTATTTAATTAATCACTTGTTAGAAATAATCTAAAATTTTATTTAATTTCCAACGTATTTTGCCAAAAATTTATTAATAAACTAAGAAATTATTTTATTTAATAATCGAACTCTCACTTAAATTTCTAAACTCGTATTAATTTCATTATTAAATATTATCTCAATTATGATTTTTTTTTATTGTTTTCAAAATTACGCTTGTTTGATGTAATTTATAGTAATTTCTAAACTTGTATTAATTTCATTATTAAATATTATCTCAATTATGAATTTTTTTTATTTTTTCAAAAATTACGCATGTTTGATGTAATTTATAGTAGGTAAGCTTCTTGGGGCATAGCCGAGTAAAGTCTGTAGTGATGTTGGTGTAATTCCCGGCGACTTAGAGTTCGAATCTCGGATATGACAATTTTTCATTGAAATATTATGAAGTTAGTCCTGAAAATTGGGATGAGACCTATTCGCTCTTTTCCACATGTGTCTGCTACTCGGGCACATCACTCGATTTACATTCTACCCGATCGAGGAGCATCTGATCTGGTGGGAGGTATGACAATTTTTCATTGAAATATTATGAAGTTAGTCCTGAGAATTGGGATGAGACCTATTCGCTCTTTTCCACATGTGTCTGCTACTCGGGCACATCACTCGATTTACATTCTACCCGATCGAGGAGCCTCTGATCTGGTGGGAGGGGAATTTTTTGTCTCTGTATTACGTTTCTCGTCTTTGCATTTCTCGAGTGTCAAACACATCCAACAAATACCTAAACCGATGGAGAAAAAATCAAAATAAATGGAAAATAAAAATTATAAAGTTGTAAAATAAATAGAAATATAAAAAAATTGAATTTACTTGGTGAAGGGATGAGATGACACAAATGGAATTATATTAATATAACGTACATAACCTGCAAAACAAAATTTTCACAACTGAATTAGGAATAAACTAAAAATTAAAAAAAAAATCTAGTCGAACATAATTAATACCTCGACAATTTGATTCTGGAATATGCAAAAAAATCATAATTAATATATAAAATTAAAAAAATCGAAAAAAAAAATGAATGTATATAATAACGTATACATGTAAATATTCAATGTTCAGAAAAATAAAAAAGAATATATGAAGCCAGATTAGAGCAAGAGAAAATAATATACCTAAAAAGTTTGATTAATTTTTTTTAACCCGGTGGATTAAGAAATAGGAGAATATCGATTTTTATGAGATACAATGAGAATTAAATTAATATTAATGGAATATAAAAAAGAGAAATAGAAAGATATATATATTTAAGATGATAATTAATTATTATTACCAAAAATATATAATTTGAAATTACTATTTAGAATTTATATATAATTTAAATATACTTATTAATATTACTACTTAAAATTTATAATTTTTTATTTATAATTTATAGTGTGAACACAACATTATTATTGCTTTTCTATTGGTACACGTGGCATTACTGGATTCAAGAATTATATATGTATAGATAACTACGGACATAAAAAAACTGGTTATTTACACTGAAGGACTGTTATACCTTACTTTTAATTTTTACCGGATTTTACTTGGCGATAGATATGAATATTTTGTTCTGCCTTGTGAAATTGATCATTCTTGTCGAAACCTTCGTGGAATGTTATAATTTGTGTCGAATCTTTTGTCGAATGTGTAGAATCTGTGTCGAATGTGTTTATCCTTTGTTGAATGTTATTAGTTGTGTCGAATCTTGTCGAATGTTTTCAGATGTTTTCAGTGTCCATTATCTGTGTTTGTTTTGGCGAATATGAGTGGAATGTGTTGATATGTGTGTCGATTTTCTTAATTCTTTTGTCGAACTGTGTTGCATGTGTGGAATATTTGTCGAATGTGTTTATGTGTGTGTCGAATATGTACATATGTGTGTGAATTAAGAAAATATTATTCAGATTACGCCATAAATAAATATTAACGCAATTACATTACGCTATAAAATTAAATTTGACTTAACATAATGAATAATCTTTGAAAAATTTAGGTTGAAATATTTGCGTTAACTTTTTGTGAATGTGTGGATTTTTACTGAATTAAAATATAAAATAATTTTTTTTAAATATTTGCGTTAACTTTTTTTGATTTTTTCTTAATTAATATATAAAATATTTTTTTTGAAATTTTTGTGTCAATTTTTTTTTAATTTGAGTTTCGCTATGGCGGCGAATGTGAATTCGCCCTAGGCGAATGTGGATAAGCCAAATGGATTTTCTACGGCGAATGTGGATTCTCGATTGTGAATTCCCATGGCGAATGTAGTTTCGCCGCTCACGGCGAATGCCACGCGAATGTGGATTCGCCCAATGTGAATTTTTTTCTAATTAAAATATAATTTTTCTAAAAAAAAATATTTGCGTTAACTTTTTTTGAAAATGTGGATCACATTCATTGCCACAACTAATGTGGATTTGCATTTATGAATTTTTTCTGAATTAATATTTCTCTGAATTAAAATATAAAGTAATATTTTTTGAAATATTTACGTTAATTTTTTAAAAGAATTAAAATATGATTTTTTTAAATATTTGCAATAACTTTTTTTTTATTTTTTATTAAAATAAAATATTTTTTTAGAAATATTTGCGTTAACTTTTTTTTTAATGTAAGTTTGCTATCGCGAAAGTGGATTGACTATGGCGAAGGTGGATTTTGCGTACATCAGATGATTCTGAATCAAACGCTCACCTGCAAAGTTATGCGTGCAAAAACAGACATCAGACGAACGCACGTGCTGGAAGGCGGCTGGTCCCTGATAAGCTAAATAAATGTATTTAAAAAAAAATTCAATTCTATCAAACTTTTAATTCCATCAAACTTTTATGATTTGACGTATTAAATTTCCTAAAAAAAATTATTTAAGTTACTAAGCTTAATCACGAGTAACCTCTTAATATAATAAATTAAACTTTTAACTTGTTAACTTCACAAAACTTGAAGAGAAGCCTAAAATTCACTCACACTACTTAAAAAAAAAATCTAAAATAAGATCATATAAATTTGCTATGGCGAAAGTGGATTGGCTATGGCGAATGTGGATTCGCCAAGGTGAATGAGAATTCGCTCACGGCGAATGTGCATTTGCCTACTTCGAATGTAGTTTCACCATGTCCAATGTGAGATTCAACATGATGTGATTCGCCCACGGCGAATGTAGATTTTTTTCTGAATTAAAATATAAAGTAATTTTGTTGAAATATTTGCCTTAACTTTTTTTGAAATTATAACGCAAATATTATAAAATTTTTATTTAAATAAATATTAAGCAAATATTATTAAAATAAAAAATCAAGAAAACAATATTCTTATAAGATTATAACGCTAATATAATTGAAATATTATTAAAATAAATATTAGATTCGTGTCGCTTATAACATTCGACATAGTTATCGCTATCATTTTCGCCAAACAAATAACATTTACCATAGTAATAAGATTTGCTCTAACATTCGCATAAGATTGCCATAGTGTGTACATTCGCCAAAAGATTGGTTATATTGATAAATTTGTCGAATGTTAGTTGTTGATTGAGGAATCGACAAAGTAGATTCGCCACGGAGAATGTGGATTCGCCCAAGACGAATGTGGATTCGCCACGTCGAATTAGAATTCGCCTAAGGCGAATGTAGTTTCGTCATGTCTAATATGAGATTCGACATATGTGGATTCGCCCACGGCGAATGTGGATTTTTTTCTTGAATTAAAATATAAAATAATTTTGTTGAAATATTTGCGTTAACTATCTTTGAAATTATAACTTAAATATTATTGAAATTTTATTTAAATAAAGATTACGCAAATATTATTAAAATAAAAAATGAAGAAAATAATATTCACTTAAGATTATAACGCTAATAATAAATATTATTGAAATAAGGAAAATGTAAGAAAATAAGATTCGCCTTGCTTATAAGATTCACATAGTTATCGCTATCATTTTCGCCAAACAAATAACATTCGCGCCATAGTGATAAGATTCGCTCTAACATTCGTCATATTGATAAGATTCACCATAACATTAGCCATAGTGATAAGATTCGTTCTAACATTCGTCATATTGATAACATTCGCCCATAGTGTGTACATTCGAAAAAAGATACAACACATAAGATTGGACATCAAATTCGACATTATATCACAAACATTCGACATCATATTCGAAAAAAGATACAACACATAATATTCGACATCAAATTCGACATTATCTCACAAACATTCGACATCTTATTCTCCATAGTGTTGACAAACATTCGACATCAGATTCGCCATACTAATAAGATTCGACAAGGATCTCAACTTAGCTATAGCAAACATTCGCCTTCACATTCGTCATCTATAGTTTGTCCAAAGTTATGAGGTAATTGAGGAATCGACATAGGTGGAGGGCAATTTCGGATGTTCACTGTTTTTTTGTGTAAATAACCGGTTATTTTTATGTCCTAGTGCAAATAATCTGTCTCACTATCCCATTTAGTGTAGTTTAATTTTTCTCTCTAAAAAAAATTAATATATCCGATAAGGTTATTATCATAACTATGGTAGAATCGTGATATAACACGCCACATATTTTTCCTTCCTACAAATTAACTATCGTAGCTATTTGTGAGACATTAGGACATAGAATCTCTGCTTCCTAAACACTCCCACAAAACCCATAAAACGGCGGAAGGTCTCTGCTACTGATGCTACCATAGCTCCGCGACGAATAATGTGAGATGTCTATTGTGATTCTCAGATCTAAACGTCTTGTAAATATTTTTAAGAATGTGACCAGTTAAACTACAGTATATAATATCATAATTGTTACAATTTGGTTTGTTAGAATTTGGTAAAAATCATGTTGTTTGATCATTCGTAGTCGGGTGTGCTACTACAGACAATGAGGTGTGTGTTTTTAATTGAAGGAATTACTTAAACAACATAAGCAATTCGATAAAAATAAAGTAGAAGACTTACTTGTCTTCGATGCGGAAACGTAAATCGAACGGATCGAATCCTCTTGTTGCGTGTTGCTTCTCGTGCTACGCAGTGTCTACAACACTCTCCCGATTGGAGTGTTGAATTGTTCTTCACGATCTAAGAACTACAATGATATATGTTTATTTATGTTTATTTTTCTCTGTGTTTTTCTCTCCTGTGCGTTAACATTTGCAGTAAGTCATCTGTATAAATATATCACTATATATTTAATAATACAGATAACTGCATACATAACCGCAGTATAAGATAAATATTTATAATATACATTTTTATTACACAAAAAATATATATATTATAAAATAAATTAAAATACTTTTATTTTAATTATTTCACGGGTCGGGTCAAGCCCACGGGGCGACCCATATCCTAACATTAATTTGTATAAAAAAATTATTCTTAATGTTTCATGTGGGTTTCTACCAAATCGTGTAGTGTGAGTATTGTAAAATTATGTGTATCAAATCTGTTACATTACTAGTAATTTTGATTTCGGAGATATTATGAAGCGTTTGAATCGGTAATATTGTGCTATTATAAGAAGAAACTTGTTATCAGAAAGTGCCGTCTTAACATTCCCTCATTAGAGCGTGCATCGTACTACCAAAGATCTCACACCGAGTTGGGATTTCTTCTGCCAAAGGACCTTGATCTGGCGTTCGATCCATTCGATGCTCCGGCGGAGAGCTTACAGGAGATGGGATTCTCGAATGATCTTTTTTCTACGTACATGGACATCGAGAAGCTTGGAGGGAGCGGCGGCTCGAACTCTGTTTTTAACAGTGCGGTGGCGAAGGATGGGAGGCGTCAGCGACAACAGTGTTATTAGACCGAGGCACAAACACAACAATTTGCTGGATACTTGTATTTTTAATTATTCAATGTGTTGTTAAGTTTTTGCTAAAATGATAAGTTGTATTCAAATCTATGATAGATTTATTGTAGATTTTTTATCATAATGATGAGGTTGTATACAGATCTATGACAGATTTATGGCAAATTTTGGTGGAATTTTGTATATATTTTTTTTCAACCATAAATCTACAATAGATTTTGAATATAACATATGTGATTGGTATACTTACAGAATATGTTTATCTAATGTGTGGAAGAGTTTGTATATATTTTTAAAATTCTAAATTTGTAATAAATTTTGAACAGTACATATGTTACTTATATTCCTTGAACATCTATCATGGACTATTTATGCGTACCGGAGCCTGCATGTTTAATAAGTAATATATATTACAACACCTGAACATTTATCATAGATATAAATTGGCTGATGATAATTCAGAAAACACTACAACACATGAATATCTATCGTAGATATAAACCGGTTGAATATTAAAACATACACGGACCAAGTACATGAACATCTATCATAGATATAACCTGAACATCTATCGTAGATATAAATAATTATGAATACAAAGATCAACGAGTCACAAATAATCATTACAAACAAGTGACCTCGAACAACAAATCCACCCAAAATAGATTTCCAGGAGGCCTTTAAAACATCAATACCTCACAAAAACGTAAAAAAATACTACAACCATAAAAAATTGATCATAGATATTAACAAACTAAAGACACCACGCGTAATGGGACCAAATAATCGTATACAAAACAATTGATGTCGTGTAATAGTGCAGCTGCCTCCCATCAAAACTAAACCCCAACCAACACCTGTAATTTCAACTATTTTTCTTAGACATGATCGTGTAACAGTGCATCCGTCTCTCCATGTTTAATTCATTCATCTTAGCTCGACCATGTTAAGTTACCTGCACGGGATCATTACGGATTATTATAAAATATATCAATATTCACAACCCACACGTTCCTTTATTTTTTCAATCTGATCGGAGTTTTGTCGGTGATGCAGCCCAAGGACCAGCAATTCCAAATTTATGAGATTTTATTTCCTTTTGTTCGTGACTTATTTTCCAAGTTATTTCCTTTGCTTTATTTTTAAGTTTTGCCTATTTAAAGGCCCACAAGACATTGTTTTAAAAAAGACTTTTGATAATAAAAATTATGTTTCGTGAGTTTTCATAAAATTCTCTCTTGGGTTCGAATTCTACCCGATTATCCCAAAGAATTCAACCGACGAATCAACGAAGCGATCACCCTTCGTTCGTGTGTCTTCACCATCCCCGAGTTGCTGCGTCAACTTCGCGTTGGGGTTTAGGACATCGATCCTAAATTATTTCGTGGGTTAGATCCAGAGGTTTTGGGACCTTCCACCGGTATCATCTATCCTTTTTCTCTTATGGTTCTTCTTCTTTTTATCGATCCCCAACGAGGTTCGTATCATTTTAATCGTCATTCCCCTCCTCTTCAAGAGGATTTGTCCTCAAATCCAAGTCTATGCCAGGCTCGAACACCACTCTCACGAACAAGCTCGGAACAACGTCAGTCTGATGCTCAATTCCTCGAGAAGGTGATAAAACAGGAAATGTAACCTCGGGGAAAACAACATCAAGTTCCTGCAACACAAAATGAATGGAAGGGGGTAGAGAAGATAGTCCGTTAGTGAGGTACAACTTCTCCTTGCCCAACATCACCAACTTCGGTTTCTCCTTATTCACTGCTTGTTTCTCCTCAATGTCATCGGTTCCATTCAGCCACAATAGTCGATTCGGCTCAGGATGCTTCACCATGGGTAACTCCAACTGCCGAACCATGGTTCCACCAACTTCTTCAGTGGTTAGAACATCCTTCTCCTCCTCGGACTCTAGGGAAGACGACTCTTCCTCGGACTCCACCGAAGTCGTGATGCAGGGAAGGAATAAACACAATATTAAGACTCGTTGATTCTATGAATACTGAGAATTAATTAAAACATCAAACTTTCGTTGATTCCGAAGAATACCGAAACCTGATAAAACCTCAACAGAGGAGAAACTTTTATTTCATATCAATAATCAACTTCTGAATTCAATGACATACGGTAAATATAAATAGTACTAAAACCCTAATAAAATAAAGTAAAATAAATAAAATACTAATAAATTAGAGAGCAAGACACAATCTTTGATTTCTTTCTATCCACATCATTCTCCCCCTCTCGGAAAAGGTTCGACCTCGAACCTGAAAGCTCAAGCAAGGAGCCGCCGGGATCAAATACCAAACGTCGACGACTTTGAAGGCACAACTCAAGCGCAATGGCAGCGACACATTGACGTGGCACAAGGGCAGTTAATTTTTGAGGCGACGCAGGAGTAGTGGCAGGAAGTACCGACGCATGAGCAATAAATAGAGGAAGAGACAAAAGGGCATCAATTTTAGGAAGCGACATAAGGACAACGCCAACGACATCAGGATGCAGCGCAAGGGCAACGACATGAGGATGCGGCACGGGGACAACAACTTCAGGATGTGGAGTTGGGGCACTGGTCTGAGGCAACGACTTGTCGTCCCATATCGGCTCAGCGTCCCAGATCTGCTCAGTATCCCAAATCGGCTCGGCATCCCAGATCGGTTCGTCGTCCCAGATCGGTTCTGCGGACTCGTCGTCCCAGATCGGCTCGGCGGGCTCGGTGTCCCAGATTGGATCGACATCCCAAATTGGAGCATCATCATATGGATCGAGTTCATCACCAATGGTGCGCCCAAGTATGGGGATGGGTTGGTGTTGAGCTTTCGGTAGAACATCGGCGAGAGCAAGTCGGATTTCTTCTAATTCAAACGTAAGGGCCGTTACCTGGCGACTCAAGGCGGCGACGTCGGTGCGACGACGGGCTGCGGCTTCAGCGCCGGGGTCGGCGATTGGCAGACGACGAGAAGGCATCGTAGCAGTCTCTGATACCAACTGACGCAGGGAAGCAATAAACACAATATTAAGACTCGTTGATTCTATGAATACCGAGAATTAATTAAAACATCAAACTTTTGTTGATTCCGAAGAATACCGAAACCTGATAAAAACCTCAACAGAGGAGAAACTTTTATTTCATATCAATAATCAACTTCTGAATTCAATGACATACGGTAAATATAAATAATACTAAAACCCTAATATTAAAATAAATAAAATACTAATAACTTAGAGAGCAAGACACAATATTTTATTTCTTTCTATCCACCAAAGTCTCCTCCTCGGACTCCACCGAAGTCGACGGTTCTGACTTCTCGCGCTCATCATCAGTCACTACTTTCCCAGCATCCATTGACGCATGTACCAGCTCCTCTAACAGACGCTCAATATTGCTCCACCTCTCGCGCTGGATCTCAGCTCTGGACTTCCTCTCATCAATGTCGGAAGCTTTCTCCTTCTCAATATAGAAGTCCCTATTTCTATCATGGGCTCGATGATGGCCATTCCGACTTCTTCGGTATTCTCCGTTTCTCTGATACCCTGCATTATCACGATGAGCTCTCGCCTCTAAGGAGGTGAGTCGTGCATGCACCTTCTCCAACTCAGGCGCCAAGGACTTCCTCAACTCAGAACGAAATGAATCCATGATGAGCTTAATTTGTGGGTCATCCATCTCAGTCATCATGATTTCTGTATATATATATATATATATATATATATATATATATATATATATATTTTTGCGGATGAACAGTACCTTGAACAGTCTTATGAACAGTACTTTTCGTTTTTTTTTTTTATATCACAAGAATAAATAAACAAAAAAGAAAGAAGAAAGTACGAAAAAAAAAAAAAAAAAGAAGAAACGAACTACAGAAACGAGGTTACGTATTCTGAAAAATTTAGAACTCTAACCTGGGCTCTGATACCAAATGATACGAACCTCGTTGGATAGAAGATGGATGGAAGATAAACGAAAGGAAAACAATACGAAGATACCTTGCGGAAATCCCAAAAGGAACACGGAAAACGCAAAGATGACTCTATACGATGCCCGAAAACCCTAGGAAACAAACGACAAAATTATGCTCAATTTTTTTTTTTTTTTGCTTTTCGGATGAACAGTAACTTCGAGATGAACAGTACATTCAAAAATAAATAAATTATAAGAACAAGAAACAACAAGAAAAGGAAGAAACGAAAGGAAACGAGGCTACGTATTCAGAAAACAAAGAACCCGAACCTGAGCTCTGATACCAAATGATACGAACCTCGTTGGGGATCGATAGAAAGAAGAAGAACAAGAACAGAAAAAGGATAGATGATACCAGTGGAAGGTCCCAAAACCTCTGGATCTAACCCACGAAATAATTTAGGATCGGTGTCTTAAACCCCAACGCGAAGTTGACGCAGCAACTCGGGGATGGTGAAGACACACGAACGAAGGGTGATCGCTTCGTTGATTCGTCGGTTGAATTCTTTGGGATAATCGGGTAGAATTCGAACCCAAGAGAGAATTTTATGAAAACTCACGAAACATAACTTTTATTATCAAAAGTCTTTTTTAAAACAATGTCTTGTGTGCCTTTAAATAGGCAAAACTTAAAAATAAGGCAAAGGAAATAACTTGGAAAATAAGTCACGAACAAAAGGAAATAAAATCTCATAAATTTGGAATTGCTGGTCCTTGGGCTGCATCAGTCGGCCACCATGATGCAAGACTTGGCCCAATGAAAAGCAACGTGGTTCTGGTGAAGGAGTCGTAAAAGAAGTCAAACCTGAAAACAGAGAGAGAGAAAGAGTAAACTAGGCAGGGGAATCCAAAAGGAATTCTTTGTGGAGAGCATCGCAGTTGAAAGGTTTTCACGTGGGCACATCCACTTCCCCCGCAACTCATGGATTCATCCCAAAAAAGATCATCGTGGAACATGGTCATCTTCTCCAACCAAGTAGCTGTAATTCATGAACGAATCGAATTAGGCACACACGCACATCAAAAAACAAACGTGTAGAAAATCAAATCAAAACAAGAAATAAATTTCAAAGAAATCAGAGCAAAAAATTACAAAGAAAATCAAAGAGGCTCAAGAACAAATTTAATTGGCTCATCGAAATAGAAGAAAAAATAAAAGCGAAACTGCACACCAAGCGAACATACCGAACGGACTTGTTGCGCGCTGACGACGCGAAAACTTTGTCGTGGAAGCTAACGCGTCCAAAATAAATTTATATAGTTCCTAACTCAACACAAGATAGCAAGTGATAAGTATAGGGTCGATCCCACGAGGAAGCAATTGAAATTTAGTTAATCTCGGCTTTTACCCAAATAGTGTCACAATAAAAAGGTTTTAAGTTTGGTTGCTGAGTCACAGCGTTTAATCAAACTACCAACTAACAGAAATATAAAATCTAATTAACCCAAACTAACATGCAGAAATAATAAACTAACACTTTGGCCAAACTGTAAACAGAAAAGTAATTAATCAAACTGAATCCAAATAAAAGAAAGTAGGCTTCTGGGCTTTGGCTTCTCTCTGGGTTCTCTGGGCAAACTACCGATCCCTGGCACTAATGGTTTTAACTGATGGTTTGTCAATCGGTTATAGGATGTCGAACAAAGTGAAAGCAGTCCTATTAAGTCACGCCTACAGTCACCCCACCCTAATCCGTCCTTACTGGGTAAAGAAAAGGCAAGGTATACTTATGCCTAATCCCCTGAGTCTAGACAATTCGATACCTATGTGGTCGCATGGATCTAGTTTGCCCAAACTCGCATTACTCTCTCGACGAACCCAATTCGGCCAATAGCATGTCCGGAAATCCGAATCATACGACCGATAAGCTCCAACACGTTCTAGCGCTATGCCCGTAGTATATCTAACGCAGAATACTCGGTTGATCAATCGCTGGTATCTCAAAGTGTAAGGGTTTCCTAACGACCAAATTAGTCTGCCCAAACCTGCAAGAATGTAGTTAAACCTCAACTATGTATCGGGAACAAACCTCAGGCAGTTAACTAAGCCCTATCAACCTCACGGTTCTAACTTAGCCCAGAGTTCCCTTCGATCCGCCTTTGCCCAGACGCCCTGCAAATTTAGCTACTCATATGCGAAGAAAAAAAACAAGAAATAAATTGGAAAACGAAACTGAAATTCATATTAACTAAAATCTGAAATCGTTCAACTGGAATAGCAAAAACAAAGTACTAAAAACATAAAGCAATAAATTGTTTTAATGCCCGAAGGCTCGATCAACTTCAGAATCAAAAAGAACTTGGCCGGAAATCTCCAAGCTCCAATTGCCGGCGGCTGCTTCGTGAACGGGGTCGTGAATTGTGTGTCCTTCCTTCTCCAGCTTCTCTTCCTTATATAGGCTTGAATTAGGGTTGCGGGATCGCAGTTGCATGGGCCGCTGCATGGGCTTCCTTTTCCAGGCGCCGCTAAGTACTTTCCATCTTTAGCTCCAGCCGCCTTTGACTTTGCCCGATGGCAATCCGCTTCCCAAACTCTCTACAGGTATTCTCCTCCTCCACAGGTGAACGGACCAGGCACGGTACTTGGTATTCGATCTGGGTCTTCTGCTTCATGACTTGCCCAAAGTGGCCTGGGTTGCCTGATGAGGCCAAACTGCTCAGTCACTACATGCTCCAGATCGCTGTTTGCCCAAAGAAGGGGTTTTCCTTGCCTCTTTTGCCCAGTGCGCCACCTGTTACCTGTTTGCCTGCACACTCTGACCAAACACTCTACTGTGCCCTCCCAGACACATAAACTGACTCAAACTGACTCAAAAAGGGGCTCAAGATGAGCAAATAAAATGGCTCATCAAACCGCACACACTTGCAATACGCTTGTCCTCAAGCGTGGGGTTTGACTCACCGGACTCAAGACCAAAGTGAAAAAGAAATCAAGATAGAAGGGGAAACAAATAAACAGAGACTCAAAGGACTTTAGCATGATTACAAAATATAAAATAGGCAAAGCAAATACAGGCAAATCAAAATTCAAGTTAGAGGCATAAAAATTCGGTCAAGAGTCTATACTAGGGCTTGCGGTCACTCCCTCACAAGTGTATCTCTCCTTTCAGTGTATGGGTATAATGTCACTCATTTTCTGTTGTGAATCTACTTTGCCCAAATTTGACAGTTTGCTGATCAAGTTATTCTGACTGAGTGGGGGGTCTCATCAAAGGGGCTTTTATTGGGTTGTAATGTAGGCTCTTTGGGTGGATTTTGAGGAGTAGGCACGGTTTGGGCAGAGGGCTTTATGGATTTTAGCCTTTTTCTACCTCTTTGCCCCTTTTCTTACGGGCCTTAGCACACAACCAATTTATTCTATATTTTTTTTCTCTTTTTTTTTTCCAACATCAATCTCTCTACCCCCTCATATCTGTCTGGTTGCCTATTGGCAAAGTGCCAGACTGGTATACAAAGAAAATTTCAACAGGCTCAAAAGGGCTAACAAGGGATTAATGTTCATTTAGTCAAACTGAAAGAAATCCCCTAATCATATAATAACCCCCACTCAACAAAACTACTTATCACAGCAAATAGGCAAAGTCAGGCATCATAAATTTCACAACAGTACTCTCAAGAAAGAAATCTTCATTCAATGTATGGCCCAAATCTCACAGTTTGCCTAGTATAGTTCCATCGTCCCTATTTTCATGCCTTTAACTACAAATTTTGAATTGCTGTATATAACGAAATGCTTCTAACTGCCCTAAGTATTCACATAATCATGCTGACTCGATTAGACACAGAGGTTTGCCCTTTCCCTTTCCCCCCTCACACACTTTGCGTAGGCAAAGTGGGTGAAAGTAATAAGATTAGTAGGGGCTGCCTCGACCACACAACAACTCTAAATTAACGTTAGCGCACCTGCCCCCTCACACACTTTGCGTAGGCAAAGTGTGTCAGCAGGGAGATCGACCCCGTCGCCCGAGTTGTTTGACTCAAACAGAAACACAAAAAAGAAAAATAAAATAAAATAAAATAAAAAAAAAAACTAAACAAAACAAACGGAGGGTCAGTTAAGTGCTGGGTTCAGGTGGGTACCTGAATCCCTTATGGGCAAAGTATGCCTTCATCATGCTGGCAAGCTCGTCCAGCCTCTGCTCGATCACCTCAAGGCGCTCAGTCACCTCGCCATCTTCCTTCACCTCTTCCTTCTTAACCTTTGCCTTCACTGGCACAGCCTTCTCTACCTTCACCGGTTTGTTATCATAAAAAATTATCACCCCATCACTGCTCTCCTTGATATCGTGCATCCTCTTGAAACAGGCCTTGTCAAACTTCTCCTCGCTCATCAGGTTCACTTTCTTCCCTACCAGTAGATCCATCTTCGCAGCATACACCATAGGGAACTGGGCAAAGGAATGGCGCTGCAGGGGATGGGTGATCCACCACTTCATCTGTGCACAGAGAAAAGACCCAAAGTGCAGCCTGATCTTCTTCTCCATGCACCACAACATACCCAACTCAATTTGGGAGATCGCATTGCTTGTGTCCTGTTTGCCAAAGAAATTGACAGCCAGGATCCTATGGCAAACCCTCATCGCATCATCCTTCAACTGATGCCCCTTAGTGGTCTGTGCAATGAACGTTCCCCCTTTGCCCAGCACCTTCCAGATCTTATTCAACTCGCTCTTAGTTCGCTCGGGCAAAGCCTTCAGTGCCCTCTGGTACTCCTTTGACTTCCACTCCTCAAAGGTCACCATCCCCAAACTGAGATCCAGTTCGGTGCAGCTTGCTTTGACCCTGCTTCCCAGTATCTCAAACTGGATGCCAGTAACTCCTTCCTCCTTGTCCTCTTTGATCACCAGTGTCTTGAAAAACTCTCTCACCACCTTATCACTTATTTGCCCAGACCACTCTAAAAACTGGCTCCACCCAATGTTCGCAAAATACTCCCTCACTTTGGCCTCCACCCCCATCAGCTTCAGTGTGTCGAAACACACAGTCTTTGGCACCACAATTTTACGGGGGGCGGCGCTGGTAGTCGCCGGAGTCGGAGCTTTGCGCTTCTTGGTCGAAGCCCTGGTGTTCGGTGTCTTTGGAAGGTTGTGGGTGACTTCGATTTCTGGTTCTTCTTCTTCCTCATCATCGCCGCCGGCAGCCGTCGAGTTCTACTCCTCCTTCTTCTCGTCGGCGCTTGAACCTGCATCAGACAATTTTAAACCCTTACCCTTGTCAGATCTGAATTTCTTCTTCGGTGGGCTTCCGATCGCGTCGCCGGTTGGCTGTTCAGACCCCTCCGCTGCGTTGGCCAGAGTCTCCAAATCCTTCTGCTCGGAAAGCTTGGGCACATCGAGCTCAGCGCTAAGTTGCGCTATCAAATTCTGGTCGACCGGCGGCGGGCTGCTTGGAGTGGTGGACGTTGGTAGTATTATGACCAGCGGCACGGCGGAGGAAGCTTCTCCGGTTGTCTCAGTGGTGGCGGCAGAGGGCGCCTCATCCCTATTCTCTTCCACGGCGGCGTCGTTCTTTGGCTCCGTCATCTTTTTGCGCTTTGATTTGGTTGATGTAGTGGGTGGTGGTGGTGTGGTAAGATCGATATGGGTTCCGTCCGGGATTCCTCTCAATTTGTTTTTGGGTCGAGTACTCACCATTGACGACGGCAGTTAGGGTTATAGGGATTTTTGAATTTGGAAAGGGAGTTGATGTGGGTAGTTATCGGGTTTCGTGGGGGGAAGTTATGGAAAGTTGAAATTGCAGAGTCCTAATGATGGGATGTTTCTCCCTCAATTCTCGCACCCCCATCTGTCCAGTTATGGTAAGCTCAAACTGGTGTCCTTTGCCCAAACCCTGTCCCTGCAAAATCAAAAATACAATACACCCTTTCTTCCGGCCTTGTTAATTTTGGTATGAAGTGATCTCTTTATTAAACCTAAAAATAAAAAAATAAAGCAAAAAAATAAAAACATACCAGGTTGCCTCCTGGCCAGCGCCCTATTTTAGGTCCTAGGCATGACCTTGCTGTTTACTTAGGCTAGAGATCAATTAGGGCAATTTGCCCTTCCAGCTCCTCTTGCCCAAAGTAGGGTTTCACTCGCTGTCCATTTACCTTGAAAATGTAATCCTTACCCTTATCCGTCTTGCTCTTCAGATCCACTGATCCATTAGGGCAAACCTTGTGAACAGTAAAGGGCCCTTCCCACTTGGTGGACAGTTTGCCCTTCCTGAACAAGTTCCTTGTTTGATGCAGTAATAAAAGTTGCCCTGCCTCAATTTTTTTGCCTCTGATCAACTTGTCATGTGCCCGTTTGGTTCGCTCCTTGTAGTGAGCTGCATGATCGTATGCTTCGAATCTAATCTGCTCTAGTTCTACAAGGTCTAACTTGCGCTCATTCCCTGCAAGATCCCAATCAAAATTGACTTTGTTCACTGCCCAATGTGCTTTATGTTCAATCTCCATGGGCAAATGGCATGCTTTCCCAAATACCATCCTGTATGGCGATATCCCAAAGGGTGTCTTGAAAGCAGTGCGGTATGCCCAAAGTGCATCATCTAGCTTCTCAGACCAGTCTTTGCCCTCGGGTCTAACTGTCTTCCTTAGAATAGTCTTGATTATTCTATTTGACAATTCAGCTTGCCCGTTTGCCTGGGGGTGATATGCTGTTGAAACCCGATGTGTCACCCCGTATTTTTGAAGTAGCTTCTTTATCACCGCGTTGCAGAAATGCGTACCTTGATCACTTATTAATGCTCTGGGCACCCCAAAACGACTGAAAATATTTGCTTTTAAGAATTCTGCCACCACTCGAGAGTCATTGGTGGTTGTCGCTTTGGCTTCGACCCACTTAGATACGTAGTCCACTGCCAGCAGTATGTATTCCTTGCCTTTGGAGTTTGGGAGTGGTCCCATGAAGTCTATACCCCATACATCGAATATCTCCACTGGTAGTATGGGTACAGAGGGCATCTCATCCCTCTTAGTCATATTTCCTTCCCTTTGACATTGATCACATCCCCTACACCAGGTGATGCAGTCTTTAGTCAAAGTCCTCCAGTAGAAACCGCATTCCAAGATTTTCCTGGCAGTTCGCCTATGCCCAAAGTGACCTCCGCATGGTTTCTCATGGCAGTGCCTTATTATGACTTGTTGTTCTGATTCGGCTACACATCTTCTCAACACTTGGTCTTCACATATTTTCCATAAGTATGGCTCATCCCATATGTAACTCTTTGCCTCCCGTTTCATTTTGTTTCTTTCATAGATGGAAGCCTCGTCTCTGAACTCTCCTCCTACTATATAATTGACGAGGTCTGCGTACCAAGGTTCCTCGTGCATGGCATAGATAGAGTACAAATGTTCGTCTGGAAATGTTTCGGTTATGGGCACATCCTCTTCTTTTTGTAAAATTCGGCTAAGGTGGTCTGCCACTAGGTTCTGGTTGCCAGCCTTGTCCCTGATCTCGATGTCAAACTCCTGTAACAGTAGGATCCATCGGATTAGTCTTGGTTTGGTTTCTTTCTTTGCCATTAAGTACTTGAGTGCGGCGTGATCGGTATATACTATGGTCTTGCTTCCCAATAGGTATGATCTGAATTTCTCAAAAGCAAATACTATGGCCAGCAGCTCTTTCTCAGTGGTTGCGTAGTTACTTTGGGCGGCATTAAGTGTCTTCGAAGCATAATATATCACATGCCTCTCTTTGCCCTTTAGTTGCCCAAGTACTGCCCCTACTGCGTATCCACTAGCGTCACACATTAGTTCAAAAGGCATCCCCCATTCAGGTGGTTGGATGATGGGAGTTGTCACTAGTCTCTCCTTCAGATGGTTGAAGGCTCTTTGGCAGTCGTCATCAAAGTCCCACTCCACATCATTCTGCAGTAGCCTCGTCATCGGTTGGGCGATGCTGGCAAAGTCTTTCACAAAGCGCCTATAGAATCCTGCGTGGCCAAGAAATCCTCTTACTTGCTTGATATTCCTTGGGTATGGTAGTTTGGCAATGACTTCGATCTTTGCTTTGTCGACTTCTATGCCTTTGGCTGACACCACATGTCCCAGAACTACACCTTCTTCTACCATGAAGTGACATTTTTCATAGTTCAAAACCAAACTCTTCTCTACGCAACGTTGAAGTGTTAACTCCAAGTTTGACAGGCATAGGTCAAAGGTGTTACCATAAACTGTGAAATCGTCCATGAATACTTCAATTCCGTTTTCTAGTAAATCAGAGAATATGCTCATCATGCAACGCTGGAAGGTTCCTGGTGCGTTGCACAGCCCAAAGGGCATGCGCCTATAGGCAAAGGTACCAAAGGGACACGTGAAAGTTGTTTTGTCTTGATCTTCTTCAGCTACCTAGATCTGCATGTATCCCGAATACCCATCCAGGAAACAGAAGTGCTTTTTCCCGGCCAATCGTTCCAACATCTCATCGATGAAGGGCAAAGGGAAATGATCTTTTCGGGTTACCTTGTTCAGTTTACGGTAGTCGATACATACTCTCCATTCCGTTTGTAGCCTGGTAGCGATCTGTTCTTTCTTCTCATTCTCTATGACCTGGATCCCTGACTTCTTTGGCACGACGTGCACAGGGCTAACCCACTTGCTGTCTGAGACAGGGTAAATTATCCCTACACTGAGGAGTTTCTTTATCTCTTTGAGTACCACCTCCTTCATGGCGGGATTGAGTTTCCTTTGGGGGTCCCGCACTGGTGTAGATTCATCTTCGAGGAGTATATGGTGTTGGCAAATCGTTGGGCTTATACCTCTTATGTCAGCCAAAGTCCATCCTATAGCCAGTTTGTATCGCCCCAGCACTTCTTTGAGTTTCACTTCCTCCTCTTCTGAGAGAGATGAATTGATGATTACGGGCAAAGTGTCGTGCTCTCCTAAGTACATGTACTTTAGATGCTTTGGCAAGTTCTTCAACTCCAGTAGTGGGGCTCTCTCCAAGGATGGCTTCATGATAGTCTCTTCTAGTATTGGCAGTTTGCCTGGATCTCCTTTGTAATTTTCTAGTGCCCCCAACTGCTTAACTGCCTCTTGTATTCCCTCCGGTTCGTCTTCTAGTTCATCGTGTAGCATCCCTTCTTGAATTACTACCTCAATTTCGTCGTACTTCCCGCTTTGTATCACTTTGCCTTCTACTGCTTTGTCTATTTGATCAATCATATGAACTTCCTCAGTATCGGCTGGGTGCTTCATGGACTTGTAAAGGTCAAAGGTGACTGTTTCGCCTTCGAATTTACATGTCAGTTTGCCTGTCTCGCAGTCTATGTGCGTTCTTGCGGTTTTAAGGAACGGTCTGCCCAGAATCATAATTGGCTCTTTGCTCGATCTCCCCATGTCTAGTACGTAGAAGTCTGCTGGAAAGATTAAATCTTCCACTTTGACCAATACGTCCTCCAGTATGCCCTCAGGGTAGACATTGGATCTGTCAGCCAGTTAAATCACCACTCTTGTGGGTTTGAGAACCCCTATGCCCAGGTCCTCGTACATAGTCTTGGGCATTACATTGATTGATGCCCCTAAGTCCAACATTGCCTTCTCGATTCTCATCCTTCCTATGATGCATGGTATGTAAAACATACCTGGGTCTCCACACTTGGTAGATCGTTCCTTTGAAGCACTGCCGAGACATTTTCACCCACCTCGAATTTTGCATCGTCTTGATATTTCACTTTCTTTGTGCATAGCTCCTTGAGGAACTTAGCACACCGGGGCATAGTGTTCAGTATAGTCAGTAGTGGCATATTGATTTCCACCTTTTTGAACATTTGGAACATCTCGTAAGTCTCTTCCCTTTCTTTGTTCTTACTTAGTCTTCCTGGAAAGAGGACTCGAATTTTTGGCGGTGGTGATTTATCCCTCTTTGCCCTGACTACTTCTTCTATCTTTTCGTCCTCACCGGTTAAATCTTCTGGCTCTATGTGTTCTGTTTCTTGAGGTTGTTTGCCCTGGGTTTGCGCTTTGACTTCTGGCAAGATTCTTCCGCTTTTCAACTGGATGGCATTATAGTGGGCGTTCTTTACTTCGACCTGTGGTGGTAAATTTCCATTCCTCTGTTCCAGCTTTGCCACTACCTGGTTCAAGTGAGCCATTTGAGCTCCTAAGTTATTCAGTTGTCCTCTGGTCTCTTGTTTGAATTTTTCATTCTCTTGCATGGCTTTCATGTTCTCTTGCTGGAACTTTACGTTCTCCCTTACCAGAGTCTCCATCATGTCCGATAGTGACGCCCCTTTGCCCTGATTCTGCTGGGAGTTCCCTTGTTGTTGATGGTTGTACCGCATCTGGTTCGGGTTTCCTTGATATCCTTCTCCTTGATTGTTATTATTCCCGTACCTGAAGTTCTCATGGTGCCTCCATCCGGGATTATATGTGTTGGAGTATGGATCAAAGTGTGGCCTCCCTCTACCTTGACCGTTGCCATTAGATTGTCCCATTGCTTTGAGCTCCTCATCGAATAACGAAGGGCATTCATCAGTGGCGTGCTCCACCTCTTGGCAAATCTGGCACGCTTTGACTGCCTTCTTTGGCCCTCCCGCCATATTGGTCATGAATTTTTCCATGGCGGTGCACAGCTTGTCAATTTTCGAGTCAGAGGGGGATTGTACCAGTAGGCTTTGTTTGGGCAAATCGGTGTCTTCGCCTAATTCCTCAGCCATCTCTTTGAATAGTTTGAAAGCCTCAGCAGCACTTTTGTTGAGTAGAGACCCTCCACTGGCAGCCAGGAGTAGAGTCTTCTCGTGATGTCTCAATCCGGACACAAAGTATTGGATGAGGTCGTGGTCCGGGATTTGGTGCTGGGGGCATTTAGTTAGCAACTGTTTGAATCTTGCCCAGTAGTCTTGAAAGTTCTCGTTGGTTCCCATCCTTATGCTATTGATTTTCTTGCGCATTTGTTGAATTCGTGCCGCTGGGAAATATTTTTCCAGGAACCTCTTTTGTAGTTGCGCCCATGTAGTCACTTCGCCCTCCAGAATAGTATACAGCCACTCTCTGGCCCCATCAGTCAAGGAGAAAGGAAAGGCCAGGAGTCGTATATATTGCGCTAGTACCCCGTTTGCCTGAATCGTCCCGCATGCTAGCTCAAAGTCCTGTAGATGCCTCTTTGGGTCCTCTCCGGGCATATCGCTAAACTTTGGCAGGATTTGTATGAAGTTGTGTTTCATCTCCCAGGGGGTAGGAATGGTGGGCAAAGTGATGCCCAGTGGCCTCAAGTTCATCTCTGACGGGAACATCATGTCCCTCAAAGTCCGTGGTGCTTCTGCTCCCATCTTCTTTGGTGTAGGTTGACTAGGAGTGTTAACTGGTATGGTCTTCTTGCTCTTTGCCTTTTTTGCCCTTGGTGCCTTGGCAGAATTTTCTCCTTGGGTTGCACGTGCTAACGCCTTGTTCTTTGCTTCTTTTCTTAGCCTTTTGGCGGTTTTCTCGATCTCAGGATCAAAGAGTAGTCACGTATCGCCTTCCACCGCGTTTATAGTACCTAGTCAAAGAAGTAAAGAAAAAACGGTCAGCACAGAAAAACTAAAAAGCTGGAATATTGCCTTCCCGGCAACGGCGCCAATTTTGACGACGCGAAAACTTTGTCGTGGAAGCTAACGCGGCCAAAATAAATTTATATAGTTCCTAACTCAACACAAGATAGCAAGTGATAAATATAGGGTCGATCCCACGAGGAAGCAATTGCAATTTAGTTAATCTCGACTTTTACCCAAATAGTGTCACAATAAAAAGGTTTTAAGTTTGGTTGCTGAGTCACAGCGTTTAATCAAACTACCAACTAACAGAAATATAAAATCTAATTAACCCAAACTAACATGCAGAAATAATAAACTAACACTTTGACCAAACTGTAAACAGAAAATTAATTAATCAAACTGAATCCAAATAAAAGAAAGTAGGCTTCTGGGCTTTGGCTTCTCTCTGGGTTCTCTGGGCAAACTACCGATCCCTGGCACTAATGGTTTTAACTGATGGTTTGTCAATCGGTTATAGGATGTCGAACAAAGTGAAAGCAGTCCTATTAAGTCACGCCTACAGTCACCCCACCCCAATCCGTCCTTACTGGGTAAAGAAAAGGCAAGGTATACTTATGCCTAATCCCCTGAGTCTAGACAATTCGATACCTATGTGGTCGCATGGATCTAGTTTGCCCAAACTCGCATTACTCTCTCGACGAACCCAATTCGGCCAATAGCATGTCCGGAAATCCGAATCATACGACCGCTAAGCTCCAACACGTTCTAGCGCTATGCCCGTAGTACATCTAATGCGGAATACTCGGTTGATCAATCGCTGGTATCTCTAAGTGTAAGGGTTTCCTAACGACCAAATTAGTCTGCCCAAACCTGCAAGAATGTAGTTAAACCTCAACTATGTATCGGGAACAAACCCCAGGCAGTTAACTAAGCCCTATCAACCTCACGGTTCTAACTTAGCCCAGAGTTCCCTTCGATCCGCCTTTGCCCAGACGCCCTGCAAATTTAGCGACTCATATGCGAAGAAATAAAACAAGAAATAAATCTGAAAACGAAACTGAAATTCATATTAACTAAAATCTGAAATCGTTCAACTGGAATAGCAAAAACAAAGTACTAAAAACATAAAGCAATAAATTGTTTTAATGCCCGAAGGCTCGATCAACTTCAGAATAAAAAAGAACTTGGCCGGAAATCTCCAAGCTCCAATTGCCGGCGGCTGCTTCGTGAACGGGGTCGTGAATTGTGTGTCCTTCCTTCTCCAGCTTCTCTTCCTTATATAGGCTTGAATTAGGGTTGCGGGATCGCAGTTGCATGGGCCGCTGCATGGGCTTCCTTTTCCAGGCGCCGCTAAGTACTTTCCATCTTTAGCTCCAGCCGCCTTTGACTTTGCCCGATGGCAATCCGCTTCCCAAACTCTCTACAGGTATTCTCCTCCTCCACAGGTGAACGGACCAGGCACGGTACTTGGTATTCGATCTGGGTCTTCTGCTTCATGACTTGCCCAAAGTGGCCTGGTTTGCCTGATGAGGCCAAACTGCTTAGTCACTACATGCTCCAGATCGCTGTTTGCCCAAAGAAGGGGTTTTCCTTGCCTCTTTTGACCAGTGCGCCACCTGTTACCTGTTTGCCTGCACACTCTGACCAAACACTCTACTGTGCCCTCCCAGATACATAAACTGACTCAAACTGACTCAAAAAAGGGCTCAAGATGAGCAAATAAAATGGCTCATCACGCGCCCAAACCCAAATAATACACCAAACGATATTTGTGTGTGACAGGTGAATTGGATTTGAGGATCGAGGGGATGAGAGAATTAGCCATAGAATGATGTTGGGTAATCACAATTTGTGTAGAATGGTAAAATGATAAATTAGACTTTACACAATTTAAAAAGTGCCCTCAATTAATATTAACATAATATAAAAATCCTTATAATTAAAAATGTTAAAAATAATCAACCTTTTACTATGAGGTGAAAAAGAATGTGTGTTGAAACAAATATTGAAAACCAATCGGCCCCAAACCCTAATATGCTTAAAAATGATTATTACAAATAAATTATTAAAGAATCTATTATTCTATTATAAAGTAAACTTAGACTTTATATATAACAAAAATTATTCTATCCAAAATTACTGAATAATTTAATTGATCATTTTTTTAATTGATTTTAAAAAAATTTAAAGGTATTTTTATATGAGGTAATTATAAAAAATAATTGAAAACAATGTAAAAATAAAATTACAGATATGTTCTAAAAAAATTGATGCGATTCATTATGCATAATATAATACAGAGTATATAATTTTAAAACAATATTTAATACTATAATATTATTTAATATTATACATATTATAAATTATTTATTTAATATTATACATATCATTAATTGTTTTGGACTTCGTAATTCATTTCGATAACTACAAACTATTAACTGGGGTAGACCGTGTATTAATATAAATAAGAATAGGGTAAAAGAGTAATTTACTAACATTAATAACATTTAAATTTTATTTTTAATTTTTTCTGCCAGAATCTGCCCGTTTAGCACGTCCCAAAAATATTATCCTTTGAATTTCTTTACGGCCCGAACAATGTTTAGATCAAAAAATATAAAGTTGGTCCGATTTGGCTAAAAACTATTGGAGCCTTGGAGAGGCCAAAAGCTCGAATCGGTCTATTTTTTCAAAATATATATTTAATTTAATAAATATAGAATATTTTTGCATTTTAAATTATAAGTACAAAATAAATATTTAAATTTAATATTTTATATTAATATATATATATATATATATATTATTTTAATAACAATTTTTATTAATAAAATTTATTAAAAATTATATTTGAAAAAACTCAAAAATTTCTCTCAAGCTCAAAAATTTATTAAAAATTTCTTAACAATTTTTATTAATAAAATTTATTAAAAATTATATTTGAAAAAACTCAAAAATTTATTAACAATTTTTATTAATAAAATCTCTTAACAATTTTTATTAATAAAATTTATTAAAAATTATATTTGAAAAAACTAAAAAATTTCTCTCAAGCTCAATTCAAAGTCAACTCTCATTTCAAAAAACGTGGCTCGACTCGGATTTGTTGTATATTTAGGGTTTCTGAATGATGAGAGATTTGAATAATATTGAATCGCGTAGCACTATTTCCTTAAAGAGTATTCCGACCCTATTTAGTCTGGGTATCACGAAATCACTCGCAGGATAAGACAATAACGACACTCGAGTCTTAAGCTTTACTCACAAGCAACTTATGGAACTTAATGATTTATTTGTTTGGTTCAAAGCTCTCAATTTCGTAGGTGATATTGTTGTGAATTCAGAATTTGATTTTACTCCATTATATAGGTATTAGACACTTATTCCTTTCAACATAAACATGATACGAACCTCGTTGGGATCAAGGATAAAAGGTGAAGATAGAAGAACGATGAACGGAAAAGATAGAAGATACCGGCCGAAGGTCCCAAAACATCTGGATCGAACACACGGAATGATTTAGATCGATGATCTAAACCCCAACGTGAAGTTGATGCAGCAAATCGGGGATGGTGAAGACACACGAACGAAGAGTGATGGCTTTGTAGATTTGTCGGCTGAATTCTTTGGAATAATCGGGTAGATTCGAACCCCAGAGAATTTATAAAAACTCACGAAACATAATTTTATTATCAAAAATATGTCTAAAACAATAGTCTTGGGGAGCCTTATTTAGACATAACCCTAATTAATTGGAAAAACGAAATAACTTGGAAAATAAGTCACGAACAAAAAAGGAAAATAAAACATAGAAAGTCGTCCGCCGCGAATTCGAATGTCTTGACTAATAGACGGGTATTGGATTGCATCATTCCCCTCCTCTTCAAGAGGATTTGTCCTCAAATCCAAGTCTATACCAGGCTCGAACACCACTCTCACGAACAAACTCGGAACAACGTCAGCCTGATGCTCAATCCCACAAAATTGGTGTAAACCAGGAAGTTCATCCTCATGGAAAACATAATCAAATTCCTCTGCCTCAAGCTTTCCAACGCGGACAGAAGCCTTCACTTGCTTGGTCACCTTGATGACACCAGATTCATTCAGCCACCGTAGTCGATATGGCTCAAGACGCTTCACAAGGGGTAACTCCAATTACTGAACCATGGTTGCACCAACCTCCTCAGGGGTTAAAGAATCCTCCTCCTACTCGGCCTCCACCGAAGCCGAAAGTACTGACTTTTTGCCCTTTTCATCAGTTACTACTTCCCCGTCATCCTTTGATATATGAATCATCTCCTCTAACATACGCACAACATTGCTCCACCTCTTGCGCTGGATCTCAACTCTAGACCTCCTATCATCAATGTCGGAAGCTTCTTTCACCTCGTAGTAGAAGTCCTTACTACGACCATGGTGTCAAGGTTGACAATTCCGACCTTCTCGGTATCCGCCACCTCTCCGATACCCTGTAGTATCTCGATGAGGTCTATCCTCGAGGGCGGTGATTCATGCATGCACCTTCTCCAAATCAGAAGTCATGGACTTCCTCAACTTAGATCGCAATGCTTCCATGATGAGCTTAGTCTGGGGGTCATCCATCTGAGTCATCCTGCAAAAGTGTTAGAAACAACAAAATAAAAGAATCCTCACCACTCTCGTGTATCACTCAGATTTTGAATTCTCTCAGCGCTCGTTTTTTTCTCAAATTCTCTCTTAACGAATCGAAGTCAACTTCAGACGAACCACGCCACCACAACCTCGTTCGTTAGGAAGGTACACAGAAAGTGCTTAAAAAGCGAAAATTTTCGAAAAATACACAAAAAGATCAATATGACTCTAAACGATGTCCGGAATCCTAGGAAACAATAGACAAACTTATGGTGTCGAAGTTTTTTTTGTTTTTTTTTTTCGGGTGAACAGTACCGTGAATAGTACTTTTCGAAAAAAAATAATAATTTTTTTTGATATCACAAGAATAAAAAAACGAAAAGGAAAGAAGAAGATACGAAAGAAAGATACGAGGTTACGTAATCGAAAAATTAAGAACCCTAACCTGGGATCTGATACCAAATGATACGAACCTCGTTGGGATCAAGGATAAAAGGTGAAAATAAAAGAACGATGAACGGAAAAGATAGAAGATACCGGCGGAAGGTCCCAAAACCTCTGGATGATTTAGATCGATGATCTAAACCCCAACGTGAAGTTGATGCAGCAACTCGGGGATGGTGAAGACACACAAACGAAGGGTGATGGCTTCGTCTATTTGTCGGTTGAATTCTTAGGAATAATCGAGTAGAATTCGAACCCTATAGAGAATTTATAAAAACTCACGAAACATAATTTTTATTATCAAAAGTCTGTCTAAAACAATAGTCTTGGGGAGCCTTATATAGACATAACCCTAATTAATTGGAAAAAAGAAACGGGTCTTGGATTAATTGCATCAAAACACCTATTACTTGAATAGGTACCTTTTAGTAAAAAAACTTTTTCACTAAGCACCTTTTCATGTTGTTATGCATAGGAATGAATACAATTTCAAAATTGCATCACATATATATGTTATTACAACATCATCTAACCATGCAACCACAAGATCACACTCGACATGCATCAACATGCTTTACCCGAATTATTAATTCGTATCAATTCTATATGAACGTGTACTACAAATACATATTATATTGACTATGATTAATTCAAAGCCTCGAGTGATTCCAATTACCTTAAATGGACAGTGATTCACTTAAATCACAAACATGATTGAGGTATTAGGATTCGACGAATTTCGAGTTCGAGCCTTGAAATATTTGGATTCGACGAGTCTCGTGCTCACTCCTTATTAGGGGTGGACATGTGATGGGATGGGACGGGATTATGAGAATCTTGTCCCCTCCCAAGTTCGTCACGCATGTCCTAATCTCATTTGAGTTCGGGCCGGAAACAGAGTGAGATCGGGATTTCTTAAAATTTTAAATAAATTATAAAATTACAAAATAAAATTAAAAATTAAAATAAAATTAATTATTATCTAATTATAAAACAATTAAAATAAAAAAAATGCTAAATTTTATTATATATATATATATATATATATATATATATATATATATATATATATATATATATATATATATATATATATATATATATATATTAGACTATCTCCAACATCGTATCAATTTGGGTGTCAAACTCGTGTCAAGTGCTCCAGCAGAAGTGTCAAGTGGTGTCAAACTTGACACCCTTGTGGGCCCGGATCAAAAATTGATCCCGGGATCAAATGTGATCAACACCTTCTTCTGGCCCCACATATTTAATTAATTGAAAAAGAAAATCACGTGGTCCAGTAAAAACATGACATGTGTCATGCCATTTTTAATTTCCCTTTCATTTTAAAATCAGTTTTTTACAAAATAATTATTCAAAATAAAAACAAAATAAAAATACCATTATTTTTCATTTTTTATCCTCTATAAATAGACTCTAGGTTTGTATCGTTTGGACACAAAAAAAAAATCACAATTTTATTCACTTGTTTCACTTTTTTCTCTTCTTTCAATCTTCATACTACTCATCTCCATGGATCCTTCACAAAATTATAATTTTTTCCCAAATTATAACTTTTCCAACAATGGTGAAAATGCAAACATGAGACCATCAAATCCAAATATCCAACACCTAGAAAATCTTCAAAATACAGGTATGCATCCTAATGTTGGGTCGCAATATATAATGCCACCAAATTTCGGGTTGCAATACCCATATAATCATTCCTATATGCCATATGGTTATCAACCTCTTTCTGGAAATAACTATTTTTCTCAAATGAATATTCCAACTAGTGCACCAACTCATGAGCCAAACACACCTCATCTTAGTAGTGGCTCAACCGAAATCCCAGAATTTTCCACACAAATATCTCTAGAAAATATTGATGAAGATACTCCCCACAGTTTTTTTACCTCAAACTCAGCCATCAACCAAGAAATCAAACTACGAGGCCTAAAGCACTGAAGACTACAAAACATTGCTAACTGGTTATTTCTATGTTAGTAATGATAGTGAATTGGGGAACAATCAAAAGGCGGACACGTTTTGGGGTAAGGTTGCAGACTACCTAAATGAGAACAGAGAAGGTGGCAAAATCAGGACCATGCTACAATGCAAAAGTCATTTTCATCAAATTAATAAAAAGATTTCTATTTTTGTGGGTTGTTATGGTACTGCATGCAGGATGAAGCGTAGTGGATGGTCTGATGGTGACTACATATCCAAGGGTCTAGAGTTGTACCAAGAGTCTCAAGGTACAAGATTTTCTTTGCTGGAAGAGTGGAAGGTGGTTCGTAACCAACCAAAGTATTCAATTAGAACAACTGAATCTGAAAGTAGTGGATCGAAGAGAAAAAGTGGTGGTGATGATATTGATTCTTCAATTCCTGCTTTTGTACGTCCAGAAGGTAGGGATGCAACAAAGAAGAAATCTAGAGGTTTATCGAGCAAATCATCAACTTCTAAAAAATCAAAGGAATCCATTGTTGATGAATTGTCTCATTTAGCCTCTGCTCGTGAAAGCCTTGAAACCTCCAGGGCTACTACAACTTCAGCTATGTTGGAGTATGCGCGTGTTAAGAAATTGGAGATGTTGACGAGGTTGAAGAACAAAGAAGATCGTGACGCCATAGATGAAGCGGCTTATAATATGGTGTTTTTTTTTAATAAATATTATAAAAATATTTGCATAAAAATTATTATCGCTACTTTATTTATTTTTTATGTAACTTTTATTGATCTCTGCACATGAGAAGACAAATCCCTGCACAAAAATGTCCAATTTTGACCATCTCACTAGACATGAGACTACTACTCCCTCCACACAAAGGTCCAAATCCCATCCCTCTATTCAATGTCCCCGAGGAAACAAAGCACAATTGTTTGCCAAACAACAAGAATCATGTAGAAAAGACGTCAAACGCGCGTTCGGGGTTCTTCAAGCGCGCTTTGTCATAATTCGTCAACCAGCTAGGATATGGGATATAGGTGTCTTAGGTAAGATAATGAGGATGTGCATTATTTTACATAATATGATAGTCGAAGATGAACGAGATACATATTCACAAAATTGGGAAAACATCGACTTTGAACTATCAAACAATCCTGGGTCGAGCTCATCTTCCAATGTCCAAACACAAATACACCCTATATATCAAGTGCATGTCGAAGGCCGATCTGAATCAGATATTCATAGTAGAGGAGGATTACAAGATAGAGCTCAACATATTCAGTTGAAGAAAGATCTAGTAGACCATATATGGAACAAATTCGGAATATCCGATTAATTTTTTTAATTATCTATGTGATTTTCTATGTTTATTGTCTGTGTTTTAATATTTTCAATATTTTACGTATGTTCTTTTTCATCAAAAGTGGCGTGATGTATTGAAATGAATATTATTATTAATTATTTTAAAATATTTTGAATTTTTTAAAATTATTTTAATTTTTAAGTTTTATAAATAAATTAGTAAAATTAATTATGTAGTAATTTTAAATTTCATAATTATATATATATAAAATAAATAAAGAGAAATGAAAAATATTGTGGGGTATAGGATATGGTGATGTGGAAGAAAAAGAAAATAATTGACACTTTGAAAAACACCCTGTTGGGGTTGGTGCTGAAAAGAGAGTGTTAATTGAGGGTGTTAAGCTGACGTGACATGAGAGAAGTGTCAAATTTGACACCCGCTGTTGCAGATAGTCTTAGATTTGATTTACAATTTCAACTTCAAATATAGTTTATTAAATAAGTTAAAATATTCAATTTTAAAAAAATACAGTTATAAAAATATAAGTGTTTAAGTATTATCAAAACAAATTATATAAAAAAATTATATTATTATGAAATATTATGAGATTTTGGAAATATATTAATTAAGTAATAAATTTAATTGAAAGTTTGATTAATATTTTGATATTTTTATTAATTTATAAGAAAAAATAAGAATTATATTTATCTGAATAAATTTTCGGTAAGAGATGGGATACAAAGTATTGTTCGATCTCGTTTAGTCTTATTATTAAAAAAATAAAACAGGGCGAGCCGAAATGAGATTGCCATTTTGAAAATTGATACCGTTTCATATTGCTAACTTTTGGGATAAAATCAGCTTATGGTCAGAATTTCGGAAAAAAATGTCAGCCTTTCTCTAAATGTCCAAGAATAGATGTCACACCTGGTCAACTGCTCTTTTGTTTGACCATCGATTACTTATGATAAAAAATATATAAAAATTATTAAAAAAATACTAAAATAAAATTTAAAGTCTAAATTTTATTTTAGTATTTTTTAATAATTTTTATATATATTTTATTATAAGTAATCGAAGGTCAAATAAAAGAGCAGTTGACTAGATGTGACATCTATTTTTGAACAGATGAGTAATTTCGTAAGTAGTGATGTGAATTTGCAACCGATCAATATAATTAATTAATTAATTAAAAGTAAATTAAATTAAATTAATTTGATGAAAGTAAATAGGTAGCTAGCTGTCCCAATGGCAACAATCAATCACACGTGAGAATCCGCAACGGAAGAGGCGGTGCATTGTCCAAGACAAATTAAGTCTTCATGTTTGTACTTCAAATTCAAACTTATTATATGACAAATGGATCCATTTTTATTGTAATTAATAACAAGATTTAACATATACGAATGGGAGAGCATCATCAAAAAGTGAAAACAATTGAAACTTAAGATTACAAAATAGAGAATATTGCGTTTGTTAAAGTATGTATCGAATTGAACTTTCAACAAAAAAAAAAAAAAAAAAAAGAAGGATGACATTGAAAGTCGTAGGCAGTAAATAAAACGCAGTAAAATGCGCTGCCTAGACAAGGCAGTGTTCTGCGGCAGAACAGTGTATGCCGCAGCACGATGCCTTGTACAGAAAACGTTCGTTTTACGTGATTTAATTGAGTTTAAGTATTTTATCCAGATTAACCAAGTTGTATACTTGTTAAAATTATATGTGATATATGTATAAGTATTGCAGCGGAATTAATAAAAAATAAATCACTTGAACGAACACACACACACGTACGAAAATGTAAAGAACACAAATTTAAATCTTTGTATGTGTATTTAAATTATACACATACGAAACGGTCTTACGACCAGAAACTTTATTAAAGAACGAGTCTTTACAAAATGATACTCTTGGATTTACAAAGATATTACCAAAGGCTATACACATGTATGCCTTCGTATAAACCGTATCCAACGAGTATGAACAATCAACAACAAAACCTAGCAACTACTGTATCACACCTATTCTAAGCCTACGATCATCAGCATGAACAAAGAACACTCCCAGAGATGAGAGGTACACGACACGAAGAACAAGTCTTCGGCTCTAAAGCTGATCGATCGAACTAGAGTGGAAATTGAAGTGTATAAAGTGTAATTGTGTTGTATGAAAGTTACTGAATAGTGTTGGGGTCGTCCTCTATTTATAGGAGGAGATTCCCAACTGAATTCCTTGATTTGCTAGGTCAACAATCAGTTGAGATATTCTAGGGCAGGCTGCTTTGACCGCTGCCGCAGGAATGCCTTCTGAAGTTCTTCTGGAATGCTCTGCCGTACTGCACTGCCTTCCATACTTTCTGGACTTCAGCAATCCTTTGCCCTACGCTCATGCTTCGCTCGATATCTTGACTCAACCTCTTGTCCAAGCCTTGCACTGCTTGCGGCATGACTCTGCCTTGCTGTGCTGCGGCAGAAATCTTCTATGTTGATTGTTTTTCAAGCACGTTCCAACTAATGAACTATGCTAAATCAAATCACCAATAAGACCAGTGATTACAACAGTTTAAATTGTGAAGAAAGAAATAAAAAAAATAAATATGTTAGCAAGACAACTTCTGCCTAGGTACATTTAAGGCATTGTAATGCCCAAACATATTTATCCTTACAAACTCCCCCTTTTTATCTTTCTTCACAAAACCATGAGACAGCAGCGCAATGAGCACTCCCCCTCAATGAAATACATCTTACTTAGAAGTTTATGGATTTTATCTTGACAAAACAACTAAGGCATAAAAACTCCCCCTTAGTTAATACTTCCTAAGTAGAACAAAAATTTATTTAAACAACTAACTAACTAATAGAACAAAAACAAGTAACTAAGTAAGCCTTAAAGATAACACACCAAATTTTTCAAAAGGAAAATAACTAAAATTGTTCAAACAAATAACAACTTAAAAAACAAATTGTTCAAAAAGCAAATAGACCGAAATTTAACAAATTGTTCAAAGTAAATAAAAACTAAAAGTAAAAAGAAGAAATAATTTTTCTTCGGGTCTTCAGAACTGCAATCCTTGAAATCTTCAATCATCGTGCTCAGGAGACGATCCACGCTCTTCACCATTAATCTCTGCTGCAGTGTCTGCGGCAGCCTTCTCTGCTGCGGCAGCTTCCTTCTCTGCAGCTTCTTCAGCTTCAACTTCTTTGAGGTCTGCATCAATGCGCTTCTTCAACATCTTCAAGACAGTGCTCTTTGCCATTTTGGCCTCGGCTGCTGGTACTCCCCCTTTTTGTGGAGGAAATCCCTCTTCTTCAAGAAAGAAGGTAATGGCATCCACGAGTGCTTTTGACATGTAGTCCTGCATGATTACCATGTGGTTTGCAGCAACTTGGTCTGCAAATGCCTGGACACGAGCAGAAACACCTGGTTGTGGAGCAGATGAGCTAGGGGCATCAGTCTGCGGCAGCTTGGGAGCCTTCTTTGGAGGTGGAGTGGGAGGCACTGCGGCAGTAGCATGAAAACCATTCCACGGCAAGTCATTGTACTCACGAACAGATAACTTGTAGGGATGTGGCACAGCAGTTAGTTGATCAGCACTATTGATCGAGAGCCCTTGGATCTTCAACATCTCCCAGATCAAAGAAGGGAACGCAAGGCTCTGCGTCTGGGTGATGTTCTCTGCCTGTGAAGCAATCTTCTCAAAGATGAGCTCTCCCAAATTCACCTGCCTACCTGCACCAAGGTGAAACAGGACTTCCCCCATTTGGGTATGCACAAAGTGCACATTTGTTGTGGGAATCCAGTTGTGCCTGGCAACAGTAAACAAAAAGTAATAAAAAGATGAGAGTTTTGAGCAAGGAATGTTGTTTGCGGCATCAGGTGGTGATTTGGTCAGGCGGTGAGAGACTGCGGCAACAGTAGGGTCAGCAAGTGCGGCAGGATACTCGATGTCTGAGCGCTCCAAGAAGGCGTTAATGGCAGCAGGGGTGAAGTTAAAGATCTTCTCACGGAGATACACCTTGCCATAGCCTCTGGATCCATCATCACCAAAACAGGGGCGCAGATTTGCATAGAAGTCGCGCACCAAATCCTCGCAGTAGGGTCCTGCGTAGGTGACTGCCTTGACCAACTTCATTTTCTTCAAGAACTTATCCACTTTGTGTCTTGCACAAGTCGGCATGTCCACACAACGATCCGTTTGAATGGGCTTGTTGGAGTAGAACTGGGGCCCGATCACTGAACGTCGTTCAGACCAGAAGCGCCTCGAGTAACCCTTGCCGGGTTTCATGTCAGAATCAGAATCCTCCTTGGGGGCATCAATTTTCGGTGCCTTGCCCTTCTTCGCAGCAGGTATAACTGCGGCATCACCACTATGAGAGCTGCTGACTTGAGTGGTCGGAATCCTCCACGTCGGAGAGTGGAGTTGTAGATGGATAAGGAGTCGGTTTGCGATCCTTGGTCTTCTCCTGAGATGGGTAGTTGTCGTAGAGCTCAGAGTAGTCAAAATCATTGTCATCGTCCCTCCTGTTGTAGGGCGTCTGTTTGCCTTGCTGCTGCACTTCAGGGTCTGCCTGTGGAAAGGCAGATGATGCGGCAGTAACCGATGGCTCAGGAGTGAAAAGGCCCTTGAAATCAGAAGTGTTGAGGGATCTTTCATTCTGGGCAGCCTCGTAAGCAAGTACATCGTCGACGTCTGAAATAACCACCGTCGGGTGAGGGGTTTGAGACGGCTCAGTGTCGCCGGAGATGTCCACATCTTCAGGGCGAATGATGGACAGTGGAGTTGGTTCAGGGTAGACTCGTTCCTCTTCGGCAGGTTCGTCTTCTGCGGCAGCTTCTCCCCCTGTGTCATGGTCTGGGGAGATGTTCATGGGAGAAGCCTTACCTGATCCTTCTCCGGCCTCGACGTACGGCGGCTGGGAAGCGGCGTCGATTGCGGCAGCGGCAGCTGCGGCGGCGGCGGCGTCGATGGCGATAAGGCGGTTGATGAACGGCAGAGACTCCGCGGGTTGAATATCCTCCATAGTTGCATCGGGGCGAGATTCTTTGATGAGCTCCACCAGACGTGGGTCCGAGTAGTAGCGAGCAAAGGCGAAAGGAGATGATGCCATTGAATTCAAAGTTCTTGATAAGCAATTTAGGGTTTAGAAAAAAACAGAGTGCACAATCGAACGTAAGAATCTAGGGATTTTATACTTTGTGTTCGATAGGAAAATTAGGGTTTTGAGAATTCAAGAAAATTAAAACTCTTTGAATCTGACTTGTATGAGAAGTGTAGTTGAATTAGGAGTTTGAATAATGGATAAAGAAAAATAGGAGAGAAAATCGGGTGGTAGTATGATGGGACGTAAAATCAGGCAACGGTTACTTTTTGTGACCTGAACCGTCGCCTGCCGCACACTTGAGTGCTGCCCAACGGTCAAGTGGGGCAGTGTTTTGCGGCAGGTCGTTGCCAAAAAATCAAAGCCAAAATCCCTTCTTTTTTTTTTTTTTTTTTTTTATCTATTTTTCTGTTTTTAATTTTTCTCTTTTTCTGTTTTTAGAGTATATTCTTTTTCTATTTTTCATTTTTCAAATATTTTTTTTTTTTTTGAATAATAGTAAAACAGTTAAAATATTTTTGTGGTGTGAAAAATCAAGGCTTACTAAGCAACATTAGGAAAAGAATAAAGACATCTAATCCTAATGAAACATCATGCTGCATCATAAGTACTTAAACTCTACTTAGGTATAATGCCATGTCAATAATGAGGTTATTAAATACTTAGGTCACCTAGTACATAGTATCTCAACCCATTGAGTATTAATTACATGTATATGGGTTTGACCATGTTGCCTAAAGTGGTTTGGGTATTCTCTCTTCCTTCGGAAAATTTTAAACTCATGTGTTGACAAGGCAGAATGCTGTGGCAGAGGTTCAGTAGGCATGACAATGCGGCAGCATGATGCAGATCAGCATCTAAGGCATGGTGCACATGCACAAAGATTTTCTCAAAGCAATGAATCGATCTGAGTTCAGTGGCTTGGTGAAGATATCTGCTATTTGATTTTCTGTTGGGATGTGATCAATCCTCAAGAGTCGTTTCTCCACCAAATCTCGGATGAAATGATGCCTTATGCTGATGTGTTTGGTTCTTGAGTGCTGCACTGGATTATGACTGATATTTATAGCACTCGTATTGTCGCAGTAGAGTGTAAGAACATTGCTATCCAGGTGGTAGTCATCAAGCATGTGCTTTAACCAAATCAATTGGGTACAGCAACTCCCTGCGGCAATGTATTCTGATTCGGCAGTGGATAGAGAAATGCAGTTTTGCTTGCGGCTTTGCCATGAAATGATGTTGTTTCCAAGAAAGCAACATCCTCCGCTTGTACTCCTGCGCTCATCCGTGTCTCCTGCCCAGTCGGCATCTGAAAATCCAACCAAATCGGTGGTGGTATCTTTGGTATACCATATGCCTAACTCGACTGATGCGGCAACGTAGCGTATGATGCGTTTGACTGCCTTCAAGTGTTCTTCCCTTGGATCAGCTTGAAACCTGGCACACAAACAAACGCTATACATGATATCATGTCTAGTTGCCGTAAGGTAAAGTAAACTCCCTATCATGGATCGGTAGAGTGTCTGATCCACTGCGGCAGTATCAGTGCCTCGGGAGATTTTGTCCGTTGAGCCCATAGGTGTTTTCATGGGCTTGGATCCTTCAAGTTGGAATCTTTTGATGAGATTCTTAGCGTATGAAGTTTGTGAGATAAACGTCCCAGTTGATGATTGCTTGATATGGAGTCCTAAAAAATGAGTTAGTTCTCCTACCATGCTCATCTCAAATTTTGATGCCATGGCAGAGGTAAATGCCTTAAGCATATTCTCACATGTGGATCCAAAGACAATGTCATCAACATAAATTTGTGCAATTAAAATATTGGAAGAATTGAATTTCACAAACAGTGTTTTGTCGGCAGTGCCTCGAGTGAATCCGAAACTGAGTAGAAAATCAGTTAGGCGGCCATACCAAGCTCTAGGAGCTTGTTTTAGGCCGTACAATGCCTTGTGTAATTGATACACATAGTCAGGATGTTTCGGATCTTCGAAGCCTGATGGAGTTGTATTCTAAATGTCTAGTTTAGTGCAAATACGGAACTCCTTATCTATACCTTAATTCGAGATATGATTCAAGCATGATTGCATTTAATGCAATAGTCCTTGATGTATACGTTGTAGACAGTATGGCGTGAGGAGACACGCGGAAGATCATACTGTCGGTTACTCGTATACTATCGAACAGTAGCTCACGACTTAGATGGACAGGGACAATCCATCGGTACGTCGTAGTGTGACTGGTAGATAGTCGGTCTTGACTATCATGTTACACTCGTACACTTGGTGTATTGAGCAGGACCACGGGAGGGCGTTCGATTTATACTAATCGAAGTAATCGAACTAGACCTCAGATATTGCGGATATGCGAATTCCTAATCCCTATATAATTATAGGTGCGTGTGTCCAATTCTCGGTTCTTTAATCTACCAATGAGTGAGACTAATTGATTAGTCAATATTCTCGGTAAATTGGGAATCGGAATTGTACACACGGCATGCTATAGATTATAGACAGGAAACCGTGTCCCGTTTATCGGGTTGATGATGTCCCCGAGATGAGCTCATAAAGTTTATCATGTAAACCCTGCAGGTGGATTCGTTCCACATGATAATAAGGATGAGTGGTACTAGTCTCGGATAATAAGAAACGAATTAATTTAATTATTAGTAATTAAAGTTAATTCGTGGACATTCGATATTTTAAACACGGGGAAAGTCGTATATGTAATTTCGGCGGAAATATTATTGTTGATATAATATTAAATTAATTTCGGGAATTCAATTATTATTTTTTAGTGGAGTGAATAATAATTAAAATTGTGGAATTTAATTAAAGGTTTTCTTTTAAGGACACCGGTTTAATTAAATTGCAATTTAGCCCCTAATTAATTTACCTAAGAGGTCCCTAGTGTAACTCTATTTAAACCCACCCCTTGCCCTCTCCTAAACCTACAGAACGCCGCAACAATTCATTTCAGCAGAGAAAATAATTGCGTTAGCGCAATTAAGATTTTTCTCTGTTAAAATTAATATGTTAACGCAAATAAATTTATTCTCAGAGAATAATTTATTACGCTGGTTTGAGAATGGAGAGAGCAGAAAAGGGAGACCCAACGGATCGTTGCCCACACAATGGTTGGAGTCGGGAAGAGGCATACGCTAGCAATCGCTAAGGTCTCAACAATTCGGCTCCTCCGAATCACGCGACAAAGGTATGAGATCGAATTCTTTTTCCGCAATTTTCGATCTCATAATTCGTTAAAAATACATCGAACGAACGATCGGGTTCCGGGAGTCGTGGTACGTGTTCCTCGACTACTGGGAGGTTAAGGACCTCCGGAACGGTGGTCGGAAGAGGAAAAACGGACCAGAAACGAGCCCGGAACAGCAGCAGCGCGCTGCTGTTCGTCACGGGCAGCGCCCGCTGGAAGCAGGGCAGCGCCCGCTGCCCAGGGTCTCTCCAGCGCCCGCTGGTGGCGGAGCAGCGGCCGCTGAAAGTGAACAGCGGCCGCTGGTGGCGGGGCAGCGCCCGCTGGCTGCAGCAGGCAGCTTCCGGTTTGCGCGGTTGCGCCTCGTGCGCGGCGGCTGGGCGTGAATCGGATGCGGGGCTTCGTCGTCAGCGTAGAGCTGTCACATGAGGTCGACTGGGCGTGTTCGGATGTTCGAGTGATCGAACGGACACGTCCCGGGTAGTCGATTTCCAACAATTGGTATCAGAGCCGGTTTTGTACGTTCTTTGTATTTTTGCGAGAATTTGTTTTGCAGGTTCGAACCCGATTATTATGGTCATGTGTTTGGACTGTATGTTTGTGGTTTGTTAAACTCTCGGGCTTGTCGAGATCTTTGTTTTATAATCGTTGCATGTTTGTAATAGTTAAAACGACGGGTTGAGTCGTTTAGGTTCTATTTTCGTTTTCGTTTTATCCGGATTGTATAGGATCGATCAACCTGTATAGGATCGATGCCGGAAGTAGTTAGTCTTACCTATGTAATGTTGCTGCTACTTGGTGAATCGAGAGAAGATCGAAGGCCGGACGAACGAAGGTCGAGAAGTCGAACCCGCAGCAGGCTGTGCACAAACGGCGCCCGCTGGAGGGCAAACAGCGGTCGCTGTTTGCAGCTCCTCCAGCGAGCGCTGGATATAGGGCAGCGCCCGCTGCCCTAGGCTTGGCAGCAGCGCCGCGGGGGTTCGACGGACATCACGGAACGCTCGCTTTTGCCCGGGACGATACTCCAGTGGGAGGGGTTCGTCTCTTGGCACTTAGACGAGTCGGTGGTGGATCGAGACCGAGACGAGCAACGAGACGAAGATCCGAGAAGACGTGCATTCAAGATATTTAAGGCCATAATAATCGGGGCCACGTTAAATGCTTTATATGTGTTTACGTGCTTTTATTATGCTTAAATTGTTTATGCATGTTTATCCCTTTCGTAAAATACTAAGTGGGAGAGGGATTGGAAACAATCCCGCGGTCTCCATTCTCTATTTTGATAGTGATGTGTGTCACTTACGAGTTGGCTTTAGTGTCATCCTCCCTATCGGATAAAGTCGACACACGGATATCACTGGATCAAAATTCGAATTTAAAATCCACTTATAAAATTGAACAATTATATTTCTCAAAAGTAATGCCTAATCTGTCATTCAAAGACTAATTTCAACTCGACTCATTCTCACCCCGGGGAGTGGAATGGAGCCAAAGCGCTTGGTTATGTCGATGACACAGATTAGAGACTTTCGAGTCATTCGATGACTAGATCGATTGTCTGATTGGCTCCCTCACTTTGTGAGAGATAGGGCTCAATTGCATGATTGATCGCTGGTTAGAAACTTCGAGTTTCACTTACGAGATATCAAGCTTTGATTAATAAAATTGTGAAATTTAATAAATGTAAGAGTCAATTAACAAAGTTGTTTGTTTTAGTAAACGTCCACACTATCGTGGCTTGCTAAATGGAAACGGTACTTTGGGTTAATTAAGATTCTATGAAATTTAAATAAGTGAGATTCAATTAATAAAGTTGTTTGTTTTAGTAAACGTCCACAAGAACGTGGCTTGCTAAATGGAAACGGAACTTTGGGATTAATTGAGGCTCGACAGTTATAGAAAGTCGTGGAGGACCGCATGTCAACGTAAACGTCCACAAGAACTTGGCTTGCGGTGGACATGTAGTTCCCGAGCGGTGGACTTAGTACTGAGAAATGGTATACACTTAGGTACGCTTTATAATATCCTCCCCATCGGAGTCACTGCTATAATGATGTACGACCAAAGTGAAATCCAATCATAAAATTATTTGGACTGGTAAACGTCCACAAGAACGTGGCTTGCTATGTCTGATGGGATTTTGGAAATGATTGGTAGTTTAATGATATCACTTGAGGGAAATGATATCGAATTAAACTCATTGTTTGTTTTATATGGTATTATTCCCATTAAAAGTCAACAAACTCACTGAACCTGATTGTATGGATTGGAAAAGAAACTTGGACATTGTCCTAACTGCAGAGGAGTACAAATGTGTACTCCAAGTCAATTGACCTGCTGAACCAAATGATACTTCCACTACTGAGGAAAGGAAGCTCATTGGAAATGGATCAAGGCTATGAGATGACGCGGAGCAACATTATGACTTTCATGTCAAAAGTGCTGCGACATCGGGATCATGACATGACCATTACCTATGATATGATGCTTAACCTCAAGAAGTTTTGGTTATCAGGACAGGACAGCCGGGCAAAGTGAAATGAGGCAACTCATGACGGCCATCATGTCGGAAAGAACGCCCGTAAGGGATCACGTTCTTAGAATGATGGGCTATCGTAATGAGATAGAGGTTCTGGGAGAAATTATCAAAGGGGTAACCCAGATTGATTTTGTGCTCCAGTCTCTGCCGAGAAGTTTTGAGCAGTTCCGCCTAAACTAAAATATGAATAAGGGGTCTTATTCATTGACGGAGCTCCTGATTGAACTTCAAGCAGCTGAGAGAATCTTTGAGGGTCCTCAAAGCACTTATGGCTGAGAGATTGACTCTTCCTAGGCTTTCGGGCAGCAAAAGGAAGAAGAAAATACGGAAACCCAGTGGGCCTAATATATCTGGACCACGGAATGGGACAAGCAAGCCCAGGGGCAAGTGCTTCCGTTGTAAGCAGTTTGGATACTGGAAGTTTTGATTGTCCTCTCAAAGCAACTAGAAGTTAACTTCTCCTTAGTCATCGAAACATGCTTAGTGGTGTTATCTACCAGTACCTGGTGTGTGGATACGGAAACCACTAATCATGTCTGCACTTAAATGCAGGGGTTCCAGGAAACCCGGAGACTTAGATAGGAAGAAGTAATAACCTACATGGGCAATACTGTTAAGGTAACAGCCGGTGCAGTGGGAGATGTTAAATGGTTTTAAACTGTAGGATTTTAGTTCTAATAAATTGTCTTTATGTGCCGGCATTTAGAAAGAAATTTCATTTCGGATTTCTAAATTGGCTTAGAATGGATTTTCCGTTTCTTCTGATAGTTTCAGACTTGTCGGAGTAGGAAACGGGGATATTATCTATTCTGGTACATTGATAGACAATTTAATACTAAATCCGTGTTCTTCCACGATGCAACAGACCGGAGCTAACAACACATTGTCGAACCCCAATAAGAGTAAAGATCCTTCTAGGATGAATCAAATGTACTTATGGAATCTTAGGATAGATCAATTTTAACTTTAGTACGATTCAAAGGGTGAAAGCTGATGGACTACTCAGCTAGGTTGAAGGAAAGGCCCTTCCAACCTTCGAATCATACTTGGAAGTTTTAATGATCGAGCAACCCTTTACGGTTAAAGGGAAAAGATCCAAGAAAGCACTAGAGTTGATTCGCTCTGATATATGCAGACCTCTTTGAGGAGTAAGGCATACTTATCAGAAAATGGGATTAACTCCCGACAGACTACACCATTTATGCCTCGGCAAAATAATGTGTTGTAAAGAAGGAATAGGACTCTTATAGATATGGGAAAGTAGACAATAAGTTATTCGGAGTTACCTAATTCGTTTTTGGGATATGGCTTGGAAACAGCGGCGTTTATCCTGAACTTGATTCTTTTGGAAACTTGTACAGATATTCGGCTGTTTATAAGATACCCTAAGAAAACGAATTGAGATATGTAATATAGTCCAAAGGACCAGATGTTCGTTGATTGAATCAACGTTCGGTTCTTAGACATGGACTATATGTATATGCAAGATCACAAGCCCAAGAGTAGGGTAATACTTAATGTGCTTAGAGGGACTGGTCAAGACTTAGAACCAGCCTAACTGAGTAGTTCACTACTATAAATCTTTAGTCACTAAGGATGCACCGGAGCGTCGTCGTAGTGGGAGGGTTGTTAGACAACCCGACAGGTTCATGTTTATAGGTGAGTCTTCGGACTTGTTACCTGGAGAACATGAAGCCGAACCCTGGATCTACGACGAGACGCTGAAAGATCAAGATGCTCAGTCTTGGCAAAAGTCGATCAGGATTCTTTTGTCTTCACATGGAAGATGGAAGTCAAGACAGATTTCCTAAATCGAAGTCTTGACGGGGCCATCTGTGTGGGACAGCCAGAGAGATTCATCGAAAAGAGCCAAGAGCATTCGGTAAGCAAGCTTAATCAATCTTAGGATTGAAGGAAGCTTCAAGATCTTGGACACATGCGGACCTATGAGAAAATCCATTTCATGGATTCATTCAAGGCATGTTTAGGTCCTGTATGTAATAAAGAAGTGACAGAAAAGATGTGGTGTTTTCTCATTCTTTATGTAGACGACATCATTCTAAATTGGCAACAATATGAAAGATGTTATCGGACATAAAGGGATGGTTGTCCGAGTAATTCAATATAAGAGACTCAGGAGAAGTCGGGAATGTTCTTGGGATCAAAGTATTAAATGATCGCCAGAAAAAAACATAAAACTTATCTCGAGTCTCATATATAAAATACAATTCTTACTCGTTGCAGCATACAGAATCCCAAGAAAGGTCTTCACCTTTTAGATGTGGAATTCATCTATCTAAGGTTTTGTGTCTGACACAATAAAGGAGATAGATGAAGAGTAAGCAGTTCCCTGCACCTTAATGGTGGGAAGCTTAATATATGTAATGCGATGCACGAGACTGATATCTACTATGCCGTGGGCATGGTGGTGAGATATCATAGTAATCCTGGAAAGGATCACTTGACTGATGTAAAGAACATGTTTAGGCTCCTACAGAGGACCAGGAATTATGTTCTGAGTTACAAAGCAGTCAAGTGGTTTCCTTTGGATATTTACAATCAAACAGGGACAGTCGAAAGTCGAAATCAGGCTATGTGTTCTCACTGTGAAGTGGAGCAGTCACATGGAAGAATGTAAAGCAGCAATGCATTACGGACTCTACCATGGAAACTGAAAGGATAACGGCCTCTGAGGCAGTTAAAAGGTCAGTGTGGCTCCAGAACTTCCTAAGGGACTTAGATGTGGTTTCTAGTTTGCCCAAAGCTATTTTGAATAGCGGTATTGGCAAACTTGAAATGCCACGAGTCCACAGTGGGAGATAACACGTAGAGCGCAAGTACCACCTGATTCGAGAGATCGTCTAGTAAGACGATGCAGTTGTCACCTAGATAGCATCAAGAGGATTGCCTGGTAAACCCGTTCACAGAGGCACTTCCAGCGAAAGCGTTGGGTAGGCGTGATGAGGTTATGGGAATCTGATGTTTGGGAGAGGGTGACTAGACTTTTAGTATAAGTGGGAGATTGATGGAGTTGTATTCTAAATGTCTAGTTTAGTGCAAATACGGAACTCCTTATCTATACCTTAATTCGAGATATGATTCAAGCATGATTGCATTTAATGCAATAGTCCTTGATGTATACGTTGTAGACAGTATGGCGTGAGGAGACACGCGGAAGATCATACTGTCGGTTACTCGTATACTATCGAACAGTAGCTCACGACTTAGATGGACAGGGACAATCCATCGGTACGTCGTAGTGTGACTGGTAGATAGTCGGTCTTGACTATCATGTTACACTCGTACACTTGGTGTATTGAGCAGGACCACGGGAGGGCGTTCGATTTATACTAATCGAAGTAATCGAACTAGACCTCAGATATTGCGGATATGCGAATTCCTAATCCCTATATAATTATAGGTGCGTGTGTCCAATTCTCGGTTCTTTAATCTACCAATGAGTGAGACTAATTGATTAGTCAATATTCTCGGTAAATTGGGAATCGGAATTGTACACACGGCATGCTATAGATTATAGACAGGAAACCGTGTCCCGTTTATCGGGTTGATGATGTCCCCGAGATGAGCTCATAAAGTTTATCATGTAAACCCTGCAGGTGGATTCGTTCCACATGATAATAAGGATGAGTGGTACTAGTCTCGGATAATAAGAAACGAATTAATTTAATTATTAGTAATTAAAGTTAATTCGTGGACATTCGATATCTTAAACACGGGGAAAGTCGTATATGTAATTTCGGCGGAAATATTATTGTTGATATAATATTAAATTAATTTCGGGAATTCAATTATTATTTTTTAGTGGAGTGAATAATAATTAAAATTGTGGAATTTAATTAAAGGTTTTCTTTTAAGGACACCGGTTTAATTAAATTGCAATTTAGCCCCTAATTAATTTACCTAAGAGGTCCCTAGTGTAACTCTATTTAAACCCACCCCTTGCCCTCTCCTAAACCTACAGAACGCCGCAACAATTCATTTCAGCAGAGAAAATAATTGCGTTAGCGCAATTAAGATTTTTCTCTGTTAAAATTAATATGTTAACGCAAATAAATTTATTCTCAGAGAATAATTTATTACGCTGGTTTGAGAATGGAGAGAGCAGAAAAGGGAGACCCAACGGATCGTTGCCCACACAATGGTTGGAGTCGGGAAGAGGCATACGCTAGCAATCGCTAAGGTCTCAACAATTCGGCTCCTCCGAATCACGCGACAAAGGTATGAGATCGAATTCTTTTTCCGCAATTTTCGATCTCATAATTCGTTAAAAATACATCGAACGAACGATCGGGTTCCGGGAGTCGTGGTACGTGTTCCTCGACTACTGGGAGGTTAAGGACCTCCGGAACGGTGGTCGGAAGAGGAAAAACGGACCAGAAACGAGCCCGGAACAGCAGCAGCGCGCTGCTGTTCGTCACGGGCAGCGCCCGCTGGAAGCAGGGCAGCGCCCGCTGCCCAGGGTCTCTCCAGCGCCCGCTGGTGGCGGAGCAGCGGCCGCTGAAAGTGAACAGCGGCCGCTGGTGGCGGGGCAGCGCCCGCTGGCTGCAGCAGGCAGCTTCCGGTTTGCGCGGTTGCGCCTCGTGCGCGGCGGCTGGGCGTGAATCGGATGCGGGGCTTCGTCGTCAGCGTAGAGCTGTCACATGAGGTCGACTGGGCGTGTTCGGATGTTCGAGTGATCGAACGGACACGTCCCGGGTAGTCGATTTCCAACAAAGCTCTTGGGTTGTGCAACATATGCCTCCTCTTCAAGTATGCCGTTGAGAAAGGCTGTCTTCACGTCCATTTGATGTAAGGTGATGTTGAGGTGGCATGCAATAGCAATAAGTAAACGTATGGACTCCATGCGTGCTACGGGAGCAAAAGTTTCATCGAAGTCGATGCCTTCAACTTGCGTATAGCCTTGCGCCACTAGTCTTGCCTTGTTGCGCACAACCTGCCCATGCTCATTCGATTTGTTCTTGAAAATCCACTTTGCCCCGATGACATTCTTGTTTTTGGGACGAGGAATGAGCTTCCAAACTTTGTTTCTTTCAAACTCGTTCATCTCTTCTTGCATTGCCATAAACCAAAATTCATCGGCCAACGCTTCTTTGGCATTCTTTGGTTCTATCGTTGAGAGGTACGAGGCAATGCCTATTTCAATGCATGTGGCAGACATGCTTACATTCTTGGTCATGTTGCGGTAGTTGATGTATGGACGAGCTCTCATGAGTGTGGCCAACAGTTGACTCGAAGGGTGGTTTCGGATAACATGTCTTGGGGGATCCCTTCGTCGTCGGATTGGTGTTTCTTCGACATCTGATGAATCTGTTTGTTGAGGCGAGCTATCATCATTTGAGTGCTCGGGAGACGCTGTAGAGGGCTGATCATCCTTATTCGAGCCAGTGGGTGCGGCAGTAGGATGCGTAGGAGTGAAACTTCCTTCAATTTCTGCTACTGCGGCAGGCTCGAGCAGACCTTTTACATTCTCTTCTTTGGGTTTCCTGAGTCGACTAAGATCATCAAAATCAACATTTACAGATTCAATGATGGTTCTAGTTTGTATGATAAAAATACGATAGGCATGACTATTCCTAGAGTATCCAACAAATAATCCTTTAAGTGATTTTGGATCAAGTTTAGATCTAGGTTCCCTATCATTCAGAACATAACAAACAGAGCCAAACACATGAAAGTATTTCAGATTAGGCTTCCTATTGTTCAAAATTTCATAGGCCGTTTTTGTTGTTCCCGAACGTATGCTGATGCGGTTCAGGATATGGCATGCGGCATTGAATGCTTCTGCCCAAAATTGCTTGCTTAGGCCCTTGGCGATCAGCATGGTACACGCCATTTCCTTGAGGGTTCGGTTCTTCCTTTCAGCCACGCCGTTTTGTTGCGGTGTTATGGGGGCAGAAAATTCTTGGGCAATGCCATGCGTGTCACAAAAACGAGAAAGTCGTTGGTTTTCAAACTCGGTGCCATGGTCACTTCTTATTCTCTTTACTGAGGCTTCATGGTTGGTCTTTATCCACCTAATTAGCTTGGACACCTCATCAAATGTCTCACTCTTGTCTTGGAGAAAACGCACCCAAGTATATCTTGAGAAATCATCTACTACGACAAGTACGTAGCGTTTTCCAGAGTGGCTCCTCGTCTCGATTGGTCCCATTAAATCCATGTGGAGGAGATCAAAGCATTTGGTTTGCTTTTGATACAGTTCTGCCTTGGAGTTGGCAGGTCCTGCGGCAGAGGCATCAGTCTGTCCTGCGGCAGGTATTGCTGGATGACTTGTACGAGTCATTTTTCCTTGTTTGCAATGTCCACATGTTGTCTTCTGGATTTTTGGGAGAGCTGGAAGTCCACGAACAGCATTGAGCTTGATTAGACGCTCTAAATTCCCAAGACTTGTGTGTCCAAGTTTTTGATGCCATAGGTCTATGTCATCTTTGACTTGTGCAGAGAGGCATGTTTCTCCAATGGAGTAGCAGTTGTTTGCCTTGGAATGCTCCCCCTGAATGAGTGGGTTCCCTGCACTATCAAACACTTCACACATTTGGTGAGTAAACTTTACATTCATGCCTTCATCGCATAGTTGACTTATGCTTATGAGGTTTGTGATGAGGCCTTCAACATGAAGCACTTGTTGTAGCTTTGGCAGCCCTTTCACATTTAAAGTGCCTCGGCCAATAATTGAACCACTGGACCCTCCTCCAAACGTGACCTCTCCTCCGTGAAAAGCTTTGTAGTCGATGAGGTGATCACTATTTCCGGTCATGTGCCGCGAGCATCCACTATCGAAGTACCATTTATCATCCTTGGTAGCTTTGAGGGCAGTAAAAATGACATTGCATGTTTCGGCACTTTGGATGGCATTTGATGCGGCAGAGGAGTCATCGGAGGGACCTGTAAAACAAACATTCGTAGAGAGATTAGTTTTGGGCACCCATTTGCGTATAATTGTTGCCTTCTTTTTGAAAAAGTGTCGTGAAGACAGAGAATGCGAGAAGTATTTGGGATGCCGTGGTCCAGTGTTGGAGTGAAAGTAATGTCCTCTAGCTTGATCCTCTTCGCGTCTCCAACAAAAGGGTCGAATGTGACCAGGTACTAGGCAATAGTGGCAAACATATCGTCTCGTTGATTTAAAATGTTGCTTAGGCAGAGGCTTCCTTGTCTTCATCCTGCCTGATGGTGCCTGCCTTTGCTTCGGCCTTCTGCGGCAGTCTTTTGCTGGGGCAGTGGCCTTGCCTTCGGTTTGTTCATCCCTTTCTGGAGTTGAGAATTGTGCGGCAGCGCTTGAATCGTCATTTGATGCCTTTACAAATGCCATGTCCATTGGGTTTTTCTTTGGAAAAACGGCATCTACAACTTTTTGATGTCCGAGGCCTTGCCGTTCAACATGTGAAATACTCATTACGGCATCTAATTTTGTTGTTGCTGTGTTAAGTTTTACAAAAGTATTGTTAGCAACTTCGAGTTTTCCATTTACACGATTAAAGTCAATTTTCAGTTTCTCGGCCTCCATATCCTTTCTGGTGAGTTGGACATCAAGTTTCTTCAATCGTTCTTCAAAGGTGTTCTTTTCTATGAGCATTTGTTCAATTGCCATGGCCTGCTTCTTCACTTTTTCTTCATATCCGGCTTTGGTTGACGTAAGCATCTTCATCATCTTGGTCTGCCGGGTAAATTTCATGCGTAGCTCATCGAAACTTTCTTTGAGCTCGATGAAAATATCAATGGGAATGGTCTCCTCTTCAGATTCATAGCCATTGACTGAGGCAGTGAGACACAGGCAGTTCTCTGCGGCAGGGCTTTCAGTCGTTTCTGCGGCAGAGACAAAGAATGCAACATGTCGTCGTGCATTCACATTGGATGGACTGTCATCTTCAGCGTCAGATAGGGTTGTGCCTTCGAGTTGAGTAGTAAGCGCAGTGGTTGAGTCTTCAAGGCAATATTGTTCCATATCTTCTTGCGCAACCATGGAATTCAAAATTCCAATGCCTCGATCTTTTGAAGGGCATTCGGTTAAGAAGTGTCCAATCCCTTGACATACGTGGCATTTGATCCTCGACCAGTCCTTTGAATTTGGACTTGAACTTGAGATTGATCCCGTGCTTGGTTGGCGGATCACAAGTCGTCGATCTTGAGTTTGTGGTGACCTTGCTGGAAACTTCCTTCGTCGGGGATCGTACGGCTTCTTCAGCGAGCGAACAAGTATAGCATCCATTTTCCGGGCGAGGAATGCAAACTGGTCATCTCCACCATCAGATCCAAGTAGCTCGTAGATCTCTTCATCGGTCAAGTCATTGGTAGAGGTGGGGCTGCTGCCTTGAGAACTATTGCCTTGTTCTCTGCCGTCGGGCTCTGCCACGGTGTAGGCAATGTTCCTCTCGTCGCTTCGGGGACGTGACTTCCCGTGAGTTTCACGATCTTCATGGTTCAGTTCATAGTTCTTGAAGATCGCCATTAATGAAACAAAATCTTCTTCAGACATTTCGCTGTCTTCTATGGCAGTGACCTTCGGGAGGAACTTTTTGCTCATCGATCGCATAATCTTACTACACACTGCCGGGTTGCTAATGGGTGAACCAAGATCAGCACATTCAGTAACAATGGACATTAATTCTCCAAAGTACTGAAGGCAAGTCTCGTCCTCGTTCATACGCAAGTTCTCGAAACGAGACATAAGCATACGGACCTTGGTTTTCTTCACTGCGTTGTTACCTTCACAATGAAGAGCCAGCAAATCCCATACTTGTTTGGCAGTAGTACATTGTTTGACAATTCTGTACATATTGCAATCGATGGATTCAAGGATGGCACACCTTGCCCTATCGTTGGCAGTAGCTGCGGCAGTTTCATCGATAGACCACTTCTCCGGTGATTTTTCAATCGTGCCGCCTTCAGGGATTTCCTCCTGAGGTGGTTTCCATCCTCGAAGTACGGATAGCCACGCACTGCGATCAATTGATTTGATCCTTGCTTCAATGCGGGTTTTCCAAAATCCATAATTACTACCATCAAGAACAACCGGTGTTCGTACGATGTAAGATGGATCTGCCATTGTAAGTGTGCGTGATCAGACGGACCTTAAACACTAAGTAAGTCTAGTGCCCGCTCTGATACCACTTGAAAGTCGTAGGCAGTAAATAAAACGCAGTAAAATGCGCTGCCTAGACAAGGCAGTGTTCTGCGGCAGAACAGTGTATGCCGCAGCACGATGCCTTGTACAGAAAACGTTCGTTTTACGTGATTTAATTGAGTTTAAGTATTTTATCCAGATTAACCAAGTTGTATACTTGTTAAAATTATATGTGATATATGTATAAGTATTGCAGCGGAATTAATAAAAAATAAATCACTTGAACGAACACACACACACGTACGAAAATGTAAAGAACACAAATTTAAATCTTTGTATGTGTATTTAAATTATACACATACGAAACGGTCTTACGACCAGAAACTTTATTAAAGAACGAGTCTTTACAAAATGATACTCTTGGATTTACAAAGATATTACCAAAGGCTATACACATGTATGCCTTCGTATAAACCGTATCCAACGAGTATGAACAATCAACAACAAAACCTAGCAACTACTGTATCACACCTATTCTAAGCCTACGATCATCAGCATGAACAAAGAACACTCCCAGAGATGAGAGGTACACGGCACGAAGAACAAGTCTTCGGCTCTAAAGCTGATCGATCGAACTAGAGTGGAAATTGAAGTGTATAAGGTGTAATTGTGTTGTATGAAAGTTACTGAATAGTGTTGGGGTCGTCCTCTATTTATAGGAGGAGATTCCCAACTGAATTCCTTGATTTGCTAGGTCAACAATCAGTTGAGATATTCTAGGGCAGGCTGCTTTGACCGCTGCCGCAGAAATGCCTTCTGAAGTTCTTCTGGAATGCTCTGCCGTACTGCACTGCCTTCCATACTTTCTGGACTTCAGCAATCCTTTGCCCTACGCTCATGCTTCGCTCGATATCTTGACTCAACCTCTTGTCCAAGCCTTGCACTGCTTGCGGCATGACTCTGCCTTGCTGTGCTGCGGCAGAAATCTTCTATGTTGATTGTTTTTCAAGCACGTTCCAACTAATGAACTATGCTAAATCAAATCACCAATAAGACCAGTGATTACAACAGTTTAAATTGTGAAGAAAGAAATAAAACAAATAAATATGTTAGCAAGACAACTTCTGCCTAGGTACATTTAAGGCATTGTAATGCCCAAACATATTTATCCTTACAGACATAGTGCAATTTAGAGGGACTCAGCGGTAGCTTATGTTGGAAATCGATATCCCGGAATTAATAAATTTAAATAAATAAATTATCTAATTAATTCCGACCGAAATCCTTTGGAGATCGAATATCCGGAGTTGTAAAATTGCGGAACAACAACTCCAATCGACTCCCGGTTGCCGGAACATCTCGCCACGAACCACCGCGTATATCCGGACTCAACCAAAACCCTAACCGCGGCTAAGCCGCGGCTGTTCGGTCGAGCCCATGCACGGGGCTCGCGGCTGAACACGGCAGCCGCCTAGGGCTGCCCTTGGCAGCCCGCTGGGCATGTCCGAACCCTCGCGGACAGCCCCATCTCGAACCCTAGCAGCAGCCGAGCCACCGCCGTTCGAACGAGGCGCGCGCACGTCACCGGACGTGCGCTAGGGTTCAGCCCGCTAGGCACGCCCCAGCTGCCCCCCGGGTGATCGAGCTCCAGCCACGGTGGAACCCGTGGCTCACGATCACCCCAGCTGCCGCCAGCCACCGCCGCGCGAGCGGCGGTCCAGCCGTGCGAGCGGCAGCCCCTCCGCGTGAGCGGAGGCAGCGCCGTGCGAGCGGCGCTGGGCTGTCCAGCCGGCGTGCTCACGGGGATCCACCTCTTGCCGTGGATTCCTAGCCAGGCGGTCCGGGGATCCTCGATCCCCATCGCCCGACACATCCTCGGTTTGGATCTCCGTCCCTCGGATCTTGGTTCACGATATTTTTACGATAATTAAACGATAAAATCATAAAGAGGGTTTTACGATTTACCTCGTTCTCGTTGTTCGGAAAAACGAAGAACTCAATTTGACGACCTTGAGATCTTCCCACGTATTCCTTGCACTAGCCCGGACGTCGTGTGGGCGACGATCTACCGAACTCCATGGATCTTCCTCTCTACTTTCTCTCTCTCTCTAGAATTGTGATCTTCAAGTTATGAGATTAGAGAAGACCATGTAGTGCTTTTATAGGCTACGTAGGGGATCTAAAGGAGGTGGAATATTGGGCTTCCAATATTGAAGATTAAATTGAGCCCAATGCTCAAGTCCATTAATCCTTATCAATATTAATTAATTCTATTTTCCACTATATAAAATTAATTGCACTCCCAATATTAAACCATATTATATCAAATAATATTTCTCCGGTAGTATTATTTATTCCGTGTATTTAAGATATAAATATCCATGAATAAAATTAATTTATTGCTAATTAATTTATTCATCTCTTATATCCGAGACTAGTACCATTCAACCTTAATTATTATGCGGAACGAATCCACCTGCAGGGTTTACATAATAATTCCTTATGAACTCATCTCGGGGATATTATCAACCCTTCCGGGATACACTTTCCCGTCAAGTATTCACGGCATGTCATATATAAAATATAGTGACCCAACTTAACCGGTAATTAACCCAATAATTAAATCGGTTAATTCCTTTGGTAAATCAAAGTCACTTATATTGAATATACACACCCGCAATAGTTTCGGGGATTAAGAATAAAATACACTGAGACTCGAATCGATTATCGCCGGCAATCCTAATCGATGAATCTCAACGATCCGCTCAATACACCAAGTGTACAAGTGTGATAAAATAATTAAGATAAATTATTTTCTCTCTCACACAACGACTATACCGATGGATTGGTCCGTGTCCATCTAGGTCGTGAGCAACTGTTCGATTAAATACGAGTAACCGATAGTATGATCTTCTGTGCGCCCATGCAACACCATACTAACTACAACGTATAAAATCTAGGACTATGATTTGCATATATTTAATTATAAATAATTAAACGCAAATAATTGTTTATTTAATTAAATAGATTAATGGCAATGGATCGTGAGTTTCCGTTACTTAAATCTAGACATTAAGTACACAACTCCAACAATCTCCCACTTGTACTAAGGTCTAGTCATTTCCTCCAAACTCCCGACTCCCATACTCATCACGTGCTTAAGTTGTACTTCCAAGAAGTACTATGTGAATGAGCACTCTAGGTTGCCGCTCTGAAGTTATCTTGGTGACTACAGCGTCGTCTCCCTCGACGATGACTCGTATCAGGTGGTACTTGCACTATGTGTTATCTTACACTTATGGACTCGTGATTTCTTACCATTTGCTATTGCACCGCTATTTACATAGCCTTTGGCAAATTAAGAATCACATCTAAGTCCCAGAGATTATCCCGGAGTTATACCAAAACTTCCGCTGCCTCTGAGGCCGCTATTTGGTTACCCATGGCAGAGTCCGAAAAGCATCGTGCTTATCACTCCTCCATGTTAAAACTCCTTCTCCTTTAATAGTGAAACACATAGCCTGATATCGACTTACACCGGTCCTCATTCGATTAGAAATCTAAGAGAATGTAATCCAAAGGAAAAACTCGTCTGCTTCGTAGTCTAGAACAGTACTTCGAAAGTACTTTTACGGCAGTCGAATATTCCTTTCCAGGATTACCTTGATATCCTCCCACTATGCTAACCGCATAGCCGATATCAGCTTCTTGTTTTCAACAATGCATTTATTAAGCTTTCCACACTCAAAGTGTAGGAAACTGCTTTCATTGCTTCTATCTCCTTTTGTGTTCCAAAACACATATCCTTAGATAGATGCATTCCGTCTCTGAAAGGTAACGAACCTTTCTCGGAATCTTGCATGTTAAAACGAACCATAATCATATATGTAAGATGTCCAGGAAAAGTACAATGTTCTTTCTAGAGATCCAAGATCTCAAGAACATGTCCAACTTCTTCCTTTATCTTTCATAATGATTCATCTAGACAACCATCATTTTATGTCTGATAACATCTTTACATTGTTGCCAATGATAAGAGTGTCATCTACATAAAACCTCCGAGAAACACCACTTTGTTTTCCATCACGTTTCCAATACACACAATTCGTCTATGCTTTTGATGAATCCATAAAATGGACTATCTCATCAATTTGCAAGTACCACGAACTCAATGCTTTGTTTCAATCCATAAATGGATCAACTAAGCTTGTACTCTGAATGATCTCGCCTCTTAGCAATAATCCTTATTGCTCTCCAAGAAGGCACATTTAGATCTAGTACGGCCTTCATGTAGATCTAGGGATCGATTTCATGTATACTAGGTCCAGAGTCCGATGACTCTCCTAGTCTTATGAATATCTCCGGTTGTCCCACAACCTCCCACTACAATGGCATTCCGGTGTATAAACAGTGATAACAGTAGGTGCAGTTAGTGGTGTACCGCTACTCGGTTCGGCTGGTTCTAAGTCTTAATCTTTCTCTCTCATTTCAAAGTATTACGTCACCTTGGGCTTGTGGTTCATTATATAGTCTTTCTCTAAGAACCGGGCGTTAGAACTTGTAACGTCCTTCTGGTTCATAGTACTATTGAACACACATCTTTTGTTCTTCTAGGATATTCTACAACCGCATTTGAATGCGCCGTTGTTTCCAGACATATCCATAGAACATAGGTAGTTCCGTATAACTCATGTTTTTACTATTTCTATAAGAGTTCCATTTCTTGTTTACGGCACACCATTTCTACACAACAGTGTATGGTGTAGTCATTTAGGATCAAATCCCAATCTCTGATCAGTATGCCATGCGTTCCTTAGACAGGTACTTGCCTCCGCGATCAAATCGCAGGCTACAAATGGATATACCTTGATGGTTCTCCACAATTGCTTAGTGTCCATTGACTTGTCAAAACACTTGCTTTTGTGGCACATCAGGTACTCTAATTCATTTCTCGAGTAATCATCAAATGAAGTACTCGTACCTTATTGTCTGAGTAGACATAGGTCTGCATACATCAGAGTTAATCAATTCTTATACTTGTCCGGATCTTACATCTTATATCCACAAAGGATTGCTTAGTCATATTATCTTCCAAATTAGATTCTTAGGTCGGAAGGTCCACTCCTTCAACTTAATTGATCAAAATATCAATTTTCGACCCTTGAACTTCTTATTTGAATAAACATGACTCAGCATAAGAATCCACAAGTATAATTGATAAAGAAATCTCTTATTAGTAAAACGAGTTTCATACTACGGTTCGTTGCATCATGGTGGACTCAGGATTCATCATTTATATATTGCTAGCTAATGTACCAGAATAGATAATATCATTATTTCTTCTTATAACCATCAAATGATTAAAAGAAATAAAATATCCATTCATTAGAAATTCAGAACAAAGTTCTTTCTAATATGAAAAGTACATAAAAGCAATAACTCAAAATGAAATCCTATAAAATGTCCTCCACTGCAACTGCTGCCTCCTCCACAGCATTGCCCATGTAGACTACGATCTTTTCTTTTCCAAGTCGTTAGGTTTCCTGGAACCTCTCGCATTTAAAATGCACATACCGTCAGTGGTTCCATATCTACACACCAGGTTCCGGTAGATAATACCACTGACTATGTATTTCGACTAAAGAAAATTTCGTACTTTCTTTGAGAGGATAATCAGACTTCCAGTACCCAGACTGTTTGCATCGAGAATACTTGCCTATTGGCTTTCTCGTCCCATCTCGTGGTCCAAAAAGAACCACTGGGTTTCTTTGCTTTCTTGTCCTTTCCTCCGATTCATGCCTTTAGGTTCGAAACCTTTGACATTGGCTACAAGAGCTTGCAATTTCCGTCTCAACTCGTCTAAAAGGTCAATCATCTCAAAAACGTTTTTAAGCGTTTCCTCGAAGTGACTTGCCTTTATGAGTATCCTCATCGCTTCTTGTCTAGCCGCCTATGTCAATAGGCTCGGGAGGACAAAGCTCATTGAGTACAATCTTGTACTCTTCAACAGTTTGGGTAATGTCTAGATCTCCATTGCAATCTTTACATTTAGGGACCAGTGAGTTTAAAATCCTTACGTATCACAGAAAGTGGGTTCAAAGCCATTTCCTAATCTATGAGCACATATAATAACAAACAATCGATTTTATCTCCGACATTATTTCCCTCAAATAATATCATTAAACCACTAATCACCTCTAAAATCCCATCAGATAAGGCAAGCCACGTTCGTGTGGACGTTTACCTAACCAAATGATTTAGAAATTAGATTTGCTTCGGTCGTACATCAATTATAGCGTTACTTCGTTGGGAAGAATACTATAAAGCGTACCTAAGTGTAAACCATTACTCAGTATCTAAGAAGATTGTTTGGGACACGTATATTCACCGCAAGCCACGTTCGTGTGGACGTTTACGTTAACATACGCTCTTTTACTCCCTTCTATAACTGTCTACATCAATCGTTCCAAAATCCCATTCAATGTAGCAAGCCACGTTCGTGTGGACGTTTACTACACCAAAAGACTTTTACAATTGACTCCCAATTACTTGAATCATTTAATCTTGTAAATCAAGACGCGGAGAATCATAAGTGAAACTCAAAGTTTCTAACCAGTGATTCACCATGCGAACGACCCTATCTCTCATAGAATGAGGGAGCCGAGCAGACAATCGATCCACCTTCAAAAGATGGTACGACTGCCTCTAATTTGTGTCCTCGACATGACCAAGTGGCTTTGGCTCCATTCCACTCCCCGGGGTGAGAATGAGTCGACTTGAAATCAGTTTTGGAATGACAAATTAGGCATTGTTTGATAAACTTAATCAATGTTTCTCGTAAGAGGAATTACAAGAATTCTCCTCCAATGGCTTATCTATATGAACTTCTAAAGTTCATAAAAGTCACCAAGAGAACAGCAATGGAGACCATGGATATGTTTCCATACCCTCTCCCACTTAGCTTTTTACAATAAAGGGATACGCTATCTAATGCATAATTAAATACACATAAGCATGCATACATGAAATAAAGCACATATAATATTATCACATAATCAAAATAATACTAGAATATTATTTTCCGACTATTATGGCTTTATCGCATCCCCGTATGCGTCTTCTAGTCTTCAGTCTTCGTTCTTGAATGCTCCATGTGACGGGAATATTAATTCCAATATTTAAATCTATTTATTTTTAATAAATCCAAAAGTTACTTAATTCGAAAATTAAGTCAATCGAATAAATCAAAAATAAAATTAAATATTATTAATATTTTTATTATTTTTATTTTCCTTTCCAATTCCATTAAATCTCTAGAATCCTATCCAAGACCCACTTGGAATATTCTAGAAGATATCCATAATGAAATAAGAAAATAAAATAATTTATTCTATTTTCCCTTTCTACTTCATTAAATCTTTAGAATAATCTATCCAAGACCCACTTGGAATATTCTAGATGATTTCCATAATGAAATAAGGAAATAAAATAATTTAGGACTCCTAGTCCTTCCAAATTAATTTCTTTCCTAATCCATTAAAAATTCCATAAAGGAATAATTAAATAAGGAAAAATTAATTTAGGACTCCTAAACTTTCCAAATTAATTATTTTCCTAATCCATTAAAAATTCCATAAAGGAATAATTAAATAGGAAAAATAAATTAATTATAAATTTATTCATTTTCCTAATCTATGAAAATTCCCAAGAATAGGAATAATCAATAAGGAAAAATAAATTTATTCTAAATTTATTCTTTTCCTATTCCATGAGAATTCCCTAAAAAAGGAATACTCAAAATAGGAAAACCGAATAATTTAGGAAAGTTAGATCTTGCCGGCAGAGCACGAGATCACGAGGATCCCGCGCCCCACCACCATCGCCGGCCGAGAGGAGAGCCACCGCCACCACCCAGCCGATCAGCCGCCGTCGCCGGCGACATCACGGCCGAGAAGGCCGCGGGCAGCCCCCTCCCCCTTCGATCGATCCTTCCTTCGGGGATGATCATGGGGATGATCGATCCCCGGAATCCTCCCTCTCTATCGTCTCCTCCGTCACACTTTTCCGGTCGTCGTTTCGGAATCGATCCAACGTAAATAAATTACAAATTTATTACTACGCTATCCGGTATCGATTCTCTACGTGAAAACGACCTCAAACAATTTCCGGAAAAATTAAGAACAAGCATTCACCACACAAGAACAAATAACATCACCGAGAGTTTAATAATCAAGAACATTATTATGACATTAATTAACAAAAATTAAATCTAGCCATAATAATCGGAAACCCTGCAAGGTAGAACAATTTATCGAAAAATACCATGAACTAAAACCAACGCTCTGATACCAATTGTTGGAAATCGATATCCCGGAATTAATAAATTTAAATAAATAAATTATCTAATTAATTCCGACCGAAATCCTTTGGAGATCGAATATCCGGAGTTGTAAAATTGCGGAACAACAACTCCAATCGACTCCCGGTTGCCGGAACATCTCGCCACGAACCACCGCGTATATCCGGACTCAACCAAAACCCTAACCGCGGCTAAGCCGCGGCTGTTCGGTCGAGCCCATGCACGGGGCTCGCGGCTGAACACGGCAGCCGCCTAGGGCTGCCCTTGGCAGCCCGCTGGGCATGTCCGAACCCTCGCGGACAGCCCCATCTCGAACCCTAGCAGCAGCCGAGCCACCGCCGTTCGAACGAGGCGCGCGCACGTCACCGGACGTGCGCTAGGGTTCAGCCCGCTAGGCACGCCCCAGCTGCCCCCCGGGTGATCGAGATCCAGCCACGGTGGAACCCGTGGCTCACTATCACCCCAGCTGCCGCCAGCCACCGCCGCGCGAGCGGCGGTCCAGCCGTGCGAGCAGCAGCCCCTCCGCGTGAGCGGAGGCAGCGCCGTGCGAGCGGCGCTGGGCTGTCCAGCCGGCGTGCTCACGGGGATCCACCTCTTGCCGTGGATTCCTAGCCAGGCGGTCCGGGGATCCTCGATCCCCATCGCCCGACACATCCTCGGTTTGGATCTCCGTCCCTCGGATCTTGGTTCACGATATTTTTACGATAATTAAACGATAAAATCATAAAGAGGGTTTTACGATTTACCTCGTTCTCGTTGTTCGGAAAAACGAAGAACTCAATTTGACGACCTTGAGATCTTCCCACGTATTCCTTGCACTAGCCCGGACGTCGTGTGGGCGACGATCTACCGAACTCCATGGATCTTCCTCTCTACTTTCTCTCTCTCTCTAGAATTGTGATCTTCAAGTTATGAGATTAGAGAAGACCATGTAGTGCTTTTATAGGCTACGTAGGGGATCTAAAGGAGGTGGAATATTGGGCTTCCAATATTGAAGATTAAATTGAGCCCAATGCTCAAGTCCATTAATCCTTATCAATATTAATTAATTCTATTTTCCACTATATAAAATTAATTGCACTCCCAATATTAAACCATATTATATCAAATAATATTTCTCCGATAGTATTATTTATTCCGTGTATTTAAGATATAAATATCCATGAATAAAATTAATTTATTGCTAATTAATTTATTCATCTCTTATATCCGAGACTAGTACCATTCAACCTTAATTATTATGCGGAACGAATCCACCTGCAGGGTTTACATAATAATTCCTTATGAACTCATCTCGGGGATATTATCAACCCTTCCGGGATACACTTTCCCGTCAAGTATTCACGGCATGTCATATATAAAATATAGTGACCCAACTTAACCGGTAATTAACCCAATAATTAAATCGGTTAATTCCTTTGGTAAATCAAAGTCACTTATATTGAATATACACACCCGCAATAGTTTCGGGGATTAAGAATAAAATACACTGAGACTCGAATCGATTATCGCCGGCAATCCTAATCGATGAATCTCAACGATCCGCTCAATACACCAAGTGTACAAGTGTGATAAAATAATTAAGATAAATTATTTTCTCTCTCACACAACGACTATACCGATGGATTGGTCCGTGTCCATCTAGGTCGTGAGCAACTGTTCGATTAAATACGAGTAACCGATAGTATGATCTTCTGTGCGCCCATGCAACACCATACTAACTACAACGTATAAAATCTAGGACTATGATTTGCATATATTTAATTATAAATAATTAAACGCAAATAATTGTTTATTTAATTAAATAGATTAATGGCAATGGATCGTGAGTTTCCGTTACTTAAATCTAGACATTAAGTACACAACTCCAACAATCTCCCACTTGTACTAAGGTCTAGTCATTTCCTCCAAACTCCCGACTCCCATACTCATCACGTGCTTAAGTTGTACTTCCAAGAAGTACTATGTGAATGAGCACTCTAGGTTGCCGCTCTGAAGTTATCTTGGTGACTACAGCGTCGTCTCCCTCGACGATGACTCGTATCAGGTGGTACTTGCACTATGTGTTATCTTACACTTATGGACTCGTGATTTCTTACCATTTGCTATTGCACCGCTATTTACATAGCCTTTGGCAAATTAAGAATCACATCTAAGTCCCAGAGATTATCCCGGAGTTATACCAAAACTTCCGCTGCCTCTGAGGCCGCTATTTGGTTACCCATGGCAGAGTCCGAAAAGCATCGTGCTTATCACTCCTCCATGTTAAAACTCCTTCTCCTTTAATAGTGAAACACATAGCCTGATATCGACTTACACCGGTCCTCATTCGATTAGAAATCTAAGAGAATGTAATCCAAAGGAAAAACTCGTCTGCTTCGTAGTCTAGAACAGTACTTCGAAAGTACTTTTACGGCAGTCGAATATTCTTTTCCAGGATTACCTTGATATCCTCCCACTATGCTAACCGCATAGCCGATATCCTCCCACTTTTTCAGAAGTTCGTTGAATCACAATTCTCTCGCAAAATAAAACAGTTTCAGAGTGACGGTGGTACGGAGTTCACCAATCATCGCCTACGATCACATCTCGCATCTTCTGGCATCCGTCATCTCATTTCTTGTCCTTATACTCCAGCACAGAATGGTCGAGCCGAACGAAAGCACCGTCATATAACAGAAATGAAACTCGCGTTGCTTTTCCACTCTTCGACTCCTTTATCTCGTTGGGTTGACGCTTTCAGCACGACCATCTACATTATAAATCGACTACCCACTGCAGTCCTCGCCCACAAATCTCCTTTTGAAATAATTTTCGGTCGGACCCCTGCATATGAGAGTTTTCATGTCTTTGGTTGTCGCGTATATCCCTGCCTCCGCAACTACGCAAAGACCATGTCATGATATGTTGGTTTTATTAAACTCTCGGACATGTCGAGATTCATTTTACGTGTGGTGAATGCTTGTAATAGTAAAAATTCCACGATTGACCGAATTTAGGATTTATTATTACGTTCTACTTTTTTCTGGAAATTGTATAGGGTCGATTTCATGTATAGAATCGATACCGGATAATCGTAAATTTATTTTGTATTTTATTTACGTTGGTTCGATGCCGAAACGACCGCCGGAGAAGAAGACGTATGACGGAGGAGACGAAGAGAGGGAGAGCTCCGGATCGGCCAACCCCATGGCCGATCCCGTAGGATTGATCGACCCTCACGGGGCTGCCCGCGGGCCTCTCGGCCATGGAGTCGCCGGCGACGGTGGCTGGCCGGCTGGGGGCGGCGGCGGCGGTGCTCCTTGGGGTGGTCGATGGTGATGTTGAGGGCGCGGGGATCCCCAACCCGTGCTCTCCCGCCGAGATCCTACTTTTCTGAATTGATTCGGTTTTCCTATTTTGAGTATTCCTATTTTTGGGAATTCTAATGGAATAGGAAAAGAATAAATTTAGAATTAATTTATTTTTCCTTATTGATTATTCCTAGTCTCGGGAATTTTCATGGATTAGTAAAAATAATTAATTTGGAATTAATTTTTTTTCCTTATCTAATTATTCCTTTATGAAATTTTTAATGGATTAGGAAAATAATTAATTTGTGAACTTTTGAGAGTCCTAAATTAATTTTTCCTTATTTAATTATTCCTTTATGGAATTTTTAATGGATTAGGAAAAGAATTAATTTGAAAGGACTAGGAGTCCTAAATTATTTTATTTCCTTATTTCATTATGGAAATCTTCTAGAATATTCCAAGTGGGTCTTGGATAGGATTCTAGAGATTTAATGGAATTAGAAAAGGAAAATAAAAAATAATAAAAATATTAATTAATATTTAATTTTATTTTTGATTTATTCGATTGACTTAATTTTCGAATTAAGTAACTTTTGGATTTATTAAAAAATAAATGGATTTAAATATTGGAATTAATATTCCCGTCAAATGGAGCATTCAAGAACGAAGACTAAAGACTAGAAGACGCATACGGGGATGCGATAAAGCCATAATAGTCGGAAAATAATATTCTAGTATTATTTTGATTATGTGATAATACTATGTGCTTTATTTCATGTATGCATGCTTATGTGTATTTATTTATGCATTAGATAGCGTGTCCCTTTTGTTATAAAAAGCTAAGTGGGAGAGGGATTGGAAACAATGCCATGGTCTCCATTGCTGTTCTCTTGGTAACTTTTATAAACTTTCGAAGTTTATATAGATAAGTTATTGGAGGAGAATTCTTGTAATTCCTTTTACTAGAAACATTGATTAAGTTTATCAAACAATGCCTAATTTGTCATTTTCCAAAACTGATTTCAAGTCGACTCATTCTCACCCCGGGGAGTGGAATGGAGCCAAAGCCACTTGGTCATGTCGAGGACACAAATTAGAGACTTTCGTACCATTCTTTTGAAGGTGGATCGATTGTCTGCTCGGCAACCTCATTCTATGAGAGATAAGGTTGTTCGCATAGTGAATCACTGGTAAGAAACTTCGAGTTTTACTTATGATTCTCCGCGTCTTGTTTTACAAGATCGAATGGATCAAGTAATTGGGAGTCAATTATAAAGGTCTCTTGGTGTAGTAAACGTCCACACCACGTGGCTTGCTATACTAACGGATTTTGGATTAATTGATGTAGACAGTTATAAGGAATTGTGAAGAGTTGTGAAGTTGTCGTAACGTCCACACCACGTGGCTTGCGGTGATGTAGCAATTCCAAACGATTTACTTTAGTACTGAGTAATGGTTTACACTTAGATACGCATTATAGTATTCCTCCCCACGAGGTTACGCTATAAGTGATGTATGACCAAAGCAAATCTAATTGCTAAATCATTTGGGTAGGTAAACGTCCACACCACGTGGCTTGCCATATCTGATGGGATTTTAGATGCGGTTAGTGATTTAATGATATTATTTGAGGGAGATAATATCGGAGATTAAATCGATTGTTTGTATTATGTGCTTATAGGTTAGAAATGACTTTGCCCCACTATGTGATATACGATAAGGCATTTTATACTCAATGACCCTTAGAATGTTGATTGGAATCGAAATCTGAACAATGTCCTAACTGCTGAGGAGTACAAGTATGTACTTCGTGTTCTTTGTCCTCCCGTGTCAAGAAATGGTTTTGAACCTATGAACGGGTAGATGGAAAAGAATATGATACGGAAACCCAGTGGTCGATTTTGGACCACGAGATGGGGTAAGTATGCCGCAAGGCAAGTACTTCCGTTGCAAGCAGTCTGGGCACTGGAAGTCTGATTGTCCTCTCATAAAAACAAGGAGTGAATTTTTCCTTAGTCATTGATACATTTTCAATGGTGATATCTACCAGCACCTGGTGTGTAGATACGGAGGCCATTGATAATGTTTTGCATTTGAATGCAAGGGTTCCAGGAAACCCGGAGACTTAGAAAGGAAAAGATCACTATCTACATGGGCAATGCTGCGAAGGTGGCGGCTGTTGCAGTGGGAGAGTTTCATTTACTTTTGAAGTAATGAAAGGATTTTATACATTGTCTTTATGTGCCTGGATTTAGAAAGAATTTGATTTCAGTTTCTAAACAAATGGATATTCTATTTCTTCTGATCATTCGATGATTATAAGAGGAATAGATGATAATATCTGTTCTGGCACATTGGTTGAAAATTTATGTTAAATCCTGAGTCTACCACGATGCAACAAACCGAAACTAGTAACACATTATCTAACACCAATAAGAGAAAGGAACTTTCTAGGATGAATCAATTATACTTGTGGTATCTTAAGCTAGGTCATATTAATCCAAATAGGATTCAAAGGTTGAACAACTGATGGTTTAAATCAGTGGTGTTGAAGGAGAGGACCTTCCTACCTATGAATCGATTTTGGATGGTAATAAATGACCAAGTAACCTTTTAAGGTTAAAAGCTATAGATCCGGAAAAAGTATTGGATTTGATTCACTCTGATGTATGCGGACCTATGTCTACTCAGACATGAGGAGGGTATGAGTATTTCATCTTTCGATGATTACTCAAGACATGGATTTAGATACATGATGCGCCGCGAGAGCAAGTACTTTGACTAGTTCAAGGAGTACAAAGCTCTTGTGGAGAACCTTCATGGTAAATCCATTAAATGCCTACGATCTGATCGTGGAGGCATATACCTGTCTGGAGAATTCATGGCATACTGATCAGAGAATGGGATTAACTCCCAACTGACTACACCATACACTCCTCAGCGGAATGGTATGTCAGAAAGAAGGAAAATGACTCTTATAGGAATGGTGAAAACGATAATGAGTTATTCGGACTTACCTTTATGTTTTAGGGATATGCCTTGGAAACATCGGCGCACATCTTGAACATGGTTCTTTAGAACCTCGTACGGAAGTGCGGTTGTTTGTAGGATATCCTAGAAGAACAAAAGTTGTGTGTTCTATAGTTCTAAGGACCAGAAGGTCGTTAAGTTCTAACGCCCGGTTCTTAGAGGAAGACTATGTGATGAACCACAAGCCCAAAAGTGATGTGATACTTGAAGGAATGAGAGAGAGCGATCGAGACTTAGAACCAGCCGAACCGAGTAGTGCACCACTTGAACCTGCACATGTTATCACTGTTAATACACCGGAATGACGTCATAGTGGGAGGGTTGTGTGACAACCGGAAAGATTCGTGGGACTGGGTGAGTCTTCAGACTCGGCACCTGGAATACATGAAATCGATCCCTAAGACCTATGATGAGGGAGTACAAGATCTAAATGCGCCTTCTTGGGTAAGGTGATGAAGTCCGAAATAGAATCTGAGGATTCTAATAAAGTCTGGGATCTTGTAGAACCACCGAAAGGCGTGAAGCCAATCGGGTGTGAATGGGTCTACAAGACAAAGAGAGGATATGACGGGAAGGTCGAAACCTTCAAAGCAATGCTTGTTGTGAAATGATGACATTTCGCCGGTAGCAATGCTAAAGTCAATCCAGATACTCTTAGCATCTCATATGGATTATGAGATGTGGTAAAATGGTTGTCGAGACAGCTTTCCTATGGAAGTCTTGACGGAACCATTTAAACAACCAGTTGGATTCATTGCTAAGGGGCGAGAGAATTTAGTGTACAAGCTCTGTCAATCCATTTATGGACTGAAGCAAGCTAAAAGATCGTGGAACATGCAATTTGATAATCCATTATGGATTCATTCAAAGCATGGACGAATCGTGTGTGTATTGGAAACGTGATGGAAACAAAGTGGTTTCTCGTACTTTATGTAGACGATATTTTCTAATTAGCAACAATGTGAAAATTTTATCGGACATAAAAGGATGGTTGTTCTAGACAATTCGATATGAAGAACTTAGGAGAGGTTGGTACCTATCCCAAGCTTCATATATAGACACGATTCTGACTCGTGTAACATACAAGATTCCTAGAAAGGTTTTTACCTTTCAGACATGGAATCTATCTATCTAAGGATGTGTGGTAAACACAAAAGGAGATAGAAGAAATGTAAGCAGTTCCCTACGCCTCGGCTATGGAAGCTTAATGTATGTTATGCACGAGACCTAATATCTTCTATGCCGGGAGCATAGTGGTGAGATATCAGAGTAACCCTGGAAAGGAACATTGGACTGCTGTGATCAGTCGAGCAATTTCCTGTGGGTTACACAGATTCGAAATTCTAATCGCAGAGGGAAAGTTGAAAGTCGAAGTCAGGCTATGTGTTCACACTAATAAATGGAGATCTCGAATGGAAGGGTGTAATGCAGTGCATTACGGACTCTGCCACGGAAACCGAATAGGTAGCAGCCTTTGAGGCAGCTAAAGGATCGGTGTGACTCCGGAGATTCCTCCAGGACTTAGATATGGTACCTTGTTTGCCAAATGCTATTGTGGCAATAGCAGTGCAGTGACAAACAAAGGAACCATGAGTCCATAGTGTGAGATGTTGGAAATCGACTACCCGGGATGCGTTCGTTCGATCGCTCGAACATCCTAACGATCCCAGTCGACATCCGAAGTCGCTACTTCGTTCGCTTTCCCAGCCCGTGCCCCGATTCACGCCAAGCCATTGCCCCGAAGGACAACCGCGCGAGCCGGAGCGGGCTGCCAGAAAAACAGCAAAACGGCGGTCGCCGTTTGTCCGCGAACAGCAACGCGATGTTGCTGTTCCGGGCTCATTTCCGGGTCATTTTTCCTCATCCGACTACCGATCCGGAGGTCCTAGAACCCCCAATAGTCGAGGAATACAACCCACAACCCCGGAATCCGATCTACGTTCATGTATGATCAACGATGACGAGCCCGTATGCTTGTCGTTAGGGGCAAACAAGCTGTCAAAATGAAATTTGTATTTAGCCAGTACTCTTATTACTACAAAACGTAGATAATGGCAAGTACGTGGGGTCGGTCCCACAAGGAGGCAATTACAGTAGGTGATCTCGGCTTTGCCCAAGGGGTTGTCACAAAAAGATTTGATTTTGGGGTGCTGTGGGCACAGCGGTTTTGCAATCGTTTCAGCACTTTGACTAACTACGGCTAACCAAACTAACATGCAAATTAAACAGAACTAACAAGTAAACAACCCAATCACTCAGATCTAACAGAATACTAAAGGGAAAAACTTAAATCAAATAGGAAACAAAGCATCCGGGCAGACGACTTCACTCAGGATCGTTAGGGCAAACTACCGTTCATTGGCACTAAGGATTTTTACCAGCGGTTTGTCAGCAGTTATGGGGTGCGTAAGACAAAAGTGGTCCTATTGTGTCACGCCCAACAGTTGCCCCACCCCTTATCTATCCTTACTGTGTAAAGAGAAGGCTAGCTAACACTTTGCCTAATCCCCCTGGATCTGAACAATTCGATAACCTATGCGACCAAACATGGATCTAGTTTGCCCAAACCCGCATTACCCTCTAGACAGACCCGCTCGGCCAATAGCATGCTCGAAACATACGACCGCATCTCCTGCAAGTTCTAGTGCTATGCCCGCAACAATACTACAAGGTACATCTATGCGGTTTGCCAATCACCAGTATCCCAGTTTGTAAAGGTTCACTAGTGGTCGTCCTAGCTTGCCCAAACTCCCCAGAAATAAACCTCAACCAACTTTGCCTCGGGAACAAACGCCCAACCGGTTAGTTCAGCCCCTCCAGCCTCACGGCCTAACTAAACCCTAATTTCACCTTCGATCCGCCCCTGCCCAGATGCAAAACAACTTAGCTACTCATACAGAAATTAAAAGACGAAATAATTAAGGGAAAACAAACTATATTAATCATAGCTTCAAATCGAAGAATCGTTTTTGAAGGAATTGAAATACGGAATTAAAGAAAATTAAAAACGAAAAACATGAAATTGTTTCTCGACCCGAAGGTCGGTTCTACTGCAAAACAAATAAAGGAACCCGGACGAACAGCTCCGCTTCCTTCTCCGGCGACTTCGGCGGCAACGGCGACTGAGGGACCGGCGGCTCTTCCGACTTCTCGGTGCGTAATTTGTTCTCTTGCTGCCCGTCGCGCCCCTCTCTTTTAAAGACTTCAAAATTTGAATATCAGATCGCGGCTGTTTCTCGCCCCTTAGGAATAGGCGTCCTTGGTCAACGGGTTGGGGGATAAGTCAGATCCCCCGAATCCAGGGATTCTGGTACGCTGCCAGCTTGCCCGCAGCGAATCTCCTGTCGCAGCCGCTCTCTGCCCAAATCAAAATCTGCAGGTATCTCTTCTCCTCCACAGGTGGTCGGACCAGGCACGGTACTTGGTACTTCTGGCTCTTCTGCTTCGTGACCTTACCCATTTGCCCGATGTGGTCAAACTGTTGCTTGTCACTACCGCTCCAGAACTTTGCCCAAAGAAGGGGATTTCCTTGCCTCTTTTGCCCAGTGCGCCACCTGTTACCTGCATCACCACACACTCTGCCCAAACACCTAATTGTGCCCTCCCAGACACGTAAACGACTCAAACTGACTCGAAAAAGGGTGTAAAAGTGCTCTAAGATGAGCAAATAAAATGGCTCATCAAACGAGTAAAAGAGATCGAATGAAATTGCGGGAAAGAGGATTCGATCTCATACCTCTCGGTCGATTGTTGAGACCTTAGAGCTTCTAACGTATTCTCTGATCCCGTCTCCAACCGTTGTGTGGGCAACGATCCGCTGGAGCTCTCCCGTCTATACTCTCTCTGTCTCAACCAGCGTATGATTATTCTCTATGTGAGAATAAAAATTTTATTTGTGTTAACCTTTTTACTTTTACAGAGAAAAATATATTTGCGCTAACGCAATTATTTTTCTCAGCAAAAATAAATGTTGCGGCGAATTGTAGGTTAAGAGAGGGCAAGGGAGGGGGTTTATATAGAGCTACGTTAGGGACCTAAGGATAAATTAATTAAGGGCTAAATTGAAATATTAATTAACTTGGAATACGTAAAAGCAATTCCTTAATTAATCGATTTCAATTTTAATTATTATTAACTCCACTATAAAATAATAATTGAATTCCCGAAATTAATTTTAATATTATTTCAACAATAATAATTCCGCCGAAATTACATATACGACTTTCCCCGTGTTTAAGATATCGAACAATCACGAATTTATTTAATTACTAATAATTAAATTAATTCGTTTCTTATTATTCGAGACTAGTACCACTCATCCTTATTATCATGTGGAACAAATCCACCTGCAGGGTTTACATGATAAACTTTATGAGCTCATCTCGGGAACGTCATCAACCCGATAAACGGGACACGGTTTCCTGTCTATAATCTATAGCATGCCGTGTGTACAATTCCGATTCCCAATTTACCGAGTATCTCGACTAATCAATTAGTCTCACTCATTGGCATATTAAAGAACCGAGAATTGGACACACGCACCTATAATTATATAGGGATTAGGAATTCGTATATCCGTAATCTCTGAGGTCTAGTTCGATTACGTCGATTAGTATAAATCGAACGCCCTCCCGTGGTCCTGCTCAATACACCAAGTGTACGAGTGTAACATAATAGTCAAGACCAACTATTACCCAGTCACACTACTGTTGGAGTTGTGTACTTAATGTCTAGATTTAAGTAACGGTAAACTCCCGATCATAGCATTTAATCTATTTAATTAATAAACAATTGTTTGCTTTTAATTATTATTAATTAAATATATGCAAATCATAGTCCTAGATTTTATACGTTGTAGTTAGTATGGTGTGTCGGGCCCCACACAGAAGATCATACTATCGGTTACTCGTATTTAATCAAACAGTGGCTCACGACCTAGATGGACCCGGACCAATCCATCGGTATAGTCGTTGTGTGAGAGAGAAAATAATTTGTCTTAATTATTTTATCACACTTGTACACTTGGTGTATTGAGCGGATCGTTGAGATTCATCGATTAGGATTGCCGGCGATAATCGATTCGAGTCTCAGTGTATTTTATTCTTAATCCCTGATATTGTTGCGGGTGTGTATATTTAATATAAGTGACTTTGATTTACCAAAGGAATTAACCGATTTAATTATTGGGTTAATTACCGGTTAAGTTGGGTCACTATATTTTATATATGGCATGCCGTGAATGATTGACCGGACAGTGTATCCCGTAAGGGTTGATAATATCCCCGAGATGAGTTCATAAGGAATTATTGTGTAAACCTCATGAGTGGATTCGTTCCGCACAATAATTAAGGTTGAATGGTACTAGTCTCGGATTAAAGAGATGAATAAATTAATTAGCAATAAATTAATTTTATTCATGGATATTTAAATCTTAAATACACGGAATAAATAATACTACCGGAGAAATATTATTTGATATAATATGGTTTAATATTGGGAGTGCAATTAATTTATATAGTGGAAAATAAATTAATTAATATTAATGGGAGATTAATAGATTTGGGCTTGGGCTCAATTTAATCATTAATATTGGAAGCCCAATATTCCACCTCCTTTAGATCCCCTACGTAGCCTATAAAAGCACTACATGGTCTTCTCTATTCTACATAACACACATCATAACACACATCATAACACAAGATCATAATTCTCCTAGAGAGAGAAAGTAGAGAGAGAGAGAAGAGGATCCATAAGCTTGGAGGATCGTCGCCCACCCGACGTTCAAGCTAGTGCAAGGAATACGTGGGAAGATCGTAAGGTCATCAACTTAGATTCGTTTCTCCGCACAACGAATTAAAAGGTAAAATCACATACTCTCTTCTATGAATTTATGTGGATTGATTGTGATGCATACATGAACGCATGATCCGGGAAAAACGTCGAGACCGGGATACGGGGATTCGAGATCCCCGTCGGGATCGAGAGGGGCGGCCGAACCCTAGGGTTCGACCGCCGGTTGCGCGCGACGAGGGGCGAGCCCCGGCTGGACGCCGGGGCATGCGATCGACTTCGGTCGATCGCCGAGATGCCACGGGCTGGTGCCGTGGCGGATCCCAGCCGCCTCGCCGGCGGCGTGCGCGAGAGGAAAGCCCCGGCTGGAGCCGGGGCGAGCAATCGACCGTAAGGTCGATCGCGGGGCTGCCGAGGGCTGGTGCCTCGGCTGGCGCCCCTCCTCACGGCGGCGACGGCGGTGAAGTCGCCGGACTCACCGCCGCCCGGGGCTGCCGGAGCAGCCCCATGCGATCGCCATGCACGGCGATCGCGATCCCCGGCGGGGGCGTGGCTAGGGTTTAGCCGCGGGCTTGCCCGCGGTGATGCTTTGGTCGTGCTCCGGTTCGTCGGTGTTCGTGATCGGTTTCCGGCGACGGGATTTTCGGTCGGGGTTATCGGTTCCGCAATTTTTGATACCCCGGGATATCGAATTCCAGCAATTGGTATCAGAGCGTTTGGTTTCGTGTTCATGTATGTGTTCAATTGTGTTCTACCTTGCAGGGATTCCGACTATCATGGTTTAATTAATTGTTAATTATTCGTTTAATTAATTGTTATTTAATTTACCATGATTATTCGTTTATTAAACTCTCGGACATGTCGAGATTCGTTTTGTGTGGATGAATGCTTGTAATAGTAAAAATTCGGGGGTTGACCGAATTTAGGATTTATTATTACGTTCTATGTTTTCCGAAAAGTGTATAGGGTCGATTTCATGTATAGAATCGATACCGGAATTGTAAATTTATTTCTTGTAATTTATTTACGTTGGATCGATGCCGAGACGACCGCCGGAGAACTCATGAGACGAAGAAGACGAAGAGGACAAAAAACCGGGGGGGGGGGGGGGGGGGGGTGGGGGGGTCGATCATCCCCATGATCGATCCCCATGAGGATCGATCGACCCCACGCCCAGGGCTGCCCGCTAGGGCTTCCGGCCACGCCGGCCACCGGTGGTGGTGGCGCGTGGCTAGGGAGCGGCTGCGGTGGTGCCCGGCGGTGGTGGTGGTCGGCGGTGGGGGTGGTGCGGGGATCCCCAACCCGTGCTACTCCTAATCCTACCAAGATTCTACTTACCTAATTGATTCAAGTTTTCCTATTTTGAGTATTCCTAAGTTTGGGAACTCTCATGGAAATAGAAAAAGAATTAATTGGAATTATTTTATTCCTTATTCTATTATGGAATTCTTCTAGAGTATTACGAGTTCTACTTGGAATAGGATCCTAGAGATTTAATAGAATTGGAAAGGAATAAAAGTTAATTTAGGATTGATTTATTTCCTAATTGATTATTCCTATTTTATGGGAATTTTCATAGTAATGGAAATTAATTAATCTTGGAAAGTAGAAGAGTCCTAATTTATTTTATTTCCTTATTCTATTATAGAAGTCTTCTAGAATATTCCAAGTTTGACTTGGATAGATTATTCTAGAGATTTAATAGAATTAGATAGGAAAATAAATAAATAAAAATATTAATAATATTTAATTTTATTTTTGATTTATTCGATTGACTTAATTTTCGAATTAAGTATCTTTTGGATTTATTGAAAATAAATAGATTTAAATATTGGGATTAATATTCTCGTCACATGGAGCATTCAAGAACGAAGACTGAAGACTAGAAGACGCATACGGAGATGAAATAAAGCCATGATAGTCGGAAAATAATTTTTTCTAGCATTATTTTGACTATGTGCTATGTGCTTTATTACTTGTATGCATGCTTATGTGTTTAATTATGCATTAGATAGCGTATCCCTTTGTTATAAAAAGCTAAGTGGGAGCGGGGATGGAAACATTCCCATGGTCTCCATTACTGTTCTCTTGGTGACTCTTATGGACTTTTGAAGTTCGTATACATGTGTCATTGGAGGAGAATTCCTGTAATTCCCGTTACAAGAGACATTGATTAAGTTTATCAAACAATGCCTAATTTGTCTTTCTAAAACTGACTTCAAGTCGACTCATTCTCACCCCGGGGAGTGGAATGGAGCCAAAGCCACTTGGTCATGTCGAGGACACAAATTAGAGGCAGTCGTACCATTCTTTGATAGATGGATCGATTGTCTGCTCGGCTCCCTAATCTAATGAGAGATAGGGTTGTTCGCATGGTGAATCACTGGTTAGAAACTTCGAGTTTCACTTATGATTCTCCGCGTCTTGATTTATGAAATCGAATGCCTCAAGTAATTGGATGTCAACTATAAAAGTCTTTTGGTGTAGTAAACGTCCACACGAACGTGGCTTGCTATGCTGAATGGGATTTTTGGAAATAGTTGATGTAGACAGTTATAGGGAATTGTGAAGGATTGTGAGTTGTCGTAAACGTCCACACTAACGTGGCTTGCGGTGACGTAGCAATTCCAAATGATTCACCTTAGTACTGAGTAATGGTTTACACTTAGGTACGCTTTATAGTATTCTTCCCAACGAAGTAACGCTATAATGATGTACGACCGAAGCAAATCTAATTGCTAAATCATTTGGGTGGGTAAACGTCCACACGAACGTGGCTTGCCTTATCTGATGGGATTTTAGATGTGATTAGTGATTTAATGATATTATTTGAGGGAGATAATATCGGATATTAAATTAATTGTTTGTTTAAATGTGCTTATAGGTTTAGAGAATAGCTATGAACCCACTTTCTATGATACTCAAGGAGCATAAGCTCACTGGCCCCAACTATATTGATTGGAAGAGAAATTTAGACATTGTCCTAACTTCGGAGGAGTACAAGTTTGTACTCCATGAAGTGTGCCCTGCTGAGCCCACGGCTGCCTCAACTGATGAGGAAAAACTGACATATCGGAAGTGGAAAAAGGCTGATGAAATGGCTAGGTGTTATATTTTGGCTTCCATGTCAAATGTACTCCAAACCCAACATCAGTCAATGGACACTGCCTATGATATGATGTTTAACCTCAAGGAGATGTTTGGGGAGCAAGATCGTGCGGCAAGGCAAGAAGCCATGAGAGTCCTCATGTCGACTACTCAATCTGAAGGAACGCCCGTTGGGGAGCACATTCTCAAGATGATGAGTTTGTTGAATGAACTTGAGGTCCTAGGAGCTTCTATTGATGCTGAGACGCAAGTCGACATCATACTCCAGTCTCTGGCCCCTAGTTTTGAGCAGTTTCGTATGAGCTATAATATGGGTAAACTATCTTATACTCTTGCGCAACTCCTGACTGAACTAAAGGCGGCAGAGGGGATCTACAAGAAGGGCAAGTCTCAAGCGCTTGTAGCTACCAAGTCCAAAGGCTTTAAGCCTGGTGGAGGTAGGGGCAAGAAGAGGAAGCAAGCCTGGAAACCCAGTGGTGTCAAGAGGACTGTACCACGAGTGGGGGCTGCAAAGCCAAAGGGTAAGTGCTTCCGATGCAACAAGATGGGACACTGGAAGTCTGAATGTCCTCTCAAAGGTACGAATTTTTCTTTAGTCGTAAAAACATAGTCAGCGGTATTATCTACCAGAATTTTGGTGTGTAGATATGGAACCACTGACGGTATGTGCATTTTTGAATGCAGGGGTTCCAGAAAACCCGGCGACTTAGATAAGAAGAGTTCGAGTCTACACGGGCAAAGCTGTAGAGGAGGCAGCGGTTGCGGTGGGAGACATTTATCTGCTTTAGTAGTTAAATAGGATTTCATTTCAAAGTTATTGCTTTATGTACCCCTTTATTTTAGAAAGAACGTTTTGTTCTGGGTTTCTATTATTTATGAATGGATATTTTATTTCTTTAATCATTGGATGATTTTGATAAGAAATAATGGCATTATCTATTCTGGTACATTAGATAGCAATATATGAATGATAGATCCTAAGTCTACCCCAATGCAACGAACCGTTCTATAACTTGTTTTACTTATTAGATATTTCTTTATTAATCATTATACTTGTGAAATCTTATACTTAGTAGTATTTTCAAATAAGATTCAAATGGTCGAAATTGATTTGATCAATTATAGTTGAAGGAATGGACCTTCCGACCTAAGGATTGAATTTGGAGGATAATACGTCTAAGCAAACCCTTTCTGATAAAGGATAGAATTCAGACAAGTATTAGAAATGATTAGATATGCAGACATATGTGTAAATTAGAAAGGTACGAGCAATTCTTTTTTAAGAATACTCGGTGATGGATTAGAATACTCGATGTGCCATAAAAGCAAAGTGTTTTGACTAGTCAATGGACACAAAGCGATTATGGGGAACCATCAAAGTATATCCATTAGGAGCCTGCGACTCGGTCGCGGAGGCCATCACCTATCTGAATAACACATAGCATAATCAAAGATTGGGAATCAATTCCAAAGAGCCGCGCCATACACTTACGTGTAGAGATGGTGCGTTGTAAAGAAATGGAAATCTAATAGTAAAAGGACAAGTTGTTCGGAACTACCTATGTTCTATGGATATTCCTAGATACAACGGCATATTGAATATGGTTGTAGGATATTCTAGATGAACGAAGTATTGTGTGTTCTATAGTACTATGAACCAGAGGGACGTCTTGTCCGGTTCATGGAGGAAGACTATTAGATGAACCACAAAGCCTAAATTGACATAATACCTTGGAATGAGAAGAAGGACAAAAGACTAGGAACCAGCCAAACCGAGTAGAAGTACACCACATACTGCACCTATTGTTATTATTGTTATACACCGGGACGCCATTGCAGTGGGAGGTTGTTGGACGACCAGGGATATTCATAAGACTAGAGGAGTTCGGACTCTGGATCTAGTAAAGATGAAATCGACCCCTAGCTCTGCATAAGGGCAGTACTAGACCTAAATGTGCCTGCTTGGAACAATAAGGATTATTGTTGAGAGGCTAGATCATTTAGAGTACAAGCTTAGTAAATCCATTTATGGATTGAAATAAAGCTATGAATCGTGGAACTTGCGAATTGATGGGATAATCCATTTAATGGATTCATCAAAAGGCATAGACGAAAGGTGTATTGAAGACGTAATGGAAACAAGGTGGTGTTTCTCGGAGATTTTATGTAGACAACATTTCATCATTGGCAGCAGTGTAAAAGTGTTGTCAGACATAAAATAATGGTTGTCTAAATGAATCGGGATATAAGATTGAGAAGAAGTTAGAGCATGTTCTTAAGATCTGATGATCTAGAGATAAGAACATTGTACCTCTCCTAGACATCTTATACGATTAAGGTTTGTTTTAAACATGCATACTTCTGAGAAAGGTTATTGCCTTTCAGAGACAGAATAAACATCTATCTAAAGGTTATGTGTTTGTACACATGAAAGAGATAGACAAAGCAGTTTCCTATACTTCAAGTATGGAAAGCTTTATAGATGCAATGTTGTAAAACAAGAACCTGATATCAACTATGCGGTTTGCGTAGTGGGAGGATATCAAAGTAATCTAGACAAGAAATTTTCGGACGCTGTAATAGTACTTGCAAAGTACTGAATTATTAAGCAAGATGAAATCTTCTTTGATTACAAATTCTCAGATCCTAAAAATCAAAGAAAGGACCAGTGTAAGTCGATATCAGGCTATGTGTTCACTTTAAGAAAGAGGTGGAACCATGAAATGAAAGAGTGATAAGCAGGACGCTTCTCAGACTCTCTCATAACCGAATAAGCAGCCTCAGAGGCAGCGGAAGTTTTGGTTAGGTTCCGGGATAACCTCTTGACTTGGATATGACTCCTAGTTTACCAAAGGCTATTAGATAGCGGTGCATGGTAAACTGGAAAAGGTCATAAGTCAAAAGTGATGTTAACACATAGAGCAAGTACCACCTGAAGCGAATCATCGTCAGAGAGACGACGTAGTAGTCACCAAGATAACTTCAGAACGGCAACCTAGATTGCTCACTCACATAGTACTTCTTGGAAGTACACCTTAAGCGCGTGATGAGTATGGGAACCGGGAGTTTGGAGGAAATGACTAGACCTTAGTACAAGTGGGAGATTGTTGGAGTTGTGTACTTAATGTCTAGATTTAAGTAACGGTAAACTCCCGATCATAGCATTTAATCTATTTAATTAATAAACAATTGTTTGCTTTTAATTATTATTAATTAAATATATGCAAATCATAGTCCTAGATTTTATACGTTGTAGTTAGTATGGTGTGTCGGGCCCCACACAGAAGATCATACTATCGGTTACTCGTATTTAATCAAACAGTGGCTCACGACCTAGATGGACCCGGACCAATCCATCGGTATAGTCGTTGTGTGAGAGAGAAAATAATTTGTCTTAATTATTTTATCACACTTGTACACTTGGTGTATTGAGCGGATCGTTGAGATTCATCGATTAGGATTGCCGGCGATAATCGATTCGAGTCTCAGTGTATTTTATTCTTAATCCCTGATATTGTTGCGGGTGTGTATATTTAATATAAGTGACTTTGATTTACCAAAGGAATTAACCGATTTAATTATTGGGTTAATTACCGGTTAAGTTGGGTCACTATATTTTATATATGGCATGCCGTGAATGATTGACCGGACAGTGTATCCCGTAAGGGTTGATAATATCCCCGAGATGAGTTCATAAGGAATTATTGTGTAAACCTCATGAGTGGATTCGTTCCGCACAATAATTAAGGTTGAATGGTACTAGTCTCGGATTAAAGAGATGAATAAATTAATTAGCAATAAATTAATTTTATTCATGGATATTTAAATCTTAAATACACGGAATAAATAATACTACCGGAGAAATATTATTTGATATAATATGGTTTAATATTGGGAGTGCAATTAATTTATATAGTGGAAAATAAATTAATTAATATTAATGGGAGATTAATAGATTTGGGCTTGGGCTCAATTTAATCATTAATATTGGAAGCCCAATATTCCACCTCCTTTAGATCCCCTACGTAGCCTATAAAAGCACTACATGGTCTTCTCTATTCTACATAACACACATCATAACACACATCATAACACAAGATCATAATTCTCCTAGAGAGAGAAAGTAGAGAGAGAGAGAAGAGGATCCATAAGCTTGGAGGATCGTCGCCCACCCGACGTTCAAGCTAGTGCAAGGAATACGTGGGAAGATCGTAAGGTCATCAACTTAGATTCGTTTCTCCGCACAACGAATTAAAAGGTAAAATCACATACTCTCTTCTATGAATTTATGTGGATTGATTGTGATGCATACATGAACGCATGATCCGGGAAAAACGTCGAGACCGGGATACGGGGATTCGAGATCCCCGTCGGGATCGAGAGGGGCGGCCGAACCCTAGGGTTCGACCGCCGGTTGCGCGCGACGAGGGGCGAGCCCCGGCTGGACGCCGGGGCATGCGATCGACTTCGGTCGATCGCCGGGATGCCACGGGCTGGTGCTGTGGCGGATCCCAGCCGCCTCGCCGGCGGCGTGCGCGAGAGGAAAGCCCCGGCTGGAGCCGGGGCGAGCGATCGACCGTCAGGTCGATCGCGGGGCTGCCGAGGGCTGGTGCCTCGGCTGGCGCCCCTCCTCACGGCGGCGACGGCGGTGAAGTCGCCGGACTCACCGCCGCCCGGGGCTGCCGGAGCAGCCCCATGCGATCGCCATGCACGGCGATCGCGATCCCCGGCGGGGGCGTGGCTAGGGTTTAGCCGCGGGCTTGCCCGCGGTGATGCTTTGGTCGTGCTCCGGTTCGTCGGTGTTCGTGATCGGTTTCCGGCGACGGGATTTTCGGTCAGGGTTATCGGTTCCGCAATTTTTGATACCCCGGGATATCGAATTCCAGCAACTACGACGTACCGATGGATTGTCCCTGTCCATCTAAGTCGTGAGCTTCTGTTCGATTGTATACGAGTAACCGACAGTATGATCTTCCGCGTGTCTCCTCACGCCATACTGTCTACAACGTATATATCTAGGACTATTGCATTCAAATACATGATAGATAAAATGCCGACAGTTTGATTAATAGATAATGTAAAACACAGATAAGGAGTTCCATATTGTCACTAAACTAGACATTTAGAATATAACTCCATCAATCTCCCACTTATACTAAATCTCTAGTTGCCCTCTACCATACATCCGATACCCATCCCCTTCACGTGTCTCTTGAACGCTTCCGCTGGAAGTGCCTTCGTAAAGGGGTCAGCCAGGTTATCCGCTGATGCAATCTTGGTGACAACAACATCGCCTCTCCTGACGATGTCTCTAATCAGGTGGTACTTGCGATCTATGTGTTTACTCGCATTGTGGGCTCGTGGTTCCTTTGCATTAGCCACTGCACCGCTATTGTCACAATAAATTGTGATAGCTCTAGGCATTTTAGGAACCACATCCAAGTCCATAAGGAAGTTCCGGAGCCACACCGATTCTTTAGCTGCCTCAGAGGCTGCTACATATTCGGCTTCCATGGTAGAGTCCGAAATGCATTTCTGCTTAAAACTCTTCCATGAGACTGCTCCACCTCCCAATGTGAACACATAGCCTGATGTAGACTTTCGATGATCCTTATCAGATTGGAAATCCGAGTCTGTGTAACCAATAGGAATCAACTCGGATGCTTTGTAACTCAGAACATAATTCCTAGTCCTTCGCAGGTACTTAAGTATGTTCTTTACAGCAGTCCAGTGACCCTGTCCAGGGTTACTCTGATATCTAGCTACCATGCCCACGGCATAGCAGATATCAGGTCTCGTGCACAACATGGCATACATTAGACTTCCTACTGCCGAAGCATAAGGAACCTTCTTCATGTAATCTATCTCCTTTTGTGTTTTAGGACACATGTCTTTAGATAGATGAATTCCATGGCAGAAAGGTTGAGCACCTCTCTTGGAATTCTGCATGTTGAAACGAGCCAGAATCGTATCAATATATGAAGCCTGGGACAAGCTTAATGTTCTTTTCCGGCGATCCCTTATAACCTTGATCCCAAGAACATGCCCAACTTGTCCTAAGTCTTTCATATCTAATTGCTTGGACAACCATCCCTTTATGTCCGACAACATCTTCACATTGTTGCCAATTAGAAGGATGTCGTCTACATAAAGCACGAGAAACGCCACACTGTTTCCATCACTTCTCCGGTATACACACGACTCGTCCATGCTTTGAATGAATCCATAAGACTGGATAACCTCATCAAACCGCATGTTCCAAGATCTAGAAGCTTGCTTCAATCCATAAATGGATCGGTTCAGCTTACACACTAGATGCTCTTGGCCTTTCTTGATGAAACCTTCTGGCTGTCTCATGTAAATGGTCTCGTCAAGATTCCCATTCAAGAATGATGTCTTGACGTCCATTTGCCACACCTCATAATCCATATAAGATGCTATAGACAAAAGAATCCGGATCGACTTTAGCATAGCTACCGGCGAAAAGGTTTCCTCATAATCGATCCCTTCTTTCTGAGTATACCCTTTCGCAACAAGCCTAGCCTTGAAGGTTTCCACCTTCCCGTCAGACCCTCTTTTTCTCTTGTACACCCACTTGCAACCAATGGCTTTTACACCTTTGGGCGGTGCTACAAGATTCCAGACCTGATTTGAATCCATTGATTCAATCTCAGATTTCATCGCTTTTTGCCAAGACTGAGCATCTTGATCTTTAAGCGCCTCGCCGTAGGTCCAGGGATCGGCTTCATGTTCTCCAGGTAACAAGTCCGAAGACTCACCTATAAACATGAACCTATCGGGTTGTCGAACAACCCTCCCACTACGACGACGCTCCGGTGTAACCTCAGTAACTACAGGTGCAGACTGTGGTGGCGTATCACCCGGTTCGGTTGGATCTAAGCCTTGATCGTCCCCTCTCAGTTCGTTAAGTATTATCTCACTCTTGGGCTTGTGGTCCATTATATAATCCTCTTCCAAGAATCGAGCGTTGGTGCTAACAACGATCTTCTGGTCCTTAGGACTATAAAATAGACCACCTTTCGTTCCTCTAGGATATCCTATAAACAATCGAATATCTGAACGAGATTCCAACTTATCAGCCCCATGCTTCAGCACATGTGCTGGACAACCCCAGATCCGAATGTGTTTCAAATTTGGCTTTCGCCCGGTCCACAATTCCGAGGGCGTCTTAGGGACTGATTTAGAAGGAACTAAGTTCAAGATATACGCCGCTGTTTCCAAGGCATATCCCCAGAACGAAACTGGTAGGTCTGAGTAACTCATCATAGATCTTACCATTTCCATAAGAGTCCTATTCCTTCTTTCTGCTACACCATTCTGCTGGGGCGTGTATGGTGCAGTCATCTGGGAGTCAATCCCATTCTCTAATAAGTACGCCTTAAACTCTCCCAAGAGGTACTCTCCTCCACGATCAGATCGTAGAGTCTTTATGGTTTTACCATGAAGGTTCTCCACAAGAGCTTTGTACTCCTTGAACTTGTCAAAGCACTCGCTCTTGCGGCGCATCAGGTATATAAAACCATACCTTGAGTAATCATCAGTGAAGGTTACGAAATATTCGTAACCTCCTCTCGCTTGGACAGATAAAGGCCCGCACAAATCAGAGTGAATCAACTCCAGTACTTCCTTGGATCTATACCCCTTATCACTAAAGGGTCGCTTGGTCATTTTTCCTTCCAGGCATGATTCACAGGTCGGAAAGTCCTCATCTTTCACACCACTGAGTATTCCATCAGTTATCAACCTTTGAATCCTACCCAAGTTAATATGACCTAGCCTAAGATGCCATAAGTACTTTTGATTCATCCTAGAAGGCTCCTTTCTCTTATTGGTACTAGATGTGTTATATGACTCTACACTTTGCATCGTGGGATTCTATATATATAAGTTGCCTATCAATGTACCAGAACAGATATAATCACCATTCTTCTTGACAATAACAGAATTATCAAAAGAAACAGAATATCCATTCAAAACCAACTTAGAAACCGAAACAAGGTTCTTTCTAAAATTCGGTACATAAATACAATTATTCAATACCAAAAATTTATTATTAAAAGACAAATAAATATCTCCCACTGCAACCGCCGCCACTTTCGTAGCGTTGCCCATGTAGATAGTGATCTCTCCCTCTCTAAGCCGCCGGGTTTCCTGGAACCCCTGCAAAGAATTGCAGACATGATCAGTGGCTCCCGTATCCACACACCAGGTACCGGTGGATAACACCGCTAAACATGTTTCAGTGACTAAGGAAAAGTTCATACCTCCTTGTCTGAGAGGACAATTAGACTTCCAATGTCCAGACTGCTTGCAACGGAAACACTTGCCCTTGGGCTTGTTCATTCCATTCTGTGGTCCACCATTTCTGGGTCCACTGGGTTTCCGTCCTTGCTTCTTCTTCCTCTTAGTCCCCGGAGGGCCAGGAAGTTTCACAGCCACAAGTGCCTGAGACTTCTTAAAGATTCCCTCTGCCGCCTGGAGTTCAGTCAGGAGTTCCGCCAACGAATATAACCTCTTGTTCATGTTATAGTTCAGGCGGAACTGCTCAAAACTCCTAGGCAGAGACTGGAGCACTATATCGATCTGGGTTTCCCCATCGATAGCTCCTCCCATAATCTCTATCTCATTCAGATAGCCAATCATCCTAAGAACGTGATCCCCCACGGGCGTTCCTTCGGACATGGTGGCCGTCATGAGTTTCCTCATAGCATCTTGCCTGGCTGCCCTATCCTGACTACCAAACATCTCCTTGAGGTTAAGCATCATATCATAGGCAGTGGTCATGGCCTCATGCTGATGTTGCAGCACATTTGACATAGAAGCCAAAATGTAGCACCGCGCCATCTGATCAGCCTTGACCCACTTCCGATGAGCTTCCTTTTCCTCAGGAGTGGAGGTATCAGTAGGTTCATCAGGACAAACCTCATGGAGTACATATTTGTACTCCTCAGCAGTTAGGACAATGTCCATGTTTCGCTTCCAGTCAACATAATTTGGACCAGTGAGTTTGTTTTCTTTTAGTATAATGGACAGCGGGTTGAGTGCCATATCTATAAAAGAGACAAATCAAACCGTCAAATTTAATTCGATATTAACTCCCTTAATTAATATCATTAAATTTACCAATCAATCCTAAAATCCCAACAGACTAGCATGCCACGTTCATGTGGACGTATACTAGTCCAAACGATTTTATAACTGGACTTTTACTTTGGTCGTACATCATTACAGCAGTGACTCCGATGGGGAGGATACTGTAAAGCGTACCTAAGTGTATACCATTTCTCAGTACTAAGTTAACCGCTCGGAAACTACACGCCCACCGCAAGCCACGTTAGTGTGGACGTTTACGTTGACATGCGGTCCCTTTACGATTTCCTATAACTGTCGAGCCTCAATTAACCCAAAGTTCCGTTTCCGTCTAGTAAGCCACGATAGTGTGGACGTTTACTAAACAAACAACTTTGTTAATTGAATTCCATTTAATAAATTTCACAATTTAGTTAATCAAAGCTTGATATCTCGTAAGTGAAACTCGAAGTTTCTAACCAGCGATCAATCATGCAATTGAGCCCTATCTCTCACAAAGTGAGGGAGCCAACCAGACAATCGATCTAGTCATCAAATGACTCGAATGTCTCTAATCTGTGTCATCTACATAACCAAGCGCTTTGGCTCCATTCCACTCCCCGGGGTGAGAATGAGTCGAGTTGAAATTAGTCTCTGAAAGACAGATTAGGCATTGCTTTAAAAAAACTTAAGTGTTCAATTCTATAAATGAAATTGAATTCGAATTTTGATCCAGTGATATCCGTGTGTCAACTTTATCCGATAGGGAGGATGACACTAAAGCCAACTCGTAAGCGACACACATCACCATCAAAACAGCCCGCGCGAGCCGGAGCGGGCTGCCAGAAAAACAGCAAAACGGCGGTCGCCGTTTGTCCGCGAACAGCAACGCGATGTTGCTGTTCCGGGCTCGTTTCCGGGTCGTTTTTCCTCATCCGACTACCGATCCGGAGGTCCTAGAACCCCCAGTAGTCGAGGAATACAACCCACAACCCGGGAATCCGATCTACGTTCATGTATGATCAACGAGTAAAAGAGATCGAATGAAATTGCGGAAAAGAGGATTCGATCTCATACCTCTCGGTCGATTGTTGAGACCTTAGAGCTTCTAACGTATTCTCTGATCCCGTCTCCAATCGTTGTGTGGGCAACGATCCGCTGGAGCTCTCCCGTCTATACTCTCTCTGTCTCAACCAGCGTATGATTATTCTCTATGTGAGAATAAAAATTTTATTTGCGTTAACCTTTTTACTTTTACAGAGAAAAATATATTTGCGCTAACGCAATTATTTTTCTCAGCAAAAATAAATGTTGCGGCGAATTGTAGGTTAAGAGAGGGTAAGGGAGGGGGTTTATATAGAGCTACGTTAGGGACCTAAGGATAAATTAATTAAGGGCTAAATTGAAATATTAATTAACTTGGAATACGTAAAAGCAATTCCTTAATTAATCGATTTCAATTTTAATTATTATTAACTCCACTATAAAATAATAATTGAATTCCCGAAATTAATTTTAATATTATTTCAACAATAATAATTCCGCCGAAATTACATATACGACTTTCCCCGTGTTTAAGATATCGAACGTTCACGAATTTATTTAATTACTAATAATTAAATTAATTCGTTTCTTATTATCCGAGACTAGTACCACTCATCCTTATTATCATGTGGAACAAATCCACCTGCAGGGTTTACATGATACACTTTATGAGCTCATCTCGGGAACGTCATCAACCCGATAAACGGGACACGGTTTCCTGTCTATAATCTATAGCATGCCATGTGTACAATTCCGATTCCCAATTTATCGAGTATCTCGACTAATCAATTAGTCTCACTCATTGGCATATTAAAGAACCGAGAATTGGACACACGCACATATAATTATATAGGGATTAGGAATTCGTATATCCGTAATCTCTGAGGTCTAGTTCGATTACGTCGATTAGTATAAATCGAACGCCCTCCCGTGGTCCTGCTCAATACACCATGTGTACGAGTGTAACATAATAGTCAAGACCAACTATTACCCAGTCACACTACGACGTACCGATGGATTGTCCCTGTCCATCTAAGTCGTGAGCTTCTGTTCGATAGTATACGAGTAACCGACAGTATGATCTTCCGCGTGTCTCCTCACGCCATACTGTCTACAACGTATATATCTAGGACTATTGCATTCAAATACATGATAGATAAAATGCCGACAGTTTGATTAATAGATAATGTAAAACACAGATAAGGAGTTCCATATTGTCACTAAACTAGACATTTAGAATATAACTCCATCATGAGATAACACATAGAGCAAGTACCACCTGATTCGAGGTATCGTCAGCGAGGCGATATAGTCGTTACCTAGATAGCATCGGGGGACACCCTAGAGTACTCGTTCACTAAGGCCCTACGAGCAAAAGCGTTCAGTAGGCATGTGGATGGTATGGGCGTCAGATGTTTGGGAGACAGCGACTAGACCTTAGTATAAGTGGGAGATTGATGGAGTTGTATACATAATGTCTAGATTTAAGTAACATCTGAACTCCGTCTAAAGCATTTATCCTATTTAATAATAAACAATCATTTGCATTTAATGCAAACCATAGTCCTAGATTATATACGTTGTAGTTAGTATGGTGTGCGGGACCACACGGAAGATCATACTATCGGTTACTCGTATTTAATCAAACAGTTGCTCACGACCTAGATGGACACGGACCAATCCATCGGTATAGTCGTTGTGTGAGAGAGAAAATAATCTGTCTTGATTATTTTATCACATTTGTACACTTGGTGTATTGGGCGGATCTGCTTGAGATTTATCGATTAGGATTGCCGGCAATAATCGATTTAAGTCTCAGTGTATTTTATTCTTAATCTCCGATACTATTGCGGGTGTGTATATTTAATATATGTGACTTTGATTTTCCAAAGGAATTGACCGGTTAGTATATTGGGTCAATTACCGGTTAAGTTGGGTCACTATATTTTATATATGACATGCCGTGAATTCTTGACGGGAAAGCATGTCCTCGAAAGGGTTGATAATGTCCCCGAGATGAGCTCATAAGGATTATCATGTAAATCTTGCAAGTGGATTTAATCCGCATGATAATAAAGTTGAGTGGTACTATTCTCGGAATTATAAGAGATGAATAAATAATATTAACAATAAATATAATTTATTCCTGGACATTTATATCTTAAACATGCGGAATAAATAATACTACCGGAGAATATTATTTGATATAATATGGTTTAATATTGGGAGTGCAATTAATTTATATAGTGGAAAATAAATTAATTAATATTAATGGGATTAATAGATTTGGGCTTGGGCTCAATTTAATCATTAATATTGGAAGCCCAATATTCCACCTCCTTACGTAGCCTATAAAAGCACTACATGGTCTTCTCTTTTCTCATAACTTGAAGATCACAATTCTAGAGAGAGAAAGAAAGAGAAGGAGATCCATGGAGTTCGGAAGATCGTCGCCCACACGACGTCCGAGCTAGTGCAAGGAATACGTGGGAAGATCTCAAGGTCTTCAAATTAAGTTCTTCGTTTTTCCGAACAACGAGAACGAGGTAAAATCGTAAAACCCTCTTTATGATTTTAATCGTTTTAATTATCGTAAAAATACCGTAGAACAAGATCCGGGGTTTGGGATCCTCACCGGGGTCGAGTCGGGCGGTGGTGATCGAGGATCATCGGACCGCTGGGGCTGGAGCGATCCGGCAGCAAGGATCACGCGAACCATGTTCGCTGGGAGGGCAAGCGCCCGCCTGGTCCATGTCGCGAGCGACCGCCGGCGACCCAGGCGCTCGCCTCGTGCGGCTGGCAGCAGCGGGCTGCGGGGCTTCCCGCAGCGGATCCGCGTAGCCATGCGGATCGCACACGGGGTTTCGTTGGGAACGTGCGGGGTCGCACGGGCTGCAACCCTAGCGCTCGCATGGATGCGAGCGCACACCTCGATCGGAAACCGGCGGCTCCAACCGCGGCTAGGGTTAGATCGGGTGGATCCTTCGGGATGGCTTCGGCTGTCCGGCGAGGGTTCAAGGCATGGTTTGCGGGCTGCTACGAGCAGCCCTAGGCGGCTGCCAAAGACAGTCGCGAGCCCACGCGAGGGCTTGACCGAAAAACCGTGGGTTCGCCCGCGGTTAGGGTTTGGTTGAGTCCGGATTCGTGGTGGTTCGTGGCGGGATGTTTCAGGCAACCGGGAGTCGATTGGAGTTGTTGTTCCGCAACTTTGACAACTCCGGATATTCGATCTCCAAAGGATTTCGGTCGGAATTAATTAGATAATTTATTTAATTAAATTTATTAATTCCGGGATATCGATTTCCAACAGATCCGCCTCAGCAACAATGGGCTCAGCAACAATGGCCTCCTCAGAACATGGTGTACCCTCCACAATATTCAATGCAACCAAAGCCGCCATATAAACCATCTTTGGATGACATTTTCAAGATTTTATGCAGACGACTCAACAACTCATGAAAGTAAATGAAGCGGGGATGGCCAAAAATGCTGAAGCAGAAGATGATTCAATTTCTCTAGGGGAGAGAGTTCATATGTTTACAAGCCCAGAGCAACAACAATGGCCTCCTCCGAATATGGTGCACCCTTCACCATATTCGATGCAACCAGAGTCATCATATAAACCATCTTTGGAGGACATTTTCCAGGATTTCATGCAGATGGCTCAAAAAGCCATGAAATCAAACGAAGCGGCAATAAAAGCGAATGAAGTTAGATTGGCAGAAAGCGTCGAAGCGGAAGCAAGGTCTAAGCTCATAGGAGAGATGATCGGTAAGATGTGCAATAAAAGCAAGTGGGTACACGAGGATGAAAATCTCCAAAGTGACTACGAGGATGATGAAGTAGAACCGAATGAGGTCGAGTCCAAAGTGGAGCATATGTACGTCAATGAACTAAATTTGGAGGGAGATGATGAAGAAGAGACAATTGAGAGTATAGTGTTGGAGGAGATTACACCAAAACTGTCGCATCAAGACGAAGACCAATACAAGTTGTCAATTCCACTCCCTAAAGAACTAGAGCAAGAGACATTGAGTATCAATATAGTAGTCGACAATCATGAGGTAGTGCATTTACAAGAAGAGGAGTCATCGATGCTAGATATCTCTCTTGAGTCTCAAATCTCAAATATCGATGACACAAGAGTCGAGGGCAAGGAGGTTGAGGATGTAGTTCCCAAGCGTACATGTATGATCAAATCACCCTTTTCCTCCCCGAGTTGTCAGGTACATAAAAAATTAGAGCTTCCTCGTTCCTCACTTGAGATGGTCGATCTTATTTATGTTGAGGAGTCGAGAGTTCTTCGTGCTCACCACCCACCCAAACCACATGATCTAGGTATTTTAAATTTTAATTTTGCTTTGGGTGGGGATAAAACATCTTATGTTAAGGTTGATTACAATGAAGTTATTAATTCTTTTGATGCCTACATCGTAAATTGTCTTTATATTTATGCTATTGATCTTTTGGTCGAGATGGTGTTCTTGCAGAAAAGTAGCTCGATATTCTTATTTCTCGGTGTTCAAGCCAAGCGAAACGAGCATGTTGAAGATAGTGTGGAGATGATTGAGATACTCAAAATAGATAAAGAAAAAGAACCACCTCCACCAAAATTAGAGCTAAATGGATTGTCGAAGCAATGGAAATATGTCTACATAGATGACGAGGAGCACGCCTGCCATGCTTCCCGGTACAACGAGATTATGGGCGTACTTCGAGGGCCACATTACCCATTATCCCAGCCATGAGGATAGGCCGTAACTTATTACGGCCTAGGTTTGTGTATTTTTCTTTTTCTTTTGTGTGTGTGAGAGTTTTTTGTGTGTTTCGTTGTTTGTTTTTGTTATGTGTGAGCATGCTTTTGAATTGATTGATTTTCCCATGATTTGTTGTGTCGGTTAACCATGTGGACATGGTTTCGTACTAAGTGTGGGGGGAGTTTTATTGATTTGGATGCATGCTCGGGTTTAGTTCTTGTTTTGTCCTTTGTGTGTCTATGTGTTTGCCTAATCGCTTTACGACGCTTCTCGAAATTATGGATAAATATTTGGTGCTTTTATGTTGGATGTGAATAGCTTAGACCCCTTATGTAGCTACTTTGATGTGATGGTGAGTTTTATGCATATCGACTTCTCCTTGTCCAATTGCCCTTGTGAGATTTTGAGCCTATCTAGCTTTCTTCTATGTGCGTAATGCTTCGTTGTCTATTTGAGCTTCTTTTTCTTTCTTATTCTATATTATGTGCGCCCGTATGAACTAGAGATAGCTAGGTCGTGCTTCGGTTGTGTTTGAGACTTGATATCATAACTTGCTTGATTTTGAAAATGATTGGGAGTTGATCGATTAGGTTAGCCATTCGAGCCGCTTTACTTTTGTCCTTGAGCCCGTCGTGGGACACCCTAGATAGCCTCGTTGAGCCTACATTTAGCCTTTCTTTCTTGTCCTAAACGTCGAGGAGGGAGTGGTGTATTTTGTTGGGGTGTGCTTAAAGTAAATGAAGGGTGTTGAGTAGTGTTGTCGTTTGCCTTCTTATGTAATAATCGAGACATGTTATAAGTCTCCAAAAAAAAATGAAAAAAAAATGAATTTGAGATGTGCTAGTAGTCTCAAAAAAAAAAAAAGAGAAAAATTGAGACATGTTATAAGTCTCAAAAAAGAAAAAAAAGAAATAGTGTAGTAGTTTAATAAAGTTAGTATGTCTTGCTTGGACATTGGTTTTGGCTTTGATATGTTCTTGATTTTTTATTGGAGTTGTCGGGGGTTGTGGCGTGAAATAAAACGAGGTTTGGTTGTGGTGATGAGTGATTGAATAATTAGTCCACTTTTCCCAAATTATACCGAATACCCTAAGCCTAGCCCCGTTACACCTTATTTATCGATCGCCCATGATTCTTAAGATGGTAGACCTTGATTTGTGGAGAGCAAAATCGAGTAACGTGTTTGGTTTTTGCTTTTAGGCGCATATGATATTACTTCAAGCTCTTCCATGTTCCATAAATGATCGTTTTTCTTTGAGTGCACAAGTTTACTTTGATTATGTATCCTTCGCTTGTGCACACTTTTGAGTGGAACCATACTTCGAGTTTAAAAGAAGAGAGTGAACCTTTGTGAGGGACTTCGAATTGGTCGCATGTGTTGAAACTCGCTTGAATATCTTTTTGCTACTTATTTGGGGTCGAAGCTATTCGTTAGGTTATTTTGAAGGCACCGGGAATTTGTTTTTAATTTTGGGAGGTTGAATTGGTGATTGGAATATTTGTGTTCTTTGTTTGCTTAACTTGTGTTTTGCCCTACTCTTAGACTTTGCTAGGGACTAGCAAAAGCTTAAGTGTGGGGGAGTTGATGAGTTAGATTTTGTGTCGTTTGATGTCGTCTTGTGTTGTTTTGTGTCGTGTCGTGCGTATTCCTCTTGGTTTTGGTGCATTTCACGTGTTTGTGTAGTGTTCAGGTCACGTTGGCGGTTTTGGCAAAGTTTGAGGCATTTCCGAGCGAAACGAGGCAATGAGCGGGCAAGGCGCGAAAGACGAGGCTGACCACCCAGGCAGGAGGCCGCTTGATCCCCCAAGCAGCCGCTTGGGGGCCTCTGCAGAGCCTCATGGAACAAGCACCAAGCGGCCGCGTCGCTGTATTGAGCAGACTTCCTGGAATGCGGGGCAAGCGACCGCTTGACCCCCCAAGCGGCCGCTTCGTCCCCGTTTTTATGAAGATGTTGACTTTCTTTTGACCGACGACTTTGTATAAACAATAGGGTTTGTCCTATTCCAATGAACTTTTCATTCTGACTTTTTTTTGGACGCACGTTTGGAGATACTAGACTCGGTTCCCTAGGAAGATTTCACTCTCTTTTTTCTTGTTTTCGATTGGTGGACAAAAATCGGGGTTAGCTTCCGATTTTTATTGCTTTCAACAATTAATCTTTGTAAGCTTTTCTTTTCAATTGTCTTTTTCTTATTCTTTCGATTAGTGATTTATTGTTTATTTGATTATGAATTATTCTATGCCTAGTTGTTGTTTTCAATTATCGAGCATGATTAGCTAAATCATTTACTAGGGGTAGGGAGAACCAATTCTTGAAATTAGGAAGACGATTTTAGTTCGCCTATAAAGTGTTCGATTAAATGTCCGATAGATTTAAAACTCACGTTTGAGGCTTTTAGACAATTACGAGATTGGGATTAATTGAACCACGTGTGAACCAACCGGCAACGGGCGTTCTACTCGTTTAATCGAACACATGTGAACCAACCAAAAACGGGCGTTCTAGTGTGATCTATGCGAACTATTATCGAACTCCGAAATTGAGAATTGGGGATCCCGACTCCCTAGTTCATTATCTTGTTATTTCAAAACCCTTGTTTATTACCCGTCTTTTCAGTTAATTTATTAGTATTGGTTTAAAAACAAAACCAACCAACTATGCATTATGCTATTTCTATTTCTCATTCTCGTTGCAAACAAATAAACTAAAATACATGCCGATAGTAGTGTGCCTCGTGATCGACTCGGACGTGTTGTTTCGGCAACTAGTTCGACTATAAATTTAATTGATTTTGACACTACTAAAACGACCTATCACAAACAGTCTGGGTACTGGAAGTCTGATTATCCTCTCAAAGAAGGTACGAAATTTTCTTTAGTCATAAAAACATAGTCAGTGATATTATCTACCAGAACCTGGTGTGTAGATATGGAACCACTGACGGTATGTGCATTTTTAAATGCAGAGGTTCCAGGAAACCCGACGACTTGGAAAAGAAGAAATCGTAGTCTACATGGGCAATGCTGTGAAGGAAGCAGCTGTTGCAGTGGTGGACATATATTTTCATAAATATAGGATTTTCATTTTGAGTTATTGCTTTATGTACCCTTTTATTTTAGAAAGAACTTTGTTCTGGATTTCTAAATTTTAATGAATGGATATTTTATTTCTTTTAATCATTTGATGGTTATGGGAAGAAATAATGATATTATCTATTCTGGTACATTAGTTAGCGATATATAAATGATGAATCATGAGTCTACCACGATGCAACGAACCGTATTATATAACTCGTTTTACTAATAAGAGATTTCTTTAATAAATCATTTATACTTGAGGATTCTTATGCTAAGTCATATTTATTCAAACTAAAGTTCAAAGGTCGAAAATTTATAGTTTGATGTGCCACAAAAGCAAGTGTTTTGACAAGTCAATGGACACAAAGCTATTGTGGAGAACCTTCAAGGTATATCCATTAGAAGCCTGCGATTTGATCGCGGAGGCAAGTACATGTCTGAGGAATGCAAGGCATACTGATAAGAAATTGGGATTGGATCCCAAGAGATTACACCATACATTACTCTGTAGAAATGGTGTATCGGAAATAAGAAATTGGACTCTTATGAGAAAAAGACAAGTTATTTGGAACTACCTGTGTTTTATGGATATGTCTTGTAAACAACAGCGCATTCAATGCAGTTGTAGATTATCCTGGAAGAACAAAAGATGTGTGTTCAATAGTACTATGAACCAGAAGGACGTTATAAGTTCTAACGCCCGGTTTTTAGAGGAAGACTATGTGATGAAACACAAGCCCAAAGTGACGTGATACTTTTGAAATGAGAGAGAATAATAAGGACTGGGAACCAGCCGAACCGAGTAGCGGTACACCACTAACTGCACCTACTGTTATTACTGTTAATACTCCAGAATGCCATTGTAGTGGGAGGTTGTGGGTTAACCAGAGATGTTCATAAGACTAGGAGAGTCTTCGGACTTTGGACCTAATATACATGAAATCGATCCCTTGATCTATATAGAGGCAGTACTAGATCTAAATGTGTCTTCTTAGAAAGCAATGGAATCCAAGGGATTATTGCTAAGAGGCAAGACCATTTAGAGTACAAGCTTAGTTGATCCATGTATGGATTGAAACAAAGCTATAGATCGTGGAACTTGCAAATTGATGAGACAGTCCATTTTATGGATTCAATAAAGCAATAGACGAATCGTGTGTATTGGAAACGTGATGGAACAAGGTGGTGTTTCTCGGGTTTTATGTAGATAACATTCTTATCATTGGCAACAATGTAAAGATGTTGTCAAACAAAAAATGATGGTTGTCTAGATAAATCAATATGAAAGATATAGGAAGAAGTTGGACATGTTCTTGAGATCTGGGATCTCTAGGAAAGAACATTGTACTTCTCCTGGACATCTTACATATATATGATTATGGTTCGGTTTAACATGCAAGATTCCGAGAAAGGGTCGTTACCTTTCAGATACGGAATGCATCTATCTAAGGACATGTGTTTTGGAACACAAAAAGAGATAGAAGCAATTAAAGCGGTTTCCTACACTTCGAGTGTGGAAAGCTTAATAAATGCAATGTTGGAAAAACGAGAACCTGATATCGGCTTTGCGGTTAGCATAGTGGGAGGATATCAAGGTAATCCTGGAAAAGAATATTCGACTGCTGTAAAGTACTTTCGAAGTACTATGTTCTAGATACGGAGCAGACAAAATTTTCCTTTGGATTACATTTTCTCAGATTTCTAATCAGAGGAGGACCGGTGTAAGTCGATATCAGGCTATGTGTTTCACTATTAAGGGAGGTGGAGCTTTAACATGGAAGAGTGATAAGCACGATGCTTTTCGGACTCTACCATGGGTAACCAAATATAGCGGCCTCAGAGGCAGCGGAAGTTTTGGTATGGCTCCGGGATAACCTCTAGGACTTAGATGTGATTCTTAGTTTACCAAAAACTATGTAAAAGCGATGCAATGGCAAACGTAAGAAATCACAAGTCCATAAGTGTAAGATAACACATAGAGCGCAAGTACCACCTGATACGAGTCATCGTCAGGGAAGACGACGCTGTAGTCACCAAGATAACTTCAGAACGACAATCTAGATTGCTCTTTCACAAGGCACTTCTTGGAAGTGCATATTAAGCACATGAAGAGTATGAGAGTCGGGAGTTTGGAAGAAAAGACTAGACCTTAGTATAAGTGGGAGATTGATAGAGTATATACTTAATGTCTAGATTTAAGTGATATTAACTCCCGATCCATTGCCACTAATCTATTTAATTAAATAAATAATTATTTGATTTTTAATTATTTTAATTAAATATATGCAAATTATAGTCCTGGATTATTATATACGATGTAGTTAGTATGATGTGCAACGTCACACGGAAGATCATACTATCGGTTACTCGTATATCAATCGAACAGTAGCTCACGGCCTAGATGGACTGGGACCAATCCATCGGTATAGTCGTTGTATGAGAGAGAAAATAATTTGTCTTAATTATTTTATCATATTTGTAAACTTGGTGTATTGGGAGGATCGCTTGAGATTTATCGATTAAGGATTGCCTTGGATAATCGATTTAAGTCTCAGTGTATTTTATTCTTAATCCCTAATATTATTGCGGGTGTGTGCATTTAATATTAGTGACTTTGATTTTCCAAAGGAATTGACTGATTAGAATAACCAGTCGATTACCGGCAAAGTTGGATCACTGTATTTTATGTATGACATGCTGTGAATTCTTGATGGGAAAGTGTGTCCCGATGAGTTCATAAGGAATTATTATGTAAACCCTGCAGGTGGATTTGTTCCGCATAATAATTAAGGTTGAATGGTACTAGTCTCAGATACAAGAGATGAATAAATTAATTAGCAATAAATATAATTTATTCATGGACATTTCTATCTTAAACGCACGGAATAATTAATACTACGGAGAGAATATTATTTGATATAATATGGTATAATCTTGGGATTGCAATTATATTTATATAGTGGAAAATAAATGTAATTAATAGATTAATTATTAGACTTGGGCTCAATTTAATTAATTCTATTGGAAGCCCAATATTCCACCTGCTTTAGATCCCCTACGTAGCCTATAAAAGCACTACTTGGTCTTCTCTATTCTCATAACTTGAATATCACAATTCTAGAGAGAGAAAGAAAGAGAAGGAGATCCATAGAGTTCGGAGGATCGTCGCCCACCCGACGTTCGAACGAGTGTAAGGAATACGTGGGAAGGTCTCAATGTCTTCAAAGATCTTGTTTCTCCGTACAACGAGAACAAAGGTAAAATCATGAAAAATCCCTCGATGATTTTAATATTTATATCGTGAAATACTGACGAACGCAAGATCCGAGGACGAACCATGGAACAAGGATGGACCGCGCGGTGGTGGTCGAAGACCACCGGACCGCCAGCGGGATCCCCGTGGGGATCAAATCTCATGCACCCCGGCTGGACGTCGGGGATGCGCGCACGAAGGACCCCGACTGGACGTCGAGGGTGCGATCGAGCGCGTGCTCGATCGCGTGGGGGTGGCGGGCTGGTGCCGCTGCTGCTCGCACGGCCAGCAGCCCCCTCCTCAGCGAACGGCGAGTCGCCGAACTAGCCGTGGGGTTCCCGTGCGCAGCCCCGACGATCGCATTATGTGATCGCGAGCCCTAGCGGGGGCTCGGCTGGCCGCGGCATGCCTTCGGGTGTGTCGTGCGTTCGGTTGAGCTCCGGTCCGCGTGGCGTGCTCGCGTGAACTCCCGGTGATGGGATTTCGGTTGGGTTATCAATACCGCGTTTTCCGATAACCCGGGATATCGATTTCCAACAAATACATGGATAAATCCATAACTTACATATTGAACAATACATTTTTGAATAGGAAAACCTATCTATTACAAAAGATTCCAAAGGACGCAACCCTCCAAAACTATGGCCATTCAACACGTAAAAAAAAGGATTCATCCACCCGAACACTATCGGTGGCCGGCCTTACATCTAATCACATAATCACAAAAAAACAATTAAGCCAATTATGTTTATTTAAATCATTGTGTCCAACACAAATCATGTGCACGAGCCCTAGGCACTGATACCAATTGTAGGTATCGGTTTACCGATCCGATCGATAAACCGTGTGTGCGGAAGCATGTAAAGCATTAGATTTACCATGCCATGATCTTAGTGCACACAATATATGTATAGACACGATTGGATATATATACATCCAATATATATATATATATATATATATATATATATATATATATATATATATATATATATATATATATATATATATAATATATATATATATATATAGAGAGAGAGAGAGAGAGAGATTAACGAGCACTTACAACCGGTGTAGCGTGCCTCGTTGATGATGAAGGGACTAATGTTGAATCGTCTTGAACCACCTCGATTGATCAGCCACAAAATTGCTTCTCCTTTATATGACCTCGTCATGCCTTGATCGTCTGGATGTCACAGCCGCACAAATGACCCGGCCTCTACGTGTTGCACACGAACCCTGATGATGAACACCTTGCTTGTTTGAAGTGGTTCTCCAAGAACATTCTCTTTTCTCCTTTTGGTGTGAATTTCGTGGGTGATGATGATGGTGTAAGAATGAGACATGAAAATCTGATTTTCATGCTCATTATACCCCCCCTTTACTTCACATGTAACCCCCACCATAATGTGTGTGTCATAACCACACATAATGGGGTGTTATGGTGAAATTAAAAGGTCACCTCCACATAATCATGCCAAATCGTGATATGTGGTCCCATTTGCTTGTGTGGCATGCCATGTCACACCATGTGACATGCATTCCATGCAAGCCATGCATCCCATGCATGTGAAAATCCACGTAAATATTGATTCTAAAATCAATATAATTAACAAGCAATGTACATCATCATCTAGTCCATGTGTGACCCTGTGATATGATTATCGATCAATATTATATTGCTCCCAGCAATAAACAATATTATCGATTTATCAATTAACATCTGATGACAACCTTTATGACTTTATCGATTGCACACGTAGGATTTGAAGGACACAACCCAACATAAGCCTCGTCTCTCGATAACCGTATTATGTCCATAGATGAATGTGTAAAATCGTACTACAGCAGTCCTGAGCTCAGTGACTCGACAATGAATCCACTTGTCAGTCATATGAACCATCTGGACATCCACTAGGCTCTGATCCCAGCCGACCCAAATACGGTTACCCGGTCCATCAGTATAATCAATAATACGACTCCATGATGCAAACACCCGATCAGCAACAATCGAATACCGCCTAACTGTGACATGTGTCTCTAGAAGCGCTACGAGATTGACTGGATGTTCTTGAATAAGATCCTGAACTGCACGATGATGATCCGGCTTATTCAGCCCTCTAACGTTCCAACAGAGTGTACTACACATGGGCACTGGTTGGAAGGGCTGCGGTAGGACCCTGTGTAAATACTACCATAGTACCTGCCCTCTCATCACGGGTAGCAGTAATTATTTCCTCACACGGGGATCCTAAGTCAATCATGTTAGGCCCTAAATTCATGTTCCCAAAACCTACCATACTCCTCATCTCCTCCATATCCCCAGACTCCTCAATAGCAACTTGTACAGCATGCTCTCGGACCTTAGAAGGGTCCTTCCCCTTAGCTTCGGTCACAATAGGAATCTACTTTTCAAGGCCTCGAAGGGCAGTAAAAGAATTATTCAAGTTCCGACTATCACCACTATGAAGGTTCGCTTGCTCATTACCGCTGCCACGGGAGGACGATGGACCAGCGGCCTCACGTTTTTTAGGGTCACACATAATACCGGAAGTAGTCAGATGTGTATTATACTTAGTCCCGTTACTAACCTTCTTGTTTCTGCTCGTACGTGCTTCATTGTGTTTTTTCCCGACCACTTGCCAATCTGAATCTGAATGTTTTGATCCCTGACCAGTAACACCTCCCTCCTTATTATTGTCCAGATTCTGTTGATGCCGCTGGTTTAGTTGTGGTGGTAGCTGTTGCTTCGGTTCATAGCGGACCACCGGTTTGGTGGCCGTCGCTAGTCTCTTGTTAGGACAGTGGGCATCATCATGCCCAAAGGATGTACACTCAATACAACGCTTCGGCCGCCATTCATATTCAATACCTACCCGACAGCTCCCTTGATATCCACCTGTTTCCTTAGTCGGCTTCAGAAGTATAACATGGTCTCAGAACTCAAATTCGATTCATAAAAATATTGAAATTGATCAATTAATTGAAAGTTGAAACTAGTTCTAATTATCAAAAAAAGGTAGAAATTGATAATTATTGCCAATTTTTACTTAAAATTTTAATGTTATGATTATTCTGTATTTTATATAAAAATTATTATTATATAAATATAAATAATAAATAAAAAGTATAAAATACTATTGTACTCTTTGTCTCAACTATAATCAAAATTGGTCAACGTTGACTTTGTATGTTCGTTCAATATATATGATAAATAGTATAAAAATATTATGATAAAATACTAAAAGAAATTTAATAGTTAAATTTTTTTTAGTTATTTTTTCATAATTTTTTTATATTGTTTATTGTTAGAAGAACAAAAAAAATCACCTTCTATATCTATGGACAAAGGCTACGGACAAAGGGAGTATAATTTTTGGTCCACATCATCTACTCTGCTGTAGACTCTACAGCGAGGCTTTCACAATAATCTTCACGCCAACGCAACAACCAACGACTGATCTGATCTCAATTCAATTTCAGGAAACCCTCTTCACGAGTTTGAAGGTCATGATTCTGCTGTTATTCTTGGTTTATGTTTTCTCCGAGCCCCGTTTACGTGCGGTTTTCTGTGCTTGTCTTTGAATAATTTCTCCAATATTTAGTGGGATGTTTACTGTTTTCAATTTCATGTTTCTAGGGTTATTTTATATGATTTTAGATACGATCTGGTGCAATATGTTTTGCGATTCAGTCCGAATGATTTGTTTTGTTGGTTGGGGTTCTGGGTTTGAACTAAATGTGCTATTTTGTTTTTGTTTAGGTTAAAACCTTGCATATTGTTTGGTTGTTGGCTTATTGAAAATGACTCCTAAAGGGTTGATTTATAGCTTTGTTGCGAAAGGGACTGTTGTGTTGGCCGAGCACACTCCTTATTCCGGGAACTTCAGCACGATCGCAGTCCAGTGCTTGCAAAAGCTTCCTTCGAACAGCAGCAAATACACATACTCATGTGATGGACATACTTTCAATTTCCTTATTGACAGTGGATTCGGTATTTATGTTTTCTTTCATACGCTTTTCAGGCTTTGCTCTTTTACTGCTATAAGGATTACTTGTGGCGACATTCTAATTTTTGCTTGGTTTGTAGTTTTCCTTGTTGTTGCGGATGAATCAATGGGGAGAAGCATACCTTTTGTCTTTCTTGAAAGAGTAAAAGGTGACTTCCAACAACGTTATGGTGATAGCATCAAGAGTGATGATCCACACCCTCTAGCTGGTGATGATGAAGATGATGATTTATTTGAAGACCGCTTTAGCATTGCTTACAATCTTGATCGAGAATTTGGGTGCGTATCTTTTTTTAGGGAAAATACCTTACAAGTTTATTCTTCTTGCATTGTTCTGATTTCTGAACTTCATATTATGTTTTGTTACTAGGCCAATGCTTAAAGAGCACATGCTGTATTGTATGAATCATCCAGAGGAAATGAATAAGTTGTCCAGATTGAAGGCTCAAATAACAGAGGTTAAAGGGATAATGATGGACAACATTGAGAAGGTACACTTGCAGCTACTTGCTAAAAAGAGTGAATAATGATTTATTATATGTTGTCCTTGAATCAAGTATATATGATATGAATTACAAAAACTATCATTGTGGTTCAACCTAAATTACGTATACATCCCTTGACAACTGTTTTTGCCAAACACTAGTGCACCTTCAAGTGGAGGGTAGTTGTAAGGGTAATTACAAAACTCCAGAGGGTGTTTGTAATTTTAAAATGTAAGTATTGTTTTTCTAAATATACTAAATAGCAGGGGTAGCTTGAGGACTTATGCTTGTCTTTAAATTTCAATCAGTTATTACACTCTTTCTTCATATTTATGTTGTTTGATGTCTATATTTTGCTATCATTTGTTGAAGTTTGCCATATCATAAAACTCAAATTATTTAATACTTTATCATATACTAGCCTCCTGAATCTCTTATATGTAGATATCTCCTAATCTCCTGTGCTACAATATTGAGATTTTCTCTATTCATTTGTTTTTTAGTATAACTGTAGTCTACCCAACAATATTATTAAGTGCACATTTTCATATAGAAGATATTATCATTGCACCAAAAATGTAATGTTACTGGGCTAGTGACCTAAATCTTACTGAAATTTTAGAAGAACTTGGAGTATTGCATGTCATTTTCAATTACTAAAAGTTTGTTAAAATCAGAAAACATGTTCCATTAAGGCAATAACCTTCACTTGTGAGCATCTTTTTCCCTGGTATTTTTTATATTTCCATTGGCTTCCTTGGCTTTCGCATACTTTATATGTGATATTTAAAATGTGGATTTCGGGATCATAGTCAATCCATAATCCATTATGATTAATATGATTCATAAAAAATACTCTCTCCTCCCAACAAAGATAGGCTTGTTATTTATTTTTTCGCACCGTTTTAGTAAACATCGATTATTGTTGTTGATAAAGAACTTGTAAGTTAAATTTCCTAATATATCCTTTAAGTTGATAAGAACTACAAGTTATAATTATATTTTGTTGATAACCGTGCAGTTTAAATATGGAACACGTATAAGCTTAATATTGTAACAGCGCTAATTAAGAAAAGGTTGCGGGACACCAAAATAGTAAAGGAGCAATAATTGATTAATTGTGATGGCCCATCGAGACATGGACAAAATATAACATTAATCAGCATTAATTAGAAATTATGAACATCTGTTGTATGTCTTTTTGAGAAAGTTATTTTTTATAGTCAATTTCACCCTCATCAATAGGATCAGTTTTTATTATGTGCCTTGAATTGCAGCGTATAGGTTCTTTTGTATGTATACTTCATTTCAAGTAAGCATTTATTTTGTGTATCAACTTTATTATAGACTTCCCTTTTTGTTTGTTTGGTTGATTTGTTTCCTTGATTGTGACATTGAGATGGTAAAGTGGGTATGGAGTTTGGTATGTTGCTGTGGTTGTACTTAAGTTACCTTCAGCCACGGAAATGTCAATGTGATAGAATTTGTTGTTTATAGTTGGTTTAGTTTTTTCTATCTATTCTTAAAATCTTATTTCCAGGAATTTAAACAAAAGTTCATACGTCCCTCCTACCTGAAATCTTGATGCATCGATAACTTTGATGATGCCTTCAGATATGTAAAAAATTTTGTTCTTGAGGAAATTGATTCTCTAAATTAGTTGTTTGAGCATGAGAGTTTGATTCTTATGTTGCATATGCGCTATTTAAATGCTAATATGTGCTTCCTATATATGATGACATCCTTAATTCTCATTCAGGTTTTGGATCGTGGTGAGAAAATTGAGTTGCTGGTGGATAAAACAGAGAACCTTCAGTTCCAGGTATGTATTTACTCTCTTCTTTGTGCCCGAGAATTGCTAGACAACCCTCCTTGATTTCATGTGTTGTCCAGGCTGACAGCTTCCAGAGACAAGGAAGGCAGCTACGAAGGCAGATGTGGTTGCAAAATCTTCGCATGAAGCTGATGGTTGGAGGAGCCATTCTCGTCCTTATATGCCTTGCATGGTTGATTTTTTTTCGTTAGGATTTCCGAGCTTGTGTATCTCGTGGGTGCACATTGCGTGTAAAAAAACTGATAACTCGCCATCTACTATTACTACCTTAATTGAAAAAAACATCATAAGAAAATTGGCTCCTGAGCTCTGCGTTTTTTTTTTAAATCATTTAATTCACAGAGAGCACAATCGATCTTTGCCAACAATAAAAATGCAAAAAAATGACTGTGATGCTTGGACGGAAATAATAAAAGGTTGTGAGGAGTTTTGGTTTGTTTCGGACTATGTATTTCCACTGAGTTTTCCGGGTTGTACGTTGGGGTTAGAGGGTTTTGAGAAATTGTTAGTTTGGGTTGCAGTATTTGATGGTTTGGGTTGCAGTATTTGACTATTTGTGATGTAGCTTTGTAGGTATCGAGTGTGGGAGGGATTGAAAGGCGGTTCAGTGCCAAAATTCATTAATAATTTTTTTTCAATCTTTTTATCTAAAATTTAATTTTTTTTCAATCTTTTTATTTAAAATTAAATACGTACAATGTAGATTAAAACCAAAATTCATTAATAATATTTTTTCAAACTTTTTATTTAAAATTAAATATGTACAATGTAGATTAAATTAAATTTAAACGGAAGAAATTGAAATAATTTATTAAATAGAATTTAACAGTGCAGTAGATTTTGACATTGCTCCCTCAATCCGTGTGAAAATGTTTGTTATTATATCAACTAGTTAGTTGTATATTATTTTAATTGGGCTTAAACATTTTTATAAATTGGGTTTTTAATTTAATATACTATATAAAATGTAAATATTTTTAATGGGCTGAAATAATAATAGAGTTTCATTTATGGGTTGCTAAGACTTTTTATTATAATAGACGGAGCTTATATCTTTTGGGCTAAGCAAATTATATTAAATTGGGCCAATGTAACTATTTTATTAAAACAACTACACATAAAAAGACAAACGGGGGAGTTGGGAATAGGGTTTTACGAGTTCTACGTTGGTGATCGAAAAGAGAGGAGTGAACAACCGTGCGGGAAGAAAGAGGAATGAGACGATCGGAGGAAGAGAGAGAGATTGACGGCAAGAGAGACGAGAGAGGAGACAGGCAGCGTGAAGGAGGGAAGAGGCCGAGACTACCGAGGAGAAAAGGAGGAGCCAACCGAAAGGGAGAAGCAAGTGTTAAGATGTGGAGTCAAATTGGAGTTGAACAAGACGAAAACGAGTCGAATCGGATAAGAAACGGAGCCAAAAAGAGCGTGTCAATGTGAAGTCGCACAGGACCCGCGCAGGCGGCAGCCACTTTGGACCCGCGCAGGCGGCAAAACCCGCGCAGGCGGGGTGGCGCGATTTTGACCTATTTTTGGCGGATTTTCTTGGCTTCTTCTCCAAGTTTAGGTCTTTTATCTCTCTCCTATAGCATTAGAATTGAAGAGTATAGAGATTACAGTTATTGTAATTGGGATCTATATTATTCTAATCAAAGATCTGCAGCGGCAAAGTGGACGTAGCTCTCGTTAACGGGTGAACCACTATAAATATTGTGTCTTTATTTTTCTCGTACTATTTTCGTTCGTGTTTATCGTTTCTTGCAGCGACGGAATTGGGCGCAAATCCCAACAACTGGTATCAGAGCCTTGGTGGAAAAGCTGGGCAATCGAAGAAACGATGGGAGACATCACGACCTTTGGAGTTACGAGATTTGATGGCTTGGGTTTCGCATCTTGGAGGATGGAAATCGTGAACTATTTGGACGAGAACAATATTCATCACTCGTTGGAAGGCGCGAAGCCGGAGGAGACGAGCGAGGCGGATTGGGCTATCCTTGATCGACAAGTACTCGGATTGATCCGATTGACGTTGTCGGAGAACGTTGCGAAGAAGGTGATGAAGGAGAAGACAACCGCAGGGATGATGAAGATGTTGTCCGAGCTGTATGAGAAGCCATCGGTGACGAATAAAGCGGTGTTGTTGCAGAGTTTGTTCCATTTGAAGATGGAAGACGATGGTGTGGTTGCGACTCAAGTTCAACTCGATTGTCAAAGAAGTGGCTTCGTTTGAGATCGAGGTTGATGATGAAGTTCTAGCCCTTACCTTATTGGCATCGCTACCGATTAGCTGGGAACCAATAAGAAAGGCGTTGGGTGATTCCATGGGAGGTGGGAAGTTGAAGCTTGAAGATGTGAGGGACCGCGTCCTTGCCGAGGGAGTTCGGAGGAGGGATTTCGGGGAAGCATCTACTTCGACTACGTCGGCCATGTCTATGAGCCGATGTGAGCATCACTATGGGAATTCTAAACGCAGCGGAAGGGTGAGTTCGAGCAACCGAAAGAAGAAGCAATTCAAGTGCTGGAATTGCAGAAAAATTGGTCACTTAAAGAGGCATTGTGGAGAGCTTTCGGGGATCGGAGGCGGGACAAATGCGGTGACGGAAGAAGACGAGAGTGGAGATGTCTTGCTAACATCTTCTGAGCCTCTCGGAAACTCTTGGGTGCTTGACTCAGGAGCATCGTTTCACACAACGACGAGACGTGAAGGCATGGAAGATTTTGTTGCCGGAGATCACGGGAAGGTTCATCTTGCGGATGGAAAGACCTTGGGCGTCGTGGGTGTTGGTAACGTGAAGTTGAAGACGTCGTTTGGGCAGACGTTGAAGCTGTCGAATGTAAGGTGTGTGCCGAAGCTGTGGGGGAATTTGATCTCGGTTAGCCAGCTTGAGAGGGGTGGACACAAAGTTACGTTCGATAATGGGTCTTGGAAGGTGTCAAAGGGTGCGATGATTATTGCTCGTGGTCGAAGGACAGGTACCCTTTACACTACGACTTGTTGTCGTGATATTGGTGTGGCCGACGACACCAATGAGCCTGAGCATTGTGGGCTAGGTCGTATGAGCGAAAGAAGACTGCAGTCAAAAGAGAGTTCGCAGGAACCTCATATGGATCGGAGTCCGTGTCTCGAGAAGCAGAGAAGAGTACGATTCTCAGTAGCCGAGAGAGAATCGGAATATGGAGAGCTGAGATATGATTTGGGAGATGTTCCGGTAGATGTGGCCCATGTAGACCAACCGGAGAAGGTCTCGATGTTCAATCATATGCTTTCAAAGCGAGACGACATAGCAATGTTGGCTGAAAAGGCGAGCAATAAGACAATGAGAAACGAGACCAGCTCGTTATTGTCAAGGTGGGACTCGTTGGTAAGAGACGAGGTAATGCATTCGGGTAAGTTTCCTTGCGACTCTGCTGGAGGAAGACTTATGAAAATTTCGAATTGCATTGTTGAGGAGTCCGACATTTCCCATGCGGTGGGAGTTGTTAGACGATTTGGATGCAGCTCTGAGGATCGTTTTGGAGAGAGTCCGGTGATTAGGATTCTAGTAACGAAGAGGAGTATGCAAGGGAATCGTGAAGCTAACGGTGAGAATGTTGGAGGATTTCGAAAAGGGTCGTCGGGGATAGACGACGGGCATGCGAATGCCGACGTTGACCATACAGTAGGAGTTAGCCTGTTCACAAGCAATTCGGGGAAGCGACGTTTGGGAGCTTTGAGAAGCTTGGTTTCAATGTTGCGGTTTCAGAGGTCCAAAAGAGAGTTGCGAGGTGATGAGAAGATTAACGGGGATGGCAATGTGAAAAAGGCCTGGAAATATCTGAGAAGTCGTGATGCGTCGAAGTTGGTGGAAGCTTCGACTGGGCGATGTTGGTAAGGACCGAAGATGCCGCTGCAGTGGGAGGTAATGTATGATATTTGCCTCCAAGTGGGAGATTGTTAAGATGTGGAGTCAAATTGGAGTTGAACAAGACGAAAACGAGTCGAATCGGATAAGAAACGGAGCCAAAAAGAGCGTGTCAATGTCGAATCGGATAAGAAACGGAGCCAAAAAGAGCGTGTCAATGTGAAGTCGCACAGGACCCGCGCAGGCGGGTGGAAACCCGCGCAGGCGGCAGCCACTTTGGACCCGCGCAGGCGGCAAAACCCGCGCAGGCGAGGTGGCGCGATTTTGACCTATTTTTGGCGGATTTTCTTGGCTTCTTCTCCAAGTTTAGGTCTTTTATCTCTCTCCTATAAATATGTAATCCTAATAGGTTTTAGGGTAACACCTTATAGCATTAGAATTGAAGAGTATAGAGATTACAATTATTGTAATTGGGATCTATATTATTCTAATCAAAGATCTGCAGCGGCAAAGTGGACGTAGCCCTCGTTAACAGGTGAACCACTATAAATCTTGTGTCTTTATTTTTCTCGTACTATTTTCGTTCGTGTTTATCGTTTCTTGCAGCGACGGAATTGGGCGCAAATCCCAACAGTAAGGAGGAGATGTCAATCTTCTTAGGGTTTCTCGACTCATAATCTCGATCTCTTCGATAATCAAGGCAAGTGGATTTTAGGTTTTCATGTAATCGAGTTATATGTGAAATTATGGTTCATCATTAGAAGTTAATTTATGTGATTCATATATGTTGCTTGTGTCTACGTGTGTGGATATAAATCTAATATGATGAGCTAGATGTACATGTCGATTTATGTAACTTGTATGTGTATGTGCAGGCCGTGAGTGGCATATATATATAGCATCATAGTACTGTATTATAAGTTGTGTAGTTGAGTAGATATATACGTGTGTTCATATAGGTGAATGTATAAATTTATGTGTTTAAATGATATAACTTGTACTTATATGTAACTAAGTAATCTATATGTATGTGATGTATGCTCAGCTTTGTGTATGTAGTATATATATAAATAATATCATATATGTTTGATTATGTGTGCATATATGTGTGTCTACGCATGTGTGTTTAAATTGTGTGTGAAGTGGGGATGAATCAGAGACGGATACACACTAGGCTCAGGGGCACTGAGCCCCTTGCAATTTTATAAAAAAATAAAGAGTACTATAATAGTCATTTTACATGTTTTATCTAATATAAATAAATTAATTAATAATTTAAAATGTCAAGCCCACTAATGTGTTAAATTAATAGACAATTGGTTCAAATTCCAAGCCCAAAGCAATGTTTTTTTTATCCTTTTTCGTTCCTTTTCGTTTTTTTTTTTAAATTCTATTTTATTTTTTCTCCCTAATTTTACAAACCTATATGTTGGTCAGATCTTCCACGTCAACAAAGTTTTGTGAAGAAGTCTGCCTCAATCCCAAGCCTCAACTTCCATCTTTATACTATAGTACAAAATATACTCCCTCTGTTCCAGAGCTATATGCACAAGTGGTCAACGTTGACTTTTTTTGTTTGTCCAATATATATGATAAACAGTATACAAAAATTACGAAAAAATAGCTAAAATAAAATTTAATAGTTAAATTTATTTTAGCTATTTTTTCGTAATTTTTGTATACTGTTTATCATGTATATTGGACGAACAAAAAAAAGTAAACGTTGCCCACCTGCAGGGGCGGACCCAGCTTATAAGTTGAGTGAGGGCCAAATTTACAAGCTCAAAATATTAAAGAAAAAAGGTAATATTAGGGTATGGGGCCGATTGCATTTTAATATTATTTTGAGCACCCATTTTTTTTCACTAAATTTTAAGGGGCTGTATATTTTTTATTTGTTTATTTATTAGGATATTTGTATTCTTTAAATATTAAATAGGGGCATTTTTTAGAATGTATAAAGTCGTAAATATCCCTACAATAACGTTAACATATTAATTTATTTAATATTCACTAATATTAATATATTTGCGTCGTAAGTATCCCTACAATAACGTTAACATATTAATTTATTTAATATTCATTAATATTAATATATTTGTGTAAGAATGTAAATATATTTGTGCAAGAATCAATAAATTATATATATACATATATATATTTGCATGTAAATATTTGCGCAAAAATTTAAATATATTTGTGCAAGAATAGTAAATATATTTGGTAAAATATATTTGCGCAAATATATATATATATATATATATATATATATATATATATATATATATATATATATATATATATATATATATATATATATATATAAATAGATATCTATCATAGATTTACACATATCAATATATATTTGTCATAGATATTTCATATCAATATATCTATCATAAATGTATAAATATCTATATAGATATCTATCATTCGATTATATATATATATATATATATATATATATATATATATATATATATATGAATAGATTTACACATATCAATATATATTTGTCATAGATATTTCATATCAATATATCTATCATAGATGTATATATATTTATCATAGATATCTATCATAAATGTATAAATATCTATCATAAATGTATAGATATCTATCATAGATATGTCATGGTAAACCAATATGACATATTGAAGAAGATGAACCTTTTTTAGATAGTTTTGCTAAATTCAAATTCAACAAAAATTTTCCCAAATTGATTAAAATACAAAAATTGAAATAAAAAACCTAGAAATTTTATGAAGTTGTAATTTGAATTACATAACAAGAATTTGTAAAATATCACAAATTGATTGTCATGTCAAAGGTTTTTTTGTTGGGTTCGTTCGCCGAGTTTGAGATTTGTGGGGTGGTTTGAAACCTTCAGCTACATAGCGAATTTTGGGAAGGAGATATTAACATAGAATTCTACCGCAATTATTTCATATCTCATATATATTAAATATCTCTTTTTTTTTGGTATTTTATGTTTAGATACGTAGTTATATTAATTAATAAACATTGAAAAGGTTAATAATGGAACACTGCCCTATATCAAAAATTGGGAAAAATATAGGTAGTACATGTAATTATACTCTTACAAATGCCCGATCCATGATTCCCCCAAGAAAAAATGAGTTATTTCATAATTGTTTATATAAGCTCTTAAAAAAAATGTTTATATAATTGAATTAAAATAAGTGAATCTATCAAAAATAATTATATTAAAATTAAAAGTTTTTAAACATGAAAAATATGTAGTACTGTCTTTTTGCCTCAAAAATTTATTGAAACCTTGTTCATCAACAAAAATTAAAATAAATTATATTTTTAACCAAAAAATAAAGAGAAAATTATACGTAAGTTAAGAAACTAGAACGAAAATAGAAATAAAATTATAATTTAAAATATAAAAAAAATAAAAAATTATAAGGGTGCCTATTAATTAAGTAGTGAAATCCAAACAAGAAAAATGTGGAAAAAAATTGACAAAAAAGAGAAAAAAAAATAAAGAATATATAAAAAATAGTGCTATAACATTAAGAAAAAAATTGTAATTTGAACAACAAATACAGTGCATTTATATATTACTCCTTAGTATCTAATTATTTATACTTCATAGAATAATAATAAAAATAAGATAAAGTGTTTAACAATTTTTAAGTTTTTGAAAAATAACAAGGTAATTAAGCGCATTAATAATTATAGTATATATATATATATATATACTTTGTATATAATTACTAGAAATCGAGGACAATTAATTACGGCACTACATTATAATTTTACAATAATTATAGGAATACAGACTATGTGAGCTTTAAAATAATAAAAAAAAACTTTTAAAAATTTGAGAAAGGGAAGAATGAACTCAAACGTCTCTTGTTTATTTTATTTTTCAGATTTTTAAGCCTTGAACTTCGTGGAAAACAAAAAACTTCAGTGTGGGCCTTAAATAATTTACCTTACTATTCGTGCAAAATATACAATCTCAGTGCGGGCCTCGGCCCGCACTCGTCCTAGTGTAGGTCCGCCGCTGCCCATCTGTGCCTCTATAGCTCTGAGACAGAGGGAGTATATATATTCAAATATTTTTTTTGAATTTTGAATATTTTATTTTAAATTAAATTTTTGTTTTGTTAAATGACCAATAATAATATTTATGTTGAAAATAAGTGCTAAAATTCTAATAATTTTGTACTTAATATATATTTGAAATTAAGTACTAAGTATTGAACTTTCAATATTTTTTAAAACAATAAATTTGAAAATCTTTTATTATTTATAATTAAAATTATTTAAAAAATTATAAATAACTTAAATTTGCCCATAAATAAATATTAATTTCATTCCATTACAAGATGAACAGGCACACCTTTATAGACATAAAGATTTAAAACGGTGTTATTTTTTGAATATTTTTTTACCTAAGATTTAAAATGTATTTGTTACATGGGTTAATAAATTATAGTGTACTTACAATTTTACTTTTTAGTTACAAAGTAAAGTAATTTTTTTAGGTGTTATTGTGCATATTAAATTGAAAACAAAAAAGTCGTAAAATGGGCCTCCTGACTAAAATTTCTGTATTCGTCACTGGGATGAATGATGTTGTACAGCTTCAACATATATGCATATATATGACTTATATATTATACAATACGTAGATATGTATTTGTATGCCACTAGTAAATGGAAGTGCATATATGTGTATGTTGATGAATGCTTGTTTATTTAATTTCAAAGTAATATCATGTGATTTTTGGTACTCAAAGTTGATAGTATGTGTTACATGTTTGTATGTGTTCGTTCCAATGGGTATTTTTTGATGTTACTTCATACATATCATTAGTTCATTCATACACTTAAGGATGCATTTTGCATTAAAAATCTATTTCACGGTCAAAATATTAAAGAACGAAAGTAAATGTTAAAGTATGAAATGTCGGGCATCGTAAGGAACTACCTTAAGCAGGGTGACACTAACAAACGAATGGCCTCAATGGCTAGAGTGCGAAAGGACCTCTGGACAGGGTGTGCAACTAACTTTAATGGCCTCAATGGCTAGAGTGCTAAAGGGCCTCTAGACAGGGTGTGCAACTAACAAACGAATGACCTCAATGGAATGGGGTAGCCCTTACGGTGTCAAGTAAGCTTGCATCTAAACGTTAAAGATATGAACGGATGTTAATGTTAAAGAAAAGTTACGCAAACGTTTCAAGTAAAGCTTATGTCCTATGTCTTAAGTCTAAGTTAAGTACGTCGTTGCATTACATTAAAAGTTCAACGTTTAAAATACAAACTAAGACAACAAGTAAAAAGATTAAAGCATATAAAATGCATGCCTACTTGCCAGTCAGTGGACTGACCATTACTAATATAAATGTTTTCAGGTGATTCTATTGATAAAATTGGAGTAGTTGAGAATGCTGCGCCGTGATTCGTACAATGTTTAATGAGTGAAACTATATTTAAGTACTTAACGCATGTGTTTTACAACTTTAATTATTTCCGCTGCATTTACTATTATTTAAATTTTTTTACCGTTGAAATTTCAAATGTCAACGTGGACATCAAAGTTTTTAAATTCTTCGGCCTTATTTTCTTTACAAAATTAATAGTATTATTTACCTATTTAATAGAATAAAATGGGGGGTGACAAAAATAAAATTAATACTAAAATGTTTGTATTTGTATATAATAATTAATTAACACTCCATAATCTAATACTAAAATGTTTGTATTTGTATATAATAATTAATTAACACTCCATAATCAAGGAAAACAAAATTAGTACGTGTTTAATTATTGAAAGTCATATAAAATTAAAATAAATTATTAAATATACTCTCTCTATTTTATAGTATTATTTTTTATGAAGATATCTCTAATTTTATATTTCATCTTAATTTATTACTCACTTTCTAATTATTTACAAAATAAGTATCTCTTAATTATTTAAGATTATCTATCTTTGATATGTTTTGATATGTTTGATATTATTATTATATAAATTGTTAGTTAGAGTTTAATATCATTATTGAAATTAGTGATTACAAAAAGCAAGAGCTTTTTTGGATTAAAAGTTCTTTCATTTGATTGTGATTTCTATTTCTAACAATTGGTCCTTCTAACAATTGGTTCTACTTGTCGGATCCTGTTCCCGCCGACATGACGACACGATGACAGAGAATCAGTCATTTCACAAGTTGGCCGCGAAGTATTACGGTCCATTCAAGGTGGAGGGTCGAATTGGCCGACAACGTACCGATTGAAATTATTAAACATGTTTAACAGATGAATACTAATTGCCAAATTTAACTCGTATTCATCCCGGTTTTCATGTTTCACAACTCCGTCGCGTAGCAGGAGATCACCTATAAGAAGGTGTGTTGGGGAGATGTTGGGGTTGTCGGTTGGGCCTCTATTTAAGCCGGAAATGGTGTTGTGTTCTAATGAGGTGGCAGCGAAGTGCAACAATTGTTCATTAAAGGTTAGGTTAGTCGCGGAATAAGCGACACGGGTGGATACGGTACAATTTTATTGGGGTGGGCGTTGGAGCCCGAGCTCGGACCAAAACCCCGCAAAAACAGCTCGTCGTCACGGGTCGAGCCCAAAACAAATTGGGACCGACTCGCCAAAAGCTCGAATCAAAAATTTTGAAAGTCGGTCCAAGCTCGAGCCCTAAATTTTTCGGGACCGCAAGCTCATACCGGTTTTGTTTTTTTGTTTTTTTTTAATATATATTTTAATAAGTAATATATTTTTATATAATTTTTTGTATTTTAATTTTGATTTTGAATTTTAAACTTAAATTGTATACTTTTATATTAATAATATTAAAAAATGTATATTTAATAATAATATTTTAATTCAAAAAAAATATATATTGTTTTAAAAAATTATTTTGATTATTTAAATATTGGGCTGGAACCGCTAGCCAAGCCTTGAATCCAGAAAAAACTCTGCTCGGAGAATGATAACGGCTTTTGAGCCTTACAAATTTTGTGCTCGGCCCGGCTCATGCCCACCGCTACAATTTTAGTAGTAATTTCCAAATTTCCTTGTTTTGAAGAGGGAGGTGACAGTGTATCAACCCAAAACGTCTAAAAAGAATAGCGGCTAATTCAAAAAAAGTACTACTGATGGAACAGTAGTACATAGATTGTCCAAATAAGAACTTAATAATAGTTGGGAGTAATTTTAAACATTTGTAACCATAAGAATTAATAAAAATAAAATTGTAGTAAATTAAGAAAAAAATATCATAAAAGTAGAAAAGTATGTAAATAATTGTATTTTAAAATGTAAAAATAAGTATTTTATTTAGTGTAAAGATATAAGTGGGACAACTCAAAATCTTAAGTGAGAAAATGTTTAAGAGAAAGAAGAGTACTTTAATTAAAAATGTAAAAATAATGAAAAAAAACAGCAAGTACACAATACACAAAATAGTTGTACTTGAATCTCTTCTCTAATGAATCAATATTTAGTCATCATTTGAATAGCTCAACCTAGGAGCACACCACAATTAGCTCAAGTTTCACAAGTCCGGTTTTAGACTAGTTTACATTTCAATATACTTAGGTAAAAATAAAATGGCATGTCTAGTTCAATCAAAATATTCTGAATTTATTCTTCACGAATTCCATTTCGCAATAACACTTGCTTATCTTACTTCAGCAAGTAGTATGAATACTACTTGGGTGATCACTACATCTAATAGCCACTGAATTCTAAGACAATACCTGCTCAATATAACATGGGACAGACGAATAAGAATAGAGTCAGATCTTTAGAACTCATGAAGCAACCAAAAGAAACAGTACAACACAGTTTTAACCAAAACTAAAGCCAACCGAAAAATGTACCTAGGAGAAGCTCTAGACATTAATTCTACAAGAAATAATTAATAAACATATTCTTACAACTAGGCAAATATAAGCACTGAAGTGTCGTAGGGAGTTAGACCCCGTAAATAAATGGTGAACTCACCAAGCTTTTTCCAGAGCCCAATTGTAGCAATAACAAACTAGCTCAGCAAGCTTGTTACATACAAGTTAAGTACAAAAAAATTGCAGGTAGCCTCCAAACATATCATTTGTGGTGGGACTGAGCAGTGTGCTTTTGACAGCTTGTCCCACGATTACTGCTTCACTGTTTTTAGCCAGTTTGATACAAAATCAAAGAATTCCCTATAAGCACCTGAATATATATAAATAAGCAAATGTACAAACTAAGAACAATTAAATTATATAGAAAGCTTATGCACAATGTAGATAACGATTTATGCATTTCGTTGAACTTCTTCTGGAAGCATCATAAAGCAGCAACGTGAACCAAGAAACTCATCCTCGGAGTAAGAAAAGCAAATGGAAAAGAGGATTGATTGCAAATACCCAACAACTGTCGAGTCGTCGACACAACTATAAAATGCTTATTTCAGTATAAAATAACTGGAACCCAAGATTTCCACTACAAATTGTAGACATAAATTCAAGGCTAAAATACCTTTTACTCAAGTGTACGACATTTTAGATATCTTAATTTTTCTTTTTTCTTCCTAAAATCATAAGTGTTCTTTCTGAAAAAAATAATCATATTTCTTTTTCCTTTACATTATCCTTCATATTTTTATTTTCCTTCACATCTAAAACAAAAACAAAGCCTAAAACTCTAACCACCGCTGTAAGTACACATCATAATTTTAGCTACCTCTCGCATTCCAAACCTCAGTGCCTCTGGCTCATCTTGTCGCCCTAGTCAGTCATATGTACTTTATTAATCCAAATAAACTAATCGAAAACCAATCAGCTTTATGCGCACTGTATGAAGGAACTCTTCAATCATAACGAGGATAGATTTGGCATTACTAAAGAACTAAAAGATATCATTCAACAAATAGCAAAAATTCTTTTCATTTCAATGCGTATTTACAATATATGGATTCTTAGTAGTAAAAAATTGAAAGAAAACATATTTATATTAAATCATTGAATAACCACATTTCTTCCATGACAAACAATACAGGAGATCGCCTAATGGAAATGCATAAAGCTAGACTGCTAATACTCAGGTCAATACTGGAGAGCATAAACATAAAGGTCTGATGACGAACAAGTAATATAAACATAAATAAAGATCTCACCAGCAGGATTTAAAACGGAGCCTCCAGTGATTCATCCCAAACATCTGCACTTCCATTGGAGGCATCTTCTGCATCTTCCTCCATTGAAAGCCTAATATATTCTCTGTGTGCAAAGCGATCCCACTCTGTCAAAGTTGGGTTCTCGCGCTCCTGTTGAGGATTTACAGGGTAAAAATATTGAGACACTATACAACCCCTGCATAAAACATTCTGATATCATCCAAACATTACCTAAATGTAGAGTTGGTATAATGTTACCTGGCGAATTAGAAATGGATCACGTGTCTCGAAAGCCATGAACTTGTTCAGGTTAAAAAGTATATTAAAAACACTTCCGGCGAGCTTGTTTCCTTTTAAATCATGTAACGTAAAATAGCTCTCATCCTGCATATGAAATAAGTTTAAATGACGTGAGATGCCATAGAGCTAACAAATAATTGATAGATTCATCTGTTTAAATTACCAAATACAAAATGGTTCAGCTTTTCTGGACCATCCATTCCTTTTCAAATTTATTTTTTTATCACATTCTGAGCGCCAGCAAAACTTATTAGCTTTAGATTATAACCCGAACACAAGCTACTTCATGATATTTTCTTCTAATATAAACCATCCACAACCAACATGAAGGGGGAAAAAATAACTACTCCCCCTCCGTCCTACCGCTAATTTGGCATTTTTGGGGGCAGAGATTAAGAAAATGATATTTTATGGTATGCAGTATGATGGAAGTAGTAATATTTAATTGTTATTTATATATAGATAGAATAGAGTAATGTCTTGTAGGACCCACTAATTATTATACTGAAAAGTTAATCTTACTTTTTGCCATTTAAGGAAATGTAAATTTAGGGTGGAACCCACAAAATGGAATACATAAAATTGAAAGTGGGACGGAGGGAGTATTAGAGATGCAGGAAAGGAACAAGTACTGGATTTCATAGTCAACAGTAATGCGGTGAAGGCATGAAAATGACTAAGAAACCATAACAAAGGACGGGAAAAATTCTATTGCTCCCCACAATAAAATATAATTATATAATAGACGTGAACAAGAAACTAAAAAAAATGAATAGAATACAGTGAAGTTCACCTCCGGATTGATCATGTCAACAATCTGACACAAAATATCCTCAAAAAGCACGGGCTCTTGGGCCATGCACTCCATTCTGTGCAACTGTTCCTCGTAAAAGAATTGCATTTCGTTTCTCGTAATAATTCCATTTCCATCTAAATCTATGCATTTGAACCTGAGACAAATACAATTACGATAATTTAATGTTTTCGTATGGGTCCCTATGGTGCAAGATGAAAAATATTTTTCCAAACTCTTAAAATAAATAAATCTTGCGTAAAAATTAACTTAATGAAGCAAAAGAAAAGCATGTTATAATGGGGACTACACAACTTTAAAAACAAGCATTGAAAAATAAGACTATGCTCCCAGCTTCCAAGGCATCATATATTCTTCTTTAGGTTCTCTATCCGCTATTTACAGGGAACGACAAAAGGTCTAAAATCCTAGCAAACTATGTGGTCAAAGGAATTAAAAAACCAATCATTTATTACGCATCAATTTCCTACTCTACTCTAGAGACGAACACTGTACACATTAATCACAAAACATGAGGTACTCCTACTAAAGTTTCCCCGCACTATGCATTTCAATAGTTGAAAAACAGAAGGCAGTATCAAACTTCCTGCCTAATCGAAAAGAACACTGACCAGTACTCAAGACTAGGCTCAGATGATTTATCCTCCTCTGACAATATGAAGTAAACAAAATCTTCATATCCCATCTTTCCTTCAACCTTACAGGTGAACTTTCTTGGGACCTTAGCCAATTTACAAATAAGTAGCAGATAGAGATATGAGGTGAAGCATCAAAAGAAATAGATATTAGGCTCATCAACAGACCAAGTAATGGGTTTAAAATTTAAATAAGAACAAAGAAAACATAAACCTGTGAAAATATTCGATCAACAATCCTGTAGGTAAGTGCATGGTTACCATATCTGATGAGGTTCTCTTTGTCGATCAAAAAGTCATGATCTGTATCCAGCTCCCAGAACTTACAATATATCACATAAAAATGTTCATAAGAGAAGTACCTGCAGTAAGAGGAAAAAGAGTTAAAATGAAAAACAAAGAATCTAAACAAAGTACATAATTGCTTTTGCTGTCAAAAAAGAAGTGTAATCAACCCGGGTATCAAAAGAAAAAAAAGGAAGTACCTGCAGTGAGGGAAATGAGACATCTAAAATGAAAACAAAGATTCTAAACTAGGTTCATAATTGCTTTTGGTGTCCAAAGTCAGATTTCATGCACAATTTGCGCATAAAAGCAGACTGAGACAATTATTTAAAGACTCGTCTAAGCAGGCTCTCTTGTGTATAACCAATAACAAGCACTACATCATGTCCCTTAACTACTTATTAAAATTAACCAAACAATTAGTGTTCATAGATGAACATAAAAATCAAATTAATTGAATGAGAAATATAAAAGGCCCAATTCATCCTTATTTCAATTAAATCTCAATTCAGATCCAACAGAATTGAATCTTAGATTTGAGTCGAATTGAAGTCAATTCGCAGTTTCAAATGTGTTGTTAAACCGAGTAAGATACGACTTAGATTCCATAATTCCGAAATGTAGAATCCATATATCAATTAAAAAAATGTTTATTGTCTATCTCCTCATATGAAGGGTTTTGTGATATAAAGCCACATGTTACTGAAATATTCAGATCAATGTTCAAATCAAGTTAGAATAGAGTTTCACCTTGTATTATGATTTGAGTCAAGATCAAGAAAAAATTACTCAAGTGGTTATTTGATTTTAATATTCAGATTTGATATCCAAAATCAAAATTCAAAGGTCAGCTTTCCTAATTTCGGATATAAAAATTTTTGAACAAAAAAATAATCAAATACAACCGAGAAATGACCACTCCTACAAAAAATAAGCAATACTAGCTACTACAACTAAGCAGCAGCAATAATTACCTCAAAACTTTGTTAATATCCTCTTCTTCATCTGCATGTTGCATTGCAGCAATTAAGTTTGAACATTTCAGCTCCCTTAGGGAAAGGCGACCAATAGCAGATCTATTCACGTAGTAAAATATTCTGTATATTACAGTTTCAGCTGGAGATAACAGATAAATTGTTGTTATTCCAATGAAGAGAAAAGCTGCTGGTTATAAGTATCACAAAGTATATTGCAAAAAGTTAGGACAGCCAGCTACCCAAAATTGGTACTTGCCTTGTAAGCAGTACACCAATGTTGTAGAGGATAATACAAGATCAAGAAAGATAACTAGGTAAGACAAACCAACCGAGATCAAGCAGAAAATACATGATGTGCACTATCTACTAGGGAGTTTTATTTCTAACCAATGTATAAACATCAAAATTAGAAGATATGAAAGCATATTTTAAATAGTTAACTATCTTAACTTGGCCATGTTTGATTAATATACATTTGTACGATCAAGAAAATCTGGGTAGCATACTAATCCTGGAGCAGTAAGGACCAGCATTTGACATACAGAGAAAAAAAGTTTCAAATTTCGAATGCTAGAACAAATTGTAAATTCCTGGTAATTTAAGCGTAAAAAAATACAAATCGAAAATTCCTGGTAATTCGTGATAACAAATAGCATAGGTACGAAATATAGATTCCTTATCTAATTATCACAAAAATCTGTTAAGATATATAAGGATACGTAAATAGTTAAATGCAGTACCTGTTCAAATTTGAAAATAGATGATTTACTTTAATAACTTTATACTAATTGAATCTTATAAAACCTTCAAATATTCCATGTCTTTTCATGCATCTACAAATCTCACTTTCAAATAGTCATATATTACAGCTTTTCATCTACAAAATACCATTAAGGAAATACATTTGCATACCTATGTAAGTTACAGAAAACATAAAAATCAAAATATAGTCTCATTTGTACATACTATCCTAGCAATATATCTGTGAAGTATTTCAAATTAGAATGAATCTGAAGTGAACCCGAATGGGCTCAAAATATTTATGTTTCTGATGGTATTTAAAGTATCTTGGTACAAGCCATTGAAAATACCATCCGATCTTGTCAACGCTCCTTTTTTCCAAAATAGGTAAACCTTATAACAAAGTTTGTAACATTGAAAGTCCCATCCGATCTTAATCCAGATAAAATCCATGATGAGTTTAGCTAAATATAAAATTCAACTATTCGAGTCAATTGAACAAAGAAAATGAGTGTTTTGGAATATACCATATCTTTCTTGAAATTCAGGAGTACCCTGTAAAAACTCCAACCCAGGATGAGTTGTCAAAAGTTCTCGAAGCACAGGTTTGAAGTCATCCTACATCAAGTAGACAAAAAAGCTAACAAAGGAACCAAGATATCTAAAACAATTAGAAAGCTAAACTTTCTGTTGAAGAGGTTCATTATAATTCGTGTAACCTGAGACAAGTGTTTGACATCTGGTTGCTTCAACAATGAGTAAATTTGTGTTGCTATATCTTTTGTCAACATGTTTCCATTGATCCAATAATTGACAAATGCATCCCTGTTACAATTGATTAAATGGACTCAGAGTGTACACACCATGACACCAACTCTGAACAAGACATGTCAGAAGTAATATCAAGTCAAGCGCCACCAACATAATATAATGCACGCTGGGCATAAGAGATTCCACGAGGAAAATAAGGTCTATCGAAATTCGAAAGAGGATGTCACGTTAAAATTTGGCTAAGAAAGCTTTATCATCCAAGTAATCAGCTATTCTCCTCAACAATTTCAGATTCTATGTCCGTTGTCCGTCCTACTGCTTTTCCACCCACAATTAGATCAATTATAATCACACAGACAACTATTTATTCACAATCCCAAAGTTGCATGCTACTATCACTTTTTTCTTGGTTGAGTTCGAGTTAAACCTAAACAATTTAAAATATACAAAATTTTCATATTTTCCACTTTTGTTCACTAGGGACCATCTTGTACTAATTAGCTAACTTAAAATATTCCTCCAAATTATTTTCGGGCTATTGCAACTTTATATTTATTAATCTAATTGTGACGGATAAAGAAATGAAGATTTTTCTCCAAACAAAGGAAAACCGCACTTAAGAAAGGCAGATCAGTTGTGACTTGGAAGACAGACCAATTTTCCCTCGACATAAATTGTGTATTTCTTCTGCATGCCCAAGATTATTTAGGCAAGTCTGGAATATTATTTTCAGAGGAGAACCATCCACGCAGTCAGGAAGGTTGAATAATTAAGCTAAGAAGAGGCTGTGTTGCAATCCTTTGAAGAGAATTGAAGAAGGCCGCACTCCACTAGAACTCAATAATCTCTTTACCACAACAGTCTGGATAGGAGTAATGAGCAAATAGAATTTTGTTATCTTCAGGTTTCTAATTCATTGAAAATGAGATTGCAGTTCCTCAATATTGAAACTTGGAAGATGCTCATCATAATCCTACGAGTCTCTCTATTATAGAGGGTAGGCCAATGTTGAATATGAGAAGTGCAGCTTCTGTTCAAGACAATCACAGCTAAACCAGATTAAGGCTCCTATCATGAAACTACTTGTAAAACAAAGGTGAGGCAACGGAGATCCACACAGGTTGCTTCACTTATGGAGTTGGGATGCCATGCACCTACAAAGAAGGATTACTTGACTTAACATGAAGATGAAGAGCTTGGGCATCTCTACATTCACTAGAATCCGCTGCTTGAAGGAACATGATATAGACTTCCTGGACTGGTATATACTAAATATTATTACAAGTAAATCGCATATGTTCAGGTAGAATCCATGATGGTCCATTGTATTGTACTCCCTCAGTCCCAAGATAGTTGACATACTTTCCTTTTCGGGGTGTCCCACAATAGTTGCACACCCCAAAAAAGGAAATAATTATTCTAACTTTTTCATTTTAAAATACAATTTTATCCTACTTTATCACCTACTTTTTAAACTTTACTCACAACTACTTTACTTTTCACTTTAAAATATATTTTTACCCTTCACTTTTTGGTCAAAAAGTCAAAAATTAACATTTTTCTTGAACTCCGTGCCCGAAAAAGTATGACATCTATTTTGGGACGGAGGGAGTATTACATCAAAGATAGAAGAAGATTGGAGGTGCCACAACATGTTACAATCTATGCTTTTTTTTTTGAAAGGATAGAAGCAGTAGGTAAACTGAAGCCAAGAATAACAACCCAATACAGTCAAGCATCCCTAGTTTGAAACAGAAATGAGAGCCATTGTATCCTCCATAATCCCAGATCCAAGATCCCATCTCAACAAGTATGGGTGTCATTGTTGATAATAAATTTTTATGCAATGTGTTCACCAGGGATACTCGACACATTTTCGGAATACAAATTCATGTATGAAACACATGATAAAACGCTTGCTATGTGAGACTGTTGAAACAAGAAGGGTTTAATAAAAACTAAGCAGTAATCAAATGTTTGGCCCAGGCAGAATTTAAAATCAAGATTGTACAAGCATGAAGCATTCAAGATTGTTAATCACATGTCTTAGATCATCTTCTGAAAATAAACAAATTAGAGGGAGAAAATAAAGTGGTTTCCAAGTAATAATATCCGAACTGTTGGGAATAATATGGCTTCATATTTGGGGGTTTGTTCTTATGACAGCTCGGATGTTGATATTGTTACAGGAAAAAGAACACAAGGGCAAATCAACTTATAATAGGTATTAGGTAATCCAGTCATCTAAAAAAATCATTATTTGCTGAACTATATAATCCGACATTAATATTCAAACAGCAGTCAGGAACTTATAAATACGACTGGCTCTCTCCTAACACAAAAAAGTACTTATGAACTTTGAATTGCAATGCAATTAACCTTTCTATGGTTTTAACTCTAATCTGAAAATCCACAACATGCAAAATTAAAATAAAAGAAAACAATTGCAGGGGAACCAGAAGCAGACCAAGATAAGAGAGACATGCATAAAAACATAAGATATCATCCACAGAACAGTAACAGTCTTACAGTGACTCAAACTTCTAAAACCTTGGTACCTTCATCTGAAGATAACAAGATTTTAACCAGCTAATACCTTCAGCTTAAAGACAATAAACCAAGTTTGAGCAAAATAATCCAATTCCAAAATCAAGGTAGTATGCAGTTTATCCTTCTCTCTAGTTCCAAATAATTCACTAACCACATAAAGTACTCAATATTTTTTTATTTTTAAAACATAATTAATAACTTCATGACGCATTGCATTATGCTGGTGTGCACAAACTGCTTGACCAGAATTCAACGAATACGCAACATCATTCCTTGATTTCTACATCTCAATTGAAGATAGGAGTGTTTGTGATATACCCAACATGTGGTGCAATTGGTATTTTATTTGTTTTTCTGCTTTGTGGTGGATGGCTAGAGTGGTGCAATGGTTGTCTATTTAGGATACTACATCTGAATTAAGTTGATCAACTTTGTGCAAGTAAAAATGGGAGAAAATATTAAAAAGCATAGCCCTGAAAGCATGTTTCAATATTAACAATAAAGGGAAAAACAGATATCACCAGTTACCTGGTCACAGTTCCAGTGCAATCAACATCAATCTTTCTAAAAAGTGCAGCAGAGAAGAATGATGGTAGCTTGCAAATTTCCTTTGTTACGAGTTTGAATTCTGAATAGCCATGAAAGTATAATAATATAAGCAGACAGAACTAACAGGTGATTAATCTACATCTCACACTCTAAGATCCAGATGGACTAGCAGACTAGAGTTACAAATTGTAATCATAGTTTATAGTGATAATTCAAAATACATATGTAAGGAGTGAAAAATCAAAATGAGAATTATAAAATAAAGAACAGTTCATAGAACAAGTATTACCATGCATTTGGAGTCCATCCATATGACCATAGAAAAATTGATTGATTCTAAACAAGCACCGTTCTTTCAATTCATTTGGAGGTGGACGGCCATTGAGGAAATAGAACTGCATATGTTCCAATTTATAAAGATATCAATTTTTATTGTGATATTAGAAAAAAAAAAAAAAAAAAAAAGGAAACGAGATGAGATGAGATGATGAATGGAAAGAATTTTGACTAAAATATTGAAAATTCCACAGGTTGGACCTGAGGTATAGACTCCTTCACAGGCTCATTCAATACTTTCAGGGGAGATCCTAAAACAGATGGGCCTACTCTCAGCTTTGTGATCCTAGGTGAACCTGAAGAGCTTCTCGGTGAAAGTGGTGGTGTACTGCCGGCAGGAAACATTGAAGGCAATGAATTGGTTGCTGTAGCATTTGGGCTAGAGGATGTTCCAGAGACATTTAAAGCACCACCTCCTTTAGCATTGCTGAGCAAAGACTTTACCTGTGATTCACATACGGATCTTGGTAAATAAACTGATTCGGTGTCCATATGAACTATAAAAAGACGGAAAATCAAATATACGAGATGGCTTGTAAGTTGTAACAAATTATCAGTAACTTGCCTTTACCAGCACTTTGGAAATTCTATAGAACAAAAGTAAAGCATCAAGAAAACTGCTAGTTTTGCAGTTTATGAGTGGATTATTAATCTACATTTTTTTTCTAGTAATCGGTAATTAGCGCTTCAGGTTTTTCTTTGCATGGACAATCTTACACTTCCAAATTCGAAGCTTTGGAAAATATTCTAAAACTGAAAATTGGCAATGCATGCATGCAAGATCACCTCACATAGATATGTTAATTGGAGTATATTACAATTTACAAACATGATAAAAAGTTAGGGAGGCCAGCAATTTTATGAAGAATTACGGTCCAATGACACAATTTCAGCCAAGTTGAGATGCAATTAAGTTGAAAAAACAAAAAAGTGATCAAGTTGAAAAGCAAGCCTTAAAGGTATTGAGGCTTCAGATCATAACGTATAGTCCTTCCAGGAAGGTCTACAAACATTGACACTTAAAAGCCATTTTAATTGATTAAGCAGATAACTGCTCATACAAGCAACAACTACAGAAAGAAGAAGAAACACAACCAATCGTATTCATGTTTTAAAATGTCAGGGGCCTCTGTGCTTCCAAACTCTTATACGTCCAAACCTCCAAGGCTCAATACGGATTAAAATTCTTCGGTGAGGCATATCAAATGCTAAATGAGAAATCTAAGTCCATAAATGCAATTGATAGAGATATCCCAGAGTAAGCAAATTGGCATTCATTTCAGAGCAGTCTATAATGCATATGCGACAATTAAAATAGACTATAATCCCATGCCCCTATCACTCTTGCTGCCCTTCTAACCCACCTACCTAATTAAGCTCTTCCAAGGAGTTTGTCTCGTCATGATTTGAAAAAACAGATTAAACCGTGAATCGCACGCCTTTTACATCCTGAAGTCAGGATATTTACAATCACCTTCCCATTTGTAAAGAGAAAAGTTTCTACCCATATGCTACCAACCCATACCAAAAAATAAAAATAAAATTTAAGCAACATGTCACACCAATCAAGAAAATCCATCACCGGGAAGTGATATGAAATCGAATGTTAAGAAATTACCAAAGAATTGGTTTCAGGAAGGGATAGCCACTGATCGAAAAGCTTCTCTGCGACATAAGGGTTGGCTTTGACGGCCAAGGGAGACACCTCAGGAAGCTGCAATAGCTCGGCATCTAGCCTCGCAACATCGACATTGATATCCAAATCCATATCCTTCAAATTATGATATTAATTACAACGATCTCCGAACGCTCCGACAACCATCAAACAGAACCCTAAAATCACCAACGCTGGGCAGGGAAAAAGAGGGAGATTTTCCAATTGCGGATCTTCTTTCGATTCAGAGCTGCAGAGACAAAAGTGATTCAAGACAACATAATAATCCTAAAATTGCGTTCAAGCTGAGATCGGAGCAGAAGTGTGCGTGCGCGAGAAAGAGAGAAAGGGGGTACGGAACGAGAAATATTATTTGCGATTAGTAAAGCGATTTGACATTGCTATTGGTTTGGTATTATTATTAGTAGTGTTATTTCACAAAATTGTAATTTTGTCCAATGATTAAAAAAAAAAGAGGGTTCGAACAGTCATTCTAATTTAAACAAAATACTTAACCAATTAAGCTACTTAATAAATTCACAAGTTTCCGATATGTATATCTGAATTACGATCAGATTTAAATATAATTTGAAAGTAATAATTGGATTTAAAAATATTAATTTATAAATATATTTTAATTTAGGTTTTATTAGGGAATAAGGCCATTGGTTTTACTAATTATAAAAAACTCGTCATTTCAAATCTGAAAAAAAAAACATAATATTTTACACTTTGTTAAAAATAAAAGAAAATTTTAGATAAAAAAAATAGTTTGATTTTAAGTATTATTAAAAACTACCATAGAATTGACATATATTAAAAAGGTAAATTTAATTGTTCTTTATGTATACTTTAAGACAATGATAAAATTTATAATTATATTTTAGGATAAGTTTTAAAAATCATAATTTCTTTTTTACTCTTTTATTTATTAAATAGGAGTAATGCGGTTAATTTTTGAAAATAAATGGGTTTCATTAAAACATAAAATAGTGTCTCCACCCAATTGAACAAAATCGTTGCGATAAACCGAATAAATCGTGGAAGAGAGAAAGTGTGGAGAAGAAGATGGAGACTGAGTTTGAACTTGATTGGTGAAGTGTGGAAATAATAAGTACAGGAGGATCATTGAGCCTTCAGGGAGTTATGTTTCATTGTCGCAGGATGCCAACGGCAGCGGCCAGGTATCGTTGTCGTCCGTTCAAGCTGCGCCATCCACAACAAAGCTCCCCAAGATGTTCAAAGAGAAGGATAAATTGTTCCACTGGATCTGCAAATTCGCCCCTCGGAAGAAGGTCGGGATGCTTTTGTTGTGCTTCGTCTCCTAAGTTATGTGGGCAAAGGTGAAGATACCCGAAAAAAACGTTATTCGAAATTTAAATATTAAATTGGGGCCAGTATTACGAGGAAGAATATGAATGAAGGTTTATGCTAGTGTTTTATTCTTAACATTTTATGTAATACAATTATCAATTTTTTCCTTAGTTTCGTTCATCTACTTAGTTTCGCTCATAGTTTTGTATTTTATTCCTAATTTTATGTATAATATACAATTACTTGTTTTGTTCCTAGTTTTGTGTAATGAATTACTAGTTTTTTTGCTAGTTTCGTTCTTAATTTTGTGTGATATAATTACGAGTGATCTGTTAATTTGGTTCTTAGTTTTGTATAATACAATTACATTAGATGCGTTTCTAGTTTTGTATAATACAATTACATACTAGTTTCGTTTCTAGTTTTGTGTAATACAAATTATCTACTCGTTTGCTAATTTCGTTCTTAGTTTTGTAATGTTCACAGTTAATTTGATTCCTAGTGTTATGCAATATAATTACATGCTAGTTTCGTTCTTAGTTTTGTAATGTGCGACGCATTACTTGGATAGTTACTCTTATAATTTTAAATTTTGAACTTATTTATCGCTCTTTTTAATTCATTTGCTTCATTCATTACTTTTATAGATACTCTTATAATTTTAAATTTTGAACTTATTTATTTATCTCTTCAATTCATTTGCTTCATTCATTCATTTTTCAGATCATCCAGTTGTATGAGTTATACGTCTATAAATGCACGTGGAAATTTGTTTATATGTAATCTTGTTTTCTACAGTTGAATATACTTTGATAGAAACTCGTTTTCATTTCGAAAGTGAATTTTTCAAAGTGATATGATGAGAGTATTCTCATCTCTTATCTAGAAGTATACCAATTTTACAACCAACAGTCAAGGGTTGTTAGCTCAGTTGGTTGAACACTCGAATTGAGGATTAAAGTTCATAGGTTCGAATCCCAAGACATTGCAATTGACTTATACCAAAAAAACAAAAAATTTACAACCAACATGTAACATGCAAAAGAGATGTCGGTATCGACAGATTATACAAAGCCTCAAACCTCAATTTACAAATCTTTGTTTTATTCGTATGAGAATTTAGTATGCATTAAAATGTCCTAGAATGTAGACCAACACCAAAGACGGGTAAAAGAAATAAGCCAAGAAGACTGATGTCCACACAGGATAAAAGGTGTTTAAACTCGCAAAGCCCCCAATGATGGCAGATACGATCTAAACAATAAAGACCTCCGCCAAGAATGTCCATGCTAAGTTTCGATAGTATACCAGCAAAAGTAGAACGACCAGTCCCAGAACGTTGTTCATGATCACGATCCCATAAATCTATATCGTCGTTCAAATCAAATAACTTTCAACTCGTCTCAATGAATATAAATCTAAGATATATGATTGATGAAGAAAATTAATACTGACCTCAGACATTGTCAAAGAAGTGATATGCAGCTATGCAGCTTCTTTCTCTTGGACTCGTTGATCGCGGAGACTGCTATACGAGCATTACATTTTGGACCAACTGGACAAACACAAAAGCGACGTAAAAGGAAGACGCGTTCGCATCGATAGAAAATCTTCTAACACTCTGGATAAAAGGTTTAGCTAGAATTCCGAGCATAACGAGTCTGTGTGGGATAAGGGCTATAGTTTTCGTACATGCTGATACGAACCTCGTTGGATAGAAGATGGATGGAAGAAGAACAAAGAACGGATAAGATAAAGATACCTTGCGGAAGTCCCAAAACCTCTGGTTCTAATTCGTAGAATGATTTAGATCGACGACCTAAACCCCAATACGTTATTGAATCAGCCACTCGGGGATGAGGAAGACACATGAACGAAGGATGATGGCTTCGTTGATTCGTCGGTTGAACTCTTTTGGTAGAAACCGGGTAGAATTCGACCCAATAGAGAATTTAATAAAAACTCACAAAAATATGTTTATTCATCAAAATAATTATTCTCCTAAAATAATGAACTAGAAAACCATTATATAGGCAAAACATAAAGGAAAAAGGTAGGAAAGCAATTAAAAACGCGGAACCCTACAATCCGCCTCCGCTGCCAAATCTGTGAAGATGTCGCCCGACAGTATATGCTGTCGGCCGACATGGCCTCCGTTGTTCGCAGGCTTAACCTGCGATACGAATGAAAACTTCCTGCTCCGTGCCCAATTTTCAGTACTTGTCGCCCGACGGGTTTTCGCTGTCGGCCGACATTTAGATGTCGGCCGACGGTCTCGTAGTGTAAATTCTCTATCGGCCGACGACAGTGCATTTTCGCCCAAAAAGTCCAAAAGCTTCGCGGCACCTTCTCGGCACACTCCCGACTCCCTTTCTGTTGCTCTCTTCGTCGTCCCAGATCTTGGGTTGCATCATTCCCTTCTTCTTCAAGAGGATTTGTCCTCAAATCCACGTCAATGCCAGGCTCGAACACCACTCTCACGAACGCACTTGGAACCACGTCAGTCTGATGCTCAACCCCTCGAGGCCGTGATAAAACAGGGAATGTATCCTCAGGGAAAACCTCATCAAGCGCATCTTCTTCATGCTTCCAAACGCAGAAAGAAACCTTTGCTTGCTTGGTCACCTTGATGACACCGGTTTCAGTCAGCCACTCCCGTCTACACGGCTCAAGGTGGTGCACCATGGGTATCTCCAACTGCTGAAGGTCCTCGGACTCCACCAAATCCTCCTCGATGTCGGACTCCACCGAATCCTCCTCGATGTCGGAAGCCACCAAATCCTCATCGATGTCGGAAGTCACCAAAGCCGACGGTGTCGGCTCGTCGTCCGCTTCAACAGTCTTCACCTGTTCGTCATTACGCATCACATGAATCAAATCCTGTAACATCTCGTCAACCTCAGGCATCCTGCAAAGGTGTTAAAAACAATAAAAGAGTCCTCACTACTCTCGTGTATCACTCAATTTTTTTTTTTTGAATTCTCTCAACTCTCGTGTTTTTCTCTCAAATTTCTCTCAAGAATCGAAGCCACTTCAGTCGAACCACGACACCACAACCTCGTTCGTTAGGAAGGTACACAGAAAGTGCTAAAAATCGGAAATTTCAAAAGGAACAAGGAAAACGCAAAGATGACTCTATACGATGCCCGAAAACCCTAGGAAACAAACGACAAAATTATGCCCAATTTTTTTTTTTTTTTTTTTTTTTTTGCTGTTCGGATGAACAGTAAATTCGAAAAAAAATAATAATTTTTTTTTATAAGAACAATAAACAACAAGAAACGGAAGAAACGAAAAGGAACGAGGCTACGTATTCAGAAAACAAAGAACCCTAACATGGGCTCTGATACCAAATGATACGAACCTCGTTGGATAGAAGATGGATGGAAGAAGAACAAAGAACGGAAACGATAAAGATACCTTGCGGAAGTCCCAAAACCTCTGGTTCTAATTCGTAGAATGATTTAGATCGACGACCTAAACCCCAATACGTAATTGAATCAGCCACTCGGGGATGAGGAAGACACACGAACGAAGGATGATGGCTTCGTTGCTTCGTCGGTTGAAATCTTTTGGTAGAAACCGGGTAGAATTCGACCCAATAGAGAATTTAATAAAAATTCACAAAAATATGTTTATTCACCAAAATAATTATTCTCCTAAAATAATGAACTAGAAAACCATTATATAGGCAAAACATAAAAGAAAAAGGTAGGAAAACAATTAAAAAGGCGGAACCCTACAACCCGCCTCCGCTGCCAAATCTGTGAAGATGTCGCCCGACAGTATATGCTGTCGGCCGACATGGCCTCCATCGTTCGCAGGCTCAACGTGCGATACGAATGAAAACTTCCTACTCCGTGCCCAATTTTCAGTACTTTTTGCCCGACGGGTTTTCGTTGTCGGCCGACATTCAGATGTCGGTCGACGGTCTCGTAGTGTAAATTCTCTGTCGGCCGACGACAATGCATTTTCGCCCAAAAAGTCCAAAAGCTTCGCGGCACCTTCTCGGCACACTCCTGACTCCCTTTCTGTTGCTCTCTTCGTCGTCCCAGATCTTGGGTTGCATCACATGCCGACGCGGATTTATCGATAGACTTGTGCTCCAACTGTTGGGATATGTCCTTCGATCCTACGTGTGCAATCGATAAAGTCATAAGGTCGTCTATGGATGTTAAATGATTATTCGATAATATTAATTGTTGGGAACAATATAATATTGATCGATAAAATCATACCTACAGGGTCACACACGAGCTCGATATTGATATACATTGCTTGATAAATATATTGATTTAGAATCAATATTTACGTGGATTTAATTCCCATGCATGGGATGCATGGCTTGCATGGATGCATGTCACATAGTGTGACATGGCATGCCACACAAGCCAATGGGACCACATATCATGATTTGGCATGATTATGTGGAGGTGACCTTTGAACTTCACCATAACACCCCATTATGTGTGGTTATGACACACACATTATGGTGGGGGTTACATGTGAAGTAAAAGGGGTGTAATGAGCATGAAAATCAGATTTTAATGTCTCATTCTAAGACCATCATCATCAGCCACGAAATTCACAAGAAAGAGTGAGAAGAGAGAGTGTTCTTGGAGAACCACTTCAAACAAGCAAGGTGTTTATCATCCGGGTTCGTGTGCAACACGTAGAGGCCGGGCCATTTGTGCGGCTTCAACATCCGAGCGATCCAAAGGCGTGACGAGGTCATACCAAAGGTGTACATTTCGAGGCTGATCCATTTGAGGTGGTTCAATCGACTCAACACCACCTCATCGACATCAACGAATCACTTCGTCACCAAAAGTAAGATCTCGTTGATATATCTCTATATATATATATTGGATGTATATATATATAAATATGTGTGTCTATACATATTTTTGTGCACTAAGATCATGGGATAGTAGATCTATCGCTTTACACGCTTCCGCACACACGGTATATCGATCGGATCGGTATACCGGTACCTTCAATTGGTATCAGAGCCTAGGGCTCGTGCACACTTTTGTGTTGGACACGAAGGTTAAATCAACATAATTGGATTATATGTTTAATTGTGATTATGTGATTAGATGTAAGGCCGGCCACCGTTAGTGGTCGGGTGAATGAAATTGTCGTTTTTTACGTTTCGATTGGCCATAGTCTTTTTAGGGCTGCGTCCCTTGGAATCATTTGTAATAGATAGGTTTTTCTATTATATTTGTATTGTACTACTTGTAAGTGATGGACTTGGTCCATGGTTTGATGGAGGATCTCGGCTCTCCGACAGAAACGAAGCAAAACGAAGCAAAACGAAGCAAAACGGACAAAACCGGGCTACTGGAGCCAAACGGCGGGCGCCGATTGTGCTCCAGCGGGCGCTATTTTGATTTGGCGGGCGCCGTTTTGGAAACGGCGACCGCCGAAATCTCTTTTTTAGGGCAGACGGGTTTTTGCCCTTTCGGCGGGCGCCGTTTTGGAAACGGCGACCGCCGGTGGTGTTCAGCGACCACTGGTTGTAAAACGGCGGGCGCTGTTCGTGGTTTTTGGGGTAATGACTTGTTTTGACCAAAATCGGCGAGCGCAGAACTGAAACGGCGGGCGCGGACCAGTCCAGAAGATGTTCAAGGCCTATTTTGTTGCTTTTAATCTTTTCGTTTGAGAGTTGTGAGGTTCTAGGGGCCTTTCGATTTCGTATTTATTTGCTTTGCTAGTTATAGGTTGTTTTATGTTATAAATGTTCAACTTACATATAAAAAAACCTATGCATGCAAGTTCCCAAAATAATGAGTATAATGTCTTGTCCAAAACATCACACTCATGAAGCCCTCGATCATAAGTTGGTAGGTCCGCCTCAGCGGGGTACTACTTGTTATCTTGGGATAGTGGGAGTAAGGGTTAGACCCTTACACGTGAGTTTGGTTTTCTCATCGATAGATCCACTGCAGGCGTGGCTATCGAGACATGAGATAAGAATGTGATTCTTATAGACCGAGAATGACATTAGATGTCATTGACATGGGATGTCTACCTATCTTGGTTTTCTTAAGTGCGGACTCAGTCAGCTTAAGGATTCGCAAGATGAGGGTCTTGGGATCGTTTTGTTCAAGGGAACAACGATATTAGATATCAATTGAACAAAATGGAATAAATAAGTAACTTGTTAGACAACCTTATTTGTTTACCGCTTTGTGGATGTTTACATAATTTAGTTATCTTTCTTTTGTAGTTTATCATGTCAAATATCAACTCAATTCAAGTTTGGTTCAATTCTTGATTGTGAAAAAATTGAACAACACAAATTTTCTTGATTGACAACGTAATTTGAGGATGGTCCTCAAATACGAATACAAAGAGAATGTGTTAGATTACCAATTCCTATGATATCATTGAACAACTCAATAGCATGTTCGGGGAACAGACTATGATTGAACGGTTCGGTATGACCAGGGTCATCGCTTCAGCTAGGCTGGAAAAATGGAAATCTATGGGATCACATGTGCAACAAATGATTGGATTATTTGCTTCAAGTGACCGCCTAGATTTTTCCTATGATGATTAGTTGGCAACCGATTTCATACTTCAATCTCATGATGGTTATAATGCCTTTAGGCTAAAATTTTCGTATGAATGGTTTGAAGAAATCGCTTCGTGAGCTCCACTGGATGCTCAAGGCTGCTGAGCCGGCGATAGAAGGACCCTAAGAGGGAAATTCTTATGATATGGGATAGGGTATTCAAAAGAGCATGGGCAAGAAGGCTACTAGGGTTCCTAGGGAATCTCAATGCGTCTACTGCAAAAGTGTTGGACACTACTTGCAAACATATAAAATTTCATATTTTATTCAATTTCAAAACAAATGCCTGATTTGTCTTTCATGTGATGGATTCTAAAGCTAGGATTATTTTCACCTCGGGGAGTGATTTAATCTAAAACACTTAGTTCATCAATGACACAAATTAGAGACTTTCGAGCCATGGGATGGCGTTAGTCGATTGTCTGGTTGGCCCCTCATATTTTATGATAGATAGGGCTTCAATTGCATGATAATATCGCTGGTTAGAAAACTTCGATTTTTCACTTACGATTTATCACGTTTTGATATTGAGATAATTTTGAATGGGAAATTTGAATGAGACTCAATTATTGGGAATAATTGAATTTGCCCAAAGTTCAATGAAGGTGTGAAGAACGGGGTTGCTTCATCTTCAGGTATTAATGTTATAGACATTAAACTTCACAAATTCTACTTCTTGCGTATTGGATGCCAAATGTGGTTCTCACATTTGCATGTGAAGGAACTATGATGCAGCCCAAGAGTCGTCGTTGATACAAGACCCGGTGCGAGTTCCAGCTGGACCAGTTACGCGCTCGAGAGCCAAGAAGTTCAAGGCAAGCTTGATGACGATGATCCAAGAAGTATGGGCGCAAGAGCTATTGAAGAAAACCATTGGTGAAGTGGAGAAGCCAAGCCTCATCAATCTGATTGCGTACGAGGAGGCCGAACCCACAGAAGACGAAGCTGGAACCATGAGGACGAAGTTAGAACAGCGTGTGTCGGACGACATGGAAAGTTGTCGGCCGACAAGTGGTTTGTCGGACGACACCCCTAGGATGTCGGACGACATGATGTATAAAAAGGAAGCGGTACAGACAGGATTCGCAGGTTGAGCCTGCGAACGACGAAGATTTGTCGGACGAAAGGATTTCCTGTCGTACGACAAGAGCATGTCGGACGTCATCATTTCCTGTCGTCCGACATGAGCCCTGATTCTTTATGGAAATCGCGTTTTCGCGATTTCAAGACTTTATTACGTATTTTCCTTTTGTTTTGTGACTTTTTAGGTCAGCCTATATAAAGGCTATGAACCCAATTGTTTTAGAACACAATTTGAAGATTATTAATATATTTCGTGAGTTTATTTTCTCTCTCTTTTCGTTCTCTTTTCGATTGTGCCAAAAGAGATCAACCCGACGAATCAACGAAGCAAACATACTTCGTCTGTGTGTCATACATCGATTTCCGAGTTGCTGCATCGATCGCGTGTTGGGGGTTAGGGTTCCGTCCTTAATTTATTTCACGAATCAGATTCAGAGGTTTGGCATCATCCGCCAGGTATCCAATTTCGTGATTTCTTCTTCTTCCGCTCAATCCATCAACGAGGTACGTATCAAACTACATAGAAGTATAAGTTTGGTGAATAGAGATGTCGATCTATGGGCGATAAATGGAGCGAATGTCGCTGCATTAGCCGTATGATCATATGATATTGATTTGCCTTAGGGTTTTGTTTTAAGTATTATAACTATGTATTTTTCGTACCTTCAATAAACAATGAATATTGGTTCAGTATTGGATACTGATGGATTAGTTTTTCACTATTTAAATAGTTTGATAACTATTTTAATTGTGAACTATTCTTTGTTTTGGTACGATTATTACATTATTTATGTATACTTTAAACTCAACAAATCATATATAACATTAACACCAAAGGCCGAATCGAATAAGTCTCAATGAGACATAACTGTAACATTGTTGATTGGATCAAAATCTAAACATGTAACGAATCTTCTTTTAGAAGGCATTCTAGAATCATTTGACTTGGAGTCATTTGATACATGTAAATGATGTTTGATGGACAAAGATAACAATGTCATCTTTCTTGGAGAAAGGAGAACATGTGAGTGATTAATTAGGGATGATCCATACTGATGTATGTGGAACCTATCAGTTCACAAGCACATGAAGGTTATGTTTCGGAAAAGAGAAAACAAACTATATTAGATATAGTTCGACCATTCGATGAGAGGTCTAAATGAACTACTGGTCTCTTTTGGGAACACACAATTCTTAACTTCAACTTATACACTGAATAAGACGCTGTCAAAAGCTGTTGATAAGACACCATACTAGGTATGGAAAGGGAGGGTCCCTAAATTGTTTTCATCAAAATTTGAGGTTCTAAAAGCTTCTCTGACGAGATTTATCTCTATAGAGCTTGAACTCAAATGGGACAAAAGTTTCTTTATGGTATCCATAAGAAACACGAGGGTACAAATTCTACGATCTATCTGAGAACAATATTTTGTTGCTCGAGATAGTGATTTTCTTGAAAAGAGTAATCTTTCCTAGAAAGTCAGTGGGAGCTCAGTTGTCTTGAACGAGGTTCAAGTAGAACAAACTGATATGGATACTCAAGACTTGGTCGAGAGTACTCCAGTGGTTTTGGAAACCACACCTAACCCTCGAAGGTCCGAAAGGATTAGAACTCAACCTGATAGATACTTAGGTATTCTGGCAAACGAGAACTATGAAATCATGCTTTTAGAAAGCAATGAACCTTCGACCTATACCCAAGCTATGACGAGTCCAGATTCCGAGAAATGGCAGGGTGCCATGAAATCCGAAATGGAATTGATGTCTGAAAATCAAGTTTGGAACTTGGTCGATTTGCTTAAAGGGGCTAGGCCCATTGGATGCAAATGGATTTACAAGATAAAAACAGACATGGATGGAAAACCTAATGTTTTTAAAGCAAGGTTGGTGGCAAAAGGATTTAATCAAATTCACAAAGTGGATTATGATGAAAGCTTTTCACCAGTTGCTATGATCAAAGCCATTCGGATTCTCTTAGCCATTGCTGCTCATTATGATTATGAGATATGGCAAATGGATGTTAAAACCGCCTTCTTGAATGGGATTCTAAAAGAGGATGTGTTTATGACACAACCAGAGGGTTTTATCGATCCTAATCAGGCTGAGAGAGTATGCAAGCTTAATAGATCTTAATGGATTAAAGCAAGCATCTCGGAGTTGGAATCTTCAGTTCAATGAATCCATATCGGGATTTGGATTTCAGAGGAACTCGAAAGAGTCTTGTTTTACAAGAAGATCAGTGGGAGTGACGTTGTATTCATTGTGTTGTATGTCGATGACATACTCCTTATTGGAAACAATATTCCTATGCTTAATTCTGTTAAAGAATGGCTTGGAAGATGTTTTTTAATGAAGGATCTTGGAGAAGCACAATACATATTGGACATCAAGATCTGTCGGAACAGATCGAAAAGGATGTTTGGACTTAGTAAAGCGACCTATATTGATAAGGTGCTTGATAAGTTCATAATGAAAGACGCCAGAAAGGGTTTCATTCCAATAACTAATGGCACATCTCTTAGCAAGATGCAATGTCCTACGGGACCTGATGAGCAAAAGAAGATGGAAAACATTCCTTATGCTTCGGCAATAGGATCTATAATGTACGCCATGATATGTACACGACTGGACGTATCGTATGCTTTGAGCATGACGAATCGGTTTCAAGGAAACCCAGGTGAGGCGCATTAGACTGCGGCCATGGATATTCTTATGTATCTTAGATGGACTAAAGAATATTTTGTTGTCTTTGGAAGACAAAAGGAGTTGATATTAACAAGCTGTTTGAATGCTAACTTCAAAACAGACTAAGATAATTTCCGATTTTAATCTGGTTATATCTTTTGTCTAGATAGAGGTGAAATTTGCTGGAATAGTTCCACGCAATACAATAGCTGATAAAACTACAGAAGCTGAGTACAGCACTGCATTGGATGCAGTTATGTTGGCAGTTCAGATTTTAAAGTTCTTAGATGAACTAGGTGGCGTAACTAGCTCAGCCCATCCGATAGTTCTCTATTTATAGTAGAGTTATCGTGCAAGCAAATGAGCTAGGAAGCACCACAAGTCTAAAACTGGTGCTCAGGAAATTCCACATTATCTGGGAGATAGCTTTGTGGAGACATCGAGATAATAAAGTTGCAACTTTTGGTAAGGTTGCAAACCTGCTTTCTAAACCTCTCCAGCAGTCTAAGCTTAAGGCTTTCACGACTGCAATAGAGATCAGACATCTTAGAGATGGGTTGTGATTTCTATTATTGTATTAGATACTTTTGGAGATTTGGTAAGCATTCACTCATATGTATAATACATAATTCTTCATATAAATATGGTTTAATTTATATGAATTGTCCAAATGATTAAGTTATATCAATTGGGTTATGAGGTCGACTTACCGCATAATGAAGTCCCAATGGTTGAACTGATATACTTGAATTATATAGTTGTTCCTGGTTCGTATAATCGAGTATGGACAAACCGATAATACAAAGAACTAGATTGTAATGTGTACTATAGCGCCGCTTCATGGGCTAGTGATGTGGGACATCAAGTACAATTACATAGATATTAGCTGGGAGCTAATGATTGAACAGACCCGACTGGAATAGTATTTAAGATTTCGAGTCATAATACTATTTCATTTACTGTCGAGCAATTTCCTCTGACCTGAGTGGTCCAGAGTGATCCCATTGTGAAATGGTGTACTTTGATACAAGTAAACGCCTTTCGTAAAAGGAGGTTATAAAACTTGTTATTGGGTATATCAGGAAGCAAGTGGGAGAGCTTGGATTGACAAGATGGGATTGTCCTCCATTTTATAATGGGATACATGTCTTACCGGCCACTTGGAGAGACGAGACTGTGGAAAATACGTGGCCACGTCCAGATTCGTATCATAGTGATAAATCTGGTTTTACAGTCTGTCTCAAAGTCCAAGAAAGGTTTGAACCGATTGAGGATGACTCAATTCTTGCCTCAAGTTCAAACTTAGACATAAAGTGACAACAGGAAATTGGCAGCACACTGGCTCTGAAGGCCAAGTGGGAGATTGTTGGGATATGTCCTTCGATCCTACGTGTGCAATCGATAAAGTCATAAGGTCGTCTATGGATGTTAAATGATTATTCGATAATATTAATTGTTGGGAACAATATAATATTGATCGATAAAATCATACCTACAGGGTCACACACGAGCTCGATATTGATATACATTGCTTGATAAATATATTGATTTAGAATCAATATTTACGTGGATTTAATTCCCATGCATGGGATGCATGGCTTGCATGGATGCATGTCACATAGTGTGACATGGCATGCCACACAAGCCAGTGGGACCACATATCATGATTTGGCATGATTATGTGGAGGTGACCTTTGAACTTCACCATAACACCCCATTATGTGTGGTTATGACACACACATTATGGTGGGGGTTACATGTGAAGTAAAAGGGGTGTAATGAGCATGAAAATCAGATTTTAATGTCTCATTCTAAGACCATCATCATCAGCCACGAAATTCACAAGAAAGAGTGAGAAGAGAGAGTGTTCTTGGAGAACCACTTCAAACAAGCAAGGTGTTTATCATCCGGGTTCGTGTGCAACACGTAGAGGCTGTTGGAGTTGTGTACTTAATGTCTAGATTTAAGTAACGGTAAACTCCCAATCATAGCATTTAATCTATTTAATTAATAAACAATTATTTGCATTTAATTATTTATAATTAAATATATGCAAATCATGATTCTGGATTTTGTACGTTGTAGTTAGTATGGTGCTGCATGGGCGCACAGAAGATCATACTATCGGTTACTCGTATTTAATCAAACAGTTGCTCACGACCTAGATGGACACGAACTAATCCATCGGTATAGTCGTAGTGTGAGAGAGAAAATAATTTATCTTAATTATTTTATCACACTTGTACACTTGGTGTATTGGGCGGATCAGCTTGAGATTTATTGATTAGAATTGCCTTGGATAATCAATTTAAATCTCGGAGTATTTTATTCTCAATCCCCGATACTATTGCGGGTGTGTATATTTAATATTAGAGACTTTGATTTTCCAAAGGAATTAACCGATTTAATTATTGGGTTAATTACCGGTAAAGTTGGGTCGCTATATTTTATATATGACATGCCGTGAATACTTGACGGGAAAGTGTATCCCGGAAGGGTTGATAATATCCCCGAGATGAGTTCATAAGGAATTATTGTGTAAACCTCATGAGTGGATTCGTTCCGCACAATAATAAAGGTTGAACGGTACTAGTCTCGGATATAAGATATGAATATTATTTATTGAGCAATAAATAAATTTATTCATGGATATTTAAATCTTAAATACACGGAATAAATAATACTAATCGGAGAAATATTATTTGATATAATATGGAATAATATTGGGAGTGCAATTTTATTTATATAGTGGAAAATAAATAAAATTTAATATTGATAAGGATTAATGGATTTGGGTTGGACCCAATTTAATCTTCAATATTTAGAAGCCCAATATTTATTCTCCTTATGATCCCCTACGTAGCCTATATAAGCACTACATGGTCTTCACTTAAAAAAAAAAAAAGAGAATTAATTGACCTACGCCAATCATAAAGTCTTGAGAGTGAGGAAGATCCATAGGAATCCGATAGATCGTCGCCCACACGACGTTCGGACGAGGTGCAAGGAATACGTAGGAAGATCGCAAGGTCGTCAACCGATTTCGTTTCTCCGTACAACGAATCGAAGGTATAATCGAGAATCCCCCTCTTTGATTATTTGTGCTTTTTAATCTTAATATGTACATGAACAAGACGATCCGGGAACGTCGAGACCGGGATACGGGGATCCCGCGATCCCCGTCGGGATCGAAGAAGGGGCGGCCGAACCCTAGGGTTTGACCGCCGGCGCGCGGGCGTGAGAGGAGCCCCGGCTGGACGCCGGGGCGAGCGATCGACGTGAAGTCGATCGCTGGGGGTTCGGCCGTGGGCTGGTGCCACGGCGGATCGAACCCCCCGGCCTCCCTCCGCCGGTGGTGCGCGCAAGGGAGAAGGCCGCGGCTGGGGCGATCGAGCCCTAGCTCGATCGCCGGGGACCGTCGCGGCTTCGCGCCGCGACTGGTGGTCCCCCTCCCGTCGGATGGCGGCGGTGAGTCGCCGGACTCACCGCCAAGGGGCTGTTCCGAACAGCCCCGGCGATCGCCATGCACGGCGATCGCGAACCCCGCGGATGGGGTTCGGCTAGGGTTTAGCCGCGGGTTCATCCCGCGGCGACGCTCTTGTCGAGCCCGGTTCTTCGCGTGTGGTTCGCGTTCGTGGATCCGACTCGTGGGAGAAAATCGACTGGGGGCGGGCTGCGTGTCTTCGGGCGCGTAGTCTCCAAAGGTCGGACTCCTGCGGATGAGTTGGTGTTCGTGCGATCTCCGGCGACGGGTTTTCGGTCGGGTTATCGGTTCCGCATTTTTTTTGATAACCCGGGACATCGAATCCCAGCAATTGGTATCAGAGAGTTTGGTTTCGTGTTCATGTATATGTTCGATTATTGTTCTACCTTGCAGGATTTCCGGCTATCATGGTTGGATTTAATTAATTGTTTTTAATTAATTATCATGATTATTAAACTCTCGGACATGTCGAGATTCGTTTTGTGTGGTTGAATGTTTGTAATAGTAAAAATTCGGGGGTTGACCGAATTTAGGATTTATTATTACGTTCTTTATTTTTCCGGAAAATGTATAGGGTCGATTTCATGTATAGAATCGATACCGGAATTGTAATTTAAATTTTGTAATTTATTTTACGTTGGTTCGATGATGAGACGATCGCCGGAAGACGAAGAAGTGACGAAGAGAGTAGGGCTTGGGATCGATCCCATGATGGTGATCGACCCATGGCCTAGCCGGCGTGGCTAGGCGGCGGCGGCGCTCCTCCCCGAGTGGCCGGCCGATCCATCTAGGTGGGGATGGTGTGGGGTCTCCCAATCCCATGCTATTCCTACCAAGATATTACTTTCCTAATTAATTCGGATTTTTCCTATTTGATTGTTCTCCTTTTGGAAACTCTCATGGATTAGGAAAAGAATTAATTTAAATTAATTTTATTTCTATTGATTTATTTCCTTCATGGAATTATTCATAGATTAGAAATTTAATTAATTTAGTACTAAATTTAATTTTTCCTATTTGATTATTCCTACTCATGGGAATATTCATGGATTAGGAATAAAAATAAATTTGGAAAGTAGTGAGTCCTAATTTATTTTATTTCCTTGTTCTATTATAGATGTCTTCTAGAATATTCCAATTTTACTTGGATAGATTATTCTAGAGATTTAATAGAACTAGATAGGAAAATAAATAAATAAAAATATTAATGATATTTAATTTTATTTTTGATATATTCGATTGACTTAATTTTCGAATTAAGTAACTTTTGAATTAATCGAAAATAAATAGATTTAAATATTGGAAATTAATATTCTCGTCACATGGAGCATTCAAGAAACGAAGACTGAAGACTAGAAGACGCATACGGAGATGGAATAAAGCCATGATAGTCGGGAAAATAATTCTCTAGTTTATTTTGACTATGTGCTATGTGCTTTATTGCTTGTATGCATGCTTATGTGTTTAATTATGCATTAGATAGCGTATCCCTTTGTTATAAAAAGCTAAGTGGGAGAGGGGATGGAAACATTCCCATGGTCTCCATTACTGTTCTCTTGGTGACTCTTATGGACTTTCGAAGTTCGTATAGATGTGTCATTGGAGGAGAATTCTTGTAATTCCTCTTACAAGAAACATTGATCAAGTTTATCAAACAATGCCTAATTTGTCTTTCTGAAACTGACTTCAAGTCGACTCATTCTCACCCCGGGGAGTGGAATGGAGCCAGAGCCACTTGGTCATGTGGATGACACAAATTAGAGACTTTCGTGCCATTCTTTGATAGATGGGTCGTTTGTCTGCTCGGCTCCCTCATCTAATGAGAGATAGGGTTGTTCGCATGGTAAATCACTAGTTAGAAACTTCGAGTTTCACTTATGATTCTCCGCGTCTTGATTTACGAAAATCGAATGGATCTTGTAATTGGGAGTCAATTATAAAAGTCTCTTAGTGTAGTAAACGTCCACACCACGTGGCTTGCTGCATTGACGGATTTTGGATTAATTGATGTAGACAGTTGTAAGGAATTGTGAAGAGTTGTGAAGTTGTCGTAAACGTCCACACCACGTGGCTTGCGGTAATGTAGCAATTCCAAACGATTCACTTTGGTGCTGAGTAATGGTTTACACTTAGATACGCCTTGTAGTATTCCTCCCCACGAGGTTACGCTATAAGAGATGTATGACCAAAGAAAATCTAATTGCTAAATCATTTGGGTAGGTAAACGTCCACACCACGTGGCTTGCCTTACCTGATGGGATTTTAGATGTGACTAGTAATTTAATGATATTATTTGAGGGAGATAATATCGGACATTAAATTGATTGTTTGTTTACATGTGCTTATAGGTTTAGAGAATAGCTATGAACCCACTTTCTATGATACTCAAGGAGCATAAGCTCACTGGTCCCAACTATATTGATTGGAAGAGAAATTTAGACATTGCCCTAACTTCGGAGGAGTACAAGTTTGTACTCCATGAAGTATGCCCTGCTGAGCTCACGGCTGCCTCGACTGATGAGGAAAAACTGGCATATAGGAAGTGGAAAAAGGCTGATGAAATGGCTAGGTGCTATATTTTGGCTTCAATGTCAAATGTACTCCAAACCCAACATGAGTCGATGGACACTGCCTATGATATGCTGTTTAACCTCAAGGAGATGTTTGGGGAGCAAGATCGTGCGGCAAGGCAAGAAGCCATGAGAGTCCTCATGACAACTACTCAGTCTGAAGGAACGCCCGTAGGGGAGCACGTTCTTAAGATGATGGGTCTGTTGAATGAGCTTGAGATCCTAGGAGCTCAGATTGATGCTGACACTCAAGTCGACATCATACTCCAGTCTCTGACCCCTAGTTTTGAGCAGTTTCGCATGAGTTATAATATGGGTAAACTATCTTATTCTCTTGCGCAACTCCTGACTGAACTGAAGGCGGCAGAGGGGATCTACAAGAAGGGCAAGTCTCAAGCGCTTGTAGCTACCAAGTCCAAAGGCATTAAGCCTGGTGGAGGTAGGGGCAAGAAAAGGAAGCAAGCCATGAAACCCAGTGGTGCCAAGAGGAATGGACCACGAGTGGGGGCTAATAAGCCAAAGGGCAAGTGCTTCCGATGCAACAAGTCTGGACACTGGAAGTCTGAATGTCCTCTCAAAGGTACGAATTTTTCTTTAGTCGTAAAAACATAGTCAGCGGTATTATCTACCAGAATTCTGGTGTGTAGATATGGAACCACTGACGGTATGTGCATTAATTTAAATGCAGGGGTTCCAGAAAACCCGGCGACTTAGAGAAGAAGAGTTCGAGTCTACATGGGCAAAGCTGTTGGGGTAGCAGCGGTTGCAGTGGAAGACATTTATCTGTTTTAAGTTTTCATTTCAGTTATTGCTTTATGTACCCCTCATTTTGAAAAAGAACTTTTGTTCTGGTTTTCTTTATTATTAATGGATATTTTATTTCTTTAATCATTTGATGGTTTGGATAAGAAATAATGGTGATATCTATTATGGTACATTAGATAGCAATATGTGAATGATGAATCCTTAGTCTACCACGATGCAACAAACCGTTATGTATAACTTGTTTTACTTATTAGATGTATTTCTCTTATTAATCATTATACTTATGAATTCTTGAACTTGGTAGTATCTATTCAAAAGGGATTCAAAAGGTCGAAATTGATTCGATCAATTATAGTTGGAGGAATGGACCTCCCGACCTAAGAATCGATCTTGAAAGATGATACAACTGAGTTAACCTTTTTGGATAAAGGATGGAATTCGGACAAGTATAGAAAATGATTTGTGATTAATGCGGTATGTGTGATTAGAAAGGCACGAGTCATTCCTTCAAGAATACTCGAAGATGGATTAGAATACTTGATGTGCCATAAGAGCGGAGTGTTTTCAACACAAAGCCATTATGGGGAACCATCAAAGTATATCCATTGGAAGCCTGCGACTTGTTTGCAGAGGCTATCGCCTATCTAAATAACACATAGCATAGATCAAAGGTTGAGATTAAGTCTCAAACGACTACACCATACACTGAAGTGTAGACATGGTGTATCGGAAATAAGAGATGAGATTCTAATAGTAAAAGGACAAGTTTGTTCGGAACTACCTATGTTCTATGGATATTTCTGGATACAACGGCACATTCTATGTGGTTGTAGAATATCCTAGAAGAACAAGTAATTGTATGTTCAATAGTACTACGAACCAGAAGGGTGTTCTCGCCCGGTACGTAGAGGAAAAACTATTAGATGAACTACAATGCCCTAATTGACAAAGTACTTTAAAATGAGGAAAAGGAAAGACTGAGAACCAGCCTGACCGAGTAGTAGTACACCACTAACTGCACCTAATGTTGTTACTGTTATACACCGGAACGCCATTGCAGTGGGAGGTTGTTAAGCAACCAGAGATGTTCATAAGACTGGAGGAGTTTTGAACTCTGGATCCAGTATACATGAAATCGATCCCTAGGTCTGCATAGATTTGCGAGAAAGGTGTGTTAGAGACGTAATGAAAACAAAAGTGGTGTTTCTCGGAATTTTGTGTAGATAACACTTTATCATTGACGACAATGTAAAAAATGTTGTCAGACATAAAATAGAGGTTGTCTAAATGAATCGAGGTATAAGATAAAGATGAAGTTGGATCATGTTCTTAGAAATCTTTCGATCTCTAGATAAGAACATTTGTACTTCTCTTAAGATATCTTATACGATTATGGTTTGTTTTAAACATGCACAATTATGAGAAAGGTTGTTACCCTTCGGGAATAGAATACATCTATCTAAAGGTGTGTGTTTCGAACACATGAAGAAGATGGATATGGACAAAGCAGATTCTTACACTTCGAGTGTAAAGGGCTTTGTGAATGCGGTGTTATAAAACAAGAACCTGATGTCAACTATGCGATTAGCGTAGTGGGAGGATATCAAAGTAATCTGGATAAGAGATATTCGAATGCTGTAAGAGTACTTGGAGGTACAGGATTACTAGCAAAACGAAATCTTCTTAGATTACAGTTTCTCAGATCCAAAGATCAGAGAAGGACCAGTGTAAGTCGATATCAGGCTATGTGTTCACTTTTAGAAGAGGTGGAACCTAAGGATGAAAGAGTGATAAGCGTGAAGCTTCTCGAACTCTATCATAAACCGAATAGCGGCCTCAGAGGCAGCGGAAGTTTTGGTTAGGTTCCGGAATGACCTCTGAACTTGGATATGATTCTTGGTTCACCAAAGGCTATGTATATAGCGGTGCATGGAGAACTGGAAGAAGTCATAAGTTCAAAAGGTGATGATAACACATAGAGCCAGTACCACCTGATACGAATCATCGTCAAGGGAGACGACGTAGTAGTCACCAAGATAACTTCAGAGCGGCAACCTAGAGTGCCCACTCACATAGTACTCGGAAGTACACCTTAAGCACGTGATGAGTATGGGAACCGGGAGTTTGGAGGAAATGACTAGACCTTAGTACAAGTGGGAGATTGTTGGAGTTGTGTACTTAATGTCTAGATTTAAGTAACGGTAAACTCCCAATCATAGCATTTAATCTATTTAATTAATAAACAATTATTTGCATTTAATTATTTATAATTAAATATATGCAAATCATGGTTCTGGATTTTGTACGTTGTAGTTAGTATGGTGCTGCATGGGCGCACAGAAGATCATACTATCGGTTACTCGTATTTAATCAAACAGTTGCTCACGACCTAGATGGACACGAACTAATCCATCGGTATAGTCGTAGTGTGAGAGAGAAAATAATTTATCTTAATTATTTTATCACACTTGTACACTTGGTGTATTGGGCGGATCAGCTTGAGATTTATTGATTAGGATTGCCTTGGATAATCAATTTAAATCTCGGAGTATTTTATTCTCAATCCCCGATACTATTGCGGGTGTGTATATTTAATATTAGAGACTTTGATTTTCCAAAGGAATTAACCGATTTAATTATTGGGTTAATTACCGGTAAAGTTGGGTCGCTATATTTTATATATGACATGCCGTGAATACTTGACGGGAAAGTGTATCCCGGAAGGGTTGATAATATCCCCGAGATGAGTTCATAAGGAATTATTGTGTAAACCTCATGAGTGGATTCGTTCCGCACAATAATAAAGGTTGAACGGTACTAGTCTCGGATATAAGATATGAATATTATTTATTGAGCAATAAATAAATTTATTCATGGATATTTAAATCTTAAATACACGGAATAAATAATACTAATCGGAGAAATATTATTTGATATAATATGGAATAATATTGGGAGTGCAATTTTATTTATATAGTGGAAAATAAATAAAATTTAATATTGATAAGGATTAATGGATTTGGGTTGGACCCAATTTAATCTTCAATATTTAGAAACCTAATATTTATTCTCCTTATGATCCCCTACGTAGCCTATATAAGCACTACATGGTCTTCACTTAAAAAAAAAAAAGAGAGAATTAATTGACCTACGCCAATCATAAAGTCTTGAGAGTGAGGAAGATCCATAGGAATCCGATAGATCGTCGCCCACACGACGTTCGGACGAGGTGCAAGGAATACGTAGGAAGATCGCAAGGTCGTCAACCGATTTCGTTTCTCCGTACAACGAATCGAAGGTATAATCGAGAATCCCCCTCTTTGATTATTTGTGCTTGTTAATCGTAATATGTACATGAACAAGACGATCCGGGAACGTCGAGACCGGGATACGGGGATCCCGCGATCCCCGTCGGGATCGAAGAAGGGGCGGCCGAACCCTAGGGTTCGACCGCCGGCGCGCGGGCGTGAGGGGAGCCCCGGCTGGACGCCGGGGCGAGCGATCGACGTGAAGTCGATCGCTGGGGGTTCGGCCGTGGGCTGGTGCCACGGCGGATCGAACCCCCCGGCCTCCCTCCGCCGGTGGTGCGCGCAAGGGAGAAGACCGCGGCTGGACGCCGCGGCTGGGGCGATCGAGCCCTAGCTCGATCGCCGGGGACCGTCGCGGCTTCGCACCGCGACTGGTGGTCCCCCTCCCGTCGGATGGCGGCGGTGAGTCGCCGGACTCACCGCCAAGGGGCTGTTCCGAACAGCCCCGGCGATCGCCATGCACGGCGATCGCGAACCCCGCGGATGGGGTTCGGCTAGGGTTTAGCCGCGGGTTCATCCCGCGGCGACGCTCTTGTCGAGCCCGGTTCTTCGCGTGTGGTTCGCGTTCGTGGATCCGACTCGTGGGAGAAAATCGACTGGGGGCGGGCTGCGTGTCTTCGGGCGCGTAGTCTCCAAAGGTCGGACTCCTGCGGATGAGTTGGTGTTCGTGCGATCTCCGACGACGGGTTTTCGGTCGGGTTATCGGTTCCGCATTTTTTTTTATAACCCGGGACATCGAATCCCAGCAGAGGCCGGGCCATTTGTGCGGCTTCAACATCCGAGCGATCCAAAGGCGTGACGAGGTCATACCAAAGGTGTACATTTCGAGGCTGATCCATTTGAGGTGGTTCAATCGACTCAACACCACCTCATCGACATTAACGAATCACTTCGTCACCAAAAGTAAGATCTCGTTGATATATCTCTCTATATATATATTGGATGTATATATATATAAATATGTGTGTCTATACATATTTGTGTGCACTAAGATCATGGGATAGTAGATCTATCGCTTTACACGCTTCCGCACACACGGTATATCGATCGGATCGGTATACCGGTACCTTCACCAACAACTTGTCTGTTTGCTCCCATGTTTTCTGTAGAACTGGACTTGAAGCTATATATATTAAGAATTAATAATTTATTAATCTCAGAAACATTATTCAGCTAACCATATGATAAAATGTAAATTTTAGGTCTTAGAGGTTAGAAATACTAACAGTCTCAGGAACCCAAATACATACAAATTTTTCACCCGACTGAAAGTAAAAGGATATACACTGTTTTCAAATCACCCTTGCAAAGCATATAAGAACTTAATTTCACATTGAAACAATAAGCCAATGGTCTTAAAAATATGTCTACCACATATATATCTCTTTCCATTTCAAAACTATTAAGCAAGCCCATGTTTTAGGAGATTGATATAATACTTGATCTAAAGATAACATGATTTTATCAAAGCTGCTAAACAACAATTGAAGGACACAAGATGGTATAACAGTTAGCCCATCAAATGATATGCTAAACAACAGTTGAAGGACACAAGATTTCACCAAAGCTAGAGATAACAAGATTGTAGCTAACAATTTATTTACATAAACCACACTGATTTTCTTAGTAAATGACTGGACAACATTACAATACAAAGGTGTACAAAGATTTTTGTAAAAATTTTGTCCTAGAAATACTACTATGAAAACAAATGGTAAATTCACAACAAACTCACTCTTTCAAACACACATAAACTTGCATGCAAACTAAATACTCATATTCGAATGGTTTCTAAACAGTTTTATGGTAAGTAAACACAACGAGCATCATAAATTGGGACAAATGTGCGGATCTCTTACAAATTCAAGATAAAAAAACTAGGTCCAAAATCCCCAAAACGTAATTTTGTTAGGTTTTGAAAGAATCATTGAATTTTTTCAATTTACACTGAATCGAATTCGATTATACAGATTGTAACAACAAGAAAAAAACAAATCAAACATGGTCGTCGTTAAACACGACGGTTTCCTCTTCCGCCGCCGGTTTGCTTTTCCGCCGGGTGATACCAGTCAATCTATTCGGTCGGATCTTGGTGATTAAAATTGGGAATAACCTACCAAACTAGATCTTCCAGGGTTCTCGTACTTCGCCGTCGATGGTGAGCGAAATCTTCCAGGGTTCAAGCGATTTGAAGCACATCCGCCGATGGTGAGCGAATGCTGGTAGAAGGTGCAGATTAGTATAATTGGAATCTCTTTCGGTCCGGACAACAGCGGCTTGGAGGGATTACGACGAGGAGGAGCGGCTGCGGAGGGTGGAATCCAGGGAGGCGATTCAACGGAGGAAGGAGGCGATGATGTGTTCGAAATGATTTAATTGATAGTTTTTCATAGAGATTTCGGATGCGAGAATTAAGAAATAAATGTGTAGTGGAAATAGCAAATTATGTATAATATGTATATTAGGAATTTTGAAAAATTATTTGGTAGAATATTGTTGTTAATCGTTAATTGACACTAACAAAAGAAAAGGGTAGTTTATAGGAAGTTTTTTACTCTTTTATAATTAGACTAAAGATTAGTATTTATATATATTAAAATACTTAGGATTTACTCTTTTTGTGAATGCCCCAAAATAAAATTCTAGCATCTTTTTAATTATATTTTAGACTTTTCGAATTAGACAAAGTCTTTAATACGCTTAAGTTCAAAATTAGCATTATTGATTATTAAATAATTTTTTATTTACACTAATCAAACTATTAATAATTACTCAAATTTGTAGCTCATGACGCCTTCTCCGCGATGGTGCCTCGTCGTCGTCGACGCCGACAACCCAAGGGCCATCGAGCAAGGCCTCGGCAACGGTTGAGAACCCTCCATCCCTTCTCCTCAAATCATCGCCCTGGAATCCCGAAACAATGTCGTTTATCCCAAATTTACTCCCATGTTGCCAAACGCCACCGCCACCCGAAATTCACTAGACAAATACAACAAAAAGCTCGGGAAAAGGCACAATCGTGGCCATTGCGGTCGCAAATTCCGTGGAAGTCGTCGAAACAAACATGTATAGCCATATCCACCATGGAATAAGAGTTTATAGCTTTAGATAAAGCTAGTGAAGAAGCAAAGTGATTTCGTCACTTTTTGGAAGATATTTCATGTTTAGAAAAGTTTGTGTCTCCCGTGATGATTCACTGTGATAGTCAAGCAGCTTTAGGGATAGCAGAGAACAATATGTATAACGGTTGATCTCGACATATTCGTCGGAGACATAATACCGTTTGACAATTGTTCTAAAATTGAGTAATTTCCTTATAGTATGTAAAATCTAAGGAAAATTTGGGAGATCCTTTGACAAAAGGAATGAATCTAGATCAATTGGGTGTGTTGGTAGAAGGAATTGGTTTGAAAAACCACAATCCAACGAACGATCATAACGATAACCCTACCTTGATGAATGGAGATCCCTTGAACTTGGTTCAAATGGAAAACTAAGTTATGAAAGTTCAGTCGAGCACTTGTACTCATCCCTAAAGGCAATTCAAGTGCGGATTCCTGACGTGTGGTAACAGGTTACGTTCTCGTGTAGACTTTTAATGAATCCTTAAAAAGGTTAAGTATTGAGGATACTTATTATTGAAGATCACCTATATAAATGTGAAGTGAGGGCCGCTTCAAATGTAAATATTTATGAATCTAAAGTGTTGTTCAGGGCTGTTAGAGTATCCCACATCGGTTGGATAAATGACTTGGGCTCTCATATAAGTTGGACAACCTTATCACCTTAACAAAGCCTTTTAAGGTGTTATTGGCCCAACTTTGACATGGTATCAGAGCAGGCCCAACGCGATGTGGGGCCCAGGTCAATGGAATTTCCGACTGTGGGCACCCCTGCCGATGAAATTTCCGGCCACGAGTAATTCTGATGGAATTTCCGGCTTACTCGTGAGGGGGAGTGTTAAAGTATCCCACATCGGTTGGATAAATGACCTTGGGCTCTTATATAAGTTGGACAACCTTATCACCTTAACGAGGCCTTTTAAGGTGTTATTGGCCCAACTTTGACAAGGGCCAAAACGGACACAACATAGAACATGAAACTGATTGGAATTTATTGCTTGAATATCATTGATTCGTTGTACGCTGTGGGGGAATAGTTGAAGGCATCATGTCCACTAAGCCTCTTGTATTTCTGATGTTATTCACTACGAATGTTCAAAGTCGCAAATAAAATTTTTGGAGGAGCAATACATTCTTTTGGGGAATTGAACAAAGAGTCTGCATACATGCATTCATTGATTTCTACTCATGTGGGGGATTGTTGAAAAATCATTAAAGTCAAAGTTGGTTTTGTCCAACGTTTGACTTATTTCACTGACTATAAAATTAATTCGAATTGGAAATTAATTGGTAAGATAATTATCTATGTTCGTAGATAATTATAGAATTTTATTTCGTTATAATCTGATTTTCGGAGAGTGAAAAATAAATTGTTAAAGATAGCAAAATAAAAAGGCATTTAAATAAAATACAATAAAGTCTAATTTAATTAAGACTTTATTACATTGAAAGTTGTAATAGTTATTACATCCCACATTGAAAGATGTAATGAAATGATTATATTTAATAAGTGGTTGGAGGATTAGTGTGTTCAATAAGTGAATAAGACCATAGACCATTCACGGCACATCGACTTGGATGTAAGATCACACGCGCGCGTGTTTGCTCGACTCGGATCGGCCGTGCTGACCCGCCTTGTCCTTGGACATGGATCTTGACAACTGAACTTTGGGCTTCATGGGGCTCCTAAGGCCTGACCTGACCGACTTAATTGTTTTGCTGGCGGATTGAACTAATTTTTTATTGGCCTCAACAGTTTGGTCATTACCTCTTGACTGTTACAATGTTTGAAGGGTGGTCATGTGGAGTTATTGACTCAATTAACCACATGAGTGAATGCCTGAGTAAAGAGTTGTTGACCCCTCACATGCAAGAAATCACTATATATATTGTTGGGATGTGGAGTCAAATCGAAGTCGAAAGGAAGTGAAACGAAATCAAACGGAGTATATACGTAAAAACGCGCGTAACTTCGAGTTACTAGTTCGTAACTTGCGTGAAACAATATTGTTCGGTCAACCCAATTGTTTGGGTCAACAAAGGTGGCTGGTCGACGACACCAATGAGCCTGAGCATTGTGGGTTGGGTCATATGAGCGAAAGAAGGTTGCAACCAAAAGTGAGTTCGGAGGAACCTCATATGGATCGGAGTCCGTGTCTTGAGAAGCAGAGAAGAGTACGATTCTCGGTAGCCGGGAGAGAATCGGAAGATGGATAGCTAAGATATGATTTTGGAGATGTTCCGGTAGATGCGGCCCATGTAGACCAACTGGAGGAGGTCTCGATGTTCAATCATATGTTTTCAAAGCGAGATGACGTAGCAATGTTGGCTGAAAATACGAGCAATAGGGCAATGAGAAACGAGGTGAGCTCGTTATTGTCAAGATGTGACTCGTTGGTAAGAGACGAGGTAATGCATTCGGGTAAGTCTTCTTGTGACTCTGCTAAAGGACTTATGAAAATTTTGAATAGCATTGTTGAGGAGTCCGACATTTCCCATTCGGTGGGAGTTGTTAGACGATTTGAGTGCAGCTCTGGAGATCATTTTGGAGAGAGTCTGGTGATGAGGATTGTGGAAACGGAGAGGAGTATGCAAGGGAATCGTGAGGCTAGCAATGAGAATGTTGGAGGATTTCGAAAAAGGTCGTCGGGGATAGACGACGGGCATGCGAATGCTGATGTTGACCATTCAGTGGGAGTTAACCGTTTCAGAAGCAATTCGGGGAAGCGACGTTTGGGAGCTTTGAGAAGCTTGGTTTCAATGTTGCGGTTTCTGAGGTCCGAAAGGGAGTTGCGAGGTGATGAGAAAGTTAACGGGGATGACAATGTGAAGAAGGTCTGGAAGAACCTGAGAAGTCGCGATGCGTCGAAGTTGGTAGAAACTTCGACTGTGCGATATTGGTGAGGACCGGGGATGCTGCTGCAGTGGGAGGTGATTGGATTTGCCTCCAAGTGGGAGATTGTTGGGATGTGGAGTCAAATAGAAGTCGAAAAGAAGTGAAACGAAATCAAACAGAGTAGATACGTAAAAACGCGCGTAACTTCGAGTTACTAGTTCGTAACTTGCGTGAAACAATGTTGTTCGGTCAACCCAATTGTTTGGGTAAACAAAGGTGGCTGGTGATTGGGCCAAGGCCCATCAGCCCTCACGTAAGTAAGAATGGCGGTGGCAGCAGAAGCAAATATTCACGGCTCGTGAATTATTTGATTTGCTTCTAAAGCGTAAATAATTAATCTTGGGATTAATTATGGTATGTTTTGATTTCGTATCCTTTTATGATTTGGACTTCTACCTATTTTATGATTAGGGTATTAGGTTTCTACCCTTATAAATAGAGATCCATATTCATGTATTTTATGATACCATCATCGTGAGAATTACTAGAGTCATACTATAGTCGAGAGCGTGGGAATACTTGTTGGAGTTGTGTACTTAATGTCTAGATTTAAGTAACGATAAACTCCCGGTCATAGCATTTAATCTATTAAATTAATAAACGATTGTTTGCATTTAATTATTGATAATTAAATATATGCAAAATATAGTCCTGGATTCTATACGTTGTAGTTAGTATGGTGTGCGGGCCCACACAGAAGATCATACTATCGGTTACTCATATTTAATCGAACAGTTGCTCACGACCTAGATGGACACGGACCAATCCATCGGTATAGTCGTTGTGTGAGAGAGAAAATAATTTGTCTTAATTATTTTATCACAGTTGTACACTTGGTTTATTGGGCGGATCGCTTGAGATTTATCGATTATGATTGCCTTAGATAATCGATTCAAGTCTCAGAGTATTTTATTCTTAATCCCCGATACTATTGAGGGTGTGTATACTTAATATATGTGACTTTGATTTTCCAAAGGAATTAACCGATTTAATTATTGGGTTAATTACCGGTTAAGTTGGGTCACTATATTTTATATATGACAAGCCGTGAATACTTGACGGGAAATTGTATCCCGTAAGGGTTGATAATATCCCCGAGATGAGTTCATAAGGAATTATTGTGTAAACCTCATGAGTGGATTCGTTCCGCACAATAATTAAGGTTGAATGGTACTAGTCTCGGATTCAAGAGATGAATAAATTAATTAGCAATAAATTAATTTTATTCATGGATATTTAAATCTTAAATACACGGAATAAATAATACTACCGGAGAAATATTATTTGATATAATATGATTTAATATTGAGAGTGCAATTAATTTATATAGTGGAAAATAAATTAATTAATATTAATAGAGGATTAATAGATTTGGGCTTGGGCTCAATTTAATCATTAATATTGGAAGCCCAATATTCCACCTCCTTTAGATCCCCTACGTAGCCTATAAAAGCACTACATGGTCTTCTCTATTCTCATAACTTGAAGATCATAATTCTTCTAGAGAGAGAAAGAAGAGAGAGAGGGAGAAGAGGATCCATAAGCTTGGAGGATCGTCGCTCACCCGACGTTCAAGCTAGTGCAAGGAATACGTGGGAAGATCGTAAGGTCATCAATTGAATTCGTTTCTCCGCACAACGAATCAAAAGGTAAAATCATATACTCACTTCTATGATTTTATGTGAATATGATTGTGATACATACATGAACGCACGATCCGGGAAAACGACGAACTTCGGGGACGGGGATTCGAGATCCCCGGCGAACGTTCAAAGGACCCTCGGCTGGGAGCCGAGGGGTGGCGATCGAGCCCTAGGGCATCGATCGCCGACAGCCGCACGAGGGGAGCCCCGGCTGGACGCCGGGGCGAGTGATCGACCTAGGGTCGATCGCTGGGGGTTGCCGCGGCTTCGCGCAGCGGCTGGGCGCTCCCTCCCCGGTCGGTGGTGGCGGTGAGTCGCCGGACTCACCGCCGGGGGCTGCTAGGCAGCCCCATGCGATCGACTTCGATCGCGAGCCCCACGGTGGGGCTCGGCTAGGGTTTAGCCGCGGGTTCATCCCGCGGCGATGCTCTCGTCGGGCCCGGTTCTTCGTGGTGTTCGCGATTGGATTTCCGACGATAGGATTTCGGTCGGGTTATTATTTTCCGCAAATTTTAATAGCCCGGGATATCGATTTCCAACAATTGGTATCAGAGCGTTTGGTTTCGTGTTCATGTATGTGTTCAATTATCTAACTACCTTGCAGGGATTCCGACTATCATGGTTAATTAATTATTAATTATTTATTTAATTAATTGTTATTTAATTTTACCATGATTATCCGTTATTAAACTCTCGGACATGTCGAGATTCGTTTTGTGTGGATGAATGCTTGTAATAGTAAAAATTCGGGGGTTGACCGAATTTAGATTTATTATTATTGTTCTATGTTTTCCGGAAAATGTATAGGGTCGATTTCATGTATAGAATCGATACCGGAATTGTAAATTTATTATTATGTAATTTATTTACGTTGAATCGATGCCGAGACGACCACCGGAGAACGCGTGTGACGAAGAAGACGAAGAGGACGAAAAACCGGGGAGTCGATCATCCCCATGATCGATCCCCATGAGGATCGATCGACCCCACGCGGAGGGGCTGCCCGCTAGGGTTTCCGGCCACGCCGGCCACCGGTGGTGGTGGCGCGCAGCTTGGGGACCGCGACGGTGGTGCCCGGCGATGGTGGTGGTCGGCGGTGGGGGTGGTGTGGGGATCCCCAACCCATACTACTCCTACCAAGATTCACTTTCCTAATTGATTCAAGTTTTTCCTATTTTGAGTATTCCTAAGTTTGGGAACTCTCATGGAAATATGAAAAGAATTAATTAATATTAATTTATTTCCTTATTCTATTATAGAAATCTTCTAGAATATTCAAGTCTTACTTGGATAGGATTCTAGAGATTTAATAGAATTGGAAAGGAAAATAATTAATTAATAAAATTGATTTTATTTCCTGATTGATTATTCCTATTTTATGGGAATTTTCATAGACATGAAAATTAATTAATTTTGGAAAGTAGAAGAGTCCTAATTTATTTTATTTCCTTATTCTATTATAGAAGTTTTCTAGAATATTCCAAGTTCTACTTGGATAGATTATTCTAGAGATTTAATAGAATTAGATAGGAAAATAAATAAATAAAAATATTAATAATATTTAATTTTATTTTTGATTTATTCGATTGACTTAATTTTCGAATTAAGTATCTTTTGGATTTATTAAAAATAAATAGATTTAAATATTGGGATTAATATTCTCGTCACATGGAGCATTCAAGAACGAAGACTGAAGACTAGAAGATGCGTACGGAGATGGAATAAAGCCATGATAGTCGGAAAATATTTTTTCAAGCATTATTTTGACTATGTGATACTATGTGCTTTATTACTTGTATGCATGCTATATGTGTTTACTTTATGCACTAGATAGCGTATCCCTTTGTTGTAAAAAGCTAAGTGGGAGAGGGAATTGAAACATTCCCACGGTCTCCATTACTGTTCTCTTGGTGACATTTATGAGCTTTCGAAATTCATATAGACATGTCATTGGAGGAGAATTCTTGTAATTCCTTTTACGAGAAACATTGATTAAGTCTATCAAACAATGCCTAATTTGTCTTTCTGAAACTGACTTCAAGTCGACTCATTCTCACCCCGGGGAGTGGAATGGAGCCAAAGCCACTTGGTCATGTGGATGACACAAATTAGAGACATTCGTACCATTCTTTTAAGATGGATCGATTGTCTGCTCGGCTCCCTCATCTAATGAGAGATAGGGTTGTTCGCATGGTGAATCACTGGTTAGAAACTTCGAGTTTCACTTATGATTCTCCGCGTCTTGATTTACGAAAATCGAATGGATAAAGTAATTGGGAGTCAACTGTAAAAATCTTTTGGTGTAGTAAACGTCCACACGAACGTGGCTTGCTATACTGAATGGGATTTTGGAAATAGTTGATGTAGACAGTTATAGGGAATTGTGAAGGATTGTGAGTTATCGTAAACGTCCACACTAACGTGGCTTGCGGTGATGTAGCAATTCCAAATGATTCACCTTAGTACTGAGTAATGGTTTACACTTAGGTACGCTTTATAGTATTCTTCCCAACGAAGTAACACTATAATGATGTACGACCGAAGCAAATCTAATTGCTAAATCATTTGGGTGGGTAAACGTCCACACGAACGTGGCTTGCCTTACCTGATGGGATTTTAGATGTAATTAGTAATTTAATGATATTATTTGAGGGAGATAATATCGGATATTAAATTGATTGTTTGTTTAAATGTGCTTATAGGTTTAGAGAATAGCTATGAACCCACTTTCTGTGATACTCAAGGAGCATAAACTCACTGACCCCAATTATATTGATTGGAGGAGAAATTTAGACATTGTCCTGACTTCTGAAGAGTACAAATTTGTACTCCATGAATTTTGCCCTGCTGAGCCCACGGCTGCCTCAACTAATGAGGAAAAAGAGGCATATCGGAAGTGGAAAAAGGCTGATGAAATGACTAGGTGTTATATTTTGGCTTCCATGTCAAATGTACTCCAAACCCAACATGAGTCGATGGCCACTGCCTATGATATGTTGTTCAACCTCAAAGAAATGTTTGGGGAGCAAGATCGTGCGGCAAGGCAAGAAGCCATGAGAGTCCTCATGACAACTACTCAGTCTGAAGGAACGCCCGTAAGGGATCACGTTCTTAAGATGATGAGTTTGTTGAATGAGCTTGAGATCCTAGGAGCTCAAATTGATGCTGAGACGCAAGTCGACATCATACTCCAGTCTCTGACCCCTAGTTTTGAGCAGTTTCGCATGAGTTATAATATGGGTAAACTGTCTTATATTCTTGCGCAACTCCTGACTGAACTGAAGGCGGCAGAGGAGATCTACAAGAAGGGCAAGTCTCAAGCGCTTGTAGCTACCAAGTCCAAAGGCTTGAAGCCTGTTGGAGGTAGGGGCAAGAAAAGGAAGCAAGCCTGGAAACCCAGTGGTGCCAAGAGGAGTGGACCACGAGTGGGGACTGCAAAGCCAAGGGGCAAGTGCTTCCGTTGCAATAAGTCTGGACACTGGAAGTCTGAATGTCCTCTCAAAGGTACGAATTTTTTCTTAGTCGTAAAAACATAGTCAGCGGTATTATCTACCAGAATTCTGATGTGTAGATATGGAACCACTGACAGTATGTGCATTTTGAATGCAGGGGTTCCAGAAAACCCGGCGACTTAGAGAAGAAGAATTCGAGTCTACATGGGCAAAGCTGTAGAGGAGGCAGCTGTTGCAGTGGAAGACATTTATCTGCTTTAGTAGTTATAGGATTTCATTTCAAGTTTATTGCATTATGTACCCTTTATTTTAGAAAGTACGTTTTGTTCTGGATTTCTATTATTTATGAATAGATATTTTATTTCTTTAATCATTTGATGATTTTGATAAGAAATAATGGGTATTATCTATTCTGGTACATTGGATAACAATATATGAATGATAAATCCTTAGTCTACCACGATGCAACAAACCGTTCTATAACTTGTTTACTTGTTAGATATATTTCTTTATTAAATCATTATACTTGTGAATTCTTATACTTAGTAGTATTTATTCAAATGAGATTCAAAAGGTCGAAATTGATTTGATCAATTGTAGTTGAAGGAATGGACCTTCCGACCTAAGAATCGAATTTGGAAGATAATAAAACTAAGCATACCTTTCGATAAAGGATAGAATTCGGACAAGTATTGAGAATGATCAATGGTATATGCAGACATATGTGTAATTATAAAGGTGCGATTAGGATGCTTGATGTGTCATAAAAGCAAAGTGTTTTAGTCACAAAGCAATTATGGGGAACTTCTAAGTATATCCATTGGAAGCCTGCGACTAAAATCGCGGAGGCTATCACCTATCTGAATAACACATAGCATAATCAAAGATTGAGATTAAGTCTCAAATGACTGCACCATACACTTACGTGTACAGATGGTGAGTGAATAAGAAATAGAATTCTAATAGTAAAAGAACAAGTTGTTCGGAACTACCTATGTTCTATGGATATTCCTGGAGACAACGGCATATGGTTGTAGGATATCCTAGATGAACAAGATATTGTGTGTTCTATAGTACTATGAACCAGAAGGACGTATATCGCCCGGTTCTTAGAGGAAGACTATTAGATGAACTACAAAGTCCTAACTGACGTAATACCTTGGAATGAGAAAAAGGACAAAGACTAGGAACCAGCCAAACCGAGTAGAAATACACCACACACTGCACCTACTGTTATTACTGTTATACACAAGGACGCCATTGCAGTGGGAGGTTGTTAAACAACCGGAGATGTTCATAAGACTAGAAGAGTTTTGAACTCTGGATCTGGTAAAGATGAAATCGATCCCTAAGCTCTGCATGAGGGCGGTACTAGATCTAAATGTGCCTGCTTGGAGAACAATAAGGTTTATTGTTAAGAGGCTAGATCATTTAGAGTACAAGCTTGGTAAATCCATTTATGGATTATGACAAAGCTATGAATCGTGGAACTTGCAAGTTGATGAGATAATCCATCTAATGGATTCATCAAAAGGCATAGACGAAATGTGTATTAGAAACGTAATGGAAACAAGGTGGTGTTTCTAGGAATTTTATGTAGATGACATTTTATCATTGGCAACAATGTAAAGATGTTATCAGACATAAAGTGATGGTTGTCTAAATAAATCGGGATATAAGATTGAGTAGAAGTTAGAGCATGTTCTTGAGATCTTATGATCTAGGGATAAGAACATTGTACTTCTCCTAGATATCTTATACGATTATGGTTTGTTTTAAACATGCATAATTCTGAGAAAGGTTATTACCTTTCAGATACAGAATATATATCTATCTAAGGGTATGTGTTTCGAACACATGAAGAAGATAGATGAGAACAAAGCAGTTTCCTACACTTCAAGTGTGGAAAGCTTTATAGATGCAATGTTGTAAAACGAGAACCTGATATCAACTATGCGGTTTGCGTAGTGGGAGGATATCAAAGTAATCTGGACAAGAGATATTCGAATGCTGTAAAAGTACTTGAATGTACTAGATTAAGCAAGACGAAATCTTCTTTGATTACAAATTCTCAGATCTTAAATCAGAGAAGGACCAGTGTAAGTCGATATCAGGCTATGTGTTTGAAGGTACCGGTATACCGATCCAATCGATATATCGTGTGTGCGGAAGCGTGTAAAGCAATAGATCTACTATGCCATGATCTTAGTGCACACATATATATGTATAGACACATATTTATATATATATATATATATATATACATCCAATATATATATATAGAGAGAGAGATTAACAAGAACACTTACAACCGGTGTAGCGTGCCTCGTTGATGTTGATGAAGGTGGTGTTGAGTCGATTGAACCACCTTCATGGATCAGCATTGAGAATGACCTCGTCACTCTTCTTGTCTAGATCGCCTGGATGTTGAAGCCGCACAAATGGCCCGGCCTCTACGTGTTGCACACGAACCCGGATGACGAACACTTTGCTTGCTTGAGAATGAATCTCCAAGATCACCTCTTTTCTCTATATCTGAGTGGAATTTCGTGGCTAATGCAATTGTCTGATGAAAATCTGATTTTCATCTCTATTAGTGCATCATTATGCATCCCATTACACCCCTTTGTAACCTACAACATAATGGGCATAATAATGCACCATAATCATGCCAAGGGGTTACAAAGGAGGTGAAAGGTCATGCCACATACACATGCCACTATGCATTGTATGTGGTCCCACTTGCTTGTGTGGCATGTCATGTCACACTATGTGACATGCATCCATGCAAGCCATGCATCCCATGCATGTTAATTAATTCCACGTAAATATTGATTCTAAATCAATATATTTATCAAGCAACGTACATCATCTATGAGTCCGTGTGTGACCCTGTAGGTATGATTTAATTAATCAATATTATATTGTTCCCAACAATTAATATTATCAAATAATCATTTAACATCCATAGACGACCTTATGACTTTATCGATTGCACACGTAGGATCGAAGGACATATCCCAACAATCTCCCACTTGGCCTTCAGAGCCAGTGTGCTGCCAACTTCCTGTTGTCACTTTATGTCTAAGTTTGAACTTGAGGCAAGACTCGAGTCATCCTCAATCGGTTCAAACCTTTCTTGGACTATGAGACAGACTGTAAAACCAGATTTATCACTATGATAATTATCTGGACGTGGCCACGTATTTTCCACAGTCTCGACTCTCCAAGTGGCCGGTAAGACATGTATCCCATTATAAAAATGGAGGACAATCCCATCTTGTCAGTCCAAGCTCTCCCACTTGCTTCCTGATATACCCAATAACAAGTTTTATAACCTCCTTTCACGAAAGGCGTTTACTTGTATCAAAGTACACCATTTCACAATGGAATCACTCTGGACTACTCAGGTCAGAGGAAATTGCTCGACAGTCAATGAAATAGTATTATGACTCGAAATCTTAAATACTATTCCAGTCGGGTCTGTTCGATCATTAGCTCCCAGCTAATATCTATGTAATTGTACTTGATGTCCCACATCACTAGCCCATGAAGCGGCGCTATAGTACACATTACAATCTAGTTCTTTGTATTATCGGTTTGTCCGTACTCGATTATACGAACCAGGAACAGCTATATGATTTAAGTATATCAGTTCAACCATTGGGACTTCATTATGCGGTAAGTCGACCTCATAACCCAATTGATATCACTTAATCATTTGGACAATTCATATAAATTAAACCATATTTATATGAAGAAACATGCATTATACATATGAGTGAATGTTTACCAAATCTCCAAAAGTATCTAATACAGTAATAGAAATCACAACCCATCTCTAAGATGTTTGATCTCTATTGCAGTTGTGAAAGCCTCAAGCTTTAAACTGCTGGAGAGGTTTAGAAAGCGGGTTTGCAACCTTACCAAAAGTTGCAACTTTATTATCTCGATGTCTCCACAAAACTATCTCCCAGATAATGTGGAACTTCCTGAGCACCAGTTTTAGACTTGTGGTGCTTCCTAGCTCATTGGCTTGCGCGATAACTCTACTATAAATAGAGAATTATCGGATGGGCTAAGCTAGTTACGCCACCTAGTTCATTCAAGAACTTTCAAATCTTAACTGCCAACATTACTGCATCCAATGCAATACTGTGCTCAACTTCTGTAGTTTAATCAGCTATATTGCATTGCATGGAACTATTCCAGCAAATTTCACCTCTAACCAGACAAAAGATATAACCAGATTAAAATCGGAAATTATCTTAGTCTGTTTTGAAGTTAGCAGTCAAACTGCTTGTTAATATCAACTCTTTTTGTCTTCCAAAGACAACAAAATATTCTTTAGTCCATCTAAGGTACATAAGAATACTTTTGGCCGCAGTCTAATGCGTCTCACCTGGGTTTCCTTGAAACCGAATCGTCATGCTCAAAGCATACAATACGTCCAGTCGTGTACATATCATGGCGTACATTATAGACCCTATTGCCGAAGCATTAGGAATGTTTTACATTCTCTTTTGCTCATCAAGTACCGTAGGGCATTGCATCTTGCTAAGTGATGTGCCATGACTCATTGGAATGAGACCCTTTATGGCGTCTTTCATTCTGAACTTATCAAGCACCTTATCAATATAGGTCGCTTTACTAAGTCCAAACATCCTTTTCGATCTGTTCCGACAGATCTTGATGCCCAATATGTACTGTGCTTCTCCAAGATCCTTTATTGAAAAACAATTTCCAAGCCATTCTTTAATAGAATTAAGCATAGAAACATTGTTTCCAATAAGGAGTATGTCATCGACATACAACACAATGAATACAACGTAACTCCCACTGACCTTCTTGTAAACACAAGAGTCTTCCATGTTCTTTTGAAATCCAAACTCTTGTATGGATTCATCGAACCGAAGATTCCAGCTCCGAGATGCTTGCTTTAATCCATAGATGGATCTATTAAGCTTGCATACTCTCTCAGCCTGATTAGGATCGATAAAACCCTCTGGTTGTGTCATAAACACATCCTCTTCTAGAATCCTATTCAAGAAGGCGGTTTTAACATCCATTTTCCATATCTCATAATCATAATGAGCTACAATGGCTAAGAGAATCCGAATGGATTTAATCATAGCAACTGGTGAAAAAGTTTCATTATAATCCACCCTGTGAATTTGATTAACTCCTTTTGCCACCAACTTTGCATTGAAAACACTATGTTTTCCATTCATGTCTGTTTTATTTTGTAAATCCATTTGCATCCAATGGGCCTAGCCCATTTAGGCAAATCGACCAAGTTCCAAACTTGAGTTTCAGACATTGATTCCATTTTCGGATTTCATGGCACCCTGCCATTTCTCGGAATTTGGACTCGTCACAGCTTGGATATAGGTCGAAGGTTCATTACTTTCTAAAAGCATGACTTCATAGTTCTCGTTTGTCAGAATACCTAAGTATTTGTTAGGTTGAGTTCTAATCCTTCCGGACCTTCGAGGGTTAGGTGTGTTTTCCAAAACCACTGGAGCACTCTCGACTTGTTCTTGAGTGTCCATCTCAGTTTGATCTTCTTGAACCTCGTTCAATTCAACTGAGCTCCCACTTACTTTCTTGGAAAGATATTCCTTTTCAAGAAATACACCATCTCGAGCAACAAAGACTTTGTTCTCAGATTGGTTGTAAAAGTGGTACCCTCGTGTTTCTTTTGGATAACCCACAAAGAAACATTTATCCGATTTGGGTTCAAGCTCTGTAGAGATATTTCTCTTCACATAAACTTCACATCCCCAAACCTTGATATAAGACAAGTTAGGGACCTTCCCTTTCCATACCTCGTATGGTGTCTTATCAACAGCTTTTGACGGTGTCCTATTCAGTGTATAAGTTGAAGTCTAGAATTGTGTGTTCCCAAAAGAGACCAGTAGTTCATTTAGACCTCTCATCGAATGGTCGAACTATATCTAATATAGTTTGTTTTCTCTTTTCCGAAACATAACCTTCATGTGCTTGTGAACTGATAGGTTCCACATACATCAGTATGGATCATCCCTAATAAATCACTCACATGTTCTCCTTTCTCCAAGAAAGATGACATTGTTATCTTGTCCATCACACATCATCCACATGTATCAAATGATTTCAAGTCAAATGATTCTAGAATGCATTCTAAAAGAAGCTTCGTTACATATTTAGATGATGATTTGACCTAATCAACAATGTTATAGTTATGTCTCATTGAGACTTATTCGATTCGGCCTTTAGTGTTAATGTTATATATGATTTGTCAAGTTTAAAGTATACATAAACAATATAATAATCGTACCAAAACAAAGAATAATTCACAATTAAAATAGTTACCAAACTATTTAATAGTGAAAAACTAATCCATCAGTATCCAATACTGAACCAATATTCATTGTTTATTGAAGGTACGAAATTACATAGTTATAATACTAAAACAAGGCCCTAAGGCAAAACAACATCATATGATCATACGGCTAATGCAGCGACCTTCGCTCCATTTCTTGCCCGTAGATCAACATCTCTATTCACCAAACTTATACTTCTATGTAGTTCCTCCACATAAAAATGTGAGAACCACATTTGGCATCCAATACCCAAGAAGTAGAATTTGTGAAGTTTAATGTCTATATCATTAATACTTGAAGATGAAGCAACCCCGTTCTTCACATCTTCTTTGAACTTTGGGCAAATTCAATTATTCTCAATAATTGACTTTTATTCGAATTCCCCATTCAAAATTATCTCAATGTCAAAACGTGATAAATCGTAAGTGAAAAATCGAAGTTTTCTAACCAGCGATATTATCATGCAATTGAAGCCCTATCTCTCATAAAATATGAGGGAGCCAACCAGACAATCGATTCACGCCATCCAATGGCTCGAAAGTCTCTAATTTGTGTCATTGATGAACTTAAGTGTTTTGGATTAAATCACTCCCCGAGGTGTAAATAATCATAACCTTATAATCCATCAAATGAAAGACAAATTAGGCATTTGTTTTGAAATTGAATAAAATATGAATTTTTATAAGTTTGCAAGTAGTGTCCAACACTTTTGCAGTAGACGCATTGAGATTCCCTAGGAACCCTAGTAGCCTTCTTGCCCATGCTCTTTTGAATACCCTATCCTATATCATAAGAATTTCCCTCTTAGGGTCATTCTCTATCGCCGGCTCAGCAGCCTTGAGCATCCCGTGGAGCTCACGAAGCGATTTCTTCAAACCATTCATGTGGAAAATTTAGCCTAAAGGCATTATAACCATCATGAGATTGAAGTATGAAATCGGTTGCCAAATAATCATCATAGGAAAAATCTAGGCGGTCACTTGAAACAAATAATCCAATCATTTGTTGCACATGTGATTCCATAGATTTCCATTTTTCCAGCCTAGCTGAAGCGATGACCCTGGTCATACCGAACCGCTCAATCATAGTATGTTCCCCGAACATGCTATTGAGTTGTTCAATGATATCATAGGAATTGGTAATCTAACACATTCTCTTTGTATTCGTATTTGAGGACCATCCTCAAATTACGTTGTCAATCAAGAAAATTTGTGTTCAATTTTTCACAATCAAGAATTGAACCAAACTTGAATTGAGTTGATATTTAACATGATAAACTACAAAAGAAAGATAACTAAAGTATGTAAACATCCACAAAGCGGTAAACAAATAAGGTTGTCTATCAAAATTACTTATTTGTTACATTTTGTTCAATCGATATCTAATATCGTTGTTCCCTTAAACAAAACAATCCCAAGACCCTCATCTTGCGAATCCTTAAGCCGACTGAGTCCGCACTTAAGAAACTCCAAGATAGGTAGACATCCCATGTCAATGACATCTAATGTCACTCTCGGTCGATGAGAGTCCCATTCTCATCTCATGTCTCGATAGCCACGCCTGCAGTGGATCTATCGATGAGAAAACCAAACTCACGTGTAAGGGTCTAACCCTTACTCCCACTTATCCCAAGATAACAAGTAGTACCCCGCTGAGGCGGACCTACCAACTTATGATAGAGGGCTTCATGAGTGTGACGTTTTGGACAAGACATTATACTCATTATTTTTGGGAACTTGCATGCATAGGTTTGTTTATATGTAAGTTGAACATTTATAACATAAAACAACCTATAACTAGCAAAGCAAATAAATACGAAATCGAAAGGCCCCTAGAACCTCACAACTCTCAAACGAAAAGATTAAAATAACAACAAAAGCCTTGAACATCTTCTGGACTGGTCCTCGCCCTCCGTTTTAGTTCCGTGCCCTCCGATTTTGGTCAAATCTATTCCGTACCCATAAAACCACGAACAGCGCCCGCCGTTTCACAACCAGCGGTCGCTGAACACCACCGGCGGTCGCCGTTTCCAAAACGGCGCCCGCCGAAAGGTCCGGGACCAATCTGCCAAGAAAAAGGGCTTTCGGCGGTCGCCGTTTCCAAAACGGCGCCCGCCGAAACAAAACAGCGCCCGCTGGAGCTACAACGGCGCCCGCCGTTTGGCTCCAGCAGCCCGGTTTTGTCCGTTTTGCTTCGTTTTGCTTCGTTTCTTCTCGTTTTCGCCAGAGAGCCGAGATCCTCCATCGAACCATGGACTAAGTCCATCGCTTACAAGTAGTACAATACAAATATAATAGAAAAACCTATCTATTACAATTGATTCCAAGGGACGCAGCCCTCAAAAGACTATGGCCAATCGAAACGTAAAAAACGACAATTTAATTCACCCGACCCCTAACGGTGGCCGGCCTTACATCTAATCACATAATCACATTTAAACAAATAATCCAATTATGTTGATTAAACTTCTTGTGTCCAACACAAAAGTGTGCACGAGCCCTAGTCTCTTATACCAATTGAAGGTACCGGTATACCGATCCAATCGATATATCGTGTGTGCGGAAGCGTGTAAAGCAATAGATCTACTATGCCATGATCTTAGTGCACACATATATATGTATAGACACATATTTATATATATATATATATATATACATCCAATATATATATATAGAGAGAGAGATTAACAAGAACACTTACAACCGGTGTAGCGTGCCTCGTTGATGTTGATGAAGGTGGTGTTGAGTCGATTGAGCCACCTTCATGGATCAGCATTGAGAATGACCTCGTCACTCTTCTTGTCTAGATCGCCTGGATGTTGAAGCCGCACAAATGGCCCGGCCTCTACGTGTTGCACACGAACCCGGATGACGAACACTTTGCTTGCTTGAGAATGAATCTCCAAGATCACCTCTTTTCTCTATATCTGAGTGGAATTTCGTGGCTAATGCAATTGTCTGATGAAAATCTGATTTTCATCTCTATTAGTGCATCATTATGCATCCCATTACACCCCTTTGTAACCTACAACATAATGGGCATAATAATGCACCATAATCATGCCAAGGGGTTACAAAGGAGGTGAAAGGTCATGCCACATACACATGCCACTATGCATTGTATGTGGTCCCACTTGCTTGTGTGGCATGTCATGTCACACTATGTGACATGCATCCATGCAAGCCATGCATCCCATGCATGTTAATTAATTCCACGTAAATATTGATTCTAAATCAATATATTTATCAAGCAACGTACATCATCTTTGAGTCCGTGTGTGACCCTGTAGGTATGATTTAATTAATCAATATTATATTGTTCCCAACAATTAATATTATCAAATAATCATTTAACATCCATAGACGACCTTATGACTTTATCGATTGCACACGTAGGATCGAAGGACATATCCCAACAGTGTTCACTTTTAGAAAGAGGTGGAACCATGAAATGAAAGAGTGATAAGCAAGACGCTTCTCAGACTCTCTCATAACCGAATAGCAGCCTTAGAGGCAGCGGAAGTTTTGGTTAGGTTCCGGGATGAACCTCTTGACTTGGATATGACTCTTAGTTTACCAAAGGCTATTGGATAGCGGTGCATGGTAAACTGGAAGAAGTCATAAGTCAAAAGTGATGTTAACACATAGAGCAAGTACCACCTGATACGAGTCATCGTCAAGGGAGACGACGCAGTAGTCACCAAGATAACTTCAGAGCGGCAACCTAGAGTGCTCATTCACATAGTACTTCTTGGAAGTACAATTTAAGCACGTGATGAGTATGGGAGTCGGGAGTTTGGAGGAAATGACTAGACCTTAGTACAAGTGGGAGATTGTTGGAGTTGTGTACTTAATGTCTAGATTTAAGTAACAGTAAACTCCCGGTCATAGCATTTAATCTATTAAATTAATAAACGATTGTTTGCATTTAATTATTGATAATTAAATATATGCAAAATATAGTCCTGGATTCTATACGTTGTAGTTAGTATGGTGTGCGGGCCCACACAGAAGATCATACTATCGGTTACTCGTATTTAATCGAACAGTTGCTCACGACCTAGATGGACACGGACCAATCCATCGGTATAGTCGTTGTGTAAGAGAGAAAATAATTTGTCTTAATTATTTTATCACACTTGTACACTTGGTGTATTGGGCGGATCGCTTGAGATTTATCGATTAGGATTGCCTTAGATAATCGATTCAAGTCTCAGAGTATTTTATTCTTAATCCCCGATACTATTGCGGGTGTGTATACTTAATATATGTGAATTTGATTTTCCAAAGGAATTAACCGATTTAATTATTGTGTTAATTACCGGTTAAGTTGGGTCACTATATTTTATATATGACATGCCGTGAATACTTGACGGGAAAGTGTATCCCGTAAGGGTTGATAATATCCCCGAGATGAGTTCATAAGGAATTATTGTGTAAACCTCATGAGTGGATTCGTTCCGCACAATAATTAAGGTTGAATGGTACTAGTCTCGGATTCAAGAGATGAATAAATTAATTAGCAATAAATTAATTTTATTCATGGATATTTAAATCTTAAATACACGGAATAAATAATACTACCGGAGAAATATTATTTGATATAATATGGTTTAATATTGGGAGTGCAATTAATTTATATAGTGGAAAATAAATTAATTAATATTAATAGAGGATTAATAGATTTGGGCTTGGGCTCAATTTAATCATTAATATTGGAAGCCCAATATTCCACCTCCTTTAGATCCCCTACGTAGCCTATAAAAGCACTACATGGTCTTCTCTATTCTCATAACTTGAAGATCATAATTCTTCTAGAGAGAGAAAGAAGAGAGAGAAAGAGAGAGAGAAGAGGATCCATAAGCTTGGAGGATCGTCGCCCACCCGACGTTCAAGCTAGTGCAAGGAATACGTGGGAAGATCGTAAGGTCATCAATTGAATTCGTTTCTCCGCACAACGAATCAAAAGGTAAAATCATATACTCACTTCTATGATTTTATGTGAATATGATTGTGATACATACATGAACGCACGATCCGGGAAAACGACGAACTTCGGGGACGGGGATTCGAGATCCCCGGCGAACGTTCAAAGGACCCTCGGCTGGGAGCCGAGGGGTGGCGATCGAGCCCTAGGGCATCGATCGCCGGCAGCCGCACGAGGGGAGCCCCGGCTGGACGCCGGGGCGAGCGATCGACCTAGGGTCGATCGCTGGGGGTTGCCGCGGCTTCGCGCCGCGGCTGGGCGCTCCCTCCCCGGCCGGTGGTGGCGGTGAGTCGCCGGACTCACCGCCGGGGGCTGCTAGGCAGCCCCATGCGATCGACTTCGATCGCGAGCCCCACGGTGGGGCTCGGCTGGGGTTTAGCCGCGGGTTCATCCCGCGGCGATGCTCTCGTCGGGCCCGGTTCTTCGTGGTGTTCGCGATTGGATTTTCGGCGATAGGATTTCGGTCGGGTTATTATTTTCCGCAAATTTTAATAGCCCGGGATATCGATTTCCAACAATACTGAAATACGCGTGTGCGTTTGTAAACTCCCCGGAGTCGATTATTGAGTATTCTAGTGAAAGATCTGCAGCGGCGAGAGTGGACGTAGCCTATTTGGGTGAACCACTATAATTCTTATGTCTTTATTTTCTCGTACTATTTTCGTTTGTCTTTGTTTATCGTTTCTTGTAGCGACGGAATTGGGCGCAAATCCCAACATATATAGTGTGTCATAGGTAACATATCAATACACGTAAAAAAACGCAAAAGAAAAATTTCCAACACATGGTGTTCATACTTCCTGCTTTTTCTCGTTCAAAATGTGGTTCGACTCTGGTTGCTTCAGAGATGAACAAAGACAGTCGTTGTATCTTTGAGGGCATTACGTCTGCAAATCGTAAGTATACACGGGACGTATTTGTCTTGCGGATAGAGAAAACGCCTCGACTACTCGCAATAAGTTTCTGATTAAAGTTCTCGTCCAGCAAAATTTGTTCTTTACTTTCTTCTTATTTATATTATGTTCTTTGTTTTTTAGTTTCTAAAAAACTGTAAAGTTTTCAATATTATTGATTATTAGTTTAAAAACAAATACTGTAATAAGTTATGATAACCAACAATCAAAACATAACATAAACTATGATCACACCAAATAATCAAGAAAAAGTAATCAAATTTTATACATAATGTTGTGATTTGATGACAACAAAACGGTACTTAAATCAATAAAAATAAAAAGAAATGTTGTTTATGACTCGAATCGGAACGCAAAAGAGGTCAAAATCGCCGAAGGAGGTTTCGGCGACCGCCGGAGGGTTTCGGCGACCGCCGGAAAGGTTTTGGCGACCGCCGGAAAAGAAGAATCGGGACTGCATGTTTTTGGGGGTTTCGGCGCCCGCCGAATTTATTCCGCGACCGCCGAATGAAAATGGCGGTCGCCGTTTTCCCAGCAGCGGGATTTTTCTGTGCGCGGTTGCGCTGGGATTTTTGCGTGGCTTTTTGCACTGGGATTTTTGCGTGAGTTTATTTAATTAGGGAATTAGAATTATATGAATTATAATTCTATTCCTTAATTATTTAGGAGTTATAAAATTAGGAAAAGGATTTATTCCTAATTCTAATTGTTACCAATTTGATAGGTTTTCTACACCTATAAATTGGGGTTCTCCGGTAGACGAAAATTAGACTAGACAAGACGAGTTATTGTAAACCTCATCGATATAGTGAATTGTTTCTTCCTTCCCGTGGTTTTTTCCCGAGTTTGGGTTTCCACGTAAATTCTGTGTTCGTTCTTTTACGCATATCTTTTTTCTTTGTGATGTCTCGTGTTTATATTCGCAAGCACCGTGAGCGATTTGTGCTTTAAATCGCAACAAGTGGTATCAGAGCCAGAGGTCGCGACTTGGGTTTTCCGTGTTCGGTGGTGCTCGTGAATATTTGGAGAGATGTCGGCGAAATTTGATATTCCGTTGTTAGATCGGAGCATGCGGTTCTCTACATGGCAGTTCAAGGTGGAGTCGGTTCTCACCAACATGGACCTTGATGATGCGTTGCTGGGCATGGACAATATGGCAAGCACGATGAAGCCGGAAGAGAAGGCTCGGAAGGACAGAAAGGCAAGAGGTATAATTTCGGTCTACGTCTCTGGTCCTTTGCTCGAAGAGGTGATCAAGGAGAAGACGGCGGCAGAGATGTGGTCGAAGTTGGAGGATCTGTGTATGACGAAGACTTTGACCACAAAGTTGCATCTGAAGCAAAGGTTGTACGCGCATCGTATGGTGGAGGGTACAAGCCTGCAAGAGCATCTGTCTACCTTCATGGAGATCGTGTCCGATCTTGAGACCATGGAGTTAAAGTATGATACAGAGGATCTTGCTTTGATTTTGCTTTGTTCGTTGCCATCTTCATATGATTCGTTTAGGGATACTATTCTTTATAGTAGTAAGACCCTGAAGCTTGGAGACTTGGTCGATGCTTTGAGATCAAAGGAGACGATGAAGAAGGTTGTAAGTGGTGAAAATCCAGGTGAAGGTCTTAATGTCCAGGGCGGGGCAAAGAAGAAGAGATTCAGGGGGATTTGTCACTACTGCAAGAAAGAAGGCCACATGAAGAGGGACTGTCAGGCCCTGAAAAATCGGAGAGAGGAATCGAACGTGGTCGATTTCGGAGGAGGTTCACTTGATGGGGAACTCCTGGCTGTATCCGATTTGGGAACGAGTGAGGGATGGATCTTGGATTCGGGATGTTCATATCACATGTGTCACAACAAGGATGAGTTTGACACATTTGATGAGAGTGTCGGTGGAACGGTGGTCATGGGTAATGACTCATTGTGTGAGATACGCGGCACGGGAACGGTGAGAATCAAGATGGTCGATGGGAATATTCGAACCCTCGGTGATGTAAGGTACGTTCCAGACCTGAGGAGGAATCTTATCTCTCTTAGCACCTTAGATCAGAAAGGATACCGGTATTTCTGTAAAGGTGGAGTGTTGAAAGTAAGTCGGGGTAGACGACTTATTTTGCGAGGCGAGAGAACGATCGGTGGATTGTATGAGCTGTGTGGCAACACAATTACCACGAGGGCAACTGCCTCTGCCCAAGGAAGTCATTCGCTGGAAAGTGAGTCGGGATCACTTTTGGTTGAAAATTCATGCATGTGTGATGGTGTCGGGGACACCGGGAATACTAACCCGAATAGTATTCAAAAATCGGAGATCGAGCCTAGACGTACTATGGATAGCACTGGAGCAATGGCGAATGCAGGGGGTGCTGATAGTAGTGGGAAGGCGAGACTTGAGAATGGAGATTGCGTGATGGTCACGGAGCTTGGCGGTATCCAAGGGGTGATCGGTGTAACTTCGGATTCTTGTACTAAGTTTGGGTGTGGCTCAAACTTAGGTTGCTCATGTTTTGAGTGAGCCCTACGGGGCTGGGTGGAAGGAAGAAATAATGGTGTATGATCGTTGGAGGTTGGTGCGGCTTGGATTCGTGTGGATTCTCGTCAAGGTGGAGATTTGTTGTTTATGACTCGAATCGGAACGCAAAAGAGGTCAAAATCGCCGAAGGAGGTTTCGGCGACCGCCGGAGGGTTTCGGCGACCGCCGGAAAGGTTTTGGCGACCGCCGGAAAAGAAGAATCGGGACTGCATGTTTTTGGGGGTTTCGGCGCTCGCCGAATGAGATTCGGCGCCCGCCGAATTTATTCCGCGACCGCCGAATGAAAATGGCGGTCGCCGTTTTCCCAGCAGCGGGATTTTTCTGTGCGCGGTTGCGCTGGGATTTTTGCGTGGCTTTTTGCACTGGGATTTTTGCGTGAGTTTATTTAATTAGGGAATTAGAATTATATGAATTATAATTCTATTCCTTAATTATTTAGGAGTTATAAAATTAGGAAAAGGATTTATTCCTAATTCTAATTGTTACCAATTTGATAGGTTTTCTACACCTATAAATTGGGGTTCTCCGGTAGACGAAAATTAGACTAGACAAGACGAGTTATTGTAAACCTCATCGATATAGTGAATTGTTTCTTCCTTCCCGTGGTTTTTTCCCGAGTTTGGGTTTCCACGTAAATTCTGTGTTCGTTCTTTTACGCATATCTTTTTTCTTTGTGACGTCTCGTGTTTATATTCGCAAGCACCGTGAGCGATTTGTGCTTTAAATCGCAACAAGAAATATGTTTAATTTTATTTGGAACTCGTTAAACACAGTTATGAAGATCACAAGATAATAATGTACTGTAACTCACAAACATATATACATTGATACGAAATTAATAATTAACCATTAATATTAATCAATGGAATATTAAACAAAAATACTAAAGCATAAACATTACATCTTTCTTTCTTTTTTCTTTTTTCTGTGGACAAGAGATAATCATACATACATATATAGAGACTACAAGATGTCGTCTGATCGATCAAGAAACGTATTTGCATGTTCCGGTACCTGGTGGCGGAGAAAAAAAAGAGACTGTAAGTTAGTATGATCGTCGACGTACATACGATTCGATTTAATCACACATACATCGAGATATACTTACTGGGGTCGGTAGCTGTAACGAGGCCAGTGCCCGAGAAGTCGCAGTTAACTTTGACGAGGCCTTTCGCGTGGTAGTACGAGTTCATGGCAAATGACGCATGTGCCCTCACGGTGTTGGGAGCGAAGCATGCCCCGCCAACGTTGATTGGCTTGCAGTCGATTCCTTGGCTGCACACCCAGTCCAAGTTCTTCTGAAGCGCACTATCGCTCGCCTCCGACTTCGCCACACACCACTTCCCACCTTTCGTCACCGGCGGTGTTGGCTTTCCCGGTGTCGGCGTCGGGACATTCTGTGCATGCATAACATCCATAAGTGTGTACATGAATTGATTGGTTAATATTACTTCTGTGTCAATTATTTATACACTTGTTAGCTAATAAGCACGTAAAATTAAGAAAAATATTTATTTTTGATTTTTTTTTACTTTAAGTCAAAAAGTCAAATAAGGTAAGTAAATAGGTAAAACCATTGTGAAAGGGATGATGTGGCATGAGGTAGAAGTATGAGGTAGAAATACTTTTACAGAGTAGAATTAAAAAACGTGAAGATTTTATTATTATTTTAATAATAAAATAATAATTAAAATATAAAATATAATATAAATAAATAAATAGTGAAATCATTAAGTGGTGGGTTAGAAGTTTTTGAGGTAGAAATTAATAATTTTTGACGTGTCATCATTCTCTACCTCAAAACTTTTAACTTGCATGGAGATGCTCTTAACAAGAAAAATGTAGATAAATAATTGAAACGGAAGTACAGTAATAATTAGTTACCGGAGCAGGTCCTGTTCGCATGACACCCGCATCGTAGACAGGGCTGAAATCCGGACGGAAGAGCCCGAAGTTCCTCTCGGCCAAAGATCCCGGTTTCTGATTCTCGTTGAAAAGGCCAAACAAGTACGTGTCGAACTTCCTCCGCGGCATCATCGGCGTCCCCCTCCCGGAGTTGTAATGCCTGACGAGGCCCGCGACGTACGCCTGCGCGTTGGGCACGGAGCACTTGGGCTGCTCGTAGGTCTCGCCCTGTGAGGCCCATCCCGTCTCCCCCACCGCGATCTCCACGTCCTTATACCCCAACCGCATCATCGAAATGTAGACCGAGTCGAGCAGCTCGTCGAACACGTTCCCGTACGACCTCCGCGTGAACTTGTCATACACGGGGGCGGCCGCGTGGCGAAATAAGGCCAAATCGGCCTTCTCGGGGGAGTAGGCGAAGTACGGGTACGGGTTGACCATGAAGGGCGTTTTCGTCTCGCGGTGGAACTGCAGCATGGGGGCCAGCACCCCCGTGTCCCACCCGGGGCGGAACCGGGCGAGGCTCGGCAAGTCGGACGGGACGAGGATGGCGAGGGAGTGGGCGGTGGTGACTTTTACGTCGGTCAACCCTTGCTGCTGGAGGGCGGCGTGGAGGGAGCGCATGGCGGGGACGAGGTTGTCGCGGAGGTTCTGCGGGCCCCAGTGGAGGATCTCGTTGCCGACGAGGACGTGGCGGATCTTGGTGCGCGGGTGGAAGGGCTTGAGGTTGGAGGCGACCCAGGAGGAGGCGTAGGCGGGGTCGAGGAGGCTGGGGATGTCGCCGTTGGGGATGGTGACGGAGACGAGGATGGCGGTGTCGGCGAAGGCGCGGAGGATGTCGGGGTTGGCGTCGAAGATTTTGACGCGGTCGATGGTGGTCTTGTCCTTGAGGAACTGTGCCACCTGGGCGGGAGGGGGGAGGTTGTCGCCCAGGGTGCCGTAGTTGACTCCGATGGACTGCACGGTGGTGGTGGTGGTGGCCGCGGTTAGGAGGAGGAGGAGGAGGAGAGCCGCCACGGCTGCCGCCATTTCGATGGTGGTTGAGGGAAAACGGTTAGAAATTAATGATGGGAGAGGACGTTAATGTGTGTGTGTATAGGCATGGAATGGAGTTACTAGTTAGGAAGAAATCAACAACCTATATATGTTTATATTATATAGATGAGTTTCCGAATATGTAGGCATGCAATGTGAGGTTGAGAAAATCAAGGTAAAAAAAAAAAACTGGAAACCTATGGCTATAAGCCTTCGATAGATGCTATGGTTGGAGCATTCAGCATTACACCAGGTGACATCCATAAATGCATACACCGTATATCAACTCTAAACACGATTGGTCCATTAGAGGTCAACAAATTATCTACATTTTTTCTTGTAGCAAAAGATTAGTACTTCCCCCACCCAAATTAAGAAGTAATCACATTTTTTTTTATAAATTACAAAAAAAATTGTGGCCTACTTGTTTGCTTCCGAGGAAGTACATTATTTTACACCTCTAATAAACACTAAGTACGTCTCTTTTACTATATTACAATTATGTCATCTATTTAAGAAGTCTAAAATAACATTACACTTAAATATAATTAAATATCATTGTTTAATTAATACAATTTTTATACTACAATAAATACACGTTTTATACATTTTTTTTCTTGTTTAAAATTTGTTTTTTTCATTGTTAAATTACTAAAAGAATTTTGATATTTACAATTCTATAGTATTCAGTACCAGTTTTTTTTTGTTTTATTTTTTTTCTATATATGTATGTCACGCTATATTTTTTAGTTCTTTTTTTTTGTCATAATTTTTTAATGTTTTAATATTACAATTTTAATTTTTTTTTTTTTACATTTTCTGTTTATAAAATGGATTTCTTTGTTGTTGTATGTATTCGTTTACAATTTATTTTAATTTAAATTTTCTAGTATTAGTTTAATTTATTATATATATAAATTAGAAGTATTTAGGAAGAGGTGTATTGTAGTTTATAATATTTTAACTTATATTGCATAAATTTACGTTTAGAATTTAATGTTTAATTTTTTTAATTTTGTTATTTATTAGTGTACTTTAAAGATTTTAATTAGTTAATAGTGTAATAATCCTATGCTTTATATAGTAAAATTTAATAATCGTTGTTTAAAGTAATAAAATTGAAATAATATTAAATAGAGTGCTTTTATTCATAATTAGGAAAAAAATGAAAGACTTAATTCTAACGGAACTTTAAAAATTCCACTTTATTCAAATTCTCCCTATAAATTATTATGTCTTCTTTATTTTATCGTATATCACGTCAATGGGATAATAAACTTTGATCACAATTATAAGTCATTAAGACTTTTAAAGCATTATTAACTTTACTGAAATTAATTTTTAAAGTATTATTAACCTTACTTCATTTAAGTTTATCAACTTACAAATTTTTTAACGTGTGTACCGTCAAAGTGAGGACCCATACTGTGTACCTACGTTTGCTAAATTTCATTCCAGGTGTATCCGTCTTGAGTATAGGAGAAAAAAATAGGGTGGAGCACAAAAATAATAATTATTTGTGAAGAATTAATTAAAATTTTATTGTTAAAATAACATTTATTTTATATATTTATATAAGATTAAATTATATATAAAATACAAAAATAAAAAGTGTAGTATAGTTTATCATATTTTAACTTATACTTCACAAAATTCCGCTTATAATTTAATGTTCATTTTTTTAATTTTTTTTATTAGTTGTGTATTTTAAGATTTTAATTATAATTAGGTGTAATAACATTATACTTAAAATAATTAATAATAATAAATAATCATTGTATTATATTAATAAACTTAAAACAATATTAATTAATTTGATTTTATTAATAATTAGGATAAATTGTGTTATTTAATTTTAACTAAACTTTAAAATTTTCTCTTTATTTAAAATCACCTTAAAAATGTATGGAGCATGGAGAACAAAAATAATATTTATATGTGAAAAATAAAACAATAAAATAATAAATATGTGTGGAGCACACAAATAATAAAAAATAATAACCATTTTACCATTAATATGCGCATTCAATATATTTATATAAAAATTTATAATATATGAGCACAAAAATAAATAATATTTATGCAAAAAAATAATTTTGAAATTACATATTTGTTGTGTTGTGGTATAAATTATTGAGATGTGGTGTACATCAAACAATTGCATGCAATTTGATTTTTAATGATTTATTTATTTTTAATTAGTTTTTTAGTATTTAATATAAAATAGTAAATCTATATAAAAGATAGACAAATATATAATTAATTTTTTTAAATTGAATTATATAATTAATTAATCCAAGTAAGTATGCATAATATTTTAAAATATTAAAAATATCATATTCTAAAATATAATTCTATATAAGTATATAATTTTAAAATATTATACAACTTATAAAATATAAATATTGATTTTAATAGACATTTTGTTTCTAAATAATCTTTTAATATAGTAATTATCACTTTCATTTATTTGGATGATTGATAATAATTAATTTTACTATTATTTTTTTCACTCACTTTTTTAAATTTTTTTATAAGGATTAAAAATTAGTTAGACAGTACTTTAATTTTTTTGTATGAAAAAATTTCAGAAATTACAAGAGATCGTTCAAAAATACTAATAATTTATAAAGTTTTTTGATACTCAATTGAGAAATTACAAGGGTCGTTCAGAAATATTAGTAATTTTTAAAGTTTTTTGAAACTTAATTGAGCTTAAAATTCAAAGGGATTAAAAAAGGTCGCTTCGAATGAGAGTCGGTCGCCTCGCCTTCGTGTGAGATTGTTTTTTGATTAATAGATTTCAGTTGTATATTAGAATTTAGAACGAATGGACCAAGGGCGGATCTAGAATAAAAATTGAGGAGGGCTAAAATTTAAAAGAAAAAAGGGCTAAAAGGCTTGAACCCTTGACCTTTTGGACTTTGTGTAATAAAAAATTGAGGGTTAAAATCTAAAAGAAAAAAGGGCTAAAAGGCTTGAACCCTTGACATTGAGGAGGGCTAAAATCTAACCTTTTGGACTTTGTGTAATAAAAAATTGAGGGTTAAAATCTAAAAGAAAAAAGGGCTAAAAGGCTTGAACCCTTGACATTGAGGAGGGCTAAAATCTAAAAGAAAAAAAAGGGCTAAAAGGCTTGAACTCTTGACCTTTATGTAGGAGGTTTACCACTTGTACTATAATTAATGTCTAAAGAAATTAGTAGATATAAATATATTAGGGGGGCTAGAGCCCGGCCCGGCCACCCCTAGATCCGCCCTTGGAATGGACGCGGAGCTAAAAGAGAAAAGAAAGGAAATAGGAGAAAGAAAGGGTTACTAAAATTTTAATCATTTTATATTTTTAATTTTTATGAACATTTTTTTTATTACAAAAGAAGTGTGCCGACTTTTTGAAAAAGGATAGAGTATGAGTTTGAATTTCTTGCAGAATATTAATTACTAATCTAAAAATTGGTTTAATTTTGTAGTACGAGTTTGAATTTCTTGCAGAATATTAGTTACTAATCTAAAAATTGGTTTAATTTTGTAGTAAGCCCTGCAATTATCACTGGCATGTTATAACAGTTTAACAGTCACTTCATGTTGGTGGCAACTTCGATTTGCATGTTATAAGTTGAAATTCATAAAGAGGTGCTAAGTAACTCAAAACCATATTGTAGTAATAAGTAGGAGAACTCTCTAGGTTTATACGATACTCTTTTCTCACAATTATTCGATGTGCGACAACTCACAAATGAGCACAAGAAAAACCGTCGGTGTGGAGTCAGATTAATTCTGCGGTCAAGGACACGAGTACTTCACGAGTACATGTGTTATGTGGAGTCGAATAACTGGACGCAAGAATATGATATGTGATACAAACATCAATAGATGAACACAATATATATGATCTCTCAGACAGCAAGGCAAGTTTTGTACAAACAGTAATATAATGCCATATATCCATACCTTTGAAGTTGATAATATTAAGAACAAATACAACAAAATCCCTCCTCTTCAATCTTCATATATAGTGTGAGAAGAAACAAAATTTATAATTATGCAAGTCTTATTATATATATAATTAGGACGAAGACGATGATAAATCCGGTCAGGTCGCTAGGTCCTCTTGTTCCTGCTGCCCGCGAGCAACGACAAGTAGAAGAGTACCCTGAAGAAGAACCCCCAAGCCACAGTCACCCACAAGCAACTCCACTTGCTCAAATCAGTAATCCCCTGCTGCTCCAGAATATCCGCTCCCGTCACCACACAAGTCCCGCTCGTTATCTTCATCCCCAACGACCTGCTCAAGTTCCCCAAAATCCTCACCTTCACCGCCTCCGGCACTCCCCTCAGGGGGGTATTGTCGAACATCTGAACCCCTCTCACAAAGCACTTCCCCGCATCCCCAAACTCGTTCTGCATCACCGCCTCGTACGGGTACTTCACGAGCGACATGTAGTGAAACCAAACCCAGTAAATCGGGATTCGATCTCTGCTGATGAAGAACCCACTGAACAGCAAAAAGTAAGCGAGAATCGCCACAACGATAGTGTACCCTAGCATGACATGTGGCACCACCCCTGATAGGAAAGTCACGAACGAGCTTCCAGCCCAGAACGAGGCGAGGATGATCAGGAAGTAGAAGAGGAAGCTGCCATCGAGACCCACCGCCCAGAACGTGATCGAAGCAAACGCCACCGACAGAAACAGCAAGGCCGGGAGCGAAGCCAGCGAGTGAGACAGCACGTACGAGGATCTCCTGTAGGCGTTGTGAGCTGTCTCCCTCATGAAGATGTAACGTTCCTGGAGGAAAACAGGGAGAGCGTCCGCGCACGTGTAGAATGTCGTCGACATGGCGAAGGCGAAGAAACCGAGCCGTTCCTGGACCCCTTTCGGTGAGCTGTCGAGCCGCCAGAACATCGTCGCTAAGATGAACCCAGTCAGCACCACTGCCCCGAGACGGACACAGAAGAGCTCCGGCATTCGCCACGAGTTCGTGAAGGATCGCTTCGACAGCACGAGCATTTCGATCCAAAACGGGTTCGCGAAAGTCGACCCCCCCGAGACGAGCTTCCCTCGCGAAATGCTCGCGCTTATCGCTTCTTTCAGCGACAGCAAATGGCTTCTCGACTCCTCCGAGTTCGAGTTCGAGTTGTTCATCGTCTTGTTGAATTCGACGAGGCGTTTAGTTCCGCCGGGCGAGCACTCGAGCTCCCGGATCAAGTCGAGGGCGAATTCCGTCCTGTTCTCGTTTTCAGGAATCGGGCGTCCGAACTCAGAGAAGAAAGCCGGCAAATTCGAAGGAGGGCCGCTGTATACCGTCTGACCCCTCGACAAAAAAATCATCCGATCCAATAACCCCATAATCCGATAGCTCGGCTGGTGTACAGACATGATCACTATACTCCCGCTCTGAGCGATCCTCTGCAGCACCTTCACCACCATGTAAGCGCTCGTCGAGTCGAGCCCGGAAGTCGGCTCGTCGAGGAAAAGCAGAATCGGGTCGTGGATAATGTCGATCCCGATCGAGACTCGCCTCCGCTCGCCCCCCGACACCCCTCGATGCCCCTCGTCTCCGATCACTGTCTTGGCTGCGCTCCTCAGCCCGAGCTGGTCGATCAGGATCTGCACTCGGATACTCTTCTTCGACTTGGACAGAGTTCTGGGAAGTCGAAACTCGGCCGCGAACATCAGAGTCTCCTCGACAGTCAGCATCGGGTAGAGCAGATCGTCCTGCATCACGTAAGCCGATATCACCTTCAGCAGCCTCGACTCAAGCTGCTCCCCGTTGAGAGCAACCGTCCCGTTCAAGCTGGATTTCGACATCCGGTTAGCTAAGGCGTCGATGAGGGTTGACTTTCCGGAGCCGGAAGCGCCCATGACCGCCATGATCTCACCGTCTCGGGCCTGGCCCGAGATGTCGTCGAGGATCACCTTCGTGTTGCCCCGGGCTTTCACTCTGTAGGTGATGTTGGAGAAGGAGAGGACCAAGGGGAGAGAGCGCGGGCCCGGGCTGTGGGTCACGTCGAGGGTAGTCTCGTCCTTTCGAAGGATTCCGGTCATGTTTATTGCTCTTCTGTGTAATTAAGATGGATGGATGGAAGGAGATGGTTAAATAAATGATACAGTTGGGGTGCAGGTTAAGGGTAGATGGGGAGTTGCGGAACGAACAACAACAACACATGCAAGGTTAGACGTCACAGAATGAGTATTTACTTTGAACATTTCATACAAGTATAAAGTGAAGGGGTTGTTATTCCCATTCGAGTATAATTCAATGGTAGCATGCAAACGGTATGTAAGGGGGATCATTATCACCATAGTCTATGATCTATAATCTACACGCTTCTTTTTTTGTATTAATCGTCTCGACTCGACGTGTGTGAATTACAGCTGTCGAAGAAGGCCGACCAAGGAGACCCATAGTTGGGTCGTACTGGGAACTTCATTTCACTTCATTTGTTTGTTTTCAGATGATTCTAAACAAGTCGCTTTTCTCACCAAAACAAGAAAGGGGTGAGTGTGAATTTAATAAAGGGGCTCTTGCCTTGTTTATAACATTTGCCCAAGCGAGTGGGCCCAACACGTGAATGAACTAACACTTAAGTGATTGGGGGTCTATACTCTATAGGCCAAGAGAATGTCTTACTTACACAACAATATTATATCTCCCATTATTGATTTTAAGACGAAACCTCTCTCAATGACTGAAAACTGAATCTTCATACTATTACTTATCCGTTATAAATCCATGTTATGCATAACTAATTAAAAGGTAAGACTGAAAATTACCATTAGGATTTTACAGAGGACTTGACCGTTTTACTCAGCTGTTGCGGAAAATCACAAGATGTGGGCTGAGGATTCCAATCAAGTTACCGTTTTGCCCTTCAGCGACGGCTGCCACCGCGAGGAAACGGAGGATCTTTTACACCTTGACGCATCGAACAAGGCTTCTTATTAGCCGCATCAAACTGGTTAAACGAGTAACTTGAAGGGCTGACATCTTCCGTGAGCATCTTTACGGCAAATTTAAAACAAGGATCGGCCCAAATATGCGCAGAACTAGAAGAAGCAGAAGCTTGATTAGGTAATGGCAGAGATGTAACTGGACTGTCACCACCGACTTTAATCACTTCTTCTTCAATAGGAATTGCACCAGTCAGAGTCTTGACTGCAAACTCGATGCATGGATCCGTCAATAGACCTTTCAGTGAGGATTCTTGATTTTTGCTATGCTTTACATCTTCCTTGCGGTCGTGACTAATGGGGATTTCCTGATCATTGGCTGGATTTTCATGCGAGACATTACTGATTTTGCCAGTGGGATCATCAATCAGTGGTGTTTCATCCAACGGTCCATCTTTACCGACCTTTTTCCTGGCAGTAACTTCCGATTCACCCGACAGTGTGTCTGCAACTTCAGGAGATGAGTGCTCGAGTTTCACACGAGCAAGTCTTTTTGAGGTTCTACGAGGTAAATCGCTTGCACATTTGCCATTCGGGGTTTTTCTCTTATTTTGGCTAGCTAGATTTTCACGTTGCCGCCCTTCGCATGTAGAATTATTATCCGTTTCTACTTGTTTCGAGTCATTTCTCTCTGGAAGACAAATGCTTTTTTCAGCTGAACCTTTAGAGCCTGCAAACGCAACGTGACCAACAGCTTTTGAACATCATTCCTAAGCAGTGTGTATGTTTTTGCAAGATGACAAAATAACTAATTTGGACATACGAACAATACAAAAAAAAAAACTAACCTGGAGTCGGACCTCCCAAAATCACAAACAAAGTAGAACGATGAATAAAAAAATGCCGAAAACGAACCATTAGTATATATATATATATATGTAAACCTTTAATAGATAAAAGGGAAGTCACCTAATTGTGAGGACTGATCTTCAGTGAGATTATCATTTTGTTTACTGTTAGACAATCTCATACTTCGCCTTCTTGTACCATTAGCTCGTTCCGTGGCTACTACTTGTGGTGACTTATTTGGAAGGTTCTCAGCCACAAAACCATCTTCTTTATCTATTTGCTCCAGAACAGGCATATCGACTTTTGTCTGTCCAACAACCTTTGCGACTGAAAATGCAAGTTTATATCACCAGAATAATTCTGTTAAGATATGTGAAATTTGCAAAACTTATTGTCATTTTTAATGTGTCCTTGTGAAATGTACAGTAATGATGCATGAAAGTACTCCTTGTACAGAACAAAGTACTGCTTTTGTCGGTCTCAGAAAATTGAAGGATAGAAACAAAATGTTGTGTATGAATTACAGTCGAGACATGTTACTTTTACCTGATTTCGATCTCTGATCCCTGTTGGAACCTTTGTTTTCCGCTCGACTGTCGGCCAATTTCTTGATTTCGATGATTTTATCTGCACGTCGTTTCATTCTATTCTCCCTTTGAAGCTTATCAGATGAACCGTTAGCTAGAGAATCATCTTCTCTTTTCTCTAAATGATTGTCCTCTAGGATGTTCATATTTTTCATTGCAACACTAGCACGCGTCTTCATTCCTGATTGTGAGAAAGATCGTAACCATCAGATACTTGTCAAACTATTCAATGCATATATGCATCAGATATCCATATTCAGTGCCTATACGCATCAGTATTCATAGGATAAAAAATTACACGAAGAAAAGGGGGAACTTTAATTGTTTCCACCCCAACAGAAGCATCATAACAGCCCAGGCGAAACATGCAAAATCATTAAAAAGGGGAATGAAGAAAATGGAATATTCTGATATCTACATATCAACCAAAACAAAATAAAACTGAGGTATGTCTGTATCAAATTTGTTAAGTAGATGCAGAAAAGGGGAAAAAGCAAGATCATAACCCCGCCTATAAAAGTGCGTTTAAAACAAAAAAAATAAATATATATATATATATATATATATATATATATATATATATATATATATATATATATATATACACACACACACATAGTGCAGTAATGATATATACAGAGCAAGCTGTGATCTTGGAGCATTATGCTGACAATTATTTTCAGGTTGTAAGGATAGGATCAAAACCTGGCTTTACACTTCGATTATGAGTCAAGTGTGTATCTGCTTTCTTGTCAATCGACCTCTGCCCTTTAGCTTCACCAGATGACTACATGACCCATGAAAATCATATAGTACATCAGTTCAAGAATGCATAAAATTCACGAAATGAACATAAAAACTAAAAGACGCAGGCATGCAGCACACGAAATATAAAGAACTTGCTTAGTATCAAAATATGCTAATATTGAGGCATAGTAACTAGTATTATAAATTATAATCAACTTAGATATATATTATTATTAGTACTACCTATTTTCTTTTTTTGGAAGACTCCTCTATTGTATTATTATTGGTTTAATAATGTAAGAGGTGAATAGATGCAAAGTTCTAAACATCGATCTCCTCTATCTTAATTGGATAATCGATCACTTGTGTAGACTTTTTATATATGTGATTTTATCGAGGGCAACAGGCCGGTCAAACCATTTTGCAACATGACTAGAAAACCAATCAAAGACAATGAGTCGACCTTTAATGAACGAAATAACACGAGGAAAAATAATGAAAAAGAAGAAGCATATGACAAGCCTACTAACAGAGATAGAATGATTCCCCAACTCCACAGTGACGTGACCTTTGGCATCCGACTTGGGCATGGCCTCTCCTGAATCCATGGATTCGATGTACTGAATAGCTTGTGGAATAGAGCGAAAATGACTCCCGCTGACAGGATCAATATAACACTGCAAGAAAATGTCACAAACAAAATTAAAATACGCGGATATAACACTGCAAATCATTGGTTGAAGGACCTTTTTTTTAATAAAATAAGGAAGATGGAGGTAATTAATCATGAGATCAGTACCAGGTCTCTCCTCATCTTGTTGCCCTTCTTTTTTGTTTGTATTTTCTTAATCCACCCTGGAGGTAATTGTTCGGCAACGGTCTTTTTGATGTCAATCTACAACGTTGAGAGAGCAAGCGATCACTCATAATTATGAAATGGTATTATATGAAAAATCAAAGAGTGCATCCTTTATGCATTGAAACCACTGTGGGCCCAACACATTTTTAGATGGGTCCCACATTCCTAGACGTAATAGGAGAAGGTTGAATTGAACAGATTCAAACAGACATTTATAGCAGATATAGTTCAAGATTTGGTTCACCTTAGCTAGTTCCTTGGACTTCCGATCTTTTACAGAACTTGTGAGGTATCGAAGCACCTCTGGCTTCGAGCTGAACTTGAGGCCGTTTGAGGGATTCACATAATACTTGAGCAAATCCAAAAATAACAATGAGAAATGCAAAGTAGAAATCTTTAAGGTAACAAAACTTGAAGAAATGAAGTTAGAAGGAATCATGCATCTTAAGAAAGTTCATTAATGCGTAGTTAAGAAAATGTATGATAATGACATATCGTTATAATGCACAGACTTCAAGGCATGTATTCACACCAAAACAGAAATTAGCAATCCCTTAGAAACTTTTCTCTTGAATTAAGGTGGGTGCATGTAATTAATTGCTAGGTATATATTTTAAGAAACTTGAGGCCAGTGTATGAAGCAAGTGTGCAGATGTAATGAAAAAGGTGACGTGTTTTTATCCCAATCCGTCTTCCCTTTTGACCCAATCCTCCATCTTCTGGCTTCTCCCTTCAACCCGAAATGCCAAAACCCACCTTTTTCGTTTAATTCTTCTACCCAAGACCCACAAGACAATATGCAAGCAGCCTTATAATGATGTAACCGATAAATTTTTGCAGCACAATACAAGTTGAGAATCATTGGATTCTCATGCATGCAGTCATAATATGCACTTGTTTACATCGAAAGCTTCCAAACTCATCAAACTGAAAATCTACCATTCTAGACGTATTACATAATTGAATAACTTCATAGGCTATTGAATGATATCGTGCAACCAAACTAATCCTCCAAAGACTGACGTTTAATGATAGAGGGAGAGTGACATATACCGAAGGATCCTATAATGTGGTTGACATTATAATGCAAATACTCACATCATGTGTTCAATAAATGTCACGAAAATCCTCAGACAAAGAAAGTGAGGCCATCATATATGCATAGTATATGTTTCTTATCAAAGACGAAACACGACACAACACAAACATACATGCATACATACTTATGAATGCCATAGACATTGAAAGCACTATTAAAATCATTTTGACAAGCAAATCAGTTCAGTGATCTTTTAAAACAAAACAACATCTACAATATGGATCGTCCATTGTTCTGATACAACACAACTAAGTTTAATGCGATAATTGCTAAAATTCAAAACACAAAAGGATAGATAGATATTCTTTATTTCAGCTGTGAAGACAGGCATTCAGAAACCCAGACAGAATAAACAAAGCCCAATTCATTCATAACCTCTAATATTTATCTAATTCCCTTAACAATAAAATTTTAATGGGAAAAAATACATCCCTCTCTTACCCTTCCACAAAAGATGGAAACTTTGACTTGAAATTAAAATTAAAAATAAAAATGGCATTTTGAGCTACCTTGTCTTTCCTTCCGTAAGTCCGAACCCTGACTCTGATTTTCCAACCGACTGGTAACCACGCTTCTTGTTCACCACCCATCACAGCAAATTCTCCGAACTAAAACCTCAATTTTAACACACAAATAGTTGCAGCAGCACACCTCTTTGTAGCTCTGCGAGTGCAGAGACAAATGGCAATGACAACCACGTGTTGCCCAACCTTTTCCACGTCTGCATTCTGAGAAAAAAAAAGTCAATCACTAGTACCAAGGGTATTCTTGTCTTTTCAATTTCTTAATTGGTCGTCTTCGCTAGACGTCCATCTCAATTAATTTAGGTCCTGTTTGGTAGCAACTTATTATTATCGGTCCGTTACGTATCTTGGCCCATTACAAGTAAAATAGTTAACTCACGTTATATAAGGTTAACTTTCCTTATTAACCTTAATCTATACGTATATAATTTCTGAATCTTTTTATTCCACGTGTACCAATAGAAAAGAGTTAATATTGTTGTATTTACACTATAAATTAAAAATAAAAACAATAAAAATATTTATAAATTTTGATTTTTTTTCTTTATTTTCAATAATTATATAAGATTTCATAATAAATAAAAACAATAATATTTAAGGAAAAATGGCAATAAGGCCAATTTTCAGCATTTTTTCGGCAATAAGGCTTTCGAGAAATTACGCGTGCCAATTAGGCCGCCTAAAATGTGCAAAGACATCGTTGCCCTCGCATATATACACATTTGAACAAACACGGTTTCAGCATTAATTTCATTTACCGCGCACGAACTCCCCCACGAAACCCACACCTCCAATTACTCTCTCCTTTTCTCTCTCTCGGCTCCCGCTACAACAACTCACAGAAAACCCGAAACCAAGCTTCGTAACCACCGCAACCAACACACGAAATACTCTCATCTCTCAGCTACCTGTTCGATTATCAATGGCTCCGTCGAAGAAAACCGCCGCCGCGAAGAAAACCGTCGGGAAGAAATCGACTCCAACCGCCGCTGCTGCTTCCGAAAACACTGAACGGAGGCTTGTTCAGTACACTCCGTCGAGTGAAGAGCAGGCGAGCCCTATCCCTCAGCCTGCCGCCGGCGAGAAGAAGGAGAGGAAGTAAGTATTTCGAACCCTAATTCAACCGATTTTCACTTTCAATCGGTTTATTTCCATTGCATGCCTGAATGTGTAGTGTTTTGATGGAGGTTCGGTGTTAATATGTCCTGTTCAGTGTTGATTGTGTGTGTTGGTGCCTGTTCAGTGTTAATATGTCCTGATCAGTGTTAAATTATGCCTGTTCAGTGTCTCTGTATGCCACCCAGTGCCTTGTGTGTGCCACTCAGTTTTGATTGTGTGTGTTGGTGCCTGTTCAGTGTTAATATGTCCTGTTCAGTGTTAAATTATGCCTGTTCAGTGTTGTACATGCCATTTAAGTGCCTACTCAGTGTCATTGCATGGCCACTCAGTTTTTTTATTGTGTGTGTTGGCGTATGTTCAGTGTTAAAATGTTCTGTTCAGTGTTGTGTATGCCTGTTCAGTGCCTCTTCATGCCTGTTCAGTGCCTCTGCATGCCACTCAGGGCAATTACATGGCCACTCAGTGTTGTATGTGCCTGTTCAGTGTTGTATATGCATGTTCAGTGCCTTGTGTGTGCCACTCAGTGTTTGTACTCACATCGGTGTGTTTTTTTTTGGTGTTCCAGGTCCTATGAACAGATGAGGTCCAACTTGCTGACCATCATCCGGACTATTGATGATATCAAGGACAAGCTGAAACCGAGGCACGACGAGTACTTGAAGATGACCCCCTTCTACCATCTCTTCAAGGGCATAAAGGATCAGAGGCTGACCATCCTCCACACCCGAAAGAGCGACGCTGCGATAGCTGCCGTGCTGGAGCAGATGGATGTCGGTGCTCGTACTATTAAGCTGGGCAGCAAAGATGTCCGGATCACTCCCGAGGATGTCGATCTCATTTTTGGAATCGTAGGCGGCAGTAGGAAGCTCGATATCAGTTCGAGGTCCAAGAGTAATAATAAAAGATTCAGGGAGAGGATGTTCCCAGGAGAGAAGACGCTAAACCCGAAGATGCTGAAGGAAAAGCTTGATAGTTTGGTGAAGCGTCGGAGTCGCACGCCTCAGGCTCTTGCTGATGTAGCTCGGCTCCTGTCGTTGATACTGATCGGCACTGTCTTCTTCTCCACTTCCTCCGTCACAATCCAATGGAAATGGTTGGATTATGTGGTGGATTTGGACTCGATGCAGAGCTACAACTGGGTCGAGGCGATTCTGAAGGCCCTTTGCGACTCGGCAGCTCTACACAGGGACAACCCGCAGAAAACACAAGGCTGCACGATACTGCTACTGGTATGTGCTTCTACTTGCTGTTCTTCACATTCGTCTTGCTGTTTACTTCTACTTGCCGTCTTTTTTTTATTTTTCATTCCTTGATATTTACCTTGGTTTTTTTTTTTATTTTTGTTCAGTTCTGGCTTTGTGAGCACACGAAGCTGGCAAAGAGGCTGGAGAACGAGCACCTCCCCCGGGTCCTGAACTGGCATCTCCCTGATCTTTCGAATGTGACCTAGGAGACTCTAGCGGGCCTTGCGGACGAGGCGGTAAATATCTTTTCTCTTTCTTTTTCTTCTTCTTTATTTATGCTGTTCAGTGTCAAAGTCTGTCTGTTCAGTGCTTATTTATGCCATTCAGTGTCAAAGTAGGATAACTGACTGTGATGTTCAGTGCTTATTAATGCTGTTCAGTGTCAATTAGGATAACTGTGATGTTCAGTGCTTATTAATGCTGTTCAGTGTCACTCACTTGAGGATGATGTTTTTTTTTGTTTGAGTTCTAACGCGTGCTGTCCGTGTCTGACAGGTGGATGCTCGTCTTCTGAAACACGGCAAGACGGTGGCGGAGACCCAGGCGTACAGGGGCCACCTTTCTTATAAAGCAATCGTGAACACTCCGCGTGCGGCGGAGAGCGAGGACGAAGAGCAGTCTGAGGAGCTGCCTTCTGGAGAGGACATCAGTGACGATGACGAGCATCCGCGCTCTGATTCGTCGAGCGAGGAAGAGGAACGAAAAGGAAAAGGCCCGGAGGGCGGGCCTTCTGGAAAAGACGAGCAGTCGTCCGATGGGGATGACGACGACAGTTCTTTCGGGGGGCATCCGATGGAGATGACCTGCGTAGTCCAGGAGCCGGAGGAGGAGGGTGGGCGGCCTTCCGAACAGCAGCCCGATGAGGAACGCCCTGCTGTTTCTGCGGCCGAAGCCGAGAAGTTGCTCAACAACCTCCTGTCGGAGAATCAAGATCTCTCCGCCACTGTGAGGGATCTCCAATCCAAGCTCGAGAGCACGACTTCTCAGCTGAACGATCTGACAAGTGCTAACGTCGAGCTGGAAGGTGATAACCAACGACTGAAGAGCGAGCTTTCGGAGCAGCTTGCGAAGATCGACGCGGAGACGGAGGTGGCAGCAGGCGAGGCAGGTGGAAGCTCCGAGGAGGAGGAGGAGTTGAAACTTTTGAGGACGCGAGTGAAAGAGCTCGAGGAAGAATTGATCAAGAAGGCGAATGATCAGATTCATCCAACAGTGACCGAGGACCCCGGGGCGGGCGAGGATCGAAGCTCCGGTGAGGAGGAAGTGCGACTTCTAAGGGCTAGAGTCAAAGAGCTCGAGGATGAAGTGACAAATTTGAAGGATGCGTTGGCTGACCTTCAGATGTCTTCGGTCATGAACGACTACGAAAAAGTTCGGCTCGAGAATCTGGAGGCGGACATGAAAGCACAAGAAACCGTCCACAGAGCCCAGATCGAGGCTCTGCAGAACAGCGTCAAGGCACGGGAAGATGAAATCTTGAGTCTCCAGGCTGAGTTGTGCGTCTACGAGATTGACGGCAACAAGGATGATGAAGAAGAAGAAGGAAGCCCGTTGAGACCAGAAGCCGAGAAAACAGAGTCTTCGACCAAGGCGAAGACCAGGTCGATGGTGCGACTTGTCAAGGGCAGGAAAAGGAAGCCAGCCAACGGCGATGACGATGATTTTCAGTACGATCCCCCTGCCCCTGCTGCCAAGAAAAAGGCGATCAAGAAGGGTAAAAAGGTGGCGGCAAGCCAGAAACCGATCCGCAGTGATTTCAATGACGAACATGTCAATTTCTTGATCGACGTGAACAAGGATTTTGACCAGAACTGCGGATTCGAATTGGAGCCGGAAGTCCTCGACAAAATCATCCTGCACAGCAGCGAACAAAAAATGTAAGTGAAGTTTCGTTTATTTCTTTCTGTCTTTCTTTCTTTCTTTCTTTCTTTCTTTCTTTTTTTTTTTTTTTTTGTGCTAGCTAAGAATGTGTTTTTTTTTTCCTTTTTTTCACAATCAGGTGGACAATGAAGTACTTTCCCCGTATATCCACAGTTGTTTCGGTGTCTGACATGACCGACATGATGAAGTGCACCTTCATCAGTAACCATGTGGTCGACGCCTTTGCTGAGTCGCTGCATCGAGACCACAACAAGATGTTGGAGGCTCTGATACTCCCCGGGCACTGTTGGGTGAGTCTTTCTGCCTTTGTATTCAGTGTTTTTTGTGGTTATACAGTGTGTTAGGGGGGTTGTCAGTGTGTGTGTGTGCTGTTCAGTGTTATTGATGGTTGATCAGTGTTTGTACATGCTGTTCAGTGTTTTAATGTGCTACTCAGTGTTTGTGTGTGCTGTTCAGTGTTATTGATGGTTGATCAGTGTTTGTACATGTTGTTCAGTGTTTTAATGTGCTACTCAGTGTTTGTACATGCTGTTCAGTGTTTTAATGTGCTACTCAGTGTTTGTATGCTCTGTTCAGTGTTATTGATGGTTGATCAGTGTTTGTCATCAACAGTCAGTGCTTTTATGTGACATTCAGTGTTATAATGTCTTGTTCAGTGCTCATTGAATTCATTCTTCCTTAATAAAAACTCTGTTTTTTTTTTCTCCTCTCGCAGACCTCCATTGTCATGTGTTTTGGGTTGTTTTATGCTTTGTCGGTAACTATCCACTTTGACGGTGAGATTCGCTGGAATCGGAGGGTTAGCAAACAACACAAATACTAATTTATAATGAGTAAGAAAGCAAACAGATCGAGTTTATATGCAGAAATCATAAGTAATGGAAATGGAAGCTCAAAGCTCCTCTTCATTCATATATCCATACTTAGACCTTTTAAGAAGTACAATGTGCATGTTTGTTAATATAAGAGATAAAGGTTAATAGAAACGATAACGAAAACGACACGATCACTAGGCATTAATGCCCCCTTTTCAGGTATTTATTTCTCTTATAGAGTATTTAGGCCATAGCCATTTTAGGAAGTGAATTCCTTTTACAAGTGTTTTTCCCTCTCTCCCCTTTTTCCCATATGAAGAGCATCTATTTATAGGCATTCATGCATGTGATGCTTCTCTATTCTTATGACACCTATCAGCCACATACTTAGCTTTATTGACAACTATCTAGCATGCAATTGACATGTGTAAAACATGTAGTGGACCAATAAACCCACTATCTTTGTTGGTTACTTTACTGGTTATCGCCCCGGGAAGTCACTGTCTGCTGCCTGGTAACTCTTTTGCTCTTCTCTTAGTTCTGCCCTAGGAAAAGGTCTTATTTTCCCCGTGCGATCTTTCCTGTCCGATTTCTTGTATTCTTTGGATAATAATTCTTGCTTTGGCTTTGACTGGTCTTCTTTAATTCTTTCTTTGATGATGTGGCACCGGTCTTCTTGACACGTGTAGGTGGCGGATTTTCATGGCATAACATAGGCCCCCAGGAAAATTGATGGATTATACCATCGATTTCCCTGTAGTTTGAAGTTGATCTTCTTTGTTTGCTCGATTAGATATGATTCGAGTCTTTTACCTGCATAAGATAAAAATCTTGGAATATTTTTCCTGTTAGATACTACTGTAATATATTGGACTTACTTAGTCCTTTTTGGATTTCTGAATTTTTTGTTAATTTGATTCTGTATTTCTCGGGGACTCATTTGCAGGATTTCCCCGGGCAATATTTTATCAGTCTCCTTTTGTGGTGTTAGATCCAGGGAGTCTTAAAAGATTCCCCGTGACTAGTAGAACTATACCAAAGTTTTTGGATTTTTCATAGATGTATTTTCATCTTGTATACTCCCTGGGGAATAAAGATTGACTTTTGAGTCTCTTCTCATTTTTTCCCTGTGAGGGATTTTTATATTTCTCCGGGTCCTTAACTAGGATTCTCCGGGATTAAATGTAATCGCCTGCGGGCGTTTCATCTAATATATCAAGTCTCATGGACTGTGTTTATTCAATTCTTTTTATAAGGTCTTTGATGGAATTATTATCATAATCGAGATGGGTATAATCACCACGAATCTCCTTTATTTGAGTTTTGCACCGGCTAAACGGTGTCTTTTAGCTTGCACCGATGAGATAGTGTCTTTTAAAGATTGCTCTTTCAAAGAAAAACCTTGCGATACGTCTGAGAATACCAGGGAGTTTTGGTGCCTCGATCTCATCGGACCATCGACTCTTTCTAGAACACGCATATTCAAGACAAGCTCACCAACCAGAGGAGGAAAGGATTCCGTAAGAACTCGGGGCGGGGTGACTTGCACTCCCGCATTCCGCACAAGGTCCCACATCTTCTCCACCCAGGGCGTCCCACTGGGGGTCTAGATGGTGTGGACTCTTATAAAGAGCTCGGTCATCTCCTCTGATGTTGTGATGTCTGAATCGGTTCTAATTAGTCGGCAAATTTCCACTAGATCCTCGACTCTATTGCAAGTTAAGATTAAGTGTGCCAAGTAGCATAAAAGGCTTTATGGTCTTGTGAGCCATTTCTTTGGATGGCCCCTGGGTATACAACTCCTCAACGGGGAGTTTCCCTTTCTGTTTTTAAGATTATAAACCGGAGAGGCAGTGTTTAAATATTTGCATCGCCGAGGCGATGTCTTTATGTTTAAGATTGCACCGATGAAACGGTGTCTGATGTTTAAAGATTATACCGACGAGGCGGTGTATTATGTTTAAGATTGCACCGATGAAACGGTGTCTGAAGTTTAAGTTTGAACCGAGAGGCTTCGAAGAAGGTTAACTCCAAATTCTGTGTAAACATCTCTTCAAGGAACAGAGTGGATCACGTCGTGCCGGTTTTAAAGAGGTTTTGAAGGAGGATAAATCAGACTCCAATATAATCGTCTCTCCAAGGTATTGAGTAGAGCATGTTGTGTCGGTCCCGAGAGTTCCGGGAGAGTATAACTCAAACCCCGTAGAAATCATTCATCGAGGTACCGTGCAGAACATGTCATCTCGTCCTGAGAGGCGCCAAGGGAGGATAACTCACTCCCCGGAAGAATCATCTCTAAAGTCACCAGGCATAACACGTCTCCTCGTTCCGAGAGACGCCGAGGGAGAATAACTCACTTCCCGGAAGAATCATCTCTTATGGGTACCGGGCAGATCATGTCTTGCCCGTCCAAAGAGGCACTGTGGAGTATAACTCACTCCCCGGAAGAATCATCTCGTATGGGTACCGGGCAGATCATGTCTTGCCTGTACCGATGAAACGGTGTATAATGTTTAAGATTGCACCGATGAAACGGTGAATTATGTTTAAGTTTACACCGATGAAACGGTGAATTATGATTAAGATTGAACCGATGAAACGGTGTATTATGTTTAAGATTACACCGATGAAACGGTGAATTATGATTAAGATTGCACCGATGAAACGGTGTATTATGATTAAGATTGCACCGATGAAACGGTGTATTATGTTTAAGATTACACCGATGAAACGGTGAATTATGATTAAGATTGAACCGATGAAACGGTGTATTATGTTTAAGATTACACCGATGAAACGGTGAATTATGATTAAGATTGCACCGATGAAACGGTGTCTAACGTTTAAGATTGCACCGATGAAACGGTGAATTATGTTTAAGTTTACACCGATGAAACGGTGAATTATGATTAAGATTGAACCGATGAAACGGTGTATTATGTTTAAGATTACACCGATGAAACGGTGAATTATGATTAAGATTGCACCGATGAAACGGTGTATTATGATTAAGATTGCACCGATGAAACGGTGTATTATGTTTAAGATTACACCGATGAAACGGTGAATTATGATTAAGATTGAACCGATGAAACGGTGTATTATGTTTAAGATTACACCGATGAAACGGTGAATTATGATTAAGATTGCACCGATGAAACGGTGTCTAACGTTTAAGATTGCACCGATGAAACGGTGAATTATGTTTAAGTTTACACCGATGAAACGGTGTATTATGTTTAAGATTACACCGATGAAACGGTGAATTATGATTAAGATTGCACCGATGAAACGGTGAATTATGATTAAGATTGCACCGATGAAACGGTGTATTATGATTAAGATTGCACCGATGAAACGGTGTCTTACGTTTAAGATTGCACCGATGAAACGGTGAATTATGTTTAACTTTACACCGATGAAACGGTGAATTATGATTAAGATTGAACCGATGAAACGGTGTATTATGTTTAAGATTGCACCGATGAAACGGTGTCTAACGTTTCAGATTGCACCGATGAAACGGTGAATTATGTTTAAGTTTACACCGATGAAACGGTGAATTATGATTAAGATTGAACCGATGAAACGGTGTATTATGTTTAAGATTACACCGATGAAACGGTGAATTATGATTAAGATTGAACCGATGAAACGGTGTATTATGTTTAAGATTACACCGATGAAACGGTGAATTATGATTAAGATTGAACCGATGAAACGGTGTATTATGTTTAAGATTACACCGATGAAACGGTGAATTATGATTAAGATTGCACCGATGAAACGGTGTATTATGATTAAGATTGCACCGATGAAACGGTGTCTAACGTTTAAGATTGCACCGATGAAACGGTGAATTATGTTTAAGTTTACACCGATGAAACGGTGAATTATGATTAAGATTGAACCGATGAAACGGTGTATTATGTTTAAGATTACACCGATGAAACGGTGAATTATGATTAAGATTGCACCGATGAAACGGTGTATTATGATTAAGATTGCACCGATGAAACGGTGTCTAACGTTTAAGATTGCACCGATGAAACGGTGAATTATGTTTAAGTTTACACCGATGAAACGGTGAATTATGATTAAGATTGAACCGATGAAACGGTGTATTATGTTTAAGATTACACCGATGAAACGGTGAATTATGATTAAGATTGAACCGATGAAACGGTGTATTATGTTTAAGATTACACCGATGAAACGGTGAATTATGATTAAGATTGCACCGATGAAACGGTGTCTAACGTTTAAGATTGCACCGATGAAACGGTGAATTATGTTTAAGTTTACACCGATGAAACGGTGAATTATGATTAAGATTGAACCGATGAAACGGTGTATTATGTTTAAGATTACACCGATGAAACGGTGAATTATGATTAAGATTGCACCGATGAAACGGTGTATTATGATTAAGATTGCACCGATGAAACGGTGTCTAACGTTTAAGATTGCACCGATGAAACGGTGAATTATGTTTAAGTTTACACCGATGAAACGGTGAATTATGATTAAGATTGAACCGATGAAACGGTGTATTATGTTTAAGATTACACCGATGAAACGGTGAATTATGATTAAGATTGAACCGATGAAACGGTGTATTATGTTTAAGATTACACCGATGAAACGGTGAATTATGATTAAGATTGCACCGATGAAACGGTGTATTATGTTTAAGATTACACCGATGAAACGGTGAATTATGATTAAGATTGAACCGATGAAACGGTGTATTATGTTTAAGATTACACCGATGAAATGGTGAATTATGATTAAGATTGCACCGATGAAACGGTGTATTATGATTAAGATTGCACCGATGAAACGGTGTCTAACGTTTAAGATTACACCGATGAAACGGTGAATTATGATTAAGATTGCACCGATGAAACGGTGTATTATGATTAAGATCGCACCGATGAAACGGTGAATTATGATTAAGATTGCACCGATGAAACGGTGTATTATGATTAAGATCTGGGCTTAGGCCATAAGACAATGTTTGCTATTTCTGTTTGGATTTCAAAGGCAGTTTTTTGCCTGGACAAGTTTTTATATTTTGCTGGTGTGTAATAACTTAGTAAGTTACTTTTGGATATTATCCTTTGGGTCTTACACATAGCCCGTCCACCGTTTGTTTTAGGCTTTTTTCTACCATAATTATCTGTCACTTGACAAGTCTATTCTAGCTTGTTTGGTGAATCGTAATTCTTATGAACAGATAATTCTTGGCTCACACCCACGTTTTATTTTAAAACTTTGTTGGGACTTCTTTGTGAGCTCTTTGTCCTGCAAAAGTGATTTTCGGATTTAGTTACCTCTTGGAATTCTTTGATTCTGAGTAACATTTTTCTCCTCCATCTCTCCTTTTACAAAGACTGTCCGATCCTGTGGTTTGTCCATCATGAATACCCTTTTGAGGTTCAGTCCATGATGAATACCTCTTAGGATAGTCCTCGGACCAATATCTTCTTCCCGCGCGATTCTTGAGTTTCTTTTACTCTGTTGAATCCGTACGCAGAAAGAAGTGTTCGGCCCCTAATCCGCAGATCTTTTGGGTCTTTACCGAACCTTAGTATTCTTTTAGGAATACTCAACATTCTTTATTTTGACCGGGAAATTTATTCCTTTTCCCGGGAAAATGTTTTTCTTTATTATAGAGAAAATATAACTTTGAAATCATACAAGCATTTTTAAATACTGAGAAGATTTATAAGATAGTAAAAAAGGTTTTACAAAGATAACTTTCTTACAAGAAGTCAAAATAACTTTAGCTCGTAGCTTTAAAGATTTTGTTTATTAAAACATAAGAAACTTACCATAAAAGATTATAAGAGTTTTGATATAAAAGATTATAAAATTTTGTTTTTATAACATAAGAACTTTGCCATAAGCAGAGGGTGCTAGCGCACATGAAGCTTTGGGAATCATCAACTCGTCAAGGTATCGGGCTGAAAAACTCATGCCCGTCCCGAGAGGCTTCGAAGGAGGTTAACTCCGAAAACATCTCTTCAAGGAACAGAGTGGATCACGTCGTGCCGGTTTAAAGAGGTTTCGAAGGAGGATAAATCAGACTCCAATATAATCGTCTCTCCAAGGTATTGAGTAGAGCTTGTTGTGCCGGTCCCGAGAGTTCCGGGAGAGTATAACTCAAACCCCGTAGGAATCATTCATCGAGGTACCGTGCAGAACATGTCATCTCGTCCCGAGAGGCGAAAAGGGAGGATAACTCACTCCCCGGAAGAATCATCTCTAAAAACACCAAGCATAACACGTCTTCTCGTTCCGAGAGGCGTCGGAGGAGGATAACTTACTCCCCGGAGGAATCATCTCTTTGGGATACCGGGCAGATCATGTCTTGCCCGTCCAAAAAGAGTACTGGGGAGGATAACTCACTCCCCGTAAGAATCATCTCTTTGGGATATCGGGCAGATCATGTCTTGCCCGTCCAAAAAGGGTACTGGGGAGGATAACTCACTCCCCGTAAGAATCATCTCTTTGGGATACCGGGCAGATCATGTCTTGCCCGTCCAAAAAGGGTACTGGGGAGGATAACTCACTCCCCGTAAGAATCATCTCTTTGGGATACCGGGCAGATCATGTCTTGCCCGTCCAAAAAGGGTACTGGGGAGGATAACTCACTCCCCGTAAGAATCATCTCTTTGGGATACCGGGCAGATCATGTCTTGCCCGTCCAAAAAGGGTACTGGGGAGGATAACTCACTCCCCGTAAGAATCATCTCTTTGGGATACCGGGCAGATCATGTCTTGCCCGTCCAAAAAGGGTACTGGGGAGGATAACTCACTCCCCGTAAGAATCATCTCTTTGGGATACCGGGCAGATCATGTCTTGCCCATCCCGAGAGGTTTTGTGGAAGATTTCCGTGGAATCAAGCCTTAGATAATTTTTATAAGTTGTGTTGCTATTTGCAAGCATATATAAAGCATTTCGCAATATGTAAGACTCAATTAGATTTCGAGATAAGAAATATGTTTATACATGATAAGAATAATTTACTTAAAGCACATAAGAAACATGTTTGATTCTTCAAGTACGCTAATAGATAAGAAAATTTTGTCTTTTATAAACATAGTATTTTTACGTGCATGATGTGTGGGATTTATCCCATGAAAATTCTTTTATATTCTAAAATTACATATTTCGAAATTAATATCATATTATAATGCTCAAGAATCTCAAATATTTCAATTAGGTTTTTTCACATGACAATATTCATTTTTAGTTATTACGATAATATTGGCAATGTGAACTTCTATAGTTTTACCAATATAATTTCCAAAAATAGTATTTACTAACCTTTGAATTGTAGCACCAGTATTTTTGAGTCCAAAAAGCATTCGTGACATGCATCCAATCATCTACTTTGTGTAGAATGAAGTTTGCTCGACGTCGCCTAGGTGCTCCAGGATTTGATGGTATCCTATCAAGAAATGTTAGTTTGGCTCTCAAAGGCCTCTGTTTATTTCGATCACAACTTTATGTTTCACCCGGGTCTTAACCTTTAGATCTAGGTATTCATCCCCGGGCATCGGCCCCAGCCTTTTCCCGATCGATTGGTAGAGACTACATCTACACAAGAGTCTTATGTCCGTGAGATTGTCTCCAATCACCGGAGTTTGTTCTTGCTCGGTTACTCCAGCTATAGGCCTTTCTGAGGTACTCACATTGACCTTTCTGGGTTACTTGCCCCGGCCGATCAGGAGTACTTGCACCGTCCGATCAGGGTTACTTGCCCGGACCGATCAGGAGTACTTGCACCGTCCGATCGGGCTTAGTTGCACCGTCCGTTCAGGAGTACTTGCACCGTCCGATCAGGGTTACTTGCCCCGACCGATCAGGAGTACTTGCACCGTCCGATCGGGCTTAGTTGCACCGTCCGTTCAGGAGTACTTGCACCGTCCGATCAGGGTTACTTGCCCCGACCGTTCTCGGTAGTCGTCCTGGGCTTCGGGTGCTCACCGATATTACAGGCCCCAAGCTCGGGATTTTGTTTGTAAAGTTTCTTTAAGTCATTTGGAATTCTTGTTTCCTTTTTCACCGTGTTCGTCCGGCGTTAAATTGTTTTTTAGCTTTAAGTTTATTTTAATATTTTCATTTTGTGTTAGTTCGATATATCAATCATAAGAGAAATACAACAAACATAACTTAAAAATTAAAAGATCGCCCTGCACCGTGCAATCGGCCCCGGTGGGGATCAGTAAATTAAAAGATCGCCCTGCACCGTGCAATCTGCCCCGGTGGGGATCAGTAAATTAAAAGATCACCTTGCACCGTGCAATCTGCCCCGGTGGGGATCAGTACGTAATTTGATACAAGAGTATTAAGGCGAGGCCACCGGCTCAAAGGCTTTTATAAATGGCCTGCCCAAAAGAGTGTTACAACGCTTAAATTGTAGCATTTATTTTGGCCGGTGGAGTTAAGAATTGCCCGGGATTCATCCGTAGATTTACCCCGGCCAACTGCAAAATCCCCCTGGCCATTTGCAAAATAGTTGCTGCACTCTGTCCGTAATTTGGTTTGCATGAGTTGAATTTCTGGATGCATGGGAGCATGCTCGACCATTGGGTCCAGGGGCTCTCTTCGATAACCGGTCGGTGTCGGCAAGATCTGACTCTCATTCACCCTTTTCTCTATATCCGAGAATCGGTGGAACAGATCTGCTATCACCGGGTTATCACCTAGGGCTGCTGAAGCTCTTCCCGGTGAAAAGCCTCATGGGCGCCCGTGCATGTCATTTTGGTTGTCTCGGCTTCGTCTCTCCGACGGAATGGCAACATATTCTGCTTTTTGGTTCTGATCTAAATCAAGCCTTCGTCGGCGATCTGATCTAAGAACGCAACTAGACTTCCCTGGGCCCCGGTTGTACTGCACCGGGAAATATCTGGACTTTCCCGGGCCCTCAATAGAGTTTCCCGAGGCCTCACTGGAATTTTCTCGGGGCCTCACTGGAATTTCCCGGGGCCTCACTGGATTTTCCCGGGGCCTCTTTCAGAGGCTCGCCCGGGCGGTCGTGTTGGTGTGCATGCATTATCTGCATGTCTAACTAGATTAGTCAACATATATTTTCTATAAAATTGCATCATCGATTTTCTCCGGCGTATCCAATATAAAAAAGGTACATGCACCAAAGTTATCAACGATGATAGATCTCTTTATGCATGAGAATGCTTATTTTGGCATTTATAATGAGGATAAAGGGCTGCATGTCTTACCTCAATGTCATTTTTTCGATCTATGGGTGCATGGTGGCCTTCCCCCTTAACTGTGGAATCTGCTGGCAACTTTCACGGAAGAATCTGCCGACAACTTTCTCGGGGCGGTCTGCTGATCTTTTTTCATCAACCATTGTTTCTTTAGAAGCTTTTCTGCAACTCGATTCTTGATGCTCCGTCCTTCTAGCGCCAAATGTTTTGGGTTGTTTTATGCTTTGTCGGTAACTATCCACTTTGACGGTGAGATTCGCTGGAATCGGAGGGTTAGCAAACAACACAAATACTAATTTATAATGAGTAAGAAAGCAAACAGATCGAGTTTATATGCAGAAATCATAAGTAATGGAAATGGAAGCTCAAAGCTCCTCTTCATTCATATATCCATACTTAGACCTTTTAAGAAGTACAATGTGCATGTTTGTTAATATAAGAGATAAAGGTTAATAGAAACGATAACGAAAACGACACGATCACTAGGCATTAATGCCCCCTTTTCAGGTATTTATTTCTCTTATAGAGTATTTAGGCCATAGCCATTTTAGGAAGTGAATTCCTTTTACAAGTGTTTTTCCCTCTCTCCCCTTTTTCCCATATGAAGAGCATCTATTTATAGGCATTCATGCATGTGATGCTTCTCTATTCTTATGACACCTATCAGCCACATACTTAGCTTTATTGACAACTATCTAGCATGCAATTGACATGTGTAAAACATGTAGTGGACCAATAAACCCACTATCTTTGTTGGTTACTTTACTGGTTATCGCCCCGGGAAGTCACTGTCTGCTGCCTGGTAACTCTTTTGCTCTTCTCTTAGTTCTGCCCTAGGAAAAGGTCTTATTTTCCCCGTGCGATCTTTCCTGTCCGATTTCTTGTATTCTTTGGATAATAATTCTTGCTTTGGCTTTGACTGGTCTTCTTTAATTCTTTCTTTGATGATGTGGCACCGGTCTTCTTGACACGTGTAGGTGGCGGATTTTCATGGCATAACATCATGGAACGTCATGACCACCAGAAACTGTACAAAACAATCACAGATATGATCCCGTGCTTGCGGAAAGGGATTATAATTTTCCCGATTGTGTCGCCTGGGTCGAGAAAGAATACAGAACCGAACCATTGGACGCTGCTCGTCTGCGACTTCGTCCAACAGAAATGGCGATTCTACAACTCTATTCAACCCAGGGGGGCAAAATCGAAGGACCATTACATGGCGAATGCAATGGAATTGGTACGTCTACTGTATTTTAGTCGATTTTTTAAAAAATGTTCCCTTTCTAACGATAACTGACAAACTGTTTTGTTTCATACGTTTCAGAAGGAAAAGGTGGAAACCAACGTGAGCCAAATGCTGGAGAAAGCGGGGAAGTGTGGTTTCCCGATACATGAAATCGAGGCCGTGAAGCCTCTCCCACAGCAAGCCCCAACTCTGTAAGTATCAGTGCTTATTAATTAACCCATTTCAGTGTTGTGTTTCTGTGTTCATTTTATGCCTGTTCAGTGTTATATTTGTGCATTCTGTGTGTGTCCAGGAATGAATGTGCTTTGTACGTATGCTACTACATGGAGAGGATTATGAAGAAAGAGGCCATTCCGGAGAAGGTCAGGACAGAAGAGTTCCAAATATTCAAGGCTCACGTGATACGAACCATCCTGACCATGAAGGAAAAGTAGTGATTGAGGGTTGTGCGTTTTTTGTTTAGTTCTGTTTGAAAAAAAAAAAAACAAGAAGTGTTTTTCTGTAAATGTATGAACATGATTGTGATTGTCTTTTGGATTTTAGTTTCTGTAAAAAACAAAACATGTTTTTTGTTCATATTTCTGGGCAGTCTTGATATTGTCTATTATTCAGTGTTTGATATTGTCTATTATTCAGTGTTAATTCCGTCTGTTCAGTGTTGGCACTGTTTATTCTTCCAATTCAGTGCCATCAGTGTTAATCTTGTCCACTCAGTGTCAGCAATTAAGACTTGTTGAATTGAAACATTAAAAAACAAGCAAAATGCAAAAATTACAATACAAGAACAATTAAAAACACTCTAAGAGCATAACTGATCAAGAAACAAATCACATAATGTTAAAATCCTGTGTTTTTTTAATAAATGACAGTCAGTCAGTGTATTTATGAGCCAAACAGTGTCTGTCACTGACAGTCAGTGTCTTTTCACCCCATTCAGTGTCACTGATCACAGAAATCATGTCGAGAAAAAAAAAAAAAAAACCGATAAGAAAAATCCGATAAGAAAAAGCCTACTAACTAGGTGCATCTGCTACTAACTAACAACTGTATAGGCTCCGTGCACGTTTTCTTGTTGTGATTGCCGACACGTCCGCACCTCCCACACTTCATGGCTCTCGGGATGTGCTCACCCCTGGACGGAATCCTCTTCTTCTTAGGTCTTCCAGGAGGCCTCTTCGTTGTCGGCGGCTCGATCAGGACGTTCTCTGGTACGTTCGAAGGTTGATCAAACATGGAAACCGGCTGAAGGGGATCGGCATAAGACCTGACGTAGCTCTCTGCACGGTAAAACTTGTCCACGAACGAGGCCATCGGCTTCCCGGACCGCAGAATGCACGCAGCTGCGTGGGAGCACGGAACCCCTGTAACCTGCCACTGACAGCAGGTGCACGTCTGATCGGCAATATTCACCACGACGGACGAAACGCACTGCACTTCGAAAACAGTTTCGGACGACCCCACAACCACCCATTTCCTGCCTTCGTTGACGGCTTCACTCAGCTTCTTCTCAACGGACGGGCAAAATTCCGTAGTCCATCCCCTGCTCCTGGCCCCCCTGTCTGATTCAGTGTTAAACATGGCCAGTCAGTGTTTCAGCAAGGGCCAACAGTGTTAAAAAAGGGCCAACAGTGTTAAACAAGTCCAGTCAGTGTTTGAGCAAGGGCCAACAGTGTTAAAAAAGAGCCATCAGTGTTTGAGATGTGTATTTTTTTTATTTTATTTTTTCATACCGTGGAAAAAGGTCATCATCTTCAGCCTGATGTTGTTGACCAACGCCGTGATCGGAAGATGCCGGGCTTCCAAGATCCATTTATTGAACGACTCCGCGGCGTTGGACGACATCTCCCCGTATCTCTTCCCTGAGAAGTACACGTTGGCCCAATGCTTTGGATCCATGTTCTCGAAAAACACTTTCTCTGTCTGGCCTCCCTCTTCCAACAGCTTCTCCATGCTCAGTTGGTAGGCTTCGACGGTGGTTGCGTAGGCACATTTCAGGAAATTCCACACCAAGCCGTCTCGTAAAACCTTGGTCGCCCATCTGCCTCTGAATTTGTCTTTCAGGTTCAACTTTAAGTGAATGATACAGTAGCCGTGCGGGGACCCTGGGAACACCCTGCTCATCGCCTCGAGCAGCCCGAGATTCTTGTCCGACACGAACGTAACAGTGCGAGAAGGAGATAGGATGTGCTTCAGGTTGTCCAAAAACCACTTCCAGTTAGCATAATTCTCGGAATCGACAACTGCGTAAGCCAGTGGGTACAACCCTGCATTCGCGAGGGACACGAAAAAAAAAAAAAAAAAGGTGAGAAACACTTCAGTCAGTGTGAATATCACTCATTCAGTGTTGAAAATACAGATTCAGTGCTGCAAGCAACAAGGGTCAGTTTCAGTGTGCATTTCAGACCAGTCAGTGTTAAAAAGATGGATTCAGTGCGTGCTCAAAACTGTACTGCACATACCTCCGTCGCCGTCCTTGCCCGTAGCAGCGAGCAAATGGCCCTTGAACCTTCCCTTCAGAAATGTGCCGTCCAGAAACAGCAAAGGGCGACAATGGTTCATCCCGTCGATACAAGCCTTCATCGAGATGAAGACTCTGCGAAACTTCCTGGACGCCTCGTTGAATTCGAGCAGCAGGTGCGAACCAGGGTTGGAATCCGATATTGCATGCAGGTGCTTAGTCAGCGCGCCGAAGGAATCTTTATCGTCGCCGTGAATCAGCTTCCTGGCCTTCTCGAGCGCATCCAGAGCGAGGCCAGACGAGATCTCCAGGCCGTAGTGATGCTGGAAGTTTCTCACGATTTGGATCGGACGAGTCAGTGTGCTTTTCCGTACCTCCTCGACTATCAAACTGGAAACCAAGTCCGAGCAGACGCGCCTGTGCTTCAGGGATCGAAAGCACGCGCCGCAGCTGTGCTCGTTACTCAGCTGCTTGACGTAGAAGAAGCCGTTGCTTCGATCCATCACGGCGCATACAGACCAGTTGCATCCCGTGCTGCTTTTCTTCGAGCACACGGCAGAAACCTTTTCGGGTCTGTTCTTCACGTACTCGAAATCGAATCCCACTCCGACTGCCATCTTACAGAGTGCGTTTCGAAAGTCCGGGGCACCTCCTTTGAACATCTGACCGACACCCGAGATCTCTTTGTCCCAGCCATCGGTTAACAGCACTTTAGAACTCGACGGACCAAACAGGCGGAACATATCTTCTGCTGCTTCAAGGCCGCCGTCGTTGTTTTCTGTTCCGGTCGCACTAACACAGGTACTGTTGGACACCGTCGAGAACACAGAACTAGAGGTGTGGTCTTCAGTCGCGACGGAAATGTCGATGCTCACCCGAGGTAGCTTGTGAAGCGCAACTAGGGATACCATGTTCGACATGTCCGCATCGGTTGAGAGCACACAGTTTGGGAAATCTGGTACGGAGTAATGCATGCCGTATGCAACGTCTCGGAGTTTAGGCCACTGAAGCTCGACTGTTTCCTTCAGCTGGTGAAGGGCGGCCGCACGGGAGGAATCGATTCTGGACACCAAATTCTCGCCGCCGAATGCACAAAACGCGAAAACAGCGGTCCCTGCTGAATAACAAAAAATAACGACTCACAGTCAGTCAAAAAATGAACAACTGAACTCAAACAGTGTGATTCAGTGTGTGTCTCTGTGTGTTCAGTGCTAATAAAGGGTGTTCAGTGCTATTAAAGTGTGCTCAATGTTGTTCAGTGCTATTGAAGTGTGTTCAGTGCTATAAAAGTGTGATCAGTGTTTGATTGTGTGATTCATTGTGTGTTACCTCAAACAGTGTTTTCAAGACCTGTTCAGTGTTAAATGCACAGTCAAACAGTGTTTTTAAGGCCTGTTCTGTGTTAAATGCGCAGTCAAACAGCTTGTTTATTTGAAACTCAAAGTCTTATTAATAGCAAGCAGCAAGTAATTCACGACGAGCAGTACAACGAAGACAAGTCGTCAAATCACAGGAAACACCAAAAAAAAAAAAAAAAAAAAAACCACAAAAGAGATTAACAACAATAATAATGAGATGGAGGAAGTCTTGGGTCACGACGAGGGGGGTCCCTGACCGGGCGCACCATCGACTGGCCATTTTGATCGAATACACCAACCGAGAAACTACTTCCTCCGGTCCAGGTAACCCGGATGTTCCAGCCTTCCTGCACTCCAAACTCTCGAACGAGGCGTTCCCAGTGAAATCCGTGGATGGCCGTTTGATTCCGATGAGTGGTGAGAGGCACGTGCCATTTCTGGTCCAGGGAGTCCGTCCATTCGATGAAATTCCCCATTTCATCCTTGATCGGACGAACAAAGACAACCGGGAGGGGAAAATTTTCTTTATGCCAACGGCCATTGAATCTTTGCTCGGTCCAGTGAGAACCATTCCAAGATTCAACCCCCCGACTTCTTGCCGTCTGTCCTGGCTCCCGATCGAGTGTGCCCGGTCGCCTAGGTATCATTGGTGGCCCCCAACGGATTGGCCCGCCATTGAATCTTTGTTCGGGCGAGGGAGGAGGACTGTTATTGAAAAATTCAGCCTCACTTGGTGTCGGTCCTGGCTCTCGATCGAGTATTCCCCTTCGCCTCGGCATCGTTGCTGGCTGCCCCCCGATCGAACAGAAATGAGATGAGGAAACCAGAGAAATGACGAGGTATTTATAACCGTAATCATAATAACATGGCAGTAAATGCCCTCAACCCTCAACTATCATGGCAGGCATTTATTGAAAAGGAGACAGGTCAATGCCTCAAAGAAAACAAAGTCAACACACACTGATTCCTGTAACACATTTCATTTCCAACAAGATAACAGAGTATCCTAGGGGAAACATGCTGTTATTCATTCTGACACTGAATGAAGCAAATAAACACTGAATCCATATTGTTAAATATGGATTCAGTGTGCAACAAGGTGGGTACAGTGTGTAAGTGCAATTAGCCAAGCTCAATGCGCACTGACCAAAGTCATTAAACACTGAATGAATCAAATCAACACTGAATCCACATGGTTGAATATGGATTCAGTGTGCAACAGGTGTGTACAGTGTGTAAGTGCAATTAGTCCATCTCAATGCACACTGAATCAAGCAATTAAACACTGACTGAAAAAAGCGCATGGTGAATTAGACACTGACTGAACCAATTTAGCACTGAATGGAAAGCTCAGTGCAGGAACACTGAATGCATGCACACTGAACACTGAGTGCATGGTGAATTAGACACTGAATGCAACGAAAAAACACTGAACGAACAATGAACACTGAATGCAAGCTCAATGCACACTAAATCAATCCACACACACACAACGCATGCATGCTGAATGAAGCTTTTAAGCACTGATCGGGTACGTGGATTCGAAATCGCGTACCTGGATTCGAAATCGACGGCAAGGAGGGCGGCGGCGCATCTGACATTTGAACTGAGACAGGAACGGCGGCGGCGGAGATGAAATCGATCGATCGATCGATGCCAAGGGAGACGGAATGCATGAAACCGATTCTCCTTCGGCGGAGAATTGAAGCTGCTCACCGGTGGCGTATAATTGAACGAGCGGCGGCGACGGAGATGAATTCCCTCGGCTCGATTGTAAATAGCAGCAGCGGCGGCGGAGCTGAGAGGGAGAGAGAGAGAGAGAAAGAGAGAGAGAGAGCAGAATTGAATGTGTCGATTTTTCCCCAGCTCGATTTCGATTGCAAAGTAATATGGAAGGGTAATTTCGTCCTTCCATATACATTTTTGTGGCCTAATTGGAACATTTTGGCCTAATTGACACCAAAATTAAAGATTGGCCTTATTGGTCAAAAAATGCTGAAAATTGGCCTTAATGCCATTTTTCCCTAATATTTAACTATAAATTATAAATTAAAAAAATAATATTATTATTAAGTCAAAAGTTATACATTAATATAATTTTTTGGGAGGTTTTATATTCTAAAATTTTCACGGTTTAAAAATATGTAATTATAACTAATGATACATTTTTTATTTATTTCCATTTGCATAAATATTTTTTTATTCTCTTCAAACCCATTTTCATCTTATTCTCAAATTTCAACCGATCCGCTCATCTTCTCAATTCGTCGAGGTATTCATGTTCTCATGCTTCAATATTTCTGCGTATATATATTCGTCGGAATTTTCTTATCTTTTTCAGAATTTCATGTAAGCTTTCATTAATTTATTATGCATTTTTTATCGTTTTTTTCTAATTCAAATTTGAAATTTTTTTGCAGAATCAAATTCAGGTTTAATTTATTAATTTGTTTTGTAGCCTACAGTCCGTTTGGAATGAAATTCTTTTCATTACGTGTAGAATTGATACAAGATTTGAAAAATCACAACTATGGAAAGGTTTGCATATCTATTTGCTAATTGCAATGTTAATCAATCGGAAGAGAAATAAATTAACCTTTTGTATTTTGCAGTTCTATTTTCGATGAGGTAATTACGTACGGACCGCAACCACGGTGGTTCTCGACCTTGACCTGTCCCTTTCAGAGTTTAATCATGATTCTCGACTCTTGCTCTCTTTGTTCTATATTTTTTTCACTGTAGGTGAGATCAATATGATGGTGTTGAATTTTTATATATTAAAAATAATTAAATAAATAAAATATCTTCTATAATCAGATTTTATACTTTATTTTCATAATTTTATTATTATTTGGTTGAGAATTAGATATAATTTAATTTAATTTATTTTATTTTATTTGTATTTTAATTATTTTATAAGTCGATAATATTTAATTTAATTGTTAATTTTATAATTTTATTTAAAATTTTGGGAGGTCTTAATCCCGTCTCGATCTCGACCTGAATATAAATTATCAGGACGGGACGAAATTCCACTAATCTCATCTCATGCCCACCGCTACAAATTAGAGTGAGCGCATAATTATGAAATAAAATAAAATTTTCATCCGCATCAACTTTCAAAAAAATACCACGTGCATCGCACGGGCAGATGGTACTAGTATAATAAAATTGAAAATTCTTTTAAATAATTAAATGACGAAAATGTCCAACTCTATAACCAAATCTTTCCATTTTATCCTTTTGATTTCTCATCGTTTTCAAACCCTAACTTTTGTTTTCTTTCTCTTCGATTGCAATCCAAATTCATCAGAATATAATCACTCGATTTCATCTCTCAGACCAATTCACAAGCTCTTTCAAGAAGTTTTATTTGTTCACTCACTCGATTTTATTTGTTGAGTTTTCCCTCTTTATAATGTAATTTTTCTTAATTAAATATGTAGTAATTTTATGCCCTTGTTGGATTGAGCAAAATCCTTGTTTTTACTTCTACTGTAAGTTCTAGCACAGAGAAGTATTTAAACAATTGGTTGCAACATCATTTTTTCATATTTTGAATCCAACAAAATCAGTGGTCGATTTATTTAAACCTTGCCTTCCTTAAACTCTGTGGGTATGGGCATTTTGAATCTTCTTTTTTTTTTTAATTTGAGGCATCAAGAAAAAAATCAAAAAATGTCTTCTAAATAAGTTTGTACGATCAAGCCTTTACTCCTTATTGTAGATACACATCTTAACTAACACCTATAATTTTATTACATTTATTTGAGAAGAGGCTATTGTCTTTAACCCTTAAAATCAAATATTACCATTTACCAATTTAGATTTGCAATAACTTCACACTTACGATCAACTTTTCATGCACTCTTGTCAAGTTATATTTGCAATAACTTCACAACTACTCCATATACGTTTTCACTACACTAAATAGTAGTATTCTCTAATATATAATTCTTGGTTAAAATTTTCCTATAAATAGATCAGTTGCTCTCTTCTTTGTATGTCTCACAATTAACATAAATAAAACATACATTTGTGCAAAATATGCAGCCTTCTAAGTATTCAAGTGCTTACCTTGAAATGATTCCACCACAAGAATGCTACTTTTACACCTATCAATGGGATGAGAAGGCTGTTACAACTTTCGTCGACATTTTGCTGAATTAGAAACATAATGGCTGCTGGAAGGTCGTTGGGGACAACACTGAAGCCCTGAAGTGTAAAGCCCCGACTTTCATATACTAATTAATACTATAATTATTTTATATAGTATTTTAGTTTTGTAAAAAAAAAAATAGTAAATTTAAAAAAAAATACTTATTTATTATTTAATAGTCTTAAATAAATATATTACTCATAAATTTAAATTTTTACGTAAATACTAAAATTTAGATATTTAATATAAATTTAGAATTTAATACTAAATTTAGAATTTGTGAGTTTAAAATTTAATACTATAAAATGCTAAATACAAATATTATACTAAAGCAGATATCCTTAAATTAAGACCGAGAAGCGTATTATATTTATTTATTTTTGAAAAACATAGATATTTTTAGCGTTTCGTACTGCATCACAATTTTATTATTTTCACCACTTAGGTGTATAGCCATCACACCAAATTACTTAATTAGACATAATACTGCATCATATAATTAAACTTTAATACTTGTAAGGAGTTTTCATTCCATTGTCTTGTCGCCTCCTCCGTTGGCATCCCCGTTCGTACCTAAAAACAATGTGTTGAAGGGGTGAGCTCAACGACTCAGTAGAGAAAATATATATCTAGTCTAATGTCGATAATTCAAACATTCCACACATAAACATGTTCACAAATGTGAAAGACATCAACGATAAACATAACATACTTGAAACATGTGGTGCGCACATAAAACACGGCGGGCTCTCCCCGATGACCCTTAGTTCGGTCACTGACCCCTCATGGGATCACAGGTCTTATAACATAATATCGTTCAGTCGCCTCGAAAACAGTTCATGTACGTTACATTTAAATTTACAACATTAAAAGAGATGATAAAAACCTTACCTTTTGATGCGTGAAATAGTAGTCGAACACGTGTGGAAACTTTATTTTCCGAGAGATACGCCTCCTAAACCAACACATAAAAGTACATCATTGTTTCACATTTTTATCCAATATTCAGAACTATATTATTATTACCATTTTTTTTTGTAGTCCTAGTTACCTTAGTTCATGTTTTTATTTTATTTTTTTATTTTTATTTTTTTATTTTTTATATTTAAACCGTAGGCTATGTTTTAATTAGGCTCAGTAGGATAGAAATAGGATTTAAAACATTGGGCTTGGGATTATCTTAGGAGCTTGGGCTTGAGATTATTTAGGGGTGAAAGGTCCATTACTCCTTTGGGAAAAAGAAACGATGCAGCATATCCCCAAATTCCATTTTTTGTTTCTACATCTAGAAAACATACAGAGAAGGAGGGTGGTGGCGTGAGGAAGAAATTGGTCAATTGACGACCTCCAACTGGATTAGATGTTGTCCAGTGGAGACGACGACCGAGTCGACTCTAGGACGGTGGGGATTGATGGCACCCGAGCTGATGTTGGACATAGGCTTGGCTCGACTGCGGCTTGGGCGAAGCGAACGGACTCCGGCAAGGGCTTCGATCAAGACTTCTCCATCAATGGTGACGACTCGATCTTAAGGAGGGTTGGGGTCTCGGAGTGTGAGGGTAATCGAAAAGAATTGGTGATGGTACTCGGATAAAAATAAAAGGGTTCTGAATCGGAAATTCTCAGAGGGCTTTGAGCTTGTATGTTGGCTGTTGGAGAGGAGATATGGACTAAACGGGGTGGTTTGACTACGATGAGGGACACAAGCTAGTTTGAGGGTTATGTCGGATGGACTAGAATTTTGGGCTGTGAAGCCGAAAAGGAGTGTCTGGTCGGACAGATCTTTTAGGCATCTCAAGTTTTAAATCTTGTTTTATTGTTTTATTATTTAAGAAGTATATGAACTGAAAGTAAAAAGGAAGGAAAGAGGGAGGTACCTTTTGTAGAAGAAGATGAATGATATATGGACAGATCGTTCGTGAATGATATTCAATCGGATTCTCGACGTACGGAATTTAGATCGTGAATTTGTGTAGAGAAATTGAATAACATAAAAATGGAAATTGGATTGCTTGAGAAGAAAGCTAGAAATGTAATATGTAAAGTGAGGAATGAAAGTTGTAAATTGGGGTCTACTCTCTCCAAGCTAAACACAACTACTTATAGTTTATCCACAAGACTAACCAAAAATACCAAAAAGCCCTTAAAATAAGTCAAACATAAGTCAAGACTTTATTCCTTCTCAATTTTCGCCTAAGGGAAGTGCTGATGCGTTCATGGAGTAACTGGAACTTGCTCGCTCATCATATCGTCGATCCAACCGTTGATATTGTAGATGTAGAAGTTAGGAACATTCTGTTGAAATTTCAGATCAATCCAACGGTTAAAGAAGCGGGAAATTCAATTCTCCCAAAGTCGCGCAGTGCTGGAATCTTGGCGTCGGCCGACGGGAAAAGTGTGTCGCCCTCCAGGCCACCGTCGGGCGACAGTCATGTGATGTCGGCCGACATAAGCCTTCTGACGACGAAATTTCCTTCGTTCGAAGGTCCAAATCACTGTGAGGCTCAAAATCGCCTCTTTAATGAAGTTGTCGGCCGACAGGTCCTAGGTGTCGGCCGACATCACCTTCATTTCCTATGTCCTTCGCTCTGAGCACTATATCTTCGTTTTCGAATGTTATTTAGCCAAATCCACCGTTAATATTGTAGCTCTAGAAGTCTTCTACAGGTCTGGAAAATTTGGAGACGATCCAACGGTGTAATTGGCAGGGATGATCATTCTTCTACGACTGCGCAAAGCTGGGAATCGACATAGACCTCTTTGTGTATTTCTTCTCGTTTTCGCTCGATTCTCGTCCAAACTCTACCAAACCAATACCATGAAAACATAAACACATAATCAAATTAATAGGATTAATATTAGAACAAAAACAATACAAGAAAGTCATACAAAACAATAGAAAATATCGCACAAAAACGTGTGAAACAACTCCCCCACACTTAAACCATTGCTCGTCCTCAAGCAAACAAAAGAACACAAATAACAACGAAAACAAGGCAAGTTCTCCACAAAAGAGTTTAGAAGTTAATTCCGGCTATCGATGAAAGCAAGTACTACCGAGAAAAGTTCGAACACCACAAAGTTCACATCGAGTAAGTTCATAAGCAATCGGGTTACCTCAACAAACCGTCTTTCTCCTCACAAGGGAAGCACTCGTTTCTTTTATCTCTCGAATCAAGGGTTCACTCAAAACATGTTATGCAAGTGAATAGAGGCAAATCAAGAATAACTTGCATATAAAGAACAACCGGGAACAAAGAGTGATCAAGGAAAGACTTCATGTAATAACCACAATGCGCAAAGGATAACAACCATAGGCAAGTATACACGGAAGACTCCACTCATCAAGTTTATCAATCTCATGAATCAAGGAACACTAATCAATTCAAGGTTGTAGTGGGGGACGGTTAATGGTAGTTCGGGCAATTTTTAGGAATAGTAACTCATTGGCCATTGTGGTCCCAACCTTATTTCTCCATTTCCTCACCCTCATCACCACACTCAACTCTCAAAATCACACTCAAGGATCACTTTTATGTCATGAAACACTTAACCCATTGTTTCGGGTCATCAAGAAATAATGAAAATCAAGTACTCACGCTTTAGGAATTAAGCTTGGGCTCACTTTATCAACACAACACTCTCTCTTATATAGTGGATGGTTCTTCACTCTTTTTTTTTATAGAGAGGAAATAATAGCTTGGAGCAAAAGTTGGGAGTACATGTGGCTAAATGTCCACATAATAATGAATCAATCAAAGCAAAGGTGGCTACTAGCAAACACCTCGAGGTACGAAACCCTCAATACACAACACGGAGCTTTTCTCGCAAATATAACATATAACACTCACACTCCAACATCGGTTTAGGGGTGATGAAAGAACGGGTATAACGTAGTCTCAACGGGGTTAGCTAGGGTGTCCCTCGACGGGCTCGGGGGTTTCAAAAATCTCCTTGAAAGGGTTTGATCCTAAGTGATTAGTTCCCGTCATTTTCAAGATCATGAATGTTATGATAAAGAGCTTTGAAAACCGAAGTACACGAGTTCTAGTTATCTCATATCCTCAAACACACCGAGTTATAGAGCAAGAAAGCATGAGTCTCAAAGAAGCAACGAGATTTTTAGAATTTTCGCTCAAGAAAGAAGTTAACGAGGCTCAAAACTCACAAGTCGGCTTTTGAAAAATTCAAATTTGTTTAAAGCAACCAAATTACTTACTTACTCACCCAACAATCAACTTTGAAATATCCAACTTTTCTCAAAAATTTTAGTTAAGCCGGAAAGAACTTCATTTTTTGATCGTTTCAAACTTTACCGAGGTTTAGGACTCCCCCCCACACTTAGTAATAGAGCATGCCCCCATGCGAACAATCAACATGCATATGCAATGAAAAATCGGACATGACCTCTACGAATATAATGAAGCTGGGGGAACAACCAAAACCACACAACGAATATCAACAACCTAAAACAAACTCAAAATAAAACAACACACAATAATAAACATCCCAAGGTATAATATCCACCAAATAAAAGGGAACATCCCTACAAACCACAAGTTCACAATCACTACAGGAGAGCAAAAGGGTTAGAGATCACCGAATTTTCAATTCTCGGGAGTGCGGTGTCTCTCGTAGTCCATGGTCCTCCTAGCATCCATCCTCAAACACAAAACATCAATCCTATCAAGGCGCTTGGTCATGGAATGGTAGAAATAGGCGAGAAGAGAGAATCGTCACATCAAAGGGCTTGGGCATCGGGTTATAGAGCATCCACATGTTGGGATATGTCCTTCGATCCTACGTGTGCAATCGATAAAGTCATAAGGTCGTCTATGGATGTTAAATGATTATTCGATAATATTAAGTGTTGGGAACAATATAATATTGATCGATAAAATCATACCTACAGGGTCACACACGAGCTCGATATTGATATACATTGCTTGATAAATATATTGATTTAGAATCAATATTTACGTGGATTTAATTCTCATGCATGGGATGCATGGCTTGCATGGATGCATGTCACATAGTGTGACATGGCATGCCACACAAGCCAATGGGACCACATATCATGATTTGGCATGATTATGTGGAGATGACCTTTGAACTTCACCATAACACCCCATTATGTGTGGTTATGACACACACATTATGGTGGGGGTTACATGTGAAGTAAAAGGGGTATAATGAGCATGAAAATCAGATTTTCATGTCTCATTCTAACACCATCATCATCAGCCACGAAATTCACAAGAAAGAGTGAGAAAAGAGAGTGTTCTTGAAGAACCACTTCAAACAATCAAGGTGTTTATCATCCGGGTTCGTGTGCAACACGTAGAGGTCGGGCCATTTGTGCGGCTTCATCATCCGGGCGATCCAAAGGCGTGACGAGATCATTCACAAGGAGATCTTTGAGTTGTTGATCCATTAAGGTGGTTCAATCGACTCAACACCACCTTCACCAAAGTCAACGATCACCAAAAGTCCTGCCGCGCGAGCGGCGACCAGCCCGCGCGAGCGGTGCTCGCACCGTGCGATCGGCTGCTCCAGCAGCCCGCTGGACATGCCGTAAACCCTCACGGAACAGCCCCATCATCGGACCCTCCGCCACGGCCAAACCGCGGCTGCCCGATGGAGGCGTGCGCTCGCAACCGTGCGAGCGCTAGGGTTTCACGCCCTCGACCCTCCTAGCCGAGCCGTTGAGCCGCCGGCGGTCCGGTGATCTTCGATCACCACCGCCCGGTTCAACCTCGTCATGGGTCGCGTTCTCGGATCTTGGTTCAAGGTATTTTCACGATAATTAAACGATAAAATCATAAAAGGAGTTTTACGATTTACCTCGTTCTCGTTGTTCGGAAAAACGAAGAACTCAATTTGACGACCTTGAGATCTTCCCACGTATTCCTTGCACTAACTCGGACGTCGTGTGGGCGACGATCTACCGAACTCCATGGATCTCCCTCTCTACTTTCTCTCTCTAGAATTGTGATCTTCAAGTTATGAACTTATGAGAATAGAGAAGACCATGTAGTGCTTTTATAGGCTACGTAGGGGATCTTAAGGAGGTGGAATATTGGGCTTCCAATATTAATGATTAAATTGAGCCCAAGCCCAAATCTATTAATCCATTAATATTAATTAATTCTATTTTCCACTATATAAAATTAATTGCACTCCCAATATTAAACCATATTATATCAAATAATATTTATCCGGTAGTATTATTTATTCCGTGTATTTAAGATATAAATATCCATGAATAAAATTAATTTATTGCTAATTAATTTATTCATCTCTTATATCCGAGAATAGTACCATTCAACCTTAATTATTATGCGGAACGAATCCACCTGAAGGGTTTACATAATAATTCCTTATGAACTCATCTCGGGGATATTATCAACCCTTACGGGATACACTTTCCCGTCAAGTATTCACGGCATGCCATATATAAAATATAGTGACCCAACTTAACCGGTAATTACCCCAATAATTAAATCGGTTAATTCCTTTGGTAAATCAAAGTCACTTATATTAAATATACACACCCGCAATAGTATCGGGGATTAAGAATAAAATACACTGAGACTTAAATCGATTATCTAAGGCAATCCTAATCGATAAATCTCAAGCGATCCGCTCAATACACCAAGTGTACAAGTTTGATAAAATAATCAAGACAAATTATTTTCTCTCTCACACAACGACTATACCGATGGATTGATCCGTGTCCATCTAGGTCGTGAGCAACTGTTCGATTAAATACGAGTAACCGATAGTATGATTTTCTTTGTGGGCCCGACACACCATACTAACTACAACGTATATAATCCAGGACTATATTTTGCATATATTTAATTATAAATAATTAAACGCAAATAATTGTTTATTTAATTAAATAGATTAGTGGCAATGGATCGTGAGTTTCTGTTACTTAAATCTAGACATTAAGTACACAACTCCAACAATCTCCCACTTGTACTAAGGTCTAGTCATTTCCTCCAAACTCCCGACTCCCATACTCATCACGTGCTTAAGTTGTACTTCCAAGAAGTACTATATGAATGAGCTCTCTAGGTTGCCGCTCTGAAGTTATCTTGGTGACTACAGCGTCGTCTCCCTCGACGATGACTCGTATCAGGTGGTACTTTCACTATGTGTTATCTTACACTTATGGACTTGTGATTTCTTACCATTTGCCATCGCACCGCTATTTACATAGCCTTTTGGCAAATTAAGAATCACATCTAAGTCCCAGAGATTATCCCGGAGTTATACCAAAACTTCCGCTGCCTCTGAGGCCGCTATTTGGTTACCCATGGCAGAGTCCGAAAAGCATCGTGCTTATCACTCTTCCATGTTAAAACTCCTTCTCCTTTAATAGTGAAACACATAGCCTGATATCGACTTACACCGGTCCTCATTCGATTAGAAATCTAAGAGATTGTAATCCAAAGGAAATGCTCGTCTGCTTCGTAGTCTAGAACAGTACTTCGAAAGTACTTTTACAGCAGTCGAATATTCCTTTCCAGGATTACCTTGATATCCTCCCACTATGCTAACCGCATAGCCGATATCAGGTTCTCGTTTTCAACATCGCATTTATCAAGCTTTCCACACTCGAAGTGTAGGAAACTGCTTTCATTGCTTCTATCTCTTTTTGTGTTTTAAAACACATATCCTTAGATAGATGCATTCCGTCTCTGAAAGGTAACGAACCTTTCTCGGAATCTTGCATGTTAAAACGAACCATAATCATATATATGTAAGATGTCCAGGAGAAGTACAATGTTCTTTCCCAGAGATCCAAGATCTTAAGAACATGTCCAACTTCTTCCTATATCTTTCATATTGATTTATCTAGACAACCTCATTTTATGTCTTGACAACATCTTTACATTGTTAGCAATGATAAGAATGTTCTCTACATAAAACCCGAGAAACACCACCTTGTTCCATCACGTTTCCAATACACACGATTCGTCTATGCTTTGATGAATCCATAAAATGGACTATCTCATCAATTTGCAAGTACCACGAACTCAATGCTTTGTTCCAATCCATAAATGGATCAACTAAGCTTGTACTCTAAATGATCTTAGCAATAATCCTTATTGCTTCCCAAGAAGGCACATTTAGATCTAGTACTGCCTCCATGTAGATCCAGGGATCGATTTCATGTATACTAGGTCCAGAGTCCGAAAACTCTCCTAGTCTTATGAATATCTCTGGTTGACCCACAACCTCCCACTACAATGGCATTCAGGTGTATAAACAGTAATAACAGTAGGTGCAGTTAGTGGTGTACCGCTACTCGGTTCGGCTGGTTCTCAGTCCTTATCGTTCTCTCTCATTTCAAAGTATCACGTCACTTTGGGCTTGTGGTTCATCATATAGTCTTTCTCTAAGAACCGGGCGTTAAAACTTATAACGTCCCTCTGGTTCATAGTACTATTGAACACACATCTTTTGTTCTTCCAGGACATTCTACAACCGCATTTGAATGCGCTGTTGTTTCCAAGACATATCCATAGAACATAGGTAGTTCCGTATAACTCATGCTTTACTATTTTTATAAGAGTTCCATTTCTTGTTTACGACACACCATTTATACACAACAGTGTATGGTGTAGTCATTTGAGATCAAATCCCAATCTCTGATTAGTATGCCATGCATTCCTCAGACAGGTACTTGCCTCCGCGATCAAATCGCAGGCTACAAATGGATATACCTTGATGGTTCTCCACAATTGCTTAGTGTCCATTGACTTGTCAAAACACTTGCTTTTGTGGCACATCAGGTATTCTAATCCATTTCTCGAGTAATCATCAAATGAAGTACTCGTACCTTATTGTCTGAGTAGACATAGGTCTGCATATATCAGAGTCAATCAATTCTTATACTTGTCCGGATCTTATATCTTATATCCATAAAGGATTGCTTAGTCGTATCATCTTCCAAATTAGATTCTTAGGTCGGAAGGTCCACTCCTTCAACTTAATTGATCTTACAATCAATTTTCGACCTTTGAACTTCTTATTTGAATAAATATGACTTAGCATAAGAATCCACAAGTATAAATGATTTAATAAAGAAATCTCTTATTAGTAAAATGAGTTATATATAACGGTTCGTTGCATCGTGGTGGACTCAGGATTCATCATTTATATATTGCTAGCTAATGTACCAAAATAGATAATATCATTATTTCTTCTTATAACCATCAAATGATTAAAAGAAATAAAATATCCATTCATTAGAAATCCAGAACAAAGTTCTTTCTAATATGAAAGGTACATAATGTTGGAGTTGTGTACTTAATGTCTAGATTTAAGTAACGGAAACTCACGATCCATTGCCATTAATCTATTTAATTAAATAAACAATTATTTGCATTTAATTTTTTATAATTAAATATATGCAAATTATAGTCCTGGATTTTATACGTTGTAGTTAGTATGGTGTTGTATGGACACACAGAAGATCATACTATCGGTTACTCGTATTTAATCGAACAGTTGCTCACGACCTAGATGGACACGGACCAATCCATCGGTATAGTCGTTGTGTGAGAGAGAAAATAATCTATCTTGATTATTTTATCACACTTGTACACTTGGTGTATTGAGCGGATCGTTTGAGATTTATCGATTAGGATTGCCGGCGATAATCGATTTAAGTCTCAGTGTATTTTATTCTTAATCCCCGATACTATTGCGGGTGTGTATATTTAATATAAGTGACTTTGATTTTCCAAAGGAATTAACCGATTTAATTATTGGGTTAATTACCGGTTAAGTTGGGTCGCTATATTTTATATATGACATGCCGTGAATACTTGACGGGAAAGTGTATCCCGTAAGGGTTGATAATATCCCCGAGATGAGTTCATAAGGAATTATTATGTAAACCCTGCAGGTGGATTTGTTCCGCATAATAATTAAGGTTGAATGGTACTAGTCTCGGATATAAGAGATGAATAAATTAATTAGCAATAAATTAATTTTATTCATGGATATTTATATCTTAAATACACGAAATAAATAATACTACCGGAGAAATATTATTTGATATAATATGGTTTAATATTGGGAGTGCAATTAATTTTATATAGTGGAAAATAGAATTAATTAATATTAATGGATTAATAGATTTGGGCTTGGGCTCAATTTAATCATTAATATTGGAAGCCCAATATTCCACCTCCTTAAGATCCCCTACGTAGCCTATAAAAGCACTACATGGTCTTCTCTATTCTCATAACTTGAAGATCACAATTCTAGAGAGAGAAAGTAGAGAGGGAGATCCATGGAGTTCGGAAGATCGTCGCCCACCCGACGTTCGAGCTAGTGCAAGGTGTTATACCCAAGAAAACAGTCACCGACACGTGTCACGAATCAAAGGGCCACGTCATCCAGAGAGAAATTCAGCCAAGTCAATCATGAAAGACCTTCAAAGGCATATCTAAGAAGAAGATGAGGAGTTGGTGATGGAGTTATATTCTAAATGTCTAGTTTAGTGACAATATGGAACTCCTTATCTGTGTTTTTCATTATCTATTAATCAAACTGTCGGCATTTTTGTCTACCTTGTACTTGAATGCAATAGTTCTAGATATATACGTTGTAGACAGTATGGCGAGAGGAGACACGCGGAAGATCATACTGTCGGTTACTCGTATATTATCGAACAGAAGCTCACGACTTAGATGGACAGGGACAATCCATCGGTACGTCGTAGTGTGACTGGGTAATAGTTGGTCTTGACTATTATGTTACACTTGTACACTTGGTGTATTGAGCAGGACCACGGGAGGGCGTTCGATTTATACTAATCGACGTAATCGAACTAGACCTCAGAATTACGGATATACGAATTCTTAATCCCTATATAATTATAGGTGCGTATGTCTAATTCTCGGTTCTTTAACTTGCCAATGAGTGAGACTATTTGATTAGTCGAGATACTCGGTAAATTGGGAATCGGAATTGTACACACGGCATGCTATAGATTATAGACAGGAAACCGTGTCCCGTTTATCGGGTTGATAACGTCCCCGAGATGAGCTCATAAAGTTTATCATGTAAACCCTGCAGGTGGATTTGTTCCACATGATAATAAGGATGAGTGGTACTAGTCTCGGATAATAAGAAACGAATTAATTTAATTATTAGTAATTAAATAAATTCGTGGACGTTCGATATCTTAAACACGGGGAAAGTCGTATATGTAATTTCGGCGGATTTATTATTGTTGAAATAATATTAAAATTAATTTCGGGAATTCAATTATTATTTTATAGTGGAGTTAATAATAATTAAAATTGAAATCGATTAATTAAGGAATTGCGTTTACGTATTCCAAGTTAATTAATATTTCAATTTAGCCCTTAATTAATTTCCCTTAGGTCCCTAACGTAGCTCTATTTAAACCCCCCCCCTTGCCCTCTCCTAAAACCTACAGAACGCCGCAACTATTATTTTTCTGAGAAAAATTATTTGCTTAGCGCAAATAAAAGTTTTTCTCTGTGAAAATAAAAAGTTAACGCAATTAAATTATTTTCTCACCAGAGAATAATTCACACGGTGGTTTAAGAAAGGAGAGGAGCAGAAAAGGACGAACCCAGTAGATCGTTGCCCACACAACGTCTGGAGTCGGGAAGAGAATACGTTAGAAGCTCTAAGGCTCAACAATCGACCGATAAGGTATGAGATCGGATCTCTATATTCCGCAATTATTCGATCTCATATTTCGTTAATCATATTTTGAACGTAGATCGGATCCCGTGGCTTGGATGTGACATTCTCGGACTGCTGGGAGGTTTCTGACCTCCGGCATGGCAGTCGGATCGAGAAAATCACATCGGAACAGCCAGAACGGGCGAATCCCGCCGCTGTTCGCGACGGGTGTCGGACGACAGGTTCTACTGTCGGCCGACAGGCTTGTCGGACGACACCTTCTGGTGTCGGACGACATTTGATGGTCTTGTCGGACGACACCTTCTGGTGTCGGACGACAGAGAGGCCAGAAGCCTCTCGTTTTGCGCGGTCGTGCCTCGGGTGCGATGGCTGGGTGCATTTCGGGTCAGGGGCTTCGTCGTGAACACCTTGGGCAGACTGGAGGTCGACTGGGCTTGTCCGAAAGTTCGAGTAGTCGAACGGACATGTCCCGGGTAGTCGATTTCCAACAATTGGTATCAGAGCCGGTTTATACGTTCTTTATATTGTTTGCGAGAATTGTTTTGCAGGATCACCCGATTATTATGGCCAATTTATTTTTGGTATTTTGTGCTATATGTGTGTGTGGTTTTTGATTAAACTCTCGGGGTTGTCGAGATCGTTTTTTTTTGGAAAGTTGCTTGTTTGTAATAGATAAAAACGACGGGTTGAGTCGTTAGGTTTATTTATTTTTTCGTTGCATCCGGGACTTGTATAGGGTCGATCAAAATGTATAGTATCGATACAGGACTTAGTAGAATAATTTTGTAATTAATTTCTGCTATTGGATCGAGACGAGATCGAAGCCCGGAGGAACAAGAATCGAAGTCGAGACGAGCAACGAGTTCGAGTTCCAAGAGACGTGCATTCAAGATTTTAAGGCCATAATAATCGGGCCACGTTAATTGCTTTCTTATGTGATTTACGTGTTTTATTATGCTTATTATTTTATGCATGTATATCCCTAAATCGTAAAATACTAAGTGGGAGAGGGATTGGAAACAATCCCGCGGTCTCCATTCTCTGTTTCGAGAGTGATGTGTATTGACTTACGAGTTGGCTTTAGTGTCATCCTCCCTATCGGATAAAGTCGATACACGGAAATCACTTTGATCGAAATTCGAATAAAATTCCAATTTTAAAATTGAACAATTAAGTTTTTCAAAGCAATGCCTAATCTGTCTTTCAAAGACTAATTTCAACTCGACTCATTCTCACCCCGGGGAGTGGAATGGAGCCAAAGCGCTTGGTTATGTTGATGAAACAGATTAGAGACATTCGAGTCATTTGATGACTAGATCGATTGTCTGGTTGGCTCCCTCACTTTGTGAGAGATAGGGCTCAATTGCATGATTGATCGCTGGTTAGAAACTTCGAGTTTCACTTACGAGATATCAAGCTTTGATTAACGAAATTGTGAAATTTATTAAATGGAATTCAATTAACAAAGTTGTTTGTTTAGTAAACGTCCACACTATCGTGGCTTACTAGACGGAAACGGAACTTTGGGTTAATTGAGGCTCGACAGTTATAGGAAATCGTAAAGGGACCGCATGTCAACGTAAACGTCCACACTAACGTGGCTTGCGGTGGGCGTGTAGTTTCCGAGCGGTTAACTTAGTACTGAGAAATGGTATACACTTAGGTACGCTTTACAGTATCCTCCCCATCGGAGTCACTGCTGTAATGATGTACGACCGAAGTAAAAGTCCAGTTATAAAATCGTTTGGACTAGTATACGTCCACATGAACGTGGCATGCTAGTCTGATGGGATTTTAGGATTGATTGGTAGATTTAATGATATTAATTAAGGGAGTTAATATCGAATTAAATTTGACAGTTTGATTTGTCTCTTTTATAGATATGGCACTCAACCCGCTGTCCATTATACTAAAAGAAAACAAACTCACTGGTCCAAACTATGTTGATTGGAAACGAAACTTGGACATTGTCCTAACTGCTGAGGAGTACAAATATGTACTCCATGAGGTTTGTCCTGATGAACCTATTGACACCTCCACTCCTGAGGAAAAGGAAGCTCATCGGAAGTGGGTCAAGGCTGATCAGATGGCGCGGTGCTACATTTTGGCTTCTATGTCAAATGTGCTGCAACATCAGCATGAGGCCATGACCACTGCCTATGATATGATGCTTAACCTCAAGGAGATGTTTGGTAGTCAGGATAGGGCAGCCAGGCAAGATGCCATGAGAAAACTCATGACGGCCACTATGTCCGAAGGAACTCCCGTGAGGGATCACGTTCTTAGGATGATAGGCTATCTGAATGAGATAGAGATTATGGGAGGAGCTATCGATGGGGAAACCCAGATCGATATAGTGCTCCAGTCTCTGCCTAGGAGTTTTGAGCAGTTCCGCCTGAACTATAACATGAACAAGAGGTTATATTCGTTGGCGGAGCTCCTGACTGAACTCCAGGCGGCAGAGGGAATCTTTAAGAAATCTCAGGCACTTGTGGCTGTGAAACTTCCTGGCCCTCCGGGGACTAAGAGGAAGAAGAAGCAAGGACGGAAACCCAGTGGACCCAGAAATGGTGGACCACAGAATGGAGTGAACAAGCCAAAGGGCAAGTGTTTCCGTTGCAAGCAGTCTGGACATTGGAAGTCGAATTGTCCTCTCAGACAAGGAGGTACGAACTTTTCCTTAGTCACTGAAACATGTTTAGCGGTGTTATCCACCGGTACCTGGTGTGTGGATACGGGAGCCACTGATCATGTCTGCAATTCTTTGCAGGGGTTCCAGGAAACCCGGCGGCTTAGAGAGGGAGAGATCACTATCTACATGGGCAACGCGACGAAAGTGGCGGCTGTTGCAGTGGGAGATATTTATTTATCTTTTAATAATAAAGTTTTAGTATTGAATAATTGTCTTTATGTACCGAATTTTAGAAAGAACCTTGTTTCGGTTTCTAAATTGGTTTTGAATAAATATTCTGTTTCTTTTGATAGTTCTGTTATTATCAAAAAGAATGGTGAGTATATCTGTTCTGGTACATTGATAGGCAACTTATATATACTGAATCCTGATTATTCCACGATGCAACGAGTAGAGTCAAATAATACATCTAGTACCAATAAGAGAAAGGAGCCTTCTAGAATGAATCAAAAGTACTTATGGCATCTTAGGCTAGGTCATATTAACTTGGGTAGGATTCAAAGGTTGATAACTGATGGAATACTCAGTGGTGTGAAAGATGAGGACTTTCCAACCTGCGAATCATGCCTGGAAGGAAAAATGACCAAGCGACCCTTTAGTGATAAGGGGTATAGATCCAAGGAAGTACTGGAATTGATTCACTCTGATTTGTGCGGGCCTTTATCTGTCCAAGCGAGAGGAGGTTATGAATATTTCGTAACCTTCACTGATGATTACTCAAGGTATGGTTTTATATACCTGATGCGCCGCAAGAGCGAGTGCTTTGACAAGTTCAAGGAGTACAAAGCTCTTGTGGAGAACCTTCATGGTAAAACCATAAAGACTCTACGATCTGATCGTGGAGGAGAGTACCTCTCGGGAGAGTTTAAGGCGTACTTATTAGAGAATGGGATTGATTCCCAGATGACTGCACCATACACGCCCCAGCAGAATGGTGTAGCAGAAAGAAGGAATAGGACTCTTATGGAAATGGTAAGATCTATGATGAGTTATTCAGAACTACCAGTTTCGTTCTGGGGATATGCCTTGGAAACAGCGGCGTATATCCTGAACTTAGTTCCTTCTAAATCAGTCCCTAAGACGCCCTCGGAATTGTGGACCGGGCGAAAGCCAAATTTGAAACACATTCGGGTCTGGGGTTGTCCAGCACATGTGCTGAAGCATGGGGCTGATAAGTTGGAATCTCGTTCAGATATTCGGTTGTTTATAGGATATCCTAGAGGAACGAAAGGTGGTCTATTTTATAGTCCTAAGGACCAGAAGATCGTTGTTAGCACCAACGCTCGGTTCTTGGAAGAGGATTATATAATGGACCACAAGCCCAAGAGTGAGATAATACTAAACGAACTGAGAGGGGACGATCAAGGCTTAGATCCAACCGAACCGGGTGATACGCCACCACAGTCTGCACCTGTAGTTACTGAGGTTACACCGGAGCCTCGTCGTAGTGGGAGGGTTGTTCGACAACCCGATAGGTTCATGTTTATAGGTGAGTCTTCGGACTTGTTACCTGGAGAACATGAAGCCGATCCCTGGACCTATGGCGAGGCGCTTAAAGATCAAGATGCTCAGTCTTGGCAAAAAGCGATGAAATCTGAGATTGAATCAATGGATTCAAATCAGGTCTGGAATCTTGTAGCACCGCCCAAAGGTGTAAAAGCCATTGGTTGCAAGTGGGTGTACAAGAGGAAAAGAGGGTCTGACGGGAAGGTTGAAACCTTCAAGGCTAGGCTTGTTGCGAAAGGGTATACTCAGAAAGAAGGGATCGATTATGAGGAAACTTTTTCGCCGGTAGCTATGCTAAAGTCGATCCGGATTCTTTTGTCTATAGCAGCTCATATGGATTATGAGGTGTGGCAAATGGACGTCAAGACAGCATTCTTGAATGGGAATCTTGACGAGACCATTTACATGAGACAGCCAGAAGGTTTCATCAAGAAAGGCCAAGAGCATCTAGTGTGTAAGCTAAACCGATCCATTTATGGATTGAAGCAAGCTTCTAGATCTTGGAACATGCGGTTTGATGAGGTTATCCAGTCTTATGGATTCATTCAAAGCATGGACGAGTCGTGTGTATACCGGAGAAGTGACGGAAACAGCGTGGCGTTTCTCGTACTTTATGTAGATGACATTCTTCTAATTGGCAACAATGTGAAGATGTTGTCGGACATAAAGGGATGGTTGTCCAAGCAATTCGATATGAAAGACTTAGGGCAAGTTGGGCATGTTCTTGGGATCAAGGTTATAAGGGATCGCCGGAAAAGAACATTAAGCTTGTCCCAGGCTTCATATATTGATACGATTCTGGCTCGTTTCAACATGCAGAATTCCAAGAGAGGTGCTCAACCTTTCTGCCATGGAATTCATCTATCTAAAGACATGTGTCCTAAAACACAAAAGGAGATAGATTACATGAAGAAGGTTCCTTATGCTTCGGCAGTAGGAAGTCTAATGTATGCCATGTTGTGCACGAGACCTGATATCTGTTATGCCGTGGGCATGGTAGCTAGATATCAGAGTAACCCTGGACAGGGTCACTGGACTGCTGTAAAGAACATACTTAAGTACCTGCGAAGGACTAGGAATTATGTTCTGAGTTACAAAGCGTCCGAGTTGATTCCTATTGGTTACACAGACTCGGATTTCCAATCTGATAAGGATCAGCGAAAGTCTACATCAGGCTATGTGTTCACATTGGGAGGTGGAGCAGTGTCATGGAAGAGTGTTAAGCAGAAATGCATTTCGGACTCTACCATGGAAGCCGAATATGTAGCAGCCTCTGAGGCAGCTAAAGAATCGGTGTGGCTCAGGAACTTCCTTATGGACTTGGATGTGGTTCCTAAAATGCCTAGAGCTATCACAATTTATTGTGACAATAGCGGTGCAGTGGCTAATGCAAAGGAAACACGAGCCCACAATGCGAGTAAACACATAGATCGCAAGTACCACCTGATTAGAGACATCGTCAGGAGAGGCGATGCGGTTGTCACCAAGATTGCATCAGCGGATAACCTGGCTGACCCCTTTACGAAGGCACTTCCAGCGGAAGCGTTCAAGAGACACGTGAAGGGGATGGGTATCGGATGTATGGTAGAGGGCAACTAGAAATTTAGTATAAGTGGGAGATTGATGGAGTTATATTCTAAATGTCTAGTTTAGTGACAATATGGAACTCCTTATCTGTGTTTTTCATTATCTATTAATCAAACTGTCGGCATTTTTGTCTACCTTGTACTTGAATGCAATAGTTCTAGATATATACGTTGTAGACAGTATGGCGTGAGGAGACACGCGGAAGATCATACTGTCGGTTACTCGTATATTATCGAACAGAAGCTCACGACTTAGATGGACAGGGACAATCCATCGGTACGTCGTAGTGTGACTGGGTAATAGTTGGTCTTGACTATTATGTTACACTTGTACACTTGGTGTATTGAGCAGGACCACGGGAGGGCGTTCGATTTATACTAATCGACGTAATCGAACTAGACCTCAGAATTACGGATATACGAATTCTTAATCCCTATATAATTATAGGTGCGTATGTCTAATTCTCGGTTCTTTAACTTGCCAATGAGTGAGACTATTTGATTAGTCGAGATACTCGGTAAATTGGGAATCGGAATTGTACACACGGCATGCTATAGATTATAGACAGGAAACCGTGTCCCGTTTATCGGGTTGATAACGTCCCCGAGATGAGCTCATAAAGTTTATCATGTAAACCCTGCAGGTGGATTTGTTCCACATGATAATAAGGATGAGTGGTACTAGTCTCGGATAATAAGAAACGAATTAATTTAATTATTAGTAATTAAATAAATTCGTGGACGTTCGATATCTTAAACACGGGGAAAGTCGTATATGTAATTTCGGCGGATTTATTATTGTTGAAATAATATTAAAATTAATTTCGGGAATTCAATTATTATTTTATAGTGGAGTTAATAATAATTAAAATTGAAATCGATTAATTAAGGAATTGCGTTTACGTATTCCAAGTTAATTAATATTTCAATTTAGCCCTTAATTAATTTCCCTTAGGTCCCTAACGTAGCTCTATTTAAACCCCCCCTTGCCCTCTCCTAAAACCTACAGAACGCCGCAACTATTATTTTTCTGAGAAAAATTATTTGCTTAGCGCAAATAAAAGTTTTTCTCTGTGAAAATAAAAAGTTAACGCAATTAAATTATTTTCTCACCAGAGAATAATTCACACGGTGGTTTAAGAAAGGAGAGGAGCAGAAAAGGACGAACCCAGTAGATCGTTGCCCACACAACGTCTGGAGTCGGGAAGAGAATACGTTAGAAGCTCTAAGGTCTCAACAATCGACCGATAAGGTATGAGATCGGATCTCTATATTCCGCAATTATTCGATCTCATATTTCGTTAATCATATTTTGAACGTAGATCGGATCCCGTGGCTTGGATGTGACATTCTCGGACTGCTGGGAGGTTTCTGACCTCCGGCATGGCAGTCGGATCGAGAAAATCACATCGGAACAGCCAGAACGGGCGAATCCCGCCGCTGTTCGCGACGGGTGTCGGACGACAGGATCTACTGTCGGCCGACAGGCTTGTCGGACGACACCTTCTGGTGTCGGACGACATTTGATGGTCTTGTCGGACGACACCTTCTGGTGTCGGACGACAGAGAGGCCAGAAGCCTCTCGTTTTGCGCGGTCGTGCCTCGGGTGCGATGGCTGGGTGCATTTCGGGTCAGGGGCTTCGTCGTGAACACCTTGGGCAGACTGGAGGTCGACTGGGCTTGTCCGGAAGTTCGAGTAGTCCAACGGACATGTCCCGGGTAGTCGATTTCCAACAGTTGGGACAGTAGAGAGCGCACGGTAGAATCAGACTCCTTTCACAGGGGAATCGCCTGGGGAGACTCCTGGGACTCCAGTCAATGAACTGGGACTTCACGGAGAAAGAGGCAGATTAAGCACTAAGGGAAATTAGTGGATATTTAATGCTTCATATTAGTGGACTAGAGGTCCAATGAGAAGCCGATATGTGGGCATTAGGTGGCATAATTAAGCCATGCATAGAGTATTATAAATAGAGGGTATGAGAGAGAGGAAAGAGGACATGCAACCTTGTATTTTAATTATGAATTCTAAGTATGAATATATGAATAAAGAGGTGTCTTGAGCATCCATGTTCTTACTTATGATTTCTGCTATAACTTAATCCTCTTGCTTTCTTACCTATAACAAATTTACCATTTTGTGTTGTTTACCAAAACCCTCTATTACCAGCAAATACTACCGACAAGTACAAAAACAACCAAAACAGTTGGCGCTAGAAGGATCGAGCATCAGGTATTTAAGTTGCAGAAAAGCTCGATTAAAATCAAAGATGGTGAACGAAGACGAAGGTACTACGGTATCAGGTGCATCCGGCACAAGCGGCAGGTGGCGGGCTGTGATGGGTAAGGCCGTGATGGTGGAACCCGAGGTTCCATCTCCGCCTAAAAACCCAGAACCTGAAAATAAGGAACAGCCGCCGCCCACCCAAATCAGCTCCGATGAGCACAATAGCAAACGTGCAGAGGCCGATGAGCCCACTGACAGTCAGGCAGATCAACGACAACGTCGACTTCGGTCACGACGTCGGAATCGCCGTCTTCATCCTTACGAGATCGGAGGGCCGTCGACGCCCATGGCTCCACCTCCGATTAGATTCGCGAGTCTTGATACTCCACAGAAAATTGATGAAGCAATGGCTGAGTTGATGTCTTTAAAATATGTGATGACAACCCCTGTGATCCCGGTGAGGGGCATGCATGCACCCGCCGGGGAAAATCCAGGGAAGGGCCCTGAGCGAACTGCCCGAGCTCCCCGGGGGAACCGCAGGACACGCCGGGCTTTAGATCTAAATAAAAGGGCCGAATCAGTAGCTACTTCTACGGATCCTCATCGACAGGCAAGTGACATGCACGGTCAACGTGTGAATTTCTCACCGACGAGGGCCCGCAGAGCCCCCGGTGCTGATCTTGAACTGGCAGATTTGAGGCAGAAGTACTCTGAACTGGAAAGGCGATTGAACGAAAATCAAATTCTCGCCGCCCCGACAGGTCGTCATAATGATCCCTTGGCTCCCGAGGTTGAACAAGCTCCAATGCAACTGGAAATTCAGCCCATGCAAACTACTTTGTACAGCGGCAAGACTGACCCAGAAGTGCACTTGAGCAGATTCAGGACGTACATGTCCGGCCGAGGAGCCACTGATGCTACTCGGTGCAAACTATTCCCACTCACCCTGGGCGATATTCCTCACCAATGGTACGTCAGCTTACCTACACATTCTGTTAAGTGTTTTGACGACTTGGTGCATAGGTTTATGTCGTATTTTGCATCCAAAGCTTCCTATATGGAGTATAGTCAGAAGCTGCTTGGGGTCAAACAGGGTGAGAACGAAACAGACGAGTCTTATGTGGATCGCGTGGAGGAACTACTGATGGCGGGCGGAGAAGAGATTGGCGATAACCTCAAACTTCACACAGTGTTGGCAGGTTTGAGAAGAAATTCTAAGTTGTTTAAATCTGCAATGTTGAACTATCCCCGATCGTATGAGGATTTTAGGAGGAAAGCTGGGGCCCAAGTGGCCTACCAGCGTCTTGTTGCTGGCGGGGGACACTCCCCCGAGCAAAAGAAAAAACCTCCTTTTTCCTCCGATCGAAGGCCAAACTATATTGGCAAAAAACCAGGCCCTAGGCCAAATGACCCACGAGTGGATGAGATCCGTGAGTGGGAAGGAAAACTCACTGCTCAGACTGGTCATACACCAACAGATATCCTGAATATCATGGTGGTACAAAAATCCGATCTGTTGGAAAAACCACCACCAATTCTAACTTCCCCGGACAAGTTGAATCCCAACAAATGGTGTGCCTTTCATGAAAAGATTGGTCACAACACCAGCCAGTGCAGACAACTGGTACAACTGTTGTGGAAACTTTTCAAGGATGGGAAACTATGGCAATTCTTGCCCAGGCCAGGTGCCGGGGGAAATCCGCAGGGGCCTCCTCCCCGGGAAGTACCCGCACCAGCTCCACCACCGCTTCCTCCGGCTCAGGATCCCCCAAGAGTGGGTCAGATCATGATGATCGGTGGTTTAAAGCCGGTGAACGAGGAGAGCCACCGCAAAAGGAAAAGAGACTTTCAGATGTGGGAAGTTTGGTATGAAACTGCCCCATCAAAGGAAGCAGCAATTAATGAAACGGCGGTGATAACTTTCACCCCGGAAGATCGAGCCGAGACAAAGTTCCCGAAGGATGTGCCTTTAGTGATAAAGGCAAGAATCCTCGGTCTGGACGTGTCTCGCACGCTGGTAGACAATGGCGCGCATCTTAATGTTCTTTACAAAAAGACCCTGGATCTAATGGGGAAGCTGGCGCGCTATGTCAACCCGTGCGATATGGTGCTGAAAGGTTTTGGTGACGACGTAGTCATCCCCTACGGAGAAATAATCCTCCCGGTGGAAATGATGGACGCGAAGAATCCCGAAGTCGTGATGGTTAGGAATCTTAAGTTTGTAATAGTTGATAAGGTTAGTGGCTATAATGCTTTGTTAGGCAGGCCCTTTCTGGACGCTTTTGAAGCAGTCGCCTCGTCCTATTACTACTGTATCAAGTTTCCAACACCCTCCGGTGCAGTTGGCACCGTCAGAGGGGACCTAGTAATGGCTAAGAAGACTTTGATGTATTTTCGCGATCTTGATAAAACCAAAAACAAAGTAAAAGCTAACATTCCCCAAATCAATTTGGAGGAAAGCAACATAAAACAAATTGATCACATAAAAAATATCATTAAAATACCCGAGGAAGGAATGAGCTCCCCCGGGAAAAACCCGCGCGGAGAAGTTCTTCAGATCCCCTCGGATGACATGAATAATCCCCCCGAAAAAGAACCCAGTGAAGACTTAGCATCTCCTGGGGAAAAACAGCCTAAACTCAAAACAAACTTAGAGGATTGGGGCTCACGGGGAGGATATCAATGCAAAAAAGCACCCGGTGTAGAGATGGTTGAAACTCTGGACTCTATAATTATAGATCCAGAGCAAACCGAAAAACAAATACTTGTGGGGTCTCATATGGAATCCACTGTCAGAAGCGACTTGATAAAATTCCTAAAGGAGAACATCTCCACTTTCTCATGGTCCAGTGCGGATTTAGGAAAGATAGATCCTAAACATGCCTGCCATCGATTGAAAATTGATCCCTGCAAAAGGCCAATTGCGCAGAAGCGCAGGAAAATGGGCCCCGAGAAGTGCCAGGCACTCGCCGGGGAAGTAGATAAACTAATTGAAAGTAAACTGGTCAGAAGCTTCGAGTGATGTCACTTGGCTTTCCAATGCGGTAATGGTGACAAAAACGGCCGGAGCATGGCGTTTGTGTATAGATTTTACAGATCTAAACAATGCTTGCCCGAAAGACCTTTTTCCCATGCCACACATCGACCATGTGGTTGATAATTTGACAGGTCACGCGATATTCTCGACATTGGACGCTAAGGCCGGATACCATCAAATTCCCATGCATCCAGATGACGTTGAACACACGGCTTTCTACTCAGAGAAAGGGATCTATTGCTGGGAAAGAATGCCCTTTCGCCTAAAGAATGCTGGGGCCACCTATCAAAGGTTGGTAAATCTAATGTTTTCTGAATTAATTGGTAAAACCATGGAAGTGTACATTGATGATATTATTGTAAAAAGTAAAAACGAATCAGACCATATCAAAGACCTCGAAGAAGTTTTCAAAATTCTGGGGCATTATAATATGAAACTGAACCCCAAGAAATGTAACTTCGGAATCAAAAAAGGGATGATCCTGGGGCATGTGGTTAGCGAGAAAGGCATTGAGCCCAACCCTACCAAAGTCCAAGCTATCTTGGACATGCAAGAGCCCCGGGACGTAAAAGGCGTACAACGACTCACGGGTCGTCTAGCCGCCCTGAACAGATACATTTCTTGCCTGGGAGATAAAACTCGACCGTTCTTTGCCTCCATTAAAGGACAGGAATTTCACTGGAAGAAGGAGGCCCAACAAGCTTTTGTACGGATAAAGGAATATTTATCCAATCCGAAAGTAGTTGTGGCACCTAAACCAGGAGAAAAGTTGTATTTATACCTGGCCGCCTCAGAACATGCCATCAGTGCAGTCTTGACGAGAGCGGAAGGAATACAACACTTCCCGATCTATTTTGTGAGCCAAGTATTACATGAGGCCGAAATTAAATACACTCCACTGGAAAAATTAACATATGCTTTAATAGTGTCAATTAGAAAACTCCGGGCGTACTTATTCGAGCACCCCGTCGAAGTCTTGACTACTATGCCTTTAAGGCAAGTATTGCACCGGTCAGATATCTCCGGGAGACTCCTGCGTTGGGCGTTAGAAATTAGTCAGTATGACATAACTTTCGCCCCGAGGACAGCAATCAAAGCACAAGCCCTGGCCGATTTCATTGTGGAATTAACTTTCCCTGAGAAATCCCAGAATCAACCACGCGCCTGGCAGCTGTTCGTAGATGGATCATCTACCACCGCGTGCTCGGGGGCAGGAGTGGTATTACTCAGTCCCGATGGAGACTCAGTAACCCATGCGGTAAAGTTTGAATTCCCCACATCTAACAATGAAGCAGAGTACGAAGCTCTCATTTCTGGGTTGGAATTGGCTATAGCCGTCGGGGCAAGAAAACTCCATGTGTTTATGGACTCCCAGCTAGTAGTAAACCATGTAAGTGGGGACTACGAAGCCAGAGGGGAACAAATGATAAAATACCTGAAACTGGTATGGGAACTTTGTGAAAAAATCCCTGAAGTTCTAATCGAACAAATCCCACGGGAACACAATTCACAAGCTGACGCCCTGTCAAAATTAGCATCAGCTGAGGGCTCAGCAGACTTCTCAAATATTGTTCTGACAAAATTAATGTCTCCATCAATAGAACAAAGAGAGATACAAATGCAAATACTTGCCGGGGCCGGAGAAGACTGGCGAATTCCCATTCAACGGTACATAGATACCGAGGAAGTACCAGCAGATAAAACCGAAGCAAAACAACTCCGATCCCGAGCAGCAAAGTATACTTTAATAAACACACAACTTTATCGAAGAAGTTATTCCCTTCCACTACTAAAATGTGTGTCGAAGGAAGAAGGATTTAAAATCCTGGAGGAAATACATGATGGTGTATGTGGAAATCATGCGGGGGGAAGATCCCTGACACACAAAACCATGGGGCAAGGATTTTACTGGCCAAGCCTGAGAAAGGACGCAGTCGGATATGCACGCAAATGTGTTAAATGCCAGACGCATGGGCCTAACATCCGCATTTCCCCAGAAGCCTTGAAATCCATTTACAGCCCGTGGCCATTTGCTCGGTGGGGTATCGATTTGATCGGACCACTAGCAACCGCACGGGGTGGAGTGAAATATGCGATTGTAGCAGTCGACTATTTTACCAAGTGGGTTGAAGCAGAGCCATTGAACAAAATTGATCAACCACAGGTTATCAAGTTCATATGGAAAAACATTATATGTCGATTCGGTTTGCCCGAGTCAATCATTTCTGACAACGGAAAACAATTCGATGGGGCTGAGGTGGAAGAATTCTGTGAAAAATGGAAAATCAGAAGGTTATTCTCTACTCCTTACCACCCCCAGACGAATGGTCAGGTTGAAGCAGTGAATAAAATACTAAAGCACACCATCAAATCAAAATTAGAAAGTCGCAAAGGAAAGTGGGCGGATGAACTTCCAGAGGTCCTGTGGTCGTACCGTACCACAGCCAGAAATGCCACTGGAGAAACCCCCTACTCTTTAGCTTTTGGAACAGAGGCGGTAATTCCAGCGGAAATAACGGTGTTATCACATCGGACCGCTCAGGAAATCTCCCCGGAGAATGAAGTAACCATCCGGAAAGAGTTGGACCTTCTTGAAGAAAGAAGGTTAGCCTCGGATTCTCTAAATGCCATGAACAAACAAAGAATTGCAAAACTATTTAACTCTAAAGTAAAAGCACGAGAATTCCAAGTAGGAGACTTGGTGTTGAAGAAAATCTTGGGGACGCACCAGGGAGCACTGGGGCCGAACTGGGAGGGACCGTTTAGAGTGAGCCACTGCCTCCAAAACGGAGCGTACGAGTTAGAGCTTCTCGACGGGACCAAGGATCAGTATCGGTGGAACGCGTTGCACCTAAAGAAATTCTATCACTAAACCGAAAGGTTAATTTTGGCTTTTTTGTAAGAGTATTATTTTATAAAAACCTTTTTACTATCTTATAAATCTTCTCGGTATTTAAAAATGCTTGTATGATTTCAAAGTTATATTTTCTCTATAATAAAGAAAAACATTTTCCCGGGAAAAGGAATAAATTTCCCGGTCAAAATAAAGAATGTTGAGTGTTCCTAAAAGAATACTAAGGTTCGGTAAAGACCCAAAAGATCTGCGGATTAGGGGCCGAACACTTCTTTCTGCGTACGGATTCAACAGAGTAAAAGAAACTCAAGAATCGCGCGGGAAGAAGATATTGGTCCGAGGACTATCCTAAGAGGTATTCATCATGGACTGAACCTCAAAAGGGTATTCATGATGGACAAACCACAGGATCGGACAGTCTTTGTAAAAGGAGAGATGGAGGAGAAAAATGTTACTCAGAATCAAAGAATTCCAAGAGGTAACTTAATCCGAAAATCACTTTTGCAGGACAAAGAGCTCACGAAGAAGTCCCAACAAATTTTTAAAATAAAACGTGGGTGTGAGCTAAGAATTATCTGTTCACAAGAATTACGATTCACCAAACAAGCTAGAATAGACTTGTCAAGTGACAGATAATTACGGTAGAAAAAAGCCTAAACAAACGGTGGACGGGCTATGTGTAAGACCCAAAGGATAATATCCAAAAGTAACTTACTAAGTTATTACACACCAGCAAAATATAAAAATTTGTCCAGGCAAAAAACTGCCTCTGAAATTCAAACAGAAATAGCAAATATTGTCTTATGGCCTTGGGCCCAAATAAGAAATAAAACATAAAAACCCCTGAGCTTTTCACACTCAGGGTAGGGTTCATCTTAGCAGACCCCTGAGTTGTTAAACTCAGGAGGTGGAATTACCATCACCAGGGGGGGTTACCAGAGGATCTTTTGGCTTGCCATCAGGCCCAACACCAAGTAGATACACACCCTCATCATCAAATTCATCCTCATCAGCAGGAGCATCATCAGCTAACTTTGCAGGTTCACCAGGCATAGAGAGGAGACTGTATGATGGCCACCATGTCATGTCAATCCCATGGACAACTTCCAGATCCATGAAAGGTTGAGGAACTCTGGAATCCAGAGTGCATCCCTTCATGTGATCCTTGAGGAGTTTGAGTCCATACTCTTTGGCCACATCATTCTCCTCCTTTGCTGCAGACCTAATGAGATCAGCATATGCAGTCACATAAAGGAGGTCAGTCAATACCCTGGGATTGTGAGCAGGAGAATCCAGTAGAGTCTCAAGCTCCACCACTCTTTCCATGGACTGTGCAAAGTTATCCTGGACCTGCTTCAGCTCTTGGGTGACCTTGACCACCTCATCCTTTAGCTCTTTCTTTTCCCTGACAAAGCTGTCCTGGGCATCCTCAATCTGTTCTTCTTTTTCCTTGATAGTTTTCAAAGCTTCCTGCATCTCGGACTTCAACTTCCCTATCTCTGCCCGTGCAGTATCTGCAACCTTCTTCCACCTATCCCTGTCCCCTGCTGCGGCTATGTAGGCTGCATTGAGCTCCTTCACTTGTGTTTCTTGACCAGTGCTGGTGATGCGTAGCTTGGTAACCTCAGCTCTGAGTTTCTCAGCCATGGTATGAGCACCAGAGATGGCAACTGCACTTTGACTGGCCAGTTTAAGGGCCAGGGAAAAGGCATGTTCCTCATGGTCCATCAGGTCATTGAGCTCTGAGGTCCAGCACCTCCCAACTGCATCAATTGAATCACCAACAGGATTGCCCAGGGTAGTGACAGGGTCAATGGGGCCTTTGCCAGAGAAGAAGGGAAGGAGCACAGATGGAAGTTTTTCCTGGGAAAACCTAGCCGAGAAATAAAACATAAGGATAAGATTGAATATTTTGTAAAGATAAAGAAAGAGTATAAAATTAATAAAAACTTACTTGTCAGAGAGAACTTTCTCAACTCCAAAAACAGACTGACTCATGTCAGCACGGGGAGGGGATTCAGTCACATCGATTATTCCCCCATCAACTTTCTTCCTTTTCTTGTCTCCTTCGAGCTTGACTTGTAGAAGAGTGGATGACCCAGAAGGAGGCAAACCCTGGCTAGGAACAACATCAGTCATCACAGCATCAGCGGGGGCCGGGGAATCTTTGTAGGAGTCCACCACCTCCATGATCCCCAGAGAATCTGTCTCACCGCCCTGGGCGGAGACAGTTCGGGATCTGGTCCGGGAAGCCGGGGCACCTACTGTTCCACCCCGAGTCTTCACAGATCCTCGGCCACCTATGCTGGTTGAACTGGTTTTTGCTTTACGGGCTTTCCCCACCTGGGATGGATCCACAAGTCCAAGTCTCTCGAACAATCTGTTATCCGCCATCTCTGGGGGTTTCACGTCAAACACTGTAGAGAAAAATTCTGCACCGGGAAAAGTAAAGATATTACACCCGACAAAATTGACGATATTTCCCTGAGGGATATGTCCCCAGGGAATAAGACAAAACAAAAACTGTAGAAAATACAGGACTTTACCAAAACAAGGTTTATCTTCAACGAATGGAGGACAGAACAAGCCTGCTGCGTCACGAATACTGTCGTCGTTAAGGTACGTCGAATCCCTCTCGGTAGTAGGAATGCACTGGGCCAAAAGATTCGCTGTAGCCAAATCCCACGGGATGCTATAGTCAGTTTTGGAGATCCGGGCACCTACAAACATAAGAACAATTTTAGATCAGTCAAAACTGTAAAAAACTTAAAAGTATAACTTACTTTCATCTTTAACGCCATAAGTTAGAGGAATTTCAATTTCTCCCTCTCGGGTCTGAGTTCTCCATCTCCCCGAGACATAAAACCATCGATCCCAACAAGTAGGATCTTTAACATCCGGTTCCTTTATCTTCACCATGTTTTTCCTGCATCGAACTGTGTAATCACCCAACAACCCTTTCTGGAAATTGACCGGACTAAAGAACAAATGGAATTCATCCCCCGTGAGGGGTCGAGAAAATCCCACTTGTCCTAGAACCGTCAAAACCCCATACAACTGAGCCCACCCGTTCGGATGAATCAGATGAGGAGCCACACCCCACCGGTTCAACAGGCCTGAAATCGAAGGATGCAGAGGAAACCGCAGGCCTTGATCCATCGCGTCGACGCCGATGGCCACCATGCCTGGAGGTGGACAACAGGCGGATTCTCCCTCTTCTGGCGCATGCAAATGCACGTTGAAGGGAATCCGCCAGTCATCCCTCCAGTCGGTGAGTTCGTCCGCCGTCACCGTGCTATCTTGGCCGTGCGCACCCCACTCCTGGTGGTTTGGATCTGGTTGAACCGAAGTGATGGTCCTCTCAGCGGGAACGTAGGGATGGGCCGCGTCTAGTTCGTCCAGTCGGAATTCTGGCAAGGCCGGCTCCGCCTTGTCCATGAATTCCTTGTACTGACGAGCGAGCAGGACGTGAGGCTCTTCGACCACCTTGGGGCGAATGACTCTCGTGTATTTTGGCATGATGGTGAGGGTTGTAGGAAGAATTTTACACTACAAACTAAATGAATTTACACAGTAAAATTGCAGGGGGAAGGAGATTCTTACCGATTTTCAGATTTGGGAATCGAAGAGAGATGTGAATTTTCAAAATTTGAAGTGGGTTAACTTGTTTTGAAAATATAAACCTGCAACATGAATAGATCAACGGTTGAGATCAAGGAAGGGGAAGAGAGGGCGGTTACCGATGAAAAACGTACTCAAGTATCCCCCCACTACCCCGTAAAACCTAAAATACTTGGTCAGGATAATGCCACGTGGCAAATATTTACTGACAAAATCCAGGTTAAAAAGAAACCTCTCTTTTTACATTCTTTTATTATTTATTTGTGAATCAGGTTATTGATTTATTAAGAAGATAAGTTTTCTGATACTTATCATGATTTACGAATATAAAGAATCCTTCAAAGACAATAACTCTTGTTTATTTCACCGGGAAAGAAACCTGGGAAACAAAACCTGGGGAGTTAAACCCCGAAAATATTATTTTACAAAGGAAAGACTAATTTTCTATATTTTGGATAAATCTCACGGGGAAATACATCCCCAGTTATCTTTTACAGGACAATCTTCAGGTTCGGAATCAACCGAGCTGTCTTCAGAATCAGTTCCCAGATCGATGATCTCCTCTCCATCTCTCCCAAATACTCCGATATTGAAAGACTTTTGCCCACGCAACTCCAGAAAGATGGTCACATCCACCGAGACAAAACGGCGTTCACAGAATTTGTCCCAACCGTCACTCAGAGCGAGACGTCGACCATCCTTCTCTACCTTAACTGTCAGAACCCGTTCAAAAGCATCTACCAAAGCAACATCCTGTCCATCGAGCTCCGGAAACTTCTGAGAAAAAGACAAAGAAAGAGGCAACTTAGTTTTCATCGACCGATTCCTGATCCGAGAAGAAAAGCTAGTTATTTGATTCGGGTACACCTCTCGGTTCCAAATAAAAGCCATGATATGAAGACATAATCCAGAGTCGAAGAGCCTTTAAAGGCGTAAAACTCATTATTAAATGAAGTCTCAACCACCAACAGAAAGTCAGAATGCAATTTCCGAGACAAGTCAACCGAGGAAGACGACCATAAACTTCAGGGAAATCAGAGTTGAAAGCTCTAATTTTCCTGGGGGCCTATGTTATACCCAAGAAAACAGTCACCGACACGTGTCACGAATCAAAGGGCCACGTCATCCAGAGAGAAATTCAGCCAAGTCAATCATGAAAGACCTTCAAAGGCATATCTAAGAAGAAGATGAGGAGTTGGGACAGTAGAGAGCGCACGGTAGAATCAGACTCCTTTCACAGGGGAATCGCCTGGGGAGACTCCTGGGACTCCAGTCAATGAACTGGGACTTCACGGGGAAAGAGGCAGATTTAGCACTAAGGGAAATTAGTGGATATTTAATGCTTCATATTAGTGGACTAGAGGTCCAATGAGAAGCCGATATGTGGGCATTAGGTGGCATAATTAAGCCATGCATAGAGTATTATAAATAGAGGGTATGAGAGAGAGGAAAGAGGACATGCAACCTTGTATTTTAATTATGAATTCTAAGTATGAATATATGAATAAAGAGGTGCCTTGAGCATCCATGTTCTTACTTATGATTTCTGCTATAACTTAATCCTCTTGCTTTCTTACCTATAACAAATTTACCATTTTGTGTTGTTTACCAAAACCCTCTATTACCAGCAAATACTACCGACAAGTACAAAAACAACCAAAACACAAGGAATACGTGGGAAGGTCTCAAGGTCTTCATAGATCTCGTTTCTCCGTACAACGAGAACAAAGGTAAAATCACGAACCCCCTCGATGATTTTAATAATTAATTCGGGTATACGCATGAACGATGATCCGAGGGACGAACCCGGGGATGGGGTTTGACCGCGCGGTGGTGATCCGAGATCACCGGACCGCGGGCGGTCAAGCGAACCCCGCCGGGATCGCATGAGTACCCTCGGCTGGACGCCGAGGGTGGCGGTCGAGCCCTAGGGCTTCGACCGCCGGTGCACATCGAAGGGCCCCGGCTGGACGCCGGGGCGAGCGATCGACTTCGGTCGATCGCTGGGGGCAGCCGCGGGCTGGTGCCGCGGCAGGCGCCCCCTCCTCCGATCGACGGTGGCGGTGAGTCGCCGGACTCACCGCCGGGGGCTGCTACGAGCAGCCCCGGGGGATGCACGATGCATCCCCAGCGATTGCCGTGTGCAATCGCGAGCCCCACGCGGGGCTCGGCTAGGGCTAGCCGCGGGTTTATCCCGCGGCGGTGTTGCTTTGGTCGGGCCCGGTTCGTGTGGTGGTTCGCGGTGGTTTCCGGCGAAGGGATTTTGATCGGGGTTATGTTTCCGCAATTCCGTTAACCCCGGGATATCGATTTCCAACAATTGGTATCAGAGCGAGGTTCTAGTTCATGTGTATATGCGATAAATTGTTCTACCTTGCAGGGTTTCCGACTATTATGGCTAGATATAATTCTTTGTTAATTATTGTCATAATATTGTTCTTAATTGTTTTTAAACTCTCGGACATGTCGAGATTTGTTTTATGTGTGGTGAATGCTTGTAATAGTAAAAATTAGGGGGTTGACCGAATTTAGGTTTATTATTACGTTCTATGTTTTCCGGAAAATGTATAGGGTCGATTTCATGTATAGAATCGATACCGGATAGTGTAATTTAAATTCTTGTAATTTATTTACGTTGGATCGATGCCGAGACGACCGCCGGAGAACACATGTGACGAAGGAGAAGACGTGAGGGAGGACCGGGGATCGATCATGAGATCGATCCCATGAGGATCGATCGAGGGGGGCGTGGGGGGCTGCCCGCGGGAACCCTCGACCACGCCGGCCACCGGTGGTGGTGGCGCGTGGGCTGAGGTGGCGGCGGCACTCCTCCCCAGCCGGCGATCGATCGTGGGGGGCGCGGGGTCCTCGTGATCTCGTGTTCTCCTACCAAGATCCAACTTTCCTAAAATTAATTCGGTTTTCCTATTTGAGTTTTCCTATTTTTGAGAATTCTCATGGATTAGGAAAAGAATTAATTGGAATTAATTTTATTTCCTTATTCTATTATGGAAGTCTTCTAGAGTATTCCGAGTTCTACTTGGAATTGGATCCTAGAGATTTAATAGAATTGGAAAGGAATAAAAGTTAATTTAGGATTGATTTATTTCCTTATTGATTATTCCTAGTATGGGAATTTTCATGGATAAGGAAGGAATAAATTTAGAATTAATTTGGTCTTCCTAATTGATTATTCCTTTTGGAATATTCATGGATTAGGAAAATAATTAATTTGGAATTAATTTATTTTTCCTATTTAATTATTCCTTTATGGAATTTTTAATGGATTAGGAAAATAATTAATTTGGAAAGTTTTGAAAGTCCTTAATTAATTTTTCCTATTTAATTATTCCTTTATGGAATTTTTTAATAGATTAGGAAAGGAATTAATTTGGAAGGATTAGGAGTCCTAAATTATTTTATTTTCTTATTTCATTATGGAGATCTTCTAGAATATTCCAAGTGGGTCTTGGAATAGGATTCTAGAGATTTAATGAAGTTAGAAAGGAAAATAAAAATAATGAATATATTAATAATATTTAATTTTATTTTTGATATATTCGATTGACTTAATTTTCGAATTAAGTAACTTTTGGATTAATTGAAAATAAATAGATTTAAATATTGGGATTAATATTCTCGTCACATGGAGCATTCAAGAACGAAGACTGAAGACTAGAAGATGCGTACGGAGATGCGATAAAGCCATAATAGTCGGAAAATAATATTCTAGTATTATTTTGACTATGTGATAATAGTATGTGCTTTATTTCATGTATGCATGCTTATGTGTATTTAATTATGCATTAGATAGCGTATCCCTTTATTGTAAAAAGCTAAGTGGGAGAGGGTATGGAAACATACCCATGGTCTCCATTGCTGCTCTCTTGGTGACTTTTATAAACTTTTGAAGTTTATATAGATAAGTCATTGGAGGAGAGTTCTTGTAATTCCTCTTACGAGAAACATTGATTAAGTTTATCAAACAATGCCTAATTTGTCCTTCCAAAGCTGATTTCAAGTCGACTCATTCTCACCTCGGGGAGTGGAATGGAGCCAAAGCCACTTGGTCATGTAGAGGACACAAATTAGAGACCTTCGTACCATTCTTTTATAGATGGATCGATTGTCTGCTCGGCTCCCTCATCTATTGAGAGATAGGGTTGTTCGCATGGTGAATCACTGGTTAGAAACTTTGAGTTTCACTTATGATTCTCCGCGTCCTGATTTACAAAAATCGAATGGATCAAGTAATTGGGAGTCAATTATAAAAGTCTCTTGGTATAGTAAACGCCACACCACGTGGCTTGCTATGCTGACGGATTTTGGATTAATTGATGTAGAGAGTTGTAAGAAATTGTGAAGAGTTGTGAAGTTGTCGTAAACGTCCACACCACGTGGCTTGCGGTGATGTAGCAATTCCAAACGATTTACTTTGGTACTGAGTAATGGTTTACACTTAGATACGCATTATAGTATTCCTCCCCACGAGGTTCCGCTATAAGTGATGTATGACCAAAGAAAATCTAATTGCTAAGTCGTTTGGGTGGGTAAACGTCCACACCACGTGGCTTGCCTTACCTGATGGGATTTTAGATGTGATTAGTGGTTTAATGATATTATTAGAGGGAGATAATATCGGAGATTAAATCAATTGTTTGTTTTTATATGTGCTCATAGATTAGGAAATGGCTTTGAACCCACTTTCTGTGATACGTAAGGATTTTAAACTCACTGGTCCCTGAATGTAATGATTGGAATAGAGATCTAGACATTACCCAAACTGTTAAAGAGTGCAAGGTTGTACTCAGTGAGCTTTGTCCTTCCGAGCCTATTGACATAGGCGGCTAGACAAGAAGCGATGAGGATACTCATAAAGGCCAGTCAATTCGAGGAAACGCTTAAACATGTTTTTTGAGATGATTGACCTTTTAGACGAGTTGAGACGGAAATCGCAAGCTCTTGTAGCCAATGCCAAAGGTTTCGAACCTAAAGGCATGAATCGGGGGAAAGGACAAGAAAGCAAAGAAACCCAGTGGTTCTTTTTAGACCACGAGATGGGACGAGAAAGCCAATAGGCGAGTGTTCTCGATGCAAACAGTCTGGGTACTGGAAGTCTGATTATCCTCTCAAAGAAAGTACGAAGTTTTCTTTAGTCGTGAAACATAGTCAGTGGTATTATCTACCGGAACCTGGTGTGTAGATATGGAACCACTGACGGTATGTGCATTTTAAATGCAAGGGTTCCAGGAAACCCGACGACTTAGAAAAGAAGAAATCGTAGTCTACATGGGCAATGCTGTGGAGGAGGCAGCAGTTGCAGTGGAGGACATTTTATAGGATTTCATTTTGAGTTATTGCTTTTATGTACCTTTCATTTTAGAAAGAACTTTGTTCTGGATTTCTAATGAATGGATATTTTATTTCTTTTAATCATTTGATGGTTATAAGAAGAAATAATGATATTATTTATTCTGGTACATTAGCTAGCAATATATAAATGATGAATCCTGAGTCCACCACGATGCAACGAACCGTAGCATATAACTCGTCTTACTGATAAGAGATTTCTTTATTAAATCAATTATACTTGTGGATTCTTATGCTAAGTCATGTTTATTCAAATAAGAAGTTCAAAGGTCGAAAATTGATATTTGATCAATTAGGTTGAAGGAGTGGACCTTCCGACCTAAGAATCTAATTTGGAAGATAACATGACTAAGCAATCCTTCATGGATATAAGATATAAGATCCGGACAAGTATAAGAATTGATTGACTCTGATGTATGCAGACCGATGTCTACTCAGACAATAAGGTACGAGTACTTCATTTGATGATTACTCAAGAAATGGATTAGAATACCTGATGTGCCACAAAAGCAAGTGTTTTGACAAGTCAATGGACACAAAGCTACTGTGGGGAACCATCAAGGTATATCCATTTTTAGCCTGCGATTTGATCGCGGAGGCAAGTACCTGTCTGAGGAATACATGGCATACTAATCAGAGATTGGGATTTGATCCCAAACGACACACCATACACTGTTATGTAGGATTGGTGTGTCGGAAATAAGAAATGGAACTCTTATAGAAATAGTAAAAGCATGAGTTAAACGGAACTACCTATGTTCTATGGATATGTCTTGGTAACAACGGCACATTCAAATGTGGTTGTAGAATATCCTAGAAGAACAAAAAGTGTGTGTTCAATAGTACTATGAACCAGAAGGACGTTATAAGTTCTAACGCCCGGTTCTTAGAGGAAGACTATTAGATGAACCACAAGCCTAAAAAATGACATGATACTTTTGTAAAGAGAGAAAACGATTAAGACTTAGAACCAGCCGAACCGAGTAGCGGTACACCACTAACTGCACCTACTGTTATTACTGTTTATACACCGAAATGCCATTGTAGTGGGAGGTTGTTTGACAACCGGAGATATTCATAAGACTAGGAGAGTTTTGAACTCTGGACCTAGTATACATGAAATCAATCCCTGGATCTACATGAAGGCAGTACTAGATCTAAATGTGCCTTCTTGGAGAGCAATAAGGATTATTGCTAAGAAGCAAGATCATTTAGAGTACAAGCTTAGTTGATCCATTTATGGATTGTAACAAAGCATTGAGTTCGTAGTACTTGCAAATTGATGAGATAGTCCATTTTATGGATTCATCAAAGCATAGACGAATCGAGTGTATGGGAAACATGATGGAAACAAGGTGGTGTTTCTCGGAGGTTTTATGTAGATAGCATTTTATCATTGGTAACAATGTAGAGATGTTGTCAGACATAAAATGATGGTTGTCTAGAAAAATCGATATATGAGATAAAGAAGAAGTTAGAGCATGTTCTTAAGATCTAGGATCTCAAGAAAAGAACATTGTACTTCTCTAGATATCTTATACGATTATGGTTCGTTTTAACATGCAAGATTCCGAGAAAGGTTCGTTACCTTTCAGAAACGGAATGCATCTATCTAAGGATATGTGTTTTGGAACACAAAAGGAGATAGAAGCAATGAAAGCGGATTCCTACACTTCGAGTGTGGAAAGCTTAATAAATGCGATGTTGAAAACAAGAACCTGATATCGGCTATGCGGTTAGCATAGTGGGAGGATATCAAGGTAATCCTGGAAAGGAATACTTGACTGCTGTAATGAACATTTTAAGAACTTTCGAAGTACTGGAGACTATGTTCTGGATTACGGAGCAAGCAAGCATTTCCTTTGGATTGCATTCTCTTAGATTTCTAATCGAATAAGGACCGGTGTAAGTCGATATCAGGCTATGTGTTTCACTATTAAAGGAGAAGGAGTTTTAACATGGAAGAGTGATAAGCACGATGCTTTTCGGACTCTGCCATGGGTAACCAAATAGCGGCCTCAGAGGCAGCGGAAGTTTTGGTATAACTCCGGGATAATCTCTGGGACTTAGATGTGATTCTTAATTTGCCAAAGGCTATGTAAATAGCGGTGCGATGGCAAATGGTAAGAAATCACAAGTCCATAAGTGTAAGATAACACATAGTGCAAGTACCACCTGATACGAGTCATCGTCGAGGGAGACGACGATGTAGTCACCAAGATAACTTCAGAGCGGCAACCTAGAGTGCTCAGTCACATAGTACTTCTTGGAAGTACAACTTAAGCACGTGATGAGTATGGGAGTCGGAAGTTTGGAGGAAATGACTAGACCTTAGTACAAGTGGGAGATTGTTGGAGTTGTGTACTTAATGTCTAGATTTAAGTAACGGAAACTCACGATCCATTGCCATTAATCTATTTAATTAAATAAACAATTATTTGCATTTAATTATTTATAATTAAATATATGCAAATTATAGTCCTGGATTTTATACGTTGTAGTTAGTATGGTGTTGTATGGACACACAGAAGATCATACTATCGGTTACTCGTATTTAATCGAACAGTTGCTCACGACCTAGATGGACACGGACCAATCCATCGGTATAGTCGTTGTGTGAGAGAGAAAATAATCTATCTTGATTATTTTATCACACTTGTACACTTGGTGTATTGAGCGGATCGTTTGAGATTTATCGATTAGGATTGCCGGCGATAATCGATTTAAGTCTCAGTGTATTTTATTCTTAATCCCCGATACTATTGCGGGTGTGTATATTTAATATAAGTGACTTTGATTTTCCAAAGGAATTAACCGATTTAATTATTGGGTTAATTACCGGTTAAGTTGGGTCGCTATATTTTATATATGACATGCCGTGAACACTTGACGGGAAAGTGTATCCCGTAAGGGTTGATAATATCCCCGAGATGAGTTCATAAGGAATTATTATGTAAACCCTGCAGGTGGATTTGTTCCGCATAATAATTAAGGTTGAATGGTACTAGTCTCGGATATAAGAGATGAATAAATTAATTAGCAATAAATTAATTTTATTCATGGATATTTATATCTTAAATACACGGAATAAATAATACTACAGGAGAAATATTATTTGATATAATATGGTTTAATATTGAGAGTGCAATTAATTTTATATAGTGGAAAATAGAATTAATTAATATTAATGGATTAATAGATTTGGGCTTGGGCTCAATTTAATCATTAATATTGGAAGCCCAATATTCCACCTCCTTAAGATCCCCTACGTAGCCTATAAAAGCACTACATGGTCTTCTCTATTCTCATAACTTGAAGATCACAATTCTAGAGAGAGAAAGTAGAGAGGGAGATCCATGGAGTTCGGAAGATCGTCGCCCACCCGACGTTCGAGCTAGTGCAAGGAATACGTGGGAAGGTCTCAAGGTCTTCATAGATCTCGTTTCTCATTACAACGAGAACAAAGGTAAAATCACGAACCCCCTCGATGATTTTAATAATTAATTCGGGTATACGCATGAACGATGATCCGAGGGACGAACCCGGGGATGGGGTTTGACCGCGCGGTGGTGATCCGAGATCACCGGACCGCGGGCGGTCAAGCGAACCCCGCCGGGATCGCATGAGTACCCTCGGCTGGACGCCGAGGGTGGCGGTCGAGCCCTAGGGATTCGACCGCCGGTGCACATCGAAGGGCCCCGGCTGGACGCCGGGGCGAGCGATCGACTTCGGTCGATCGCTGGGGGCAGCCGCGGGCTGGTGCCGCGGCAGGCGCCCCCTCCTCCGATCGACGGTGGCGGTGAGTCGCCGGACTCACCGCCGGGGGCTGCTACGAGCAGCCCCGGGGGATGCACGATGCATCCCCAGCGATTGCCGTGTGCAATCGCGAGCCCCACGCGGGGCTCGGCTAGGGCTAGCCGTGGGTTTATCCCGCGGCGGTGTTGCTTTGGTCGGGCCCGGTTCGTGTGGTGGTTCGCGGTGGTTTCCGGCGAAGGGATTTTGATCGGGGTTATGTTTCCGCAATTCCGTTAACCCCGGGATATCGATTTCCAACACATAAAAGCAATAACTCAAAATGAAATCCTATAAAATGTCCTCCACTGCAACTGCTGCCTCCTCTACAGCATTGCCCATGTAGACTACGATTTCTTCTTTTCTAAGTCGTCGGGTTTCCTGGAACCCTTGCATTTAAAATGCACATACCGTCAGTGGTTCCATATCTACACACCAGGTTCCGGTAGATAATACCACTGACTATGTTTTACGACTAAAGAAAATTTCGTACTTTCTTTGAGAGGATAATCAGACTTCCAGTACCCAGACTGTTTGCATCGAGAACATGCTTTCTCGTCCCATCTCGTGGTCCAAGTAACTTAGGACCACTGAGTTTCTTTGCTTGCTTTTCCTTTCCCCCGATTTTACCCTTAGATTCGAAACCTATGACATTGGCTACAAGAGCTTGCGATTTCCGTCTCAACTCGTCTAAAAGGTCCATCAGTTCAAAAACGTGTTTAAGCGTTTCCTTGAATCGAATGGCCTTTATGAGTATCCTCATCGCCTCTTGTCTAGCCACTACGTTAGTTAAGACATTCGTAGACTCGGGAGGACAAAGCTCACTGAGTACAAACCTCTACTCTTCAACAGTCTGGACAATGTCTAGATTTCTATTCCAATCATTACATTTAGGGACCAATGAGTTTAAATTCCTTAAGTATCACACAAAGTGGGTTCAAAGCCATTTCCTAATCTATGAGCACATATAACAACAAACAATCGATTTAATCTCCGATATTATCTCCCTCAAATAATATCATTAAACTACTAATCACATCTAAAATCCCATCAGATATGGCAAGCCACGTGGTGTGGACGTTTACCAATCCAAATGATTTAGCAATTAGATTTGCTTCGGTCATACATCACTTATAGCGTAATTTCGTGGGGAAGAATACTATAATGCGTATCTAAGTGTAAACCATTACTCAGTACTAAAGTAAATCGTTTGGAATTGCTACATCACCGCAAGCCACGTGGTGTGGACATTTACGACAACTTCACAACTCTTCACAATTCCTTATAACTGTTTACATCAATTAATCCAAAATCCGTTAGTATAGCAAGTCACGTGGTGTGGACGTTTACTACACCAAGAGACTTTTATAATTGACTCTCAATTACTAGATTCATTTAATCTTGTAAATCAAGACGCGGAGAATCATAAGTGAAACTCGAAGTTTCTTACCAGTGATTCACCATGCGAACGACCCTATCTCTCATAAAATGAGGGAGCCGAGCAGACAATCGATCCATTTCAAGAAATGGTACGAAGGTCTCTAATTTGTGTCCTCGACATGACCAAGTGGCTTTGGCTCCATTCCACTCCCCGGGGTGAGAATGAGTCGACTTGAAATCAGTTTTGGAAAGACAAATTAGGCATTGTTTGATAAACTTAATCAATGTTTCTCGTAAGAGGAATTACAAGAATTCTCCTCCAATGGCTTATCTATATGAACTTCGAAAGTTCATAAAAGTCACCAAGAGAACAGCAATGGAGACCATGGCATTGTTTCCAATCCCTCTCCCACTTAGCTTTTTACAATAAAGGGATACGCTATCTAATGCATAATTAAATACACATAAGCATGCATACATGAAATAAAGCACATAGTATATTATCTCATAATCAAAATAATACTAGAATATTATTTTCCGACTATTATGGCTTTATCGCATCTCCGTACGCATCTTCTAGTCTTCAGTCTTCGTTCTTGAATGCTCCATGTGACGGGAATATTAATTCCAATATTTAAATCTATTTATTTTTAATAAATCCAAAAGTTACTTAATTCGAAAATTAAGTCAATCGAATAAATCAAAAATAAAATTAAATATTATTAATATTTTTATTATTTTTATTTTCCTTTTCTAATTCCATTAAATCTCTAGAATCCTATCCAAGACCCACTTGGAATATTCTAGAAGATTTCCATAATGAAATAAGGAAATAAAATAATTTAGGACTCCTAGTCCTTCCAAATTAATTCCTTTCCTAATCCATTAAAATTCCATAAAGGAATAATTAAATAAGGAAAAATTAATTTAGGACTCCTAAACTTTCCAAATTAATTATTTTCCTAATCTATGAAAAATTCCATAAAGGAATAATTAAATAGGAAAAATAAATTAATTCTAAATTTATTCCTTTTCCTATTCCATGAAAATTCTCAAAAATAGGAATACTCAAAATAGGAAAACCGAATAATTTAGGAAAGTAAATCTTCGTCGGGAGAAGCACGGGGTGGGGATCCCCGCGCCCCTCCCATCGACCGCTAGCCGAGGAGGAGCACCACCGCCGCCGCCGCCCAACCACGAGCCACCATTGCCGGTGACACCGCGGCCGAGAGGCGCGATGCGCCCTCCCCATGCGATCGATCGATCCATGGGATCGTCCATGGGGATTGGTCGATCCCGGAGCCCTCCCTCTCATCGTCTCCTCAGTCACACTTTTCCGGTCGTCGTTTCGGAATCGATCCAACGTAAAATAAATTACAAATTTATTACTACGCTATCCGGTATCGATTCTCTACATGAAACGACCTCAAACAATTTCCGGAAAAATAAGAACAAGCATTCACCACACAAGAACAAATCTCGACATCACCGAGAGATTAATAATCAAGAGCAATATTATGACATTAATTAACAATAATTAAATCTAGCCATAATAATCGGAAACCCTGCAAGGTAGAACAATTTATCGAAAAATACCATGAACTAAAACCAACGCTCTGATACCAATTGTTGGAAATCGATATCCCGGAATTAATAAATTTAAATAAATAAATTATCTAATTAATTCCGACCGATATCCTTCAGAGATCGAATATCCGGGGTTGTCAAAATGCGGAACGACAACTCCAATCGAAATCCCGGTTGCCGGAAATCCGCCACGAACCACCACGCGAAGCCGGACTCAACCAAACCCTAACCACGGGGATAGCCCGGGCTGTTCGGTCGAGCCCTCGCGTAGGGCTCGCGGCTGTCCTTGGCAGCCGCCTAGGGCTGCTCGTAGCAGCCCCCTTTCATGCCCAGCCGACGCCCGGTGATCGCACGCCCACCCACGGTCGAACCGTGGCTAGCGATCACCGCCATCCCGCCGCCGCGCGAGCGGTGGTCCTGCCGCGCGAGCAGCGACCAGCCCGCGCGAGCGGTGCTCGCACCGTGCGAGCGGCTGCTCCAGCAGCCCGCTGGATATGCCGGAAACCCTCACGGAACAGCCCCATCATCGGACCCTCCGCCACGGCCAAACCGCGGCTGCCCGATGGAGGCGTGCGCTCGCAACCGTGCGAGCGCTAGGGTTTCACGCCCTCGACCCTCCTAGCCGAGCCGTTGAGCCGCCGGCGGTCCGGTGATCTTCGATCACCACCGCCCGGTTCAACCTCGTCATGGGTCGCGTTCTCGGATCTTGGTTCAAGGTATTTTCACGATAATTAAACGATAAAATCATAAAAGGAGTTTTACGATTTACCTCGTTCTCGTTGTTCGGAAAAACGAAGAACTCAATTTGACGACCTTGAGATCTTCCCACGTATTCCTTGCACTAGCTCGGACGTCGTGTGGGCGACGATCTACCGAACTCCATGGATCTCCCTCTCTACTTTCTCTCTCTAGAATTGTGATCTTCAAGTTATGAACTTATGAGAATAGAGAAGACCATGTAGTGCTTTTATAGGCTACGTAGGGGATCTTAAGGAGGTGGAATATTGAGCTTCCAATATTAATGATTAAATTGAGCCCAAGCCCAAATCTATTAATCCATTAATATTAATTAATTCTATTTTCCACTATATAAAATTAATTGCACTCCCAATATTAAACCATATTATATCAAATAATATTTCTCCGGTAGTATTATTTATTCCGTGTATTTAAGATATAAATATCCATGAATAAAATTAATTTATTGCTAATTAATTTATTCATCTCTTATATCCGAGAATAGTACCATTCAACCTTAATTATTATGCGGAACGAATCCACCTGCAGGGTTTACATAATAATTCCTTATGAACTCATCTCGGGGATATTATCAACCCTTACGGGATACACTTTCTCGTCAAGTATTCACGGCATGCCATATATAAAATATAGTGACCCAACTTAACCGGTAACTAACCCAATAATTAAATTGGTTAATTCCTTTGGTAAATCAAAGTCACTTATATTAAATATACACACTAGCAATAGTATCGGGGATTAAGAATAAAATACACTGAGACTTAAATCGATTATCTAAGGCAATCCTAATCGATAAATCTCAAGCGATCCGCTCAATACACCAAGTGTACAAGTGTGATAAAATAATCAAGACAGATTATTTTCTCTCTCACACAACGACTATACCGATGGATTGGTCCGTGTCCATCTAGGTCGTGAGCAACTGTTCGATTAAATACGAGTAACCGATAATATGATCTTCTGTGTGGGCCCGACACACCATACTAACTACAACGTATAGAATCCAGGACTATATTTTGCATATATTTAATTATAAATAATTAAACGCAAATAATTGTTTATTTAATTAAATAGATTAGTGGCAATGGATCGTGAGTTTCTGTTACTTAAATCTAGACATTAAGTACACAACTCCAACAGTTCTCACATTTGTATGTGGAGGAACTACATAGAAGTATAAGTTTGGTGAGTAGAGATGTCGATCTACGGGCGAGAAATGAAGCGAATGTCGCTGCATTAGCCGCATGATCATATGATGTAGTTTTGCCTTAGGGCCTTGTTTTAGTATTATAACAATGTATTTTCGTACCTTCAATAAACAATGAATATCAATTCAGTATTGGATACTGATGGATTAGTTTTTCACTATTAAAGAGTTTGGTAACTATTTTAATTGTGAATTATTCTTTGTTTTGGTATGATTATTATATTGTTTATGTATACTTTAAACTTGACAAATCATATATAACATTAACACTAAAGGCCGAATCGAATAAGTCTCAATGAGACATAACTATAACATTGTTGATTAGGTCAAATTATTATCTAAATAAGTAACGAAGCTTCTTTTAGAATGCATTCTAGAATCATTTGACTTGGAGTCATTTGATACATGTGGATGATGTGTGATGGACAAGATAACAATGTCATCTTTCTTGGAGAAAGGAGAACATGTGAGTGATTTATTAGGGATGATCCATACTGATGTATGTGGAACCTATCAGTTCACAAGCACATGAAGGTTATGTTTCGGAAAAGAGAAAACAAACTATATTAGATATAGTTCGACCATTTGATGAGAGGTCTAAATGAACTAATGGTCTCTTTTGGGAACACACAATTCTAGACTTCAATACACTGAATAGGACGTTGTCAAAAGCTGTTAATAAGACACCATACTAGGTATGGAAAGGGAGGGTCCCTAAATTGTTTTCATCAAGATTTGAGGTTCTAAAAGCTTCTCTGGCGAGATTTATCTCTATAGAGATTGAACTCAATTGGGATAAAAGTTTCTTTATGGTATCCATAAGAAACTCGAGGGTACAACTTCTACGATCTATCTGAGAACAATATTTTGTTGCTCGAGATAGTGATTTTCTTGAAAAAGAGTAATCTTTCCTAGAAAGTCAGTGGGAGCTCAGTTGTCTTGAACGAGGTTCAAGAAGAACAAACTGAGATGGAGACTCAAGACTTAGTCGAGAGTACTCCAGTGGTTTTAGAAACCACACCTAACCCTCGAAGGTCCGGAAGGATTAGATCTCAACCTGACAGATACTTAGGTATTCTGACAAACGAGAGCTATGAAGTCATGCTTTTAGAAAGCAATGAACCTTCGACCTATATCCAAGCTATGACGAGCCCAGATTCCGAGAAATGGCAGGGTGCCATGAAATCCGAAATGGAATCAATGTCTGTAAATCAAGTTTGGAACTTGGTCGATTTGCCTAAAGGGGCTAGGCCCATTGGATGCAAATGGATTTACAAGATAAAAACAGACATGAATGGAAAACCTAGTGTTTTCAAAGCAAGGTTGGTGGCAAAAGGATATAAACAAATTCACGGGGTGGATTATGATGAAACTTTTCACCAGTTGCTATGATTAAATCTATTCGGATTCTCTTAGCCATTGCTGCTCATTATGATTATGAGATATGTCAAATGGACGTTAAAACCGCCTTCTTGAATGGGATTCTAGTAGAGGATGTGTTTATGACACAACCAGAGGGTTTTATCGATCCTAATCAGGCTGAGAGAGTATGCAAGCTTAATAGATCCATTTATGGATTAAAGCAAGCATCTCGGAGCTGGAATCTTCAGTTCGATGAATCCATACAAGAGTTTGGATTTCAAAAGAACATGGAAGACTCTTGTGTTTACAAGAAGGTCAGTGGGAGTTACGTTGTTCGATTATTACCCAAAGTATCGTATGCTTTAAACATTACGAATTGGTTTCAAGGAAAATCTGGTGAGGCGAATTGGATGTGGCCAAAACTATTCTAAAGTGTCGTTTATGGACTAAAGAATATTATCTTGTCTTTGGAGGACAAGATGAGTTGATATTAACAATCTATTTGAATGCATACTTCAAAACAGACTAAGATAATTTCTTAATCTGGTTATATCTTTTGTCTGGTTAGAGGTAAAATGTGCGGGAATAGTTCCATTAAATGCAATAGCTGATTGAACTACAGAAGCTGAGTACATCACTGCATTGGATGCAGTTATGTTGGCAGTTCAGATTTTAAAGTTCTTAGATGAACTAGGTGGCGTAACTACCTCAGCCCATCCGATAGTTCTCTATTTATAGTAGAGTTATCGCGCAAGCAAATGAGCTAGGAAGCACCACAAGTCTAAAACTGGTGCTCAGGAAGTTCCACATTATCTGGGAGATAGTTTTGTGGAGACATCGAGATAATAAAGTTGCAACTTTTGGTAAGGTTGCAAACCCACTTTCTAAACCTCTCCAGCAGTTTAAGCTTAAGGCTTTCACGACTGCAATAGAGATCAAACATCTTAGAGATGGGTTGTGATTTCTATTACTGTATTAGATACTTTTGGAGATTTGGTAAACATTCACTCATATGTATAATACATATATCTTCATATAAATATGGTTTAATTTATATGAATTGTCCAAATGATTAAGTGATATCAATTGGGTTATGAGGTCGACTTACCGCATAATGAAGTCCCAATGGTTGAACTGATATACTTGAATCATATAGTTGTTCCTGGTTCGTATAATCGAGTACGGACAAACCGATAATACAAAGAACTAGATTGTAATGTGTACTATAGCGCCGCTTCATGGGCTAGTGATGTGGGACATCAAGTACAATTACATAGATATTAGCTGGGAGCTAATGATCGAACAGACCCGATTGGAATAGTATTTAAGATTTCGAGTCATAATACTATTTCATTGACTGTCGAGCAATTTCCTCTGACCTGAGTAGTCCAGAGTAATTCCATTGTGAAATGGTGTACTTTGATACAAGTAAACGCCTTTCGTAAAAGGAGGTTATAAAACTTGTTATTGGGTATATCAGGAAGCAAGTGGGAGAGCTTGGATTGACAAGATGGGATTGTCCTCCATTTTAAAATGGGATACATGTCTTACCGGCCACTTGGAGAGTCGAGACTGTGGAAAATACGTGGCCACGTCCAGATTCGTATCATAGTGATAAATCTGGTTTTACAGTCTGTCTCAAAGTCCAAGAAAGGTTTGAACCGATTGAGGATGACTTAAGTCTTGCCTCAAGTTCAAACTTAGACATAAAGAGACAACAGAAAATTGGCAGCACACTGGCTCTGAAGGCCAAGTGGGAGATTGTTGGGATATGTCCTTCGATCCTACGTGTGCAATCGATAAAGTCATAAGGTCGTCTATGGATGTTAAATGATTATTTGATAATATTAATTGTTGGGAACAATATAATATTGATCAATTAAATCATACCTACAGGGTCACACATGGACTCGAAGATAATGTACGATGCTTGATATATATATATTGATTTAGAATCAATATTTACGTGGATTTAATATACATGCATGTGATGCATGGCTTGCATAGATGCATGTCACATAGTGTGACATGGCATGCCACACAAGCAAGTGGGACCACACACAATGCATTGTGGCATGTGTATGTGGCATGACCTTTCACCTCCTTTGTAACCCCTTTTGTGTGTTAAATGGTGCATCTTTATGCACATTATGATGGAGGTTACAAGGAGGTGTAATGGTGTGCATAATGAAGTGATTATATAGATGAAAATCTGATTTTCATCACACATAATATTCAGCCACGAAATTCCACACAAATAGAGAGAAAATAGGTGATCTTGGAGATCCATTCTCAAGCAAGCAAAGGTGTTCATTATCCGGGTTCGTGTGCAACACGTAGAGGCCGGGACATTTGTGCGGCTTCAACATCCGGACGATCCAAAGGAGTGACGAGATCATTCACAAGGAGATCTTTGAGTTGTTGATCCATTAAGGTGGTTCAATCGACTCAACACCACCTTCACCAAAGTCAACGATCACCAAAAGTAAGTAATCGTTGAACCTTATATGTATATATATATATATATATATATATATATATATATATATATATATATATATATATATATTGGATGTGTATATATATATATATATATATGTTTATATGTGTTCTTATACACATTAAGTGTGCACTAAGATCATGGCATAGTAGATCTATCGGTTTACACGCTTCCGCACACACGGTATATCGATCGGATCGGTGTACCGATACCTTCACATTCATCAATCAACCGAGTGTCAAAATATTCATCATGAGCCCTTAATTCACCCAAGTCCAATAAACTCTCACCTAAACCGCAAATAATGCCAAGGAACCTATTACCGGGATTAGGTATCTTAGGAGGGTCGAGATCACCATCATCGTACTCTTGAGTCTCAATAGACGAGGGAGGGAGCACACAAGAAGTGGAGAACTCAATATCAACTCCCAAATCCTCCAAACCGTAAATTCTCCGACCGAAACCCCATGATTTCCTCTTCTCTTGAATATCCGGAAGCGGAGAAGGATTCGAAATCTCAACCATGAAATCACAACGAACATGCTCTTCCAAAACCTTCTCCTCGTCTTTACCTACACCTTCAAGAAGGAACTCGACCGGATAAGGTTCTACCTTGTGATCTAAGAAATCAACTTCGCACTCCAAAGAAAACTCAACCTTGAGGGACTCTTTAACCTCATCCACCTCCAACAACTTCATGTCTTTGTCAAAGAGAGCAAGCATCGGTATATCATACTCCAAAGAAATCGGATCTTCAAGAAGAGACTCACCCGGGATATCTAGGATGGGAAAGACCATCGGGACATTTAATGTCTCTTTACTCTCGTCCGATACTAGAACAACTTTCTCTTTCGATGGAGTGATCACCAAGGAAGCTATATCGAGGTCATCATCGGAAATCAAAGCATGGTATGAGGACTCTTCCACATAATTAAGAATAACTCCAAGGATCAAGTGATCTAGCTCAACCTCAATCACATCCATTAAAGTATCCAAAGAGGGAGGTAGTGTCATGGGGGATCGTGGTACCTCTTGAATAAATCGATCAATGAACACCTTAAAAATATCATCCCATGTAGACTTGGAACGAAATGACAATCTCGAGAACCACTCCCTAGCTTCATCCCTCATACAATAGCAAAAGCACCAAATCTTCAACTCATCTTTGGCAAAACCGGCTAACGGGAAGGTGTCAACCACAATAGAAAATTCTTTGAGGAACTTGATGGCATTCTCACTCGATGCCCCGGAAAATGACGGCAATTGAGACAAATGTTGGGATGTGAGCTTCTCTTCCCGGGCCTTTGGAGCAATATTTTTGCTAGAGGAATTGGAGCAAGACTTCTCATAAGGTCGTTCATCAACATAGCGGCTCCCCGAAAAATGGAGATGTGGTTTTGAGAAATCGCCTATTGACCTCCGTTTAACCTCGTGCTCTAAGGAAGATTTATGATGATATGTTTTTGCACTTCCAACATTATCCTTACGGTATTGTCCACGGTCTTGATCTCGAGGTGTCTCTCTTTCCCTTCGATATTCGCGATGAGGTGGGGACATGTACTCCTTCTCGTCATAAGAATACTCACGATATCCATGATGCTTCCGATGGCGAGGAGGTTAATAATCTCGGTCATCTTCATATGTAGCATCGGTTTGCCGAGGTTGGCGATATGACTCATATACCCGTTGATTGTACCGATGACTTGAAGAAGAGCTACCCCTCTCGGATGGGTAATCGTAATCATCAATGTAATAAGCTCGGTTATCGTTGCGTCTAGCCATGTGACTCAACTCGGTCGTTGTAGGAGAGATGGAAGTATGAAAGGGAGAAAGTCTTCAACCTTGCATACACAACACTCAAAGAAAGGGATTACACGCACCGAGTGTAAAATACAACGATAACACGAGAAAGGAATAAAAGAAACAAAAGAAAAAAAAACAAAGAAACAAGAACTTAACTAACACAAAATTCAATTCACGTAGCCTAAATTGCTCCCCGGCAACGGCGCCATTTTGATTGCTCAAAAACTATTTATAAAACCGAAAGATTTACGAGTGTAAATCCCCCGAGTCGATCTCTCGAGGAGCAATACTATCGGCACGTGAACGTCACTTTGTATATGCTAAGTACAAGTCTCAAAAAAGGAAACAAAATCATTAACAACTAAGGGGGGGTTTGCAATGAGTGTTTGATTAACAACTAGTTCGAATATTTAAAACAAGTAATTAAAGATCGAGTTGTAACAAATGAGTTTTGGAAGCAAGGGTGTATCGATTACTCTTCCTAACGAACTAGAGTTGACGTTATTTATAAAATTCTCAATTAACTAATAATCGGACGAAAGATCACGGTGTTGTCACGTTCTCCCTCACCAATGATCGTCTCCACTCAATCACGACACACACGAGAGTTTCACCCCTCGAGGTCCTCTACTCGGCGTGCCGGTATTTCGAGTTTCGACATCACACATCAACCGTATGATCCTCTAGCGATATACTACGAAGTTGTTCGACACGAGACCACAAATCGAGAGGTGTAATTGTCCAATTACTAGAAATCGAGTTACTTAAAAAATCAACTCTAATTCATTGAGAAATTTCATCAAACACCCTTACAAAAGATTTAGCTAGTCATGATCAAGCACTCAAAATCACAATCCACAATCGAGTAAGCCATAATCGAGAGGAAAACGAAGAGAATCTCACCACTAGAACGATGGAATCGATGGATGAAGAAGATGATCGAGCCGAGCTTCCGAAATCGAGGTCGGACTTTTACGTGTCACCCGGAAAAACGCTCCGATCAAAACGTCGGGCTCGAGGAGAGGAAGATCGTTCGTGAATGATATTCAATCGGATTCTCGACGTACGGAATTTAGAATTTGTGTAGAGAAATTGAAGAACATAAAAATGGAAATTGAATTGCTTGAGAAGAAAGCTAGAAATGTAATTTGTAAAGTGAGGAATGAAAGTTGTAAATTGGGGTCTACTCTCTCCAAGCTAAACACAACTACTTATAGTTTATCCACAAGACTAACCAAAAATACCAAAAAGCCCTTAAAACAAGTCAAACATAAGTCAAGACTTTATTACTTCTCAATTTTCGCCTAAGGTAAGTGCCGATGCGTTCTTGGAGTAACTGGAACTTGCTCGCTCATCATATCGTCGATCCAACCGTTGATATTGTAGATGTAGAAGTTATGAACATCCTGTTAAAATTTCAGATCACTCCAACGGTTAACGAAGCGGGAAACTCAATTCTCCCAAAGTCGCGCAGTGCTGGAATCTTGGCGTCGGCCGACGGGGAAAGTGTGTCGCCCTCCAGGCCACCGTCGGGCGACAGTAATGTGATGTCGGCCGACATCAGCCTTCTGACGACGAAATTTCCTTCGTTCGAAGGTCCAAATCACTTTGAGGCTCAAAATCGCCTCTTTAATGAAGTTGTCGGCCGACAGGTCCTAGGTGTCGGCCGACATCACCTTCATTTCCTATGTCCTTCGCTCTGAGCACTATATCTTCGTTTACGAATGTTATTTAGCCAAAACCACCGTTGATATTGTAGCTCTAGAAGTCTTCTACAGGTCTGAAACATTTGGAGACGATCCAACGGTGTAATTGGCGGGGATGATCATTCTTCTACGACTGCGCAAATCTGGGAATCGACATAGACCTCTTTGTGTATTTCTTCTCGTTTTCGCTCGATTCTCGTCCAAACTCTACCAAACCAAAACCATGAAAACATAAACACATAATCACATTAATAGGATGAATATTAGCACAAAAAAATACAAGAAAGTCATACAAAACAATAGAAAATATCGCACAAAAACGTGCGAAACAAAATGTGTCTACTTATTTGCATAAGGAGTAGTGTTTTTAGTTCTTTATTTCAATATTATCAAAGGCTTCTTACAATATTATTGACTTATATTATTTGTATTAAAATAAATTATGTTCTTTAATATTTTTAAATTGTTATGTTCATATTTAAAATTTTAAAATAATAAAATTTTGACGCGGTCGCTACAATACTACCCACCTTTAAATAATTTTTTCCTCGAAATTGAAGTCATACCTGTAGCGAACAAATTTGGGTATTTTGCACGGAATTCTTCCTCTCTTTCCCATGTGGCTTCTTTCTTGGTGTGACGTTTCCACTGTACCTTGATTAGGATAATATCTTTATTCCTTAATCGATGAACCTTCCGATCTAGGATAACATCTGGAGTTTCTTCGTATGTTAAATCTTTATTAACATTCAGTTCTTGGTAACTCACGACATGACTCGGGTCATGTACATACTTCCTTAACATGGATACGTGAAAGACATTATGTACCCCGGACAGGCTTGGCGGTAAGGCCAGCTCGTACGCAAGATCCCCGATTCGTTTGAGAATTTCGAACGGTCCAATAAATCGTGATTTCAATTTCCCTTTCTCTCCAAATCTTATAACTCCCTTTACCGGTGCTACCTTGAGAAAAACTTTATCTCCAACCTCGAAGCATAAGTCCTTTCTTCGACGATCGGCATATGACTTCTGCCTATCCTGCGCAATCTTGATCCGATTTCGAATGGCTTCAATATGCTGAACCGTTTGTTGGACCAACTCTGGTCCTAAAATTTTTCTTTCTCCTATTTCATCCCAGTATATGGGAGATCTGCATTTTCTTCCGTACAAGGCCTCGTACGGTGTCATACTATACCAATTGTCGCTTGGTAACTATTATTATATGCGAACTCAACTAAAGGTAAGAGTGTCTCCCACTGACCACCTAAGTCGAGGACGCATGTTCTCAACATGTCTTCTAATATTTGGATCATTCTTTCAGATTGTCCATTGGTCTGAGGATGATAGGCAGTACTAAACCTCAGCTTTGTTCCTAGCGCGCTCTGTAAACTTTTCTAAAAGTTCGAGGTAAAGCGGGTGTCTCTGTCAAAAACTATTGAGACGGGCACCCCATGTAATTTAATAATTTCCCTAATGTAGATCTGGGCATACTGTTCCATGCTGAAAGTCATCTTGATGGGTAGAAAGTTGGCAGATTTTGTTAATCGATCTACTATGACCCACACTGCTTTATTACCCCTTGTAGACGGTGGCAAACCTACTACAAAATCCATAGTAATGTGTTTCCACTTCCATTCTGGTATCTCTAACGGTCGTAGTAGTCCAGATGGACGCTGGTGTTCAGCCTTCACTTGCTGACACACTAAACATCTCTCGACAAAAGATGCAATGTCCCTTTTCATGGCTCTCCACCAGAACATGGACCGTAAATCTTGATACATTTTTGTCCCACCAGGATGTGCGGTGTAAGGAGTGCAATGAGCTTCACTCATTATTGTTTTCCCCAGTTCCTCATCCTTAGGGACACAAATTCTTCCTTCGTAAGTTAAGGTGTCGTCGCTTGCGATAATGAATCCTTTAATATCCTTCTTTTGAGCTCTTTCTCGCATTTTCCTCAAAAAGACATCTTGATATTGAGCTTCTCTGATCCTCTCCTTTAGCGTCGGTTGTAGCGTCAAGGTAGCTAATATCATTGTGATATCTTCTGGTGGTACCACTACCTCAATCTGCATCTTAGCAAATTCCTCAATCAATTTGCTTTGGTCAGAAAGTAAATTTGTCAACTTACCCTTACGACTCAAGGCATCAGCAACCACATTAGCTTTACCTGGATGGTAACTAATGGTGCAGTCATAATCTTTTACGAGTTCCAACCACCTCCTTTGTCTCATATTGAGTTCCTTTTGAGTAAATAAATACTTTAAACTCTTACGATTGGTGAATATCTCGCACTTCCCTCCATATAAGTAATGTCGCCAAATCTTTAAAGCATGTACGACTGCGGCCAAATCTAAGTCGTGCGTTGGGTAGTTCACTTCGTGAGGTTTGAGTTGTCTCGAAGCATACGCGACTACCTTTCCTTGTTGCATCAGGACACAGCCTAAACCGAATTTGGACGCATCGCTGTAAATAACGAAGTCTTTTGTCGGATCAGGAATTGTCAGCACTGGTGCTGTAGTAAGCTTATTTTTTAGCTTCAGGAAGCTTTTCTCACATTCTTCATTCCACACAAAATTTTCATTTTTCCTTGTTAATCGAGTAATTGGCGTGGCTATTTTTGAAAATCCTTCTATGAACCTTCGATAATAGCCTGATAGACCCAAAAAACTACGTACTTCTCCTGCATTTGTGGGTGTATTCCATTCCTTCACAGCTTCGATCTTACTTGGATCAACCTCGATCCCTTGAGCGGAGACGATATGTCCAAGGAATACAACTCTATCCATCCAGAATTCGCATTTTTCAAACTTTGCGTACAACTTCTCTGTACGAAGTGTCTCTAGAACAATGCGCAAGTGTTCTTCATGTTCATTGGGACTTTTGGAGTAAATAAGAATGTCGTCAATGAAGACTATGACAAACTTATCTAAGTACGGATGAAATACTCTATTCATTAAGTCCATAAAAACAGCCGGTGCGTTACTCAATCCAAACGGCATCACTACGAACTCGTTGTGTCTATAACGAGTTCTAAATGCTGTTTTTGGAATATCACATTCCTTAATCCTTAATTGGTGATATCCTGATCTTAGATCGATCTTTGAGAAAGTGCTCGAACCACGCAGTTGGTCGAACCAGACCTCGATCCTTGGTAGAGGGTACTTGTTTTTCACAGTGAGTTGATTCAATTCTCTGTAATCGATACACATGCGAAGTGATCCGTCCTTCTTTTTCACAAAGAGGACCGGTACTCCCCAAGGAGAAACACTGAGTCGGATGAACCCTATGTCGAATAGCTCTTGGACTTGTGCTTTTAATTCCTGCAACTCTTTTGGCGCCATACGGTAAGGTGCTTTGGATATCGGTGCTGCTCCCGGCACCAAGTCGATCGTGAATTCTACTTGTCGGTTCGGTGGTACTCCTGGTAAATTTTCTGGAAAGACGTCTAAAAATTCTCGAACAACTGGTACGTCGTATGGCGAGACTTCAAGGTTGGCTTTTCTACAAAGCTAACAAGATAGCCTTGACAATCTTTCTGTATCAGTTTCATCGCCTTTAATGCGGATATCACTCGAGGCATTAGGTTGGCTTTTGCCCCATAGTAATTGATACTTCCCCCTCCAGGTAGAGCGAAAGTGATCTCACGTTCGCGGCATTGGATTTTAGCTTGACACTTGTCGAGCCAATCCATACCGAGAATGATGTCAAAATCCTTCATCTCTATAACGTATGCATTAGCGGTAAGTTATTTACCTTCAATGTCGATCTCCATTCCTTTGGTTAGTTTGTTCGTTACCATAGTACCTCCTGAAGGCAGGCTAACCTCTAGTGGGTTATCTACTATAGTACTATGGAGTCTCGCTAAGTCGTGAAACTTCCTAGATACGAACGAGTGTGAAGCACCCGTGTCAAATAGTAAAAAAGCAGGAACCCCTAAAACGTTCAACATACCTGTCATCACTCCTGGATCTTTATCGGCATCGTTGTGTGCCATCGCATACATACGTGCATTCCCTCCAGCAGTTTGTCCAACTCTTGCCATGTTATGCCCTTGAGGTAAACCAGGCTTCTGGTTATGCTGAGGGCAGTCACGAATATGATGCCCTGTCTGATGACACTTATAGCATTTGCCTTGACCTCAGATGCATATTCCTTGATGCTTCCTCCCGCATTCACGACACACTTAGTGGTTGTTTGGACCTCCAAAGCGGAAATCCTTCCCAGCTTTCAATTGTTTGTTATGGCCTTGGTTATCCCCATTCCATTTTCGTTTCTCATAGCCCATTGGCTGCTTGAGTCTCGGTTCTCCCATGCCCAAGCTTGCCTCTACGTCGTGGGCTCTTCCAACCATATAAGCGTATTCCAGGTTACCCTGGGCCGATAGGATGCCAGCTAGTTGAGGTCGGAGCCCCCTGCGGAACCTTAAGGACTTCTTAGAGTCCGTATCCACTAGGTGGGGGAGCGAAACGACTCAGCTGGTTAAATTTCCTCTCATAATCTGTAACTGACAGATTTTCTTGCCTGAGAGTTAGAAATTCAGTCTCCTTACGATCCCTATCGGACTGTGGGAAGTACTTGTCCATGACGACATTCTTGAAGTCGTCCCAGGTGAAAACATCTTTCTCCAGTTGAGTTTTGTTTCTCCAGATTCCTTCCCACCAATGGTCTGCATCTTCGACCATCTGGAAAGTTGCACACGTTATCTTCTGCTTGTCGTTGCATTTAATCATTCGGAAAATTCTTTCCAATGATCGAAACCACTCTTCTACTGCTAGTGGCCCATCTCGCCCATTAAAGCTTTGGGGATGATAGTGTCGAAACTGCTCGACTGCCCTTTCGTTCCCATTTCCATTGTTCTGAAAATGGCGTAGGAAATCGATAAACGTCATGTTCGTCATATTTCCAGTTGCTCGGTCCACCGTGTGCGGTACTCCTCTAGTCGTGTGATTTCCATTTCCAACTCCATTTCTTACTCCATTCCCGTTTCCACGTCTCGTAGCCATTTCCTAAATCCATATCACAAGGTAATTTAATACTTTTAATAACAAAATATATAAATCTTCGATATGCATAATAAAATTGCATACGAGCCCCTAATATTACAATATGCTTCTATAGTTTAATTAGTACCATCCGATGACCAAAACATATAGTACCAAAATAGGTCAGTAGTGTCAGAAAACTAATATATCATATATATATATATATATATATATATATATATATAACATCTATAAGAACTCGAGGTAGAGTATACGTCTCTACTCGATAACTGTCACATCATCCCCCTTCGAGGAGGGACCAGCTCGATCACGCACGGAGTCCACCTCGAGATAAGTATTGGATCCTCCTCGGGATCCTCCTCCTCAATGTCTGAAGGAATTAGCCCTAGCTGCTCACCCAAGCTGTCGAGGCACTCCCGAACCAACATACCGGTGAACTTACCATAATCGAGTAGGAGATAGGGAATCCCCTGGACATCCTCTGAGAGGAGTAGACACAAGGCGTCACCCCTCAGCTTCCAGTGGTTCGGGAGTGTGGCGAGGGTCATCCTCGCTGCGTCATAGCCGGTAACATGACCAGTAAGTGGGTTGTGAACCACCTTCTCGCTGAGCCACAACTTGTGCTTGTTCAGCAAATAGGTCCCGATGTTGTCCTCGGTAGTGTAGATGTAGCTGATGAAGCTAGTCTGAAACACAGTAGCAGTAAGGGAAATAGACGGTACACGGATGACCGTACTCGGGCCGCAACCTGGAGGAAAAGTCCTCACTGCAGACACACGGGGCCTAACCATCTAAAACAAGGTATACAAAAAAAATCATCAACCACACACATAGACATATACATACACATATATACATATACCTTGGTTTTCGAGGACGCCAGCAAGGAAGGACGAGGACAATTGGAAAACCCTTTTCAACACAAATAATATATATAACCGAGCGAGTCTACAGAACCGTAAAAACTCGGGCTCTGATACCATACTGTAAAGCCCCGACTTTCATATACTATTTAATACTATAATTATTTTATATAGTATTTTAGTTTTGTAAAAAAAAATAGTAAATTTAAAAAAAAAAATACTTATTATTATTTAATAGTCTTAAATAAATATATTACTCATAAATTTAAATTTTTACGTAAATACTAAAATTTAGATATTTAATATAAATTTAGAATTTAATACTAAATTTAGATTTTGTGAGTTTAAAATTTAACACTATAAAATGCTAAAGACAAATACTAAACTAAAGCAGATATCCTTAAATTAAGACCGAGAAGCGTATTATATTTATTTATTTTTGAAAAACATAGATATTTTTAGCGTTTCGTACTGCATCACAATTTTATTATTTTCATCACTTAGGTGTATAGCCATCACACCAAATTACTTAATTAGACATAATACTGCATCATATAATTAAACTTTAATACTTGTAAGGAGTTTTCATTCCATTGTCTTGTCGCCTCCTCCGTTGGCATCCCCGTTCGTACCTAAAAACAATGTGTTGAAGGGGTGAGCTCAACGACTCAGTAGAGAAAATCTATATCTAGTCTAATGCTGATAATTCAAACATTCCACACATAAACATGTTCACAAATGCGAAAGACATCAACGATAAACATAATACTTGAAACATGTGGTGCGCACATAAAACACGGCGGGCTCTCCCCGATGACCCTTAGTTCGGTCACTGACCCCTCATGGGATCACAGGTCTTATAACATAATATCGTTCAGTCGCCTCGAAAACAGTTCATGTACGTTACATTTAAATTTATAACATTAAAAGAGATAAGAAAAACCCTACCTTTTGATGCGTGAAATAGTAGTCGAACACGTGTGGAAACTTTATTTTCCGAGAGATACGCCTCCTAAACCAACACATAAAAGTACTTCATTGTTTCACATTTTTATCCAATATTCAGAACTATATTATTATTACCATTTTTGTTTTGTAGTCCTAGTTACCTTAGTTCATGTATTTTTTTTTTTATTTAAACCGTAGGCTATGTTTTAATTAGGTTCAGTAGGATAGAAATAGGATTTAAAACATTGGGCTTGGGATTATCTTAGGAGCTTGGGCTTGAGATTATTTAGGGGTGAAAGGTCCATTACTCCTTTGGGAAAAAGAAACGATGCAGCATATCCCCAAATTCCATTTTTTGTTTCTACATCTAGAAAACATACAGAGAAGGAGGGTGGTGGCGTGAGGAAGAAATTGGTCAATTGGCGACCTCCAACTGGATTAGGTGTTGTCCAGTGGAGACGACGACCGAGTCGACTCTAGGACAGTGGGGATTGATGGCACCCGAGCTGATGTTGGACATAGGCTTGGCTCGACTGCGGCTTGGGCGAAGCGAACGGACTCCGGCAAGGGCTTCGATCAAGACTTCTCCATCAATGGTGGCGACTCGATCTTAAGGAGGGTTGGGGTCTCGGAGTGTGAGGGTAATCGAAAAGAATTGGTGATGGTGCTCGGATAAAAATAAAAGGGTTCTGAATCGGAAATTCTCAGAGGGCTTTGAGCTTGTATGTTGGCTGTTGGAGAGGAGATATGGACTAAACGGGGTGGTTTGACTACGATGAGGGACACGAGCTAGTTTTAGGGTTATGTCGGATGGGCTGGAATTTTGGGTTGTGAAGCCGAAAAGGAGTGTATGGTCGGACATATCTTTTAGGCATCTCAAGTTTTAAATCTTGTTTTATTGTTTTATTATTTAAGAAGTATATGAACTGAAAGTACAAAGGAAGGAAAGAGGGAGGTACCTTTTGTCGAAGAAGATGAACTGGTTATTCTTTATGCAGAGGAGAATATAAGCTTTGGTTATTTCTATTTATCTTTGTGTGGTTTAATCAGTGCAGGTATATGTATTTATAGTAGGAGGGCTCTCCTCAATTATTTGGCAAGTAGGAGGGTTTCTCCTCAATTATTTGGCAAGTAGGGGGACAGAAATATATTTTGTCAGATTTGGGGATCGGAAGCTCAATTATTTGAGCTTGGTTCACGTTTTTGTTTGGATAGAAATGTGTCTACTTATTTGTATAAGGAGTAGTCTTTTTAGTTCTTTATTTCAATATTATCAAAGGCTTCTTACAATATTATTGACTTATATGATTTGGGGCTAAATACACTTTGCCACCCCAGGATATGGGGTTTTTACACTTTGCAACCTAGTCGGAAAAGTTTTACCGATCAGTACCACAGGATAAGACATATTACAATTTGACACCTGCGGGTAGCCGGATCGGAATATTCCATGGAATATTCCGAGAATTTGAGTTACACGCTCCAGTTAAGCGATGGAGATTACAATTAATAAAAGAGGTGAGGGTTATTTCAGTATTTACACATTCTTAATTAAAAAAAATAAAAAAAAAATCTTTAATTTCGATTCTTAAAAAGCAGATCTGGAAAAAATACGTATACATCGTCTCTTGAAAAAATCATTTCTCTCACATCTCTTGAAAAAATCATATCTTGAAAAACAAGATCTGAATCAGTCTGGTTTGTTTACGTTGTCGCCACCGTCGTTACCCTCGTAAGCTAACGCGTTTCTCAATCGATCCGAAAGGGACACCAACCCTAATTCCTGTTTGTTTTTCTCGGACTGTGACGTTGTGTTTGTTTTCCCCACACAGAACTGAAAATCGGTGTGTGTGTTCGGAATGTGAGCTTCGTCTGAATTACTCAGCGGCAACAATGGCGAATAACGGAGAAAGAAAAGAGAGGGGTTTTGGAAGGATACATGAAAGCGAACTGGGGATCTCGTGATTTGAAAAAAGGTAGAAGCAAATAATGAAATGAATGTGAGTGGATAACGTGATTTTTTTGTTTTATTTTTTGTTGAAAGAAAACCAGAGCAATGGATTTTACGGAATGTGGGGGCTCGATTTGGGGAAATTAAAGAAATGCAAGAAGAGAAGATGATATTAAAACATATATTTTTTTCTAAAATTGATATTTGATGAAGAACAATTTAAGCTGAATCTGTGTTCATAGATATGAAATATTGTTATTTTTTTATTAATCTTCCTTGAGTAGTCGAAGAAGAAGAACAGTAAAAGATTAATTGAGTATTTTATTTGTTTTTTATTTATTTTTAATAATTATTTCACGTTTTTGTAAAATAAAAATAAATACAGATATGTAATTGAGGGTAAAAACGTAATTATCTTTTTTTTAGGTTGAAATTTACCAAAATAGCCTTCAAAACGGAATATTCCATGACATATTCCGATCCGGCAGCCCGCAGGTTGCAAATTGTAATATGTCTTATCCTGTGGTACTGATCGGTAAAACTTTTCCGGTTAGGTTGCAAAGTGTAAAAACCCCATATCTTGGGGTGGCAAAGTGTATTTAGCCCTATGATTTGTATTAAAATAAATTATGTTCTTTAATATTTTTAAATTGTTATGTTCATATTTAAAATTTTAAAATAATAAAATTTTGACGCGGTTGCTACATGAAGTCTGCCCAAAACACCATTCACAAGATGGTTGGGAAAAGGTACTCTTGGGATGATGTGTTGTTTCAGAAGGGCCTACTGAAAAAGCGATATCATACATTCAAACACATACTCGAGACAGAGGATGTTCAATGGGACAAGCGTTACAACCATGTGTACGCCTACGCGACTACATGGGTTCAACTAGCAAAAGTACGTGGAATGTATTTGTATGTAGCTCAACCACTTTTAGTTTGAGTTTTATGTTCATTTATGTTATACGCTTGTGATCTTATGTTAAGTTATGTGTTGGAGATTCAATTGACTGTGTGTTCACTTGTTTGCATAAAAATTTTAATAAATTTATTATGGACATTGTGATTCAAGCTCTATTGTTTTTAAAATATCAATGAGTTGTAACTTCACAGGAAGAAGACTTTGTCAAAGCCTTCTATCACAAAGTTGACATTATGTATGAAAAGATCTGCTCATTGTTTGATCCAAAAGAAGACTTTCCTTGTGAAATCATTATCATAAGTTCTGGTGACCCGACGAACAAGGAGCCAAACACAGCATTTAATCTGATCTCGGTAGATGATTCAGACGACGAGACAGAAGTTGTATCGCCGTACTTTTGTGGACCAAAAAAACGGCTATTTCAAGAATTGGAAACTGAAAAAGCTCTTGTGCTAATAAGTGCTGAATCGAATGCACAAGAGCTGCCGGTGAATCCATATCCATCGTCGGTCGCAAAATTGAAGGGTCAATCTCTGAAAAAGGATACAAGCTCTTGTGCATCTAACAGCCCGATGAAATGCCCATTCTCTTCGACTGGGAAATCGTAAAGCTTGAAAGTCAATATTAAATGTATGCGCTCCCATATTTTCATCTATCTATTAGGGAATATATTAGACTAGTTGCTGTGTTGTTTCCAAATTTTCAATTATGTACTAGGGAATATATCAGACTAGTTAGTTATTTTGTTTATGCTTATGAATTTGCTCTTTTATGCTATATATATTTGAAGTATTAGGCATTTTGAACTATGTAGCCTTGTACTGATTCGATATATGTATTTGTTATTTTATATTCTATATTTGATGTTTGTTTTTATCTATCATTGTTTTATCAACTGGAGTATTATTTTCTTTTATCAAGCAATTAACACATTTTGAGTATATTAACCCAATTTAATTTAAAGTGTTTTAATTATGATGAAAAATATATTAACCCAATTTAATTTAGAGTCTTAATTGGGGTGGAAAATGGAAATCTTATATCCACTCTCACCAAAATTTAGCAATCATGTATTTCTAACAATAAACCAATGAAATAATTCTCATAAACAAACTTAAAAACTAAAATTTGCACAATGTTTGCAAATACAATTTAACATTGCAGAGAGTTAAAATGGTTTTCAAATAACATTATGAATGTAAAAAGATTCTTCTTTAGGAAGACTACATTTCTAGTACACTGACTTCAAAAACCATATTGTACAAAAATTACGTCCGTGAGGCGAAACCTTTAGAAAGTCTCTCGTTTTAATAACCGATTCACGTACGCAGCTCTGGCGTCATCCGGATATCCCATGAATATCTCCAGTTGATTGGGATTTGCTCCTAGCATGGTTGTCACATCCAGTTTGTCACCTAAGCTCAATCCAGGAATATTGCCTAGTTGGCTAAATAGATTTTTGCGAGCTTCGCATAAATCATGATCATGTCCTATTCTTTTTGCAATGTTCTCAAGCCTTTCACCAGTAGCTCTACAATAGTCAACAAGTACCTCAACCAATTTATCATCTCCCGAATCACCACATCTTTTCTTTCTTCTCGAATTGCTCACTGAAGGTTGGGTTGTTTCTTTGGTGTAAGAAGTGTTGGTCGATCCATTGTCTTCACCTTTGTTGACACCGATGTCCACGGGCGTAGATTCTTCCATATTTATATGACGTTCCCCGTCGCACTCATCGTTGACGTCTTTTTGCCTTTTATGTTGTTTAAGCATGGTATCGGCTCCGACTCCTACTTCCTCTGCCACGTCTCCTGTCGCTCGATCTTTTCCAAAAAATTCCAACCAATCTTTGAAAAATGGCCATTCCTTGTGACGCATCCCACGCATGGTTGGATCTTTCTACAAGAACAGAATGTAGTAACTTTTATTCTCTATTTGAAAAATGAATTACAAAAATAAAATTATAAAAATATCAAAATTTATATTATTCAATAATTAACCTGAACAATTTGTTCCCATTGATCATCTGTGACCTCAAGTTGATTCGTAGTCATATTGAAACCAACTCCTGTGGTATCTTTTTGTGCAGTCACCAAAGATGCATATGATTTCTTCCACGAAGTGAGTTTTGAACATATGTGTGGATTAGCTACCAAGTCAGTCGTCGGAAATGTAGTTTTCAATGCATCTTCTAGTTTGAGCAAATAACCTGTGCGAAATCCATTTTCACTTTTCCATCCATTAGACACCAGTTTGCCAAGTGCAAGGATAAGAGTTTGTTCCTCTCGGCTCGACCAAACTCTACGGGTATTATTTGAGCCTTTTTTTACATTCCCTTTACTTCGTATCAAGTTGTCTCTAGGCGGAGGGTCCATTTTCACTGCAAGCTATATAACACTCATTTTTATAAAGCCAAAATAAAATCACCAACAATTACTGTGAATGTATAATTTCAGTAATTAAATACTAATTAGCAGAAATTAAAAAAAAAACTTGAAAAAAAATCCAACATAAAAAAGATGATTCATACAAAATATTTATATCATCTAAACCACATTAGAAACAAGTCATTTAAGAATGCATAGATACTAAAGAATATTTATATCTTCTAAACCACATTAGAAACAAGTCATTTAAGAATGCACAGATACTAAATATGATTATATTCTGCCCATATTTGTTGAGAAAGATCATCTCTATGAGTTGTCCACTCGGGTGTTGCTTCAACAGTTGAAATGAAGTCGGATATTTCTGCATGGTGTTCTTCCAAATTTCCTTCTACGTCTAACAAAGCTTCCATAGGGTCAGTCATCATCTCCCGGCGAATGAAATTATGGAGGAGAAAACACGCCATTATAAGTCGTATTTGAGTCCTAATTGGATAATAGGTTGCACTCTTAAAAATACCCCAACGCATCTTCATTACTCCAAAAGCACGTTCTATAATATTTCGCGCCCGAGTGTGGCGCATGTTAAAATGTTCTCGACTACTAGTAGGTCGTGTAGCATGTGGTCCCCACTCATCTAAGTGATAACGAACACCTCTGTATGATGACAAAAAACCTGGACTATTTGCGTAGCCGTTGTCACAAAGATAGTAATTTCCTGCATATAAAACAAATGTTATTTAACCACAAGTCATGTAAAAAATGATGTGAATGAACCAAAAAATTAACAAAAAAATTACCAATTGGGACTTTAAAACCGGGAGTGCGATTCACTGCGTCCCTTAACACTCGAGCATCAGAAGCAGATCCTTCCCAACCCGGGAGTACATATGTAAATTGCATATTGATATCACAAGCAGCCAACACATTCGTTGAAATGTGCCCCTTCCTTGTTCTAAATCGACCTTTGTCAGATGCTAGGACATGGACATCGATATATGTACCGTCTAGTGCACCAAGACATCCCTATTGGAAACAAATGCAATTGTGATTATCAATTCGAGTTTAACAAGAATATAGCTCAACCAATATTTTGTAGTTCATAGTAATTACCTTAAACCACTTCCAGCGATGATCATTACTAACACTAGGAACCGGTACAGGTTTAGTAAGTAGCATAGAATGTAATTGCAAAACAGCAGTGAGCACCAAGTGAACATAATGCGACACTGTCTGGCCTGAACGATTAAAGTCATACCTAACAACTCTGTTTTTCTTGTGGTGACCAAGGACCGATAGAAACATTGCGACTTGCTCCTCGATGCTAACAAACTTTCCTTCTTCCAAACCACTCACATTTTTCAACAACAAACATAGTCTTCCAAACGTATTTCTATACATTCTTAAATTATCAATCCAATCTGAATTACGACAACCTACAAGTCTATTTAGCTCCTTAACTTGATCGGGGATGCGTTCATTCATACTATAACTTTCAACACACCAACGTTTTCTTTTTTTTAATATATCAATTATCATTGAAATTACAGCAATAGAATCTAATAATATTTCTTCAAGTAGTAAGTAAAGTATCTCATTCTGCTTCTTGTCCAAACTCATCAAAAACAATTCTTCAAATAGAAAAAATGTATGCTGCGAGAAATCAATATGCTAATATCAAACACACAACATATCCCAAATTATAATACAAAGATTTCATATTTAATGGTATTTTAAAGCTTCTGTAGTGAAATTAATTCATCAAGGTAATTGGATAAAAAAAAATTAAATAACACGTAATTTTTTGTGATTTTTATTCTGTGAAAGTTACGAACTCATAATCAAAAAAATTAATAATTATCTTTAATTAAACAAAAAAAAACTTCAATTAGAATTATATATATAATATAGTGGAGATGATGATATTACTTGTATTAGTCGTCGATCTGGAGATTCTCGTCGACTCCAACTGCTTTAGTGACTTTCCCCGATTTTAGAGATGAACTTGAACCCAGATCTGGAAGTGCCGCGCTATATCTGGAAGGGACGCGATATGTTTTTTAGAGCAAAACTAGGGTAAATTATGTGTTTGAGAAAATATACAAGGGCAATATGGTAAATGCTCAACCAAATTATTATTTATTGTTGCGTGGACAATTTTTAACACATGAGAATGGATCTCATGTAAGGATATCTCTATTGATATTAAACAGTATTTATTAATGGGCCTGTTATTAAACTTAGGCCCAAAAATAATGAACCAAACACCAGTTTAAATGGGATAACTCCACTAACTTGATGTTATCATAACTACCAAACGCACTCTTAAGGGATTATTACACAAACCTGGCGGGTTTCTCCTCTCATAGTGTCTCTCTTTCTACTATATTATTTTCTCTCAATTCTCTCTAGTTTATAACACGTTATCAACAAAAAAACTCAACCGCGTTCTTCATCGAAGTTCTACTCATTCAAGATCCAAAATCAAAGGTAAGAATTTATATTTATTAATAATTAGGGTTTATTACATTTTGCAACCCCAGGAATAGGGTTTTTTACACTTTGCAACTTAATCGGAATTTCGTAACACTTTGCAACCCAATGTACACGGGTTTTCACTTTGCAACCTGGATCGGAATATTCGATCGAATATTCCGTTTAAGAGGTTTTTTTGTAATTAAAAACACATCTACAGTGGCTTATTACAGATTTAACCCCCTAATCAATTTTAGTCAATTTTATTTATTTATTTAAATTAATATGGAAATTAAAAACGGTATAAGTTGAGGAAGAGGAATTTCATCCCCATTCACCCCCATTCCACGAACCCTAATTTCAGCCCTTGGCGGCTCTTGCAATCCGACAGCGTAGAATAAAGAGGGGCGGCCGTGAACAGATCGTCGTCCCATCTCCAATCGTTCAAGTCCCATTCCACAACCATTTTCCCCAAATCAGGGCCGTTGAAATAATGGAGCGAGGTTTCCATTGAAATCGAAATTGAGATCGGAAATGTTCAAGCAAAAGCTACACCGGCACTTCCATGGACCTGAATTAGGAAACCCAAGCTTATGAATTGCCGAACAGAATCTACGTTTCGATCCGGGATTAGAGAGAAGTGTTTTTTGTCTACTTTTTATTACAAAAAAATAATTTAAAAAAAACAAGTATTTATATGAATAAGATGAAGATGATGATGATGAGAAGCGAGATAACTTGCCGGTGGAAGCGGAGTTGAGATTTGATGCGGAAGGGTATCTGTTGGAGTTGTGTACTTAATGTCTAGATTTAAGTAACGGTAAACTCCCGATCATAGCATTTAATCTATTTAATTAATAAACAATTATTTGCATTTAATTATATGCAAATCATGGTTCTGGATTTTATACGTTGTAGTTAGTATGGTGCTGCATGGGCGCACAGAAGATCATACTATCGGTTACTCGTATTTAATCAAACAGTTGCTCACGACCTAGATGGACACGAACTAATCCATCGGTATAGTCGTTGTGTGAGGGAGAAAATAATTTATCTTAATTATTTTATCACACTTGTACACTTGGTGTATTGGGCGGATCGATCGAGACTCATCAATTAGGATTGCTCGGCGATAATTGATTTGAGGCTCGGAGTATTTTATTCTTAATCCCTGAAATAATTGCGGGTGTGTATATTTAATATAAGTGACTTTGATTTACCAAAGGAATTAACCGGTTTGATAATTGGGTTAATTACCGGTTAAGTTGGGTCACTATATTTTATATATGGCATGCCGTGAATTCTTGAAGGAGCAGTGTATCCCGTAAGGGTTGATAATATCCCCGAGATGAGTTCATAAGGAATTATTGTGTAAACCTCATGAGTGGATTCGTTCCGCACAATAATTAAGGTTGAATGGTACTAGTCTCGGAAATAAGAGATGAATAATATTTATTAAGCAATAAATAAATTTATTCATGGATATTTGAATCTTAAATACACGGAATAAATAATACTAAGATGGAGAAATATTATTTGATATAATATGGAATAATATTGGGAGTGCAATTTTATTTATATAGTGGAAAATAAATAAAATTAATATTGATAAGAATTAATAGATTTGGGTTGGACCCAATTTAATTTTCAATATTGAAGCCCAATATTTATTCTCCTTATGATCCCCTTCGTAGCCTATATAAGCACTACATGGTCTTCACTTGAGAGAACTAAGAAAACCTACGTTACGCCAATCATAAAGTTCTGAGAGTGAGGAAGATCCATAGGAATCCGATAGATCGTCGCCCACACGACGTTCGGACGAAGTGCAAGGAATACGCGGGAAGATCACAAGGTCGTCAACCGAATTCGTTTCTCCGTACAACGATTCGAGGTAATAATCGAGAACCCCCTTCTATGATTATTTGTGCGTTGAATAATTGTGATGTATACATGAATACGCGATCCGGGAGAACGACGAACCTCGGGGACGGGGATTCGAGATCCCCGGCGAGGATCGAGGGAGGCGGTCGAACCCTAGGGTTCGGACCGCCCCATCGCGCGACGAGGAGGGAGCCCCGGCTGGACGCCGGGGGCACACGATCGAACCTAGGGTTCGATCGTCGGGGATCCGCCGTGGGCTGGTGCCACGGCAGATGGATCCGCCGGCCCCCTCGTCGGAGGCGCGTGGCGGTGGCGCACGGGAAGAGCCCTCGGCTGGAGCCGAGGGCGTGCGATCGATCCTCGGATCGATCGCGGGTAAGCTGCGGGGTCACCCGCAGCGACCCCGTACGTGCTGCGGGTTCGCCCGCAGCGGATGCGTGCGGGGGCTACGCCCCGCTAGGCAGCGAGTCATGGACTCGCTGCGGGGCTGCTACGAGCAGCCCCAGGGATCGCGCGTAGCGATCCCAGCGATCGTCCGTAGACGATCGCGAACCCCTCGCGGGGGTTCGGCTGGGCACACGGGGCCTTCGGGTCTCGTTGGCGTTCGGTCGGGCCCCGGTTCGTGAGGTGGTTCGCGTTCGTGGATCCGACTCGTGGGAGAAAATCGACTGGGGGCGGGCTGCGTGTCTTCGGGCATGTAGTCTCCAAAGGTCGGACTCCTGCGGATGAGTCGGGGATCCAATCTTCGGCGATAGGGTTTCGGTCGGGTTATCGGTTCCGCAATTTTGATAGCCCGGGACATCGAATTCCATCAAATGGTATCAGAGCGTTCGGTTTCGTGTTCATGTATATGTTCGATTATTGTTCTACCTTGCAGGATTTCCGGCTATCATGGTTGGATTTAATTAATTGTTTTTTAATTAATTATCATGATTATTAAACTCTCGGACATGTCGAGATTCGTTTTGTGTGGTTGAATGTTTGTAATAGTAAAAATTCGGGGGTTGACCGAATTTAGGATTTATTATTACGCACTTTATTTTCCGGAAAATGTATAGGGTCGATTTCATGTTTAGAATCGATACCGGAATTGTAATTTAAATTTTGTAATTTTAATTACGTTGGTTCAATGATGAGACGATCACCGGAAGACGAAGAAGTGACGAGAAGACAAGGGCTTGGGATCGATCACATGGTGGTGATCGACCCATAGGCTAGCCGGCGGTGGCTAGGCGGCGGCGGCGCTCCTCCCGAGTGGCCGGCCGATCCTTCTTCGTGGGGATGGCGTGGGATCTCCTAATCTCGTGCTATTCCTACAAAAATCTACTTTCCCAATTAATTCGGATTTTTCCTATTTGAGTACTTTCCTTTTGGAAACTCTCATGGATTAGGAAAAGAATTAATTTAAATTAATTTTATTTTCTATTGTTTTATTTCCTTCATGGAAATATTCATAGATTAGAAATTTAATTAATTTAGTACTAAATTTATTTTTCCTATTTGATTATTCCTACTCATGGGAATATTCATGGATTAGGAATAAAAATAAATTTGAAAAGTAGTAGTCCTAATTTATTTATTTTATTTCCTTGTTCTATTATAGATATCTTCTAGAATATTCCAAGTTTTACTTGGATAGATTATTCTAAAGATTTAATAAGAACTAGATAGGAAAATAAATAAATAAAAATATTAATAATATTTAATTTTATTTTTGATATATTCGATTGACTTAATTTTCGAATTAAGTAACTTTTGGATTAATTGAAAATAAATAGATTTAAATATTAGAGATTAATATTCTCGTCACATGGAGCATTCAAGAAACGAAGACTGAAGACTAGAAGATGCATATGAAGATAAAGCCATGATAGTCGGAGAAAAATAATTTCTCTAGTATTATTTTTTACTATGTGCTATGTGCTTTATTGCTTTCATGCATGCTTATGTGTTTAATTATGCATTAGATAGCGTATCCCTTTATTATAAAAAGCTAAGTGGGAGAGGGGATGGAAACATTCCCATGGTCTCCATTACTGTTCTCTTGGTGACTCTTATGGACTTTTGAAGTTCGTATAGATGTGTCATTGGAGGAGAATTCTTGTAATTCCTCTTACAAGAAACATTGATCAAGTTTATCAAACAATGCCTAATTTGTCTTTCTGAAACTGACTTCAAGTCGACTCATTCTCACCCCGGGGAGTGGAATGGAGCCAGAGCCACTTGGTCATGTAGAGGACACAAATTAGAGACTTCCGTGCCATTCTTTGATAGGTGGGTCGCTCGTCTACTCGGCTCCCTCATTCGTGAGAGATAGGGTCGTTCGCATGGTGAATCACTGGTTAGAAACTTCGAGTTTCACTTATGATTCTCCACGTATTGATTTATGAGATTAAATGGATCAAGTAATTGGGAGTCAATTATAAAAGTCTCTTAGTGAAGTAAACGTCCACACCACGTGGCTTGCTGCACTGACGGATTTTGGATTAATTGATGTAGACAGTTGTAAGGAATTGTGAAGAGTTGTGAAGTTGTCGTAAACGTCCACACCACGTGGCTTGCGGTAATGTAGCAATTCCAAGCGATTCACTTTGGTGCTGAGTAATGGTTTACACTTAGATACGCCTTGTAGTATTCCTCCCCACGAGGTTCCGCTATAAGCGATGTATGACCAAAGAAAAACTAATTGCTAAATCATTTGGGTGGGTAAACGTCCACACCACGTGGCTTGCCTTACCTGATGGGATTTTAGATGTGATTAGTAATTTAATGATATTATTTAAGGGAGATAATATCGGATATTAAATTAATTGTTTGTTTAAATGTGCTTATAGGTTTAGAGAATAGCTATGAACCCACTTTCTATGATACTCAAGGAGCATAAGCTCACTGGCACCAACTATATTGATTGGAAGAGAAATTTAGACATTGTCCTAACTTCGGAAGAGTACAAGTATGTACTCCATGAAGTGTGCCCTGCTGAGCCCACGGCTGCCTCAACTGATGAGGAGAAACTGGCATATCGGAAGTGGAAAAAGGCTGATGAAATGGCTAGGTGTTATATTTTGGCTTCCATGTCAAATGTACTCCAAACCCAACATGAGCCAATGGACACTGCCTATGATATGATGTTTAACCTCAAGGAGATGTTTGGGGAGCAAGATCGTGCGGCAAGGCAAGAAGCCATGAGAGTCCTTATGTCGACTACTCAGTCTGAAGGAACGCCCGTTGGGGAGCACGTTCTTAAGATGATGAGTTTGTTGAATGAACTTGAGGTCCTAGGAGCTTCTATTGATGGTGAGACGCAAGTCGACATCATACTCCAGTCTCTGACCCCTAGTTTTGAGCAGTTTCGTATGAGCTATAATATGGGTAAACTATCTTATACTCTTGCGCAACTCCTGACTGAACTGAAGGCGGCAGAGGGGATCTACAAGAAGGGCAAGTCTCAAGCGCTTGTAGCTACCAAGTCCAAAGGCTTTAAGCCTTTGGAGGTAGGGGCAAGAAAAGGAAGCAAGCCTGAAAACCCAGTGGTGTCAAGAGGACTGCACCACAAGTGGGGGCTGCAAAGCCAAAGGGTAAGTGCTTCCGATGCAACAAGATGGGACACTGGAAGTCTGAATGTCCTCTCAGAGGTACGAATTTTCCTTTAGTCGTAAAAACATAGTCAGCGGTATTATCTACCAGAATTCTGGTGTGTAGATATGGAACCACTGACGGTATGTGCATTTTTGAATGCAGGGGTTCCAGAAAACCCGGCGACTTAGAGAAGAAGAATTCGAGTCTACATGGGCGAAGCTGTTGGGGTAGCAGCGGTTGCAGTGGAAGACATTTATCTGTTTTAAGTTTTCATTTCAGTTATTGCTTATGTACCCCTTTATTTTGAAAAGAACTTCGTTCTGTTTTACTTTATTGATGGATATTTTATTTCTTTAATCATTGGATGGTTTGGATAAGAAATAATGGTGATATCCATTATGGTACATTAGATAGCAATATATGAATGATGAATCCTTAGTCTACCACGATGCAACAAACCGTTATATAACTTGTTTTACTTATTAGATATTTCTTTATCATTATACTTGTGAAATCTTATACTTAGTAGTATTTTCAAATGAAATTCAAATGGTCGAAATTGATTTGATCAATTATAGTTGAAGGAATGGACCTTCCGACCTAAGGATTGAATTTGGAGGATAATACGTCTAAGCAAACCTTTCTGGAAAAAGGATAGAATTCAGACAAGTATTGGAAATGATTAGATATGCAGACATATGTGTATATTTGAGAGGTATGAGTAATTCTTTCAAAGAATACTCAGTGATGGATTAGAATGCTTGATGTGCCATAAAAGCAAAGTGTTTTGACTTGTCAATAGACACAAAGCTATTATGGGGAACCATCAAAGTATATCCATTAGAAGCCTGTGACTCGGTCGCGGAGGCCATCACCTATCTAGATAACACATAGCATAATCAAAGATTGGGATTAATTCCCAAAGAGACGAGCCGTACACTTACGTGTAGAGATGGTGCGTTGTAAAGAAATAGAAATCTAATAGTAAGAGAACAAGTTGTTCGGAATTACCTATGTTCTATGGATATTCCTGGAAACAACCACATATTCAATATGGTTGTAGGATATCCTAGATGAACGAAGTATTGTGTGTTCTATAGTATTATGAACCAGAGGGACGTCTCGTCCGGTTCATAGAGGAAAAACTATTAGATGAACTGCAATGCCCTAATTGACAAAATACTTTAAAATGAGGAAAGGGAAAGACTGAGAACCAGCCTGACCGAGTAGTAGTACACCACTAACTGCACCTAATGTTGTTACTGTTACACACCGGGACGCCATTGCAGTGGGAGGTTGTTAAGCAACTAAAGATGCTCATAAGACTGGAGGAGTTTTGAACTCTGGATCCAGTATACATGAAATCGATCCCTAGATCTGCATAGGATTAGCAAAGAAGGTGTGTTAGAGACGTGACGGAAACAAATGTGGTGTTTCTCGGAGATTTTATGTAGATAACTTTTTATCATTGGCAACAATGTAAAAGTGTTGTCAGACATAAAATAGAGGTTGTCTAAATAAATCGAGATATAAGATTGAGAAGAAGTTAGAGCATGTTCTTAAGATCTTATGATCTAGAAATAAGAACATTGTACTTCTCCTAGACATCTTATACGATTAAGGTTTGTTTTAAACATGCATACTTCTGAGAAAGGTTATTGCCTTTCGAGAACAGAATTCATCTATCTAAGGTATGTGTCTTGAACACATGAAGGAGATAGATATAGACAAAGCGGTTCCCTACACTTAGAGTGTGGAGGGTTTTGTAGATGCAATGTTGTGAAACAAGGACCTGATATCAACTATGCGGTTTGCGTAGTAGGAGGATATCAAAAGTAATCTGGATAAGGGATGTTCGAATGCTGCAAGAGTACTTTCATAGTACTGGCTTGAGCAAGACGAAATCTTCTTAGATTACAGATTCTCAGATCCAAAAATCAGAGAAGGACCAGTGAAAGTCGATATCAGGCTATGTGTTCACTTTTAGAAAGAGGTGGAACCATGAAGTAAAAGAGTGATAAGCGGGACGCTTCTCAGAGACTCTAATAACCGAATAGCAGCCTCAGAGGCAGCGGAAGTTTTGGTTAGGTTCCGGGATAACCTCTTGACTTGGATATGACTCTTAGTTTACCAAAGGCTATTAGATAGCGGTGCACGGTGAACTGGAAGAGGTCATAAGTCAAAAGTGATGTTAACACATAGAGCAAGTACCACCTGATACGTGTCATCGTCAGGGAGACGACGTAGTAGTCACCAAGATAACTTCAGAGCGGCAACCTAGATTGCTCACTCACATAGTACTTCTCGGAAGTACACTTTAAAGCACGTGATGAGTATGGGAACCGGGAGTTTGGAGGAAATGACTAGACCTTAGTACAAGTGGGAGATTGTTGGAGTTGTGTACTTAATGTCTAGATTTAAGTAACGGTAAACTCCCGATCATAGCATTTAATCTATTTAATTAATAAACAATTATTTGCATTTAATTATATGCAAATCATGGTTCTGGATTTTATACGTTGTAGTTAGTATGGTGCTGCATGGGCGCACAGAAGATCATACTATCGGTTACTCGTATTTAATCAAACAGTTGCTCACGACCTAGATGGACACGAACTAATCCATCGGTATAGTCGTTGTGTGAGGGAGAAAATAATTTATCTTAATTATTTTATCACACTTGTACACTTGGTGTATTGGGCGGATCGATCGAGACTCATCAATTAGGATTGCTCGGCGATAATTGATTTGAGGCTCGGAGTATTTTATTCTTAATCCCTGAAATAATTGCGGGTGTGTATATTTAATATAAGTGACTTTGATTTACCAAAGGAATTAACCGGTTTGATAATTGGGTTAATTACCGGTTAAGTTGGGTCACTATATTTTATATATGGCATGCCGTGAATTCTTGAAGGAGCAGTGTATCCCGTAAGGGTTGATAATATCCCCGAGATGAGTTCATAAGGAATTATTGTGTAAACCTCATGAGTGGATTCGTTCCGCACAATAATTAAGGTTGAATGGTACTAGTCTCGGAAATAAGAGATGAATAATATTTATTAAGCAATAAATAAATTTATTCATGGATATTTGAATCTTAAATACACGGAATAAATAATACTAAGATGGAGAAATATTATTTGATATAATATGGAATAATATTGGGAGTGCAATTTTATTTATATAGTGGAAAATAAATAAAATTAATATTGATAAGAATTAATAGATTTGGGTTGGACCCAATTTAATTTTCAATATTGAAGCCCAATATTTATTCTCCTTATGATCCCCTTCGTAGCCTATATAAGCACTACATGGTCTTCACTTGAGAGAACTAAGAAAACCTACGTTACGCCAATCATAAAGTTCTGAGAGTGAGGAAGATCCATAGGAATCCGATAGATCGTCGCCCACACGACGTTCGGACGAAGTGCAAGGAATACGCGGGAAGATCACAAGATCGTCAACCGAATTCGTTTCTCCGTACAACGATTCGAGGTAATAATCGAGAACCCCCTTCTATGATTATTTGTGCGTTGAATAATTGTGATGTATACATGAATACGCGATCCGGGAGAACGACGAACCTCGGGGACGGGGATTCGAGATCCCCGGCGAGGATCGAGGGAGGCGGTCGAACCCTAGGGTTCGGACCGCCCCATCGCGCGACGAGGAGGGAGCCCCGGCTGGACGCCGGGGGCACACGATCGAACCTAGGGTTCGATCGTCGGGGATCCGCCGTGGGCTGGTGCCACGGCAGATGGATCCGCCGGCCCCCTCGTCGGAGGCGCGTGGCGGTGGCGCACGGGAAGAGCCCTCGGCTAGAGCCGAGGGCGTGCGATCGATCCTCGGATCGATCGCGGGTAAGCTGCGGGGTCACCCGCAGCGACCCCGTACGTGCTGCGGGTTCGCCCGCAGCGGATGCGTGCGGGGGCTACGCCCCGCTAGGCAGCGAGTCATGGACTCGCTGCGGGGCTGCTACGAGCAGCCCCAGGGATCGCGCGTAGCGATCCCAGCGATCGTCCGTAGACGATCGCGAACCCCTCGCGGGGGTTCGGCTGGGCACACGGGGCCTTCGGGTCTCGTTGGCGTTCGGTCGGGCCCCGGTTCGTGAGGTGGTTCGCGTTCGTGGATCCGACTCGTGGGAGAAAATCGACTGGGGGCGGGCTGCGTGTCTTCGGGCATGTAGTCTCCAAAGGTCGGACTCCTGCGGATGAGTCGGGGATCCAATCTTCGGCGATAGGGTTTCGGTCGGGTTATCGGTTCCGCAATTTTGATAGCCCGGGACATCGAATTCCATCAGTATCTTCTTCTTCAGCGGAGATTTGGGACACGGAATTTTCGTACTAAACGAAAAAGATGGGAAAAGCCAAATTAGGGTTCTTGCCAATTTGGGAATTTTGCAGCTAGGAATTTTGCAGCTAAGGGGTGGAGAACGATGGTGTGTAATGAATCTGATTCTAATATTCTTTACATATTAATTCAAAAACAATTAATAATGGGTAAGTACATTAATACCCCTCCAGCTCCAATATAAATGTACACCCACACACTTCATTGGAGTGTGGTACTCAATCTCTCGGAATATTCGATATAATATTCCGATCCAGGTTCCAAAGTAAAAACCCATATACATAAGGTTGCAAAGTGTTACGAAATTCCGATTAGGTTGCAAAGTGTTACGAAAGTGTAAAAAACCTTATTTCTGGGGTTGCGAAATGTAATAAACTCTAATAATTATAAATATATCTACTTCTTCTCCTCTTCTTCACAAAAGTAATATCAAATGTTCCTGAAGAACATTGTAATTTGATATTCCTGAACTTCTTCATAAATTGCTCATGTTGAAGCAAGTAAATATCTAATGTTCCAGAAGAACATCATAATCTGATATTCCTGAAGTAATATCAAATTAATAATTATAATCTGATATTCTCGAAGTAATATCAAATTAAGTATGTCTAAGTTCCTGAATATGATATTATATCCCTGAAGAAATGAAGTAATATCAAATTAATTATGCCTAGTAAATCAATTAAAATTTTAATATTCCTGAAGAATATTATGATATTATATTCCTAAGAAATATCAAAAGTAAACATTCCTGAAGAACATGATATGATATTCCTGATGAAATATCAAAATTAAATGTTCATGAAGAACATCGTGCGAGTCTTTCGTGGTCAAGTCATGTATGTGCGAGCTCGACCCATGAATCAATTGAGGTATTTCCTGAATTCCAAAGTGGGTGAAACTTTAGGAAAAGTTAATCCAATCCTTTTTTAATAGCCCGATGATTATTTGCTTGAATATTGGGATAGCCACATGAGTTTGAATCCCCATGAAAATTTGATATTCCTGAAGTATTATCAAATCAATTATTTTTAATATATCAATTAAAATGACTGTTCCTGAAGAACATATACTCCGATTTAAAATATTATATTGATCGTTATGGAAGAAAATCATGATTTGATATTATTCGATAAATATCAAATTAAATTGCTCCCGTAGTAGCAATAAGTTTTAAATGTTCCCGAAGAACATTATGATATGATATTCATGAATAAATATCAAAATTAAACTTTAAAATCATGATATGATATTCCCGAAGAAATATCAAATCAAATTGCTTCTGGTTTAGCAATTAAACATTAAATATTTTAAACGGATATTGATATTCATAAGAAATAATGCAAAATATTCTTGAAATAATATTTGTATTGATTGCTCCTAAAAAAGCAAAGTTCAAACATTAAATATTTTTGAATAAAGTTACATCACGATACTCACAGTGAAACACCATTGTTCTCGTTGAAACAATGATTACGTATGAATTATCCCTGAAGGATATCTTTTAAAAAGTGAGAAAAATGTATTTTATTATGTGGCTACTCATGGAATATCGAAAAAGTCGATTATTTTCTTAATGTTTGACGTGTCATTCATGAAGAATACACAATTGATTTATTAAATTTGATAAATATTTTTGAAGAATATTTGATTTGATTATTCGTCAATAAATTTTGAATGACACAAGTATTTTTGATCCCGAAGGATCATAGGTAAAAATACTGTATCCCCGAAGGATTATTGGTAAAAATACTGTTATGCAAATGATGTTATATTAAGAGTGAGCTCCGGAAGAGTTTTACTAAATTATCCCCACGAGTACTAGAAATGTACTTAAAAATGCATATCATGATTATTATTAAGTGCGTGGAAATGAATCAAACATTTTCCATCTGCGAATTAATTCGAAATATGCAACTTATATTCATATCACCACTAAAGTGTATTTTTATGAACGAGCATAATATCTCGAGCCCACGATCCAGAAGATCGGTTTATAGCAATTACGCTGATTTGCATATTTAAGGAATATCATTTCTCGGCATTAGGGGGAGATAATAATATAAAAGATATAAATGCCGAGAAATTTCATAGAATGAAAATGATCTTTAATTCTAGATCTCCACGCACCAATCAATTGAACCCGAAGTTCATTAAAATAAGTGACTTGCAATATTCAGCAAGTAATCTGGCAAATTAATGAAGATGTGACAAAATCTAATATATTTGTGATAAATGAACTATAAGAGTTCAAATACCAAAGAGATCAACTCAAATGTTGATTCTAATATACGCCTGAAGCGTAGTAGATCAATCTTAAGATATAAAATAAATCCGCGGAAAAACAAAGAAATTAAGTCACCCTCAAAATCTCCTGAAGAGAGTTAGATGGAAATCCCATTGAAAAATCATGTGCGCATGATAATAGAAAATCGGGGGATTGCGGAACAACCAAATTAAATATTTTGGGAAATGATGAAAGATTTGGTTGATAGAATGAATTGTCATCAACATGGAAAAATTCGTTAACGACATATTTGCATCAATAGTTGCTCTAGAAAATTTGGATCCAAAACTTAAATCAATGATAGTGTGCCAGCAGCACTCGAAAAATAAGAAACGAGCAATTGAGGTTGAGCATGACTCGCTAAATAATGATATATTTTGACTCTATAGTACACACCTCAAAATATTATCCCGGAAGGATATACATGGGTGTTCGTAAGAAAAACGAATAATGATGTGGTGAGATATAAAAGCGAAATTAGTTGCTCAAGAGTTTTTCGCAGAAACTCGATATTTTTAAGGATGACATTAAGTTCCGCTACCTTATACTTTTGGCAACAACAACGATAAATATAGATATGCATGAATGTATGATTTGACCATGTAGAAGTCATTTGAAAGGTACATACATGAAAATCCTGGATGAATTTTAAGATTCCTGAAATGAAAGGAAATGAAAATCGGAACATGTATAGTATCATATTACATATGTAATAATGGAAAAAAATGATATTGAAGACAAGGTCCCTCAGATCAGTGATTGGTCCCCAAAGCCAGTGATTGTACTCTTTTTCCCCCTATTAAGTTTTTCCCACAGGGTTTTCTTAGTTAAAGGTTTTTAACGAGACAATCACCACAATATAAATGTGAATGTCATGTACTCTTTTCCTCGAGTATTTTTTTCCTACAAGGTTTTATAACGAGGTTTTTAACGAGACATGTACATCACTCAATAATAATGAGGGCATCAGAATGTTCTATATGAGTTTATTTTCGAGATAAAGTGAGATATTGAACCTGAAGTTCAAAAGAAAAATATAATCTTTTAAATGATTGTGAATTGAAGTTCACATTATTATTCATTTGTCAAGAAATGTATATTGAACACTAGACGCATCTAATATACTCCAAAAGAGTTATCGGCTGGTTATAGCAATTGCGAATGCTCTAGTCAATAGATGTCTGGTAAAGGCATGTCCCAGAAGGACGAAAAATATACAATAATACAAATGAATGTGAAACTCGACAATTCGAATGTTGTGTCCTGAAGACCAAAATGTATATTTGAATAACTAAGTTTTTCCTATGGTTTTATTAGTTACAGGTTTTAATGAGACTATTGATCACCAATAACTACTTTCAAGAAGTCAAAGGTCTTCGGTGATTACAATCAGGGGGAGCAGACTGTACTCTTTTTCCTTCGCTCATATTTTGTCCCACTGGGTTTTCCTGGCAAGGTTTTAACGAGGCAGCAATCCTGTAAATAGTCATTCAAGGGGGAGTGTTATGAATATTATTAATTAGTGAATGACTAGTTTACCTTTTCTTGGTGAACAAGACAGAAACCCTACTTTGTATCCTATATAAAGAGGTCTCCCCATATGCATGAAATAACAAATATATTCTCCTCTCATATTGTCTCTCTTTCTACTATATTATTCCCTCTCAATTCTCTTGAGTTTATAACATTTATATATTTATTAATGGTCACTACCTAATCTTTTCTCCGTTTTAAAATTACATTTTTTTCTTAGACGGAACAAAATATTCTGTAAAATATTCTGGTATCTTTAATTTTTTTATATTTATTAATGGCTATTACTAAATACCCTTTTTTATATTTATATTTTCCATATTATAATCCCAAAACTTTTGTAAAATAAAATAAAAATTTTGCAGAAAATTCTTTTGCGATAGCATCAATGGCCGCTCACTTGACGATGGTGTGCAACTCACCCGACCACTTCTTATTCTCTTCCCCGTCGTATCTCCACCGACCTCAAGCCGCCGTGAAATGGCCGCACCACCAGACAAATTTTGCAGACCGGCGACCGAAAACCTAGCCGACGAGGCATCTCAGTGGTTACGCAGCCAACTATACATTCGCGTTCGTCTTCTCTCTCTCTCTCTTATCGCCGTCACCATTATCACGTCTGCAAGGATTGCCGATAAGCTTGACCAGAAGTTTTTCGAAAAGAGGAGAATTTGCTTCAGCACAAATTGTCTTTGTAATTATATTTTTTGTGGTATGAAATTTTACTCCAAATTAATTCGGTTCACGAATTCCCATCTTGTCGTAAATCAAACGATACTTGAAGGGGAAGAAGATGGTGATGATGATGGTGACGATGATGAAGTCCCGTTGATTTCTATGGAGAAAGAAGAAGCTGCAGCAACCGGTTCGAGCCCGGAATCGACCAAAGAGAGAAGCGGAGTCATCATCTACACAGCACTTGAAGAGAAATAGGATGAATCGAATATATGAAGTCGTTATTAGGATTTTAAGCAATTGGATTTTTTTTTATTTGGGATTTTTTTGATTTGTGAATTTTTTGATGCAAGAATGAATCTGGAACTGGAAACTTTTTTTATTTTTTATTTTTAATTCAAAATAAAGAATATGTGTTAATTCTTAAATACCCTTATAGTCCGACTTGAATTTGACCAAATTAGCGAGTAATTTACACGCTCTCGGAATCGGAATAATACTAAGTTAATGTCTAATGGAGCAAAGTTTGGGTAGTCGGGTGTCACAGTTTTCCGTTCGGGTATGTTAATGCCAAAAACTTGAAATCCTGGGTAGATTTCTGTAATAATCCCTTAATTTTATTTTCTTTTTAGTTATACTCAACTACGGAGTATAATGTTTATCAAACAATTACGATAAAACAAATTATTAAACTTAATAATTACGATTACAATTTTAATTTTTGCACCAAGAAAAAGTAAACTCATGGATAGAGAATGAATTATTTGTATTAAATTTAATTCTTTCACAATTTAATTCTTTCACCACGTTTTATGTTTAAGTGGCGTAGTAACAAAAAATATTGTAGTAACAAAAAATATTTTGGAAGGGTTTTACTTATATACTCTAGATATACTCTCTCCGTTCATAATAAGCAATAAACACATTTCTTTGTATTTTTACAAAGAAGTGTCTATTGTTATTGAACAGATGGAGTATTATTTTTGGCGAAGTATATTGTTTTGTTGGTTATCGTAGTTATTACAATTCTTGTTTCAAGACTAATAAACAGTACTATTAAATACTTTATACATTTCCAAATATTAATAAAATAAAATAAAAGCAATTAATAAAAAAAATAAAAGTAGAAGATAAGAACGTTTTCAAACATAACACGAACTTTGATCAGAACTAGATGCGTGTAGTCGAAGCGTTTTCTTTATCCACAAGACAAATATGTTCCGTGTTTGCTACGACCAGACGTAAAGTCCTCAAATATATAATGGTTTTCTTATGTTCTACTCTGAAGCCACCAGAATCGAACCACTTTCGAACGAAAAAACACAAAGAGTATGAGCGTATGCAAATGCAGAGAATTCATTTGCGTTTTGCGGTGTAATGCTATGTAGGTTAAGACTCACTATTTATAGTAATTCACCTCCATGTGAGGTGGATTGCAATAATCATTCATTATCATCAGCCATCAATCCTTATAATGATTCATTAACGGAGATACCTAATGGTTAATATAAATATATTATATACTTAGGACCTGTTCTTTTGGACTGAAATCGGCTGAATTGAACTAAACTGAAACGATCTGAAATTAAGTGAAGTAAAGTGAATTGATATTTTTAGAAAAATAATAATAAATTTTGTAAATCGTCAAATATTTTCTTAAAAATATTAATAATGTTCTATTACTAACTAAATTGTATACCTAAAATTTCTGATTCAAATTATTTTTTATTTATTTTATTTTAATATATTTTGAAACGAATTTTATCGAGCTGAAATGAACTGAACTGAAGCGATATGAACTGAACTGAACTGAAGCGATCTGAGCTGAACTTAAATGCACTGAAATTAAGTCCAAAATAACAGATACTTATTATTATTATTATTATTATTATTATTATTATTATTATTATTATTATTATTATTATTATTATTATTATTATTATTATTATTCCAAACTGACCAAGCCAAAGTTGTATTCACCACTAGTAGTCATATTTCTCTCATAATAGTTGCACTACTTTTCTTTTTTGGGTGTACCATAATATTGATACACCCGAAAAATGAAATTAAACATTTTTATTTTTTCACTTTAAAATACAATTTTACCTTTACTTTATCAATTTACTTTATAATAAATTTTTACCGTTTACTGTATGGTCAAAAAGTAAAAAAAAACAAGATTTTTCAACTTAACAATAAATTTTTACTGTTACTTTTTGGTTAAAAAGTCAAAAAACAACATTTTCCTTAAGAGTGATATAAAAAATAATACTACATTTGTCTCAACTATATATCCACAGTTGGTCAACTACTCTCTTGTTTGACCGTAATTAGTTATGATAAAAAATATATTAAAATTATAAAAAAAATACTAAATAAAATTTATACTTATAAATTTTATTTTAGTATTTTTTATAAGAGAAAGAGATGTTTAATGAAAAATAATGTTTATTTAATTGTTAGGAAAGATCTTGACCGTCTATGAAATTAAAAGGTAAAAAATTATTTGATCCCATAAAAGTAGGTGTTTCTCGTTTTAGTCTCACATATACACACTTTCTCAATTTAGTTTTAAATATGCTAAAATTGGTATCAATTTAGTCCTTTTTCGATGGAAAAATTATTTTTCACCGGAAATTGATCATGCACCGCTCACGTGATGTTCAATTTGAGGGAATCCGACGAATTTAGCTGACTGAGCACCGCATATCATTTTTTTTATACATGTAACCAATAAAAAAATGACATGTGATGCTCAGTCAACTAAATTCGTCGAATTCCTTCAAATTGAGCATAGTGAGTGGCACATGATTAATTTCCGGTGAAAACTGAATTTTACGTCGAAAAATGAATAAATTGATACAAATTTTAGTATATTTGAAACTAAATTGAAAAAGTGTGTTTATGTGAGACTAAATCGATAAACACTTACTTTTATAGAACCAAATAATTTTTTATCTCAGAAATTAATGGTTAAAATTAATTTCTTGAGAGATACTAAGAATTAAATATTAGGAGAAATCCAAATTATATATTAACGTACTTGATCAATTACTTATTTTTAATAATATATTAGTTCGAGCATCAAAAATCAATTATATTGTTCATTGCCAAAAACAAAGGTACAAATTAAATTGTGCATTGCCAACAAAAATCAATTACTACATTGAAATTTTCAATTTGTACCTAAATCTAGTTGATCAAAAATCAATTATATTGTTCATTGCCAAAAACAAAGGTACAAATTACATTGTGCATTGCCAACAAAAATCAATTACTACTACATTGAAAATTTCAATTTGTACCTGATGCGATACAGTATATAATATTTAAAAAAATATTTAATAACATATAAAAGCAATTATCATCATTATTAATATTATTAGAAAAATAATTAAGTTCAGACTCATCCCCTTTAAACTTATTCAATTGAGTAAAGTCAAATTCATTCCTAAAAACAAGTATTAAAATCCGCAAAGTATTCAAGCAAACGTTGGAACGGGAATTAGTTGTATAAGTGCACAATCTGCATTAACTGATTCTATCAAGCTAACCAACAAGAACATGTTTAGATAACCCAGTATAAAATACTAGTATATACATAAATACATGTAATCGAAAGAGTACTGCTAAGATTTACAATGCTCTCGATTGTATGTAAATCAACAAATTAAACCAAATGTACAAAGCAAACACTTCCCAAGACATTAAATACTTTATATAGAGAATATAGTGTTTATTAGCAGTAAACCGTGTTGTTTCTAAAAAAATATTTTGTACATGGCTTAAACAAGAAACCAAAAAGCCTAGACTGTTTCCCAGATGTTAGCTGGTTCATGTGTTGATTTATATGAATTCAAGAGTCACATTCAATAAGTTTTACAACAAATAAATGAATAAGAACTCCTTCCAAAATTTAGGCCATGTCGTACACCCTTAGATCATAAAACAAAAAACTCATCCCAAGGAAACAAATTTTTCGTATTTCATTTGCATTGAGGGATGACGGATTTTGATAATCAAAATCCACTTAAAAAGGGCTTTTGAAGCACAACTTCCTAATCCCTCTAAAACCCCTATCCAAACATGTAGTAATATATCCATGGAGTAATACTAAGACAAGTTAGTAAGAAAGTGAAAATAACCAGAAAACGGAATATACACAAGACAATCAAATCAAAGTATTCAATGTCTTCTGCCATTGCACAATCAGATCATATTAAATTCCAATAATCTCCGATGAATTCAAATCTCAACAGCAGTAGAAGCTCCAACCATTTGAAGAACAAACAAACTTTCAAACACAAAAAACACAGTGAAATATAACTTCAAGTTTGTTCTACCAACATACGAGTCCATAAAAACATATCAGCCCACATAACTACACACCGCTAAGATATCAATACCAATGTAATCACCAAATTGTGCGTTAAAGGGAATTCGTTGGTAAAACAGCAAACTTTATATACATACTCACATAAAATCCAGAGCAGATAAGTTTTAAAAAAACACTTCTAACAAAAAGCTCACATCAATAGTCCCTGCGATAATCACCATAACGATTTCCCTTTGCAGTCGAAGCCAAATCATTCTCCACTCGTTCCGAAAGCTTATCTTCCTCATACTTCACACCTTCTTCCAGCGCCAGCCCTCCCAGTGCTCCAGCCACAGCTCCAACTGACATGCCCGTTCCCATTCCAATACCAGGCATTGGCGAATTTCGTTTAGGGTAGTCATAAGGTGTGTAATCCACTGGAGCACTCGGGCCCGCCCCTCCTACGTTCGACTGCCGTTCAGAAAACGGGGTAGGAGGATGCAGGGCCGAGTAATAAGATGAATAGTATCCTGAGGGCGGATCAGAATATGAGTAGTACGGTTGTGGATGTGGGGGCGGAGAATATGATGCTGGCAGTTGATGTGGTGGCGGAGAAAAAGATGCTGGCGGTGGAGGCGGGATAGAGGAATATGCAGAAGGAGGGTATCCTCTGTACGGCATAGGCGGCATTGGGGTAGAGGAGTAATAGTAGCCGGAATGAGGGGCAGTTTGGTAATTTTCGGCGGGGCGTTCGATTAGCCCTAGCTTGAGGCGGATCTTTCCGTGGGGACGGCCGGAGGGGCGCTGGAGCTCAAACGTCCTGATCCGGATCTCCGGCTTGTCGGAGTCGACGAGGAGATCTCGCAGTTCGAAGCGTAGGGCACCGACCAACGGTTTCGGAGTCTCTGAGGGTTTGGAATGGAAGATTTCGAGTGTGAGGACGGAGTCCCGTGGGGCGAGGCCAAGGGGCAAAACGAACCGCTCATTCCAAACGGGTCGGGTCGATCCGGAATCGTCGGGCTTTGTGGCTTGCCGGCGGTCCGGATCGAGCCATAGGATGACGTATGGCTTCAGATCTCCGTTCCTCCAGTTGACGTTCTTGAGGTGTTTCGCGGAGACGACTGTAATATCTAAATCGTAGGGTTTCTGCTGTGAGGGGCGAGGGACGGTGGCGGAAGCCATGAGTGGAGTGGGTGGAATCGATGGATGGGGATAATGTGCGCCGCGATAAACAGGCTCAACACAAGTTTTTCCCCTTTCCTATTTGAAGAGGTGGATTTGGTGGAAAAGTTTAGTAAAGTACTCCATGTAATTACAAGCCTTACTCTAATTACAAACCTTACTCTAATTACATGCGTTCTTATAATTTTTTTAATAAATTATAAATAATAGTATTCTATACAAATTATATTGAGAAAAATGGCAATAAGGCCAATTTTCAGCATTTTTTCGGCAATAAGGCTTTCGAGAAATTACGCGTGCCAATTAGGCCGCCTAAAATGTGCAAAGACATCGTTGCCCTCGCATATATACACATTTGAACAAACACGGTTTCAACATTAATTTCATTTACCGCGCACGAACTCCCCCACGAAACCCACACCTCCAATTACTCTCTCCTTTTTTCTCTCTAGGCTCCCGCTACAACAACTCACAGAAAACCCGAAACCAAGCTTCGTAACCACCGCAACCAACACTCGAAATACTCTCATCTCTCAGCTACCTGTTCGATTATCAATGGCTCCGTCGAAGAAAACCGCCGTCGCGAAGAAAACCGTCGGGAAGAAATCGACTCCAACCGCCGCTGCTCCTTCCGAAAACACTGAACGGAGGCTTGTTCAGTACACTCGGTCGAGTGAAGAGCAGGCGAGCCCTATCCCTCAGCCTACCGCCGGCGAGAAGAAGGAGAGGAAGTAAGTATTTCGAACCCTAATTCAACCGATTTTCACTTTCAATCGGTTTATTTCCATTGCATGCCTGAATGTGTAGTGTTTTGATGGAGGTTCGGTGTTAATATGTCCTGTTCAGTGTTGATTGTGTGTGTTGGTGCCTGTTCAGTGTTAATATGTCATGTTCAGTGTTAAATTATGCCTGTTCAGTGTCTCTGTATGCCACCCAGTGCCTTGTGTGTGCCACTCAGTGTTGATTGTGTGTGTTGGTGCCTGTTCAGTGTTAATATGTCCTGTTCAGTGTTAAATTATGCCTGTTCAGTGTCTCTGTATGCCACCCAGTGCCTTGTGTGTGCCACTCAGTGTTGATTGTGTGTGTTGGTGCTTGTTCAGTGTTAATATGTCCTGTTCAGTGTTAAATTATGCCTGTTCAGTGTTGTACATGCCATTTAAGTGCCTACTCAGTGTCATTGCATGGCCACTCAGTTTTTTGATTGTGTGTGTTGGCGTATGTTCAGTGTTGTATGTGCCTGTTCAGTGTTGTATATGCCTGTTCAGTGCCTTGTGTGTGCCACTCAGTGTTTGTACTCACATCGGTGTGTGTTTTTTTGGTGTTCCAGGTCCTATGAACAGATGAGGTCCAACTTGCTGACCATCATCCGGACTATTGATGATATCAAGGACAAGCTGAAACCGAGGCACGACGAGTACTAGAAGATGACCCCCTTCTACCATCTCTTCAAGGGCATAAAGGATCAGAGGCTGACCATCCTCCACACCCGAAAGAGCGACGCTGCGATAGCTGCCGTGCTGGAGCAGATGGATGTCGGTGCTCGTACTATTAAGCTGGGCAGCAAAGATGTCCGGATCACTACCGAGGATGTCGATCTCATTTTTGGAATCGTAGGCGGCAGTAGGAAGCTCGATATCAGTTCGAGGTCCAAGAGTAATAATAAAAGATTCAGGGAGAGGATGTTCCCAGGAGAGAAGACGCTAAACCCGAAGATGCTGAAGGAAAAGCTTGATAGTTTGGTGAAGCGTCGGAGTCGCACGCCTCAGGCTCTTGCTGATGTAGCTCGGCTTCTGTCGTTGATACTGATCGGCACTGTCTTCTTCTCCACTTCCTCCGTCACAATCCAATGGAAATGGTTGGATTATGTGGTGGATTTGGACTCGATGCAGAGCTACAACTGGGGCGAGGCGATTCTGAAGGCCCTTTGCGACTCGGCAGCTCTACACAGGGACAACCCGCAGAAAACACAAGGCTGCACGATACTGCTAGTGGTATGTGCTTCTACTTGCTGTTCTTCACATTCGTCTTGCTGTTTACTTCTACTTGCCGTCTTTTTTTTATTTTTCATTCCTTGATATTTACCTTGGGTTTTTTTTTTTTTGTTCAGTTCTGGCTTTGTGAGCACACGAAGTTGGCAAAGAGGCTGGAGAACGAGCACCTCCCCCGGGTCCTGAACTGGCATCTCCCTGATCTTTCGAATGTGACCAAGGAGACTCTAGCGGGCCTTGCGGACGAGGCGGTAAATATCTTTTCTCTTTCTTTTTCTTCTTCTTTATTTATGCTGTTCAGTGTCAAAGTCTGTCTGTTCAGTGCTTATTTATGCCATTCAGTGTCAAAGTAGGATAACTGACTGTGATGTTCAGTGCTTATTAATGATGTTCAGTGTCAATTAGGATAACTGTGATGTTCAGTGCTTATTAATGCTGTTTAGTGTCACTCACTTGAGGATGATGTTTTTTTTTTTTTGTTTGAGTTCTAACGCGTGCTGTCCGTGTCTGACAGGTGGATGCTCGTCTTCTGAAACACGGCAAGACGGTGGCGGAGACCCAGGCGTACAGGGGCCACCTTTCTTATAAAGCAATCGTGAACACTCCGCGTGCGGCGGAGAGCGAGGACGAAGAGCAGTCTGAGGAGCTGCCTTCTGGAGAGGACAGCAGTGACGATGACGAGCATCCGCGCTCTGATTCGTCGAGCGAGGAAGAGGAACGAAAAGGAAAAGGCCCGGAGGGCGGGCCTTCTGGAAAAGACGAGCAGTCGTCCGATGGGGATGACGACGACAGTTCTTCCGGGGGGCATCCGATGGAGATGACCTGCGTAGTCCAGGAGCCGGAGGAGGAGGGTGGGCGGCCTTCCGAACAGCAGCCCGATGAGGAACGCCCTGCTGTTTCTGCTGCCGAAGCCGAGAAGTTGCTCAACAACCTCCTGTCGGAGAATCAAGATCTCTCCGCCACTGTGAGGGATCTCCAATCCAAGCTCGAGAGCACGACTTCTCAGCTGAACGATCTCACAAGTGCTAACGTCGAGCTGGAAGGTGATAACCAGCGACTGAAGAGCGAGCTTTCGGAGCAGCTTGCGAAGATCGACGCGGAGATGGAGGTGGCAGCAGGCGAGGCAGGTGGAAGCTCCGAGGAGGAGGAGGAGTTGAAACTTTTGAGGACGCGAGTGAAAGAGCTCGAGGAAGAATTGATCAAGAAGGCGAATGATCAGACTCATCCAACAGTGACCGAGGACCCCGGGGCGGGCGAGGATCGAAGCTCCGGTGAGGAGGAAGTGCGACTTCTGAGGGCTAGAGTCAAAGAGCTCGAGGATGAAGTGACAAATTTGAAGGATGCGTTGGCTGACCTTCAGATGTCTTCGGTCATGAACGACTACGAAAAAGTCCGGCTCGAGAATCTGGAGGCGGACATGAAAGCACAAGAAACCGTCCACAGAGCCCAGATGGAGGCTCTGCAGAACAGCGTCAAGGCACGGGAAGATGAAATCTTGAGTCTCCAGGCTGAGTTGTGCGTCTACGAGATTGACGGCAACAAGGATGATGAAGAAGAAGAAGGAAGCCCGTTGAGACCAGAAGCCGAGAAAACAGAGTCTTCGACCAAGGCGAAGACCAGGTCGATGGTGCGACTTGTCAAGGGCAAGAAAAGGAAGCCAGCCAACGGCGATGACGATGATTTTCAGTACGATCCCCCTGCCCCTGCTGCCAAGAAAAAGGCGATCAAGAAGGGTAAAAAGGTGGCGGCAAGCCAGAAACCGATCCGCAGTGATTTCAATGACGAACATGTCAAGTTCTTGGTCGACGTGAACAAGGATTTTGACCTGAACTGCGGATTCGAATTGGAGCCGGAAGTCCTCGACAAAATCATCCTGCACAGCAGCGAACAAAAAATGTAAGTGAAGTTTCGTTTATTTCTTTCTGTCTTTCTTTCTTTCTTTCTTTCTTTCATTCTTTTTTTTTTTTTTTTGTGCTAGCTAAGAATGTGTTTTTTCTTTTTTTTTTTTTCCTTTTTTTCACAATCAGGTGGACAATGAAGTACTTTCCCCGTATATCCACAGTTGTTTCGGTGTCTGACATGACCGACATGATGAAGTGCACCTTCATCAGGAACCATGTGGTCGACGCCTTTGCTGAGTCGCTGCATCGAGACCACAACAAGATGTTGGAGGCTCTGATACTCCCCGGGCACTGTTGGGTGAGTCTTTCTCCCTTTGTATTCAGTGTTTTTTGTGGTTATACAGTGTGTTAGGGGGGTTGTCAGTGTTTGTGTGTGCTGTTCAGTGTTATTGATGGTTGATCAGTGTTTGTACATGCTGTTTAGTGTTTTAATGTGCTACTCAGTGTTTGTGTGTGCTGTTCAGTGTTATTGATGGTTGATCAGTGTTTGTACATGCTGTTCAGTGTTTTAATGTGCTACTCAGTGTTTGTACATGATGTTCAGTGTTTTAATGTGCTACTCAGTGTTTGTATGCTCTGTTCAGTGTTATTGATGGTTGATCAGTGTTTGTCATCAACAGTCAGTGCTTTTATGTGACATTCAGTGTTATAATGTCCTGTTCAGTGCTCATTGAATTCATTCTTCCTTAATAAAAACTCTGTTTTTTTTTCTCCTCTCGCAGACCTCCATTGTCATGGAACGTCATGACCACCAGAAACTGTACAAAATAATCACAGATATGATCCCGTGCTTGCGGAAAGGGATTATAATTTTCCCGATTGTGTCGCCTGGGTCGAGAAAGAATACAGAACTGAACCATTGGACGCTGCTCGTCTGCGACTTCGTCCAACAGAAATGGCGATTCTACAACTCTATTCAACCCAGGGGGGCGAAATCGAAGGACCATTACATGGCGAATGCAGTGGAATTGGTACGTCTACTGTATTTTAGTCGATTTTTTAAAAAATGTTCTCCTTCTAACGATAACTGACAAACTGTTTTGTTTCATACGTTTCAGAAGGAAAAGGTGGAAACCAACGTGAGCCAAATGCTGGAGAAAGCGGGGAAGTGTGGTTTCCCGATACATGAAATCGAGGCCGTGAAGCCTCTCCCACAGCAAGCCCCAACTCTGTAAGTATCAGTGCTTATTAATTAACCCATTTCAGTGTTGTGTTTCTGTGTTCATTTTATGCCTGTTCAGTGTTATATTTGTGCATTCAGTGTCAGTGTTTTTTTTTTTTCTTTGACTCCTCCACGTCTGTGTGTGTCCAGGAATGAATGTGCTTTGTACGTATGCTACTACATGGATAGGATTATGAAGAAAGAGGCCATTCCGGAGAAGGTCAGGACAGAAGAGTTCCAAGTATTCAAGGCTCACGTGATACGAACCATCCTGACCATGAAGGAAAAGTAGTGATTGAGGGTTGTGCGTTTTTTGTTTAGTTCTGTTTGAAAAAAAAAACAAGAAGTGTTTTTCTGTAAATGTATGAACATGATTGTGATTGTCTTTTGGATTTTAGTTTCTGTAAAAAACAAAACATGTTTTTTGTTCATATTTCTGGGCAGTCTTGATATTGTCTATTATTCAGTGTTTGATATTGTCTATTATTCAGTGTTAATTCTGTCTGTTCAGTGTTGGCAGTGTTTATTCTTCCAATTCAGTGTCATCAGTGTTAATCTTGTCCACTCAGTGTCAGCAATTAAGACTTGTTGAATTGAAACATTAAAAAACAAGCAAAATGCAAAAATTACAATACAAGAACAATTAAAAACACTCTAAGAGCATAACTGATCAAGAAACAAATCACATAATGTTAAAATCCTGTGTTTTTTTAATAAATGACAGTCAGTCAGTGTATTTATGAGCCAAACAGTGTCTGTCACTGACAGTCAGTGTCTTTTCACCCCATTCAGTGTCACTGATCACAGAAATCATGTCGAGAAAAAAAAAAAAAAAAACCGATAAGAAAAATCCGATAAGAAAAAGCCTACTAACTAGGTGCATCTGCTACTAACTAACTACTGTATAGGCTCCGTGCACGTTTTCTTGTTGTGATTGCCGACACGTCCGCACCTCCCACACTTCATGGCTCTCGGGATGTGCTCACCCCTGGACGGAATCCTCTTCTTCTTAGGTCTTCCAGGAGGCCTCTTCGTTGTCGGCGGCTCGATCAGGACGTTCTCTGGTACGTTCGAAGGTTGATCAAACATGGAAACCGGCTGAAGGGGATCGGCATAAGACCTGACGTAGCTCTCTGCACGGTAAAACTTGTCCACGAACGAGGCCATCGGCTTCCCGGACCGCAGAATGCACGCAGCTGCGTGGGAGCACGAAACCCCTGTAATCTGCCACTGACAGCAGGTGCACGTCTGATCGGCAATATTCACCACGACGGACGGAACGCACTGCACTTCGAAAACAGTTTCGGACGACCCCACAACCACCTATTTCCTGCCTTCGTTGACGGCTTCACTCAGCTTCTTCTCAACGGACGGGCAAAATTCCGTAGTCCATCCCCTGCTCCTGGCCCCCCTGTCTGATTCAGTGTTAAACAAGGCCAGTCAGTGTTTCAGCAAGGGCCAACAGTGTTAAACAAGTCAAGTCAGTGTTTGAGCAAGGGCCAACAGTGTTAAAAAAGAGCCATCAGTGTTTGAGATGTGTATTTTTTTTTTTTTCATACCGTGGAAAAAGGTCATCATCTTCAGCCTGATGTTGTTGACCAACGCCGTGATCGGAAGATGCCGGGCTTCCAAGATCCATTTATTGAACGACTCTGCGGCGTTGGACGACATCTCCCCGTATCTCTTCCCTGAGAAGTACACGTTAGCCCAATGCTTTGGATCCATGTTCTCGAAAAACACTTTCGCTGTCTGGCCTCCCTCTTCCAACAGCTTGTCCATGCTCAGTTGGTAGGCTTCGACGGTGGTTGCGTAGGCACATTTCAGGAAATTCCACACCAAGCCGTCTCGTAAAACCTTGGTCGCCCATCTGCCTCTGAATTTGTCTTTCAGGTTCAACTTTAAGTGAATGATACAGTAGCCGTGCGGGGACCCTGGGAATACCCTGCTCATCGCCTCGAGCAGCCCGAGATTCCTGTCCGACACGAACGTAACAGTGCGAGAAGGAGATAGGATGTGCTTCAGGTTGTCCAAAAACCACTTCCAGTTAGCATAGTTCTCGGAATCGACAACTGCGTAAGCCAGTGGGTACAACCCTGCATTCGCGAGGGACACGAAAAAAAAAAAAAAAAAGGTGAGAAACACTTCAGTCAGTGTGAATATCACTCATTCAGTGTTGAAAATACAGATTCAGTGCTGCAAGCAACAAGGGTCAGTTTCAGTGTGCATTTCAGACCAGTCAGTGTTAAAAAGATGGATTCAGTGCGTGCTCAAAACTGTACTGCACATACCTCCGTCGCCGTCCTTGCCCGTAGCAGCGAACAAATGGCCCTTGAACCTTCCCTTCAGAAATGTGCCGTCCAGAAACAACAAAGGGCGACAATGGTTCATCCCGTCGATACAAGCCTTCATCGAGATGAAGACTCTGCGAAACTTCCTGGACGCCTCGTTGAATTCGAGCAGCAGGTGCGACCCAGGGTTGGAATCCGATATTGCCTGCAGGTGCTTAGTCAACGCGCCAAAGGAATCTTTATCGTCGCCGTGAATCAGCTTCCTGGCCTTCTCGAGCGCATCCAGAGCGAGGCCAGACGAGATCTCCAGGCCGTAGTGATGCTGGAAGTTTCTCACGATTTGGATCGGACGAGTCAGTGTGCTTTTCCGTACCTCCTCGACTATCAAACTGGAAACCAAGTCCGAGCAGACGCGCCTGTGCTTCAGGGATCGAAAGCACGCGCCGCAGCTGTGCTCGTTACTCAGCTGCTTGACGTAGAAGAAGCCGTTGCTTCGATCCATCACGGCGCATACAGACCAGTTGCATCCCGTGCTGCTTTTCTTCGAGCACACGGTAGAAACCTTTTCGGGTCTGTTCTTCATGTACTCGAAATCGAATCCCACTCCGACTGCCATCTTACAGAGTGCGTTTCGAAAGTCCGGGGCACCTCCTTTGAACATCTGACCGACACCCGAGATCTCTTTGTCCCAGCCATCGGTTAACAGCACTTTAGAACTCGACGGACCAAACAGGCGGAACATATCTTCTGCTGCTTCAAGGCCGCCCTCGTTGTTTTCTGTTCCGGTCGCACTAACACAGGTACTGTTGGACACCGTCGAGAACACAGAACTAGAGGTGTGGTCTTCAGTCGCGACGGAAATGTCGATGCTCACCCGAGGCAGCTTGTGAAGCGCAGCTAGGGATACCTTGTTCGACATGTCCGCATCGGTTGAGAGCACACAGTTTGGGAAATCTGGTACGGAGTAATGCATGCCGTATGCAACGTCTCGGAGTTCAGGCCACTGAAGCTCGACTGTTTCCTTCAGCTGGTGAAGGGCGGCCGCACGGGAGGAATCGATTCTGGACACAAAATTCTCGCCGCCGAATGCACAAAACGCGAAAACAGCGGTCCCTGCTGAATAACAAAAAATAACGACTCACAGTCAGTCAAAAAATGAACAACTGAACTCAAACAGTGTGATTCAGTGTGTGTCTCTGTGTGTTCAGTGCTAATAAAGGGTGTTCAGTGCTATTAAAGTGTGCTCAATGCTGTTCAGTGCTATTGAAGTGTGTTCAGTGCTATAAAAGTGTGATCAGTGTTTGATTGTGTGATTCATTGTGTGTTGCCTCAAACAGTGTTTTTAAGACCTGTTCAGTGTTAAATGCACAGTCAAACAGTGTTTTTAAGGCCTGTTCAGTGTTAAATGCACAGTCAAACAGCTTGTTTATTTGAAACTCAAAGTCTTATTAATAGCAAGCAGCAAGTAATTCACGACGAGCAGTACAACGAAGACAAGTCGTCAAATCACAGGAAACACCAAAAAAAAAAAAAAAAACCACAAAAGAGATTAACAACAATAATAATGAGATGGAGGAAGTCTTGGGTCACGACGAGGGGGGTCCCTGACCGGGCGCACCATCGACTGGCCATTTTGATCGAATACGCCAACCGAGAAACTACTTCCTCCGGTCCAGGTAACCCGGATGTTCCAGCCTTCCTGCACTCCAAACTCTCGAACGAGGCGTTCCCAGTGAAATCCGTGGATGGCCGTTTGATTCCGATGAGTGGTGAGAGGCACGTGCCATTTCTGGTCCAGGGAGTCCGTCAGAACGATGAAATTCCCCATTTCATCCTTGATCGGACGAACAAAGACAGCCGGGAGGGGAAGCTTTTCTTTATGCCAACGGCCATTGAATCTTTGCTCAGTCCAGTGAGAACCATTCCAAGATTCAACCCCCCGACTTCTTGCCGTCTGTCCTGGCTCCCGATCGAGTGTGCCCGGTCGCCTAGGCATCATTGGTGGCCCCCGACGGATTGGCCCGCCATTGAATCTTTGTTCGGGCGAGGGAGGAGGACTGTTATTGAAAAATTCAGCCTCACTTGGTGTCGGTCCTGGCTCTCGATCGAGTGTTCCCCTTCGCCTCGGCATCGTTGCTGGCTGCCCCCCGATCGAACAGAAATGAGATGAGGAAACCAGAGAAATGACGAGGTATTTATAACCGTAATCACAATAACATGGCAGTAAATGCCCTCAACCCTCAACTAACATGGCAGGCATTTATTGAAAAGGAGACAGGTCAATGCCTCAAAGAAAACAAAGTCAACACACACTGATTCCTGTAACACATTTCATTTCCAACAAGATAACAGAGTATCCTAGGGGAAACAAGCTGTTATTCATTCTGACACTGAATGAAGCAAATAAACACTGAATCCATATTGTTAAATATGGATTTAGTATGCAACAAGGTGGGTACAGTGTGTAAGTGCAATTAGCCAAGCTCAATGCACACTGACCAAAGTCATTAAACACTGAATGAATCAAATCAACACTGAATCCACATGGTTGAATATGGATTCAGTGTGCAACAGGTGTGTGCAGTGTGTAAGTGCAATTAGTCCATCTCAATGCACACTGAATCAAGCAATTAAACACTGACTGAAAAAAGCGCATGGTGAATTAGACACTGACTGAACCAATTTAGCACTGAATGGAAAGCTCAGTGCAGGAACACTGAATGCATGCACACTGAACACTGAGTGCATGGTGAATGAGACACTGAATGCAACGAAAAAACACTGAACGAACATGCATAATAAAAAACAATGAACACTGAATGCATGATCAATGCACACTGAATCAATCCACACACACGGCGCATGCATGCTGAATGAAGCTTTTAAGCACTGATCGGGTACGTGGATTCGAAATCGCGTACCTGGATTCGAAATCGACGGCAAGGAGGGCGGCGGCGCGTCTGACATTTGAACTGAGACAGGAACGGCGGCGGAGATGAAATCGATCGATCGATCGATGCCAAGGGAGACGGACTGCATGAAACCGATTCTCCTTCGGCGGAGAATTGAAGCTGCTCACCGGTGGCGTATAATTGAACGCGCGGCGGCGACGACGGAGATGAATTCCCTCGGCTCGATTGTGAATAGCAGCAGCGGCGGCGGAGCTGAGAGGGAGAGAGAGAGAGAGAGAGAGAAAGAGAGAGAGAGAGAGAGAGAGAGAGCAGAATTGAATGTGTCGATTTTTCCCCCAGCTCGATTTCGATTGCAAAGTAATATGGAAGGGTAATTTCGTCCTTCCATATACATTTTTGTGGCCTAATTGGAACATTTTGGCCTAATTGACACCAAAATTGAAGATTGGCCTTATTGGTCAAAAAATGCTGAAAATTGGCCTTAATGCCATTTTTCCCAATTATATTTTAAGTTTGAAATTATTTATTTTAATTATTTTTATTTTATTTTTTATAAATTTATTTTGACCTCAATGGAAGTACCGAGATAAATCGAAGTGAAATTAATTGAGTGGATCTACACTTAATCGAACTAAAATTAAGTTTAAAAGAATATAATTTTTCTTAATATTTTCTTATATTTTTATTAAACAAATAAAAATAAAAATTAATTATAAATAAAATTAAAAACTGAAATGTGTTAATGTGTTAATGTGTCCACGTGTAATATTATTAAGTTAGCAAATCAAAAATTGATATATGTCCATTTCTTCAGATATCAACAATTTGAAAGTATACAAAGAACAAATGTTCAATAAATTTAAAAAAAATCCACAAAAAATAATTAAATTGAACAAAATTTGAATTATGCATTACAAAATTTTATATGTGTTTCTACTTTGAATCAAATCGAAAACGAACTACCTTTATAGATCTTAAAATCTTTTTCTAATGTTATTAGCAAAACAACCGATCAACATAAAAAAAGGGTGATCAAACTATATAGATCTAACAAAAATTGTTTCATGCTATTTACAAAACAACACATAAGCATAAGAAAGAGTTAGCCCCATGGACATAGTCGAGTGGAAATACACTAATACCTAATTTCTCGACGGCGCAGAGTTCGAACTTCGAGTGAAACAAATTTTCATCGAAATATTATAAAATTTGTCCTGAGGTGAGACATGTTGGCTCTCTGTGTCTGCTACTCGGGTACATACCTCGATTTATATCGGGGTGAAATTTCTCGTCTCCCCTCTTTATCAATATATATATGAGCTCTATTTATTAGTAATTGTTTTTGCTTAAACTTATAATTAATTTTTTTTCTACATTTTTTATTATTAGTTTTTTTACGATTTTCTAATACCAATTGTTGTGAATTTGTGATATTCACACTTAAAAACCTATACTCTGATACCATTTGTTGCGATTATTAAAAACTAAATTGTTTACGACTCTTGAAATATATATGAGATGGGAAGAAAAAGATATACGAAAAAGACGAACACACAATTTACGTGGAAACCCAAAACACGGGAAAGATCACGGGAAGAAAGAGAAAATCACTACATCGTTGAGATCACAATAATTCACTATATGATTTTCGTCTACGGAAAATCCCAATTTATAGGTGTGCAAAACCTATCAAAGTGGAAACACTTATAATTAGAATAAATCATTCTCCTAGTATAACTCTAAATCTAATAAAAAATAAAATTATACTTTCCCAGAATAGCTGTCAGAGTTGGTCAACTGTTCTCTTGTTTGACCGTCCATTACTTATGATAAAAAATATATAAAATAATTATCATGAGTGATCTATGATAATTTATTTAAGCTAACAAATAAACTATGTTTTTCTTTGACAACTAATTCCTTCACTCTAACTAGCCTGTAATAACATAATTTGTTGCAAGCGAAAGTGATCATCTTATTACAAAGTAAATTTAATACTATTATATTTTTATTGTAAATGATTGTCTCTAACGAAAGCATTAAAATAAAATTTAAGGTGAAAACAATCTCAATTTCTCTGATATTTATGTTTAACAAATTTCATTTACATACTCTTAAATACTGTTAATTTTTATGGCAATAATTTTATTGCAAGTTATCATCCTTTACGAAATAATTTTAAAGTCTCTAATATTTATTATATGGGAACATGATATTACAACGCTCTTTTACTATAAATAATTTATTATAAATAATTTATTGGATTCAAACTATCCAGAGGTAGGAATTTTCCCGATTCATCGTTTACAAGATCAATCTGACTGCGCCCACGAGCGCAACTGAAACACCCGATCGATCACAATGTATCCACCAACTTGGTTAGCAATCCCCCTCCGAAAAAAACAACAAACCAATCACTTGTCGAGAATTCACTCAAGTCGAGTGTACCAAATTCTCGACCAATCAATCAACAACAACAATAACCAATCGTAAGAATAAATTTATAGTTCATGTTGGTGTTGGGTTTTTTAGGATCCTATCCACGATACATAATAGAAGAATTTACGTATTTTCGATTAATGAAAAAATGCGGAAAAGGTAGAACATGAACAATCACGTAAACCCTATAAATCTAGTGCGCATACATGTAATAAGAACAATAAATTGAGTTCAATAAATTAGATCTAACATACCTCTCGATGTGTATGTATGTAGTATGCCCACGTATGTAGATGGATCAGCCGCGAACGTACTCAACATAAATTCGTTTCACGCACCCCAGTTGATCGACGAACACGAAAGATTCTGAAATTGGATCGAGTCGCACTCGTTTCTCTAGCGTAACCACGAATATGATGCTTATGGAATAACTTCCTAATGCGTTGTAGCACTCAATTTCGTGGCTAAGGACTAATTTATATAGGTAAGAACTCTTTAAGGGTCGCAATAGAGGGAATAGAGTCCAAATAGGAGTAGAAGAGTGGTAGGCGGGTGTTTTAGAAGAAGATTGTCAACTGTAGAAACGAGGCTTGTGTTTCACAATTTCTTTCAAAACAAATTCGTCCTTGTAACGCTTCGGCTCTCGTGAGCCGAAGCAGCCCGACCTTAATGGACTGACCCGATTACTAATGACAAGCGTCGAGAGTGATATTCTGGCCTCACTGTAATAACATGTGTCTTTTTTAGCGCACTTTTTTGTTGGGATATGTCCTTCGATCCTACGTGTGCAATCTATAAATTCATAAGGTCGTCTATGGATGTTAAATGATTATTCGATAATATTAATTGTTGGGAACAATATAATATTGATCTATAAATCATACCTACAGGGTCACACACGGACTTGATGATGTACTATGTAGCTTGTTAATTATATTGATTTAGAATCAATATTTACGTGGATTAATACATGCATGGGATGCATGGCTTGCATGGAATGCATGTCACATAGTGTGACATGGCATGCCACACAAGCAAGTGGGACCACATATCATGATTTGGCATGATTATGTGGAGGTGTCTTTTCATCTTCCCATTAACCACCATTACTTGTGCATTATGATGCACATAATGGGGGGGTTACATGGAGTGGTAAATGGACATGAATATAGACATGAAACTCTGATTTTTCATATCACTTTATGCTTACCCACGAAATTCACACCAAAAGGAGAGAATAGAGAGTGTTCTTGGAGAACCACTTCAAGCAAGCAAGATGTTCATCATCCGGGTTCGTGTGCAACACGTAGAGGCCGGGCCATTTGTGCGGCTTCAACATCCGGACGATCCAAAGGAGTGACAAGGTCATTCACAAGGAGAGCTTCAAGTTGCTGATCCATTAAGGTGATTCAATCTACTCAACACCACCTTAACCAATTTCAACGATCACCAAATGTAAGAACTCGTTGAACCTTATATATATATATATATATATATATATATATATATATATATATATATATATATATATATATATATATATATATATATATATATATATATATATATATATACACATCCAATATATATATATATATATATATACACATCCAATATATATATATATATATATGTGTGTGTGTCTATACATATATTGTGTGTACTAGATCAAGCATAATAGATTTATATGCTTTACACGCTTCCGCACACACGGTATATCGATCGGATCGGTATACCGGTACCTTCAATTGGTATCAGAGCCTAGGGCTCGTGCACACTTTTGTGTTGGACACAATGGTTTAAATCACATAATTGACTTATATGTTTATTGGTATATATGTGATTAGATGTAAGGCCGGCCACCGTTAGTGGTTGGGTGAATGAAATTGTCGTTTTTTACGTATGATTGGCCATAGGTTTGGAGGGCTGCGTCCCTTGGAATCTTTTGTAATAGATAGGTTTTTTCTATTCAAAATGTATTGTTCAACATGTAAGCTATGGATTTATCCATGTGTCGGATTTGGATTTTGAAGCCCAAGCGAAAACGAGAAGAAACGAAGCAAAACGAATCAAACCGAGCAAAACCGTGGCTGCTGGAGCAAAACGGCGGGCGCCGTTTGTGCTCCAGCGGGCGGTGTTTTGGTTTGGCGGGCGCCGTTTTGGAAACGGCGACCGCCGAAAGCTCTTTTTGGGTCATATGGGTTTTTTTCCCTTTCGGCGGGCGCCGTTTTGGAAACGGCGACCGCCGGTGGTGTTCAGCGACTGCTGGTTGTGAAACGGCGGGCGCTGTTCGTGGTTTTTGGGGTAATAACTTGGTTTGACCAAAATCGGCGAGCGCGGAACTGAAACGGCGGGCGCGGACCAGTCCAGAAGATGTTCAAGGCCTATTTTGTTGCTTTTAATCTTTTCGTTTGAGAGTTGTGAGGTTCTAGGGGCCTTTCGATTACGTATTTAATTGCTTTGCTAGTTATAGGATGTTTTATGTTATAAATGTTCAACTTACATATAAACACCTATGCATGCAAAATCTCAAAATAATGAGTATAATGTCTTGTCCAAAAACATCACACTCATGAAGCCCTCGATCATAAGTTGGTGGGTCCGCCTCAGCGGGGTACTACTTGTTATCTTGGGATAAGTGGGAGTAAAGGTTAGACCTTTACACGTGACTTTGGTTTTCTCATCGATAGATCCACTGCAGGCGTGGCTATCGAGACATGAGATGAGAATGGGACTCTCATCGACCGAGAGTGACATTAGATGTCATTGACATGGGATGTCTACCTATCTTGGAGTTTCTTAAGTGCGGACTCAGTCGGCTTAAGGATTCGCAAGATGAGGGTCTTGGGATCGTTTTGTATAAGAAGACAACGATATTAGATATCGATTGAACAAAATGTAACAAATAAATAATTTTGATAGACAACCTAATTTGTTTACCGCTTTGTGGATGTTTACATACTTTAGTTATCTTTCTTTTGTAGTTTATCATGTCAAATATCAACTCAATTCAAGTTTGGTTCAATTCTTGATTGTAAAAAAATTGAACAACATATATTTTCTTGATTGACAACGTAATTTGAGGATGGTCCTCAAATACGAAGACAAGAAAAATGTGTTAGATAACCACATCCTATGATATCATTGAACAACTCAATAGCATGTTCGAGGAACATGCAATGATTGAGCGGTTCGGTATGACCAGGGTCATCGCTTCAGCTAGGCTGGAAAAATGGAAATCTATGGGATCACATGTGCAACAAATGATTGGATTATTTGCTTCAAGTGACAGCCTAGATTTTTCCTATGATGATTAGTTGGCAACCGATTTCATACTTCAATCTCATGATGGTTATAATGCCTTTAGGCTAAATTTTCCATATGAATGGTTTGAAGAAATCGCTTCGTGAGCTCCACGGGATGCTCAAGGCTGCTGAGCCGGCGATAGAGAAGTAACCTAAGAGGGAAATTCTTATGATATGGGATAGGGTATTCAAAAGAGCACGGGTAAGAAGGCTACTAGGGTTCCTAGGGAATCTTAATGCGTCTACTGCAAAAGTGTTGGACACTACTTGCAAACATATAAAAGTTCATATTTTATTCAATTTCAAAACAAATGCCTGATTTGTCTTTTATGTGATGGATTCTAAAGTTAAGATTATTTACACCTCGGGAAGTGATTTAATCCAAAACACTTAGTTCATCAATGACACAAATTAGAGACTTTCGAGCCATGGGATGGCGTGAATCGATTGTCTGGTTGGCTCCCTCATATTTTATGAAAGATAGGGCTTCAATTGCATGATAATATCGCTGGTTAGAAAACTTCGATTTTTCACTTACGATTTATCACGTTTTGACATTGAGATAATTTTGAATGGGAAATTTGAATGAGACTCAATTATTGGGAATAATTGAATTTGCCCAAAGTTCAAAGAAGATGTGAAGAACGGGGTTGCTTCATCTTCAGGTATTAATGATATAGACATTAAACTTCGCAAATTCTACTTCTTGGGTATTGGATGCCAAATGTGGTTCTCACATTTGTATGTGGAGGAACTACATAGAAGTGTAAGTTTGGTGAGTAGAGATGTCGATCTACGGGCGAGAAATGAAGCGAATGTCGCTGCATTAGCCGCATGATCATATGATGTTGTTTTGCCTTAGGGCCTTGTTTTAGTATTATAACTATGTAATTTCGTACCTTCAATAAACAATGAATATTGGTTCAGTATTGGATACTGATGGATTAGTTTTTCACTATTAAATAGTTTGGTAATTATTTTAATTGTGAATTATTCTTTGTTTTGGTACGATTATTATATTGTTTATGTATATATACTTTAAACATGACAAATCATATATAACATTAACACTAAAGGCCGAATCGAATAAGTCTCAATGAGACATAACTATAACATTGTTGATTAGGTCAAATCAACATCTAAATATGTAACAAAGCTTCTTTTAGAATGCATTCTAGAATCATTTGACTTGGAGTCATTTGATACATGTGGATGATGTGTGATGGACAAGATAACAATGTCATCTTTCTTGGAGAAAGGAGAACATGTGAGTGATTTATTAGGGATGATCCATACTGATGTATGTGGAACTTATCAGTTCACAAGAACATGAAGGTTATGTTTCGGAAAAGAGAAAAAAAACTATATTAGATATAGTTCGACCATTCGATGAGAGGTCTAAATGAACTACTGGTCTCTTTTGGGAACACACAATTCTAGACTTCAACTTATACACTGAATAGGACGCTGTCAAAAGCTGTTGATAAGACACCATACAAGGTATGGAAAGGGAGGGTCCCTAAATTGTTTTCATCAAGATTTAAGGTTCTAAAAGCTTCTCTGACGAGATTTATCTCTATAGAGATTGAACTCAATTGGGATAAAAGTTTCTTTATTGTATCCATAAGAAACTCGAGGGTACAACTTCTACGATCTATCTGAGAACAATATTTTGTTGCTCGAGATAGTGATTTTCTTGAAAAAGAGTAATCTTTCTTAGAAAGTCAATGGGAGCTAAGTTGTCTTGAACGAGGTTCAAGTAGAACAAACTGATATGGATACTCAAGACTTGGTCGAGAGTATTCTAGTGGTTTTTGGAAACCACACCTAACCCTCGAAGGTCTGGAAGGGTTAGAATTCAACCTGACAGATACTCAGGTATTCTGACAAATGAGAGCTATGAAGTCATGCTTTTAGAAAGGAATGAACCTTCAACCTATACCCAAGCTATGACGAGTCCAGATTCCGAGAAATGGAAGGGTGCCATGAAATCCGAAATGGAATCGATGTCTGAAATCAAGTTTGGAACTTGGTCGATTTGCTTAAAGGGGCTAGGCCCATTGGATGCAAATGGATTTACAAAATAAAAACAGACATGGATGGAAAACCTAGTGTTTTCAAAGCAAGGTTGGTGGCAAAAGGATTTAATCAAATTCACAAAGTGGATTATGATGAAACCTTTTCACCAGTTGCTATAATCAAATCCATTCGGATTCTCTTAGCCATTGCTGCTCATTATGATTATGAGATATGGCAAATGGATGTTAAAACCGCCATCTTGAATGGGATTCTAGAAGAGGATGTGTTTATGTCACAACCAGTGGGTTTTATCGATCCTAATCAGGCTGAGAGAGTATGAAAGCTTAATAGATCCTAATGTATTAAAGCAAGCATCTCGGAGTTGGAATCTTCAGTTCAATGAATCCATATCGGGATTTGGATTTTAGAGGAACTCGAAAGAGTCTTGTTTTACAAGAAGATCAGTGGGAGTTACGTTGTATTCATTGTGTTGTATGTCGATGACATACTCCTTATTGGAAACAATATTCCTATGCTTAATTCTGTTAAAGAATGGCTTGGAAGATGTTTTTTAATGAAGGATCTTGGAGAAGCACAGTACATATTGGGCATCAAGATCTGTCGGAACAGATCGAAAAGGATGTTTGAACTTAATCAAGTGAAATATATTGATAAGGTGGTTGATAAGTTCAGAATGAAAGACGCCAAAAGGGGTCTCATTCCAATAACTAATGGCACATCTCTTAGCAAGATGCAATGTCTTACGGGACCTGATGAGCAAAAGAGGATGGAAAACATTCCTTATGCTTCGGCAATAGGGTCTATAATGTACGCCATGATATGTACACGACTGGACGTATCGTATGCTCTGAGCATGACGATTATGTTTCAAGGAAACCCAGGTGAGGCGCATTAGACTGCGGCCAAGAATATTCTCATGTACCTTAGATGGACTAAAGAATATTTTGTTGTCTTTGGAAGACAATAAGAGTTGATATTAACAAGCTGTTTGAATGCTAACTTCAAAACAGACTAAGATAATTTCCGATTTTAATCTGGTTATATCTTTTGTATGGTTAGAGGTGAAATTTGCTGGAATAGTTCCATGCAATGCAATATAGCTGATTAAACTACAGAAGCTGAGCACAGTATTGTATTGGATGCAGTAATGTTGGCAGTTAAGATTTGAAAGTTCTTGAATGAACTAGGTGGCGTAATTAGCTCTGCCCATCCGATAGTTCTCTATTTATAGTAGAGTTATTGCGCAAGCCAATGAGCTAGGAAGCACCACAAGTCTAAAACTGCTGCTCAGGAAGTTCCATATTATCTGGGAGATAGTTTTGTGGAGACATCGAGATAATAAAGTTGCAACTTTTGGTAAGGTTGCAAACCCGTTTTCTAAACCTCTCCAGCAGTTTAAGCTTGAGGCTTTCACGACTGCAATAGAGATCAGACATCTTAGAGATGGGTTGTGATTTCTATTACTGTATTAGATACTTTTGGAGATTTGGTAAACATTCACTCATATGTATAATACATATTTCTTCATATAAATATGGTTTAATTTATATGAATTGTCCAAATGATTAAGTGATATCAATTGGGTTATGAGGTCGACTTACCGCATAATGAAGTCCCAATGGTTGAACTGATATACTTGAATCATATAGTTGTTCCTGGTTCGTATAATCGAGTACGGACAAACCGATAATACAATGAACTAGATTGTAATGTGTACTATAGCGCCGCTTCATGGGCTAGTGATGTGGGACATCAAGTACAATTACATAGATATTAGCTGGGAGCTAATGATCGAACAGACCCGACTAGAATAGTATTTAAGATTTTGAGTCATAATACTATTTCATTGACTGTCGAGCAATTTCCTCTGACCTGAGTAGTCCAGAGTGATTCCATTGTGAAATGGTGTACTTTGATACAAGTAAACGCCTTTCGTAAAAGGAGGTTAAAAAACTTGTTATTGGGTATATCAGGAAGCAAGTGGGAGAACTTGGATTGACAAGATGGGATTGTCCTCCATTTTAATATGGATCATATGTCTTACCGGCCACTTGGAGAGTCGAGACTGTGGAAAATACGTGGCCACGTCCAGATTCGTATCATAGTGATAAATCTGGTTTTACAGTCTGTCTCAAAGTCCAAGAAAAGTTTGAACCGATTGAGGATGACTCGAGTCTTGCCTCAATAAGTTCAAACTTAGACATAAAGAGACAAAAGGAAGTTGGCAGCACACTGGCTCTGAAGGCCAAGTGGGAGATTGTTTGGATATGTCCTTCGATCCTGTTGGAGTTGTGTACTTAATGTCTAGATTTAAGTAACGGAAACTCACGATCCATTGCCATTAATCTATTTAACTAAATAAACAATTATTTGCGTTTAATTATTTATAATTAAACATATGCAAATCATAGTCCTGGATTTTATACGTTGTAGTTAGTATGGTGTTGCATGGGCGCACAGAAGATCATACTATCGGTTACTCGTATTTAATCGAACAGTTGCTCACGACCTAGATGGACACGGACCAATCCATCGGTATAGTCGTTGTGTGAGAGAGAAAATAATTTATCTTAATTATTTTATCACACTTGTACACTTGGTGTATTGAGCGGATCGTTGAGATTCATCGATTAGGATTGCCGGCGATAATCGATTCGAGTCTCAGTGTATTTTATTCTTAATCCCCGAAACTATTGAGGGTGTGTATATTTAATATAAGTGACTTTGATTTACCAAATGAATTAACCGATTTAATTATTGGGTTAATTACCGGTTAAGTTGGGTCACTATGTTTTATATATGACATGACGTGAATACTTGACGGGAAAGTGTATCCCGGAAGGGTTGATAATATCCCCGAGATGAGTTCATAAGGAATTATTATGTAAACCCTGCAGGTGGATTCGTTCCGCATAATAATTAAGGTTGAATGGTACTAGTCTCGGATATAAGAGATGAATAAATTAATTAGCAATAAATTAATTTTATTCATGGATATTTATATCTTAAATACACGGAATAAATAATACTACCGGAGAAATATTATTTGATATAATATGGTTTAATATTGGGAGTGCAATTAATTTTATATAGTGGAAAATAGAATTAATTAATAATAGTAAGGATTAATAGATTTGGGCTTGGGCTCAATTTAATCACTATTATTGGAAGCCCAATATTCCACCTCCTTAAGATCCCCTACGTAGCCTATAAAAGCACTACATGGTCTTCACAAATAGACAAGACAAGATAATCATACTTGATTAGTCTAGAGAGTTCGTGAAGGAGATCCATGGAGTTCGGTAGATCGTCGCCCACACGACGTCCGAGCTAGTGCAAGGAATACGTGGGAAGATCTCAAGGTCGTCAAATTGAGTTCTTCGTTTTTCCGAACAACGAGAACGAGGTAAATCGTAAAACCCTCTTTATGATTTTATCGTTTAATTATCGTAAAAATATCGTGAACCAAGATCCGAGAACGCGACCTTTGTCGAGGTTGAACCGGGCGGTGGTGATCGAAGATCACCGGACCGCCGGCGGCTCAACGGCTCGAACAAGAGAGGGTCGAGAGGGGCGAGCCTCGGCTGGACGCCGAGACTCGATCGAGGGCGAGCTCGATCGCCCGTGCACAACCAGCGGGCTGCTGGAGCAGCCCCGCTCACGCGGCTGGACCGCCGCTCGAGCGGCGGTGGCTGGTGGTGATCGCAAGCCACGGTTCGCCGTGGCTGGTCGTGCGATCACCGGGGGCGGCTGGGCGTGCATAGGGGGCTGCCAAGGGCAGCCCTATGCGGCTGCCAAGGACAGCCGCGATCCCCACACGAGGGCTCGACCGAACAGCCCGGGCTATCCCCGTGGTTAGGGTTTGGTTGAGTCCGGCTTCGCGTGGTGGTTCGTGGCGGCTTTCCGGCAACCGGGATTTCGATTGGAGTTGTTATTCCGCTATTAGACAACTCCGGATATTCGATCTCCAAAGGATTTCGGTCGGAATTAATTAGATAATTAATTTTAATTAATTTATTAATTCCGGGATATCGATTTCCAACAATTGGTATCAGAGAGTTGGTTTTAGTTCATGGTATTTTTCGATAAATTGTTCTACCTTGCAGGGAAAACGATTATTATGGCTAGATTTAATTTTGTTAATTAATGTCATAATAATGTTCTTGATTATTAAACTCTCGGTGATGTCAATATTTGTTCTTGTGTGGTGAATGCTTGTTCTTATTTTTCCGGAAATTGTATGAGGTCGATTTCATGTAGAGAATCGATACCGGATAGCGTAGTAATAAATTTGTAATTTATTTACGTTGGATCGATTCCGAAACGACGACCGGAAAATTGTGACGGAGGAGACGAACGAGAGGGAGGACTCGGATCGATCATCCCCATGATCGGTCCATGGAGGATCGACCCGAGAGAGAGGGGGCAGCCGCGGGAGGCTCTCGGCCACGCCTAGCCACCGGTGGTGGTGGCGCGCCGGCTGGGGGCGGCGGCGGTGCTCCTCCTCGGTGGTGGTCGATCGGTTGGGGGTGGTGCGGAGATCCCCACTCCGTGCTACTCCTAACCGAGATTTACTTTCCTAAATTATTCGGTTTTCCTATTTTGAGTATTCCTATTTTTGGGAATTCTCATGGAATAGGAAAAGAATAAATTTAGAATAAATTTATTTTTCCTTATTGATTATTCCTATTCTTGTGAATTTTCATAGATTAGGAAAAGGAATAAATTTATAATTAATTTATTTTTCCTATTTAATTATTCCTTTATGGAATTTTTAATGGATTAGGAAAATAATTAATTTGGAAAGTTTAGGAGTCCTAAATTAATTTTTCCTCATTTAATTATTCCTTTATGGAATTTTTAATGGATTAGGAAAGGAATTAATTTGGAAGGACTAGGAGTCCTAAATTATTTTATTTCCTTATTTCATTATGGAAATCATCTAGAATATTCCCAGTGGGTCTTGGATAGATTATTCTAGAGATTTAATGAAGTAGAAAGGGAAAATAAAATAAATTATTTTATTTCCTTATTTCATTATAGAAGTCTTCTAGAATATTCCAAGTGGGTCTTGGATAGATTATTCTAGAGATTTAATGAAGTAGAAAGGGAAAATAAAATAAATAAAAATATTAATAATATTTAATTTTATTTTTGATTTATTCGATTGACTTAATTTTCGAATTAAGTAACTTTTGAATTTATTAAAAATAAATAGATTTAAATATTGGAATTAATATTCCCGTCACATGGAGCATTCAAGAACGAAGACTAAAGACTAGAAGACGCATACGGGGATGCGATAAAGCCATAATAGTCGGAAAATAATATTCTAGTATTATTTTGATTATGATAATATTCTATGTGCTTTATTTCATGTATGCATGCTTATGTGTATTTAATTATGCATTAGATAGCGTATCCCTTTATTATAAAAAGCTAAGTGGGAGAGGGTATGGAAACATATCCATGGTCTCCATTGCTGTTCTCTTGGTGACTTTTATGAACTTTCGAAGTTCATATAGATAAGTCATTGGAGGAGAATTCTTGTAATTCCTCTTACGAGAAACATTGATTAAGTCTATCAAACAATGCCTAATTTGTCTTTCCAAAACTGACTTCAAGTCGACTCATTCTCACCCCGGGGAGTGGAATGGAGCCAAAGCCACTTGGTCATGTCGAGGACACAAATTAGAGGCAGTCGTACCATCTTTTGAAGGTGGATCGATTGTCTGCTCGGCTCCCTCATTTATGAGAGATAGGGTCGTTCGCATGGTGAATCACTGGTTAGAAACTTCGAGTTTCACTTATGATTCTCCGCGTCTTGATTTACAAGATTAAATGAATCAAGTAATTGGGAGTCAATTATAAAAGTCTCTTGGTGTAGTAAACGTCCACACCACGTGGCTTGCTATACTAACGGATTTTGGATTAATTGATGTAGACAGTTGTAAGGAATTGTGAAGAATTGTGAAGTCATCGTAAACGTCCACACCACGTGGCTTGCGGTGATGTAGCGGTTCCAAACGATTTACTTTGGTACTGAGTAATGGTTTACACTTAGATACGCATTATAGTATTCTTCCCCACGAAGTTCCGCTATAAGTGATGTATGACCGAAGCAAAACTAATTGCTAAATCATTTGGGTAAGGTAAACGTCCACACCACGTGGCTTGCCATATCTGATGGGATTTTAGAGGCGATTAGTGATTTAATGATATTATTTAAGGGAGATAATATCGGAGATTAAATCAATTGTTTGTTGTTATATGTGCTCATAGATTAGGAAATGGCTTTGAACCCACTTTCTGTGATACGTAAGGATTTTAAACTCACTGGTCCCTAAATGTAATGATTGGAATAGAGATCTAGACATTACCCAAACTGTTGAAGAGTACAAGGTTGTACTCAATGAGCTTTGTCCTTCCGAGCCTATTGATATAGGCGGCTAGACAAGAGGCGATGTGGATACTCATAAAGGGCAGTCGATTCGAGGAAACGCTTAAACACGTTTTTGAGATGATTGACCTTTTAGACGAGTTGAAACGGAAATCGCAAGCTCTTGTAGCCAATGCCAAAGGTTTCGAACCTAAAGGCATGAATCGGGGGAAAGGAAAAGAAAGAAAAGAAACCCAGTGGTTCTAAGATTACTTGAACCACGAGATGGGACGAGAAAGCCAAGAGGCAAGAGTTCTCGAAGCAAACAGTCTGGGTACTGGAAGTCTGATTATCCTCTCAAAGAAAGTACGAAATTTTCTTTAGTCGTAAAACATAGTCAGTGGTATTATCTACCGGAACCTGGTGTGTAGATATGGAACCATTGACGGTATGTGCATTCTAAATGCAAAGGTTCCAGGAAACCTGACGACTTAGAAAAAAAGATCGTAGTCTATGTGGGCAATGCTGTAGAGGAGGCAGCTGTTGAAATGGAGGACATTTTATAGGATTTCATTTTGAGTTATTGCTTTTATGTACCTTTCATATTAGAAAGAACTTTGTTCTGGATTTCTAATGAATGGATATTTTATTTCTTTTAATCATTTGATGGTTATAACAAGAAATAAAGATAGTATCTGTTCTGGTACATTAGCTAGCAATATATAAATGATGAATCCTGAGTCCACCACGATGCAACGAACCGTAGTATAAAACTCGTTTTACTAATAAGAGATTTTTTTATTAAATCAATTATACTTGTGGATTCTTATGCTAAGTCATGTTTATTCAAATAAGAAGTTCAAGGTCGAAAATTGATATTTGATCAATTAAGTTGAAGGAATGGACCTTCCGACCTAAGAATCTAATTTGGAAGATAATATGACTAAGCAATCCTTTCTGGATATAAGATATAAGATCTGGACAAGTATTGGAATTGATTAACTCTGATGTATGCAGACCTATGTCTACTCAGACAATAAGGTACGAGTACTTCATTTGATGATTACTCGAGAAATGGATTAGAATACCTGATGTGCCACAAAAGCAAGTGTTTTGACAAGTCAATGGACACTAAGCAATTGTGGAGAACCATCGAGGTATATCCATTTATAGCCTGCGATTTGATCGCGGAGGCAAGTACCTGTCTGAGGAATGCATGGCATACTGATCAGAGGTTGGGATGATCCCAAATGACTACACCATACACTTTTAGTGTAGAAATGGTGTGTCGATAATAAGAAATGGAACTCTTATAGAGATAGTAAAAGATGAGTTATACGGAACTACCTATGTTCTATGGATATGTCTGGAAACAACGGCGCATTCAAATGCGGTTGTGGAATGTCCTGGAAGAACGAAAGATGTTTGTTCAATAGTACTATGAACCAGAAGGACGTTATAAGTTCTAACGCCCGGTTCTTAGAGGAAGACTATTAGATGAACCACAAGCCCAAAATGACGTGATACTTTGAAATGAGAGAGAACGAAGAAGACTGAGAACCAGCCGAACCGAGTAGCGGTACACCACAAACTGCACCTACTGTTATCACTGTTTATGCACCGGAATGCCGTTGTAGTGGGAGGTTGTGTGACAACCGGAGATATTCATAAGACTAGGAGAGTTTCGGACTCTGGACCTAGTATACATGAAATCGATCCCTAGATCTACATGAAGGCAGTACTAGATCTAAATGTGCCTTCTTGGAGAGCAATAAGGATTATTGCTAAGAGGCAAGATCATTTAGAGTACAAGCTTAGTCAATCCATTGATGGGATTGAAGGAAAGCTTAGAGTTCGTAGAACTTGCGCATTGATGAGATAGTTGATGTGTGCGTGTTTTGTGTGTTTTTCTTATGTCATTTTGAGTCGTTATTTGTCGTTTAGTTTCGTATTCCTCTTGGCTTGGTGCGTTTTATGCGTTGGTGTAGTGTGCAGGGAACATTTGGTGTTACTATCAACTTTCGGAAGTATTGGCGAGTAGACGATTGGACGAGTGGACGAGTGGACGAGACAACGAGCCGACGAGCCGAGGAGACTGCCCACCCAGGCAGGCGGCCGCTTGACCCCCCAAGCGGCCGCGCAGCTGAGCAGGCAGGTGGCTACGGGAAGCAGGGCACGCGCCCGCTTGACCCCCCAAGCGCCCGCTTGGGGGTGGTTGAAGATCTTGCTGGAGAACATGGCACGCGGCCGCTTGACCCCCCAAGCGGCCGCTTGGCTGTGCAGATCAGCCTTCCTGGTTGTTGGGGCAAGCGGCCGCTTGACCCCCCTAGCGGCCGCTTGGCCCCCGATTTTGTGCTGCGTTTGACTTTCTTTGACCGACGCGAATTGTACAAGAATAGGGTTTGACCCTATTCGAAAACACTTTTCTTTTCTCAGTTTTTTTTTACGCACTTGGAGACGATTGATTGGGTACTTAGAGAGAACACTTGGAGACGCTTTTCATCTACTTTTGATTGCTTTGCTTGTATTCGAATTCGGTAAAAGTCGGAGTTCACCGCCGATAGATGTTTTGATTTCGTTATTAATCGTAGTAAGTTTTCTTTTCGATTTGTCTTCGTTTTCTTTATTGCTTTATTACTTCGTATTGTTTCTTGTTCGTCTAATCATGATCTCGCATAATTTTATATCTTCGCTTTCGATTAAAGACATGAGTAGCTAAATATTTTGATTAGGGTTAGGGGTTCAATTATCGATAGTAAAAGTGAGATCTTGAATTGCTTGAAAGGTGTTTGATAAAAGGTCTTTTGAACTTGAATTTGAATTGATCAAACCATAATCGAGCCAACCGGAAACGGGCGTTGTTTTATGACTTTTGCAAATCAAAACTTAACTTTGAAACCGAGAATTTGAATTCCCGATCCCTAATCCTTTCCCTTATCATTTCACTTACTCGACTTTTATTTTTGCTCTCTCGTTTATTCATAGCCATTTATTAGTTTAAAACAAAACCAAAAACAACTCATGCATTATGCTATTTCTTTCCTCTTCTCTAGTTGCAAATAAATAAACGCTTTTACAAGCCGATTGTAGTGTTCCTCGAGACCGACTCGGGCGAGTTGTTTCGACAACTAGTTCGATTAAATTTAATTGATTTCGCCGCTATAAAAAACGACTTATCAATTTGGCGCCGTTGCCGGGGAACACTTTAGGCACTAGTATTAGTGTTTAGGTGTTTGCAACAATTTCTTTTTATTTTATTTTTATTTGTTTAATTTGTTCAGGTGCGTTTGATTGTTTGTTTGTCTTTGTTGGTGCATGGTAGGTACGAGAAGTCAGAGTACCGAGCTTGCACCCGTGATAGTAAACATCAACAGACGCAAGAGTATTAGTCGGTGCGCGAATTTAGACGACGACCCTTCGTCCGATTCTTCCATTACCGACTCCGAACCCGAGACCGAAATTTCAGCCATGGCCGCCGTTGCAGATAACAACGGAAACAATGGGAATAACGGAAACAATGGCAATAACGGGAACAATGGGAATAACGGCAACAACGGGAACAATGGAAATAATGGTAACAATGGGAACAACGGAAACCGTGCCCAGCCACTCCTCTTTGGAGATTTGACGCATCCGCAAATCGACGGAGCCAGCTCATGCATTGTCCTAAGTGATGCCGCCCGGAGATACGACCTCAAGGCGCACCACCTTGCTCAGCTCCCTCAGTTCTCCGGAACCACCAACGAGGATGCACTCAACTTCATCAGGGAATTCTATACAGCCCTGCATGCCTTCCCACTCGGAGCACTAGATGATGATCAGCTCCGGCTGAAGTGTGTACCATATGCTTTGAGAGATAGAGCGAAGAACTGGCTGCTATCTTTGGAGCCAGACTCGATCACCACTTGGACGGACATGTACCGGGAGTTCATCACTCGGTTCTACCCTCAGCAGAAGACCTTCGACTTGAAAGGTCAGATATGCGCTTTCGAGCAAGAACCGGGAGAATTTTTCCATGAGGCTTGGGAGCGATTCAGGAGCCTTCTGAGGCAGTGCCCACATCACGACCTCACTCCCAATTCGATCATCCGGTTCTTTTACAAGGGTTTGAGCAGGGAAGATCAACGAGAGGTGAAAACCGCAGCCGGCGGAAATATCAGTAGTCGGAACAGTGATGAGATGATGGAGATCTTCAAGTCATTATCAGCCGAGTCAAGGCAAACAAGTTCAAGAGGAAGTAGTAACTATGCCAGGTCCGATGGGAGTGTTAATGCTCAGTTGGCAAAGCAAGTCGCCGACCTAACTAAGAAGGTTCAGATGCTCGAGACCACTGAGGAGCAGCCAAAGCGACAGATCTATCGAGTTGAACCGTGTAGCTTATGCGGGGAGATAGGCCATTTCTCGAGCACGTGTGGTCAAGGCATGCCATCGCCACCTCAGATGATGGATCAGAACTACGGTCCCGAGGTACAGGTGAATGCGATGCAGGGGTACAATCAACAGGGCAACCAGAGGAATGACCCCTACTCTAACACGTACAACCCGTCCTGGAGAAATCATCCCAACTTCTCTTGGAAACAAGACCAGCCACAGACCCAGGGACAAGGTTCTCAGACGAACTACAATAATCAGAACCGGTCCCAGAATCAGGGGTATCAGAATGCAGGCAACCAGAACTGGCAGAATAATCAGAACTACCAGAGGCCTCACTATCAGCAGTCTCATCAGCCCGTTTATCAGGCCCCACCTCCACCTCAGCAGCCGCCTCAGAAGAGTTCCGACTTAGATGAAAATTTTGCGGCATTTATGTCCTCGACACAGGGGTACATGCAACATAACCAGCAAAGGATGGATGGGTTGGAGTCCTCATTGACCAATCAGAATTCGACGATTAAGAGAATCGAGAATCAAGTCGGGCAAATGGCTGGAAAAATTAATGAGTTGACACAACCGAATCAGAAGGACAAGCTTCCTAGCCAGTCACATCAGGCTAAAGCCGTTACCGTTCTCCGCAGTGGTCGAGTGATCGACAATAAGGTTCAAATTCCTAACCGAGAGCAGATACATGAGCAGGAGGTTGAGGAAGAAACGGAGGAGGTCTTAGTAGAAGAGGAACCGACTGAGCCGATTCAGCCGGATATCCCAGCAAGAGAGCCCGAACCGAGCACCCACACTTTGCATAAGACGAGCAACCCGTACCGGCCTCCGCTACCGTATCCGGGCCGAATGAAGAATGATAAGCAAGATAGGCAATTCTCTGAAATTTACAAGTTGCTTTCGAGGGTCAACGTGAATTTACCACTTCTCGACATCATTCGGAATGTGCCCGCTTATGTGAAGTTTTTCAAGGAGCTCGCCTCGAACAAGAGGAAATTTGTTGATGACGAGAAGGTAGTCGTCACCGGTGTAGCGAGTGCAATACTTCAGCACCCTCTTCCTCCGAAGCAGAGTGATCCGGGGAGTTTCAATGTGACGATTGCGGTTGGGAATGGCCGTGAAGTGTCAGGCATGCTCGATCTTGGAGCCGGCATTAATCTAATGCCCTATGCCGTTTATGAGAAGCTGGACTTGGGTGAACTCAAACCCACCCGTATGTGTTTACAGTTAGCCGACCGATCCATTCGGTACCCGAAGGGGATCCTAGAGGACATCCTCGTGAAAGTTGGGGGACTTATTGTCCCCGTCGATTTCGTTGTCCTCAACGTCGGACACATCCCGGAAAATGGTCGGGACCATTCACTTCTTTTGGGTAGACCATTCATGGCCACGACGAAGACCGTGATCGATGTCGAGAAGGGAACCTTGAAAATGACCGTGCTAGGTGAAGAAGTGCGTTTCTCCGTGCGAACCGAGAGGGCCGAACCCGCTGCCCACTCTATGGAGACCTGCTCGTTTGTTGACTCCGTGGATGACGAGGTGACCCTAAATTTCGTTGAGGAGAATAATACGGAAGAAGAAAGTGAGGTCGAGACACGAGTTGACGATCTCAAAGAAGAAGAAATAAGCTCGCGGACAACCGAGATCGAGGCTCCCGCTAGCAAGGTTGAACTTAAGGAGCTACCGAAGCACCTTAAGTATGTGTTCCTAGACGACGGGGAACAAAAACCCGTGATCATTTTTGCCGAGCTATCCGCCGAGGAAGAAGACGCTTTAGTAAAGGTCTTGAAAAAGAATAAGAAGGCTTTCGGATGGAGCTTGGGAGATATTCGAGGGATCGACCCTTCCACTTGCATGCACCGCATTGAACTTGAACCGCATGCTACTCCGAAGAGAGACGGGCAGAGACGTCTCAACCCCGTTCTAATGGAAGTCGTCAAGAAAGAGGTGTACAAGCTACTAGAAGAGGGGTTGATTTACGCTGTTGCGGATAGCCGTTGGGTAAGCCCGGTCCATGTAGTGCCGAAGAAGGGAGGGATCACGGTCGTGGAAAATGCCAAGGGCGAGTTGATACCGACGAGAGTCACCACTGGGTGGCGCATGTGCATTGATTACCGGAAGCTCAATGCCGCGACTCGCAAAGACCATTTTCCTCTTCCGTTCATTGATCAGATGTTAGATAAGCTCGCTGGACATAAATTTTATTGCTTTCTTGACGGTTTATCTGGTTATTATCAGGTTGCTATTGCACCGGAGGATCAGGAGAAGACGACGTTCACCACGCCTTTCGGCACTTTTGCTTGGAGGAGGATGCCGTTCGGGTTATGCAATGCACCCGGCACATTCCAGAGGTGCATGATGTCTATTTTCTCCGAGATGATCGGCGACTACCTCGAGGTATTCATGGATGATTTTTCCGTTTTCGGTAACTCATTTTATGATTGTTTGGACAAGATTGACAATGTGTTGAATAGGTGCATTGACTCCGACTTGACATTGAGTTGGGAGAAGAGTCACTTTATGGTGCCTAGTGGGATCGTCCTTGGGCATGTCGTTTCCGAGAAGGGTATCGAGGTTGATAAGGCTAAGATAGAAGCCATAGAAAAATTACCTCCGCCTATCAACATTAAGGGGATCCGTAGTTTTTTAGGGCATGCCGGTTTTTACCGAAGGTTCATTAAGGACTTTTCTAAAATTAGTCAGCCCCTATGTCGACTTTTGAGCCAAGATGTAGAGTTTAATTTTGATGGGAAGTGCCTAGATGCTTTTAATACTCTTAAGGAGAAACTTGTCACCGCCCCTATAGTGGTAGCACCGAATTGGGAAGAGCCTTTCGAGATAATGTGTGATGCCTCTAACTTCGCCGTAGGAGCCGTTCTAGGACAAAGGGTCGATAAGTTGCTTAGGGTCATCTACTATGCTAGCCACACCTTGAATAGTGCCCAAGCTAATTATACGACCACCGAGAAGGAGTTGCTAGCCGTAGTATTTTCCTTAGATAAATTTAGATCCTACATCATAGGCTCTAAGGTTATTGTTCACTCCGACCACCAAGCCCTTAGATACCTTTTGGCTAAGACCGAAGCTAAGCCTAGGTTGATTAGGTGGATTCTACTTCTCCAAGAGTTTGATGTCGAGATTAGGGATAGGAAGGGATGTGAGAATGCCGTAGCGGACCATTTGTCTAGGATGGAGCATCATACCGAATTCGTTAACGATCATGTTTTAGATGTCATCCCTGACGTTTTTCCTTATGAAACGGCGATGGCCATCACCCCCATACCTTGGTATGCGGATATTGTGAATTATTTGGTTGCAGGGGCATTAAGGACGGACATGACTACTCAAGAGAGGAAGCGATTCGAGCATCTCTCCCAAAATTATTTTTGGAATGACCCGTACCTTTACAAGTTTGGAAAAGATGAAGTGATACGACGATGCCTTCCGGAGGACGAGCAACCACATGTACTTAAATGTTGCCATCACGATGAGAGTGGAGGACATTATGGAGGACATAAAACCGCCTTCAAAGTCCTCCAGTCAGGTTTGTTTTGGCCATCCCTTTTTCGTGACGCAAATGAATATTGTAAATCGTGCGATAGGTGTCAAAGAATGGGTAACATTAGTAAAAAAGATGAGATGCCCATGAATATTAATCTTGCTGTTGATATTTTTGATGTTTGGGGCATAGACTTCATGGGACCGTTCCCTAAGTCTAATGGCTTTGAATACATTTTGCTTGGTGTGGATTATTTGTCGAAGTGGGTCGAAGCAATCCCCACTAAGACTTGTGATACTAAGGTTGTTCTCAAGTTTGTGCAGGAGAATATTTTGTGTAGGTTTGGATTCCCGAAGGCCATTATTAGTGATGGTGGAAAGCACTTTTGCAACAAGCTCTTCGAGAAACTTATGGTCAAGAATGGGATCAACCACAAGATATCGACTCCTTACCACCCTCAGACGTCGGGCCAAGCCGAGACTAGCAACCGTCAGATCAAAGCCATTCTCGAGAAGACCGTTCGACCTTCACGTAAAGATTGGTCCGAGAAGCTCACTTCGGCACTTTGGGCATACCGTACCGCATACAAGACGGTTATTGGAATGAGCCCGTATCGGATCGTATTCGGGAAATATTGCCACTTGCCGGTTGAAGTGGAACATCGAGCTTATTGGGCGATTAAAGCAACAAATATGGACCTTATGCAAGGAGGAGAAAATCGAGCGCTAGCATTGTCCGAGTTAGAGGAATTGAGGAACGAGGCATACGAGAACTCCCGGATATATAAAGACAAGGTAAAAGAGTTCCATGATAAACGTATCAAAAACAAAGAGCTCAAGGCCGGGATGAAAGTTCTTCTCTACAATTCGCGCCTCCGGCTCTTTCCCGGTAAACTCAAGTCTCGTTGGAGTGGACCACATGAAGTGATTGAAGTATTTCCATACGGCGTCGTCAAGCTCTACAACGAGCATACAAAAGAGACGATACAAGTTAATGGCCACCGAGTGAAGCCGTATATTGAGCCCTATATGGAGGGAGACACACAGAAAATCGGAGTAGAGTCGATTCTACTCGAGGACGCCTCCTATGAGTAAAGAGTTTATTGGTCGAGCTCGAGACGATAAACGAGCGTCGCGTGGAGACTAGTCCACGGACCGTAATGCTCTATCGGTTCCCAAAATGAGCGCCTCGTGGGGGCCTACCCACGAATTGTCAAGCTCACGACGTTAAATGAGCGTTATTACAGTCAGAGCACCCGGGTATGATTATGCGAGTCGCAAGGATCCGAGGCGAGGAAGGAATGAACTCATAATTAAATTATAAGGGCTGGGATTCAGCGAGGAGCCCGCTACACCCCCCAAGCGGCCGCTTGGGGGTCCTTCCAGCCATTTCTGCCACCCGGGGCAAGCGCCCGCTACAGCCCCCAAGCGGCCGCTTGGGGGCCCTTCCAGAAATTTCTGACCTCCATAGCACGCGACCGCCACCCCCCCCAAGCGGCCGCTTGGGGGTCTCTCCAGAACTTCCTGATACGCACTCCACGCGGCCGCCTGACCCCCCAGGCGGCCGCTTCGCTGAAGTTAAATAAAAAAAAAAAAAAAAACAGAAAAAGGGAGTCTTTTAATTGGGTTTTCAAATTGTTTGGGGAGTAAAACCCTAACACCATCTCACCCGCCTCCCTTACTCTCTTTCACAAATCGCGAAATCAATTCTTCCCCAAATTCAAAACCCTTCCTCACCGACCCGCCACCATAGCCCGACAGTAGCTCCGACCGCCGCCTCCCGTCGTTCCGATCATCTCCGATTCCATCCCCTCCTCAGTCCGAACCCGCTCACTTCCTACTCCGTTCCCGATCCCGTCGCCGACCACAGCAACCGCCATCTACTCAGCCCGCCACCTCTGACCACCGCGAAGCCGGCCTTTACACCTCATCTCAACCGTCGAGCCGCCCTCGATTCCGCCTTCCTGCTTCGAGTCACCTCATCGTGAACCATCGCCAGTCTCCTCCCGCTGCTCCGGCTAACTCCATCATCATCTTCCACAGTCCGAGCCCGCTCACCTCCCGCTCCGTTTCCGTCGACCTCAGCTCCCACAATCATCTCCGACCGTCCACCTTCAGACCGTCGTCCCGTCGCCGGTTCGAGTCCGAACAGACCCACCGTTCGTGTCCCGCTGCAACCGCGACCCGAGCTCAGCCGCGACTCGCCACCGCGACCAGTCAGCCCCGAAACCACCCTCTCGGCAGTCCCGTGAGCATCCTCGACTCGTTCGGTAATATTCGATACTTGCTCTCCTTTTGTAATGGCTCCGAAAAAACGTTCACGCACCGTAGAAGCTTCGTCTTCCCGTCCGGCTCCCGAACCCGAGTTTCAAGATGTCGACCTTAGTATGGACTACGGGGCCAATTTCCCTATTTTCGACATCAACGAAGGAGACCTCTTTCTCCGTTTCAAGGAACAACTGAACAAGGCGATCTTGCCTCGCCCGATTGATTGGAGAATGGTAGAGTTATTGGGGGATGAGTTCAAAACACACCTCGAGGTGATCTTGGACCGTTTGGGGTTGAAGAAATACGCAAAAATGGACTTTGGCTACTCCGAGACACTTGGGCTCGAGATGTTGTGTACAGTCGAAGTAGTTGATGAAAAGACAATGACTTGCCGGTTGATGGGAAAAGAGTGCTCATTCACTATTACCGATATGGAAGAGGCTTTCGGTTTCCCTTCTTCCAAGGTTACTCGAGCCATAACCGAGAGTTTTAATGCACATTCGACATGGGAAAAATATGCGGGGGGTGCTGCTTGGGCTGCTGGGGGTTCGCCAGAAGTCCATCTAGTTGACTTCGCCATGATTGTCGCTCACCGTTTCCTCTCCTTTAATATCTCGGGGAAGAAGGAGGGAAGCAAGGTTAACACAACCGAGCTATATTTTCTTAGCCAAGCAGCTCGAGGAAAGCGTTGTTCCCCGGTTCCATACATTTGGAACCAAATCAAAGCTTTGAAGGGACGTGACGTGTGCCTTCCCGCATTCTTCCATATCGCCACGGTCTTGGCATCTTACAAGAAGCTCGTCGATTTCACGGGCCCTGTCCCCGACCATTTGTTTTTCACTCGGAAACCCGCGACTATAAATGCCAAGATGCTCAAGAGATACCTCAATGACAACAACACGATCAAGACGTACAATGATCGTTTTGAGAGAACCGTACCGGAGCCCGAGATTCCCGAACTTGAAGACTCGGCTACTAACCAAGAATCCGATGCTCCTCCGGCTCCTCGCCCCGCTTATGGCCGCATGCATCCGAATGACCTTGCCGCCATATCTAGCATGGTCGACGCCCGTCTAAACGCCTACGAGGAACGCAACAAGCGCTACCACGACGAACGCTATGACGCCTTGACTTCTAGCCTCGCCAACCTCACTTCGATGTTCCGAGGCCAATACCCGCCGCCTTCCGAGCCATGAGGATCGACCGTACCTTCGTACGGTCGCGGTATGTACATAGTTTCTTCCCTTTTCTTTCGTGTCGTGTTTTCTCTTTTCGCTTCTTTTTCTTCGTTGCTTGGGGTGGTTTGTTTTCTTTCTTGTGTGTAGGTCGTCACTCCTCCGACACTCTTGGACTAATCGGTTGGGTTCGCACTTCCGGAGCTCTTTATCCATGAGGACACGGATTAGCCCAAGTGTGGGGGGGTTTGCTTTCTTATCTCTAGCTTTATTTTCCCTTCTTTGTGCCTTTTGTGTGATTGTCTCTTTTGTGGTTGATGTCGTGTACACTCCTCCCCATTTTATGTGCTATGATTTTCATGAGAGCATACAATAGATGATTCATATGCCGAGTATTTTATTTCGTCTCTTGGAGTTATTGGTAGATGTTTGGTGCTAAAGGTCGGTACATGAATAATTTTGACCCCGTGATTAGTCGTTGTGAAGTAAATTGAGATAATTGCATGTTGCTATGTCACCTTCCGAATAACCTTGTGAGATTTTGAGCCATATTAGCTTTATTCTTCGTGTGACATCTCTCGTTGTATTTCTCGAGCTTCTTACTTTCTTTGTTCTATGTCATGTGTGCCCGTATGGACTAGAGATAACTAAACCGTACTTAGATTGTTATTTGAGGCTTTATGTCATAACTTGCTTGATCTTGAAAGTGATTGGGATAGGATCGATTAGGATAACCGTTTTAGCCTCTCTTTGTTGACCCGGAGCCCGTCGTGGGACACCCTAGTAGCCCCGTTGAGCCTACGTTAAGCCTTTTTCTTCTTGTCCTATTTACCGTGAAGGAGGGAGACGAAGGATTCATTTGGTTGGGGTGTGAATTGGAGGGTGTTGAGTTTTGCTTGTGATTTTTGTATTTGTAATAAATTCGAGACATGCTATAAGTCTCCAAAAAAAAAAAAAAAAAAAAAAAAAAAAAATAGAAAAAGAAAAATGAGACAAGTTATAAGTCTCCAAAAAAAAATAGAAAATCGAGACATGTTTAGTCTCCAAAAAAAAAAAAAAAAAAAAGAGTTTTATTAGTAGTAGAAGCAAATAATATGTATAGTCGTTTGCTCGGGTTGATTTGTAGAGTGTTGGTGCACGTTTCATTGTTGGAGGTGTAGGGGATGTTGTGTAAATTGACGGATGTTTGGTGTGGAGGAGACGCGTGATTGTACAAGATTAGTCCACTTTATCCCAAATATTCCCGAATACCCTTAGCCGAGCCCCATTACACCCGATTTATCGATCTCCCTTGATTCTTGAGATAGCATACTTTGATTAGTGGAGAATACGATTTGAGTACGTGTTTAGTTGATGTTCTTAGGCATACATGATGTTATTTGAAGCTCATCCTTTGTTCCATTTGTGCTTATTTTCTTTCTTGAGTGCACAAGTTATTCATTGTTTGTATCTTTCACTTGTGTACGATTTTGAGTGGAGCCCTCTTCTCGAGAGTAAAAGAATAGAGTGAATCTTAGCGAGGGAAGGTGAGTGGTGACTTGTGAGGACTCTCTTTCGTTCTTTGTAGCTTCTAGTCATTTCGGGTCAAGTTTATGCATGTTTACTTTTTCCGTACGCACCGGGGGTTTATTCGTAATTTTTGAGGGATTGAATATTTGATTGGCATGTTGTTTGATTCGTGTTGTGCTCTCGTGATCGTTTGCTTGAGGACAAGCAAGAAACTAAGTGTGGGGGAGTTGATGTGTGCGTGTTTTGTGTGTTTTTCTTATGTCATTTTGAGTCGTTATTTGTCGTTTAGTTTCGTATTCCTCTTGGCTTGGTGCGTTTTATGCGTTGGTGTAGTGTGCAGGGAACATTTGGTGTTACTATCAACTTTCGGAAGTATTGGCGAGTAGACGATTGGACGAGTGGACGAGTGGACGAGACAACGAGCCGACGAGCCGAGGAGACTGCCCACCCAGGCAGGCGGCCGCTTGACCCCCCAAGCGGCCGCGCAGCTGAGCAGGCAGGTGGCTACGGGAAGCAGGGCACGCGCCCGCTTGACCCCCCAAGCGCCCGCTTGGGGGTGGTTGCAGATCTTGCTGGAGAACATGGCACGCGGCCGCTTGACCCCCCAAGCGGCCGCTTGGCTGTGCAGATCAGCCTTCCTGGTTGTTGGGGCAAGCGGCCGCTTGACCCCCCTAGCGGCCGCTTGGCCCCCGATTTTGTGCTGCGTTTGACTTTCTTTGACCGACACGAATTGTACAAGAATAGGGTTTGACCCTATTCGAAAACACTTTTCTTTTCTCAGTTTTTTTTTACGCACTTGGAGACGATTGATTGGGTACTTAGAGAGAACACTTGGAGACGCTTTTCATCTACTTTTGATTGCTTTGCTTGTATTCGAATTCGGTAAAAGTCGGAGTTCACCGCCGATAGATGTTTTGATTTCGTTATTAATCGTAGTAAGTTTTCTTTTCGATTTGTCTTCGTTTTCTTTATTGCTTTATTACTTCGTATTGTTTCTTGTTCGTCTAATCATGATCTCGCATAATTTTATATCTTCGCTTTCGATTAAAGACATGAGTAGCTAAATATTTTGATTAGGGTTAGGGGTTCAATTATCGATAGTAAAAGTGAGATCTTGAATTGCTTGAAAGGTGTTTGATAAAAGGTCTTTTGAACTTGAATTTGAATTGATCAAACCATAATCGAGCCAACCGGAAACGGGCGTTGTTTTATGACTTTTGCAAATCAAAACTTAACTTTGAAACCGAGAATTTGAATTCCCGATCCCTAATCCTTTCCCTTATCATTTCACTTACTCGACTTTTATTTTTGCTCTCTCGTTTATTCATAGCCATTTATTAGTTTAAAACAAAACCAAAAACAACTCATGCATTATGCTATTTCTTTCCTCTTCTCTAGTTGCAAATAAATAAACGCTTTTACAAGCCGATTGTAGTGTTCCTCGAGACCGACTCGGGCGAGTTGTTTCGACAACTAGTTCGATTAAATTTAATTGATTTCGCCGCTATAAAAAACGACTTATCAATAGTCCATTTGATGGATTCATCAAAAGGAATTGACGAATCGTGTGTATGGGAAACGTGATGGAAACAAGGTGGTGTTTCTCGGAGGTTTTATGTAGATAACATTTTATCATTGGTAACAATGTAAAGATGTTGTCAGACATAAAATGATGGTTGTCTAGAAAAATCGATATATGAGATAAAGAAGAAGTTAGAGCATGTTCTTAAGATCTAGGATCTCAAGAAAAGAACATTGTACTTCTCTAGATATCTTGTACGATTATGGTTCGTTTTAACATGCAAGATTCCGAGAAAGGTTCGTTACCTTTCAGAGACGGAATGCATCTATCTAAGGATATGTGTTTTGAAACACAAAAGGAGATAGAAGCAATGAAAGCGGATTCCTACACTTTGAGTGTGGAAAGCTTAATAAATGCATTGTTGAAAACAAGAAACCTGATATCGGCTATGCGGCTAGTATAGTGGGAGGATATCAAGGTAATCCTGGAAAGGAATATTCGACTGCTGTAGAAGTACTGTTCTAGACTACGAAGTAGACGAACATTTCCTTTGGATTACATTCTCTTAGATTTCTAATCAAATGAGGACCGGTGTAAGTCGATATCAGGCTATGTGTTTCACTATTGAAGGAGAAGGAGTTTTAACATGGAAGAGTGATAAGCATGATGCTTTTCGGACTCTGCCATGGGTAACCAAAAAGCGGCCTCAGAGGCAGCGGAAGTTTTGGTATAACTCCGGGATAATCTCTGGGACTTAGATGTGATTCTTAATTTGCCAAAGGCTATGTGTATAGCGGTGCGATGGCAAATGGTAAGAAATCACAAGTCCATAAGTGTAAGATAACACATAGTGCAAGTACCACCTGATACGAGTCATCGTCGAGGGAGACGACGCTGTAGTCACCAAGATAACTTCAGAGCGGCAACCTAGAGTGCTCATTCACATCGTACTTCTTGGAAGTACAACTTAAGCACGTAATGAGTATGGGAGTCGGGAGTTTGGAGGAAATGACTAGACCTTAGTACAAGTGGGAGATTGTTGGAGTTGTGTACTTAATGTCTAGATTTAAGTAACGGAAACTCACGATCCATTGCCATTAATCTATTTAACTAAATAAACAATTATTTGCGTTTAATTATTTATAATTAAACATATGCAAATCATAGTCCTGGATTTTATACGTTGTAGTTAGTATGGTGTTGCATGGGCGCACAGAAGATCATACTATCGGTTACTCGTATTTAATCGAACAGTTGCTCACGACCTAGATGGACACGGACCAATCCATCGGTATAGTCGTTGTGTGAGAGAGAAAATAATTTATCTTAATTATTTTATCACACTTGTACACTTGGTGTATTAAGCGGATCGTTGAGATTCATCGATTAGGATTGCCGGCGATAATCGATTCGAGTCTCAGTGTATTTTATTCTTAATCCCCGAAACTATTACGGGTGTGTATATTTAATATAAGTGACTTTGATTTACCAAAGGAATTAACCGATTTAATTATTGGGTTAATTACCGGTTAAGTTGGGTCACTATGTTTTATATATGACATGCCGTGAATACTTGACGGGAAAGTGTATCCCGGAAGGGTTGATAATATCCCCGAGATGAGTTCATAAGGAATTATTATGTAAACCCTGCAGGTGGATTCGTTCCGCATAATAATTAAGGTTGAATGGTACTAGTCTCGGATATAAGAGATGAATAAATTAATTAGCAATAAATTAATTTTATTCATAGATATTTATATCTTAAATACACGGAATAAATAATACTACCGGAGAAATATTATTTGATATAATATGGTTTAATATTGGGAGTGCAATTAATTTTATATAGTGGAAAATAGAATTAATTAATAATAGTAAGGATTAATAGATTTGGGCTTAGGCTCAATTTAATCACTATTATTGGAAGCCCAATATTCCACCTCCTTAAGATCCCCTACGTAGCCTATAAAAGCACTACATGGTCTTCACAAATAGACAAGACAAGATAATCATACTTGATTAGTCTAGAGAGTTCGTGAAGGAGATCCATGGAGTTCGGTAGATCGTCGCCCACACGACGTCCGAGCTAGTGCAAGGAATACGTGGGAAGATCTCAAGGTCGTCAAATTGAGTTCTTCGTTTTTCCGAACAACGAGAACGAGGTAAATCGTAAAACCCTCTTTATGATTTTATCGTTTAATTATCGTAAAAATATCGTGAACCAAGATCCGAGAACGCGATCTTTGTCGAGGTTGAACCGGGCGGTGGTGATCGAAGATCACCAGACCGCCGGCGGCTCAACGGCTCGAACAAGAGAGGGTCGAGAGGGGCGAGCCTCGGCTGGACGCCGAGACTCGATCGAGGGCGAGCTCGATCGCCCGTGCACAACCAGCGGGCTGCTGGAGCAGCCCCGCTCACGCGGCTGGACCGCCGCTCGAGCGGCGGTGGCTGGTGGTGATCGCAAGCCACGGTTCGCCGTGGCTGGTCGTGCGATCACCGGGGGCGGCTGGGCGTGCATAGGGGGCTGCCAAGGACAGCCGCGATCCCCACACGAGGGCTCGACCGAACAGCCCGGGCTATCCCCGTGGTTAGGGTTTGGTTGAGTCCGGCTTCGCGTGGTGGTTCGTGGCGGCTTTCCGGCAACCGGGATTTCGATTGGAGTTGTTATTCCGCTATTAGACAACTCCGGATATTCGATCTCCAAAGGATTTCGGTCGGAATTAATTAGATAATTAATTTTAATTAATTTATTAATTTCGGGATATCGATTTCCAACAGATCCTACGTGTGCAATCGATAAATTCATAAGGTCGTCTATGGATGTTAAATGATTATTCGATAATATTAATTGTTGGGAACAATATAATATTGATCTATAAATCATACCTACAGGGTCACACACGGACTTGATGATGTACTATGTAGCTTGTTAATTATATTGATTTAGAATCAATATTTACGTGGATTAATACATGCATGGAATGCATGGCTTGCATGGAATGCATGTCACATAGTGTGACATGGCATGCCACACAAGCAAGTGGGACCACATATCATGATTTGGCATGATTATGTGGAGGTGTCTTTTCATCTTCCCATTAACCACCATTACTTGTGCATTATGATGCACATAATGGGGGGGGTTACATGGAGTGGTAAATAGACATGAATATAGACATGAAACTCTGATTTTTCATATCACTTTATGCTTACCCACGAAATTCACACCAAAAGGAGAGAATAGAGAGTGTTCATGGAGAACCACTTCAAGCAAGCAAGATGTTCATCATCCGGGTTCGTGTGCAACACGTAGAGGCCGGGCCATTTGTGCGGCTTCAACATCCGGACGATCCAAAGGAGTGACAAGGTCATTCACAAGGAGAGCTTCAAGTTGCTGATCCATTAAGGTGGTTCAATCGACTCAACACCACCTTAACCAATTTCAACGATCACCAAATGTAAGAACTCGTTGAACCTTATATATATATATATATATTGGATGTATATATATATATATATATATATATATATATATATATATATGTGTGTGTGTGTGTGTGTCTATACATATATTGTGTGTACTAGATCAAGCATGATAGATTTATATGCTTTACACGCTTCCGCACACACGGTATATCGATCGGATCGGTATACCGGTACCTTCAATTTTGTCATCACTCGTGAGCAAACACGCTTAACTTTAGAGTTCTTATAGGAGGAAGACTAAAAAGGAAGATGCATCTTGTTGATATGAGTAATATACTCCATTATTTTACAAAATTTTGGTTATCCCATGGATAACCGTTCTTGTACTAGGCGAATTGAGAAAATTTCCTGATTAATTTTACCGGAAACCCAAGAAGCAAAATTGTTGGGGTGTATTTGTATTATTCAAATGTTTTCGTGTTTTTTTACAGAAAACATGAACGGCAATAAATAGGAAAGGTTGGGAAAAGTGTGATGATTATTGACAATTTGACTGTAACATCTCAACATTCATCACCTACCATGATTGTCATCAAAACACAATCATTTCAAAGACTTAAAATTCAAATTGTAACTTAATTTTGCAATAATAAATAATATAAAAGTATTACTAGCATAGTAGCATATTATTATGCCAATTAAATGACAAATATTTTGATAGGAAATTAAAAATAAAATTTGCTAAATGTTGACTTGTACTCCCGCAAGCAAACATCTACGCAAGTCGCGCCTGCACACAAATCCGAATTTCGTAGGCAAAGTTCAGAGATTTGCCTCCCACACCCCAACATTTGCGTAATAAACATATTGACTATGCTCGACTTGAGCCACGAATTTATCTTCACTTTGAACACGGTGTTAGCTTAAGTATGATCACCAACGTAACCTGGCCCACCATGGCGCGACAACCGTTGAACACGATTTTATTTACTCAGAGCTTAATAATAAAATAGTACTCATAGTAGTTTTCAAATTGACAGTTTTTAATATAAATTACAAATTCACTTAGAAAAATACTAAATAGTCAATCAAAATCAAAGAGCGAAAAACAAATTTATACTACCTGAAAGTGTTGTTATTTGGATTGTCGAGATGACAATAGCTTAATCCTCAAAAGCCTTAGAAAAAACACATGTCGCCGTCCTGATACTCGACATTGAAAATGACGACACACTCGGGATAGATCTGATTGGAAAAACATTGCCCGCGACGAGATTCGTTTACCTACATCGATAAACAAAGTGGCTAGTGAGCATACTCATGAGAGGATGACAACCAACATCTTACATTCAGAATTCTTAGTGTGGAGTTGATGGAAAGGTAATTTAGGTATTATAAATAATTGTTACGGTATAATAAGAAATGAAAAAAAAAAAATAGTGTACAAAGTAAAGTTGGATTTAAATATCTTCACCATATACAAAATAATTTACAAGTTAAATTTTAAAATATCATACACCTATGACAATTAGGGGAATTACATATAAAAAGAACTTGTATGTACTATGTATATGAGCAGTTTACCTAAAATTATTATAATTTTATTAATTTACGGTTATTAATTATTACTTTCTCCTATCTTTCTTATTTGTCACTTTTGCACAATTGCACCGATATTAATAAAACAAATAAATTGCCTAATTTAAACCTATTAAATGTTATAAATTTAAGACTCCTTATTCACCCGTGCTCTTAATATTCATCTTTTCTTTACAATTATATTAACTAGTAATAACTCCATGTGCGATGCACAAGAATATTTAATGTAATTTTTTTGGTTTAAAAAAAAACGATGCCTAGATTATCATATTATTTCTTTTTCAGTATCACATAATATTTATTAAAATATAATTTAAAATATGTTAAACAATTTTATTTCATTAGTTTATTTATAAAAAAAATGAAAATAATTCATAATAAAGGGATCTATTTTAAGAGATCAAATGATAAAAAAAAAAAAAATAAGAAAGAACATTGGTTTTAAAGAAAAATACTTAATATTAGGCTTACTAAAATTATAATTTTTTGATTTTTATTACGTAAAGTAAATAAAAAATGAACATACAAATTAGTAACTTTCGAATTTAAATAATAATAATAAAATATTTATAATAAATACACGAAAAAAATATTGAATAATTATTTTATAAATTTAAAAATACATCCTTATGTGTGAGTTCTCCATTCTGATTGCAATATAACAAAGTAGAACGTACAACTGTTCATATGTAAACACCGGTTGATTTCTTCAAATATATTCTCACATGGGTAAAAAAATATTGACATTGACTATTGTTAATTGTCATAACATATAATCAAGGAAAATTGACTATGTTGAAATTTAAAAAGAATCCTGATATCTTAAAGATTAAGAGTGGACCTTTGTTTGACTTTAAAATTTATTTTTATTAATTTACATGTATTAATAATGATAAATAAAAAAAAAATATTGAAAGTGTTTTCAATAATAATATTTAACGTATTTATCTGTATTTTGAAACATATAATTGTGAAAATATTGAAGACTGAAGAATTGTATAGTTAAGAAATAATAAATTTAAATTGTTAAAGTATTCTTTTGTTAATGTTTCAAATATATGTCATTTTCAATTTATTTTATTAATTTATTTAAATTCATAATAATATAGAAAATAAACCAAAAAATATATTTATTGAGAAAGTATTTCGATAATAACTTAAAATGTTTTTTATTATTCTATTAAAATATATATCCCGTGTGTATACTGTCGTATTTTTAATAAAATTAAATTGTTAAACAATTTTTATATGTCTCAACTATATTCCTACTCAATTTCTTTTTAATGTTACACAAAATAATTATGTTTTTATTAAATTATTTGTAAATAAGTATTAATTGAAAAAATAGTGTGAAGTATTAATTGTTTAATTGAAAATTTAATTTGAAAACGTACAAATACTTATAATTATAAATTCTCAATAAATAATTATAAGTATTAATTATTGTTTGTATTTCAATGATTACACAATTATAAATAAATTATCCAATGATATTATTACTACTCAAAATAATTATAATTGATAAAATATAAATGCTAATATAAAAAAAAAGTGATGGAATCAAATATAATAGAAAAAATAATATATCATATTCGATCATCATAATTTTTTACAATTACTTGCACATAATTAACAAACTTAAATAGTAGTCTTGAAAAATAGTTACTTTAAATCTTGATTTTAAGAATCTAAATTACTTTATTAATATAATAATTTTTTTATTTAAAAGTCAATGGCAGTTAAAGCAAAAAAAAAATAAAAAATTAAGGAAGATTAAAATAACATTATTCAATAATATTCATGACATGTATTATATATTGGACTCATGGTATAGTACTTTTATTTCTTGACTTTGAATTTATCATTGGTAGCTCTTCATCAACTTCTACTACTATATTATGACTTGGACTTTCAGGTGCATGACGACTTGACGATTTGTAGGTCCAGTGCTGCACCAACATGCTGTGATTGTCAACATCTTTCTTGTATTACTCTTACATTTTGAGATTAAAAAAATTGAGAATATCAAAAGTGTATTATCCAAAAACCTTAAAAAAACAGTAAATGAAAAACGTTAATCTATTTAAATTTTAAAGACCATAAGGAATAACAATAAAAATTAGTAAAAAAACAATGAAAATACTTTTCTGCAAAAAAATAAAACAATAATTATCATATAATAAAATATACAATAGTAGAAAAACACAATAAAAATACTTACCGTGTTCACGTGTTGACAATTTCTACAATAAAAAATATATACAACATAGTAAAAATACTAAATGAAAAAAAAATACAATAAATAAAAGCAAGAAATAATACTTACATAGAGTTCCTACAAAAAAAACATTATGAGAATCATTAGTGAATAAATTAATATTTATAAAATAAATACAAAAAACAAATTAATTAAATACGTAAAAATAAAAAATAAAATGAAAGAAATGAAAAGTAGGAGGTAGAGAATGAGTGAAGAAGAAGACCTATTTATAGCATTAGATTTGAATTAGAGTTTGTTAATTATTTTTATTAATATTTAAAAATAAAAGAATATTATTATAATGACGATATTAATGAAAGATTTGAATAGGAAGAGAGAAATTGTCATATTTAAGTTTTTTAGTCAATATAGTAAGTATAAGCATTATTTAGGGAATCAATATATATTGATTCAATTACCAAAAATAAAAAATAAAAAAATTTATCTAATATAATAGTAATATGAAATATGAATAAAAAAATATGTTCCTATATAAGTATTATATATGCAAAAAATTGAATACAAATAATAAATAGTGCATATAATACTCCATTAAAAGTCTTAAAATAAATTAATTAATTTTATTCATTTTATTAATAAATTACTTATTATTTTATAATATTAGTTGAAAAAAAAACTCAATAATTAATTGAAAATTATGTAAATTACCATAGCTAATAATAGGTAATGAATTTATATTACCATTAACATAGCTAATTAAAAAGTGAGGATGTTTATTATAGATTCTTTATATAATTAATTTTTAAAAATTATTTGATATATATATGACAGAATTATTTTAGTTTGAATTAATTTATTTTGAATTTTTTTACCGCAAATTAGTATTAAAATTACCATATATAATTCGTTAATTTAGAAACGTATTTTCAAATATGGAAAATGAAAAAAATTATAAAACGTTTATTTTTTTAATGCTTTAAAAATCATAAGAAATAAATAATATGGTAAACAAAATAAATTTTCAATTATCACCCATTCATAATAAATTGTTGGGTTAATTGCATTAAAAATCCCAATTTTTAGTTGAGTTGCAAAAAAAGCTAAACTTTTTAAAATTTGCAATAAAAACTATGATGTTTAATTTTTTTTTTCTAATTGAATGACGTGGTTATTTTTTCATAAATAGTCCTAATGTGTCTTACTCAATATCTAGGTGGAATATATTAATTAAAAAACAAATTACATGTCACCTAATTAAAAAAATTCTCAATCTCATCCCAATCTATTATACTCCTACTACCTGCGAAGATCCTTTGTCCCGCAAAACTAAACTCAGAAAATATGTCAAAAATAAATCATAAACCCTAATCCTAATTAAATTGTACAGTAACAAATGAGGTTTAATTAAGTGTGTTCATGGATTTTCTAAAAGCTTCCATTACATCCATCGACATGTTCACATGCCCCCCTTGTTGAAAATAGTATGCCTAGTAGAAAAAAACACTAGTATTATACAAGGGATTTTCAATCAATCCACGGTGTACACGGGGAACAGGGGGACCCCATCACAAAGCACAAAGGCTCCCTCTCGATCAAATTCCAAGAGCACAACCTCACGGTTCAGTATTACATAGTGCCTTTCCTCCTCGTCATCGATCGCAATCCACCCAAGTGTGACCAAGGAGTTGATATCTTGGTGTTCAGCGCGGGGCATTGGCGGAACGAAGACCAGACGGTAAATTGTAGATCCTTGCGTCATTAGCTGCAATTTGTTTCCCTTGCGATTTTACAGTCGGGTTTTTGATTCTTCTGTAATTAGCGAATGTCTAACATTATGTTACTGCAAAATATATCATTGGCCTAGTTTTCATAGCATATTGACTTTCCTTATGTATCTAATTTAATAGTCGTGCTGCCTGCGTAATTAAGGTCGATGAAATCCCGGTGTCATTTGAAAGTGCGGAGGAGTTCTTGGTTCGTATGCCTATCCTTTATTGAAAGAAACCCGTGCAGATTGTCCTCTACAATGCTTCGGCCATGGAGACTGTATACAAAGCGCATTTTGCCGAGATAAAATCGTAAGGGAAAATTGTAGCCACAGAGACTCTTTATATCTCATGGGGTTCATCTCTCGTAATTCGTGTGACTGTAATGTTGATGGAATTCGAGGATATGAAATGGACAACACATATATCTCCGCACTAGGGAGCATTATGTATGGCATGCTGTGTACTAGACGTGATATTAAAAATGTTGTGAGTGTCACAAGTGAATATCAGTCGAACCCAAGACCGGCTTATTTGAAGTCGTGAAGGACGAAATCCTTGAGCACTAGCAATCAAAAGCATTAAGGAATTGTTCTTAGTCTATGGGAGGTCCGAGTTGAATTTAGAGGTACTTGCGAACTCTAGTTTTCAACCGGATGTGGATGACTAAAAGTCGATATCGGGATTCATATTCGAGCTTAGAGGTGGTGTCGTATGCTGGAATGGTTCCTGCAAACGACTAATGATTCTACCACGAGAACCTGAATATGTTGCAGCATCTAAAGCTGTAAAAGAGACTGTTTTGGACACGGAACTTTATCCAAATGTTGGTTATAGTTCCGGACGCAAATAATCAAGTAACTTGTACTGTGATTATACGGTGTCCTGTAGCGAATGCTAAGGAACCGAGATCTCATCAGAAGTCCAAACATGTACTTGAGAGAATATCATGTGATCTAAGAGATCAATGACTGAGGTGACGTCTGAGTCGAGAGTGTCACTTCGGAAGATAACTTTGTAGATCCCTGTACCAGGCCTTTATCTGAATATGTCCGCGAGAAACATCGAGAGTCGATGGGACTAAGATTCATGGATAGTTGGCTCTAGGTCAAGTGGGAGATTGTTGGAATAGGTGACCGGCGAGCCAACGGTTGGCCGAGCGGTTAACCGTATTCCGTTATATAACGGTTTATTTCGTTAATTAATGAAACCTATATTAATGGCATATACTATATCTGCTCCCAATGTTGAATCATAGATATAGTCCTGTACAGTTACACATGTTGTATGAATTCGGTTTTGTGGAAACCGAGAGATAATTTTGTTAACGCAACGTAACTGGTCAAACTCAGTTCCTAGTCGATGGGTTACGCCAATAACAAGGATACCCGACCTTTCCCCCTTGAGACTAGCACTTAGTGTATGTGGGCTAATCTCGAGCCTCGGTGTTGGGACATCGACATACTTGAGTGGGTGCTCACTGTTGATGAGTTCACTGAACCCCCTCTCCCTGGAATCTCTAAGTGGTTATCACTGATCGAGTAGAGAATTCCATAATATAGTTGTACACAATTAATCCTTAAGACCCAGACATCACCGTGACTTCATCAGAGGACTAGCTGTATCGTGATGTGTCTCTGATTCCCTGGAAAGGGAGTAAGTCGAAAAAGGAGACAATGTTCGTGCAGTTCGAAATCTGATGTGAAGTCTGTGCATGGTAGTAGGGGATCTGATCGCTTGATATAGATCATGGATGTCCTGTGTGTTCTGATGGTTCGTAGTCCCGGAATCTCTGGCCAGAGTTGAATAGTGAGGTGATTAGAGAAATGTGTTTCTCTGAATCAATCACGAATGGATTTTACGAAACCTAGAACGTACGCACAGTTATCAAACTCAACAAGAGATCTCGATTAACCAATATCTCTAGTTTGATCGGGACATATGTATCGGAGGGATCGTACTGTACGCTAACTATATTACAAGGTTCTTGCAGGCACTTCATTTGTATCTAGGGAATTAGTGAAGCGTGGCTGCTAGACGCTCGTCACTGATTCGTTGGGCATGATTAAGTCGTTTTTGTAGTGCGTCACAAATCAAATAAAATGATCGAACTAGTCGCTAAAGCAACTTGCCCGAGTCGATCTCTCGAGGAACACTACTATCGGCGTAAAAGCATTTGTTTGTTTGCAACTAAGAAAAGAAGAGAAATATAGCATAATGCATACGTTGATTTTTGGTTTTGTAATTAAACTAGAATTAATTAAGGAACTTTGAAAAGCGAGAAAGCGAGTAAAAGCAAGGAAAAGTGTATTTAAATGAAATGAGAAATGTACTAGGGTTTCGGGAATTGCGATTATTGCTTTCGTGTTAAAGGTTGAATTCATAAAATTATTCTAACATGTCCGTTCCCGGTTGATGTTAATTCAAAATCGAAATTCAATCATTAACCCTAATTCAATAATCACTCAACCCTAGCCCTAGGTAAGAGATTAGCTACTCATACTTTTGATCGAAGAACAATTGGATTTTAGAAAAGTAGAAGTCATGAATGCAATTTTAAAAGTAAAAGAATGAATCAATGAACAAGTAAAAGAAATAATTGAAGACAAACGATGAAAAGTGAAAAGCAAAAACAATTGAAAGAGAAAAAGTCTTACTAGATTAATACTCAAAAGCAAACATAAGCACCCGTCGGTAGCTAATCCGACTTTTGCCAAGATCCGGTTACAAGAGAATTCAAGAGCTACGATCGATAAACCTCGGTGAAAAGCGAGTCCAAAGTCTCTCCAAAAGTGCAGAAAAATAAAGTGAAAAAGCGTGTCTGTTTCTTCGGGTCGAAACCCTACTTATAGTACAAAGATTTCCGAAGTCAATAACTCGGTCAATGCTGAAAGTCGGACTAAGCGGGCGCCTGGACAGTGAGCGGCCGCTCGCGACAAGGCCCAGGCGAGCGCCATGTGAGGAAGCGAGCGCTTGCTCGGTTGTGCAGAATCTGGACAAAGGTGGCAAGCGGCCGCTTGGTTACCAAGCGGGCGCTTGGTGATCATCGCGGGCGGCCGCTTGGGGAGGGGGCGCTCGCTTGGGGGCGTATGCAGAGAGTCTGCCTGGAGAGGGAGCGGCCGGCTGGGCAGCTGGCGAGCGCCTGGAAAGGGTTGCTGGCGAGCGCCTAGACTCGAGGCGGGCGCCTGGTACAGCTGAAGACGGGCTCGTCTCTTTTTCACTCGATAACATCCGTTTCATCGGTCTTTTCCGCTCAAACACACTCAAGGACCTGCAATACTCATCACAACATCAACTCTACCACGAAACATGAAGATGACACAAAAAGGTGAAACAAAGAGACTCGAAACGACACGAAAGACAAAAGAAAAACGACACAAAAACAAGTAAATCAACTCCCCCACACTTAGCCTTTTGCTTGTCCTCAAGCAAACATTCATGAAAACAAGAACCAAATCACACAAGCATGCCAACTACTTATTCCATTTCCCAAAAGATACAAGTAAACCCCCGGTGCATCCGGAAAAAGTAAAACAAATAAATCTCAACCCCAAAGTACATAGAAGCAACAAAGGTCAAGTAAGAATCATCACATGTAACTACTCCAATTTCCCTCACTCGGATTCACTCTTATCTTCTTCTCTCGAAACAAGGTTCCACTCAAAAAGCGTACACAAGCGAAGGATAATCAACAAGATATAACTTGTGTACTCAAGAAACAATAAGCATAAATGGAACAAGGATGAGCTTCAAATAATAACATGTGCACCTAAGAACATCAACCAAACACGTACTCAAGTTGTACTCTCCACTAATCAAAGTTTACTATCTTAAGAATCATGGGTGATCGATAAATCGGGTGTAATGGGGCTCGGCTAAGGGTATTCGGAATTATTTGGGCAAAAGTGGACTAATAATGTTCACTACACGTCTCCGCCACACCAAACATCCATTTAATCTTCACAACAACTCCGACAATGCCAATCATGATAAACAAACTCATCTCGCCTCACAAATATCCCAAGAGAGCAACTAAAAACATTGTTTGACTCTTTTTTTTTTTTTTATTCATTTTTTTTTTTTTTTTTGGAGACTTATAACATGTCTCGACTCTTTTTTGGAGACTTATAACACGTCTCATTTATTTCTCTATTTTTTTTTTTTTTTTGGAGACTAAAATACACATGTCTCAAATTATTACAAAGGAATCACAACGTATAAATCAACACCCTTCGTACCCTCAACAACAATACTTCGCTTCCCTCCTCCACGGAATATAGGACAAGAATAAAAGGCTAAACGTAGTCTCAACGGGGTTACTAGGGTGTCCCACTACGGGCTCGAGGTCAAAAGTGAGTGGCAAAAATGGCTATCCTAATCGATCATGTCCCAATCACATTCAAAATCAAGTAAGTTATGATATACTAGCCTCGAGTAACAACCTAAGCACGTCCTAGCTATCTCTAGTTCATACGGGCACACATGATATAGAACAAGGAAATAAGAAGCTCGAAAGACAACGAATCGTAAATCACACAAAGAAGAAAGCTATAAAGGCTCAAACTCTCACAAGGCTTTTGGAAAATGTAATAGCTACATGCGATTATCTCACAATTACTCCATTTCAACTAGACAAAGGATCGAAACTACTCGTATACCGACCTCTAGCACCAAGACTCTACCGCACTTCAAGAGACGAAATAAAGTAATAGGCATACGAACGCAATTTTAGCACATGCTCATGATAAACATATCACATAAGTGGGTAAAGGGGAGTGATCACACAACTAATCTCAAGACAAAAGAAAAGAACACAAAATCAAAATACGACAAGATCACAAACGCACATAAAACAAGAGAAGAAAAACCAAAAACAAGAAAAAAAAGAAAAGGAAGCAAACCCCCCCACACTTGGGCTATTCCATGTCCACATGGAAGTTCGAGTCTCCGAAGAAAGCCCATGGAAATCGTCCTCGAAGTAGTCCAATGGTGTCCGGGGCGAACAACCTACACACACAAAATAAAACAACCACAAAAGCAAACACAAGAGACTAACGAAAACACGACAAATAGAACGAATCAGAAAAGAAAAACAAAGACACTATATACATACCACGACCGTACGAAGGTACGGTCGATCCTCACGGCTCGGGTGGTGGCTGCTGTGCCCCTCGGAACAAGTCCATCATCTGGGCATACTGAGAAGCATGGTAGGCTCGATCCTCGGCGTAGTGGGCGACATGGAAAGCATGCTCTGCGGCCTGCTGGTTCTCGATCCTATCGAGCCGACCATTGAAGTGGGCATATCGAGTGTCGGCCTGGGCCTCCATCCGGTTGAAACGGCCATCGATATAGGTGCGGTCCTCGCCCGTCCAAGTCTGGAACTCCTGTCGCGTGGTGTACTCGATCTCGCGCCTGCTAGTCTCCGCATCCTCGAAACTCGTGCGCATATCCCGGAACTGAGCATGCATCTCCTGAAATCCTGCGGAATAAGAGGAGTACGTCGGATAAGCAATCGGCTCGTCATCGTCGTCGCCGACCGGTGGTGGAGGAACGATAGGAGGCACGTTGCCTGCAGCGGCGTCCTTGAGAAGACGGGAAGCGTGTGAACGAAAAAGGCCGTTCTCGTCAATGAGCTTCGATCCGCTGAGCTCCCTCTCATCAATGCATCGAGGAGTCGAGTTGAAGGGGAGATCCTCCGGAAGGTCGTCGAGGTCTATAAAGTCCAGCTGATGCGCTAGCTTAGTAGCAATGTAGAAGAACGAGGCATGGGAAACGTTCCGGACGTGAGTCCCCCTCATTTGGCTACACAAATAGTCGACCAATGTCGACGTCTTCCCCTGTGCTGCACGGTCGAGGAAGAAGAGTTCCGAGCGGTTGACTTTGTTTCCCTCGTGATTCCCCGAGATGTTATAGGCAATGTACCTATGAACCAGTAAAAGAGCCGGATCGGCTATCTGCACACTCCGCCCGGTATGCTTAGGGACCAATGCAACACGCTGCCACGCCTCGTCTTTGTCTATGGTTTTCGGGACATGTCGCTGGACCCCAGTGGTCGGGAAACCGAAGGCCATACGCAGTGTATCGGCATCAAACCGGGCATCCTGCCCCAGAAAACGACAAGTGTAGAACTTGCCGTTTGAGTGCTTCTCCAACGTGCACAACATCTCTAGGCCCAAAGACTCAGAATACCCGTGATCCTGTTTAGCAATAGTAGATAGCCCTAGTAATTTCAAATATCTCTCGACTTCATCGGCTAATCCCAATTTCCGAAGCAAATTCCAGTCAAACGGACGAGGATACTCGATTGTAAGCTTACGAAAAGCGAGAAGTCGCTTACCCTCCTTGTGATCATAGATAGGAAAGTCGGCACCATATTCATCCTGGAGGTCGACTCGTTCATCGACGGGTGCTTGGACAGTGGAGGGCCCTGCATCAGTTCGTGCCTTTTTGGACGGGGGTGCTCGTTTCTTGCCTCGAGTGTTGGCCATATCAAGTAATCAGTCAGGGGGGGGGGGGGGCGAGAGTAATTACCGGGAGTGTTCACGGGACTGTCGTGAATTGAGACGAGGGCTGGGACGTGGCTGTCGAGACTCGAACCGTAAAAATAGGACTGCCGGGGCTCGGGTCGAATCGAGAATTGAGCGGAAGCTCGGTGCTTGCGTGATGAGCCGACGGCGGCAGGGCCTCCAGAGTAGCGGTTCCGGCCGGAGTCAGAGCTTGAACGAGGTCCGGTGGCTACGGGCGGAGTTTCGTGGAGGAGGCGTGAAGGGGACGGTGAGGCTGAGTGAATGTACCTCGGGTCGTGGTGATGGGGCTCGGCGGTTGATGGGGCGACGGAGACGGTAAGGGAGTCGGGCAGCTGGTCGGAGGTGGCGAGATGGCGACGGTAAGGATGATGATGGAGGTGGTGGTCGGCGGTGTTTCACCTGCAGAGAAGAAGAATCAAAAAGGGGGGGGGGGGGGGGGGGGGGGGGGCTATTGTGAATTAGGGTATCTCCCCCCTTTTCAATTTCTGAAATAAATAAAAATAATAAATTAAATAATAAATTAATTAAAAATACTATTTTTATATATATAGAGGAAGTGGGCGCTTCGTCATGAGGCGAGCGCCTGCATTGGATTTTGACATTCTGTAAGTCGCACGAGGCGGCCGGCCTGTGCTGAAGCGGGCGCTCGCGACGCACACCAAGCGGTCGCGTCATGAGCAGGCGGGCGCCTGCTCTATATTCCAGTAATCTGTTCAAGGCACGAAGCGGGCGCTCCAGGACGAGGCGAGCGCTCGCGAAGTAGGCGAAGCGGACGCTTTGTAGGCAAGCGAGCGCTTGCTCGAATTTTTGGTATTCTGACTTTTGACGAGGCGATCGCCTCAGGCCGTAGCGGGCGCTCGCAAAGTTCATCGAGCGAGCGCTTCCTTACGGGGCGGGCGCCTGATACCTGCAGAATGTTTTCCACTTATACTCTTAATTCGCTCCTCATTTCCTTTCTCCGTGTGATGGAAATTAGCTCATTTTACGTCGTGAGCTTGACAAGTCGTGGGTAGGCCCCCACGTGGCGCTCATTTTGGGAACCGAGAGAGCAATACGGTCCGTGGACTAGTCTCCACGCGACGCTCGTTTAACGTCTCGAGCCCGACTAGTGAGCTTCTTATTCATAGGAGACGTCACCGAGTAGAATCGACTCTACTCCGAACTTGATCTTGTCTCCCTCCATGTAAGGCTCGATATATGGCTTGACTCGGTGGCCATTGACTTGAAATGCCTCTTTCGTCTTTGGATTGTAGAGCTTAACAACTCCATACGGGAACACCTCTAAAATCTCGTACGGTCCACTCCACCTTGACTTGAGTTTACCGGGAAACAAACGGAGCCTCGAGTTAAATAAGAGTACTTTCATCCCGGCTTTTAGCTCCTTGTTTTTTATCCTTTTATCATGCACCATCTTTACCTTCTCCTTGTAAATACGAGAGTTCTCGTACGCTTCGTTACGCATTTCCTCTAACTCGGACATTTCCAAGGTTCGGGCTTCTCCACCTTCCATTAAGTCCATGTTGGTGGCCTTGATCGCCCAATAGGCTCGGTGCTCTATCTCCACCGGTAAATGACAATATTTTCCAAAGACGAGCCGGTAGGGACTCATTCCGATTACCGTCTTGTACGCGGTCCGATAAGCCCATAGAGCTGAGTTTAATCTCTCTGACCAATCCTTGCGGGAAGGTTTCACGGTCTTTTCAAGTATCTCCTTCACTTGACGGTTACTAGTCTCGGCTTGACCGAAAGTCTGTGGGTGGTATGCCGTGGCTATTTTGTGGTTGATGCCATTCTTCACCATCAACTTCTCGAAGAGCTTGTTGCAAAAGTGCTTCCCGCCATCGCTGATAATGGCCTTCGGGAAGCCGAACCTAGAAAGAATATTCTCCTGCACAAACTTGAGAACCACTTTAGCATCGCAAGTCCTAGTGGGGATTGCTTCAACCCACTTGGACAAATAATCAACGCCCAACAATATGTACTCAAAACCAAAAGACACAGGGAAGGGTCCCATAAAGTCAATACCCCAAACATCAAAAATTTCAACCGCTAAGTTGATATTGAAAGGCATTTCATCTCGCTTACCAATATTCCCCATGCGTTGGCACCGGTCACAAGATTTGCAATAGTCAATTGCGTCTTTAAAAAGAGAGGGCCAAAACAAACCTGATTGGAGGACCTTGTGGGCGGTTTTATGACCCCCAAAGTGACCTCCACTCTCGTCGTAGTGGCAACACTTAAGTACATCACCTCATCCTTCCCGAAATTTGATTAAGTCGTTTTTGTAGTGCGTCACAAATCAAATAAAATGATCGAACTAGTCGCTAAAGCAACTTGCCCGAGTCGATCTCTCGAGGAACACTACTATCGGCGTAAAAGCGTTTGTTTGTTTGCAACTAAGAAAAGAAGAGAAATATAGCATAATGCATACGTTGATTTTTGGTTTTGTAATTAAACTAGAATTAATTAAGGAACTTTGAAAAGCGAGAAAGCGAGTAAAAGCAAGGAAAAGTGTATTTAAATGAAATGATAAATTTACTATTGTTTCGGGAATTGCGATTATTGCTTTCGTGTTAAAGGTTGAATTCATAAAATTATTCTAACATGTCCGTTCCCGGTTGATGTTAATTCAAAATCGAAATTCAATCATTAACCCTAATTCAATAATCACTCAACCCTAGCCCTAGGTAAGAGATTAGCTACTCATACTTTTGATCGAAGAACAATTGGATTTTAGAAAAGTAGAAGTCATGAATGCAATTTTAAAAGTAAAAGAATGAATCAATGAACAAGTAAAAGAAATAATTGAAGACAAACGATGAAAAGTGAAAAGCAAAAACAATTGAAAGAGAAAAAGTCTTACTAGATTAATACTCAAAAGCAAACATAAGCACCCGTCGGTAGCTAATCCGACTTTTGCCAAGATCCGGTTACAAGAGAATTCAAGAGCTACGATCGATAAACCTCGGTGAAAAGCGAGTCCAAAGTCTCTCCAAAAGTGCAGAAAAATAAAGTGAAAAAGCGTGTTTCTGTTTTTGGGACGAAGCCCTAATTATACATCGAACGACTTCCGCGGTCAAACCGAGTCAAATCTGAAATCCAGGAGGAGGCGACCGCTGAGTAGGCAGGCGATCGCCTGAGCAAGGTCGCGAGCGACCGCTCAAGGCATGGGCGATCGCCTGCAGAAAATCTTCTCCACCTGTAAGTCAGGAGCAGGCGATCGCTAGGGGCGTGGCCGGTCGCCTGGAGGTCTTCGCGAGCGGTCGCTGGAGGCCTCAGCGGGCGCTTGGTCACCTGGGCAGCTTGCTCTCCTCGACTCCACTCGAACGAGCTCGATTCTTCGTTCTTTTCCACATCATTACTACCGAGGACCTGCAAACTCAACAAAAACATCAAACATACCACAACCACGAGGATTACATAAAGAAACGACTCAATACATAACAACTCACGCACAAATAACCAGAGAAAAACGACACAAATATGAATACGTCAACTCCCCCACACTTACTTCTTTGCTTGTCCTCAAGCAAACAACACAAGAGCATAACACGAATCAAACAAAATGCCAATCAAGTATTCAATTCCTCAAAAGCTACGAGTAAACCCCCGGTGCGTACGGAAAAAGTGAACATGAATAAAAACTTGACCCAAAATGACTAGCAACCACAAAGATCAAAAGAGAGTCCTCACAAGTCACCATTCCACTTTCCCTCGCTAGGATTCGCTCTATTCTTTTTACTCTCGAGAGGGCTCCACTCAACATCGTACACAAGTGAAAGATACAAACAATGAACAACTTGTGTACTCAAGAAAGAAAATAAGCATAAATGGAACAAAGGATGAGCTTCAAATAATGTCATGTGCGCCTAAGAACATCAACTAAACACGTACTCAAATCGTATTCTCCACTAATCAAAGTATGCCATCTCAAGAATCAAGGGGGATCGATAAATCGGGTGTAATGGGGCTCGGCTAAGGGTATTCGGGAATGGGGCTCGGCTAAGGGTATTCGGGAATATTTGGGATAAAGTGGACTAATCTCGAACCATCACGCGTCTCCTCCACACCAAACATCCGTCAATTTACACAACATCCCCTACACTTCCAACAATGAAATATGCACCAACACTCTACAAATCAACCCGAGCAAACGACTATACATATTATTTGCTCCTACTAATCAAACTCTTTTTTTTTTTTTTTTTTTTTTTTTTTTTTGGAGACTTATAACTTGTCCCATTTTTCTTTTTCTATTTTTTTTTTTTTTGGAGACTTAAAGCATGTCTCGACTGTATTACAAATACAAAAGAATCACAAGCAAAACTCGACACCCTCCAAATCACACCCCAACCAAATGAAACCTTCGTCTCCCTCCTTCACGGTAAATAGGACAAGAAGAAAAAAGCTTAACGTAGGCTCAACGGGGCTACTAGGGTGTCCCACGACGGGCTCCGGGTCAACAAAGAGAGGCTAAAAAGGTTATCCTAATCGATCCTATCCCAATCACTTTCAAGATCAAGCAAGTTATGACATAAAGCCTCAAATAGCGATCTAAGTACGGTTTAGTTATCTCTAGTCCATACGGGTACACATGACATAGAACAAAGAAAGTAAGAAGCTCGAGAAACACAACGAAAGATGTCACACGAAGAATAAAGCTAATATGGCTCAAAATCTCACAAGGTATTCGGAAAGTGACATAGCAACAAGCAATTATCTCAATTTACTTCACAATGACTAGTCACGGGGTCAAACATTATTCAAGCACCGACCTCTAGCACCAAAAGTCCACCAATAACTCAATTTACGAAACACAATAATTGGCATATGAATCATCTATCGCATACTCTCATGATAATCATCACACATAAAATGGGGGGAGTGGAAACGACATCAACAAAGAAGAAACAAACACACAAGAAGCACACAAAGGAAAAAAAAAATAAAGCAAGAGATAAGAAGGCAAACCCCCCCCCCCCCCCCCCCACACACACTTGGGCTAATCCGTGTCCTCATGGATAACGAGCTCCGAAAGTGCGAACCCTACCGAGTAGTCCAAGAGTGACGAGGAGTGTCGACCTGCACACACGAACAAAAACAAACCACACCACACCAACGAAGAAGTAGAACAAAAAGAGAAAAACAATACAAAGGAGAAAAGAAAAGACACTATGTACATACCACGACCGTACGAAGGTACGGTCGATCCTCATGCCTCGGGTGGCGGATACTGTGGCCCTCGGAACATGGCCATCATCGATGCATACTGAGCTGCGTGGTACTCCCTATCGGCGGCGTACTGGGCAGCGTGATATGCGCGGTCATCGGTCTGATACTGGACATGGAAGGCGTGCTCCGTGTCCAAGCGAGAATCAATCCTGCCGATCTCGGTAGTAACCTGTGTCTCAAGTCTGTCGAGACGATCGGCGAAGTAAGCACGATCAGCAGTAGAAGTACTCTGGAAGTCAGTCCGTAGAGAAGCAAACTGATCAATCATCCCATGGAAGCCGGCCGTATACGAAGGATAGGTCGGGTACATAGTCGGGGCTCCCATGGCCGGAGCGGCAGCTGGTGGAGGAGGGGGAATAGGGGCGTCGTTCCCAACACGCTCGGCATGAGGACGGAACACATTGTCCTCGTCAATCAAGTGAGACTGCCAAAGCTCCTGGAGGTCAATAGACCGTGGAATCTCCAAGGGAGCAAGGTCGTCCGGTAAGTCACCGTTGAGGTCGATGAAGTCCAGCTGGTGGGCAAGGCGAGTAGCGATGTGGAAAAATGATGCATGGTGGGCTTTCCGGTCGACTGTCGTCTTAATCTGGGAGAGCATGTAGTCGACCAAGGATGAAGTGAGACCCTGCTGTGCCCGGTTGAGGAAGAAAAGTTCGCACTTGTTGACTTTGTTGCCCTCGTCCTTCCCCGAGATGTTGTACGCAATGTACCTATGTACGAGGAGGAGGGCCGGGTCGGCAATGTGCGCGCTCTTCCCGGTGTGGGAAGGGAGTGATGCAACATTCCTCCACGCCTCGTCCTTGTCGATGGTCTGGGGAACATGCCTTTGAACGCCGGAAGTCGGGAATCCGAAAGCCACTCGGAGCGTGTCGACGTCGAAACGGGCATCTTGCCCCATGAACCGGCATGTGTAGAACCTCCCATTCGAATGCTTTTCCAACGTACAAAGCATCTCGAGACCCAATTGTACGGAATAACGATGGTCTTGTTGGGCAATTATGTTGAGTCCCAACAACTTCAAATATTTCTCAACATCATCGGCCAAGTCCATACTTCGTAGAAGGTTCCAATCAAAGGGGCGGGGGAATTCCAAAGTATGTTTACGAAAAGCTAGAAGGCGTTTACCTTCGTCGTGGTCATAGATAGGGAAGTCCGACTCGTACTCGTCGGCGAGGTCAACCTTCGGAGGCGGTGGTGGTGGTGCGACTTCGGTGGATGGCCCGGCTTCGGTTCGGGCTCTCTTGGCCGAAGTGGCGTTTTTCTTTCCTCCTCTTGTATTCACCATAATAATTGAAAAGGAGAGATGTCGAAATTACCGGAGTTCACGGGATTGCCGTGAGTCGAGAGTCGGAGCTGACGGAATCGAACTCGGGGTAAAATTCGCGTATGCCTTGAGCTTCGTGGTCTAGGGTTGCCGGAGCGACTGGGTGTATGGAGACCGACGGCGGTGTACGGGTGCGGCTGAGACTGTCGGCCGGAGTTGCTGAGATGGGCGGGGTGAAAGGCGATGAAGAAGGCGGATGTTGCCGGGGTGCTGATCTCGGGCGGCGGACGGAGATGATGAAGGCGGCGACGGCTGGTGAGTGCAGTGGGGTTTTGGTGGGAGGGTCGATTTTCAGAGTTGTATTTGAGAGGGAGGCGGGGTAGTGAAATTTAGGGTTGCCTGTTTATGTATTCGCCCCCTTTCAGATTTGCGAAAATAATTAGGGGCAAGCGACCGCTGATGGGCTTGGCGATCGCCCGCGATGGGGGTTCAGCGATCGCTGATGAACCAGGCGATCGCCTGCAAGAATTTAACTATATCTGTAAGTATCGAGGAGGCGACCGCTCATGAAGCCAGCGATCGCCCGCGGCTGAGGGCAAGCGATCGCCCAGAGGGTCGGCGATCGCCTGCAACAATCTGTTGAATCAGAGAATCAGCCCGCAGTTGGCCGGCGATCGCCCATGAGGCTGGCGATCGCCTGCACTGTGTTTTGGCAGCACCTGGATTTCCGGTCCGAACTTCACATTTTCTCCCGTTTTCGCACCCTCCGGACTATCGTATCTCCTGAAAATGACAAGACACATACTCATTTTACGTCGTGAGCTTGACAATTCGTGGGTAGGCCCCCACGCGGCGCTCATTTTGGGAACCGAAAGAGCATCACGGTCCGTGGACTAGTCTCCACGCGACGCTCGTTTATCGTCTCGAGCTCGACCAATAATTTCTTTACTCATAGGAAGCCTCCCCGAGTAGAATAGACTCTACTCCGATATATGGGATTTCGCTCTCAAAGTATGGCTTCACACGGTGTCCATTGACTTGAAATGCCTCTTTCGTCTTTGGATTGTAGAGCTTAACAACTCCATACGGGAACACCTCCATTATCTCATAGGGCCCACTCCATCTTGATTTGAGTTTTCCGGGGAACAACCGGAGTCTCGAATTGAAGAGAAGTACTTTCATCCCGGCGGTTAGCTCCTTATTTTTGATTCTCTTGTCATGAGTCGCCTTCACCTTTTCCTTATAGATACGAGAATTCTCGTAAGCCTCATTGCGCATCTCATCAAGCTCGGACAACTCCAAGGCTCGGGCTCCTCCGCCCTCCATTAAGTCCATGTTCGTAGCCTTGATTGCCCAATAAGCTCGATGCTCGATTTCAACCGGCAAGTGGCAATGCTTCCCAAAGACAAGGCGGTAAGGACTCATTCCGATCACCGTCTTGTATGCGGTCCGATAAGCCCATAGGGCTGAGTTTAATCTCTCTGACCAATCCTTGCGGGAAGGTTTCACGGTCTTTTCGAGGATCTCCTTCACTTGACGGTTACTGGTCTCGGCTTGCCCGGACGTTTGTGGATGATACGCCGTGGCTATTTTGTGGTTGATGCCATTCTTGACCATCAATTTCTCGAAGAGCTTGTTGCAAAAGTGTTTCCCACCATCGCTAATAATGGCCTTCGGGAATCCGAACCTATAGAGAATATTCTCCTGCACAAACTTGAGAACGACTTTAGAATCACACGTCCTAGTGGGGATTGCTTCAACCCACTTGGACAAATAATCAACACCTAGCAATATATACTCAAAACCGAAAGAAACGGGGAAGGGCCCCATAAAATCAATACCCCAAACATCAAAGATCTCAACCGCTAAATTAATATTTAAGGGCATTTCATCACGTTTACCTATGTTCCCCATGCGTTGGCACCGGTCACAAGCCTTGCAATAATCAATTGCATCACGGAAAAGAGATGGCCAAAACAAACCTGATTGGAGGACTTTGTGGGCAGTTTTATGACCCCCAAAGTGACCTCCACTCTCGTCGTGGTGGCAACACTTGAGTACGTCAGCTTGCTCTTCCTCCGGAAGACATCGACGGATCACCTCGTCTTTCCCGAACTTGTAGAGATAGGGGTCCGACCAAAAGTACTCTTGGGACAAATGCTCAAACCTTGCCTTTTCTTGAGAAGTCATCTCTTCCCTTAAAGCTCCTGCAACCAAAAAGTTCACAATGTCCGCGTACCAAGGTACCGGAGTCATAGCCATAGCAAGCTCATAGGGAAAAGAATCGGGGATCGAACCATCAATGCTATCTCCTAAAATCTCGGGGAATGGTTCTAGCCTAGACAAGTGGTCGGCTACTACATTCTCACACCCCTTCCTATCCTTGATCTCTACATCGAACTCTTGAAGTAAAAGGATCCACCTAATCAACCTTGGTTTGGCTTGAGCCTTAGCTAACAAGTGTCGTAGGGCCTGGTGATCACTATGGACGATGACTTTAGAACCTATGATATAGGACCTAAACTTATCCAAGGAAAACACTACGGCTAACAACTCTTTCTCGGTGGTGGTGTAGTTGGTTTGGGCACTATTTAAGGTCACACTAGCATAATAAATAACCCTAAGCAACTTATCCACTTTCTGACCAAGAACCGCTCCTACCGCTGAGTTAGACGCGTCACACATGATCTCAAAAGGCAACTCCCAATTAGGTGCTACAACTACCGGGGCTGAAATAAGCTTTTCCTTAAGTGTATTAAAGGCTACTAGGCACGACTCATCGAACTTAAACTCAACGTCTTGCCCTAGCAAATGACACAAAGGTTGGCTTATTTTGGAAAAATCCTTAATGAACCTCCTATAAAACCCGGCATGCCCAAGGAAGCTACGAATACCTTTAACATTAATGGGAGGGGGCAGTCTCTCGATGACCTCGATCTTAGCTCTATCAACCTCTATCCCCCGACTAGACACCATATGTCCTAATACTATCCCACTAGTAACCATGAAATGACTCTTCTCCCAACTCAAGGTAAGACTACTCTCGATACATCTCTTAAGAACCCTATCAAGCTTACCCAAGCAATCATTAAACGAAGAGCCAAAAACAGAAAAATCATCCATAAAAACTTCCATGAAGTTACCTATCATCTCGGAGAAGATGGACATCATACACCTCTGGAAAGTTCCCGGTGCATTGCACAAGCCGAAGGGCATCCTCCTCCAAGCATAGGTACCAATGGGACATGTGAAGGTCGTCATCTCCTGATCCTCTGGTGCTATCGCCACCTGGTAGTACCCTGACAAACCATCAAGAAAACAATAAAATGCATGTCCCGATAATTTATCAAGTAACTGATCAATAAAAGGAAGAGGAAAATGGTCCTTTCGGGTGGCGGCATTTAACTTCCGATAGTCAATGCACATCCGCCACCCCGTAGTAATACGAGTCGGGAGGAGCTCTCCTTTCTGATTTTCCACCACGGTGATGCCTCCTTTCTTCGGGACCACATGAACCGGACTCACCCATCGGCTATCGGCAACGGCATAGATTAACCCCTCATCCAGGAGCTTGTAAATCTCCGTCCTCACGACTTCCATCAAAACCGGGTTGAGTCGCCTCTGCCCATCTCTTTTCGGGATCGATCCCTCCTCCAAAATTATCCGGTGCATGCACACCGAAGGGTCGATACCTCGAATATCACCTAAGCTCCACCCAAAAGCCTTCTTGTTCTGCTTAAGTATCGCCACGAGCGCTTCTTCATCCTCGGCTCTCAAAGTGGCTGAGATGATCACGGGTTTTTGTTCCCCGTCTTCCAAGAAAACATATTTGAGGTGACTCGGTAGCGGTTTCAACTCCACCTTATTTTTCGGAGCCTCGATCTCGGCTTCTTGTGAGCTAGGTCGCACAAAGGTGGGATCCGTTAATTTTTCCTCTTCGCCTTCAAGAACCTCGGGGCTGCTCTCTTTTACGAAAGCGGCTTCCACTTCGTCATCAACATGGTCGACGAAGGCGCAATTCTCCACATAAAGGGCAGCGGGAGTGGCTTTCCCCGTTCGGACGGAGAACGAGACTTTCTCACCAAGGACGGTCATCTCAAGTACACCGTTCTTAACATCGATCACCGTATTAGTGGTAGCCATGAATGGTCTTCCCAAAAGAATAGCGTGATCTCGCCCATTCTCGGGAACTTCTCCAACGTCAAGTACCACGAAATCCACGGGTACTATCAAACCTCCGACCTGTACCAATATGTCTTCCACAATCCCCTTAGGGTATCGAATCGATCGGTCGGCGAGCTGGAGGCACATACGAGTGGGCTTGAGATCGCCCAACTCCAACTTCTCGTACACAGCGTACGGCATCAAATTTATCCCCGCTCCCAAATCGAGCATTCCGGACACTTCCTTGCCATTCCCCACGGCAATCATTATGTTGAAACTCCCGGGGTCTCTTTGTTTCTCGGGTAGTTTGTGCTGAAGTATCGCACTTGCTACCTCTGAAACCACCACCTTCTCGTTGTCAACGAACCTCCTTTTCCTCGAAGCGAGGTCCTTGAAGAACTTAACGTAGGACGGGATGTTCCGGATAATGTCAAGGAGGGGTAGATTCACGTTGACCTTCGACAAAAGCTGATAAATTTCTGAGAACTGCTGATCTTGCTTCTCGTTCCTCAACCGAAATGGGTATGGTGGCACTGGAGGCCTATAGGGGTTATCGGCCTTGTGTAAGGATGCCCGACTCATCTCCGGTGCTCGTATAGGGTTTTCCACCGGTTTCTCTATCGGTTTCTCCACCGGTTTCTCAATCGGGACCCTCTGCTCAGCTACTTCCGGTGCCGGGATATCCTCTTCCCCCTCATCGGTTGGCATTTCGACGTGATTATCAATGACACGTCCACTCCTAAGCACGGTGACCGCCTTAGCCTGATGGGGTTGACTCGGGATCCGGTCCTTCTGATTAGCCTGTGCTATCTCATTCATTCGACTGGCCATTTGTCCAACCTGCGTCTCGATTCTCTTAATCGCCGCGTTCTGGTTGGTCATATTAGACTCCACCCCCTCGATCTTCTGCTGGTTATGGTTAAGGATGGCCTGAGTCGAGGCCATAAAAGATGCAAACTTCTCGTCTAGGTCTGAAGTCTTTGGTGGAGGTGCGTGATATGACTGGTTCTGCTGCTGGTACTGGGGCCTCTGGTAATTCTGGTTATTTTGCCAATTCTGATTTCCCGGATTCTGGTACCCCTGATTCTGAGACCGGTTCTGATTATTGTAGTTCGTCTGAGGACCTTGTCCCTGGTTCTGTGGCTGGTCTTGTTTCCAAGAGAAGTTGGGATGATTTCTCCAGGACGGGTTGTACGTGTTAGAGTAGGGGTCATTCCTCTGGTTGCCCTGCTGATTGTACCCCTGCATGGCATTCACCTGTACCTCGGGGCTGTAGTTCTGATCCATCATCTGAGGTGGAGATGGCATGCCTTGACCACACGTGCTCGAGAAATGGCCTATCTCCCCGCATAAGCTACACGGTTCAACTCGATAGATCTGTCGCTTTGGTTGCTCCTCAGTGGTCTCGAGCATCTGAACCTTCTTAGTTAAGTCGGCGACTTGCTTTGCCAACTGAGCATTAACACTTCCATCGGACCTGGCATAGTTACTACTTCCTCTTGAACTTGTTTGCCTCGACTCGGCTGATAGCGACTTGAAGATCTCCATCATCTCATCACTGTTTCGACTACTGATATTTCCGCCGGCTGCGGTTTTCACCTCTCTCTGGTCCTCTCTGCTCAGACCCTTGTAGAAGAACTGGATGATCGAATTCGGAGTGAGATCGTGATGTGGGCACTGCCTTAGTAAGCTCCTGAATCGCTCCCAAGCTTCATGGAAAAACTCCCCCGGTTCTTGCTCGAAGGCACAAATCTGACCTTTCAAGTCGAAGGTTTTCTGCTGAGGATAGAACCGAGTGATGAACTCCCGGTACATGTCCGCCCAAGTGGTGATCGAGTCTGGCTCCAAGGATAGCAGCCAGTTCTTCGCTCTATCTCTCAAAGCGTACGGAACACACTTCAATCGGAGCTGATCATCATCGAGTGCTCCGAGGGGGAAAGCATGCAGGGCAGTGTAAAATTCCCTGATGAAGTTTAGGGCATCCTCGTTAGTGGTTCCGGAGAACTGAGGGAGCTGAGCAAGGTGGTGCGCCTTGAGGTCGTATCTCCTGGCGGCATCACTTAGGACGATGCATGAACTAGCTCCGTCGATTTGAGGATGCGTCAGATCTCCAAAGAGGAGTGGCTGGGTACGGTTTCCGTTGTTTCCGTTGTTCCCATTGTTTCCGTTATTTCCGTTGTTGCCATTATTGCCATTGTTTCCGTTGTTGCCATTGTTTATAGCCTCAGCCATGGTCGTCAATTCGCTCTCTGCTTCGGTGTCGGTAGTGGTAGAGTCCGATGAAGAACCGTCGTCTCCGTTTGTAAACCGACCGATGCTCCTGCGTCTATTGATGTTTTCGATCACGGGTGCAAGTTCGGTAGTTCGACTTCGAGTACCTACCATACACCAACAAAAACCAAAAAGAGATCAAACGCACCTGAACAAGTAAATAAATAAAAAGAAAAGTAAAAAGGAAATTGTTGCAAACACCTAAACACTAATACTAGTGCCTAAAGTGTTCCCCGGCAACGGCGCCAATTTGGGCTTGCTCCTCTTCCGGGAGGCAACGACGAATCACCTCATCCTTCCCGAACTTGTAGAGGTAAGGGTCCGACCAAAAGTACTCTCGGGACAAATGTTCGAACCTTGCCTTTTCTTGAGAAGTCATGCCTTCTCGTAGAGCCCCTGCAACCAAAAAGTTCACAATATCCGCATACCAAGGTGCGGGGGTCATAGCCATAGCAAGTTCATAAGGGAAAGAGTCGGGAATTGAACCATCAATACTTTCTCCTACAATCTCAGGGGGTGGCTCTAGCCTAGATAAGTGGTCGGCTACTACATTCTCACACCCCTTCCTATCCTTGATCTCAACATCGAACTCTTGAAGCAAAAGGATCCACCTAATCAACCTCGGTTTGGCTTGAGTCTTAGCTAGCAAGTGTCGTAGGGCTTGGTGATCACTATGGACGATGACTTTAGAACCTATGATATAGGACCTAAACTTATCCAAGGAAAACACTACGGCTAACAACTCTTTCTCGGTGGTGGTGTAGTTGGTTTGGGCACTATTTAAGGTCACACTAGCGTAATATATCACCCTAAGCAACTTATCCACTTTTTGACCAAGAACCGCTCCTACCGCTGAGTTAGACGCATCACACATGATCTCAAAAGGCAACTCCCAATTAGGTGCTACAACTACCGGGGCTGAGGTGAGCTTCTCCTTAAGTGTAGTAAAGGCTACTAGACACGACTCGTCGAACTTAAACTCAACGTCTTGCCCTAGAAAATGACACAAAGGCTGGCTAATCTTAGAGAAATCCTTAATGAACCTCCTATAAAACCCTGCGTGCCCAAGAAAGCTACGGATGCCCTTAACATTAATGGGAGGGGGTAGTCGCTCAATAACCTCAATCTTAGCTCTATCAACCTCTATCCCCCGACTAGACACCATATGTCCTAGCACTATCCCACTAGTAACCATGAAATGACTCTTCTCCCAACTCAAGGTAAGACTACTCTCAATACATCTCTTAAGAACCCTATCAAGCTTACCCAAGCAATCATTAAATGAAGAGCCAAATACAGAGAAATCATCCATAAATACTTCCATAAAATTACCTATCATCTCGGAGAAGATGGACATCATACACCTCTGGAAAGTTCCCGGTGCATTGCACAGACCGAAAGGCATCCTCCTCCAAGCATAGGTACCAATGGGGCATGTGAAAGTCGTCATCTCCTGGTCCTCCGGTGCTATCGCCACCTGGTAATAACCTGACAAACCATCAAGAAAACAATAGAATGAGTGTCCGGATAATCGATCAAGTAACTGATCAATGAAAGGGAGAGGGAAATGGTCCTTTCGGGTGGCGGCATTTAACTTCCGATAGTCAATGCACATCCGCCACCCCGTAGTAATACGAGTCGGGAGGAGCTCTCCTTTCTGATTCTCCACCACGGTGATGCCTCCTTTCTTCGGGACCACATGAACCGGACTCACCCATCGGCTATCGGCAACGGCATAGATTAACCCCTCATCCAAGAGCTTGTAAATCTCCGTCCTCACGACTTCCATCAATACTGGGTTGAGTCGCCTCTGCCCATCTCTCTTAGGGATCGATCCCTCCTCTAAAATGATCCGGTGCATGCACACCGAGGGGTCGATGCCACGGATATCTCCTAGACTCCACCCAAACGCTTTCTTGTTCTGCTTTAGTATCGCCACAAGCGCCTCTTCATCCTCGGCTCTCAAAGTGGCGGAGATAATCACGGGTTTTTGTTCCCCGTCTTCCAAGAAAACATACTTGAGGTGGCTCGGTAATGGCTTCAACTCCACCTTATTTTTCGGAGCCTCGATCTCGGCTTCCTGTGAACTAGGTAACACAAAGGTGGGTTCGGTCAACTTCTCCTCTTCCCCCTCGAGGGCTTCGGGACTACTTTCCTCTATGAACGCGGCTTCCACTTCGTCATCTATATGGTCGACGAAGGAGCAATTCTCCACATAAAGGGCAGCGGGAGTGGCTTTCCCCGTTCGGACGGAGAATGAGACTTTCTCACCAAGAACGGTCATCTCGAGCACACCATTCTTCACATCAATCACCGTGTTAGTGGTGGCCATGAATGGTCTCCCAAGTAGAATGGCGTGATCACGTCCATTCTCGGGAACTTCTCCAACATCGAGCACCACGAAGTCCACGGGGACTATTAATCCACCGACCTGTACCAAAATGTCTTCCACAATCCCCTTGGGATATCGAATCGATCGGTCGGCGAGCTGGAGACACATACGAGTAGGCTTGAGATCACCCAACTCCAACTTCTCGTACACGGTGTACGGCATCAAATTTATTCCCGCTCCCAAGTCGAGCATTCCGGACACTTCCTTGCCATTCCCAACGGCAATCATAATGTTGAAACTCCCGGGGTCTCTTTGTTTCTCGGGGAGCTTGTGCTGAAGTATCGCACTTGCTACCTCTGAAACCACCACCTTCTCGTTGTCAACGAACCTCCTTTTTCTTGAAGCGAGGTCCTTGAAGAACTTGACGTACGACGGGATATTTCTAATGATGTCGAGAAGAGGGAGGTTCACATTCACCTTGGACAAGAGCTGGTAAATCTCCGAGAATTGCTGATCCTGCTTCTCGTTCCTCAACCGATGCGGGTATGGTGGCACGGGAGGTCTATAGGGGTTATCAGCCTTGTGTAAGGCTGCTCGGCTCGTCTCGGGTGCTCGTACCGGACTTTCTACCGGTTTCTCCACCGGCTCCTCAATCGGGACTCTTTGCTGGGCTACTTTCGGTGCCGGAATGTCCTCTTCCACATCATCGGTTGGCATTTCGACGTGATTATCAATAACACGTCCGCTCCTAAGCACTGTGACCGCCTTAGCCTGATGTGGCTGACTCGGAATCCGATCCTTCTGATTAGCTTGTGCTATCTCATTCATTCGACTAGCCATCTGCCCAACCTGCGTCTCGATCCTCTTAATCGCCGCGTTCTGGTTAGTCATATTAGACTCCACCCCCTCGATCTTCTGCTGGTTATGGTTCAGGATGGCCTGAGTCGAGGCCATGAAGGATGCAAACTTCTCGTCTAGGTCTGAAGTCTTCGGTGGTGCTTGTTGAGGTTGAGGTGGGGGCGGGTAGTGCGGCTGATTTTGTTGCTGCTGGTACTGGGGCCTCTGATAATTCTGATTGTTATGCCAATTCTGATTGCCCGAATTCTGGTACCCTTGATTCTGAGATCGGTTCCCGGCATTCTGGTATCCCTGGTTCTGATTGTTGAAGTTTTGCTGAGACCCTTGTCCCTGAGTCTGTGGCTGATCTTGTTTCCAAGAGAAGTTGGGATGATTTCTCCAGGACGGGTTGTACGTGTTAGAGTAGGGGTCATTCCTCTGGTTGCCCTGTTGATTGTACCCCTGCATCGCATTCACCTGTACCTCAGGGCCGTAGTTTTGATCCATCATCTGAGGTGGAGATGGCATGCCTTGACCACACGTGCTCGAGAAATGCCCTATCTCCCCGCATAAGCTACACGGTTCAACTCGATAGATCTGTCGCTTTGGCTGCTCCTCAGTTGTCTCGAGCATCTGAACCTTCTTAGTTAGGTCGGCGACTTGCTTTGCCAACTGAGCATTAACACTCCCATCGGACCTGGCATAGTTACTACTTCCTCTTGAACTTGTTTGTCTCGACTCGGCTGATAGCGACTTGAAGATCTCCATCATCTCATCACTGTTCCGACTACTGATATTTCCGCCGGCTGCGGTTTTCACCTCTCTCTGGTCCTCTCTGCTCAGACCCTTGTAGAAGAACTGGATGATCGAATTGGGAGTGAGATCGTGATGTGGGCACTGCCTCAGTAAGCTCCTGAATCGCTCCCAAGCTTCATGGAAAAACTCCCCCGGTTCTTGCTCGAAGGCACAAATCTGGCCTTTCAGGTCGAAGGTCTTCTGCTGAGGATAGAACCGAGTGATGAACTCCCGGTACATGTCCGCCCAAGTGGTGATCGAGTCCGGCTCCAAGGATAGCAGCCAGTTCTTCGCTCTATCTCTCAAAGCATATGGTACACACTTCAGCCGGAGCTGATCATCATCGAGTGCTCCGAGTGGGAAGGCATGCAAAGCTGTATAGAATTCCCTGATGAAGTTGAGTGCATCCTCGTTGGTGGTTCCGGAGAACTGAGGGAGCTGAGCAAGGTGGTGCGCCTTGAGGTCGTATCTCCGGGCGGCATCACTTAGGAAGATGCATGAACTAGCTCCGTCGATTTGAGGATGCGTCAGATCTCCAAAGAGGAGTGGCTGGGCACGGTTTCCGTTGTTTCCGTTGTTCCCGTTATTTCCGTTGTTGCCATTATTGCCATTGTTTCCGTTGTTGCCATTGTTGCCATTGATCCCGTTGTTTATAGCCTCAGCCATGGTCGTCAATTCACTCTCTGCTTCGGTGTCGGTAGTGGTAGAGTCCGATGAAGAACCGTCGTCTCCGTTTGTAAACCGACCGATGCTCCTGCGTCTATTTATGTTTTCGATCACGGGTGCAAGTTCGGTAGTTCGACTTCGAGTACCTACCATACACCAACAAAAACCAAAAAGAGATCAAACGCACCTGAACAAGTAAATAAATAACAAGAAAAATAAAAAGAAATTGTTGCAAACACCTAAACACTAATACTAGTGCCTAAAGTGTTCCCCGGCAACGGCGCCAATTTGATTAAGTCGTTTTTGTAGTGCGTCACAAATCAAATAAAATGATCGAACTAGTCGCTAAAGCAACTTGCCCGAGTCGATTTCTCGAGGAACACTACTATCGGCGTAAAAGCGTTTGTTTGTTTGCAACTAAGAAAAGAAGAGAAATATAGCATAATGCATACGTTGATTTTTGGTTTTGTAATTAAACTAGAATTAATTAAGGAACTTTGAAAAGCGAGAAAGCGAGTAAAAGCAAGGAAAAGTGTATTTAAATGAAATGAGAAATGTACTAGGGTTTCGGGAATTGCGATTATTGCTTTCGTGTTAAAGGTTGAATTCATAAAATTATTCTAACATGTCCGTTCCCGGTTGATGTTAATTCAAAATCGAAATTCAATCATTAACCCTAATTCAATAATCACTCAACCCTAGCCCTAGGTAAGAGATTAGCTACTCATACTTTTGATCGAAGAACAATTGGATTTTAGAAAAGTAGAAGTCATGAATGCAATTTTAAAAGTAAAAGAATGAATCAATGAACAAGTAAAAGAAATAATTGAAGACAAACGATGAAAAGTGAAAAGCAAAAACAATTGAAAGAGAAAAAGTCTTACTAGATTAATACTCAAAAGCAAACATAAGCACCCGTCGGTAGCTAATCCGACTTTTTCCAAGATCCGGTTACAAGAGAATTCAAGAGCTACGATCGATAAACCTTGGTGAAAAGCGAGTCCAAAGTCTCTCCAAAAGTGCAGAAAAATAAAGTGAAAAAGCGTGTCTGTTTCTTCGGGTCGAAACCCTACTTATAGTACAAAGATTTCCGAAGTCAATAACTCGGTCAATGCTGAAAGTCGGACTAAGCGGGCGCCTGGACAGTGAGCGGCCGCTCGCGACAAGGCCCAGGCGAGCGCCATGTGAGGAAGCGAGCGCTTGCTCGGTTGTGCAGAATCTGGACAAAGGTGGCAAGCGGCCGCTTGGTTACCAAGCGGGCGCTTGGTGATCATCGCGGGCGGCCGCTTGGGGAGGGGGCGCTCGCTTGGGGGCGTATGCAGAGAGTCTGCCTGGAGAGGGAGCGGCCGGCTGGGCAGCTGGCGAGCGCCTGGAAAGGGTTGCTGGCGAGCGCCTAGACTCGAGGCGGGCGCCTGGTACAGCTGAAGACGGGCTCGTCTCTTTTTCACTCGATAACATCCGTTTCATCGGTCTTTTCCGCTCAAACACACTCAAGGACCTGCAATACTCATCACAACATCAACTCTACCACGAAACATGAAGATGACACAAAAAGGTGAAACAAAGAGACTCGAAACGACACGAAAGACAAAAGAAAAACGACACAAAAACAAGTAAATCAGGGCACCGACTTGTTCGGAGATTAAATAATATGATTATTAATCTAAAACTCTTGGGAGTAGTTGAAATAAGAACAAAATGTTGTTCGAATCACAATATGTTGTGAGCCCACGGCTAGTTATACACCTGAACCATTGAGGGTCACATTCTCGTGTAAACCGATCCTTGAATACGATCATGTATTAATTAACTGTTAATTAAGTACATATAGTCGGAGGTCAATATGATTGAATCCGAGATTCATAATTGTGATTATGAGTTGGAAATAATACTGAGCTAAAGAAAACGGACACGATGGTGTACACTTTCTATTTTGGGAAATTTCCCGATTTAGCAGTACCCTGAAATGGGCTTTCCGATTTTGTGAAATTAGAAATTTTTATTATTATCTCATATTGATGAGAAAATTAAAACGAGAAAGAAAATATAATCGTTATATTTTTCGGAGATGAAATTGATTGTCAATTTTGGAGAAACGTAATGACGGCTAATGTATTGGGCCGGCTAGGGTTAATGGATCCGATCCATTAGGGTTTGAGCCCAACAAGCTCCTTTCTTCACCTATAAAAGGAGCTCCATAGGCATGAGAATAAACACACCAAAGTGAAGAGCTCAAAACCCTAGCCTCACTTTCTCTCCTCTCCTCTATCCCTCTCGTCCGCCCCCTCGGCTCCTCCCTCGGAGGACCGCCGACAACCGGAGCCGCCGCCCGCCGCCGGCAGCCGCCTCCCCTCGCCGGAATCCGATTCCGGCACCGTTTTTCCGGCCCGTTTTTCCCGTCGTATTCTCCCTTACGTGTTTCTAGTGCAATACGTAAGATGGATTACCTATACGAGGTGAAACCTGATTAGACGAGAGACGCCGAAGGAACGCCCGAGCACAGCCCGAGTCGCGCCCGTGCGCTCCAGCCGTGACACACGAGTCCAGCAGAGAGCCCCGCCACTCGCTCGGCTCTCCCCGCAAACGACCCGTGCCGTCCCCGCGTCGCATCCGCGCGACTTCCGACGAACCTCATTTCGTCCGATGAATCCCTGAGGTACTTACGATTAAATTTAGATTTAATTATTTGCGTTAAATGTTTGCGCTATGTACTGTTAATGTTTGCGCTATGGGATTTTTAATTGATAAAGAAAAATTAATTGTGATTAATTTAAATGTCAATTAAATTCAAATTGATTCGAATTAAATAATATGATTATCTTAACTGCCAATTTGACGCAGATTATGTGCACATGTTTACGTAATTAATTATATATGTGTAATTAATTAATTTGATTAATTTAATTGCACAATTATTAGAATTAAATAATAAATTATGTTAATTGTCAATTTGACGTAAATTAATTATGTCTGTTTACGTAATTAATTGTAATATATTAATATGATTAATATAATTGCGCTATAAGTAATATATTAATATGATTAATATAGTTGCGCTATAAGTAATTAATTTATATGATAAATATAATTGCGTTAGATTTAATTTGTGTAGTATGGGATGCATGAATTAAATATTTAATTATTTGATAATTAAATTAAATGGTGAATTATTGATTCTAATAGATTTGAATTAAATAATGTAATATTGAAAATATGATTTTCAATAAAATAAAATAAATATAATGTAAAATGTTTACATTAATGAAAAACGGTTTTTCATAAAAATTTTTGTTTTCCGCTGCGTATACATGCACGATCCCCAACAGTGGTATCAGAGCGTAGGTTATGAAATTGATTAATTGTCTATGAATATAATCGTCTTAAGCATGCTGTTTGTTGAATTGATTGATTTAATGTTGTTTAATTGGGACTTAGTTGTTTCTATTAAGATATTTATTTTTATCTAATAGATTGAAACAATGCCTAATTTGTTATCAAGTAACAATTCAATGTCGAACATGAATGCACCTCGGGGAGTGATTCATCTAGACTTGTTTTTGTTAAAACAAATTAGAGACATCGAGCCATTTGATGGCATGATTCGATGGTCTGCTCGGCTCCCCCATTTATGGGAGATAGGGTCGCTCGCATGATGAATCGTTGGTTAGAAACTTCGAGTTTCACTTACGAGACATCACGTTTTGATTATTAAGATATTAATAAATTGAAATAGAAAGGAAGTATCAATATTTAATTTAGTGAAATTATTTATGGACCAATTACATAATAGATTTAAATATTCGATCAACAAGGTGATAGATTAATTAATTGATTTAATTGTTAAATCAAGTTAATTAATAGAGCACCATTTAATTTGCATACCTCGTTTTAATTGTGATTAAATGCTATGTGAATTATGTGAGATATATATTGTGATATATGTTATGATCCTATGTGCTCGTTAGGATGACCTATAGAGGACATAGTTGTTAAGAATCAACAATCGATCACTCACTTCATTCTCTCCTGAGAATGTATAACGATTATTCTGATGAGATAACAAACCTATACTCCTCCATTCTCTCCCGAGAATGTATATCAAGCCTTAAAGGAGAACCGATGTGTCGTTCTTTCTCCTTTCCTTCTACCGACAATAAATTATGTGAAAGCCACTTACAAGTAGTATGGTATGCCGTGTTAGCGGGGAGTACTGCTTGTGAGTTAAGCTGTAATTTATTGACATAAGATGGAGAGGTGTTAGCTACGATTCTTTTAAATATGTGTGGTCGGATAGATTAACTATGGGCTTACACATGTTTATTGGAGTCCAACTTTCACTTCTCACATCGGTAGGTCGGTCTTGACACATGGTTGACTTTGAAGGGTACGATTAACGTAGTTCATTGTCATGGTGAGGAAAACTAATCTTTAGGGTCACATAGAGATGTGATTGAAAATGTTTCTACCTTTAGGTGAATGTAATCGGGCTAGATTAACTACGGGTTATATTCACGCTATTGGACCTAAAGCCCAACTAAGGAAAAATAAGTTTTCCCGTCTGTCTGCTAGAGGATAGCGGAATTCGAAAAATTTAGTGGGAGGCAATTAAATGATAAAGACCAAACATTTAATTGTAATCATTAATAACGAATTATCTCAATGTTAATTTTCTTAATATTTCTCAGTAATATTCTCTAAGATATCCCGTAACATCGATACTCGACCAATCCAAACTCACTGGCCCAAACCATTTGAATTGGAATCTCAATCTTGTGATTTAAAATGATGAGTGCCTCTATGTACTTGAGAATAGATTATTTGATAATCTCACTCAACCTTTGACTGCTGAGGAATGCCACTTATGAGAAGTGGATTTCTAGTTCTTATGAATCGTTCATTATGAACTACAACATGAACAAAGCTCGATCCTTCAATGGATAAGTTGTTCAAGATGTTGATCAAAGAGTCAACCATCAATACGAGAAATTTGTTCTCATTATTGCTTCTTCATGAAAGAAGTGTTCTTCTTGAAGAAAATGACGGAAATGGTTTCCGGTCTAAGTGTAAAGATGGATAAAGGTAATACTAGAAGGGCGACTAAGAACAAGGTCAACAAATGAGTTGATGACGCTTGCCATCATTGTGTGAATAAAGGCCATAGGGCCATAACTGCTAAAATACCTTAGGCAGAAACGTTCTGACAAAGGTTCGTATTGGGTTGTAGTTATTCTATTGTTTTGAACAATTGATTATTTGTTTCGTCTAAATTTAGAAACCTGCTATTAATAGAAATGTTCTATTATTAGATCTTACTTCTATATTTGATATAGAAGATAAAGGTTTTAATTTTGTTTTGGAAATCCGATTTCCTTTATACAAAAGAAAGCAAATATGATTTGCTAAAGACGATAAACAAATAAACAAGAATGAACTAAACCCAAATATCAGCAATGGATAGAAGTCAAAACCCCGCACAACTTTAGCACGCTAGTTGAGTGTGTTGCAGATCTATTGGATTTGATCCAAACGGAGATGTGTGATCCACTAATGTGTTACTGGTGGGGGTGGTTTTCAACTACCAAATGTACTTATGAAGTACACGTCTCTAATTTTGAAGTGTTCAATAATTTTAGACATCAAAGTAGGAAACCAACTTGGTTGCTATATTACGATATGATCGTGGTAATAAATATTTAAGCACCAAGCTTATTGACTATCTAAAAGAGAATACGATTCTCTGGCAATGGACTCCGTCTGGAACTCCTTAATTGTATTGAGTGTCCGAATGTTGGAATCAAACTTTGTTGGACATGGTTCGATCCACAAAGGGGTTCACCGAATTGTCGACGAAACTGTAAAAGTCCTGCACTTTTGACAGTCGTCCATTTGCTGAATGGTGTTACCACCAAAGCAGTTAAAACCACACCATATGAACTTGGGCACTCCCGTATCCTGCTTGCATGAAGCGGCTAGTGGGAGATAAGTTTGATAGTAGATCCGGCTTATGCCATTTTGTGGGGTATCCTGAACATTCACTAGGATACCTGTTCTACTATATTTCTAAAACAAAATGTTTGTTTAAAAGAAATGTTGCCTTCTTAAAGAAGAAGTTTCTATTCGATAGAAAAGGCAATATAGTAAATCTCGAAATAGTTCGAGAATATGAACCACACTATGAAGTTCAAACACAAGTACTTGGAGATGAACCAATTCAACAAACCACTAATAGACCTCTTCATCTATCAGTTCGTTAATTCGAAAGTGTTCGGAAGGTACCTGATAGACTGTTCCAACTTGATAATGATCAAGATAAAGTTGACGATGGATATGATCCAATAAACTTCAACTGATTCGTATTGGATACGAATATGGGACATTGGCTTATTGCCATGAAATTCATAATGGACTGTATGTACTCCAACAAGGTTTGACCTTGGTAGATCCACCAAAGGGAATCGTTCCCAAAGGCTGCATATTGATCTATTAATTATGACGTGAGAGTATATATATATATAAAGGTGTGACCTTTAAAGCAAGGATGATGGCGAAAGAAGTTACTCAAAGACAATGTGTTGTTTATGAGGTAATCTTTCCATCAGTCGCTATGCTTAAGTCCATTACAATTTTGTTGGCCATTTCTGCATAGTACGACTATGAGATATGGAAAATAGATATGAGGTCTACTTTCCTTGAATGTGATATTATGGAAGAGTTGTAGCGCAGCCGGAAGGCTTCATATTTTCTGGAAAGGAGCAAAAGGTTTGCATACTCCAGCGATCTATTTATGGATTGAAATGAGCATCCCTAAAATGGAACATGTGTTTTAAATACAATAGTCAAAGTGTTGACTTTGTATAAAACTTGAAGGTACCTTGTATTCAAGAAGGTTAGTGGGAGCGCAGTGAAATTTAAGTGTTGTACGTTGATGACATACTAATCATAGGGATGATTGAGTGATGTTGCAGTCAACGAAAACACGGTTATCCACACGTTTCTCGAATAAAGGATTTGAGGAGAGACATCCTACGTATTGTGATACGTCACTATAGATATAGATCTAGAAGGATGCAAAATCTTCTCAATCCTTGTACATAGAAACTGTTTCTGAAATGGTTTAGCATGGAAGAATCCTGAAGAGATTCTTGCCAATGTCCCATGGGGTTCATCTCTCGTAATTCGTGTGACTCTAATGTTGATGGAATTCGAGGATATGAAATGGACAACACATATATCTCCGCACTAGGGAGCATTATGTATGGCATGCTGTGTACTAGACGTGATATTAAAAATGTTATGAGTGTCACAAGTGAATATCAGTCGAACCCAAGACCGGCTTATTTGAAGTCGTGAAGGACGAAATCCTTGAGCACTAGCAATCAAAAGCATTAAGGAATTGTTCTTAGTCTATGGGAGGTCCGAGTTGAATTTAGAGGTACTTGCGAACTCTAGTTTTCAACCGGATGTGGATGACTAAAAGTCGATATCGGGATTCATATTCGAGCTTAGAGGTGGTGTCGTATGCTGGAATGGTTCCTGCAAACGACTAATGATTCTACCACGAGAACCTGAATATGTTGCAGCATCTAAAGCTGTAAAAGAGACTGTTTTGGACACGGAACTTTATCCAAATGTTGGTTATAGTTCCGGACGCAAATAATCAAGTAACTTGTACTGTGATTATACGGTGTCCTGTAGCGAATGCTAAGGAACCGAGATCTCATCAGAAGTCCAAACATGTACTTGAGAGAATATCATGTGATCTAAGAGATCAATGACTGAGGTGACGTCTGAGTCGAGAGTGTCACTTCGGAAGATAACTTTGTAGATCCCTGTACCAGGCCTTTATCTGAATATGTCCGCGAGAAACATCGAGAGTCGATGGGACTAAGATTCATGGATAGTTGGCTCTAGGTCAAGTGGGAGATTGTTGGAATAGGTGACCGGCGAGCCAACGGTTGGCCGAGCGGTTAACCGTATTCCGTTATATAACGGTTTATTTCGTTAATTAATGAAACCTATATTAATGGCATATACTATATCTGCTCCCAATGTTGAATCATAGATATAGTCCTGTACAGTTACACATGTTGTATGAATTCAGTTTTGTGGAAACCGAGAGATAATTTTGTTAACGCAACGTAACTGGTCAAACTCAGTTCCTAGTCGATGGGTTACGCCAATAACAAGGATACCCGGCCTTTCCCCCTTGAGACTAGCACTTAGTGTATGTGGGCTAATCTCGAGCCTCGGTGTTGGGACATCGACATACTTGAGTGGGTGCTCACTGTTGATGAGTTCACTGAACCCCCTCTCCCTGGAATCTCTAAGTGGTTATCACTGATCGAGTAGAGAATTCCATAATATAGTTGTACACAATTAATCCTTAAGACCCAGACATCACCGTGACTTCATCAGAGGACTAGCTGTATCGTGATGTGTCTCTGATTCCCTGGAAAGGGAGTAAGTCGAAAAAGGAGACAATGTTCGTGCAGTTCGAAATCTGATGTGAAGTCTGTGCATGGTAGTAGGGGATTTGATCGCTTGATATAGATCATGGATGTCCTGTGTGTTCTGATGGTTCGTAGTCCCGGAATCTCTGGCCAGAGTTGAATAGTGAGGTGATTAGAGAAATGTGTTTCTCTGAATCAATCACGAATGGATTTTACGAAACCTAGAACGTACGCACAGTTATCAAACTCAACAAGAGATCTCGATTAACCAATATCTCTAGTTTGATCGGGACATATGTATCGGAGGGATCGTACTGTACGCTAACTATATTACAAGGTTCTTGCAGGCACTTCATTTGTATCTAGGGAATTAGTGAAGCGTGGCTGCTAGACGCTCGTCACTGATTCGTTGGGCACCGACTTGTTCGGAGATTAAATAATATGATTATTAATCTAAAACTCTTGGGAGTAGTTGAAATAAGAACAAAATGTTGTTCGAATCACAATATGTTGTGAGCCCACGGCTAGTTATACACCTGAACCATTGAGGGTCACATTCTCGTGTAAACCGATCCTTGAATACGATCATGTATTAATTAACTGTTAATTAAGTACATATAGTCGGAGGTCAATATGATTGAATCCGAGATTCATAATTGTGATTATGAGTTGGAAATAATACTGAGCTAAAGAAAACGGACACGATGGTGTACACTTTCTATTTTGGGAAATTTCCCGATTTAGCAGTACCCCTGAAATGGGCTTTCCGATTTTGTGAAATTAGAAATTTTTATTATTATCTCATATTGATGAGAAAATTAAAACGAGAAAGAAAATATAATCGTTATATTTTTCGGAGATGAAATTGATTGTCAATTTTGGAGAAACGTAATGACGGCTAATGTATTGGGCCGGCTAGGGTTAATGGATCCGATCCATTAGGGTTTGAGCCCAACAAGCTCCTTTCTTCACCTATAAAAGGAGCTCCATAGGCATGAGAATAAACACACCAAAGTGAAGAGCTCAAAACCCTAGCCTCACTTTCTCTCCTCTCCTCTATCCCTCTCGTCCGCCCCCTCGGCTCCTCCCTCGGAGGACCGCCGACAACCGGAGCCGCCGCCCGCCGCCGCCTAGTGCCGCCGCCGGCAGCCGCCTCCCCTCACCGGAATCTGATTCCGGCACCGTTTTTCCGGCCCGTTTTTCCCGTCGTATTCTCCCTTACGTGTTTCTAGTGCAATACGTAAGATGGATTACCTATACGAGGTGAAACCTGATTAGACGAGAGACGCCGAAGGAACGCCCGAGCACAGCCCGAGTCGCGCCCGTGCGCTCCAGCCGTGACACACGAGTCCAGCCGAGAGCCCCGCCACTCGCTCGGCTCTCCCCGCACACGACCCGTGCCGTCCCCGCGTCGCATCCGCGCGACTTCCGACGAACCTCGTTTCGTCCGATGAATCCCTGAGGTACTTACGATTAAATTTAGATTTAATTGTTTGCGTTAAATGTTTGCGCTATGTACTGTTAATGTTTGCGCTATGTGATTTTTAATTGATAAAGAAAAATTAATTGTGATTAATTTAAATGTCAATTAAATTCAAATTGAAATTGATTCGAATTAAATAATATGATTATCTTAACTATCAATTTCACGCAAACTGATTATGTGCACATGTTTACGTAATTATATATGTGTAATTAATTAATTTGATTAATTTAATTGCACAATTCAAGTTGATTAGAATTAAATAATATGATTATGTTAATTGTCAATCTTGATGCAAATTAATTATATGCGGATGTTTTCATAAACTCAAGTTGATTAGAATTAAATAATACGATTATGTTAATTGTCAATTTGACGCAAATTAATTATGTCTGCATGTTTACTTAATTAATTACTTAATTAATTGTAATATATTAATATGATTAATATAATTGCGCTATAAGTAATATATTAATATGATTAATATAGTTGCGCTATAAGTAATTAATTTATATGATAAATATAATTGTGTTAGATTTAATTTGTGTAGTATGGGATGCATGAATTAAATATTTAATTATTTGATAATTAAATTAAATGGTGAATTATTGATTCTAATAGATTTGAATTAAATCAATTAATGCATGTAATATTGAAAATATGATTTTCAATAAAATAAAATAAATATAATGTAAAATGTTTAGAAAAACGGTTTTTCATAAAATTTTTTGTTTTCCGCTGCGTATACATGCACGATCCCCAACAAGATATACAAGAAAAAATAAATTATGTCAAGTAACTAAAAATTAAAATTTATACCAAATTCCTCTCTTTTTGAAGAGTTGAGACACCGTCTTGTTGGTTCAATTTGGGTTGTGTCACCTTTTTTATAGGTAATTTTTTTCTTGCATTGTTAGTTGGTCCAACAATTTTAGATCCTTCATTTGCTAACTCCATAGTTGTCGATTTTTTCGGCCTTCCTCTCTTGCGCTGTCATGACAAAATGTATATTTAATTAATTTCTAGATTAAGATTTATAACATATAATAAAACCAAGCAAATATTCACAACTTACATTAGGCGGTTTTTGAACGGGGTCTTTTTTGCAAGTTTTCTTGTTGTGTCCCGTTTCTAAACATCTTTGACAAGTCATTTGAAGTCCGAATCTTTTCAAACGTGTATTACTCAAGCGTTCCTCTTCAGGTGCTCTCGTCCTTTTTTTCTTGGGCCTTCCGGGCATCTTGAAATAAGATAGTTAAAAACCACTTCCAACAACTTTCATTTTCAGTCTCAACAATAGCCCAAGCAATTGGATACATTTGATTGTTTCCATATTTTGCAGTAGCGCATAGCAACGCGCCACCCAAAAATGTCTTCAAGAAACACCCATCAAAGCCTATGACAGGCCTACATCCTTGTAAAAATCCTTTTTTATTAGAACTGAACCCAACATAGAATACTTTGAAAACATGGTCATCTTCCAACAGAAATTCAAATCTTCCTTCTTTATCAACTCTCATTAACTCAGCCACATAACTTCTGAGCTCACCATAATGTTGAATGACGGACCCTCTCAACATTTCAAGCGCTCTCCATTTTCCTCAATAGAGTTTCCATCTTGAGGGCTGCACAGCATAATTTTTCAGTATGTCTTCTTCCAATTGAGATATTGTCCAGTTAGGATTTTTTCTGAATGTTTCAACATACTCTTTCGCGATCCATTCTGATGTAGTTTGTCTAGTTTGCATGTTCCTGTGACATCTATGCTCATTTATCAAGGTTTTAATTGCAAACCTTCCTTCAGATGAAATTTTACTCGCATAAAATCTCCAAGGGCACCCTTCTGCACATCTAGCCTGTACTTGATTCTTGGTAGTCTTCATATTTTGGATATCATGGCCATTAACAATTGCAACCATTTGAATTGCTCTTTTACATTGTTCAACACTTTCAAATCTCATCCCGAGCTTGAATTCTAATGTTTTATGATCACATGTGGGGTCATAAATTATCCGCATTTTCTTTATTCTTGCACTAGATACTTCATTCTGCTCAAAATCTTCATCGCTTTCTTGTTCAGAAATTATTGCGTAGTCACAATCCGAATCAAAATCAGAGTGAGCCTCTTTATTCCAAACACCTTGATCCTCATTATGTACAAAAACTGACAGACCCAACTTCCTTTCATCCTCGTTAACATGATTTGAAAATATACATATATTTCTTCTAGCCTCCATATATTCCTCATCATCTGAAGTTAACCCATGATCAGAAGTCCTATCATTAGAAGAACTCTCATCCACTGATGGCAAATAATTTTCATCTTCACAACTATCGGAAATTTCACCCATTTGAGTGTTCTCATTAGCCTTCATTGCAGGAGTCGCTTGCTCTATTGCAGCATCAAATTCTTTTTCATCTCTAATTATATTTGTGAGATGTGGTTATCCATCCGTAGTCTTCATACCCAAATCCACATAAATATCAATTAGAGAATTACCTTTAAAAACATGACCAAGCATTTCCATAACCGTAGTATCATTGTAAACGTGTTTCATAGCACGTAAATCAACAATTCCGGGGATTGCATAGTATAATTTTTCCCATTCTTTCACACCTAGCTTCTGTACGGCGTCTTCTAAATCGAAATAACCAAACCTATCGATGTCAAAATCGTGAACATATTCCAAAACACCTCCATCATACCTCATTTCATTACCAATTCTTTTAACTTTGCCATCATAATTGAAACAAATGGAGAATTTATCACTGTCAAATGCCAAAAAAGAGAGTAGAAATTATATATAAAAAAATTTAGAACTGATCACTTCAAAAGATAATAAAATCATATCTATTTTTGAAAAAATAAATAAAAAATAGTTAATAAACGTGAGAAAAAAATTATGATCATTGAAAAATAAAAAACCAGTTGGTCTCGTTTTAAAAAAAATAGAACCACTTGTTAAATCTCAAGCGACACAAATTACATGTCATCCATTGTTGTGATGTAAGAATCGCTTGTTTGAAGAACCACAATTTTCTCTCAAACCAATTGTTTTTTCTCAGAAAATCTTGGTAAAATAAATCGAGTTAAAAATAGGGTTTATAATTTTTGTAGGCATAATTGTGTGAGCTTTTTATTTTTCCGCAAGAAATAAATTGACGGGAAAAGACTGCGTGAGATGTAATTTGTTTTTTAATTAATATATTCCACATAAGTATTGCGCTAAGACACGTCATAACTCATTTTAAAAAAAATGACCAGGTCATTCATTTAAGAAAGAATATTGAACATCATAGTTTTTATTGCAAATTTTAAAAAGTTTGGCTTTTTTTGCTACTCAAGTAAAGGTTAGGATTTTTAATGCAATTAACCCTAAATTGTTTAACAAATAAAGATTATGTGCGTAAGATTTACAATTTAAATTTGTGCAACAATATAGAAATAACTTATATTTTGTATATAATAGTTAATGTAGAATCAATTTGGTAGAATTAAATGTCAGGTCAATAAATCACATTTTTATACTATAATTAAGCGGATATGAATATTTAAGAATCGGGTAAAAAACAATTAAGATGTAATTACACGAAATTGTGGGCATAATTATTTTGTTTACCATAATTACACCGATTTAAAGCCACCTCATAATTATTATTAATAAAGAAAAGCCACATAATCAAATTGTAGACGTAAAAGTCTTGTATGTGGCACATAGTGTGAATATGCTCATTTTTTGTAACGTATTTTGTTGTGTTCACCTTGACCACGTGGAATTATAAAAGTCTGAATTTATTGTCAAATTTCAAATGGGGGTGTTCAAGTGCGGTCCCACGCCTAGCGCACACAAACGAGAGCGGGAGCCCGAATATGCACTAAAGAGCCTCAATCTATCTCAAAACCATATGGTTTTGAGATAGATTGAGACTCTCTAGTGCATATTCAAGCTCCCGCTCTCGTTTGTGTGCGCTAGGCGTGGGACCGCACTTGAACACCCCCATTTGAAATTTGATAGGCGTGGGACCGCACTTGAACACCCCCATTTGAAATTTCAAATGGGGGTGTTCAAGTGCGGTCCCACGCCTAGCGCACAAACGAGAGCGGGAGCCCGAATATGCACTAGAGAGCCTCTTTCTAACTTAAAACCATATGGTACTAAGTAGGAGAACTCCCTAGGCTTATATCATAGACTCCCCTCTCACAATTATTCGATCACAATTATTCGATGTGGGACAACTCACAAGTGGCCTTCAACACACCCCCTCCACTTGTGAGTCCTAGTCAAAGGGTGGTTATAACCACTCACAAACAGGATCGAAACCTGCTCTGATACCATGTCAAATTTCAAATGGGGGTGTTCAAGTGCGGTCCCACGCCTAGCGCACAAACGAGAGCGGGAGCCCGAATATGCACTAGAGAGCCTCTTTCTAACTTAAAACCATATGGTTTTGAGATAGATTGAGACTCTCTAGTGCATATTCGGGCTCCCGCTCTCGTTTGTGTGCGCTAGGCGTGGGACCGCACTTGAACACCCCCATTTGAAATTTGATAGGCGTGTGACCGCACTTGAACACCCCCATTTGAAATTTGACATGGTATCAGAGCAGGTTTCGATCCTGTTTGTGAGTGGTTATAACCACCCTTTGACTAGGACTCACAAGTGGAGGGGGTGTGTTGAAGGCCACTTGTGAGTTGTCCCACATCGAATAATTGTGATCGAATATTGTGAGAGGGGAGTCTATGATATAAGCCTAGGGAGTTCTCCTACTTAGTACCATATGGTTTTAAGTTAGAAAGAGGCTCTCTAGTGCATATTCGGGCTCCCGCTCTCGTTTGTGCGCTAGGCGTGGGACCGCACTTGAACACCCCCATTTGAAATTTGACATTTATATATTATATAGATATAAAATAGTAAAAAAGAAAAAACTCAAAACGTCAATTAATATGAATTAAAGGGAGTATCAATCCTATTAATTATACTGTTATTACACGATTGTATAATTACAATCCTTAACATTACTCTAAATTAAAAAAAAAAAATTGAACATTAAATTATAAATCGAAATTTGTGAGATGTAAAGTTACTACCCTATTATAATTTTTTTAAAAGACTTCTAAACATTAATATATGAAAATGACATAATGAGATTGTTTATTTGAAAGTGAACCATGCACTATTATTTGAGTAAAATTTAATCACATTAACTTTAACATTATGATTATATTTTAATATTTGTTCCTTTTCAATTATACAACTCAAAAAGAAAAAAGAGGAAAGAAAGAGTTTCATACTCCAACTCCATGTCTCCATAGCCATTAATAATACTACTCTTTCGAACCCTAACTCAATTGTGTTGTGAATAGCTGAAACCGATCGATCAAATTATTCCTCTGAAACTAAAAAAAAACTTTGAAAAAATGGTGTCAGCAAACAGGGAGATGGTGGTGTACTGCTTCGACACACTGGTGGCGCACTACAACGGCGAGGAGGCTCCTCCCCCCGCTTTCGATGAGGGTCAGCAGTATGGATCTCCCTCTCTTTCTTTCGATTATACTCCATATATATATTTTGTTGTTTTTCAATTATTATTATTATTGGTTCCTAATTATTATGTTTGATATTCCCAATTCTTATGGATTTGTACGTTTCCCTATTCACAAATAGATTTTAAAATTCTAATTTAAATCACACATTTTTACAAAACCCTCAAAATCATTAGCATTGTCCTAACATATCCTTGATGTTCTTTATTATTATGGCAAAGTTTTTTATGGTTTGTGCTTGATGTTCAGTTTTTGTTTATACTTCAGTGTGCATATGAAGAATACTTATTTGTCGTTTTGGTTGTATTTTCATTAAAGTTTTTTTACTTTTGGGTTAATTTCATCTTATTATGCATTATATTCTTCTATTTGTGTGCATGAAGGTAATATTTTCGTTCTTAGGCATGCCCATCAAGTTAGATTTATCCTATTCCGTTCAGCCCACATGGGTCGTGACTCGTCAAACTATTAGGATCCGGACAGTTCGGTCCAGTTTCGTTTGCTTGATAGAAATCATTGACATCTATATTCGCTTAATTTGACTGTAATGTGAGCTATTTTCTTATAATATATGAAAGTACAATTGTAAATCATAATGCCATATTCCTGTAACAATGTTTAATTGTTAAAAGTGATACTTTGGTCATAGAAAATGATTGAACCTTTCATTTTATAACTACTACTGCAATTTCTATGCAAGGGCAGTGTCTTGTAATTTAATAAAAAGGGTTCTTGGTTTTTGGATGGTCAGACATTTTTATCAGTTGTTTAGTTGTCATCTCACAAAAGTCAAGTACACAAGAATTTCCTTTTTTACTAATCAACTTTCTGACCCCTACAACACCGAAATCATGGCGATAGCTCGTTCTAGTCTTAGTTAGAGTCTAATTCTTTTTTAACTGCCGGCTTTGTGTTTTAAATAAATAATGTGTGTGGGTGTGGAATCAAAATTTCATTGATGTTTTGGCTTGCATTCATCCAAATTACATTTTGTTTTTTCAGTCCATTGTTTGTGACTTGGAAGAAAGTGATCAATGGTGGGGAACCCCGTTTACGTGGATGCATAGGGACACTCGAACCTCGTGCCATTATTAATGGTTTCAAGGATTATGCTTTAACAAGGTAATGCTATTTTTTTTAAAGCAGAATCACAATAGTATGATATCCTTTGTGCTGATTGGTTTTGAGGAATTGTAGTTGATTCGGTGATTCTCAGTATATATGTACTTCCCTACTCTATCATTTTGAATCATCCTTTGCGTGAGATGATTTTATCATGCTCTGTATACATATGATTCTTTTTGTTGCCAATACAGTTACTTTCTTACCAACTCAATTAGCATTGTATACCCTTACTGGTGAAACTTAGTAATGCTTGCTATGGTTTACACACATGAAAATTCGCGCGTCATGCTAATTTGTACTTCGTTCTCAATTCTGTGATGGAGAAAAAAAAATGGGTTTCTTGTTTTACATATCCGTCTAGTACAATGATATATTAACATTTTATATATTAATCTTCAAGGGGAGGGGTTATTATCTATATGGTTTGTACATGGAACCTTGACATTCCTGATTAAGTGATTCACTGATTTGTAAGAGATTATGAAGGATATGTTGTGTGACTGGTCATTGGTTTATTATTCAATTGAAATAGAAGCTACAATGTTCCTAGAACTAGCATCTTAATTTGCTTTGCTAGTCTTCTACAAGCGTTTGGTGTTCCCTGAAATTTATGATTGAACAGGAAGAGGTTTGGAAATATTGAGCATTCACCAATACTCATTATGTGCAATTCTTATCCTACTTAGATGAAAATAGTAACAGCATAGAATGTAATATTGTAATGAAAGAAAAAGAAAAAGGGAATATGATTTTGTGCAATTTTGTTTGAATTTTGTCTTCTTATTTCTGAGATTATTTTAGGTTTAATGTTTGAAAAACGTAATTGGCTCCTCAATATGCATATGCTATGTTAATGAAGAATATACTTAAAAGTATTAAACAACTAAGAGACACTTAAATGGTCCTTTGATCGGAAGTACTGTCTACCTTCTTGATTGATGAAATTTCTGTAGTTTTGAGGTTTCTCCAAGAAAATATTTTTTTTCTCTACAAATTCGCATATTGATGAAGTTGTTTATACTTGACTAATATTCCTTTGCACTCTATATTGTCCAAATTCAGTTTTTTTTAGTCTTTTGACTGTTGAAGTTTCTGAAATGGAGTTTAATCCAACGTTTCATCCTCATTTTGGTAATCACAGTGCCCTGAGGGACCGCCGGTTCCCCCCCATACAAGCTAAAGAGCTCCCTTACTTGGAATGTACAGTTTCCATCCTGACTAATTATGAAACTGATCGTGACCACCTTGATTGGGAGGTGAGTGCTTTACTAAAGTTTGAATAACATTATAACTGTCAGTGTTATTAATGCATTTTTTTCCCTCTTTTTACCCTGATCCTTAATTGAAGTATGACGATTGATGAGGTTTATCATGCTGCGTACCTATGGCTTTAAATTGGGCCGGGGTTGAGATTTGTAATTTATTGCAATACTACTAAGTCTACTATTCCATCATAAATGTATATAAGCAATGGTTCTCTAATTAAGTTCAGACGACAAAGATAGTATCTGGTCTTCACCTGAACACAATTTTATGCAGGGCTTTTTCTTAATTCGAATAGCTCTTAAAGAAAATTGATTGTTTACATCACAAACTTGAATGTAGCTGGACAGAAGTTGTCGTAAATGCTCAGTGCAATAGTTACACGTGTATATATATATATATACATAAAAGTCTAGGTTCTCATAGAGTTCACTGATGTGTATGATGAGATGTCCTTTTGTCACTCAAGATGCTTTCTATCATACTCTGAGCTATGGGTTGCTAATTTGTTGATCCAAATTCCAAAGTAACCCGTATTTAAATAATTTGGTGCTTAGCTTTTGATACATCTTGATGATAAAATGTTACGTAACTTCATTCATAAGCATATTGAATTCCTTGAATGTTGGCTTTTGAATTGCTTGTGCGATAAGTGATGGTATATAAGAAGGGGCCGAATCTGGAGTCGATCACTGATTCTGATGAAACTTTTGCTTATATAGGTTGGAAAGCATGGAATAATTATTGAATTTACTGATCCCGACTATAATACAAGGCGAAGTGCCACCTACTTGCCTGAAGTTGCTGCTCATGAAGGTAATTCCACTTTTGTCTTGAAAACTGAACTGATAGGAACAACTAAAATTTTCCCGAAGACTGGAGTCTATTAATGGAAAATTTAACCCCATTATGTAGGTTAGTGTATATTCCTCTTCCTTCAAAGTTTCTCTAACCTCTTTCAATTTGTTTTTATTGCGGAAGGCTGGACAACTATTGAAGCGATCGACTCATTGATAAGAAAGGCAGGTTACAACGGTACTATCACTGCTCAACTCCGTAAAAGTATTCAACTTACCCGTTACCAGAGTACCCTCTTCACCATGCATTACGGTGATTATGTTGCCTACGTGAAGACCACTAGAGGTGCTGCTCCGACTATTAATGGGGCAAAACCAGGCAATTATTGACCTCCCATTTGAGCTGTAAGACTATATTGGCTGATGGGTAAGGTAAATTTATTCGAACAGAATGTTCGATGCGACCTATATTGTTTCATCATGCTCGGTGATTGTTTATTCCCGTAAATTTATAATTGTTTGTGTTATTGCATGATATTAAGCCGTAAATTTATAATTGTTTTGTGTTATTGCATGATATTAAGCCGACTACAATGTAAACCAAGCTCTCTCTATTGATTTGGTTTGTGATGTGCAGATATTGTACCTTATTATTATTTGTTGTGTTGATAGTTTGTCTGTGATGTACTGCAGATGTAGCTTGCTTATATTATTATTACTTCTTCGGTGCCAGAAAACTCTGCACACTTTCTTTGTAATTTGCAAAAGAAGTGTGCAGAGTTTTAGGAGAATGAGGCATTATTATTATTATTATTATTATTATTATTATTCATGCTAGTCCTCTTATAAAAAAGAAAAATATGGAAGAAGTTGGCATTATTATATTAATAAGTTGGTATTTCGTTACCAAATTTATATTGATATTCTTAATTTGGTTGGAATGTCAAAATTATTCTATATTTTAATATAGATTTATAATATAGTTTGATATATAAAGTATTTAAAAAAACATTTTTGATAGTGTTTACTTCCTTTGTCCTACGATTGTTTGTCATGCTGGTAAATTATTCTCTTGTTTGACCGTCGATTAGTTATGATAAAAAATATAAAAAAATACTAAAATAAAATTTATAGTATAAATTATATTTTAATATTTTTTTAATAATTTTTTTATATTTTTATTATAAGTAATCGACGGTAAAAAAAAACAGTTAACCAGCATGACAAACAATCGTGGGACGAAGGGAGTAAAAAATATGAAAATATTGTACAAAAAAGTTGATATATAGTTTTAGTATATGAAAATTTTATATTGATGTTGTTACGATAGCATTGTTATTGATTTCCACGTAACACAAATTTGAAATCCTCACAAAATAAAGTTAATCGATATTTTAAGACCACCCACAGCGGTGACCTAAAAACTGAACTTGATTGGATTTCTCGTATAAGGAAAATAATATTAAAATATCAATTCGTGTGCAAAATAATATCACATAAACAAATTTTTTTATTACGTACAAGCAAAATAATTTGTGATCAATTTTTTTTATCACGTATAAGCAAAATAATTTGTGATCAAACAATGTAAATTTATGTTGGTGTTATTTTGTTCAATTTCAAAGAGAATGCCCAAACAATGTAAACTTAGTTAACCATGATTAATTGATTTTTCCTATTCTAGATGACTTGCTTTGACTTGGTTGATCATGTATTGAAGTTATGAGAGTGATATAGTTGTGTGAATACCTGTGTCAATATGCATTCTTTAATGACTTCTGTAGTGATGCTGTCAATTGGTTTAGTTTCCAGTGTCTCTGACTCTCTTTCTGATGTGTCTATGAGCTGATACTTGTTGAGTGAAAGGAAACATCCCTAATTTCCCATCCCAAATAAGTGCAACCATCATCTACATAGTGTGGCCTCGCTAGTGCACACATGAACACCACCTTCTGGATGTATCTTTTGCTTTTGCATGTTCTGTGTGGTTAGGTTACTCTTTCTCAGGCACCAAGTAATCGATCACTTTGTCTTTTCATGTAAAACCACTTTTAAGCAATATGAACTACGTTTCTTCATAGTTTCAAACTTTATGACATTGCTTTCTGCATCTACTTGTAAAGCTGAAAGACTGTACTTGAGTCTATCAATTTTTTTTTTTTTATGTGAGATCAGGTTTTATGGCATTAGTGTGTGGCTTGATTGTTCCATTTTTCACCACTTAGTTACGGTACATTGGCTGACATGAAGCAGCTTAGCCAGGCTTCTGATGTTCTCTCTTTGTTCAAAGGGTATGCGCTTCATAGCTTTAACATTTAACACCATTTTATTTTTTCTTGGATCACCTAATTTGTTAGATTTAAAAATCACAAAGCTGACCGTAACGCCCATCTTTCAAAACGTATACTGACAAGACGTTGTAGTGCGACAAAAATCAAATAAAAATAACCGAACTAATTGCCGTAGCAACTTGCTCGAGTCGATCTCACGAGGAACACTACTGTCGGCTTAGAATATTTGTTTATGTGTTCGCAAAAGAAAAAGAAGAGAAGTTTATAGCATAATGCATTGTTGGTTTGTTTTTGTTTTTAAACTAAGTTCTAATTTATTAAAGTAAAAGCACATAAAATAAAGCAAACAATAATAATAATGAGTTTCAAATAAAAGAAAAGGACTAGAGGTCGGGTCCTCAATTCTCAACTTCGAAATTGAATTCGATTTTGCAAAAGTCACACAAGAACGTCTGTTACCAATTGGTTCGAATGCAGTTCGATTAAACCCTAAGCACGTAATTGCTCCTAAGCCTCAAACGTTGTTGAAATTCAATTGGGCATTTAATCGAACACTTTTCGTGCAAAATCAAAATTCAAATCCTAGATGAGAATCAATTCACCCTAACCCTAGTTGATGATTTAGCTACTCATGGATGTAATTACGATGCAACTATAGTTTAAGGAATTCATTAATATGCAATTTAAGATAAAAAGAACAATTAATCAAAGCGAATATAAAATAAAGAACAAACAATAAAAAGAAGGAACTTACTTGTTTTATTAAAAATCTAAGATGAACGATTACAAAATCAAAGTCTCGATCTGAGTTTCCGTTCCCCAAAGTATGAAAAACGTGCTTGAAAAATAATCTAAAAATGTTTAGGTCTAGCTCTCCCCGTAAGGTTGATATTCTAAGAAGATTTCTCTATGAAAAAGAGGTCAAACGGGTCAAATTCGCGCCCAACAGGTCCCTAGCAAGCTGCTAGGTCCTAGCAGGTCACTAGGTCTTCAATCTCAGGAAAGAGCGTCTACTGCCTCTCGGATGCTAGGATTTAGTGCGCTGCTAGGGTCCTAGCGAGGCGCTACGTCTCTAGTGTGATATTTTCTTTAGTCTTGACTCGTTTTCTCGTTCTTTTCGCTCTAATCACGTCCTCAAGTCTGCACACTACACAAAACATAAAAACACACCAAAACCAAGAGGATGACACACATAAACGACTCAAAACGACACAACTCACACAAAAAGAATCCAAGAAAAACTACACAAAAACGTATAAATCAACTCCTCCACACTTAGCATTTTGCTTGTCCTCAAGCAAACAATCACGGTACACAATACGAACCAAGCATCGACTAAGCTCAAGACAAACAATCAAACATAAGGGAATTCAAGGCATTCACATTTGACAAATCAAAATCAACTAACGAGTGTCCCTCAAGTATTCAAATCCCCACAGTTCAAACCATGACTCCACTCCACCGATATCAACAACGAGCACAAGTAAACAAAGTCACCGAAATGTATAGCCAAATTAATCAAGTGAGGCAATATTCACTAGGTCTAAACAGTCGAGGGTCACTCGAGTATCCTAGCGTAGTTTCCCATACTCATCGTTCTCGTATAGGCAGTGTGGCTGCTCTACTAATATTAATACTTTTACTACTTATTATTATTATTATTATTATTATTCCTTTTTTCTCTTTTTTTTTTTGTTTTTTCTCTCGGCAACAGGATTTTTCGAACCAATTATTTTTTTTCTTACTAGCTCGACTGCCGGCCCTTTTTTTTCCCACATACGCAACTAAATTTTTTGAACGTCTTCTGTTTTTGCATCCGGTTGCGAATAATACATATATAGAGCTAAGCCACACTGCTAATAAGAGAGACGATCAAAGTAGAATCCTCGTGTATAACTCGACCAAACAATCAATGAACTCGATCCACTTAATACTCGTGCCTAACCGATGTCATGAAAGTCATGATTTTCCCTATGTAGCAAATCTTAAGTGTAGGACCCACAATTAATCAACTCGTCATTATCATCCTGATGAAGCCCTAAATTCAATTATGTGTAAACCGAAGTCTATATCGCCTAAAACATGCTTCTAACAACTATACCGCAATTGTGCCAAATGGGGAGGGTGATCGACACGACAAAACATAGCAAAATACACAACATAAACGACGTTTGAAGACTACCATAACCCCAACAAACCTCGCGAAACAACGGGTTACCCTAAGAACATGCAAAACAACCCCCCCCCCCCCCACCACCCCACCCCACCCCACACTTGAAAGACACATTGTCCTCAATGTAAAACATATAATTGTTTGGTCTCGAATCGTTTTCTCGTTCTTTTCGCTCTAATCACGTCCTCAAGCCTGCACACTATACAAAACATAAAAACACACCAAAACCAAGAGGAAGGATGACACACATAAACGACTCAAAAGGACACAACTCACACAAAAAGAATCCAAGAAAAACTACACAAAAACGTATAAATCATATACTAAAATACTATAATTCATTTATCAATAATAAAATAAGGGTACAAATACTATATAATTTTAGTATAAAAATAGTAATTAAAAATAGGGATAATTATAGTTTAGTGGCTGAACTATAGACCCTTTTAGACTTTGATGGCTCATATATTTTTTTTGGTGGTTTAGTAACTGAACTAAGGCTTAATTAGACTTTGGTGGCTGGAGTGGCGGATCTCGGCGACACGTGCAAAACACGTGCCTATTTTAAATCCAGCTGCGGGCTTTTGAGGGTATTATGGACATTTCCATACAATACGAAATGAATAATGTATGTTTTATTACAACACAAAAAATTATACGAAATGAATACGAACTGAATACTATATTTAATACATAACTGAAATCCATATATTATTACAACACAAAAATCGACCTTCACCTGTTTTCATTAAATCTCATTTCTGAAAAAACCCATATCTCCATCCCCAATTCTCTAATAGCAAGAACCCTAGAATTTGAAATCGTCCCCAAATCGAAACCTTAACCCTAATTCCTGAATCGTCGTCGATTCTTTGCTTCCATAAACCCAATTCGCGTTCAATTTTATCCATTTCCCAGAAAACCCTAATTTTCACTAAAGGTCAAATCTTGAACAATGCCGTGGAAATTGAGGAGCGAAACTGATAAAATACCCGACGGCAAGCTCGTTCTCGACTATGGAGGTCTCAAAGATGTTTGCACACTGATTTTCTACCACTCAGGGGAGTTTATGCAAAACTACGGTAAGAGGTGTTATGTAGGTGGGAGAGTGTGTTATATAGATTTTGTGGAAGGTGAAACATTGAGAGTTTCAGATTTGGTGATGATGGTTGCGGGTATCTACATGGCTCTATGTCATTTTATTTTAGTATGGATGGATGTGATGACTGTAATCATATTGAGGCTGCATCTAATGACTGGAACAACACTATGATTGGTGCTTGTGTTAGTGTTGATTTGACAGTTTCAGTCTATGTTGATCATGAGGATTTGGAGCGTGATGACATTTTTAATGTTAAATATTTACCTGAAGTTGATGAGGAAGAGGGCAGTGAGGCTGATGAAAAGGCTGATGAATAGGATGAGGAAAAGGGCAGTGAGGCAGATATGATGCTGAGGTTTTCAGAAGCAATCCACGCACCACTTTCAGAATCAAGTCTAAAGCTATGGGCACTGAGCAAGTTTTCCAGAGGTTGTATATCAGTTGGAATGCATTGAAACTTGGAATGTTGGATGGAAATGGGAAGATTATATGTCTAGATGGCTGCCATTTGAAAATAGTGTATGGGGGAGTGCTCTTGACAGCAGTAGGTGTGGATGGGAACAATGGCATTTATCCTATAGCCTATGCTGTAGTTGAGAAAGTGAAGTATGTTTCATGGTTGTGGTTTTTGGAGTTACTGACTCAGGATTTGGGGATCAGTGAGAGTAATGCTTATCTTTGGACAGTGATGAGTGACAAGCAAAAATGGCTTGTGGATGCTGTGACTCAAATGCTACCCTACTATGATCACATATTTTGTGTGAGACACCTTATTGCCAATATGAAGATGATTCACAAGGGATTGTCTCTGGAAAAGTTTGTCTGGAGAGCTGCAAGAGCAAGTAGGTTGGTTGATTATGAGGTTGTCATTAATGAATTACAGATTCATGATCCTGCTGCTGCTGAGTGGTTAACACAGAGGAATCCAAAGCATTGGAGTCTCTCACACTTCAACACTTTGAACAACACAGATATGATCAGTAACAATATGTCAGAATCATTTAATTCCATGATATTGCAGGCCAGAAGCAAGGGCATTCAAACAATGTTGGAGGACATTAGGAAAAAACTGATGAAAAGGATTGGAGTTAAAAGAAAGGAAATGTTGGATCATACAGGGTTGATGTGCCCTAACATTCAGAAGAAATTGGACAAAAACAAGGTGAAGTCTTATGGTTGGGCAGCAACATGGAATGGCCATATGGAGTTTGGAGTTACTGGGCCTTATGAACAATCATTCTATGTGCATTTAGGGGACAAGATATGTAGTTGTAGAAAATGGCAGTTGTCAGGTATTCCTTGCCCACATAGTATATCATGTCTGAATCACATGAGATATAGACCAGAAGAGTATGTGGCTAGCTGTTTCCATAGGGATAGTTATTTAAAGGTCTACAACCACTTTATGGTCCCTTTGTATGGAAGGGATGAATGGCCTTCTGTTACTCAGGATAACCTGCCTCCTATTGTACCTGCCACTGTGTCTCAGATGCCTGGAAGACCCAAGAAGCACAAAAGGAAGCTTCAGGTTGGTGAAATCATTGGATCTCAGAATAAGAGCAGACTAACAAAGAGAGGAGTGGAGATGAGCTGCAAGCTTTGCAAGGAAACATGACATAATTCAAGAACATGTCCACTGAATAAGGGCAAAAATGTGAAGGAACCAGGGTTGAGCATTCCAACAGCTAAAGAGACAGAGGTTAAAAGGGAGAAAAAACAGCTATAAAACAGAATCTGGTTATTTTCTGAATGTATTATTTGATTCATTTTATTTTCTTATTGTATTATCTGATTCATTTTATAGGCTGTCAAACCAAATGTCACTGATGTGAGAAGAAGTCCCAGATTTAAGAAAACTGAAGTACCTGAACAAGTTAAGATTAAGGTTGAGCCAAGGGTTGAGCCTAAGGGAAAGGAGCCTGCCCAGAATGTGACTTCTTCAAAATCAACAAAACACTGCCCTATAGGAAAGAAGCCTGCCCTCAAGGTCTCTTCATCTCATCCCACACCCTCTTCTGCCAAGGGAAAGGAGCCTGCTCATAAAGTGTTTTCATCTCAGCCCATTGAGCCTAAAGGAAATGAGTCTGTTCATAAAGTTTCTGTAAAACAGCCCACTTCAGCATTCCAGATGGGGTTTGAATCTGTTATGCAAAAGCTTCCTGTGCAAAGAAATCTCTCCTTTTCTCACCAACCCATGTTTAGCACAAAGCAGTTGCAGATGAAGAATGTGCAGAAGCCTGGAGAGGAAAAAAATAGTGTGAAGAACAATTTCTTATGTGTTTGTGCTTGAATTTGGAATTTCTGTGTGTTTGTGTTTGGAAAATTCTGTTTGGAACTGGTCATGTGTTTTGAACTCAGCTTGTGTTTGTGTTTTGGATTTCCTCTGATTTGAACTGATGCTGTGTAAGTTTGTGTTTGTGTTTGGAAAATTCTGTTTTTAACTAATGTTGTGTTTTGGATTTCCTCTAATTTGAACTGATGTTGTGTTTGTGTTTTACACTTACTGTTTTGTGCTTTGATTCTTCAGATTTTATCCTATTAATGTTGAAACAGATACTCAGAATGACAAAATACATTTCAGATTCAAAAATGACTAAATTTTTACATTTCAGATTCTTGACAACAAATTACAAAACAGAACACTAATACAAATTTCAATAGCATTACAACAATAAAAATTTGTTACAAAAAAACTGAACTACAAGCATTTCAGAATGGATTCCTACACACTACTTGTTCAAAACAAAGATGACAACTACCAGAAAACCAACAACTAGAGCAATCCGCATCTTCAAAATTGTTTTTTCCATCAATGCACATTTCTTCTCCATCATCTCCAAATCTGCAACCTTTGAGTTTATGTTCCTTAAGAGCCCAGATATGATTTGAGAACACCTTCCACAAGCAGGAGGATCGGTCCAAGAGAAATCACTACAACCCCCAAATTTCTGGAAAAAATAATTAGGGTTCATACGTATGAAATCAGAATTGAGGTTTATATGTATATAATCAGAAATTGAGGTTTATATGTATGAAATTAGGGTTTATATATAGGGAATTAGGGTTTATATATAGGAAATCAGGAATTAGGGTTTATATGATGAAATCGATGTTTACCCGAAATTTTCCGCAAGCCATGAATCGTCTACCTGGGTTCGCGTTTGTCCAAGAGGTTTTCATCACCAATGGTTTCCCACATCTGCATAGATCCTCCATGAAGATTTGTGAACTCATTGTTCTCTAAAAATCACAATTTAGGGTTTGGAGAAATGAATTTGAGAATTTCTCCTACTCCCGTTTCTTATACAAATATGTATATACGTATTCTGATTATGAATAAGTATTCTTAACATGAAATACGTAATTTATGTTTTAAAAATATTAATGACAAAGAATGAAAAGGGTAAAGCGTAACTTCTCTCCTTCAGCCAACGTAATTGTGACACTTGTCACCGTTAGACACGTGTTTTGCACGTGTCGCCAGGATCTGCCACTCCAGCCACCAAAGTCTAATTAAGCCTTAGTTCAGGTACTAAACCACACAAAAAAAAAAAGATGAGCCATCAAAGTCTGAAAGGGCCTATAGTTCAGCCACTAAACTATAATTATCCCTTAAAAATACTATACTAAATTTTATAGTATAAAAAATAGTAATTTTTTATAGTAAAACCGAGGTACTGTAACATTATCTTTGAAAAACATAGATATATTTAAAATTTCATACTGCATAATAAAATACACATCTTTCATCATTTCGGTGTATACAATCATCAAACCAAATCACTTAATCAAAAGTCATCTTACTGCATCATATAATAGTTGAAAAATACACATAATATATATATTTAAAAATTTATTATTCCATTGTCTTTTCGCCTTCTCCGTTGACATCCCCGTCCGTACTAAAAAAAATGTGTTGAAAGGGTGAACTCAACGACTCAGTAGAGAAAATCTATATCTGAGGTCTAATGCCGATATTTCAAACATACCACACATAAACATGTTCATAATGCGAAAGACATCAACGATAAAAATAACATACTTGAAACATATGGTGCACACATGGGCTCTCCCCGATGACCCTTAGTTCGGTTACCGACCCCTCTTGGGTTCACGGGTTTTATAATATAATATCGTTCAGTCGCCTCGAAAACAGTTCATGTACGTCACATTTAAATTTAGAATATTAAAAGAGATAAGAAAAATCCTACCTTTGATGCGTGAAAATAGTAGTCGGATGCGTGCGGTAACTTTATTCTCCGAGTGATACGTCTCCTGAACCATCACATTAAAAAACTTCATTGTTTCACATACTACCCAATATTCATAACTACTGATCACACTTCCTTCATAAATAAGGGAAATAATAAAGGAAGTGTGACCATAAAAATGGGATAGAGGTAGTATATTACTATTATTACTACTATTTAAACTTATTTACATCCAGTTTCTGTATTTGTATAAATGGTAGGAATAAATGGGCTTTGGGGATAAATAGGCTTCGAGGACTTGGGTTGGGACATTTGAGCTTGGGAGATTTTGGGCTTAGAATTAAATGGTCCATCACTCATTTGGAGAAAATGAAATCCCTAATTTCACTTTTCATTTGGTACACAGGGGAAAGAGAGGGGAAAGACGGCAATAAGAAATGGGGTCAAGGCAATTATATCTTTTTTTCTTCTTCAGATTCTTAGGGAAGTTGGAAGGTTGACGGGCGAGGGCTTTGAATGAAGTCGGTAACGATGACATTGTGGAGGAGGGGCAGCGAATTTCGATCGGTGGCGACGCATGTCGTGAGGAAGGAAAACGAATGATGGTAGGTGGTGATAGTTGGAGATTCGGACAGGGATTTTGGTTTGCTTGCGGCTGTTCGGAGTTATCGGAATTTGGTTGTTAATCGAGGTGTTCGAGAAGTGGTTCTAAGGCCGTGGATGGTTTCAGGTAAGGGGAAACATGATTGTTGGGTCTGAACGGGGGTTTTTCAGTTTATCGACCAGGAGTTTCGAGTGAAGAAAAAGGGAGCTCGGTTATCGTATGTGGTTGGGGAGGGGCAGGAGTTCACACAAGGTTTCGACCTTCCTTCCGAGCTGATCGAAAAAGTTTTCCAGTGCTAAGAGGTAATCCAAAGGAGGCCAGAAGTGACTAAATGCTTTCGGCTTCGACTATAATTTGGGTAGAAAGGTTTTCGGCAATATTAAATGTTTGTAATATTGAAAAAAATCACAAAAATTACAAAATTTAAATAATCGATCAATCTACTTTCATATGATCTAACTCCTTATCATTTTGTTGTACTCTATTGTCATGCTCTTCGGTGTTGTTATCTTTCCAAATAGCTTCAATTATATCCATCCTTACCTTAGACATGAGCTTCATTCGATTTTTGTCATCCAAGTTTGAATTTGTTCTCCCTCGCTCTTCGACCCGTACCGTAGCCTGTACACTCGGCTATTCCCCCGATTCAAGTACCTCTGTCTATGCTGGGAAAAGGGCTGCCAGAGTGAGGGCTTTGTCTCTTTCTCTTTGTGTCAGCTGGCCCTGACCGATTGCTCCATAGCTCGTTTAACCCAATTAGAGGAAGATTTACGCCTAGCATCTACTTCTTTTCCAACATCATGATGTACAATTGGAATACCACTCTCGTGTATTCGTATGAAATTATGAAGTGTGAAACAAGAAACAATAATTGACATTTGATACTTTTGTGTTATTTGAGGCATAATTTTCAATACCTTCCAACTTTTTTTCAACTGATCAAAAGCACATTCAACTTTCATTCTTAATGAAGAATGTCGGTAATTGAAATGTTATGAAATAACTCTAGGTGGTCCATGTAGGGGTGTTCATCGGTCCAAAACCGGACCGAACCGGACCGAAACCGGATAGGACCAGAACCGGAATCATGAAAAAGCATGACTTGGAAACTGGACCGAAATAATACCGGTCCGGACCAAACCGGACCGGTAAATTCGGGTCTGGTCCGATTTTGGACCGGATAAAACCGAATTAATTTAAAAGTTAAATAAATTAAATATAAAATAATAATTTAATTTAATTTTTATATTTATAAATTTTAAATTTATTAAGTAAATATGAAACATTATTATTTTTAAGTAAATAAATATTTTATAAATTAAAAAATATATAATTTTTTTTATTAATTTTAGATTATTTTGTTATATTGTAATTAAATTACATATTAATAATTAATATATAATGAAATTTTAGTTAATAAAAAAATTATATTTGATTAATAGAAAATTTTTAAATAAAAAACACCATTTATGAATTTATTTATTTATTTTTAAAAAAATATAACAATTAATATTATTAAAAAATAATCTTATATTATTATTTATTTTGAACTTAATATCAGTTCAGTTCAAATTTCTTATTTTGAACTTAATTTCAGTTCAGTTCAGGCCCATTCAGTTCAGTTCAGTTCAGTTCAGATCCATTCAGTTCAGTTCAGTTCAGTTCAGTTCAGTAAAGTTCAGTTAGTTTCAGTCCAAAAGAACAGAGCCTTAGTATAAGAACATGGGCGGACGTATCAGGTTCTAAGGCTACGTTTATCGACGCCCTGGTGGGGCGCCACGTAGATAAACCTTAAAAAAAATGAAAATAGACATTTATACCTTTCTCTCTCATCGACAAGGGAGGGTGGTTGATCAAATCCGCCCACACGGTCTCCCAAAATTTAATTAATTGTACCCAATGGGGTTGTGACATTTTTCACAACCCTATTGGTTCTTATTATTATTATTTTTTGTTTAATAAAATTAGTATATCTTTTTTAAATTATATTTAAAAAAAATTTAAAAAATACCAAAACTCATAATTTTTTACACTCTACAAATAGAGACCAATATTGATATAATTTTACAAAGGAAAAAAATTGACTATAATTTACACACAAAAAATCAATTTTTTTAAAAGAGTTAATTTTTTTTACAAAATCTATAAATAGGGATCAACATTGACATAATTCTACACACCAAAATACCTATTTTTTTTATTTTCTTTATCATGGATAATGAGAATAATTCGTTCTTCAATTCCCAAAATTTCAATTCATCCCAAAATTTCGATCCTTCACAAGGATACTACCCCAGTTTTGATCATTTCCCAAATTATGCCGAACATGAAAGCTCATTTCAAAACATCTCTGAAAATCCAGTACATGAAGAGTTGCAAAGCAACGTTAATATTTCAAACAATCCACAAGCCTGGAGTGATCAAGAAGACGTCACTCTAATGTCCTCATGGTGTTTCGCTAGTACAAATGCAGTTGTCGGTACCAACCAAAAAAGTACCAAACTATGGGCAACTGTTCATCAACTATATGAACAAGGAAGAACAGATACACCAGGAATGAGTGAAAGGACTGTGGAGTCATTGAGGAGCCGCTGGAAACGTCTTAACACAAACGTGACCAAGTGGGTTGCTGCATACAAAAAGGCGCACGATCGAGCTAAGAGCGGTGAGTCTAAAGAGGATATTGAGAAAGTAGCTCAACAACTTTACGGAACGGGTAAGTTTACTCACCATGAGGTTTTTGAAAAGTACTGGTTCGACGCGTTTTCAGCCAGCTGAAGATGATCTTGAAGAAAGTCGTGGCAACTCAAAAAGATCAAAGATGAGTGAAGATGGAGATTCTCAAATCAACTCCACTCCTGGTTCTTCAGGGTTACAACGTCTTAGTGGGAGAGATAAAGCCAAGGCTAGTTCTAAAAGAAAAGGAAGGGATGTGGCATCACAATCACATCCATTTCTTGATGATGTCACTGAAACACTGCGTGCAATGAGGATCACGCGTGAACGAGAATGTGAAATTCAGGAACGAAAAATTCAAGCATCCGTGAGTTGCAAGAACGAAACATCAAAGCAACTATGCTTAATACTTTGATGTCCAAAGGGGACCTATCTCCAGGAGAAGAAGCTTTGAAACGTCGTCTCATGGAAGAGCTATTTGGGATGTGATTGTATTTTCCGTTATGTTGTGTGATTTTCAATTTCTGTTGCTTATGTTTTGTGCTTTTCAATTTCTGTTTCTTATGTTGTGTGCTTTTCAATCTATGTTGCTTATGCCATGTAATGTTTAATTTTTATTGATTATGTTGTATTTTAGTTTTATGTTGCTTATGATATGTAATTTTCAAATTCACCAAGATAATTCGATGCTCAATCACTTATCATGTCTTGTGAATTATTGTGGCTAAGATGGAGTGCTTGTGTTGTCAACATCCACAAGAGAATCCGATGCTCAATCACTTATCCAAACTTGTAAATTATTGTGGCTAAGGCATGGTATCGTCTAATGGAGTGCTTGTGTTGTCAACATCCACAAAAGAATCTGATGCTCAATCACTTATCCAATCTTGTGAATTATTGTGGCTAAGGCATGGTATCGTCTCATGGAGTGCTTGTGTTGTCAACATCCACAAGAGAATCTGATGCTCAATCACTTATCCAATCTTGTTAATTATTGTGGCTAAGGCATGGTATCGTCTCATGGAGTGCTTGTGTTGTCAACATCCACAAGAGAATCGATGTTGAATCACTTATCCAATCTTGTGAATTATTGTGGTTAAGGCATGGTATCGTCTCATGGAGTGCTTGTGTTGTCAACATCCACAAGAGAATCCGATGCTCAATCACTTATCCAATCTTGTGAATTATTGTGGCTAAGGCATGGTATCGTTTCATAGAGTGCTTGTGTTGTCAACATCCACAAGAGAATCCGATGCTCAATCACTTATCCAAGCTTGTGAATTATTGTGGCTAAGGCATGTTATCACGAGATGGAGTGCTTGTGTTGCCAACATCCACAATCATAAATAGAGACCAATATTGAAGTAGATCTACACAAATCTCTATATCACAATTACTTAGTCCACTCTCCTAAAAAATGTCGTCAAGTTCCAATTTAAATGTTTCCAATCTTCTCGATGATGATGAATGGGAAGAAAAAATTGCTGAACAAAATCGTCAACTTGATATCATTATCGAGGAGGTAGCCATTCATGCATCAACACTATCTTTTCAACCATCCAACCATATTGGTAGAGCTCCGAGGCGCTACATTGAGAGAAAACGTGAAAAGGGAAATGATAGTGTTTTCGATCAATACTTTGCTGAAGACCCTATCTATCCTCCTCACATTTTTCGAACAAGGTATCGCATGCGAAAGCCTTTGTTAGAGAAAATAGTCAACAAGCTCGTCGACACCGACAACTATTTTATACAGAAGCGCGATGCAACTGGTCGACTTGGTATGTCCGCGATTCAGAAATGTACTACAACTATGAGGGTGTTGCCTGTTGGCCTACGGGACAGCGACAGACCTACACGACGAATACTTGAGAATGAGCGCACAAGTCATTCGAAAATCCGTCACCAAGTTCGTTGAAGGTATTATTTCTAACTTTGGTGATGAGTACTTGAGAAAGCCCACCGATGATGATGTGGCGCGTCTTCTCCATATTGGAGAACAACGAGGGTTTCCAGGTATGTTGGGAAGTATTGATTGCATGCACTGGGAATGGAAAATTTGTCCCACTTCATGAGCAGGGCAATATGCAGGAAGAAGCGGGACGCCAACAATCATCTTGGAAGCAGTTGCATCACAAGATCTGTGGATCTGGCATGCATTTTTTGGAACCCCAGGTTCGAGAAATGAAATCAATGTACTCGATCAGTCTCCTGTTTTTGATGATATTTTGGAGGGTCGAGCACCAAAGGTCAATTATATCGTAAATGGTCACGAAAAAAATATGGGATATTATCTCACTGATGGCATATATCCTCAATGGGCAGATTTTATCAAATCTATTCCAGGTCCAATAACGAAGAAGCACTAGTTGTTTGCTCATCATCAAGAGGCTGCCCGAAAAGATGTTGAGCGGGCTTTTGGTGTGTTGCAAGCTCGTTTCGCTTTTATCAAACGCCCATTTCTTATTTGGGATCGTGATATTATGGAAAAAATAATGATTGCTTGCATAATCATGCACAATATGATCGTGGAAGATGAAAGAAGCAATTACCTCAACTATCATGATCCTACAGAATTTATACAAGATCGACTTAGACATAATAATTTTTCAACTGAAGATGGTGAAGAGAGTAATGATTTCGAATACTCTACCGATAGGATCGCAAGCCTAACGAGGTACATGAAAACCAGAGAACAAGTCCGCAATAGAGAAGCTCACAAAACTCTATTAAACGACTTGATTGAACATATATGGATGAAGTTCGGCAATCGTAACTGAATGTATTATTTCAATCATATGTTTCACGCACTGTTGATGTATTCTCAATTTCGTATTTCAATTATCTTGGAATTAAAGTGATAATTTTAATTTTTTTTCTTTTTTATGTTGAGGTAAAAATATAAAACTAAAAAATAAAAGTAATTATATTATTATTAAAAAATATATAAAAAAAGTGGGTGGTTGGGTGGTCATTGATAAACTTAGAAAATAGAGAGTGGTTTGGTTGATGATGTGGAAGAGAGAGAATTGAAAGAAAAATTAATTAAATATTGAAAAAGGTGGGTGGTTGGGTGGTTGTGTGGTCACTGATAAACGTAGCCTAAGCACATCAAATATTAATTTTGTTTTATTTTATTTTAATTTTAATTTTATGAAGATATATTATATTAAATAAAAATTACCTTGAGTTGCTGAAGAAAAAATGAGAGCGAGAGAGCAGTGTTCTTTAAGCGGAGAAGAATTTTAATATATGTTCTGAATATTCTTTTGGTTGGTGTGATTTATGAGGTGAAAGTGTATGTATTTAAAGATGAAGGAATTCTTGTATAATAAAGATATTTGTATTATTGTTTGAGATAGAAAATAATATTTAGCAGTAATAAAGATTTGATGGGACAGAGGCTCAATTATTGAGTTTGTTAAATTATTTGTTTGAGATAGAAAATCTGATTATGTGTATAAATTGTAGTTTTTTAATTTTCTCTTTATTTCAATTGTAAGTTAATAATATTAAAAACTTTTACAATTTTATTTATTTATGTAATATGTGCTTAAATTCTTATGGTTTTTAATATATATTTTTAAATTTTTACGTTTATATTTAAAAATTTTAAAAGTAAATTTTTTGACTTGGTTGCTACACCGACTCTAATCTTGCCTTTTTTGCAGTTGCCCAGACGTATTGAATGGTCTTCCGGCGAACTCCAAATGATGATGCAGCTTCATCTACTTTGCCTCTTTACAAAATACCCCCGCTGCAATGCTGGACAAGAAACTCATAAATCTAATGCTTCTCTGCTGGAGATAAATCGTTTGGCCGTCGATTATTAGTCATGAAGGTAGTTTTTCTTTTTTTTCTTTTTTTCTGTAATGGACTCAGAACTTTGGGTAATTTAAGCACAAAATTTCTAATATTGGTTGTGATATTTATAAACACTTTGTTGAACTAGGAAGGATTTTTGATTTTTTCATCATGTCATTCATTAAATGCTTAAGGTAGAGTAGCAGCAGAGAAAGAAAGTTTGGAGGCAAAAATTTTAAACTTCAATTAATGTGCGATTAATTAAAATGTAAATACCAACAATGCCCCTCTCTTTTAATGATTTAAAAATGAAAAAATAACGTTTCTTAAGAAATGTGCAAGTTTCTTTGTGCAGATAGATGAGAACCATAAAGAGTAATAAACAAGCAAAATTTAAATGGAGAGGTGCGATGGCTTATAAAAATTAACAATCAAACATGGTTGGCGCCAAAAGTCATTGTTCGATTGGTTTGTTAAAATTTTTAATTATCTTATATTGAAAGATATTTTAGGTCATAAAAAAATCAATTTTTTTCTATTTTACTAATTATTATTTCATAATATGAATTCAAACTTTTTTTTTCAACCTCTCTATCAAGATTCAAACTCTCAAAATTACTATAATCTCGATTCATAAATATATCAAATTTCGCAAAATTTTTAATTTTTTTATATCGATCTAAACTCTCATTTTTCATAATTTCAAATATTACTCAATTTCCTGTATCTGGATATGCCAACCACCTCCTCCAAGAAATAAATTTTCAAAATGAGCAACACAAAATTTTCAAATTGATCAAAAAGTTGAGATGAACAAGAAAACATAGCTTTAATGTCAGCTTCGTAAGTCAGTGAAAATCCAATTGTTGGAATAAATCAAAAGATCGGTGGTTTATGGAGACACATTTTACAAATGTATGAAAAAACTCGTGGAAAAAATCCAAGAACCATCAATGAAAGAAACATTGAGTCATTGAGAAATCATTTTAACCGACTTAATGCCAATGTGAACAAGTGAATTGCGGTATTCAAAGAAGCATATTGTAACGACCGAAAAATTTATAATAATGAAGTAATTTTGGCCCAATTAAAAAAATGCATATGAAATAATTATATCATTGTCAATTTGTTAAATAAAAGTGCATTTATTTTACTTTTGACTTTCAAATATTTGTTTATTGTTATGAATATTATTATATTATAGTGAATGACTTGTTGGCTAAGTCAGAAACCCTAGATTGTATCCTATATAAAGGGGTCTCCTCATATGAATGAAACAAGAATATACAAGAATTCATAACAATTCTATTCTCATCTTATATTTGTCTCTCTTCCTACTATATTATTCTCTCTCAATTCTCTTGAGTTTATAACACGTTATCAGCACGAAAGCTCAACCGCGTTCTTCATCGAAGTTATACTCATCCAAGATCCGAACAGCTCAACCGCGTTCTTCATCGAAGTTCTACTCATCCAAAATCCGAACTCCAAGGCAAGAATTTATATGTTTGTTTATATTTATTAATAATTATAAATATATCTACTTCTCCTCCTTTCTTCTTAATTTCATATGTTCCCGAAGAACATTATAATATGATATTCCTGAAGTAATATCAAATGTTCCCGAATAACATTATAATCTGATATTCCCGAAGTAATATCAAATAAATAATTATAATCTGATATTCTTGAAGTAATATCAAATTAATTATGCTTATTAAATAGATTAAATTTTTAATGTTCCTGAAGAACATTGTAATATGATATTCCTGACGAAATATCAAAATTAAATGTTCCTGAAGAACATCGTGATATGATATTCTTGTAGAAATATCAATATCAAATTGATTATGATTATATACTAATAATCTAGATCAATAATATCTTTGAAAATATACCGTGAAAGATCTACTAGCTTTGTGGAAAGATTTCAAAGAAAGATACGATCACCCGAAGTTGGTCGTACTACCAAAACGTGGTATCATGAAAGTAACTTCTCAATTAAAATTATGTGGTGAAACTATAACTTATGAAGATGAGAAAACATATTCTATTTTTCATGTGTCGAATGTGCTCCTGCAGTAGCAATATCGACAAAGAGGCTTTACCAAATATTCTGAATAAATTGGTTGTGGAAAAATCATGAAGCCCGACTCACAAGTTTGAGTCGCATCAATTATTGTTAATATATTAATTAAATTGAATGTTCCTGAAGAACATATATTTCTGGTTTAAATATTATATTGATCGTTCTGGAAGAACACCATGATTTGATATTATAGATAAAATATCAAATTAAATTGCTCTTGTAGTAGCAATAAGTTTTAAATATTCCCGAAAAATATTATGATATGATATTCCCGCAGAAATATCAAATCAATGGCTTATGATGTAACAATTATTTTTATTAATTGCTCCCGAAGAAGCAAAGTTCAAACATTAAATATTTTTGAATAAAGTTATATGATGATACTCGTAGAGAAACGCCAAATTTGATTGTTCTCGTCGTATGAATTATCCCTGAAAGATATCTTTTGAAAATCGAGAATAAATGTACTATGTGGGTACTCATGGAATATCGAAAAAGTAGATTCCAATTAAATGTAATTTCTGAGAAAATTATATATTGAAATTTATTTTGATACCCGAAGGATCATTGGTAAAGATATTGTAATCCGGAAAGATGATTGGTAAAGATATTATATCCCCGAAGAATTATTGGTAAAAAATATTGTTATGCAAATGATGGCATGTTAAGAGTGGTTCCCGAAGAGCTTTACTAATTATCTCCGGAAGAGCTTTACTAATTATCCCCATGAGTACTACAAATGTACTTAAACATGAAAATGATGCATATCATGATTGTGCGTGGAAATTGTTATTTCACATCTACGAATTAATTTGAAATATGCAACTTATATTCATATCACCACTAAAGTGCATTTTTATGAACGAGCATAATATCTCGAGCCTTCGATCCAGAAGATCACGATCCAGAAGATCGGTTTAAACCAATTACGCTGAGTTGCATATTTAACGAAGATCATTTCCCGGCATTAGGGGGAGATAAGCATATAAAAGATATAAATGCCGAGAAATTTCATTGAATGAAAACGATTTTCAATTATAGATTCACGCACCAATCAATTGAACCTGAAGTTCATGAAAATAAGTGACTTGCAATATTTAGCAAGTAATCTGTCAAATTAATGAAGGTGTGACAAAATCACATATATTTGTGATAAATAAACTATAAGAGTTCAAATACCAAAGAGATCAACTCAGATGTTGATTCTAATATACGCCTGAAGCGTAGTAGTTCGATCTAAAGATATAAAATAAATCCGCGGTAATAAAATTTAGTCACCCTCAAAATCTCTTGAAGAGAGTTAGATGAAAATCCCATTGAAAAAAAAGCATGTGCACACATGATAAAAGAAAATCATGGGATTGCGGAACAGCCAAATTAAATATTTTGGGAAATGATGAAAGATTTGGTTAATAGAATGAATTGTCATCAACATGGAAAAAGTCGTCAACGACATATTTGCCTCAAGAGTTGCTCTAGAAAATTTAGATCCAACGCTTAAATCAATGATAGTGTGTCAGCAGCACTCGAAAAATAAAAAACGAGCAATTGAGGCTGAGCATGACTCGCTAAATAAAGATATATTTTGACTCTACAGTACACACCTCAAAATATTATCCCAGAAGGATATACGTGGGTGTTCGTAAGAAAAAAGAGTAATGATGTGGTGAGATATAAAAGCGAGATTAGTTGCTCAAGAGTTTTTCGCAGAAACTCGATGCTAATCAAATATTTTGAAAGATGACATTAAGTTCCGCTACTTAATATTTATGGCAGCAACAACGATAGATATATGCATCTAATGTATGATCTGACCATGTAAAATATCATATTACATATGGACAAAAATGATATTGAATATAAGGTCCCGAAGACCAGTGATTGGTCCCGAAGACCAGTGATTGCACTCTTTTTTCCTCTACTAAGTTTTTCCCATAGGGTTTTCTTAGTTAAAGGGTTTTAACGAGACAATCACCACAATATAAACGTGAATGTCATGTACTCTTTTCCTCGAGTATTTTTTCCTACAGGGTTTTATAACGAGATTTTTAACGAGGCATGTACATCACTCGATAATAATGAGGACATAAAAAATGTTCCATATGAGTTTATTTTCGAGATAAAGTGAGATATTGAACCTGAAGTTCAAATGATTGTGAATTGAAGTTCACATTATTGTTCATTTGTCAAGAAATGTATATTGAACACTAGACGCATCTCAAATACTACCGAAGAGTTACCGGCCGGTTATAGCAATTGCGAATGCTCTAGTCAATAGATGTCTGGTAAAGGCATGTCCCAGAAGGACGAAAAATATACAATAATACAAATGAATGTGAAACTCGACAATTCGAAGGTTGTGTCCTGAAGACCAAAATTTATATTTGAATAACTAAGTTTTTCCTATATGGTTTTATTAGTTACAGGTTTTAATGAGATTGATTGATCACAAAGTCAAATATCTTCGATGATTACAATAAGGGGAGCAAGTTGTACTCTTTTTCCTTCGTCGAGGTTTTATCCCACTGAGTTTTCCTGGCAAGGTTTTAACGAGGCAGCAATCCTGTAAATAGTCATTCAAGGGAGAGTGTTATGAATATTATTATATTATAGTGAATGACTTGTTGGCTAAGTCAGAAACCCTAGATTGTATCCTATATAAAGGGGTCTCCCCATATGAATGAAACAAGAATATACAAGAATTCATAACAATTCTATTCTCATCTTATATTTGTCTCTCTTCCTACTATATTATTCTCTCTCAATTCTCTTGAGTTTATAACATTTATTAAGTTGTTGCATTGTCATGGACGTGGCTTTTTATTTAAATTCATTGTGCATAATAGATCATGTAGTATCCTCATTCTCTAACAATTCTTAATAATAATAATAATAATAATAATAATAATAATGATAATGATACAGATTTCTTTATTTTTCTGGAACCCTAAGTATATATATATATATATATATATATATATATATATATATATATATATTCCTCCCTTTGCCTCTCTCATCTGTCACTCCACCGAAATTCAACCCCAGCAAAAGCAAGATCAATATCTTTCTCCCTCCGACCGTCCAAGTGTTCCCACTTTAATTGCTGAAGGAGATAATAAGAAAACCATCAATTATATCTTTTTCCCTTTCACCTGTTCGAGGAGTGAAGCATAGGTAATCCTTGTCTTCTTATTTTGTTCTAATGGCACTGTTAGTATTGTTATATTATCCCTTTTAAGTTCCTTTAAGTTCGGCTCTCGTAATTCTTTCTTCCACACGAGTCCTATGTATTATGTTTTGTTGGTTTTTGTTCTACTTAGAAAACTCTATATTTATGTATATATGGTAGGCAGTGTTGGAAAAATTGGAATAAAATATTTGGTTCGACCAATATTTGACTGATTTTTTATGGCTAAATATTAATTCAAGTTGGAATTAATTTGTTGATAATTTTCTACGATGTTGCGTAGTTAATTATATTATTTTATTTCGTCAAGATCCGATTTTTCGATGAGTGAGAAATAAACGAATGAATTAGCCAAGTGAAAATGCATTATTGAATGAGAATAATTTCATCTCACATCAGAATGGGGTAGATAATGAGTTTGTGAGAACCATTATAAAAAGTCTTTGTATTAATTGTTGAGAATGTGAAAAGTCACAATCCCACATTGAATGTGGAGAGAAAATTAATACTTTCGTGGTGTTATATGAGGAGTAGTGAAATATTTCAACTTTGATTACGTCCATTGACATGAATTTTATTCTTGGTCAATTGGGAAATGATGATTTGGACTTGGGCCTCCGAGATTTTTCTTAGGCCTATAAGAGTTTAATAAATACAAATTTAGTTTGTATTGGGCCTGTTAAATAATAACACGTTTGTTATTATGGCTTGGGCTTGTTAGCCTTTGGGCTGAGTAAATTAGTTGAAATATTTAATTGGGTTAAGCTGTTGGGCTAACCTAAATGGGTTGTACGAAATTTAAATAGTCAGCCCAATGGGTTGTACAGAATTTGAATAGACGGCCCAAAAGACTTGAAAAGTCATCAGCATTTTACTTATATATTTAATAAAATATATAAATAATTCCTCATAATTGATGTAACATTTGAGTTGCATGTGACCTTTGGAATGCCTTTGTCTTTTGATACTCCCCCCTTGATGGGTATAAATAGGAGCTTTTAGTTGAGAAGAAAAAAAACACAATTAAATAACACATCAAACATCTATCCCACATTAGAATCTCTTCTCTCTAAATTCATAAACATTCTAGTGTTAGAATATTGTGTAGACAATATTTAGTTCCTTGCATTTGCATATGCTCGGTTCTCTCTCTTTCCCGTTCGCCGGAGCTTTTAGCTGGTGTGCCTCAGACTAGAAGATGATTGAAAGTCGTTGTATATTTGGGGACTAACGTCGCAAAACTGTAGCATACACGGGGCGTTTTAGTCTTGCGGATAGCGAAAGCGCCTCGACTACCCGCAACAAGTTTATGTTCGAAGCCCGATAAATGTTAATTTATTTACTTATTTTATATTCTGGAATTGTAAAGATCAGTAGTACTGTTCTAGTCCAGATGTTATTTTATTTTATATTTCGGATCTAGACATTTTGTACAAAAATAACCAACAGCCAGTTGTCGACCCTTGAAATCTGAGTAAAAACCCCAACTTGGTCTACCCACTTGCACATGTATTCTTCCTGTCGTGATTCTCTAGTAACTATAGAATACTTTTGATTTATTATTACTACTTGGTGGGGTTCAGTTGATTGTCATAAGTGGAAAAAGGGATGAAGTAAGTTAAGTCCTGGGAATTGAGTTCTAATTTTATCGGATGCAGGTTGTGTTGGTTCTGTTGAGTTTGCCACGAAACCGAGAAGAGAAACGAGCTGGAAGTTTCAGCGCTCGTCGGATAGCATGCCGCGCCCGCCGAAGGATTTCCGCGACCGCCGTTTTGGAAACGGCGGTCGCCATTTTGCGTCAAGTTGACGATTTCGGGACTGCCAGGAATTGGTGGTTTCGGCGCCCGCCGAAAGGGATTCGGCGACCGCCGAAATGTTCCTGCGACCGCCAGTTGCAAACGGCGGTCGCCGTTTATGTCAGGCGCGGGGGATTTTTGGAAAGTCCTATTTTTGGTCTGTTTTGGTTTCCTTCTCCTACAAGGCATACTATGGGCGAGAATTAATGTTTTCATACATTAATTAGGTCTCTCCCCTATATAAGAGAGCTTCTCCATAGGCATAAACACACCAATTATAATTCTATAGCTATTGCGTGAGATTTGAGGGTTTAGAGCGTATATCATCATTGTAATCGTGAAGCAATATTATAGTGAATTGTTCGTCGTTCCTCCCGTGGTTTTTTCCCAATTGGGTTTCCACGTAAATTCTTGTCTTCTCTATTTTCTTGTTGATTTCTTTTCGTCGGTATTCTTGTTTTCTTCATACTATACATCGTCCCGATCGTCAACAAGTTGTATCAGAGCTAAGGATCTATGACGAGCGTGAAGTATGACATACCGATGCTGGATCTCAACACAAGGTTCCCTATTTGGCAATACAAGATGAGGTTAGTTCTACGATCCCTGAAGCAAGAGATCGCTCTCAATGGTATTGACAATATGCCGGTTCACATGGAGCATGACGACCGCGTGACGCTCGATCAGATGGCTATGGCAACCATAGGGCTCCATGTCTCGAACAGTTTGGCGGAGGACATCATGGAGATGAAGACAGCGAAAGAGTTGTGGGAGAAGCTTGAAGAGATGTGCATCACCAAGACGGTGTCAAGTAAGCACAATTTGAAGAGGAGTTTATATTTTCTCAAGATGGCGGAGGGATCTTCTATCGCCGCGCACGTAGCGAAATTCAAGGAGAAAGTCGCCGACCTCGGCAACATTGGCGTGAAGATTAAAGATGATGATCTTGCGTTTTGGCTCCTAATTTCTCTACCCCCTTCTATGGCGACCTTCCGTGATACTCTCCTATATTCCGCTCGAGATAGTCTCGCATTTAAAGACGTTGTTTCGGCTCTCTCATCTAGAGAGAATATTTTGATGATGGAGAATCCTAATTCGGGAGAGACGCCAAGTGAAGGATTGAATGTCCGTGGGCGGACCAACCAGAGATCGACGGGGCAAGATAGGTCTCGATCGAAGTCACGACATAGTAACAAAGTTTGCAACTATTGCAAGAAGAAGGGTCACATCAAAGCCGATTGCTATTCCTTGAAGAATAGGAAGGAGATAGAAGGTGGCAACAACAACAACAATAATTCCGGTAAAAGTTCCGGTAAAGTTGGTGTAGCCGAGAATTATTGTGATCTCCTTATGGCTTTGGGTGAGGTCTCCAAATCAAGCGAGGAGTGGATTATAGACTCGGGATGTACGTTCCACATGTGCCCGAATCGTGAGTGGTTCGACACTTTTGAGAAGGTGGAACAAGGTGCGGTGACTATGGGCAATAACGCGTCATGCAAGATCGAAGGGATAGGAAGCATCTGGATCAAGATGTTTGATGGCGCGATCCGCACCCTAAGCGAGGTTAGATTCGTCCCCGGCTTAAAGCGGAATTTAATTTCGCTTAGTACTTTGGAGCTTAAGGGTTACTCGTTCACCGGAGAAGGTGGAGTCGTGAAGGTGACCAGCGGCTCTTTGGTTGTTATGAGAGGTGAACGTAAGTCGAATAGGCTTTACGTTCTTGAAGGCGCCACGGTGAAAGGTGAAGTAGCCGTGGGCGATTCCAAAGTCCCGGATGTCGAAACGACGAGGCTTTGGCATATGCGTCTAGGGCATATGAGTGATTCCGGAATGGCCGAGTTGAGTAGGCAAGGGCTTCTTGGGGATAAGGGCTTGTCGAAGTTGGAGTTTTGTGAGCAGTGCGTCTTTGGGAAGCAAACGAGGGTGAAGTTCACTACCGGCGCTCACACAACTAAAGAGATACTCGGGTATGTCCATTCCGATCTATGGGGACCATCCCCGGTCCCCTCCACTGGAGGTTCTTCCTACATGCTTACCATCATCGATGACTATTCCCGAAAGGTTTGGTCGTTTTTCTTGAAGAACAAAAGCGACGTGTTTTCTACCTTCAGAGATTGGAAGGTGATGATAGAGAAACAAACCGGGAAAGTCGTGAAGAACCTACGTACGGACAATGGCCTAGAATTTGTGTCCGAAGAATTCAACCAATTTTGTAAGGATTCGGGGATTGTGAGGCACCACACTGTGAGATACACGCCCCAGCAAAACGGAGTAGCCGAGAGGATGAATCGCCCGATTATGGACAAGGTACGTTACTTGTTAGCAACTTCTGGGTTGAGTAAAAGTTTTTGGGCTGAAGCGGCTTCTTTAGCATGTTACCTTGTCAACCGATCCCCGTCCATGGCGATTAACAAGAAGACTCCACAAGAATTGTGGAAGGGGTCTCCGGCGAATTATGAGGACTTGAGGGTGTTTGGGTGTCCGGCCTACATGCATGTCAACGACGGAAAATTGAGTGCACGTTCTAAGAAGTGCATATTCGTTGGCTTTAAGGAAGGAGTTAAAGGATACAAGCTTTGGTGTCCAGAGACAAAGAAGATCATTCTAAGCCGTGATGTAGTCTTTGATGAGGCTTCTATGATTGGTGATCGGGCGTCTAAAGGGAATCTCGAGGTTCCAAGTACTCCTACTGAGGTGGAGCCGGACAAGGTGCAAGAGGAAGATGATGGGTCAAGTTCCCCGACCGATGAGACGAGTAGTTCGACTACTCCGGAAGATCCAAAAGAGGTGGAGCCGCAATGCAGATCTAGAGATAGGCCAAGGCGAGAGATTCGACCATCTATAAGGTTAGCCGAGTATGAGTTGGTCGCTTATGCCTTGAGTGTAGCCGACGATGTTGATTCGTATGAGGAGCCTTCCTCATATGACGAGGCGGTTACTTTTGAGGACTCAAGCAAGTGGATGCTAGCTATGCAAGAAGAGATGGAGTCTCTTCATAAGAATGGCACTTGGGAGTTTGTTGATCTCCCTAAAGGCAAGAAGGCCATCAAGTGCAAATGGATCTTCAAAAGGAAGGAGGGCATCACTGGGGTTGAGGACGAGAGATATAAGGCGAGATTGGTGGCTAAAGGTTTTAGTCAAATTCCCGGAGTAGATTTCAATGATAAAATTTTCACCGGTGGTCAAGCATAGCTCGATTCGAGCAATTTTAGGCATTGTGGCAATGCATGACTTGGAGCTTGAGCAAATGGATGTGAAGACGGCCTTTCTACATGGGGAGCTCGATGAAGATATCTACATGGTCCAACCCGAGGGGTTCGAGGGTTCAAACCAAGAGAACAAGGTGTGTTTTCTCAAGAAGTCCTTATATGGTTTGAAACAGTCTCCTAGACAGTGGTATAAACGTTTCGACACGTTTATGATCAAGAATGGTTTCCGAAGGAGCTCATATGATAGTTGTGTGTATTTCCGGAAAGGCCGTGATGGGTCTTTAGTTTATCTTCTCCTCTACGTCGACGATATGTTGATAGCGGCTAAGGATAAGTCGGAGGTGGAGAGAGTCAAGGCACAACTTAGTAAGGAGTTCGAGATGAAGGATCTAGGTGCGGCAAAGAAGATCCTTGGTATGGAAATCACTAGAGATCGAAGAGATGACAAGTTGTATCTTGGCCAAAAGGGGTACATAGAGAAGGTGCTACGTCGGTTCAACCTTGAGAATTCGAACCCGGTAAGTACTCCCCTTGGAACACAATTTAGACTTACCTCTGCTTACTCTCCGACTACGGAGAAGGACATCGAGGATATGGCTCGAGTCCCTTATTCCAATGCCGTTGAGTCCTTGATGTATGCCATGGTGTGTACTCGTTCGGATTTGGCCCACGCCGTGAGTGCCGTGAGTCGGTATATGGCGAATCCCGGAAGAGAGCATTGGAAGGCGGTGCAATGGGTGTTGCGCTATTTGAGAGGTACGTCTAACAAGAAGTTGGTGTTCGGGAGGAATCAAGATGATGTGCAAGGGTTCGTGGATTCCGACTATGGCAGTGATCTAGATAAAAGAAGATTTCTTACCGGGTATGTTTTTACCATTGGTGGGTGTGCTATAAGTTGGAAAGCTATCTTGCAAAGTACAGTGGCCTTATCGACTACCGAGGCGGAGTATATGGCGGTCACCGAGGCTTGCAAGGAGGCGTTATGGTTGAGAGGTTGGTTTAGAGAGCTCTTGAAGAGTTCTAAGACGACATCCATCTTTTGTGATAGTGAAAGTGATATTTGCCTCACAAAAGATCAAGTGTTCCAGGAGAGAACAAAGCACATAGAAATTCGTTATCATTTTGTTCGTGAGGTGATCGCTCGAGGCGATATTAAGGTGAGTAAGATTAGTACTCACGACAATCCGGCGGACATGTTGACGAAAAGTTTACCCGCAACCAAGTTTGAGCTTTGCTCTAGCTTGGTTGGACTTCGATCGAGAGATTAAGCCCTTAGGGGCTTTTGGAGGAAGGCGAACGGCGAAGGAAGTTCGCGGTTTAGTGCCAAGGTGGAGATTTGTTGAGTTTGCCACGAAACCGAGAAGAGAAACGAGCTGGAAGTTTCATCGCTCGCCGGACAGCATGTCGCGCCCGCCGAAGGATTTCTGCGACCGCCATTTTGGAAACGGCGATCGCCATTTTGCGTCAAGTTGACAATTTCGGGACTGCCAGGAATTGGGAGTTTCGGCGCCCGCCGAAATGTTCCTCCGACCGCCAGTTGCAAACGGCGGTCGCCGTTTATGTCAGGCGCGGGGGATTTTTGGAAAGTCCTATTTTTGGTCCGTTTTGGTTTCCTTCTCCTACAAGGCATACTATGGGCGAGAATTAATGTTTCCATACATTAATTAGGTCTCTCCCCTATATAAGAGAGCTTCTCCATAGGCATAAACACACCGATTATAATTCTATAGCTATTGCGTGAAATTTGAGGGTTTAGAGCGTATATCATCCTTGTAATCGTGAAGCAATATTATAGTGAATTGTTCGTCGTTCCTCCCGTGGTTTTTTCCCAATTGGGTTTCCACGTAAATTCTTGTCTTCTCTATTTTCTTGTTGATTTCTTTTCTTCGGTATTCTTGTTTTCTTAATACTATACATCGTCCCGATCGTCAACAGGTTCCTTTGTCACCCTTTTCCCAATTAATTGACCTCAGAACCTATATTCTTTAACTTGTTTAATACCATCTGTTCGACATAATGAAGTATACGAGTCCCTCTTGTCAATTAATTAAAATATGATTCAATAAGTAGTCTACATAGTTATAAATATATTAAGTGATATAATCTATACAACAATACACATGAATTCATATTTATTTAATGTTATAGGAATTGTGGAGTTTGAGGATTAGGATTGCACGAGCATTCATTCACGCATCTTTTTCGCCAAGTCAAGTTCTTCATTGTCAAGGTAGGGGTATTTCTAAAACCTTTTCAAATACAATTCATATCAGTGTATGGTACCAGGTAATTGTTTGATATCGAGGACTTTATATTCTATTCATGTTATGTGCACATATAGTCGCGCGACGAAATTCATGGCCGTGTTCACGTAGACGAGTGACGTGTTCACTGTAATAAATCAAGCAAGCAAGTGACAGGAACGTTTAATCGTTCGGAAATTCATGTCCTTGGGTATATCCCACTGTCTATCAAGTTCAAGTTAGTTTATAAAGTTGAGAGTTATTCCGGTTATTTTCGTATCGTGCAATGTGTGAACTGGTATCCCTACTGAGTTGTTGATAACTCACCCCTTTAAAACCCCATCTTTTCAGGTCAAGCGAATTCGGAGCGAGACGACGAGGATGACAACGATAGTAGTACAAAAATGTCTATATTATAGACTTTATTTTATTACGTTTTCCGCTATTGAAAATATTGCATTAAAGTATTTTATTTTCTACTACTGAGGATGATTTTATGTTTATCGAAAAAGTATTTGACTTTTGTTTATTTGAAGTGTTTTCAAATTTTATTTCCAAAATTTAGAAAAATTCTCTTTAGTTTATTTTATGAAAAATGGGATGTTACACATAGGGATGTCAATCCAACCCGAAACGGTGGGCTAGCCCGAAGTCCGCCCGAAAAAATGTAGGGTTATGGCCGAATATTTTCGACCCGAAAAAATTTCAGCCCGATCAGCCCGAACCGAAATAACCCGATAGTCCGAGTGGGCTAGCCCGATAAACCGTGGGCTAGCTCGACAACCCGATGTATTTAAATATATTATAATTCATTTTATTTATTTATAGAAATATTTTGAATAAATACAATAATATATTCAAATAAAAGAAAATTATCAACTAAAATTACAATTTTAAATATTATTGAATGAATATTTGATAATTTGGGCAATTTAAATATTAGAATTATAATAATAATTATTAAATATTAATATTAAATTTAATTTGGTATTAAAATTATTTTTTTATTATATAATATTATTTTTTCCGGCCCGACGGGCTAGCCCGAGACCGAAGGTTTTAGGGTTAGGGCTACAAATTTACAGCCCGAAAAAATTTCAGCCCAATCAGCCCGAACCGAAGTAACTCGATAGCCCGAGTGGGCTGACCCGAAACCGAGTGGGCTGGCCCGATTGACATCCCTAGCCTTACACATATGGTATTGAAAAAAAGGCTCAAAAAATTTATGGCAAAATTAAATTCAATGATTTACGGGTTTTCAAGAAGTTATGAGTAAACATTTTAAATGAGATTTGAAATTGGAAATTAGCCGTAAATTTTTCATTTTTGAAAATGAACAAGCAATACGGAAGATTATGAGTCATGACAGTTCAAAAAGATCAAGGATTGATGAAAACGATATGCATTCGATCCACTATAATTCATAAACTCTAGTTAGAAATGTCTATATTATGTAAATTGATGGGAGAAGATCACCTAACACCTCAAGAAGAAAAAAAAAATGAAAAGTGAGCTCAAGATATTCATGTTTTAAATAATTGTATTGTTCAATTGTTTCTTGTTTATTTCTTTTATAATTGTATTTCACATTTCTTTATCTTATTTTTTGAGCTCAATAGTTCAATTGATGGTCATCTACATACTTTGTAGAATCACGTGATTTCTTTATATACACATCACCATGTCATGCATGACCCATTAATTATTGAGTTGATGGTCACATGATATTTTTAAGTATACCTACATAAACTATAAACTATTGTGATCCCACTAAATTTACGAAAGATATACCTAAAAATTTGCAAAGAAACAGAAGATATATAGTAAAAGAAAGATATACCTAAAAATTTGCAAAGAAACAGAAGATATATAGTAAAAGAATAAGAGGGTGATCCACATTTTGAATTCTCAATTGGTTGAATTACAAGTTTATTTAAATATACATGTCTAATATGTCACAACTACGAGACATACAAGCTCACACAACTCTTATAACTGATTTGATCGAGCATCTATGATTTATTTTGACAATGATACTTGAATATTTATTTATTTAGTTCTTTTATATATTTTTATTACTGTTATTTCATTTTTAAAATTTTGTAAATTAATAATTTTGTTTTAAAATTATTCAAGCAGTTTTTTATTAAATAAATATTTATGAATATTTATGAAATTTTATAAAAGAAATATTGATTATTTTTTTAATAATAAATAGTATAATATTAGATTACAAAATATTATAAATTAATATATTTTTAAAAACAATAAATAATTAAATATGTAAATAAAATAAAACATACGAACGAATATTTATTAATTTAGAAAATTTATACCAGTACTCCACTACTGTAATTTTTTTACTGGTAATTGTTTTTACTGAGTAAGTTGAATTTGAGGTAACTTCTGAACGTATTCTAACCGAGTATGTTTCCACTCCTCCTTTTGTAACTTATCTTTATAATTTCATTTAGCATTCCTACCTATCTTTCGCAATGGATATGTTCTCCATCTCCTCACTTCACTATTCTCACACTACAACACCATTCACAACCTCCAATCTCGCCGGAAAACAACCGTACGCCACCACCACCACCACCACCACGTCCCTGGCTCCGGTCATTCTAGCGTCGGACTCTTCGCAAGAATACGCTCACAACCCTGTCACCAGATCCACCAGCCTCCGCCGCCCCACCACTCACAAGCCTGCAAAAACATCCACTTCGCGGTCCTCTCAAATTCCCCAGAACCCCCTTAAGAAACTCGTCAGCTCCAATAGCAGCCCATCCGTCGCCGGTGATACTCTCGCCAACAAGCTATGGTTGTCCAGCAAACTCAACCCTCCGCCGCCTCCTAGCCCCCAAATTTCACCCTACACCCTATCAGGAAAAACGCCCCAAAAGGATGGAGTTGAAGATGAGGTATTCGATCGTCCCGAAGAAAATGAGAAAGAAGTGGAGTCTAGGGAGAAGGGGAAGATCTTTGTGGGTAATTTACCACTGTGGATTAAGAAGCATGAGGTAGCAGAGTTTTTCAGGCAATTTGGGCCGATAAGCAATGTGATTCTGATAAAGGGTCATGATGATATGGAGAGGAATATGGGATTTGGGTTTGTGATATACAGTGGGGAAATGGCTGATAAGGCTGCAATAAAAGCTGTGGAGTTTGATGGGGTGGAGTTTCATGGCAGGGTCTTAACTGTGAAGCTAGATAATGGAAAGAGATTAAAGGGAAAATATGGGGAAAGGACGAGGTGGGTGCAGGGCATAGACGAGGGAGGAGGAGATTACAAGACTAAGTGGCATCAAGAAAGGGAAGGTTCACGAAGGGAGTTTCAGAAGGTTCTGGAATCTTATCCGGAGAATTGGCAGGCGGTTGTGCGAGCATTTGATAGGATTAACAAGGTTTGGTTTTGTCAATTATATGTGCTTATAAGTGATGTTGGGTAAAATTTTCTATAGATCTCCTTCCGTCTATCTGAAATCAGTACCCTTGTGTGTAGCCTTCCAGAAGAGAATTTGGCTTGATGGTGAACTATTACGGGAGGAGAGGAGACATGCATCGTGCACGTGAAACATTTGAGAAGATGCGGGCCCGAGGAATAGAGCCAACATTACATGTATATACAAAGTAAAATTCATTAATTTTAGATTTTCTCCTCCAATGGTTCACTTTTAGTCATTGGTATACCAGGAATTGTAAATTCCTGTTTACATGTTAGGATGAAGCTTATCAACATTCTGTTAAAATTGAATAGAATCTCCAGATCATTTTATGTATCTATTTATGTCTGAAAACAACTTTGTTAAAACTTTTCCTGGTATTTTCTTATTCAAACTATCTGTGCTTCCTCAACCAAGCAGCTGACAAAAGATTAAAAACCTGTACTACTAAACTTGCATGTTATGTTCAAAAGAATCATGGCACGATGTTTATCTTTGAATATTTGCATTTTGCAGTCTAATTCATGCTTATGCAAATGGAAGAGACATGGAAGAGGCATTGTCATGCGTGAGGAAAATGGGAGATGAGGGCATAGAGATGAGTTTGGTTACATACAGCATTCTTGTTGGAGGATTTGCAAAAATTAGAAATGCCGAGTAAGTAATTGCGTGTAATGTGACCTTTATCCATTCATTTTTCAAACGGCATGCAAATATATTGATTAACCATGCTGTGAGCTAAATGATGTTTTTAGGAAAGGGAGGGGGAAGGGTAGCTTTAACTTTTGTTAAGGTACTTTATTGTCCGCGGTGCGCCTTGAAATTTATTGTTTAGTGCTACTCCAAACTCTGGTCACATGTGTAGATAACTTTGCCAGACATTTCATGTGGGAAATAAATGAATGGATATATATATATGGAGGTATAATGATTGAAGTGGTGGGTATATTTCATTTTAATATGAGCTTGCTTATTGCAGGGCCTAGGAAACTTTACTTATTAAACCTAGGTAGAATGCAATAGGTAGAGCCTAATTAATTCTCATACTTGTTGCTTGTTCTCTGTTGATTGTTATGCTTGGATTCCACTTCAGAAGTTTGTTTGAACAGGTGTTACACTACCCTGGACATGACAAGGGATGCATGTTGGAAATAATTTACAATTAGAATAACAAAAATATCCTCTAACAAATAATATATCTATATCTATATAAATAGAGAAAGAAATTTAATATGCTTGCCGTGTTCAGCCCATACTTATATTTCGGAACAGTAATTGCCGTGTTGGCGCATTCAAAAAATTTTGGATGAAAAAGGCCTGGCACCAGGTTTTGTACCCGTCTTCGCGTATGAGCAACATAGATTGTTCTTATTCTTCGAAACATATCATATTAAAACAGTACAGGTGCGATTTTGGCTGAAAGACTTAGAATAGCGAAACACTTCAAATGATAAATAAGATTAATTGAATTGATGGACTTGCTTTTCCTCTAATTTTCTGTGTGATGCATTACAGAAAAGTGAGTTTAAAATCTTAGCTACACATAAATGTCACTTATTTCATCTATTTTAGTCTTTAGTGCAGGCGCGCCTCTTTACGTCATATTTTTTCATTTTTATTTTCTCCTCGTGATTTAGTTATTTTGGATTTATAGTAATAATTATCTGATTGTCTTCATCTGGGATTTTCTCCCTCTAATATCTCATCTCGCTATTTGTGAAAGAGCTGCAGAGCATTGGTTTGAGGAGGCGAAAGACAGACTTAAAGCCTTAAATGCAATCATATATGGGAACATCATCTATGCACATTGGTAGGTTGGTCTTGGTCTTTATTCAAGTTCTGCTTTCTTAATAACATGCATTTGTATTATATTCTGAGCATATGAATCAGGATATCTGAAAGACAACCTGCACTATATGCCTGTGCATTTCTTTGTTGGAAAGCTATACATTTTATGTTGCTAATTGCTATGTGTGGGGGTGTGAACGTGATGTTTCAAAAATATATTTAAACAGTGCTTGTACAAGACAACATGGGTGTGAGATCCTTCCACATGTTTTTTTCTTAATTTTATAAATATGATTTGAGTGGGAGAAATTAAAAAAAAAAAAGAATTATAAAAGGGTTTCAGGAGTGTGGTAGAGTCAATGGCAAATTGGAAAGTAAATCGGAAGAAACAAAACAATCAATACTAAAAAGAAACAGAACAAGAACAAGTTCTTGTCGGAAATCCCTCACCCAGCTTAAAGCCGCAAAAATACTCAACAAAAGATAACTGTAATAGTGACAATAACTTACTACCATTGGGATTTGGCCCATGAACCCATTACTGACTCAATCCATAAACTTAAGTATTAAACTTATTCATTGTTATCACATCGACTACTAGTAGGCGACTAGTGAACAAATCGGAAATCTCAATTTACACGGTGACCGTTTAGATGTTTTAGACAGTGCAAGGGTTTCTCCCGAACCCAGCTCAAACCGCACCTTTTTAAAATAAACAAAAAGGTGGATTTGATGGTACTGACCTGAAAACCTGATGCCTTCCCTATTTTTTTCTGCTAAAATTATGTCAATTAATAGGGAAAAATTATTCATGCAATCTGTAATTTTTCGACTGAAGATTTTGTGAAGAAGTAAAATGTCCTTTAATGTCTCCATATCATTATATAGTTCTTGTGCTTCATTTGATGGTATTTTCCTTCAGATTGTTAGTTAGTTCAGATGCCCCAACTACTTTAGAAAGCTTGATTTTGGTGAATCTACTATTGAATCCATTAGTTCTGTAAACGATCATAAGGCCAAATTATATGCAATCCTTGAATGTTAGTATGTTACCTCCTTATATCAACTGTTAATTGTGTAGTTGTGGCCTTCAATTATCCAATTAGTAAGAGTTTTTACAAGGTCTTATAATCTTGGCATTCTTAGAAACTTGATCTCAGTTGCAGACCAATATTTTTTTGTTGGCCTTCAATTAAATGATTAGTAAGAGTTTTGCTATTCCCCCTTCTAGTGAGAATATTTTTGTTATGATTGCAGTCAAGCATGTAACATAAAACGTGCCGAAGCATTGGTAAGAGAGATGGAAGAAGCAGGTATAGATGCTTCGATTGACATATATCACACCATGATGGATGGATATACAATGATACAAGATGAAGAGAAATGTCTAATGGTTTTTGATAGACTTAAGGTAATTGTTTGTGAAATCCCTTAGAAGTCTGAATGTTGTGTTGAAGGTCATTATTTCAATTTAGTTTGTCAGATATACAAACACGCTTGTACATCAGACATCATGGATATGAAGGAATTTCTGAAACTGAAGATTTTATGTATGATTAAGCTATTCTATATACATATTTTGTTCCCTCTTTCTCAAAGGCATCCTATATCTATTTCAGGTTGCGAATGTAAAGCTTTGTAAAATCAACTTTTAAGTTTATGAAACTAAGGTTCAGTTCAAACTGTATGCCAACTACTGGTTTCAAGCAAGGGATTTCAATTTCAATTTTTTTTTTTCGGTTTTACAGTATTTGCACTGCTTTAGAATTTAGTTTAAGACATGTAATCAAGACCTCGAGTGTCAAAAGCAGATTTGTCCACCATCAGGGTTTACCATTCAATACTCTACTTTTTCACTCCTTGCTAGAAGCACAGTGTTGGACTGGTTTCTTGTTTTTCAGATTTCAGAAAGTCAAAGATCCAAGTTTTTAAAAAATTGGAGGAAGTGAAACCATCCTTGAGAAACTCAGTGCAATGTATTTCTATAACTGTGTAATGCTACTGATTAGTGTTTCAATAAGCGTTTATCTGGGCAAATGCTTGGAGAAAGTGGGAATTGTTAAAGCTTTGGTATACTGTATGTTTTTTGACAAATGAACTATGGAATATTTTTCAATTTCATTTATTTTTATAATTATATCAATATTGGATGCTGATGCTTATTGTTGCTATAGGAATGTGGCTTTACACCTTCGGTGGTTACGTATGGATGTCTCATCAATCTTTACACCAAGGTACCTTTTATAATATGCCATATTGCAGTTCAGTTATGTACAAAGATCTTTGTTCAAGGATTTTTGTAGTTTAGTTGTGTTATATCCAATATTTAAAAGTAAGCATTTAGTCATTTACTCAGTTTCTAAAAGAGCAATTTTTTGTTATAATTTGCTAAAAAGTAGTGTTTGGTCATTATGCTTCATGAGTCTATCCGGATAAGAATGGAGAGATCTAGTTATTCTTTTAATTAGTACTTAAAAGCTTGATACTCTTAATGGACACTTTCCATCTTTGCCTTGCACTCTTTCCATGTCACTTTGATCTTCCAATTCTAATGATTATAATGCTAGTATAGTTCAAGTATCAAATATTCCAAAGAGAATTAAGAGGAGATGGAGTGGGCAGGCCATCATTAATTAATTGATGAGAGTTATTGGTTATTTAAACTGTATGTTCTATGAATACAACACATTGGGACATTGATTTATAATTTTTGTGTAAAGAAGCCGATCGAAGTAAGAATGTTCCTCTTTACTATTTTAACATTTTCTGATCCTTCACATAAGTCCCACCCTTTCAATTTCCATTTTTCTGATTCCCCAATTATTTGACATTTTTTCATTCCGTATCACATACTTGACTATTTTATAATGTTATAAATGTGAAGCACTTAAGTCGATGATAGTTGAAACACAGCTTTGTTTGCAAACATATTCATGGAACAAACTGTTACAAACATATACTTATAAATTTTTTTTCTACGTAAACTGCCTATTCAATTTATTAGATTTTGATTTGCTCGGAGTTATGAGTTACTTTAAACACCTTTACAGATGGGGAAAGTTTACAAAGCTTTGGAAACTAGTGACATGATGAAACTGGCAGGCATAAAGCACAATTTGAAGACTTATTCCATGTTGATCAATGGTTTTATTAGTCTGAATGATTGGGCAAATGCTTTTTCAATTTTTGAAGATGTGATCAAAGATGGTATAAAGCCTGATGTCATTCTGTACAACAACATCATAAAAGCATTTTGTGGCATGGGTAACATGGAACGTGCCATTCGTACTGTTGATGAAATGAAAAGGGAGAGGCACAGACCAACTTCAAGGACATTTATGCCCATAATCCATTCATTCGCCAGATCTGGAGATATGAAAAAGGCTCTTGATATTTTTGATATGATGAGGAGAAGTGGATGCATTCCCACTGTGCACACATATAATGCTTTGATTCTTGGCCTTGTCGAAAAACGTCAGGTACAATTTCGAGCTATAGATTAAAGACCGTTTAAGAAGGTTGTAACTTCACCTTTTTCATAACATTTTCTGCTTGAAGGAACTAAACATAGTGTCCTTTCGATATGCTGCATAATTTGTAATCAAAACTAATTATGAATGATTTGGTGAGATTTTGAGAACTCCTTTTGATGTTAAGTTGTACTGGTTAACATTAATATGTTCCTTCAAGAAATTATCTGAGTCTGCATGATATAGTTTTGCATCATTGTTTATTTCTTGAGATTGTCAAGGCTGACCTTCAGACTGCAGAATTTCCGAGTCATTAATAAATTTTAGTTTGAATTTCAGTCAATGGTATTTCAACGAAGTTTGTATATTTTCTGGTCTGGTGTTGGACAGCATTTTTCCTACATTCATAGCAAAATCCCTTTACCTATCCTTATGTTGTTGCATTATAGAGGTTTTATGTAACTTCTATTATGTAGTCTTCTTTGCTTTCTGTAGTTGGAGAAGGCAGTGGATATATTAGATGAGATGCTCCTTGCTGGGATCAGTCCCAATGAGCACTCATACACAACAATTATGCATGGCTATGCATCATTGGGTGATACTGGAAAAGCTTTTGAGTACTTTTCCAAAGTTAAAAATGAGGGGCTTGAGCTTGACGTTTACACTTACGAGGCCTTACTCAAGGCTTGCTGTAAAGCCGGCAGAATGCAAAGTGCTTTAGCTGTCACGAAAGAAATGAAAACTCAAAATATCCCCAGGAATACTTTTGTCTACAATATATTAATCGATGGGTATGGCTATGATTATATACCGATTGTTATGCAATCCCCTTTCTGCTTTAGTTTTATCTACTTCAGTTTCTTGGTTTGCCTGAGTTTTCCGTTGGATGCAGATGGGCTCGCCGAGGTGATGTTTGGGAGGCTGCAGACTTGATGCAACAAATGAGACAAGAAGGGGTACAACCAGACATACATACATACACATCTTTCATAAATGCTTGTTGTAAAGCGGGAGACATGCTGGTATGTTTTTCTATTAAGATTATGGCACTTTGATTTACAAGAATTTTTCTAGAGAGATAATGGGAACTCTAGATATGTTAATAATCCAAAGATGGAAGCTTGCTAATGCTGATAAAGGCTAGGCTCTCCAATTCAAGAGCTAGAGGAATACCCAATTCTGAGAGCCACTTGGAGACTTATGCTTCAATTTGAAATCTATCAAGGCTATGATTCAATTTTGAAATTTAACATAAAGCTCTTGAAACGCATCATGCTGTGCATTCTTTTGTCACAAGGGTCCAAAATATTTTGTGAAAATGAACGCAAATGCTTTAATTATGTGGTGTTATGAAGGTAGGGTTGATAGCCAATAACAGCCTGATTACTATATCTAAAAAACTATGTTCAGTTATTCCGATTAGTATACTTGACATTTTCTGTGTGCATTAAAAACTCATATAGGTTTCTTTGCCCTTCCAAGTGCACACTGCACAGACATAGCTATGCAAATTATGATAATCTGTTCCAATTTGATATTCAATTATCTAATGAAATAAGGTGGGAAATTCACTCACATTTGCCTCTTCAAAAACTAGCAGATAAATTGTTATCAAAGAGCTTTGTGCAGAAACTGGTGCTGAGGAGCTTCGAGCTATTCCGATTGTCCATCTCATAATTTCTGCAGGCTTTACATTAGGCATATTACATATTGAATAACCTTCATCTCATTTCTGTAGCTATAATATAATCAATTTCCTTCTTTCCATCTCTCTCACATTCAATGTATGATTTATATGCGTCTTTTTGTTATAATAACTATTTTTTTTGTGTAGCGAGCAATGAAAACAATCAAAGAAATGGAAGCAGTTGGAGTGAAGGCAAATATAAAGACTTACACAACACTCATACACGGGTGGTCCCGGGCATCCCTCCCCGAAAAGGCATTGAAATGCTTTGAGGGGATGAAACAAGCAGGATTAGAGCCGGACAAAGCTGTATACCATTGTTTGATGACATCATTGTTATCAAGGGCGACCATTGCAGAAGACTACATTCACACGGGGATTCTCAACTTATGCGAAGAGATGGTAGGCCGTGGTTTAACTGTTGATATGGGCACTGCAGTTCACTGGTCGAAATGCCTACGCAAAATCGAACAGAGCGGTGGTGGAATTACAGAAGCTCTTCAGAAGACGTTCCCACCTGATTGGAACTCACACAAGACCCTCAATGCGATTTCTTATGTTAGTGATCTTGAAAATGACGAGTCGGAAGATGAGAGTGTTTATAATGATTGTAGTAGCCCTTTTAACCGCTCTGATACTGGTAATGAAGATGACACGGGTATTGGAGGAAGGTTTTAGTTTTGAAATTCAACCAGGATTAGGATGTATCAATTCTTGTATATTCTTATTTGTAACATGATACACTATGTGTTACAGACATTTAGGCATTTAGCTCTTGATCAGTTTTATTCTTCTTCCGATTCTCTCTGTAGACGGAAAACTGTCATTTAAACACTCCCCGACACATATGATTATGGTTGCTTGTTCGCAGGAGTTGGTGCCCCACTGGTGAATCGGCAAACTTCACGCCTGCAAGGTCGGCCTCGATTACAGAAAACCGGACAGGTACAAAGATTCTGATGTTTGATTTTCATGTATTGTGATATGATGAACTCACAAGTAAGAATATGACATGGATTAAACTTGGTACAGACAGTGACAGAGACATCCTGACTGGTGGGTAAGGGTTAACTGTAGTTAGTTTAGTACTGTGGTTGGTCAATGATTTGGGTTCTAAGTGTTTGTTAATTGCATGCAAAGGTCAACTCAGCATGTTACAAGTTACAAACCTCCTTTCCCGGCAAAATCATAGCTAATGGAAATATTTAATTATTTATATAATTAAATAGATCATAATCTCAAGCTTCCAACATCAAAATCTTTAACCACACGAGCAAAGGATTATGATTAGGATTATGATTAAGATTAGGTAGCTACTAATATAAGTATGGTTTTATTGATGCAATTAGTTAAAATTAATATTGGATGTATTTATTCTTTCATACATAATGAGTTGGGGTTTGGTGCGACTAATAAACAATCTAGACATGTTTTAAAATTTTGATATGCGTTGTCTCAACGTCATAATTTGCTACGAATTCATCGTAAGTATGGAACGGATTCATTACGAAGAAATTTCTTTAGTTGAAAAAGAGTAGACAACGTCATAACATAATTTGCTACGAATTCATCGTAAGTATGGAACGGATTCATTACGAAGAAATTTCTTTAGTTGAAAAAGAGTTCAAGCTCATATCGATCCTGAGTTGAGAACAAGGACAAGAATTGAACATTTTTAACTTAATTATTTATGTTAGTATAATTTTTTTTAATATGGAGATGAACTTTAATTATTACATAATGCTACACTTTTTTTTTTATACAGAAAAATGGATATGAAGCATTCAGTTAATGGACAAAGTACATTATTGCCAGCAGGTATTGTTCCCCAACTTAACAAACAAAACTCCAGCTAATTAAGATAGAACTAATTAATATTTATGTTTTGTTTATTTATTTTTAATATAAAAAATGAGAATGATTTCGCATGAGCAAACACCCCAGTTATTCAAATTTTAATTTTATTTGTCACAATATTTTACAAATCACTTTAAATTAAATATTTATAATTAGAATCCTAATGAATCATACTAAATTGTAGTATTGACCAATGATCCAAAGTTAGAATTTATCACAGCCATTATTATTTTATTATTGATGAGAAATCAAACTTGATCACGATTTAAATCTGAGGTCAAACTAAAAACATCAAAATTACTCAAAAATAAAAAAAAAGATGATTCGTCAACTCACCAAGGTTGAGTTGCAACCAAAATCACGTCCATCCATTTCAACAGGTCAATTACTTTGAAGTTTGATCGTATGGTTTTTCGGCTAAATTTGATAACAGTGGACATCAGCTCATGCAAAGACATTAAATTAGAATATCATGTAAAAAAAACATGAAATAATAAAAAATGTTCAAAATACACTTACTAACAAAAGAGTATGAGGATTATGATTTTATAATTTTGTCTAGAAAGTGACTTCACAATTCATGATCTTGAACTTGTAAAACATGTTAATGACACTTGATGATTTGTGACTTCTCAGGTTAAATTATGATATTTTCTTATTTTCTTACTAGCTTTTGTTTTATAATTATGCTCGTCCTATTCAAACATCTCCTTATAATTTTTGAAAGTGGTATTTATGCATGCATAAATTTGTCAATTTGTTTCTAGTGGTAAGGAGGAGGATCCTGCAGATTTATTTAATTGTTGTGAGGTTGCATTAAATTATTGCAACCCTAACTACTTAAATACAAAAACATGAGATGTCATACCACCCCCTCATTTCCTCTCCACCTTCCTCTCCCACTTTTATTTTTATTTTTATTTTTATGAGATTCCTAACTAAATAATGCCCTCCTCCTACTAGCCTCCCAACCTATTAATACCACAACCATAACATTTATTTGCACACAACTTCACCAAGCCAATCTCATTCACAAGTATTCACACTCCCAAAGATGTCCAAGAAAATGAAAATCCCTTTCATATTTCTCAAGAACAAGCAACAATGGCAATGGCCCTCATGCAAGCATCCCAAAACACACTCCTTTCATGAAACGACCAACGACATCGACCGCGTTTTCAAGACCGTTAACTCCGTATTCCTCGACACATCCGATACCAGCCTAGAAGCCTCTGAATCCTATCGGTTCACCAACTCATCCGTTGAATGCGCTACAAGTACTACTACTACTACTACTAATGCTACTCTCTCGGACGACAACAACTCATCGCTGGAGATGATCGTGCGCGGTGTGAGGTTATCCAATTCCGAGAGGCTGTTTTTCGAGCCAGGGTATACGAGCTCGTCAATCATGAAAGAAAAAAATTTGGTCAATATGAATAATAAAGAATCACAAGGGAATACCAATATTGATCATGATGAGGAGAGTAGTAGAGTGGCGGTGGTGGCAATGGAGTCAGACAACCCATATTTGGATTTCAAGAAATCGATGGAGGATATGGTGGAGAGCCAAGGGCTGATCAAGGATTGGGATTGCTTGGAGGAGTTGCTTGGATGGTATTTGAAGATGAATAGCAACAACCACCATGCCTTTATAGTTGCAGCCTTTCTGGATTTGCTTATGGCGTCTTCTTCTGCTTCTACTTCTTCTTCTTCTTCAATGGGCGTGTGTTGTTCCGATTCAGCATCGTATTCCTCAGCGGATTCTTGTTTTTCATCTCATTCTTCGTAGGGGTGGGAATATTTACCAGGGTGTAAATACATTTTATACAAAGGGGCATCAATAAATAGTTGGAATCTTTAATTGTAATGTTTTTGTATTATTATTCATTCATGCAATGTGTAAATTAATGATGATTTAATAACTATACACATCGATGGAACTACATGGCTTAATTCCTTTATTATTTTATTAATTTTGATATTCATAAGGAGCAAGGACTAGTCCTCACGAAACAGCTTGACTAATCTAATTTTTATTGCTTCTGATGAATATGTATCCCCAGTAGGGGTTTAATATGTTGCCGGGGATGAATTGCCGGACATGAATTAATTAATGAAGTTCCGCAATCGTTCATATTCAATAAACTTGTTCTCTAACAAGCACCTGCGTACATGCATTTACGACACATAGTTAATGTATATGCAGAAGAAGGCGAATTGAATTGGTGATGGTCTCACTGAAATATTACTATATCTTTTTACAATTTCTCCTTATTTCAGATTATGAAACCCTCGACTCTATAAACTCTGGGAACTCATTCCAGACAAGCTACACAACCGAATTAAATTATCGAAATCATATTAGAATTCAGAACTACCCTCAAAACAAGTATTACTACCAACTGGGGTTACTATATGAGATAAGACCAATAAGGTAGCAAGACACACAAGTCAGACAACTGAGCTCATAGAACTAGCAAGATAATACACTTAAGCTCAGGCAACTTAAAAATGAAACAGACAGACAGCAAACAATTGGACATTTTCTATAACAAAAATGAAGCCAACTTCGTCTAATAATACGCACAAAGTCATGAGCAGTGTCGTCTCTTAAGTTTCCAAATCAATCACTCGTATAAGGCAAATACTAAATATGAGAGGTCTCAAAATTAAATGTGAACCCAACATTATAAAAAAATACATGCAAACACACAAGCAGTAGTAAATTCTGAGACTTGGTAACTATCAGGGTGAAATTACTCACCAGCTTAATCTGAATCCTCATAAAATCCTTCTTCATCAGATGGCTCGTCAAAAGACCGCAGGTCAAGTTGGTAACGAAGAAGTCCCCCAATGCCACCAAACCCTCGGCAGAACTGTGAACCTTCTTGGGACCTATTAGTGACTATTAGAAGAAGGTACCTCTTTTATTATTAGTCTAAAGTGACTTAATAAAATGTTACAAGAGATGAATTCTTAAATAATAAGGATGATGAAACATAAATAAGGAAATCTAGTAAATTCTAGAATCTGTGATATAAATCACAGATTCATTTCTTTCAATATAATCACCAAATCCTATCACTCTTATAAATAGAAGATCATAATTATGGAAAGTAGAATAGTCCTAAATTATTTTATTTCTTTATTTTATTATAGAAGTCTTCTAAAATATTTCAAGTGGGTTTTGGATAGGATTCTAAAGATTTAATAAAATTGGAAAAAAAAAATATATTTATAATATTTTATTTTATTTTTGATTTATTCGATTGACTTAATTATTTTTAATTAAGTATCTTTTGGATTTATTAAAAATAAATAGATTTAAATATTGGAATTAATATTCTCGTCACATGAAGCATTCAAGAACGAAAACTGAAGACTAGAAAATGCGTACGGGGATGCAATAAAGCCATAATAGTCGGAAAATAATATTCTAGTATTATTTTGATTATGTGATAATCCAATCGAAGTAACGCTATTGATGATGTACGACCAAAGCAAATCTAATTGCGAAATCGTTTGAGTGGGTAAACGTCCACACTATCGTGGCTTGCCATACCTGATGAGATTTTAGATGTGATTAGTGATTTAATGATATTATTAGAGGGAGATAATATCGGTATTAAATTGTTTGTTTGTTTTATGTGCTTATAGGTTAATAATGACTGTGACCCCACTTTGTGATATACTTATGGATGAAAACTCACTGGTTCCATATAGTAATAATTGGGAACGAAATCTGGACATTGTTCAGACTGTTGAGCCTTCCGAATCCACTGTTGTCCCACCTGATGAGGACATTAAGAATGACCTCAGGGCGATGTTGAGACATAGCGTGGAAGCTGGGCAAGAGGTGATTAACATACTCACAAAATTCTCTCTCAACGAGTCTCTTAAAAACGATTCAATGAGAGTGGATTTTGTGCGTGAGTTAAGGAAATCACAAGCTTTTGTGGCCAAGCTGGTAAAGGAGGAAGTGCAAGCAAAGAAGCCCAGTGGTTTCAAACCACGGATTGGGAAAAGTAAGCTGCGAGGCAAGTGCTTTCAATGCAAGCAGTCTGGGCACTGGAGGTCTGATTGTCCTCTCATCAAAGGTACGAAATTTTACTTAGTCACTGAAACATTGTCAGCGGTGTTATCTACCAGCACCTGGTGTGTAGATACGGGAGCCACTGACCATGTCTGCAATTCAATGCAGGGGTTCCAGGAAACCCAGAGACTTAGAGAGGGAGAGATCGTGGTCTACATGGGCAATGCTGCGAAGGTGGCGGCTGTTGCAGTGGGAGACGTTTATCTACGTTTTAGTAGTGATAGGATATTAGTTTTACAAAATTGTCTTTATGTACTGAATTTTAGAAAGAATTTGATTTCAGTTTCTAAACTAATTATGAATGGGTATTCTGTTTCTTTTGATCACTCCGTGGTCATAAGAAGAAATAGTGAAATTATCTGTTCTGGTACATTAGTAGACGATTTATATGTGCTAAATCCTGAGTCTAACACGATGCAACTAACCGAGAGTAATAACACATCCACGATCACCAATAAGAGAAAGAAACCTTCTAAAATGAATCAATTATACTTGTGGCATCTAAGGCTAGGTCATATTAATTCGAATAGAATTCAAAGGTTGAAAGCTGATGGTTTGATCAGTGGTGTTGAAGGAGAGGACCTTCCAACCTGCGAATCCTGTTTGGAGGGCAAAATGACCAAGCGTTATTTTTCTGGTAAAGGACGAAGATCTGAGCAAGTATTGGATTTGATTCACTCTGATGTATGCGGACCTATGTCTACCCAGGCAAGAGGAGGGTACGAATATTTCATCACTTTTACTGATGATTATTCAAGGTATGGATTTGTGTACCTGATGCGACGCAAGAGCAAGTGCTTTGACAAGTTCAAGGAGTACAAAGCTCTTGTGGAGAACCTTCAAGGTAAATCCATAAAATGCCTGCGATCTGATCGCGGAGGCGAGTACCTGTCTGGAGAATTCAAGACATACTTAGCAGAGAATGGGATTGATTCCCAAATGACTTCACCATACACTCCTCAGCAGAATCGTGTGTTAGAAAGAAGGAATAGGACTCTTATGGAAATGGTGCGTTCAATGATGAGTTACTCGGACTTACTTGTTATGTTCTGGGGATATGCCTTAGAAACAGCGGCGCACATTCTGAACTTGGTTCCATCTAAAATGGTCCCTACAACACCCATGGAACGATGGAGCGGGTGCAAGCCTAGCTTAAGACACGTTCGGATCTGGGGGTGCCCTGCGCACGTGTTGAGGACGGGAGCCGATAAGTTAGAACCTCGTACTGAAGTGCGGCTGTTCATAGGATATCCTAGAGGAACTAAGGGTGGCATGTTCTATAGTCCTACGGACCAGAAGATCGTTATAAGTACTAACACTCGGTTCTTAGAGGAAGACTATGTCATGGACCACAAGCCCAAAAGTGACATAATGCTTGATGAGTTGAGAGGTAACGAGAAAGACTTAGATACTGCTGAACCGAGTAGTGATACACCACTAGAACCTGCACCTGACACTGTCACTGTTAATACACCGGAACGCCATCGTAGTGGGAGGGTTGTTAGACAACCGGACAGATGGATTGGACTAGGTGAGTCTTCGGAATCTGGACCTGGAGTACATGAAATCGATCGCTGGACCTATGATGAGGCAGTGCAAGATATAGATGCGCCTTCTTGGAAGAAAGCGATGAAATCCGAAATAGAATCAATGGATTCTAATAAAGTCTGGGATCTTGTAGAACCACCAAACGGCATAAAGCCAATTGGGAGTAAATGGGTCTACAAGAGAAAGAGAGGATTTGACGGAAAGGTTGAAACCTTTAAAGCAAGGCTTGTTGCGAAAGGTTATACTCAGAAAGAGGGAATCGATTATGAGGAGACCTTCTCGCCAGTAGCCAAGATAAAGTCAATCCGGATTCTCTTATCCATAGCAGCTCATTTGAACTATGAGGTAATGGATGTCAAGACAGCTTTCCTAAATGGAAGCCTTGAGGAGACGATTTATATGAAACAACCAGAAGGATTCATTGCTAAGGGGCGAGATCATCTAGTGTGCAAGCTTAATCGATCCATTTATGGATTGAAACAAGCCTCGAGATCGTGGAACCTGCGGTTTGATGAAGTAGTCCAATAATTTGGATTCATTCAAAGCATGGATGAATCGTGTGTGTATTGGAAACGTGATGGGAAGAAAGTGGTGTTTCTTGTGCTTTATGTAGACGACATCCTTCTCATTGGCAACAGTGTGAAGATGTTATCAGACATAAAGGGATGGTTGTCTAGACAATTCGATATGAAAGATTTAGGAGATGTTGGACATGTTCTAGGGATCAAAGTTATAAGGGATCGCCGGAATAGAACATTGTACCTTTCCCAAGCATCTTACATAGACACGATTCTGGCTCGTTTTAACATCTAAGATTCCAAGAAGGGTGAGTTACCCTTCAGCAAAGGAATTTATCTATCTAAAGAGATGTGTCCTCGGACACAAGAGGAGAAAGATAAAATGAAAGCAGTTCCCTACGCCTCGACTGTGGGAAGCTTGATGTATGCAACGTTATGCACGAGATCTGATATCTGTTATGCAGTTGGCATAGTGGCTAGATATCAGAGTAACCCTGGAAGGGAGCATTGGACTGTTGTAAAGAGCATTTTCAAGTATTTGCGAAATACTAAGGATTATGTTCTGAGATACGGAGCAGACGAGCTTGTTCCTTTGGGTTACTCAGATTCGGATTTCCAAGCAGATAAGGACCGGCGTAAGTCAACATCAGGCTATGTGTACACTTTGGGAGGTGGAGCCGTATCATGGAAGAGTGTTAAGCAAAAATGCATTTCGGACTCTACCATGGAAGCTGAATATGTAGCAGCCTCAGAGGCAGCGAAAGAGTCAGTGTGGTTCCTTAATTTCCTCCGGGACTTAGATGTGATTCCGAGTTTGCCCAGAGCTATGACAATTTATTGTGACAATAGCGGTGCAGTGGAAAACAGTAAGGAACCACGGTCCCATAGTGCTATGAAACACATAGAGCGCAAGTACCACCTGATTCGAGACATCGTCAAGAGAGGCGACGCTATAGTCACCAAGATAGCTTCAGAGGATAACCTGGCGGACCCTTTCACAAAGGTACTTCCTAAGGAAGTATATTTCAAGCACGATAAGGGTTTAGGAGTCAGAAGTTTGGAAGAAAAGACTAGACCTTAGTATAAGTGGGAGATTGATGGAGTAGTATACTTAATGTCTAGATTTAAGTGATTAAATCTCCTTGTACACTGTCATTTATCTATTAATAAATAAACATTCATTTGCTTTTAATTATTGTTAATTAAATACTTGCAAATTATAGTCCTAGATTATATACGTTGTAGTTAGTATGGTGTGCGTCGTCACACGGAAAATCATACTATCGGTTACTCGTATTTAATCGAACAGTAGCTCACGACCTAGATGGACAAGGACCAAGTCATCAGTATAGTCGTTGTGTGAGAGAGAAAATAATTTGTCTTAATTATTTTATCACACTTGTACAGTTGGTGTATTGGGCGGATCGTTTGAGATTTATCAATTAGGATTGCCTTTGATAACTGATTTAAATCTCAGTGTATTTTATTCTTAATCCCCGATACTATTGCGGGTGTGTATATTTAATATTAGTGACTTTGATTTTCCAAAGGAATTGACCGATTGGAATAACCGGTCGATTACCGGTAAAGTTGGGCCACTATATTTTATATATGACACGCCGTGAATTCTTGACGGGAAAGTGTATCCCGATAAGGGTTGATAATATCCCCGAGATGAGCTCATAAAGAATTATTATGTAAACCTCGCGAGTGGATTTGTTCCCGCATAATAATAAAGTTGAGTGGTACTAGTCTCGGATATAAGAGATGAATAAATTAATTAAGCAATAAATTAATTCTATTCATGGATATATATATCTTAAATACACGGAATAAATAATACTACCGGAGATAATATTATTTGATATAATATGGTTTAATATTGGGAGTGCATTATATTTATATAGTGGAAAATAAATATAATTAATAATAGTAAGGATTAATAGATTTGGGCTTGGGCTCAATTTAATCACTATTATTAGAAACCCAATATTCCACCTCCTCTAGATCCCCTACGTAGCCTATAAAAGCACTACATGGCCTTCATAATTATTAAGACAAGAATATCAATACTTGATAGTTCTAGAGAGTTGAAGGAGATCCATAGAGTTCGGAGGATCGTCGTCCACCCGACGTTCGAACGAGTGCAAGGAATACGTGGGAAGATTTCGAGGTCATCAAAGTCTCGTTTTTCCGGACAACGAGAACGAGGTAAAAATCATAAAACCCCTTATGATTTTAATCGTTTATTTATCGTAAATATTGACGAACCAAGATCCGAGGACGAACCCCGGAACGAGGATACACCGCGCGGTGGTGGTCGAAGACCACCGTGTTGGAAATCGATATCCCGGGGTATCAAAAATTGCGGAACCGATAACCCCGACCGAAATCCCGTCGCCGGAAACCGATCGCGTGCACCACGATATCCGGAGCCCGACCGGAGAATCGCCGCGGGATAAACCCGCGGCCGAAACCCTAGCCGAGCCCCATCGGGGCTCGCGATCATCATCGATCGCGTGGGGCTGCCTAGCAGCCCCCGGCGGTGAGTCCGGCGACTCACCGCCACCACCGATCGGGGAGGGGGCGCCCAGCCGCGGCGTAAGCCCGCGGCAGCCCCCAGCGTCCAGCCGGGGCTCCCCTCGTGTGGCCGCTGCCGGCGGTCGATGCCCTAGGGCTCGACCGCCACGCCCTCGGCTCCCAGCCGAGGGTCCTTTGAACCTTCGCCGGGGATCTCGAATCCCCGTCCCCGAAGTTCGTCGTTTTCCCGGATCGTGTGTTCATGTATATATTACAATTAATATCACATAAAATCACACAAGGGTTTTATGATATTACCTTCGATTCGTTGTGCGGAGAAACGGAATCAAGTTGAAGACTTTACGACCTTCCCACGTATTCCTTGCACTAGCTTGAACGTCGGGTGGGCGACGATCCTCCAAGCTTATGGATCTCCTTCTCTCTACTTTCTCTCTCTAGAAGAATTATGATCTTCAAGTTATATTGTTATATTAGAATAGAGAAGACCATGTAGTGCTTTTATAGGCTACGTAGGGGATCTAAAGGAGGTGGAATATTAGGCTTTCAATATTAATGATTAAATTGAGCCCAAGCCCAAATCTATTAATCTCATTAATATTAATTAATTTATTTTCCAATATATAAATTAATTGCACTCCCAATATTAAACCATATTATATCAAATAATATTTCTCCGGTAGTATTATTTATTCCGTGTATTTAAGATTTAAATATCCATGAATAAAATTAATTTATTGCTAATTAATTTATTCATCTCTTATATCCGAGACTAGTACCATTCAACCTTAATTATTATGCGGAACAAATCCACTCATGAGGTTTACATAATAATTCCTTATGAACTCAGGGATATTATCAACCCTTCCGGGATACACTTTCCCGTCAAGTATTCACGGCATGTCGTATATAAAATATAGTGACCCAACTTAACCGGTAATTAACCCAATAATTAAATCGGTTAATTCCTTTGGTAAATCAAAGTCACTTATATTAAATATACACACCCGCAATAGTATCGGGGATTGAGAATAAAATACTCTGAGACTTGAATTAATTATCAACGGCAATCCTAATTGATAAGTCTCAAGCGATTCGCTCAACACACCAAGTGTACAAGTGTGATAAAATAATTAAGACAAATTATTTTCTCTCTCACACAACGACTATACCGATGGATTGGTCCGTGTCCATCTAGGTCGTGAGCAACTGTTCGATTAAATACGAGTAACCGATAGTATGATCTTCTGTGTGGGCCCGCACACCATACTAACTACAACGTATAGAATCCAGGACTATATTTTGCATTTATTTAATTATCAATAATTAAATGCAAACGATTGTTTATTAATTAAATAGATTAAATGCTATGATCGGGAGTTACCGTTACTTAAATCTAGACATTAAGTACACAACTCCAACAATCTCCCACTTGTACTAAGGTCTAGTCATTTCCTCCAAACTCCCGACTTCCATACTCATCACGTGCTTAAGTTGTATTTCCAAGAAGTACCATGTGAATGAGCAATCTAGGTTGCCGCTCTGAAGTTATCTTGGTGACTACAGCGTCGTCTCCCTCGACGATGACTTGTATCAGGTGGTACTTGCTCTATGTGTTATCATCACTTTTTGACTTATGACTTCTTCCAGTTTACCGTGCACCGCTATACAATAGCCTTTGGTAAACTAAGAGTCATATCCAAGTCCAGAGGTTATCCCGGAACCTAACCAAAACTTCCGCTGCCTCTGAGGCTGCTATTCGGTTATGAGAGAGTCTGAGAAGCGTCCTGCTTATCACTCTTTCATTTCATGGTTCCACCTCTTTCTAAAAGTGAACACATAGCCTGATATCGACTTACACTGGTCCTTCTCTGATTTGAGATCTAAGAATATGTAATCCAAGAAGATTTCGTCTTGCTTAGTAATCTAGTACTTCCAAGTACTTTTACAGCATTCGAATATCTCTTGTCAAGATTACTTTGATATCCTCCCACTACGCATACCGCATAGTTGATATCAGGTTCTTGTTTTACAACCTTGCATCTATAAAGCTTTCCACACTCGAAGTGTAGGAGACTGCTTTGTCTGTATCTATCTCCTTTATGTGTTCGAAACACATACACTTAGATAAATATTCTGTATCCGAAAGGCAATAACCTTTCTCAGAACTATGCATGTTTAAAACAAACCATAATCGTATAAGATATCTAGGAGAAGTACAATGTTCTTATCCTTAGATCGAAAGATCTCAAGAACATGTTCCAACTTCTACTCAATCTTATATCCCGATTCATTTAGACAACCATCATTTTATGTCTGACGACACGTTTACATTGTTGCCAATGATAAAATGCTATCTACATAAAAATTCCGAGAAACACCACCTTGTTTCCATTACGTCTCCAATACACCTTTCGTCTATGCCTTTTGATGAATCCATCAGATGGACTATCTCATCAATTCGCAAGTTCCACGATTTACAGCCTTGCATCAATTCCATAAATGGATTGACTTGTACTCTAAATGATCTTTCCTCTTAACAATAAACCATTATTGCTTTCTAAGCAGGCACATTTAGATCCAGTACTTTTCTTGTGCAGAGCTAGGGATCGATTTCATCTTTACTAGATCCAGAGTTGGAAACTCTTCTAGTCTTATGAACATCTGTGGTCGTGAAACAACCTCCCACTGCAATGGCATTCCGGTGTATAAATAGTAATAACAGTAGGTGCAGTTAGTGGTGTACTTCTACTCGGTTTGGCTGGTTCTATGTCTTTGTCCTTTTCTCATTCCAAAGTATTACGTCAGTTAGGGCTTTGTTGTTCATCTAATAGTCTTCCTCTAAGAATCGGGCGTTAGAGCTTATAACGTCCTTCTGGTTCATAGTACTATAGAACACAATATTTTGTTCATCTAGGATATCCTACAACCACTTTGAAGTGCCTTTGTCTCCAGAAATATCCATAGAACATAGGTAGTTCCGAACAACTTGTTATTTTACTATTAGAATCCTATTTCTTATTACTGACATACCATTTCTACACGTAAGTGTATGGTGTAGTCATTTGAGACTTAATCTCAATCTTTGATTATGCTATGTGTTATTTAGATAGGTGGTAGCCTCCGCGACTAAGTCGCAGGCTTCTAATGGATATACTTTGAAGGTTCCCCATAATTGCTTTGTGACTAAAACACTTCGTTTTTATGGCACATCAATCATTCTAATCCATCTTCGAGTATTCTTTAAAAGAATCACTCACACTTTTCTAATTACACATATGTCTGCATATATCATTGATCATTCTCAATACTTATCCGAATTCTACCCTTTTCCAAAAAGGTATGCTTAGTTGTATTATCTTCCAAATTCAATTCTTAGGTCGGAAGGTCCATTCCTTCAACTATAATTGATCAAATCAATTTCGACCTTTTGAATCTTATTTGAATAAATACTACTAAGTATAAGAATTCACAAGTATAATGATCTAACAAGAAATATATCTAATAAGTAAAACAAGTTATAGAACGGTTTGTTGCATCGTGGTAGACTAAGGATTTATCGTTCATATTATTGCTATCTAATGTACCAGAATAGATAATACCATTATTTCTTATCAAAATCATCAACATGATTAAACAAATAAAATATCCATTCATAAATAATAGAAATCCAGAACAAAAGCTCTTTCTAAAATTAAAGGGGTACATAAAGCAATAAACTCAAATGAAATCCTAATTAACTACTTAAAAGCAGATAAATGTCTTCCACTGCAACAGCTGCCTCCTCTACAGCTTTGCCCATGTAGACTCGAACTCTTCTTCTCTAAGTCGCCGGGTTTTCTGGAACCCCTGCATTTGAAAATGCACATAATGTTGGAAATCGACTACCCGGGATGCGTTCGTTCGATTGATCGAACATCCGAACGCTCCCAGTCGACCTCCGGTGTCGCTACTTCGTTCACGTGACAGCCCGTATCTCGAATCACGCCCAGCCATCGCCCCGGAGGACAACCGCGCGAAACGGGGCTGGTCTGCCTCAATCGGCGACCGCCGAATGCAGACCAGCGGTCGCTGGAGGAACTGCAAACGGCGAACGCCGTTTGCCCTCTGGCGACCGCCGTTTGTCCGCGAACAGCAACGCGACGTTGCTGTTCCGGGCTCGTTTCCGGGTCGTTTTTCCTCTTCCGACTACCGATCCGGAGGTCCTAGAACCCCCAGTAATCGAGGAATGCGATCCACGATACCCGGAACCCGATCTTACGTTCAAAGTATGATCAACGAAATATGAGATCGAATAAATTGCGGAAAAAGGGAATCGATCTCATACCTTCTCGGTCGATTGTTGAGACCTTAGAGATTGCTAGTGTATGACTCTTCCCGACTCCAGACGTTGTGTGGGCAACGATCTACTGGGTTCGTCCTTGTCTGCACTCTCCTTCTCAAACCACCGTATTGTTTATTCTCTATGTGAGAATAAAAATATATTTGCGTTAAGTTTATTACTTTTACAGAGAAAAATATATTTGCGTTAACGCAATTATTTTTCTCAGCAAAAATAAATGTTGCGGCGAATTGTTGGTTTAGGAGAGGGCAAGGGGGGGGGGGGGGGGTGTTTAAATAGAGTTACACTAGGGACCTCTTAGGTAAATTAATTCAAGGCTAAAATGCAATATTAATTAACTCGGAGTCCTTAAAAAGAAAACCTTAATTAATTACATTTTTAATTATTATTAATTCCACTAAATAATAATAATTGAATTCCCGAAATTAATTTAATATTATTTCAACAATAATAATTCCGCCGAAATTACATATACGACTTTCCCCGTGTTTAAGATATCGTATGTCCACGAATTAATTTTATTACTAATAATTAAATTAATTCGTTTCTTATTATCCGAGACTAGTACCACTCATCCTTATTATCATGTGGAACAAATCCACCTGCAGGGTTTACATGATAAACTTTATGAGCTCATCTCGGGGACATCATCAACCCGATAAATGGGACACGGTTTCCTGTCTATAATCTATAGCATGCCGTGTGTACAATTCCGATTCCCAATTTACCGAGTATCTCGACTAATCAATTAGTCTCACTCACTGGCATATTAAAGAACCGAGAATTGGACACACTCACCTATAATTATATGGGATTAGGAATTCGTATATCCGTAATCTCTGAGGTCTAGTTCGATTACTGCGATTAGTATAAATCGAACGCCCTCCCGTGGTCCTGCTCAATACACCAAGTGTACGAGTGTAACATAATAGTCAAGACCAACTATTACCCAGTCACACTACGACATACCGATGGATTGTCCCTGTCCATCTAAGTCGTGAGCTTCTGTTCGATAGTATACGAGTAACCGACAGTATGATCTTCCGCGTGTCTCCTCACGCCATACTGTCTACAACGTATATATCTAGGACTATTGCATTCAAGTACATGATAGACAAAATGCCGACAGTTTGATTAATGGATAATGAAAAACACAGATAAGGAGTTCCATATTGTCACTAAACTAGACATTTAGAATATAACTCCATCAATCTCCCACTTATACTAAAAGTCTAGTTGCCCTCTCCCATACATCCGATACCCATCCCCTTCACGTGTCTCTTGAACGCTTCCGCTGGAAGTGCCTTCGTAAAGGGGTCTGCCAGGTTATCCGCTGATGCAATCTTGGTGACAACCGCATCGCCTCTCCTGACGATGTCTCTAATCAGGTGGTACTTGCGATCTATGTGTTTACTCACATTGTGGGCTCGTGGTTCCTTCGCATTTGCCACTGCACCGCTATTGTCACAATAAATTGTGATAGCTCTAGGCATTTTAGGAACCACATCCAAGTCCATAAGGAAGTTCCGGAGCCACACCGATTCTTTAGCTGCCTCAGAGGATGCTACATATTCGGCTTCCATGGTAGAGTCCGAAATGCATTTCTGCTTAACACTCTTCCATGAAATTGCTCCACCTCCCAATGTGAACACATAGCCTGATGTAGACTTTCGCTGATCCTTATCAGATTGGAAATCCGAGTCTGTGTAACCAATAGGAATCAACTCGGACGCTTTGTAACTCAGAACATAATTCCTAGTCCTTCGCAGGTACTTAAGTATGTTCTTTACAGCAGTCCAGTGACCCTGTCCAGGGTTACTCTGATATCTAGCTACCATGCCAACGGCATAGCAGATATCAGGTCTCGTGCACAACATGCATGGCATACATTAGACTTCCTAATGCCGAAGCATAAGGAACCTTCTTCATGTAATCTATCTCCTTTTGTGTTTTGGGACACATTTCTTTAAATAGATGAATTCCATGGCAGAAAGGTGGAGCACCTCTCTTGGAATTCTGCATGTTGAAACGAGCCAGAATCGTATCAATATATGAAGCTTGGGACAAGCTTAATGTTCTTTTCCGGCGATCCCTTATAACCTTGATCCCAAGAACATGCCCAACTTGTCCTAAGTCTTTCATATCGAATTGCTTGGACAACCATCCCTTTATGTCCGACAACATCTTCACATTGTTGCCAATTAGAAGGATGTCGTCTACATAAAGCACGAGAAACGCCACGTTGTTTCCGTCACTTCTCCGGTATACACACGACTCGTCCATACTTTGAATGAATCCATAAGACTGGATAACCTCATCAAACCGCATGTTCCAAGATCTAGAAGCTTGCTTCAATCCATAAATAGATCGGTTTAGCTTACATTCTAGATGCTCTTGGCCTTTCTTGATGAAACCTTCTGGCTGTCTCATGTAAATGGTCTCGTCAAGATTCCCATTCAAGAATGCTGTCTTGACGTCCATTTGCCACACCTCATAATCCATATAAGATGCTATAGACAAAAGAATACGGATCGACTTTAGCATAGCTACCGGCGAAAAGGTTTCCTCATAATCGATCCCTTCTTTCTGAGTGTACCCTTTCGCAACAAGCCTAGCCTTGAAGGTTTCCACCTTCCCGTCAGACCCTCTTTTTCTCTTGTACAGCCCACTTGCAACCAATGGCTTTTACACCTTTGGGCGGTGCTACAAGATTCCAGACCTGATTTGAATCCATTGATTCAATCTCAGATTTCATCGCCTTTTGCCAAGACTGAGCATCTTGATCTTTAAGCGCCTCGTCGTAGGTCCAGGGATCGGCTTCATGTTCTCCAGGTAACAAGTCCGAAGACTCACCTATAAACATGAACCTATCGGGTTGTCGAACAACCCTCCCACTACGACGACGCTCCGGTGTAACCTCGATAACTACAGGTGCAGACTGTTGTGGCGTATCACCCGGTTGGGTTGGATCTAAGCCTTGATCGTCCCCTCTCAGTTCGTTTAATATTATCTCAGTCTTGGGCTTGTGGTCCATTATATAATCCTCTTCCAAGAACCGAGCGTTGGTGCTAACAACGATCTTCTGGTCCTTAGGACTATAAAATAGACCACATTTCGTTCCTCTAGGATATCCTATAAACAACCGAATATCTGAACGAGATTCCAACTTATCAGCCCCATGCTTCAGCACATGTGCTGGACAACCCCAGACCCGAATGTGTTTCAAGTTCGGCTTACGCCCGGTCCACAATTCCGAGGGCGTCTTAGGGACTGATTTAGAAGGAACTAAGTTCAGGATATACGCCGCTGTTTCCAAGGCATATCCCCAGAACGAAACTAGTAGGTCTGAGTAACTCATCATAGATCTTACCATTTCCATAAGAGTCCTATTCCTTCTTTCTGCTACACCATTCTGCTGGGGCGTGTATGGTGCAGTCATCTGGGAGTCAATCACATTCTCTAATAAGTACGCCTTAAACTCTCCCGAGAGGTACTCTCCTCCACGATCAGATCGTAGAGTCTTTATGGTTTTACTATGAAGGTTCTCCACAAGAGCTTTGTACTCCTTGAACTTGTTAAAGCACTCGCTCTTGCGGCGCATCAGGTATATAAAACCATACCTTGAGTAATCATCAGTAAAGGTTACGAAATATTCATAACCTCCTCTTGCTTGGACAGATAAAGGCCCGCACAAATCAGAGTGAATCAATTCCAGTACTTCCTTGGATCTATACCCCTTATCACTAAAGGGTCGCTTGGTCATTTTTCCTTCCAGGCATGATTCGCAGGTTGGAAAGTCCTCATCTTTCACACCACTGAGTATTCCATCAGTTATCAACCTTTGAATCCTACCCAAGTTTATATGACCTAGCCTAAGATGTCACAAGTAATTTTGATTCATCCTAGAAGGCTCCTTTCTCTTATTGGTACTAGATGTGTTATATGACTCTACTCGTTGCATCGTGGAATAATCAGGATTAAGTATATATAAGTTGCCCATCAATGTACCAGAACAGATATACTCACCATTCTTTTTGACAATAACAGTACTATCAAAAGAAACAGAATATCCATTCAAAACCAATTTAGAAACCGAAACAAGGTTCTTTCTAAAATTCGGTACATAAAGACAATTATTCAATACCAAAACATTTTTATTAAAAGATAAATAAATATCTCCCACTGCAACTGCCGCCACTTTCGTTGCGTTGCCCATGTAGATAGTGATCTCTCCCTCTCTAAGCCGCCGGGTTTCCTGGAACCCCTGCAAAGAATTGCAGACATGATCAGTGGCTCCCGTATCCACACACCAGGTACCGGTGGATAACACCGCTAAACATGTTTCAGTGACTAAGGAAAAGTTCATACCTCCTTGCCTGAGTGGACAATTAGACTTCCAATGTCCAGACTGCTTGCAACGGAAACACTTGCCCTTGGGCTTGTTCACTCCATTCCGTGGTGCACCATTTCTGGGTCCACTGGGTTTCCGTCCTTGCTTCTTCTTACTCTTAGTCCCCGGAGGGCCAGAAAGTTTCACAGCCACAAGTGCCTGAGACTTCTTAAAGATTCCCTCTGCCGCCTGGAGTTCAGTCAGGAGTTCCGCCAACGAATATAACCTCTTGTTCATGTTATAGTTCAGGCGGAAATGCTCAAAACTCCTAGGCAGAGACTGGAGCACTATATCGATCTGGGTTTCCCCATCGATAGCTCCTCCCATAATCTCTATCTCATTCAGATAGCCAATCATCCTAAGAACGTGATCCCTCACGGGCGTTCCTTCGGACATGGTGGCCGTCATGAGTTGCCTCATAGCATCTTGCCTGGCTGCCCTATCCTGACTACCAAACATCTCCTTGAGGTTAAGCATCATATCATAGGCAGTGGTCATGGCTTCATGCTGATGTTGCAGCACATTTGACATAGAAGCCAAAATGTAGCACCGCGCCATCTGATCAGCCTTGACCCACTTCCGATGAGCTTCCTTTTCCTCGGGAGTGGAGGTATCAGTAGGTTCATCAGGACAAACCTCATGGAGTACATATTTGTACTCCTCAGCAGTCAGGACAATGTCCAAGTTTCGTTTCCAATCAACATAGTTTGGACCAGTGAGTTTGTTTTCTTTTAGTATAATGGACAGCGGGTTGAGTGACATATCTATAAAAGCGACAAATCAAACCGTCAAATTTAATTCGATATTAACTCCCTTAATTAATATCATTAAATTTACCAATCAATCCTAAAATCCCATCAGACTAGCATGCCACGTTCATGTGGACGTATACTAGTCCAAACGATCTTATAACTGGACTTTTAGTTCGGTCGTACATCATTACAGCAGTGACTCCGATGGGGAGGATACTGTAAAGCGTACCTAAGTGTATACCATTTCTCAGTACTAAATTAACCGCTCGGAAACTACACGCCCACCGCAAGCCACATTAGTGTGGAAGTTTACGTTGACATGCGGTCCCTTTACGATTTCCTATAAGTGTCGAGCCTCAATTAACTTAAAGTTCCGTTTCCGTCTAGTAAGCCACGATAGTGTGGACGTTTACTAAACAAACAACTTTGTTAATTGAATTCCATTTAATAAATTTCACAATTTCGTTAATCAAAGCTTGATATCTCGTAAGTGAAACTCGAAGTTTCTAACCAGCGATCAATCATGCAATTGAGCCCTATCTCTCACTAGGTGAGGGAGCCAACCAGACAATCGATCTAGTCATCAAATGACTCGAATGTCTCTAATCTGTGTCATCGACATAACCAAGCGCTTTGGCTCCATTCCACTCCCCGGGGTGAGAATGAGTCGAGTTGAAATTAGTCTTTGAAAAACAGATTAGGCATTGCTTTGAAAAACTTAAGTGTTCAATTCTATAAATGGAATTGAATTCGAATTTTGATCCAGTGATATCCGTGTGTCAACTTTATCCGATAGGGAGGATGACCCTCGTTGTGCACAGCAGGCGCCGTTTGTGCACAGCAGCCGCGGGTTCGACTTCTCGACCCTCGTTCGTTCGGCCTTCGATCTTCTCTCGATCCACCAAGTAGCAGTAACATTACAAAGGTAAAACATACTACTTCCGGCATCGATCCTATACAAATTGATCGATCCTATACATCCGGATAAACGAAAAACGAAAATAAAACCTAAACGACTCAACCCGTCGTTTTAACTATTACATTCAAGCAACGATAAAAACCAAAGATCTCGACAACCCCGAGAGTTTAACAAACCACAATATACATTACATAAACATATGACCATAATAATCGGGTTATCCTGCAAAACAAAACTCGCAAACAATACAAAGAACGTACAAAACCGGCTCTGATACCAATTGTTGGAAATCGACTACCCGGGATGCGTTCGTTCGATTGCTCGAACATCCGAACGCTTCCAGTCGACCTCCGGTGTCGCTACTTCATTCACGTGACAGCCCGTATCCCGAATCACGCCCAGCCATCGCCCCGGAGGACAACCGCGCGAAACGGGGCTGGTCTGCCTCAATCGGCGACCGCCGAATGCAGACCAGCGGTCGCTGGAGGAACTGCAAACGGCGACCGCCGTTTGCCCTCTGGCGACCGCCTTTTGTCCGCGAACAGCAACGCGACGTTGCTGTTCCGGGCTCGTTTCCGGGTCATTTTTCCTCTTCCGACTACTGATCCGGAGGTCCTAGAACCCCCAGTAATCGAGGAATGCGATCCACGATACCCGGAACCCGATCTTACGTTCAAAGTATGATCAACGAAATATGAGATCGAATAAATTGCGGAAAAAGGGAATCGATCTCATACCTTCTCGGTCGATTGTTGAGACCTTAGAGATTGCTAGTGTATGACTCTTCCCGACTCCAGACGTTGTGTGGGCAACGATCTACTGGGTTCGTCCTTGTCTGCACTCTCCTTCTCAAACCACCGTATTGTTTATTCTCTATGTGAGAATAAAAATATATTTGCGTTAACCTTATTACTTTTAAAGAGAAAAATATATTTGCGTTAACGCAATTATTTTTCTCAGCAAAAATAAATGTTGCGGCGAATTGTTGGTTTAGGAGAGGGCAAGGGGGGGGGGGGGGGGGGGGGGTTAAATAGAGTTACACTAGGGACCTCTTAGGTAAATTAATTCAAGGCTAAAATGCAATATTAATTAACTCGGAGTCCTTAAAAAGAAAACCTTAATTAATTACATTTTTAATTATTATTAATTTCACTAAATAATAATAATTGAATTCCCGAAATTAATTTAATATTATTTCAACAATAATAATTCCGCCGAAATTACATATACGACTTTCCCCGTGTTTAAGATATCGTATGTCCACGAATTAATTTTATTACTAATAATTAAATTAATTCGTTTCTTATTATCCGAGACTAGTACCACTCATCTTTATTATCATGTGGAACAAATCCACCTGCAGGGTTTACATGATAAACTTTATGAGCTCATCTCGGGGACATCATGTTGGAAATCGATATCCCGGGCTATTAAAATTTATGCGGAACCGATAGCCCGACCGAAATCCTTCATCACCGGAGATTGGATCCCCGACTCATCCGCAGGAGTCCGACCTTTGGAGACTACGCGCCCGAAGACACGCAGCCCGCCCCCAGCCGATTTTCTCCCACGAGTCGGATCCACGAACGCGAACCACCGTACGAGCCGAGGCCCGACCGAATACTCAGCGAGGCCCGAAGGCCGCGAGCACTCAGCCGAGCCCCCGCACGGGGCTCGCGATCATCTCCATGATGATCGCTGGGGATGCACGAGGCATCCCCGGGGCTGCTCGTAGCAGCCCCGCAGCGAGCTCACGGGCTCGCTGCTCGCGGGGGGGTTCGATCCTCCCCGCATCGCCGCTGCGGGAAACCCCGCAGCTTGATACGAGGTGCTGCGGGTAAACCCGCAGCTCACCCGGCGATCGAACCCTAGGTTCGATCGCCCCCTCGGCTCCAGCCGAGGGCTTCAGCCCGCGACGCCGCCGGTCGAGAGGGCTGGGGTTCATCCGCCGTGGCTCCAGCCCACGGCGAACCCCGGTGGTCGACCCGAGGTCGACCCCACGCCCCGGCGTCCAGCCGGGGCTCATCCTCTTCGTCCGCGCGCTCCCGGCGGTTGAACCCTAGGTTCGACCGCCTCTATCGATCCTCGCCGGGGATCTCGAATCCCCGTCCCCGAGGTTCGTCGTTTATCCGGATCGTGTGTTCATGTATTTACTACGATTAATTCACACGAAATCATAAAAGAGGGTTTATGATTTTACCTTCGATTCGTTGTGCGGAGAAACGAAATCAAACACCTTTGATGACCTTGCGATCTTCCCACGTATTCCTTGCACTCCGTTCGAACGTCGTGTGGGCGACGATCTATCGAACTCCTATGGATCTTCCTCACTCTCAAGACTTTATGATTGGCGTAGGTCAATTAATTGTGTTATGAAAAGTGAAGACCATGTAGTGCTTATATAGGCTACGTAGGGGATCATAAGGAGAATAAATATTGGGCTTCAATATTGAAAATTAAATTGGGTCCAACCCAAATCCATTAATTCTTATCAATATTAATTTTATTTATTTTCCACTATATAAATAAAATTGCACTCCCAATATTATTCCATATTATATCAAATAATATTTCTCCGGTAGTATTATATATTCCGTGTATTTAAGATTTAAATATCCATGAATAAATTTATTTATTGCTCAATAAATATTATTCATCTCTTATATCCGAGACTAGTACCATTCAACCTTAATTATTATGCGGATTAAATCCACCTGCAGGGTTTACATAATAATTCCTTATGAACTCATCTCGGGGATATTATCAACCCTTACGGGATACACTGCCCCTTCAAGAATTCACGGCATGCCATATATAAAATATAGTGACCCAACTTAGCTGGTAATTAACCCAATTATCAAACCGGTTAATTCCTTTGGTAAATCAAAGTCACTTATATTAAATATACACACCCGCAATTGTTTCAGGGATTAAGAATAAAATACACTGAGACTCGAATCGATTATCGCCGGCAATCCTAATCGATGAATCTCAAGCTGATCCGCCCAATACACCAAGTGTACAAGTGTGATAAAATAATTAAGATAAATTATTTTCTCTCTCACACAACGACTATACCGATGGATTAGTTCGTGTCCATCTAGGTCGTGAGCAACTGTTCGATTAAATACGAGTAACCGATAGTATGATCTTCTGTGTGCCCATGCAACACCATACTAACTACAACGTATAAAATCCAGAACTATATTTTGCATATTTAATTAAATGCAAATAATTGTTTATTAATTAAATAGGTTAAATGCTATGACAGGGAGTTTACCGATACTTAAATCTAGACATTAAGTACACAACTCCAACAATCTCCCACTTGTACTAAGGTCTAGTCATTTCCTCCAAACTCCCGACTCCCATACTCATCACGTGCTTAAGTTATACTTCCCAGAAGTATCATGTGAATGAGCAATCTAGGTTGCCGCTCTGAAGTTATCTTGGTGACTACTGCGTCGTCTCTCTGACGATGATTCGTATCAGGTGGTACTTGCTCTATGTGTTATCATCATCTTTTGAACTTATGACTTCTTCCAGTTTACCATGCACCGCTATGTACATAGCCTTTGGTGAACCAAGAGTCATATCCAAGTTCAGAGGTCATTCCGGAACTTAACCAAAACTTCCGCTGCCTCTGAGGCTGCTATTCGGTTTCTTAGGTTCCACCTCTTCTAAAAGTGAACACATAGCCTGATATCGACTTACACTGGTCCTTTCTCTGATTTTTATCTGAGAAAGCGTAATCTAAGAAGATTTCGTATTGCCAGTAATCCTGTACTTCCAAGTACTTTTACAGCATTCGAATATTTCTTATCCAGATTACTTTGATATCCTCCCACTACGCTAACCGCATAGTTGATATCAGGTTCTTGTTTTATAACACGGCATTTACAAAGCTCTCCACACTCAAAGTGTAGGTAACTGCTTTGTCTATATCCATCTCCTTCATGTGTTCGAGACACATACCTTTAGACAGATGTATTCCGCTCTAGTAAGGCAATAACCTTTCTCAGAATTTTGCACGTTTAAAACAAACCATAATCGTATAAGATATCTTAAGAGAAACACAAGTGTTCTTATCTAGAGATCGAAAGATTTCTAAGAACATTGATCCAACTTCATCTTAATCTTATATCTCGATTTACTTAGACAACCTCTATTTTATGTCTGACAACACTTTTACATTGTTGCCAACGATAAAGTGTTATTTACACAAAATTCCGAGAAACACCACCTTGTTTCCATTACGTTTCTAATATACCTTTTATTGTCTATGCCTTTTGATGAATCCATATAATGGACTATCTCATCAATTCGCAAGTTCCAAAATTTCCAGCTTTGTGATAATCCATAGATGGATTCACTAAGCTTGTACCTCTAAATGGTCTTGCCTCTTAACAATATCATTGCTTTCTAAGTAGGCACATTTAGATTAGTACTGCCCCCTATGCAGAACTAGGGATCGATTTCATGTCTACTAGATCCAGAGTTTAAAACTCTTCCAGTCTTATGAACATCTCCGGTTGCTTAACAACCTCCCACTGCAATGGCGTTCCGGTGTATAGCAGTAATAACATTAGGTGCAGTTAGTGGTGTACTACTACTCGGTTAGGCTGGTTCTCAGTCTACTCTTTTCTCTTTATAAGGTACTTTGTCAATTAGGGCATTGTAGTTCATCCAATAGTCTTCCTCTAAGAACCGGGCGAAGACACCATTCTGGTTCGTAGTACTATTGAACATACAATTACTTGTTCTTCTAGGATATTCTACAATTACATCGAATGTGTCATTGTATCCAGAAATATCCATAGAACATAGGTAGTTCCGAACAAATTTGTTCTTTTACTATTAGAATCCTATTTCTTATTCCTGACACACCATGTCTACACATCAGTGTATGGTGCAGTCGTTTGAGACTTAATCTCAACCTTTGATTTATGCTATGTGTTATTTAGATAGGTGATAGCCTCCGCGAACTAGTCGCAGGCTTCTAATGGATATACTTTGAGGGATCCCCATAATGGCTTTGTGTTGAAAACACTCCACTTTTATGGCACATCAAGTATTCTAATCCACCTTCGAGTATTCTTTAAAGAACGACTCGTACTTCTCTAATTACACATATGTCTGCATATATCATCTTTGATCATTCTTAATACTTGTCCGAATTCCATCCTTTACCCAGAAAGGTTGATTTAGTTGTATCACCTTTCAAGATCGATTCTTAGGTCGGGAGGTCCATTCCTCCAACTATAACTGATCAAATCAATTTCGACCTTCTGAATCCCTTTTGAATAGATACTACCAAGTTCAAGAATTCACAAGTATAATGATCGATAAAGAAATACATCCAATAAGTAAAATAGGTTATAACGGTTTGTTGCATCGTGGTAGACTAAGGATTCATATATTGCTATCTAATGTACCATAATAGATATCGCCATTATTTCTTGTCTAAATCATCAAGTGATTAAAGAAATAAAATATCCATTAATAATAGAAATCCAGAACGAAAGTTCTTTCTAAAATAAAAAGTACAAAGCAATAAACTTGAAATGAAATCCTATAACTATCAAACAGATAGATAAATGTCTTCCACTGCAACCGCTGCTTCCTCAACAGCTTTGCCCATGTGGACTCGAACTTTTCTTCTCTAAGTCGCTGGGTTTTCTGGAACCCCTGCATTTAGAATGCACATACCGTCAGTGGTTCCATATCTACACACCAGAATTCTGGTAGATAATACCGCTGACTATGTTTTACGACTAAAGAAAATTCGTACCTTTGAGAGGACAAGATGTAGACCCCCAGTACTCAGACTGCTTTCCTTGGGGATGTTTGCCAGAAGGCTTCTTTATCCCTCCCTTTGGTCCAAGTCCTTTAGGACTACCGGAACCCCTTGTCTTCTTCTCCTTTCCTTTGCCTTTAGGTTCGAAACCTTTGGCTTTGACTATCAGAGCTTGCGATTGTTTCAACTCGTCTAAAAGATCCATCATCTCAAAAACATGATCAAGTGTTTCATCATGATTACCGGTAAAGTTGGGCCACTATATTTTATATATGACACGCCGTGAATTCTTGACGGGAAAGTGTATCCCGATATGGGTTGATAATATCCCCGAGATGAGCTCATAAGGAATTATTATGTAAACCTCGCGAGTGGATTTGTTCCCGCATAATAATAAAGTTGAGTGGTACTAGTCTCGGATATAAGAGATGAATAAATTAATTAAGCAATAAATTAATTCTATTCATGGATATATATATATCTTAAATACACGGAATAAATAATACTACCGGAGATAATATTATTTGATATAATATGGTTTAATATTGGGAGTGCAATTATATTTGTATAGTGGAAAATAAATATAATTAATAATAGTAAGGATTAATAGATTTGGGCTTGGGCTCAATTTAATCACTATTATTAGAAACCCAATATTCCACCTCCTCTAAATCCCCTACGTAGCCTATAAAAGCACTACATGGCCTTCATAATTATTACGACAAGAATATCAATACTTGATAGTTCTAGAGAGTTGAAGGAGATCCATAGAGTTCGGAGGATCGTCGTCCACCCGACGTTCGAACGAGTGCAAGGAATACGTGGGAAGATTTCGAGGTCATCAAAGTCTCGTTTTTCCGGACAACGAGAACGAGGTAAAAATCATAAAACCCCTTATGATTTTAATCGTTTATTTATCGTAAATATCGACGAACCAAGATCCGAGGACGAACCCCGGAACGAGGATACACCGCGCGGTGGTGGTCGAAGACCACCGTGTTGGAAATCGATATCCCGGGGTATCAAAAATTGCGGAACCGATAACCCCGACCGAAATCCCGTCGCCGGAAACCGATCGCGTGCACCACGATATCCGGAGCCCGACCGGAGAATCGCCGCGGGATAAACCCGCGGCCGAAACCCTAGCCGAGCCCCATCGGGGCTCGCGATCATCATCGATCGCGTGGGGCTGCCTAGCAGCCCCCGGCGGTGAGTCCGGCGACTCACCGCCACCACCGACCGGGGAGGGGGCGCCCAGCCGCGGCGTAAGCCCGCGGCAGCCCCCAGCGATCGACCCTAGGTCGATCGCTCGCCCCGGCGTCCAGCCGGGGCTCCCCTCGTGTGGCCGCTGCCGGCGGTCGATGCCCTAGGGCTCGACCGCCACGCCCTCGGCTCCCAACCGAGGGTCCTTTGAACCTTCGCCGGGGATCTCGAATCCCCGTCCCCGAAGTTCGTCGTTTTCCCGGATCGTGTGTTCATGTATATATTACAATTAATATCACATAAAATCACACAAGGGTTTTATGATATTACCTTCGATTCGTTGTGCGGAGAAACGGAATCAAGTTGAAGACCTTACGACCTTCCCACGTATTCCTTGCACTAGCTTGAACGTCGGGTGGGCGACGATCCTCCAAGCTTATGGATCTCCTTCTCTCTACTTTCTCTCTCTAGAAGAATTATGATCTTCAAGTTATATTGTTATATTAGAATAGAGAAGACCATGTAGTGCTTTTATAGGCTACGTAGGGGATCTAAAGGAGGTGGAATATTGGGCTTCCAATATTAATGATTAAATTGAGCCCAAACCCAAATCTATTAATCCCATTAATATTAATTAATTTATTTTCCACTATATAAATTAATTGCACTCCCAATATTAAACCATATTATATCAAATAATATTTCTCCGGTAGTATTATTTATTCCGTGTATTTAAGATTTAAATATCCATGAATAAAATTAATTTATTGCTAATTAATTTATTCATCTCTTATATCCGAGACTAGTACCATTCAACCTTAATTATTATGCGGAACAAATCCACTCATGAGGTTTACATAATAATTCCTTATGAACTCATCTCGGGGATATTATAAACCCTTCCGGGATACACTTTCCCATCAAGTATTCACGGTATGTCGTATATAAAATATAGTGACCCAACTTAACCGGTAATTAACCCAATAATTAAATCGGTTAATTCCTTTGGTAAATCAAAGTCACTTATATTAAATATACACACCCCGCAATGTTGGAAATCGATATCCCGGAATTAATAAATTTAAATAAATAAATTATCTAATTAATTCCGACCGATATCCTTCGGAGATCGAATATCCGGAGTTGTCAAAGTGCGGAACGACAACTCCAATCGAAATCCCGGTTGCCAGAAATCCGCCACGAACCTCCACGGGGATACCAGACTCAACCAAACCCTAACCGCGGCAAAGCCGGGCTGTTCGGTCGAGCCCTAGCGTGGGGCTCGCGGCTGTCCTTGGCAGCCGCCTAGGGCTGCCCTTGGCAGCCCCCTTGGCACGCCCAGCCGCGCCCGGTGATCGCACGACCAGCCACGGTCGAACCGTGGCTTGCGATCACCATCAGCCCGCCGCCGCGCGAGCGGCGGTCCAGCCGCGCGAGCGGGTGATCGCTCCGCCGGGGCGGAACTCGTGCCGCGCGAGCGGGGCTGCTCCAGCAGCCCGCTGGATGTGCACGGGCGATCGAGCTCGTGCTCGATCGAGTCTCGGCGTCCAGCCGAGGCTCACGCCCCTCGACCCCTCCTAGGCGAGCCGTTGAGCCGCCGGCGGTCCGGTGATCTTCGATCACCACCGCCCGGTTCAACCTCGTCATGGGTCGCGTTCTTGGATCTTGGTTCAAGATATTTTTACGATAATTAAACGATTAAATCATAAAGAGGGTTTTACGATTTACCTCGTTCTCGTTGTTCGGAAAAACGAAGAACTCAATTTGAAGACCTTGAGATCTTCCCACGTATTCCTTGCACTAGCTCGAACGTCGTGTGGGCGACGATATTCCGAACTCCATGGATCTCCCCTCTCTACTTTCTCTCTCTAGAATTGTGATCTTCAAGTTATATGAGAATAGAGAAGACCATGTAGTTTTTTTATAGGCTACGTAGGGGATCTTAAGGAGGTGGAATATTGGGCTTCCAATAATAGTGATTAAATTGAGCCCAAGCCCAAATCTATTAATCCTTACTATTATTAATTAATTTATTTTCCACTATATAAATTAATTGCACTCCCAATATTAAACCATATTATATCAAATAATATTTCTCCGGTAGTATTATTTATTCCGTGTATTTAAGATATAAATATCCATGAATAAAATTAATTTATTGCTAATTAATTTATTCATCTCTTATTTCCGAGACTAGTACCATTCAACCTTAATTATTATGCGGAATGAATCCACCTGCAGGTTTTACATAATAATTACTTATGAACTCATCTCGGGGATATTATCAACCTTTACGGGATACACTTTCCCGTCAAGTATTCACGGCATGTCATATATAAAATACAGCGACCCAACTTAATCGATAATTGACCCAATAATTAAACCGGTCAATTCCTTTGGAAAATCAAAGTCACTTATATTAAATATACACACCCGCAATAGTATCGGGGATTAAGAATAAAATTCACTGAGACTTAAATCGATTATCTAAGGCAATCCTAATCGATAAATCTCAAGCGATCCGCTCAATACACCAAGTGTACAAGTGTGATAAAATAATCAAGACAGATTATTTTCTCTCTCACACAACGACTATACCGATGAATTGGTCCGTGTTCATCTAGGTCGTGAGCAACTGTTCGATTAAATACGAGTAACCGATAGTATGATCTTCTGTGTGGGCCCGCACACTATACTAACTACAACGTATATAATCTAGGACTATAATTTGCATATATTTAATTATAAATAATTAAACGCAAATACAGTAAAACCTCTATAAATTAATATCCTCGGGACCGAGAAATTTTATCAATTTAAAGAGTTATTAATATATCGATAAATTAATATTTTATTAATTAAAAGAAAGATGCTTAAAATTACTTAAATTTAAGTACAAATGTATTTAATCAATTTTGAGATTAATGTTTTAATCTTAAAATTAATGTTTTAATCTCAGTATTTAAGGCTATCTAATCCTGAAAAGATTAATGTTTTAGATGATATCAATTTTGCACCGCTTGAACAATCTTTGAAGAAAGCCTGAATGAGCTTCGGGCTTTGATTAAGGATATTGGTTATCGCAATGAAATGGACGTCAAAAAATTGGTGGACTATCTAGGAAAAAATGATGAATGTTCGATGATTCAAAGTTTAGAGGAAATTGTTGCTGATATAAGAGAAGATACTACTAATGATGAAAATGAAGATGATTCAATGTCGTTGGAACCGGTACCAAGAAATGAGGTTTTGAGAGCGACAACAACTCTTCAAATTTTTTTGTTGCAGCTAGACAACTCGACACCAGAACTCTTGACGGCAATTAAAAAAATGAGAGATAAAATTCAATTAGATTTAAATTTTAAGAATAATCAAGTAACAATAGATTCATGTTTTAGCAAATTACAATAATATTTATAATTGTAATATTTACAAATTATTAATTTAAAATTTTGATGGGACCTAATACTTATAAAGGTTTTTTCAAAAAAAGTATTATTATATTATCTTATCGAATTGGATCATTTTTTTCAAAGGCCCGAGTCGGGACCAGACATTTTTATTATATTAGAGAGGTTATTAATTTATCGAGTATTAATTTATAGAGGTTTAACTATAATTGTTTATTTAATTAAATAGATTAGTGGCAATGGATCGTGAGTTTCCGTTACTTAAATCTAGACATTAAGTACACAACTCCAACAATCTCCCACTTGTACTAAGGTCTAGTCATTTCCTCCAAACTCCCGACTCCCATACTCATCACGTGCTTAAGTTGTGCTTCCAAGAAGTACTATGTGAATGAGCAATCTAAGTTGCCGCTCTGAAGTTATCTTGGTGACTACAGCGTCGTCTCCCTCGACGATGACTCGTATCAGGTGGTACTTGCTCTATGTGTTATCTTACACTTATGGACTTGTGATTTCTTACCATTTGCCATCGCACCGCTATTTACATAGCCTTTGGCAAATTAAGAATCACATCTAAGTCCCAGAGATTATCCCGGAGTTATACCAAAACTTCCGATGCCTCTGAGGCCGCTATTTGGTTACCCATGGCAGAGTCCGAAAAGCATCGTGCTTATCACTCTTCCATGTTAAAACTCCTTCTCCTTTAATAGTGAAACACATAGCCTGATATCGACTTACACCGGTCCTCATTCGATTAGAAATCTAAGAGAATGTAATCCAAAGGAAATGTTCGTCTGCTTCGTAGTCTAGAACAGTACTATTGGAAATCGACTACCCGGGATGCGTTCGTTCGATTGCTCGAACATCCGAACGTTCCCAGTCGACCTCCGGTGTCGCTACTTCGTTCACACGATAGCCCTTGACCCAATTCACGCCCAGCCATCGCCCCGAAGGACAACCGCGCGAACCGGGACTGGACTGCACTCAAACAGCGCCCGCTGTATGCAGTCCAGCGGTCGCTGGAGAAACTGCAAACGGCGACCGCCGTTTGTGATGGAGTAGTATACTTAATGTCTAGATTTGAGTATTCTGAACTCTGTATGCACTTTTATTTACCTATTAATTACAGACATTCATTTGCTTTTAATTATTGTTAATTAAATAAATGCAAATTATAGTTCTGGATTTTATACGTTGTAGTTAGTATGGTGTGTCACGACCTAGGTGGACACGAACTAGTCCATCGGTATAGTCGTTGTGTGAGAGAGAAAATAATTTGTCTTAATTATTTTATCACACTTGTACACTTGGTGTATTGAGCGGATCGATTGAGACTCATCAATTAGGATTGCTCGGCGATAATTGATTTGAGACTCGGAGTATTTATTCTTAATCCCTGAAATAATTGCGGGTGTGTATATTTAATATAAGTGACTTTGATTTACCAAAGGAATTAACCGGTTTGATAATTGGGTTAATTACCGGTTAAGTTGGGTCACTATATTTTATATATGGCATGCCGTGAATTCTTGAAGGGGCAGTGTATCCCGTAAGGGTTGATAATATCCCCGAGATGAGCTCATAAGGATTTATTATGTAAACCTCGCGAGTGGACTTGTTCCGCATAATAAATAAGGTTGAGTGGTACTAGTCTCGGATATAAGAGATGAATAAATTTATTAAGCAGTAAATAAATTTTATTCATGGATATTTAAATCTTAAATACACGGAATAAATAATACTAAGTTGGAGAAATATTATTTGATATAATATGAATAATATTGGGAGTGCAATTTTATTTATATAGTGGAAAATAAATAAAATTAATATTGATAAGAATTAATGGATTTGGGTTGGACCCAATTTAATTTTCAATATTGAAGCCCAATATTTATTCTCCTTTTGATCCCCTTCGTAGCCTATAAAAGCACTACGTGGTCTTCACTTTACTAACCTACGTTACGCCAACAATAAAGTTCTGAGAGTGAAGAGGATCCACAAGTTCGATAGCTCGTCGCCCACCCGACGTTCGAACAAGTGCAAGGAATACGCGGGAAGGTCACGAGGTCGTCGATTTCGTTTCTCCGAACAACGAATCGTAGGTACAATTCTCAACCCCCTTGTTAATTGTTCGATTTGATTTTATCGAGAATACCGTAGGACGAAGATCCGAGGATCGAACCCCGGATCGAGGGTCGAACCGGGCGGTGGTGGCGAAGCCACCGGACCGCCGGCGGCTCGTGGATCCCTCGCGGGGATCGAGTGCGCGAACCCTCGGCTGGACGCCGAGGGTCGATCGAGCCCTACGGGGCCGATCGCTAGGGCTACGGGTTTCACCCGTAGCAGCTCGTAGCGAGCTGCGGGTTCACCCGCAGCGGCTCGCTGGATGCGAGCCCTAGCCGCGAGCAGCGGATCGCCGGATCCGCTGCGGGGATGCCGTGAGGCATCCCGTGCGATCGCTGCGAGCGATCGCGAGTCCCCTCGCGGGGACTCGGCTGGGCGTTCGCGTGCCTCGTGCGCGCGACGCGTTCGGTCGGGTCCCGGTTCGCGTGGGCTCGTGGTTTCTCCGGTGATTGAGGTTGTTGATTGTATGAACTTCGGCTCGCGGGTTTTCGGGTGGGGGCGGATTATGTGCCTTCGGGTGCGTGGTCTCCAAAGCCCGGATTCCGGCGGATGAGTCGGTGTTCGTATGATCTCCGGCGAAGGGTTCGTTCGGGTTATCGGTTCCGCAATTTAGATAACCCGGGATAGCGAATTCCAACAATTGGTATCAGAGCGAGGTTTACGTTCGCGGTATTTTCGATAAAATTGTTCTACCTTGCAGGGATCCGACTATTATGGCTTGATGATTATTCGTTTAATTATTTTGTCATGTGATTGTTGGTTTTATTAAACTCTCGGACATGTCGAGATTCGTTTTTGGTGGTGAATGCTTGTAATAGTAAAAATTCGGGGGTTGACCGAATTTAGGATTTATTATTATGTTCGTTGTTTTTCCGGAAATTGTATAGGGTCGATTTCGTGTATAGAATCGATACCGGAATTGAAATTTAGATTTTTGTAAATTTATTTTGCGATTGGATCGAATCGAAGACCGACGGAGAAGACGAAGTGACGAGAGGGAGAGGGCAAGGGATCGATTGGATCGATCCCCATGGACGCCCGATCGAGGGCGTGGCGCGGGGCGGCTGTTGCCCTAGCCGCGGCTGCCACCGGTTTCGGTGGTTAGCGGCGTGGCTGGGCGGTGGCGGTCCTCCCCGTGGCTGGCCGATCGAAGGTGGGGGTGGTTCGGGGTTCCCCAACCCGGGCTACTCCTACCGGAAATATACTTTCCTAATTAATTCGTTTTCCTATTTTGATTATTTCTTTATGGAATATTCTAGAAAAATAGAGAAAGAATTAATTTTAGTACTAAATTTATTTTTCCTATTTGATTATTCCTACTCAAGGGAATATTCATGGATTAGGAATAAAATAAATTTGAAAAAGTATAAGAGTCCTAAATTATTTTATTTCTTTATTTCATTATGGATATCATCTAGAATATTCCAAGAGGATCTTGGATAGATTATTCTAGAGATTTAATGAAGTGGAAAAAGAAAATAAAATAAATAAAAATATTAATAATATTTAATTTTATTTTTGATATATTCGATTGACTTAATTTTCGAATTAAGTAACTTTTGGATTAATTGAAAATAAATAGATTTAAATATTGGATATTAATATTCTCGTCAAATGGAGCATTCAAGAAACGAAGACTAAAAACTAGAAGATGCGTACGGGGATGTGATGAAGCCATAATAGTCGGAAAATAATATTCTAGTAATTATTTTGACTATGTGATAATACTATGTGCTTTATTACATGTATGCATGCTATATGTGTTTACTTTTATGCACTAGATAGCGTATCCCTTTATTGTAAAAAGCTAAGTGGGAGAGGGTATGGAAACATACCCATGGTCTCCATTGCTGCTCTCTTGATGACTTTTATAAACTTTTGAAGTTTATATAGATAAGTTATTGGAGGAGAGTTCTTGTAATTCCTCTTACGAGAAACATTGATTAAGTTTATCAAACAATGCCTAATTTGTCTTTCCAAAGCTGATTTCAAGTCGACTCATTCTCACCCCGGGGAGTGGAATGGAGCCAGAGCCACTTGGTCATGTAGAGGACACAAATTAGAGACTTTCGTGCCATACTTTTATAGATGGGTCGTTTGTCTGCTCGGCTCCCTCATTTATGAGAGATAGGGTCGTTCGCATGGTGAATCACTGGTTAGAAACTTCGAGTTTCACTTATGATTCTCCACGTCTTGATTTACGAGATTGAATGGATCAAGTAATTGGGAGTCAATTATAAAAGTCTCTTAGTTGGTAAACGTCCACACCACGTGGCTTGCTATACTGACGGATTTTGGATTAATTGATGTAGACAGTTGTAAGTAATTACGAAGAGTTGTGAAGTTATCGTAAACGTCCACACCACGTGGCTTGCGGTGATGTAGCAATTCCAAGTAATTTACTTTGGTACTGAGTGATGGTTTACACTTAGATACGCGTTATAGTATCCCTCCCCACGAGGTTACGCTATAATTGATGTATGACCAAAGGAAATCTAATTGCTAAATCGTTTGGGTGGGTAAACGTCCACACCACGTGGCTTGCCTTACCTGATGGGATTTTAGATGTGATTAGTGATTTAATGATATTATTTGAGGGAGATAATATCGGATATTAAATTGTTTGTTTGTTTTATGTGCTTATAGGTTAGGAATGACTGTGACCCAACTTTGTGATATACTTAAAGATGAAAACTCACCGGTTCCATATGGTGATGATTGGAAAAGAAATCTGGACATTGTCCAGACTGTTGAGCTTTCTGAATCCACTGTTGGTCCAACTAAGTTGAGACATGGTGTGGAAGCTAGGCAAGAGGTGTTTAACATGCCCACGGAATCGTTCCTCAATGAGTCCCTTAAAACCGGCTCAGCGAAGGCGATTTTTGTGCGTAAGTTAAGAGAAACACGAGCTCTTGTGGCTAGGCTAAAAGAAAAGCGTGCAAAGAGACCCAGTGGTTTAAAACCACGGATTGGGGTAAGCAAGCGGTTTCGCAGATGCTTTCGATGCAAACAGTTTGGGCACTGGAGGTCTGATTGTCCTCTCATCAAAGGTACGAAATTTTCCTTAGTCACTGAAACATTGTCAGCGGTGATATCTACCAGCACCTGGTGTGTAGATACGGGTGCCACTGACCATGTCTGCAATTCATTGCAGGGGTTCCAGGAAACCCGGAGACTTAGAGAGGGAGAAATCGTGGTCTACATGGGCAATGCCGCAAAGGTGGCGGCTGTTGCAGTGGGAGACGTTCACTTACGTTTCAGTAGTGATAGGGTTTTAGTCTTACGTAATTGTCTTTATGTACCCAACTTTAGAAAGAATTTGATTTCGGTTTCTAAACTTATTATGAATGGATATTCTGATTCTTTTGACCACTCTGTGATCATAAGAAGAAATAGTGAAATTATCTGTTCTGGTACATTGATAGATGATTTGTATGTGCTAAATCCTGAGTCTAACACGATGCAACTAACCGAGAGTAATAACACATCTACGAACACCAATAAGAGGAAGGAACCTTCTAAGATGAATCAATTATACTTGTGGCATCTAAGGCTAGGTCATATAAACTCGAATAGACTTCAAAGGTTGAAAGCTGATGATTTAATCACTGGCGTTGAAGGAGAGGACCTTCCAACCTGCGAATCCTGTTTAGAGGGAAAAATGACTAAACGTCCTTTTTCTGGTAAAGGACGAAGAGCTGAACAAGTATTGGATTTGATTCACTCTGATGTATGCGGACCTATGTCTACTCAGGCAAGGGGAGGGTACATGTACTTCATCACTTTCACCGATGATTACTCAAGGTATGGATATATTTACCTGATGCGCCACAAGAGTGATTCTTTTGACAAGTTCAAGGAATTCAAGGCTCTTGTGGAGAACCTTCGTGGTAAATCCATAAAATGCCTGCGATCTGATCGCAGAGGCGAGTACCTGTCTGGAGAATTCAAGGCATACTTGGCAGAGAATGGGATTGAATCCCAACTGACCTCACCATATACTCCTCAGCAGAATGGTGTGTCAGAAAGAAGGAATAGGACTCTTATGGATATGGTGCGATCTATGATGAGTTACTCGGACTTACCTGTTATGTTCTGGGGACATGCCTTGGAAACAGCGGCGTATATCTTGAATAGGGTTCCAACCAAAACGGTACCAACAACACCCATGGAATTGTGGAGTGGGCGTAAGCCTAACTTGGGACACATTTGGATCTGGGGTTGTCCAGCACATGTGTTGCGACAAGGTGCCGATAAGTTAGAACCTAGATCAGAATTACGGCTGTTTATAGGATACCCGAAAGGAACTAAGGGTGGCATGTTCTATAGTCCTACGGACCAGAAGATCGTTATAAGTACTAACGCTCGGTTCCTAGAGGAAGACTATGTCATGGACCACAAGCCCAGAAGTGACATAATACTTGATGAGTTGAGAGGTAATGAGGAAGACCTGGATACAGCCGAACCGAGTATAGATACACCACCAGAACCTGCACCTAATACTGTCACTGTTAATACACCGGAACGCCGTCGTAGTGGGAGGGTTGTTAAACAACCAAATAGATGGATTGGACTGGGTGAGTCTTCGGACTCTGGACCTGGAGTTCATGAAATCGATCCCTGGACCTATGATGAGGCGGTACAAGATATAGATGCGCTTTCTTGGAAGAAAGCAATGAAATCCGAAATAGAATCTATGGATTCTAATAAAGTCTGGGATCTTGTAGAACCACCAAGCGGCGTAAAGCCAATTGGGTGTAAATGGGTCTACAAGAGAAAGAGAGGATCTGACGGAAAGGTTGAAACCTTTAAAGCTCGGCTTGTTGCGAAAGGATATACTCAGAAAGAGGGAATCGATTATGAGGAGACCTTCTCGCCGGTAGCCAAGATAAAGTCGATCCGGATTCTCTTATCCATAGCAGCTCATATGAATTATGAGGTGTGGCAAATGGATGTCAAGACAGCTTTCCTTAATGGAAGTCTTGATGAGACGATTTATATGAAACAACCAGAAGGATTCATTGCTAAGGGGCGAGATCATCTAGTGTGCAAGCTTAATCGATCCATTTATGGATTGAAACAAGCCTCGAGATCGTGGAACCTGCGGTTTGACGAAGTGGTCCAATCTTTTGGATTCAGTCAAAGCATGGACGAATCATGTGTGTATTGGAAACGTGATGGAAAGAAGGTGGTGTTTCTCGTGCTTTATGTAGACGACACTCTTCTCATTGGCAACAGTGTGAAAATGTTATCAGACATAAAGGGATGGTTGTCTAGACAATTCGATATGAAAGATTTGGGAGAAGTCGGGCATGTTCTAGGGATCAAGGTTATAAGGGATCGCCGGAATAGAACATTGTACCTATCCCAGCAATCTTACATAAACACGATTCTGGCTCGTTTTAACATGCAAGATTCCAAGAAGGGTGAACTACCCTTCAGTAAAGGAACTTATCTTTCTAAGGATATGTGTCCTCGGACACAAAAGGAGAAAGATGAAATGAAAGCAGTTCCCTACGCTTCGGCTGTGGGAAGCTTAATGTATGCAATGTTATGTACGAGGCCTGATATCTGCTATGCAGTTGGCGTAGTAGCGAGATATCAGAGTAACCCTGGAAAGGCTCATTGGACTGCCGTAAAGAGCATTTTCAAGTATTTGCGAAATACTAAGGATTATGTTCTAAGTTACGGGGCAGACAATCTTATGCCTTTGGGTTATACGGATTCGGATTTCCAAGCTGATAAGGACCGGCGAAAGTCGACATCAGGCTATGTGTACACTATGGGAGGTGGAGCCGTATCATGGAGGAGTGTTAAGCAAAAGTGCATTTCAGACTCTACCATGGAAGCTGAATACGTTGCAGCCTCAGAGGCAGCGAAAGAGTCAGTTTGGTTCCTTAATTTCCTCCAGGACTTAGATGTGATTCCAAGTTTGCCCAAGGCTATGACAATTTATTGTGATAATAGCGGTGCAGTGGCAAACAGTAAGGAACCACGGTCCCATAGTGCTATGAAACACATAGAGCGCAAGTACCACCTGATTCGAGACATCGTCAAGAGGGGCGATGCGATAGTCACCAAGATAGCTTCGGAAGACAACCTAGCGGACCCTTTCACCAAGATACTTCCTAAGGAAGTATATTTCAAGCACTTGGAGGGTTTGGGAGTCAGAAGTTTGGAGGATAAGACTAGACCTTAGTATAAGTGGGAGATTGATGGAGTAGTATACTTAATGTCTAGATTTGAGTATTCTGAACTCTGTATGCACTTTCATTTACCTATTAATTACAGACATTCATTTGCTTTTAATTATTTTTAATTAAATAAATGCAAATTATAGTTCTGGATTTTATACGTTGTAGTTAGTATGGTGTGTCGGGCCCACACAGAAGATCATACTATCGGTTACTCGTATTTAATCAAACAGTTGCTCACGACCTAGGTGGACACGAACTAGTCCATCGGTATAGTCGTTGTGTGAGAGAGAAAATAATTTGTCTTAATTATTTTATCACACTTGTACACTTGGTGTATTGAGCGGATCGATTGAGACTCATCAATTAGGATTGCTCGGCGATAATTGATTTGAGACTCGGAGTATTTATTCTTAATCCCTGAAATAATTGCGGGTGTGTATATTTAATATAAGTGACTTTGATTTACCAAAGGAATTAACCGGTTTGATAATTGGGTTAATTACCGGTTAAGTTGGGTCACTATATTTTATATATGGCATGCCGTGAATTCTTGAAGGGGCAGTGTATCCCGTAAGGGTTGATAATATCCCCGAGATGAGCTCATAAGGATTTATTATGTAAACCTCGCGAGTGGACTTGTTCCGCATAATAAATAAGGTTGAGTGGTACTAGTCTCGGATATAAGAGATGAATAAATTTATTAAGCAGTAAATAAATTTTATTCATGGATATTTAAATCTTAAATACACGGAATAAATAATACTAAGTTGGAGAAATATTATTTGATATAATATGAATAATATTGGGAGTGCAATTTTATTTATATAGTGGAAAATAAATAAAATTAATATTGATAAGAATTAATGGATTTGGGTTGGACCCAATTTAATTTTCAATATTGAAGCCCAATATTTATTCTCCTTTTGATCCCCTTCGTAGCCTATAAAAGCACTACGTGGTCTTCACTTTACTAACCTACGTTACGCCAACAATAAAGTTCTGAGAGTGAAGAGGATCCACAAGTTCGATAGCTCGTCGCCCACCCGACGTTCGAACAAGTGCAAGGAATACGCGGGAAGGTCACGAGGTCGTCGATTTCGTTTCTCCGAACAACGAATCGTAGGTACAATTCTCAACCCCCTTGTTAATTGTTCGATTTGATTTTATCGAGAATACCGTAGGACGAAGATCCGAGGATCGAACCCCGGATCGAGGGTCGAACCGGGCGGTGGTGGCGAAGCCACCGGACCGCCGGCGGCTCGTGGATCCCTCGCGGGGATCGAGTGCGCGAACCCTCGGCTGGACGCCGAGGGTCGATCGAGCCCTACGGGGCCGATCGCTAGGGCTACGGGTTTCACCCGTAGCAGCTCGTAGCGAGCTGCGGGTTCACCCGCAGCGGCTCGCTGGATGCGAGCCCTAGCCGCGAGCAGCGGATCGCCGGATCCGCTGCGGGGATGCCGTGAGGCATCCCGTGCGATCGCTGCGAGCGATCGCGAGTCCCCTCGCGGGGACTCGGCTGGGCGTTCGCGTGCCTCGTGCGCGCGACGCGTTCGGTCGGGTCCCGGTTCGCGTGGGCTCGTGGTTTCTCCGGTGATTGAGGTTGTTGATTGTATGAACTTCGGCTCGCGGGTTTTCGGGTGGGGGCGGATTATGTGCCTTCGGGTGCGTGGTCTCCAAAGCCCGGATTCCGGCGGATGAGTCGGTGTTCGTATGATCTCCGGCGAAGGGTTCGTTCGGGTTATCGGTTCCGCAATTTAGATAACCCGGGATAGCGAATTCCAACAGTTTGCTCTCTGGCGACCGCCGTTTGTCCGCGAACAGCAACGCGACGTTGCTGTTCCAGGCTCGTTTCCGGGTCGTTTTTCCTCATCCGACTACCGATCCGAAGGTCCTAGGACCCCCAGTAGTCGAGGAATGCGATCCATGATACCCGGAACCCGATCGTACGTTCAAAGTATGATCAACGAATTATGAGATCGAATAAATTGCGGAAAAGAGAATCGATCCCATACCTTCTCGGTCGATTGTTGAGACCTTAGATGCTTCTAACGTATGTCTCAGATCCTTTGACTCCAACCGTTGTGTGGGCAACGATCCGTTGGGTCTCCTTTTCTGCTTTCTCCTTTTCTACCAGCCTTATATTTCTTTTCTCTGATGAGAGAAAAATATTTGCGCTATACAGTTTATTTTTACAGAGAAAAATGTTTTTGCGCTAACGCAATAATTTTTCTCAGAAAAATAAAAAGCTGCGGAATGTAGGTTTAGGATAGGCAAGGTAGGGATATTTATAGAGTTACGTTAGGGACCTTAGGTAAATTAATTTAAGGGCTAAATTGAAATATTAATTAACTTGGAATACGTAGACGTAATTCCTTAATTAATCGATTTCAATTTTAATTATTATTCACTCCACTAAAAAATAATAATTGAATTCCCGAAATTAATTTTAATATTATTTCAACAATAATAATTCCGCCGAAATTACATATACGACTTTCCCCGTGTTTAAGATATCGAATGTCCTCGAATTAATTTTATTACTAATAATTAAATTAATTCGTCTCTTGTTATCCGAGACTAGTACCACTCAACCTTATTATCATGTGGAACAAATCCACCTGCAGGGTTTACATGATAAACTTTATGAGCTCATCTCGGGGACATCATCAACCCGATAAACGGGACACGGTTTCCTGTCTATAATCTATAGCATGCCGTGTGTACAATTCCGATTCCCAATTTACCGAGTATCTCGACTAGTCAAATAGTCTCACTCATTGGCATATTAAAGAACCGAGAATTGGACACACGCACCTATAATTATATAGGGATTAGGAATTCGTATATCCGTAATCTCTGAGGTCTAGTTCGATTTCTGCGATTAGTATAAATCGAACGCCCTCCCGTGGTCCTGCTCAATACACCAAGTGTACGAGTGTAACATAATAGTCAAGACCAACTATTACCCAGTCACACTACGACGTACCGATGGATTGTCCCTGTCCATCTAAGTCGTGAGCTTCTGTTCGATAGTATACGAGTAACCGACAGTATGATCTTCCGCGTGTCTCCTCACGCCATACTGTCTACAACGTATATATCTAGGACTATTGCATTCAAGTACATGATAGACAAAATGCCGACAGTTTGATTAATGGATAATGAAAAACACAGATAAGGAGTTCCATATTGTCACTAAACTAGACATTTAGAATATAACTCCATCAATCTCCCACTTATACTAAAGTTCTAGTTGCCCTCTACCATACATCCGATACCCATCCCCTTCACGTGTCTCTTGAACGCTTCCGCTGGAAGTGCCTTCGTAAAGGGGTCTGCCAGGTTATCCGCTGATGCAATCTTGGTGACAACCGCATCGCCTCTTCTGACGATGTCTCTAATCAGGTGGTACTTGCGATCTATGTGTTTACTCGCATTGTGGGCTCGTGGTTCCTTCACATTTTCCACTGCACCGCTATTGTCACAATAAATTGTGATAACTCTAGGCATTTTAGGAACCACATCCAAGTCCATAAGGAAGTTCCGGAGCCACACCGATTCTTTATCTGCCTCAGAGGCTGCTACATATTCGGCTTCCATGGTAGAGTCCGAAATGCATTTCTGCTTAACACTCTTCCATGAGACTGCTCCACCTCCCAATGTGAACACATAGCCTGATGTAGACTTTCGCTGATCCTTATCAGATTGGAAATCCGAGTCTGTGTAACCAATAGGAATCAACTCGGACGCTTTGTAACTCAGAACATAATTCCTAGTCCTTCGCAGGTACTTAAGTATGTTCTTTACAGCAGTCCAGTGACCCTGCCCAGGGTTACTCTGATATCTAGCTACCATGCCCACGGCATAGCAGATATCAGGTCTCGTGCACAACATGGCATACATTAGACTTCCTACTGCCGAAGCATAAGGAACCTTCTTCATGTATTCTATCTCCTTTTGTGTTTTGGGACACATGTCTTTAGATAGATGAATTCCATGGCAGAAAGGTTGAGCACCTCTCTTGGAATTCTGCATGTTGAAACGAGCCAGAATCGTATCAATATATGAAGCCTGGGACAAGCTTAATGTTCTTTTCCGGCGATCTCTTATAACCTTGATCCCAAGAACATGCCCAACTTGTCCTAAGTCTTTCATATAGAATTGCTTGGACAACCATCCCTTTATGTCCGACAACATCTTCACATTGTTGCCAATTAGAAGGATGTCGTCTACATAAAGCACGAGAAACGCCACGCTGTTTCCGTCACTTCTCCGGTATACACACGACTCGTCCATTATTTGAATGAATCCATAAGACGGGATAACCTCATCAAACCGCATGTTCCAAGATCTAGAAGCTTGCTTCAATCCATAAATGGATCGGTTTAGCTTACACACTAGATGCTCTTGGCCTTTCTTGATGAAACCTTCTGGCTGTCTCATGTAAATGGTCTCGTCAAGATTCCCATTCAAGAATGTTGTCTTGACGTCCATTTGCCACACCTCATAATCCATATAAGATGCTATAGACAAAAGAATCCGGATCGACTTTAGCATAGCTACCGGCGAAAAGGTTTCCTCATAATCGATCCCTTCTTTCTGAGTATACCCTTTCGCAACAAGCCTAGCCTTGAAGGTTTCTACCTTCCCGTCAGACCCTCTTTTTCTCTTGTACACCCACTTGCAACCAATGGCTTTTACACCTTTGGGCGGTGCTACAAGATTCCAGACCTGATTTGAATCCATTGATTCAATCTCAGATTTCATCGCCTTTTGCCAAGACTGAGCATCTTGATCTTTAAGCGCCTCGTCGTAGGTCCAGGGATCGGCTTCATGTTCTCCAGGTAACAAGTCCGAAGACTCACCTATAAACATGAACCTATCGGGTTGTCGAACAACCCTCCCACTACGACGACGCTCCGGTGTAACCTCAGTAACTACAGGTGCAGACTGTGGTGGCGTATCACCCGGTTGAGTTGGATCTAAGCCTTGATCGTCCCCTCTCAGTTCGTTAAGTATTATCTCACTCGTGGGCTTGTGGTCCATTATATAATCCTCTTCCAAGAACCGAGTGTTGGTGCTAACAACGATCTTCTGGTCCTTAGGACTATAAAATAGACCACCTTTCGTTCCTCTAGGATATCCTATAAAAAACCGAATATCTGAAAGAGATTCCAATTTATCAGCCCCATGCTTCAGCACATGTGCTGGACAACCCCAGATCCGAATGTGTTTCAAGTTCGGCTTACGCCCGGTCCACAATTCCTAGGGCGTCTTAGGGACTGATTTAGAAGGAACTAAGTTTAGAATATACGCCGATGTTTCCAAGGCATATCCCCAGAACGAAACTAGTAGGTCTGAGTAACTCATCATAGATCTTACCATTTCCATAAGAGTCCTATTCTTCTTTCTGCTACACCATTCTGCTGGGGCGTGTATGGTGCAGTCATCTGGGAGTCAATCCCATTCTCTAATAAGTACGCCTTAAACTCTCCCGAGAGGTACTCTCCTCCACGATCAGATCGTAGAGTCTTTATGGTTTTACCATGAAGGTTCTCCACAAGAGCTTTGTACTCCTTGAAATTGTCAAAACACTCGCTCTTGCGGCGCATCAGGTATATAAAACCATACCTTGAGTAATCATCAGTGAAGGTTACGAAATATTCATAACCTCCTCTCGCTTGGACAGATAAAGGCCCGCACAAATCAGAGTGAATCAATTCCAGTACTTCCTTGGATCTATACCCTTTATCACTAAAGGGTCGCTTGGTCATTTTTCCTTCCAGGCATGATTCGCAGGTTGGAAAGTCCTCATCTTTCACACCACTGAGTATTCCATCAGTTATAAACCTTTGAATCCTGCCCAAGTTAATATGACCTAGCCTAAGATGCCATAAGTACTTTTGATTCATCCTAGAAGGTTCCTTTCTCTTATTGGTACTAGATGTGTTATATGACTCTACTCGTTGCATCGTGGAATAATCAGGATTCAGTATATATAAGTTGCCTATCAATGTACCAGAACAGATATACTCACCATTCTTTTTGACAATAACAGAACTATCAAAAGAAACAGAATATCCATTCAAAACCAATTTAGAAACCGAAACAAGGTTCTTTCTAAAATTCGGTACATAAAGACAATTATTCAATACCAAAACATTATTATTAAAAGATAAATAAATATCTCCCACTGCAACTGCCGCCACTTTCGTTGCGTTGCCCATGTAGATAGTGATCTCTCCCTCTCTAAGTCGCCGGGTTTCCTGGAACCCCTGCAAAGAATTGCAGACATGATCAGTGGCTCCCGTATCCACACACCAGGTACCGGTGGATAACACCGCTAAACATGTTTCAGTGACTAAGGAAAAGTTCATACCTCCTTGTCTGAGAGGACAATTAGACTTCCAATGTCCAGACTGCTTGCAACGGAAACACTTGCCCTTGGGCTTGTTCACTCCATTCTGTGGTCCACCATTTCTGGGTCCACTGGGTTTCCGTCCTTGCTTCTTCTTCCTCTTAGTCCCCGGAGGGCCAGGAAGTTTCACAGCCACAAGTGCCTGAGACTTCTTAAAGATTCCCTCTGCCGCCTGGAGTTCAGTCAGGAGTTCCGCCAGCGAATATAACCTCTTGTTCATGTTATAGTTCAGGCGAAACTGCTCAAAACTCCTAGGCAGAGACTGGAGCACTATATCTATCTGGGTTTCCCCATCGATAGCTCCTCCCATAATCTCTATCTCATTCAGATAGCCAATCATCCTAAGAACGTGATCCCTCACGGGCGTTCCTTCGGACATGGTGGCCGTCATGAGTTTCCTCATAGCATCTTGCCTGGCTGCCCTATCCTGACTACCAAACATCTCCTTGAGGTTAAGCATCATATCATAGGCAGTGGTCATGGCCTCATGCTGATGTTGCAGCACATTTGACATAGATGCCAATATGTAGCACTGCGCCATCTGATTAGCCTTGACCCACTTCCGATGAGCTTCCTTTTCCTCAGGAGTGGAGGTATCAGTAGGTTCATCAGGACAAACCTCATGGAGTACATATTTGTACTCCTCAGCAGTCAGGACAATGTCCAAGTTTCGTTTCCAATTAACATAGTTTGGACCAGTGAGTTTGTTTTCTTTTAGTATGATGGACAGCGGGTTGAGTGCCATATCTATAAAAGAGACAAATCAAACCGTCAAATTTAATTCGATATTAACTCCCTTAATTAATATCATTAAATTGTTGGAGTTGTGTACTTAATGTCTAGATTTAAGTATCGGTAAACTCCCGGTCATAGCATTTAACCTATTTAATTAATAAACAATTATTTGCATTTAATTAAATATGCAAAATATAGTTCTGGATTTTATACGTTGTAGTTAGTATGGTGTTGCATGGGCACACAGAAGATCATACTATCGGTTACTCGTATTTAATTGAACAGTTGCTCACGACCTAGATGGACACGAACTAATCCATCGGTATAGTCGTTGTGTGAGAGAGAAAATAATTTATCTTAATTATTTTATCACACTTGTACACTTGATGTATTGGGCGGATCAGCTTGAGATTCATCGATTAGGATTGCCGGCGATAATCGATTCGAGTCTCAGTGTATTTTATTCTTAATCCCTGAAACAATTGCGGGTGTGTATATTTAATATAAGTGACTTTGATTTACCAAATGAATTAACCGGTTTGATAATTGGGTTAATTACCGGCTAAGTTGGGTCACTATATTTTATATATGGCATGCCGTGAATTCTTGAAGGGGCAGTGTATCCCGTAAGGGTTGATAATATCCCCGAGATGAGTTCATAAGGAATTATTATGTAAACCCTGCAGGTGGATTTAATCCGCATAATAATTAAGGTTGAATGGTACTAGTCTCGGATATAAGAGATGAATAATATTTATTGAGCAATAAATAAATTTATTCATGGATATTTAAATCTTAAATACACGGAATATATAATACTACCGGAGAAATATTATTTGATATAATATGGAATAATATTGGGAGTGCAATTTTATTTATATAGTGGAAAATAAATAAAATTTAATATTGATAAGGATTAATGGATTTGGGTTGGACCCAATTTAATCTTCAATATTTAGAAGCCCAATATTTATTCTCCTTATGATCCCCTACGTAGCCTATATAAGCACTACATGGTCTTCACTTTTCATAACACAATTAATTGACCTACGCCAATCATAAAGTCTTGAGAGTGAGGAAGATCCATAGGAGTTCGATAGATCGTCGCCCACACGACGTTCGAACGGAGTGCAAGGAATACGTGGGAAGATCGCAAGGTCATCAAAGGTGTTTGATTTCGTTTCTCCGCACAACGAATCGAAGGTAAAATCATAAACCCTCTTTTATGATTTCGTGTGAATTAATCGTAGTAAATACATGAACACACGATCCGGATAAACGACGAACCTCGGGGACGGGGATTCGAGATCCCCGGCGAGGATCGATAGAGGCGGTCGAACCTAGGGTTCAACCGCCGGGAGCGCGCGGACGAAGAGGATGAGCCCCGGCTGGACGCCGGGGCGTGGGGTCGACCTCGGGTCGACCACCGGGGTTCGCCGTGGGCTGGAGCCACGGCGGATGAACCCCAGCCCTCTCGACCGGCGGCGTCGCGGGCTGAAGCCCTCGGCTGGAGCCGAGGGGGCGATCGAACCTAGGGTTCGATCGCCGGGTGAGCTGCGGGTTTACCCGCAGCACCTCGTATCAAGCTGCGGGGTTTCCCGCAGCGGCGATGCGGGGAGGATCGAACCCCCCCGCGAGCAGCGAGCCCGTGAGCTCGCTGCGGGGCTGCTACGAGCAGCCCCGGGGATGCCTCGTGCATCCCCAGCGATCATCATGGAGATGATCGCGAGCCCCGTGCGGGGGCTCGGCTGAGTGCTCGCGGCCTTCGGGCCTCGCTGAGTATTCGGTCGGGCCTCGGCTCGTACGGTGGTTCGCGTTCGTGGATCCGACTCGTGGGAGAAAATCGGCTGGGGGCGGGCTGCGTGTCTTCGGGCGCGTAGTCTCCAAAGGTCGGACTCCTGCGGATGAGTCGGGGATCCAATCTCCGGTGATGAAGGATTTCGGTCGGGCTATCGGTTCCGCATAAATTTTAATAGCCCGGGATATCGATTTCCAACAAATGGTATCAGAGCGTTTGGTTTCGTGTTCATGTATATGCTCGATTATTGTTCTACCTTGCAGGATCTCCGGCTATCATGGTTGGATTTAATTAATTGTTTATTAATTAATTATCATGATTATTAAACTCTCGGACATGTCGAGATTCGTTTTGTGTGGTTGAATGTTTGTAATAGTAAAAATTCGGGGGTTGACCGAATTTAGGATTTATTATTACGCACTTTATTTTCCGGAAAATGTATAGGGTCGATTTCATGTATAGAATCGATACCGGATAATTGTAATTTAATTCTTGTAATTTTAATTACGTTGGTTCGATGATGAGACGATCGCCGGAAGACGAAGACGTGTGACGAAGACGAAGAGGACGAAAAAACCGGGGGGGTCGATCATCCCCATGATCGATCCCCATGAGGATCGATCGACCCCATCCCGGGGGCTGCCCGCTAGGGCTTCTAGCCACGCCGGCCACCGGTGGTGGTGGCGCGTGGGCTGGGGGCGGCGGTAGTGGTGGTCCCGGGCGGTGAAGGTCGACGGTGGGGATGGCGTGGGATCTCCCAATCTCATGCTATTCCTACCAAGATCCACTTTCCCAATTAATTCGGATTTTTCCTATTTGAGTACTTTCTTGGAAACTCTCATGGTTTAGGAAAAGAATTAATTTAAATTAATTTTATTTTCTATTGATTTATTTCCTTCATGGAAATATTCATAGATTAGAAATTTAATTAATTTAGTACTAAATTTATTTTTCCTATTTGATTATTCCTACTCTTGGGAATATTCATGGATTAGGAATAAAAATAAATTTGGAAAGTAGTAAGTCCTAATTTATTTTTCCTTGTTCTATTATAGATATCTTCTAGAGTATTCCAAATTTTATTTGGATAGATTATTCTAGAGTTTTAATAGAACTAGATAGGAAAATAAATAAATAAAAGTATTAATAATATTTAATTTTATTTTTGATATATTCGATTGACTTAATTTTCGAATTAAGTAACTTTTGGATTAATTGAAAATAAATAGATTTAAATATTAGAGATTAATATTCTCGTCACATGGAGCATTCAAGAACGAAGACTGAAGACTAGAAGATGCGTACGGAGATGGAATAAAGCCATGATAGTCGGAAAATAATTTTCTAGCATTATTTTGACTATGTGATACTATGTGCTTTATTGCTTGTATGCATGCTATATGTGTTTATTTTTATGCACTAGATAGCGTATCCCTATTATTATAAAAAGCTAAGTGGGAGAGGGGATGGAAACATTCCCATGGTCTCCATTGCTGTTCTCTTGGTGACTCTTATGGACTTTCGAAGTTCGTATAGACGAGTCATTGGAGGAGAATTCTTGTAATTCCTTTTACAAGAAACATTGATCAAATTTATCAAACAATGCCTAATTTGTCTTTCTGAAACTGACTTCAAGTCGACTCATTCTCACCCCGGGGAGTGGAATGGAGCCAGAGCCACTTGGTCATGTAGAGGACAAAAATTAGAGACTTCCGTGCCATTCTTTGATAGATGGGTCGCTTGTCTGCTCGGCTCCCTCATTTATGAGAGATAGGGTCGTTCGCATGGCGAATCACTGGTTAGAAACTTCGAGTTTCACTTATGATTCTCCACGTCTTGATTTACGAGATTAAATGGATCAAGTAATTGGGAGTCAATTATAAAAGTCTCTTAGTGTAGTAAACGTCCACACCACGTGGCTTGCTATGCTGACGGACTTTGGATTAATTGATGTAGACAGTTGTAAGTAATTATGAAGAGTTGTGAAGTTATCGTAAACGTCCACACCACGTGGCTTGCGGTGATGTAGCGATTCCAAGTAATTTATTTTGGTACTGAGTAATGGTTTACACTTAGATACGCCTTGTAGTATTCCTCCCCACGAGGTTCCGCTATAAGCGATGTATGACCAAAGAAAAACTAATTGCTAAATCATTTGGGTGGGTAAACGTCCACACCACGTGGCTTGCCTTACCTGATGGGATTTTAGATGTGATTAGTAATTTAATGATGTTATTCTAGGGAGATAACGTCGGATATTAAATTAATTGTTTGTTTAAATGTGCTTATAGGTTTAGAGAATTGCTATGAATCCACTTTTGTTGATACTTGAGGAAATTAACGCACTGGTTCCATACTGTATTGAATGGAAAGAAAAGTTAGACATTGCTCAGACTGCAAAGGAGTACAAAGACGTACTCAGTGAAACTTGTCCTCCTGGACTCACCATTAACTTAACTGAGGAGGAGATTTTTGACTTTGAAAGGTGGGGTAGTGCTCGTGCATTAGCCGCTAATCATGATGTCATGCTCAAACTCAAGTTGCTATTTGGACATGATGAGAAGGCTAGAAAAGAGGCGATGAGGATACTCATAAAGATCTGTTACTTCGATGAAACACTTGATCATGTTTTTGAGATGATGGATCTTTTAGACGAGTTGAAACAATCGCAAGCTCTGATAGTCAAAGCCAAAGGTTTCGAACCTAAAGGCAAAGGAAAGGAGAAGAAGACAAGGGGTTCCGGTAGTCCTAAAGGACTTGGACCAAAGGGAGGGATAAAGAAGCCTTCTGGCAAACATCCCCAAGGAAAGCAGTCTGAGTACTGGGGGTCTACATCTTGTCCTCTCAAAGGTACGAATTTTCTTTAGTCGTAAAACATAGTCAGCGGTATTATCTACCAGAATTCTGGTGTGTAGATATGGAACCACTGACGGTATGTGCATTCTAAATGCAGGGGTTCCAGAAAACCCAGCGACTTAGAGAAGAAAAGTTCGAGTCCACATGGGCAAAGCTGTTGAGGAAGCAGCGGTTGCAGTGGAAGACATTTATCTATCTGTTTGATAGTTATAGGATTTCATTTCAAGTTTATTGCTTTGTACTTTTTATTTTAGAAAGAACTTTCGTTCTGGATTTCTATTATTAATGGATATTTTATTTCTTTAATCACTTGATGATTTAGACAAGAAATAATGGCGATATCTATTATGGTACATTAGATAGCAATATATGAATCCTTAGTCTACCACGATGCAACAAACCGTTATAACCTATTTTACTTATTGGATGTATTTCTTTATCGATCATTATACTTGTGAATTCTTGAACTTGGTAGTATCTATTCAAAAGGGATTCAGAAGGTCGAAATTGATTTGATCAGTTATAGTTGGAGGAATGGACCTCCCGACCTAAGAATCGATCTTGAAAGGTGATACAACTAAATCAACCTTTCTGGGTAAAGGATGGAATTCGGACAAGTATTAAGAATGATCAAAGATGATATATGCAGACATATGTGTAATTAGAGAAGTACGAGTCGTTCTTTAAAGAATACTCGAAGGTGGATTAGAATACTTGATGTGCCATAAAAGTGGAGTGTTTTCAACACAAAGCCATTATGGGGATCCCTCAAAGTATATCCATTAGAAGCCTGCGACTAGTTCGCGGAGGCTATCACCTATCTAAATAACACATAGCATAAATCAAAAGTTGAGATTAAGTCTCAAACGACTGCACCATACACTGATGTGTAGACATGGTGTGTCATGAATAAGAAATGGGATTCTAATAGTAAAAGAACAAGTCTGATCGGAACTACCTATGTTCTATGAATTTTCTGGATACAACGACATATTGAATGTAGTTGTGGAAAATCCTAGAAGAACGAGTAATTGTATGTTCAATAGTACTACGAACCAGAAGGGTGTCTTCGCCCGGTTCTTAGAGGAAGACTATTAGATGAACTACAATGCCCTAACTGACAAAGTACTTTATAAAGAGGAAAGAGAAGACTGAGAACCAGCCTAACCGAGTAGTAGTACACCACTAACTGCACCTAATGTTGTTACTGTTATACACCGGAACGCCATTGCAGTGGGAGGTTGTTAAGCAACCGGAGATGTTCATAAGACTGGAGGAGTTTCAAACTCTGGATCTAGTAGACATGAAATCGATCCCTAGTTCTGCATAGAGGGCAGTACTAAACTAAATGTGCCTGCTTGGAACAATAAGGTTTATTGTTAAGAGGCTAGATCATTTAGAGTACAAGCTTAGTAAATTCATTTTTGGAATGAATTAAAACTATGAATCATGGAACTTGCAAATTGATGAGATAGTCCATTGTATGGATTCATCAAGAAGCATAGACAAGATTGGTGTATTGGAGACGTAATGGAAACAAGGTGGTGTTTCTCGGAATTTTATGTAGATAACACTTCATCATTGGCAACAATGTAAAAGCATTATCAGACATAAAATAGAGGTTGTCTAAGTAAATCGAAATATAAGATTAAGATGAAGTTGGATCATGTTCTTAGAAATTTTTCGATCTCTAGATAAGAACATTTGTACTTCTCTTTAGATATCTTATACAATTATGGTTTGTTTTAAACATGCACAATTCTGAGAAAGGTTATTGCCTTTCGAGAACAGAATACATCTATCTAAGGTATGTGTCTTGAACACATGAAGGAGATAAATTGTAAATGCGGTGTTATAAAACAAGAACCTGATATCAACTATGCGGTTAGCGTAGTGGGAGGATATCAAAGTAATCTGGATAAGAAATATTCGAATGCTGTAAAAGTACTTGGAAGTACAGGATTACTGGCAATACGAAATCTTCTTAGATTACGCTTTCTCAGATAAAAATCAGAGAAAGGACCAGTGTAAGTCGATATCAGGCTATGTGTTCACTTTTAGAAGAGGTGGAACCTAAGGAAGAAAGAGTGATAAGCGTGAAGCTTCTCGGACTCTATCATAAACCGAATAGCAGCCTCAGAGGCAGCGGAAGTTTTGGTTAGGTTCCGGAATGACCTCTGAACTTGGATATGACTCTTGGTTCACCAAAGGCTATGTACATAGCGGTGCATGGTAAACTGGAAGAAGTCATAAGTTCAAAAGATGATGATAACACATAGAGCAAGTACCACCTGATACGAATCATCGTCAGAGAGACGACGCAGTAGTCACCAAGATAACTTCGGAGCGGCAACCTAGATTGCTCATTCACATGATACTTCTGGGAAGTATAACTTAAGCACGTGATGAGTATGGGAGTCGGGAGTTCGGAGGAAATGACTAGACCTTAGTACAAGTGGGAGATTGTTGGAGTTGTGTACTTAATGTCTAGATTTAAGTATCGGTAAACTCCCGGTCATAGCATTTAACCTATTTAATTAATAAACAATTATTTGCATTTAATTAAATATGCAAAATATAGTTCTGGATTTTATACGTTGTAGTTAGTATGGTGTTGCATGGGCACACAGAAGATCATACTATCGGTTACTCGTATTTAATCGAACAGTTGCTCACGACCTAGATGGACACGAACTAATCCATCGGTATAGTCGTTGTGTGAGAGAGAAAATAATTTATCTTAATTATTTTATCACACTTGTACACTTGATGTATTGGGCGGATCAGCTTGAGATTCATCGATTAGGATTGCCGGCGATAATCGATTCGAGTCTCAGTGTATTTTATTCTTAATCCCTGAAACAATTGCGGGTGTGTATATTTAATATAAGTGACTTTGATTTACCAAATGAATTAACCGGTTTGATAATTGGGTTAATTACCGGCTAAGTTGGGTCACTATATTTTATATATGGCATGCCGTGAATTCTTGAAGGGGCAGTGTATCCCGTAAGGGTTGATAATATCCCCGAGATGAATTCATAAGGAATTATTATGTAAACCCTGCAGGTGGATTTAATCCGCATAATAATTAAGGTTGAATGGTACTAGTCTCGGATATAAGAGATGAATAATATTTATTGAGCAATAAATAAATTTATTCATGGATATTTAAATCTTAAATACACGGAATATATAATACTACCGGAGAAATATTATTTGATATAATATGGAATAATATTGGGAGTGCAATTTTATTTATATAGTGGAAAATAAATAAAATTTAATATGGATAAGGATTAATGGATTTGGGTTGGACCCAATTTAATCTTCAATATTTAGAAGCCCAATATTTATTCTCCTTATGATCCCCTACGTAGCCTATATAAGCACTACATGGTCTTCACTTTTCATAACACAATTAATTGACCTACGCCAATCATAAAGTCTTGAGAGTGAGGAAGATCCATAGGAGTTCGATAGATCGTCGCCCACACGACGTTCGAACGGAGTGCAAGGAATACGTGGGAAGATCGCAAGGTCATCAAAGGTGTTTGATTTCGTTTCTCCGCACAACGAATCGAAGGTAAAATCATAAACCCTCTTTTATGATTTCGTGTGAATTAATCGTAGTAAATACATGAACACACGATCCGGATAAACGACGAACCTCGGGGACGGGGATTCGAGATCCCCGGCGAGGATCGATAGAGGCGGTCGAACCTAGGGTTCAACCGCCGGGAGCGCGCGGACGAAGAGGATGAGCCCCGGCTGGACGCCGGGGCGTGGGGTCGACCTCGGGTCGACCACCGGGGTTCGCCGTGGGCTGGAGCCACGGCGGATGAACCCCAGCCCTCTCGACCGGCGGCGTCGCGGGCTGAAGCCCTCGGCTGGAGCCGAGGGGGCGATCGAACCTAGGGTTCGATCGCCGGGTGAGCTGCGGGTTTACCCGCAGCACCTCGTATCAAACTGCGGGGTTTCCCGCAGCGGCGATGCGGGGAGGATCGAACCCCCCCGCGAGCAGCGAGCCCGTGAGCTCGCTGCGGGGCTGCTACGAGCAGCCCCGGGGATGCCTCGTGCATCCCCAGCGATCATCATGGAGATGATCGCGAGCCCCGTGCGGGGGCTCGGCTGAGTGCTCGCGGCCTTCGGGCCTCGCTGAGTATTCGGTCGGGCCTCGGCTCGTACGGTGGTTCGCGTTCGTGGATCCGACTCGTGGGAGAAAATCGGCTGGGGGCGGGCTGCGTGTCTTCGGGCGCGTAGTCTCCAAAGGTCGGACTCCTGCGGATGAGTCGGGGATCCAATCTCCGGTGATGAAGGATTTCGGTCGGGCTATCGGTTTCGCATAAATTTTAATAGCCCGGGATATCGATTTCCAACATAAATTTACCAATCAATCCTAAAATCCCATCAGACTAGCATGCCACGTTCATGTGGACGTATACTAGTCCAAACGATTTTATAACTGGACTTTTACTTCGGTCGTACATCATTACAGCAGTGACTCCGATGGGGAGGATACTGTAAAGCGTACCTAAGTGTATACCATTTCTCAGTACTAAGTTAACCGCTCGGAAACTACACGCCCACCGCAAGCCACGTTAGTGTGGACGTTTACGTTGACATGCGGTCCCTTTACGATTTCCTATAACTGTCGAGCCTCAATTAACCCAAAGTTCCGTTTCCGTCTAGTAAGCCACGATAGTGTGGACGTTCACTAAACAAACAACTTTGTTAATTGAATTCCATTTAATAAATTTCACAATTTCGTTAATCAAAGCTTGATATCTCGTAAGTGAAACTCGAAGTTTCTAACCAGCGATCAATCATGCAATTGAGCCTTATCTCTCACAAAGTGAGGGATCCAACCAGAAAATCGATCTAGTCATCAAATGACTCGAATGTCTCTAATCTGTGTCATCTACATAACCAAGCGCTTTGGCTCCATTCCACTCCCCGGGGTGAGAATGAGTCTAGTTGAAATTAGTCTCTGAAAGACAGATTAGGCATTGCTTTGAAAAACTTAAGTGTTCAATTCTATAAATGGAATTGAATTCGAATTTTGATCCAGTGATATCCGTGTGTCAACTTTATCCGATAGGGAGGATGACACTAAAGCCAACTCGTAAGCGACACACATCACCATCAAAACAGAGAATGGAGACCGCGGGATTGTTTCCAATCCCTCTCCCACTTAGTTTTTACGAAGGGATAACATTCACATGCATATAAAATTAAAGCATAATAAAGCACGTAAACACACAAAAAGCATTTAACGTGGCCCGATTATTATGGCCTTTAAAATCTTCGATGCACGTCTTCTCGGATCTTCGTCTCGTTGCTCGTCTCGGTCTCGGTCCATCACCGACTCGTCTAAAGACCAAGCCTCAAACAGCGCGCGCCCTCGACAAGCGATCCGTGATATCCGTCGAACCCCCGCGGCGCTGCTGCCAAACCTCAAACAGCGCGCGCTGTATTCAGAACAGCGGTCGCTGGAGGAGCTGCAAACGGCGACCGCCGTTTTCCCTCCAGCGGGCGCCGTTTGTGCACAGCAGCCGCGGGTTCGACTCCTCTACCCTCGTTCGTTCGTCCTTCGATCTTCTCTCGATCCACCAAGTAGCAGTAACATTACAAAGGTAAAATATAGTACTTCCGGCATCGATCCTATACAAGTTGATCGATCCTATACATCCGGATAAACGAAAAAACGAAAAACGTAAAACCTAAACGACTCAACCCGTCGTTTTAACTATTACAAGCAAGCAACGATAAAAACCAAAGATCTCGACAATTCCGAGAGTTTAACAAACCACAACATACAGTACATAAACATATGACCATAATAATCGGGTTATCCTGCAAAACAAAACTCGCAAACAATACAAAGAACGTACAAAACCGGCTCTGATACCAATTGTTGGAAATCGACTACCCGGGATGCGTTCGTTCGATTGCTCGAACATCCGAACGTTCCCAGTCGACCTCCGGTGTCGCTACTTCGTTCACACGACAGCCCTTGACCCAATCCACGCCCAGCCATCGCCCCGAAGGACAACCGCGCGAACCGGGACTGGACTGCACTCAAACAGCGCCCGCTGTATGCAGTCCAGCGGTCGATGGAGAAACTGCAAACAGCGACCGCCGTTTGCTCTCTGGCGACCGTCGTTTGTCCGCGAACAGCAACGCGACGTTGCTGTTCCGGGCTCGTTTCCGGGTCGTTTTTCCTCATCCGACTACCGATCCGAAGGTCTTAGGACCCCCAATAGTCGAGGAATGCGATCCACGATACCCGGAACCCGTTCGTACGTTCAAAGTATGATCAACGAATTATGAGATCGAATAAATTGCGGAAAAGAGAATCGATCCCATACCTTCTCGATCGATTGTTGAGACCTTAGATGCTTCTAACGTATGTCTCAGATCCTTTGACTCCAACCGTTGTGTGGGAAACGATCCGTTGGGTCTCCTTTTCTGCTTTCTCCTTTTCTACCAGCGTTATATTTCTTTTCTCTGATGAGAGAAAAATATTTGCGCTATACAGTTTATTTTTACAGAGAAAAATGTTTTTGCGCTAACGCAATAATTTTTCTCAGAAAAATAAAAAGCTGCGGAATGTAGGTTTAGGATAGGCAAGGTAGGAATATTTATAGAGTTACGTTAGGGACCTTAGGTAAATTAATTTAAGGGCTAAATTGAAATATTAATTAACTTGGAATACGTAGACGCAATTCCTTAATTAATCGATTTCAATTTTAATTATTATTCACTCCACTAAAAAATAATAATTGAATTCCCGAAATTAATTTTAATATTATTTCAACAATAATAATTCCGCCGAAATTACATATACGACTTTCCCCGTGTTTAAGATATCGAATGTCCACGAATTAATTTTATTACTAATAATTAAATTAATTCGTCTCTTGTTATCCGAGACTAGTACCACTCAACCTTATTATCATGTGGAACAAATCCACCTGCAGGGTTTACATGATAAACTTTATGAGCTCATCTCGGGGACATCATCAACCCGATAAACGGGACACGGTTTCCTGTCTATAATCTATAGCATGCCGTGTGTACAATTCCGATTCCCAATTTACCGAGTATCTCGACTAGTCAAATAGTCTCACTCATTGGCATATTAAAGAACCGAGAATTGGACACACACACCTATAATTATATAGGGATTAGGAATTCTTATATCCGTAATCTCTGAGGTCTAGTTCGATTTCTGCGATTAGTATAAATCGAACGCCCTCCCGTGGTCCTGCTCAATACACCAAGTGTACGAGTGTAACATAATAGTCAAGACCAACTATTACCCAGTCACACTACGACGTACCGATGGATTGTCCCTGTCCATCTAAGTCGTGAGCTTCTTTTCGATAGTATACGAGTAACCGACAGTATGATCTTCCGCGTGTCTCCTCACGCCATACTGTCTACAACGTATATATCTAGGACTATTGCATTCAAGTACATGATAGACAAAAATGCCGACAGTTTGATTTAATAGATAATGAAAAAACACAGATAAGGAGTTCCATATTGTCACTAAACTAGACATTTAGAATATAACTCCATCAAGTACTTCGAAAGTACTTTTACAGCAGTCGAATATTCCTTTCCAGGATTACCTTGATATCCTCCCACTATACTAGCCGCATAGCCGATATCAGGTTCTTGTTTTCAACAATGCATTTATTAAGCTTTCCACACTTAAAGTGTAGGAAACTGCTTTCATTGCTTCTATCTCCTTTTGTGTTCCTCAAACACATGTCCTTAGATAGATGCATTCCGTGTCTGAAAGGTAACGAACCTTTCTCGGAATCTTTCATGTTAAAACGAACCATAATCATATATATGTAAGATGTCCAGGAGAAGTACAATGTTCTTTCCTAGAGATCCAAGATCTCAAGAACATGTCCAACTTCTTCCTTTATCTTTCATATTGATTTATCTAGACAACCATCATTTTATGTCTTGACAACATCTTTACACTGTTACCAATAATAAGAATGTTCTCTACATAAAACCCGAGAAACACCACCCTGTTTCCATCACGTTTCCAATACACATGATTCGTCTATGCTTTGATGAATCCATAAAATGGACTATCTCATCAATTTTCAAGTACCACGAACTCAATGCTTTGTTCCAATCCATAAATGGATCAACTAAGCTTGTACTCTAAATGATCTTGCCTCTTAGCAATAATCCATATTGCTTTCCAAGAAGGCACATTTAGATCTAGTACTGCCTCTGTGTAGATCCAGGGATCGATTTCATGTATACTAGGTCCAGGTCCGAAGACTCACCTAGTGTTATGAATATCTCTAGTTGACCCACAACCTCCCACTACAACGGCATTCCGGTGTATAAACAGTAATAACAGTAGGTGCAGTTAGTGGTGTACCGCTACTCGGTTCGGCTGGTTCTCAGTCCTTATCGTTCTCTCTCATTTCAAAGTATCACGTCACTTTGGGCTTGTGGTTCATCATATAGTCTTTCTCTAAGAACCGGGCGTTAGAACTTATAACGTCCTTCTGGTTCACAGTACTATTGAACACACATCTTTTGTTCTTCTAGGATATTCTACAACCGCATTTGAATGCGCCGTTGTTTCCCGACATATCCATAGAACACAGGTAGTTCCGTATAACTCATGCTTTTACTATTTCTATAAGAGTTCCATTTCTTGCTTACGACACACCATTTCTACACAACAGTGTATGGTGTAGTCATTTGGGATCAAATCCCAATCTCTGATCAGTATGCCATGCATTCCTCAGACAGGTACTTGCCTCCGCGATCAAATCGCAGGCTACAAATGGATATACCTTGATGGTTCTCCACAAATGCTTAGTGTCCATTGACTTGTCAAAGCACTTGCTTTTGTGGCACATCAGGTATTCTAATCCATTTCTCGAGTAATTATCAAATGAAGTACTCGTACCTTATTGTCTGAGTAGACATAGGTCTGCATACATCAGAGTCAATCAATTCTTATACTTGTCCGGATCTTATATCTTATATCCTTAAAGGATTGCTTAGTCATGTTATCTTCCAAATTAGATTCATAGGTCGGAAGGTCCACTCCTTCAACTTAATTGATCAAATATCAATTTTCGACCTTTGAACTTCTTATTTGAATAAACATGACTTAGCATAAGAATCCACAAGTATAATCGATTTAATAAAGAAAAATCTTATTAGTAAAACGAGTTTTATACTACGGTCCGTTGCATTGTGGTGGACTCAGGATTCATCATTTATATATTGCTAGCTAATGTACCAGAATAGATACTATCTTTATTTCTTATCATAACCATCAAATGATTAAAAGAAATAAAATATCCATTCATTAGAAATCCAGAACAAAGTTCTTTCTAATATGAAAGGTACATAAAAGCAATAACTCAAAATGAAATCCTATAAAATGTCCTCCATTGCAACAGCTGCCTCCTCCACAGCATTGCCCACATAGACTACGATCTTTTCTTTTCTAAGTCGTCGGGTTTCCTGGAACCTTTGCATTTAGAATGCACATACCGTCAGTGGTTCCATATCTACACATCAGGTTTTGGTAGATAATACCACTGACTATGTTTTACGACTAAAGAAAATTTCGTACTTTCTTTGAGAGAATAATCAAACTTCCAGTACCCAGACTGTTTGCATCGAGAATATTGGCTTTCTCGTCCCATCTCGTGGTCCAAGTAACTTAGAACCACTGGGTTTCTTTGCTTTCTTTTCCTTTCCCCGATTCATGCCTTTAGGTTTGAAACCTTTGGCATTGGCTACAAGAGCTTGCGATTTCCGTCTCAACTCGTCTAAAAGGTCAATCATCTCAAAAACGTGTTTAAGCGTTTCCTCGAAGCGACTGGCCTTTATGAGTATCCTCATCGCTTCTTGTCTAGCCGCCTATGTCAATAGGCTCGGAAGGACAAAGCTCATTGAGTACAATCTTGTACTCTTCAACAGTTTGGGTAATGTCTAGATCTCTATTCCAATCATTACATTTAGGGACCAGTGAGTTTAAAATCCTTACGTATCACAGAAAGTGGGTTCAAAGCCATTTCCTAATCTATGAGCACGTATAACAACAAACAATCGATTTAATCTCCGATATTATCTCCCTCAAATAATATCATTAAACCACTAATCGCATCTAAAATCCCATCAGATATGGCAAGCCACGATAGTGTGGACGTTTACCTATCCAAATGATTTAGCAATTAGATTTGCTTCGGTCGTACATCATCATTAGTGTTACTTCGATGGGAAGAATACTAAGAAGCGTACCTAAGTGTAAACCATTACTCAGTATCTAAGAAGATTATTTGGGATACGCATATTCACCGCAAGCCACGATAGTATGGACGTTTACGTTAACATACGCTCCTTTACTCCCTTCTATAGCTGTCTACATCAATCGTTCCAAAATCCCATTCAATGTAGCAAGCCACGATAGTGTGGACGTTTACTACACCAAAAGATTTTTACAATTGACATCCAATTACTTGAATCATTCGATTTTTTGTAAATCAGGACGCGGAGAATCATAAGTGAAACTCGAAGTTTCTAACCAGTGATTCACCATGCGAACGACCCTATCTCTCATAAAATGAGGGAGCCGAGCAGACAATCGATACATTTCAAGAAATGGTACGAAGGTCTCTAATTTGTGTCATCCACATGACCAAGTGGCTTTGGCTCCATTCCACTCCCCGGGGTGAGAATGAGTCGACTTGAAATCAGTTTCACAAAGACAAATTAGGCATTGTTTGATAAACTCAATCAATGTTTCTCGTAAGAGGAATTACAAGAATTCTCCTCCAATGACTTGTCTATACGAACTTCGAAAGTCCATAAAAGTCACCAAGAGAACAGCAATGGAGACCATGGAATTGTTTCCAATCCCTCTCCCACTTAGCTTTTTATAACAAAGGGATACGCTATCTAATGCATAATTAAATACACATAAGCATGCATACATGAAATAAAGCACATAGAATATTATCACATAATCAAAATAATACTAGAATATTATTTTCCGACTATTATGGCTTTATTCCATCCCCGTACGCATCTTCTAGTCTTCAGTCTTCGTTCTTGAATGCTCTATGTGACGGGAATATTAATTTCAATATTTAAATCTATTTATTTTCAATTAATCCAAAAGTTACTTAATTCGAAAATTAAGTCAATCGAATATATCAAAAATAAAATTAAATATTATTAATATTTTTATTATTTTTATTTTCCTTTTCTAATTCCATTAAATCTCTAGAATCCTATCCAAGACCCACTTGGAATATTCTAGAAGATTTCTATAATGGAATAAGGAAATAAAATAATTTAGGACTCCTAATCCTTCCAAATTAATTCCTTTCCTAATCTATTAAAAATTCCATAAAGGAATAATTAAATAGGAAAAATTAATTAAGGACTTTCAAAACTTTCCAAATTAATTATTTTCCTAATCCATTAAAATTCCATAAAGGAATAATTAAATAGGAAAAATAAATTAATTATAAATTTATTCCTTTTTCCTATTCCATGAAAATTCCCAAGAATAGGAATAATCAATAAGGAAAAATAAATTTATTCTAAATTCATTCTTTTCCAATTCCATGAGAATTCCCTAAAAATAGGAATACTCAAAATAGGAAAACCGAATAATTTAGGAAAGTTGATCTCGGTTAGGAGTAGCACGGAGTGGGGATCTCCGCACCACCCCCAACCGATCGATCGAGAGCCGAGGGAGTATCATTGCCGCCCATCCCAGCCGGCCCGCCACCGTTGCCGGCGGCATCGCGGCCGAGAGGCGCGCGGGCAGCCCCCTTCCCTCACGGTCGATCGATCTTCATGAGGTCGACAATGGGGATTGGTCGATCCCGGAGTTCTCCCTCTCATCGTCTCCTCCGTCACACTTTTCCGGTCGCCGTTTCGTCCTTGATCCAACGTAAAATAAATTACAAATTTATTATTACGCTATCCGGCATCGATTCTCTAGATGAAAACGACCTCAAACAATTTCCGGAAAAATAAGAACAAGCATTCACCACACAAGAACGAATCTCGACATCACCGAGAGTTTAATAATCAAGAGTAATATTATGACATTAATTAACATAATTAAATCTAGCCATAATAATCGGAAACCCTGCAAGGTAGAACAATTTATCGAAAAATACCATGAACTAAAATCAACGCTCTGATACCAATTGTTGGAAATCGATATCCCGGAATTAATAAATTTAAATAAATAAATTATCTAATTAATTCCGACCGATATCCTTCGGAGATCGAATATCCGGGGTTGTCAAAGTGCGGAACGACAACTCCAATCGAAATCCCGGTTGCCGGAAATCCGCCCCGAACCTCCACGGGGATACCGGACTCAACCAAACCCTAACCGCGGCAAAGTCGGGATGTTCGGTCGAGCCCTAGCGTGGGGCTCGCGGTTGTCCTTGGCAGCCGCCTAGGGCTGCCCTTGGCAGCCCCCTTGGCACGCCCAGCCGCGCCCGGTGATCGCACGACCAGCCACGGTCGAACCGTGGCTTGCGATCACCATCAGCCCGCCGCCGCGCGAGCGGCGGTCCAGCCGCGCGAGCGGTGATCGCTCCGCCGGAGTGGATCTCGTGCCGCGCGAGCGGGGATGCTCCAACAGCCCGCTGGATGTGCACGAGCGATCGAGCTCGTGCTCGATCGAGTCTCGGCGTCCAGCCGAGGCTCACGCCCCTCGACCCCTCCTAGGCGAGCCGTTGAGCCGCCGGCGGTCCGGTGATCTTCGATCACCACCGCCCGGTTCAACCTCCTCATGGGTCGCGTTCTTGGATCTTGGTTCAAGATATTTTTACGATAATTAAACGATTAAATCATAAAGAGGGTTTTACGATTTACCTCGTTCTCGTTGTTCGGAAAAACGAAGAACTCAATTTGAAGACCTTGAGATCTTCCCACGTATTCCTTGCACTAGCTCGAACGTCGTGTGGGCGACGATCTTCCGAACTCCATGGATCTCCCTCTCTACTTTCTCTCTCTAGAATTGTGATCTTCAAGTTATATGAGAATAGAGAAGACCATGTAGTGCTTTTATAGTCTACGTAGGGGATCTTAAGGAGGTGGAATATTGGGCTTCCAATAATAGTGATTAAATTGAGCCCAAGCCCAAATCTATTAATCCTTACTATTATTAATTAATTTATTTTCCACTATATAAATTAATTGCACTCCCAATATTAAACCATATTATATCAAATAATATTTCTCCGGTAGTATTATTTATTCCGTGTATTTAAGATATAAATATCCATGAATAAAATTAATTTATTGCTAATTAATTTATTCATCTCTTATTTCCGAGACTAGTATCATTCAACCTTAATTATTATGCGGAACGAATCCACCTGCAGGGTTTACATAATAATTCCTTATGAACTCATCTCGGGGATATTATCAACCCTTACGGGATACACTTTCCCGTCAAGTATTCACGGCATGTCATATATAAAATATAGCGACCCAACTTAATCGGTAATTGACCCAATAATTAAACCGGTCAATTCCTTTGGAAAATCAAAGTCACTTATATTAAATATACACACCCGCAATAGTATCGGGGATTAAGAATAAAATACACTGAGACTTAAATCGATTATCTAAGGCAATCCTAATCGATAAATCTCAAGCGATCCGCTCAATACACCTAGTGTACAAGTGTGATAAAATAATCAAGACAGATTATTTTCTCTCTCACACAACGACTATACCGATGAATTGGTCCGTGTTCATCTAGGTCGTGAGCAACTGTTCGATTAAATACGAGTAACCGATAGTATGATCTTCTGTGTGGGCCCGCACACTATACTAACTACAACGTATATAATCTAGGACTATAATTTGCATATATTTAATTATAAATAATTAAACGCAAATAATTGTTTATTTAATTAAATAGATTAGTGGCAATGGATCGTGAGTTTCCGTTACTTAAATCTAGAAATTAAGTACACAACTCCAACACGCAATAGTATCGGGGATTGAGAATAAAATACTCTGAGACTTGAATCAATTATCAACGACAATCCTAATTGATAAGTCTGAAGCGATCCGCTCAATACACCAAGTGTACAAGTGTGATAAAATAATTAAGACAAATTATTTTCTCTCTCACACAACGACTATACCGATGGATTGGTCCGTGTCCATCTAGGTCGTGAGCAACTGTTCAATTAAATACGAGTAACCGATAGTATGATCTTCTGTGTGGGCCCGCACACCATACTAACTACAACGTATAGAATCTAAGACTATATTTTGCATTTATTTAATTATCATTAATTAAATGCAAACGATTGTTTATTAATTAAATAGATTAAATGCTATGATCGGGAGTTACCGTTACTTAAATCTAGACATTAAGTACACAACTCCAACACACCGGACCGGCGGCTTGATCCCCGTGGGGATCGAACCAAGCAAACCCCGACTGGACGCCGGGGACGGATGCATAGGAGCCCTCGGCCGAAGCCGAGGGGGCGATCGATGCCCTAGGGCACGATCGCCGGGCGGGCGGCTGGCGCGCCCGCAGCGGCTCGTCGATCGAGCCGCCCCTCCACGGCGAGCAGCAAGTCGCCGGACTTGCTGCTGGGGGCTGCCGGAGCAGCCCCGATGGATCGCTCCCAGCGATCGCAACATGCGATCGCGAGCCCCGCGTGCGGGGGCTCGGCTGGGCGTGCGCGTGGCTTCGGCCACGTCGCGCGTTCGGTTCGGGCTCCGACTCGTATGCGGTGTTCGCGTGTAATCCGGCGACGGGATTTCGTTCGGTTATTGTTTTCGCAAATTTTAATAGCCCGGGATATCGAATTCCAACAATAAGTTCTAACGCCCGGTTCTTGGAGGAAGGCTATGTGATGAACCACAAGCCCAAAAGTGATGTGATACTTGATGAAATGAGAGAGAATGATCATGACTTAGAACCAGCCGAACCGATTAGTACACCACTAGAACCTGCACCTGTTATCACTGTTAATACACCGGAACGCCATCGTAGTGGGAGGGTTGTGAGACAACCGGAAAGATTCATGGGACTGGGTGAGTCTTCGGACTCGGCACCTGGAGTACATGAAATCGATCCCTGGACCTATGATGAGGCAGTACAAGATCTAAATGCGCCTTCTTGGGTATGGCGATGAAATCCGAAATAGAATCTGAGGATTCTAATAAAGTTTGGGATCTTTTAGAACCACCGAAAGGCGTGAAGCCAATCGGGTGTAAATAGGTCTACAAGACAAAGAGAGGATGTGACGGGAAGGTCGGAACCTTCAAAGCAAAGCTTGTTGTGAAAGGATATACTCAGAAAGATATGGATCGAGTATGAGGAGACCTTTCGCCGGTAGCAATGCTAAAGTCAATCCGGATTCTCTTAGCATCTCATATGGTTATGAGGTGCGGTAAAATGGTTGTCGAGACAGCTTTCCTATATGGAAGTCTTGACGGAACCATTTATGAAATAACTAGAAGGATTCATTGCTAAGGGGCGAGAGCATTTAGTGTGCAAGCTCAGTCGATCCATTTATGGATTGAAGCAAGCTACAAGATCGTGGAACATGTGGTTTGATAATCAGTTGGATTTATTCAAAGCATGGACGAATCATGTGTGTATTGGAAACGTGATGGAAACAAAGTGGTTTCTCGTGCTTTATGTAGACGATATTTTCTAATTGGCGACAATGTGAAAATGTTATCGGACATAAAGAGATGGTTGTTCTAGACAATTCGATAAGAAGGACTTAGGAGAGTTAAGGATATGTTCATGTGATCAAAGTTATGAGGGATCACAAGAGAAGAACATTGTACCTATCCCAAGCTTCATACACAGACACGATTTTGACTCGTTTAACATGCAAGATTCCTAGAAAGGTTTTTACCTTTCAGATATGGAATCTATCTATCTAAAGATATGTGTTTTGAGACAGAAAAGGAGATAGAAGAAAGAAAGCAGTTCCATACGCCTCGGCTATGGAAGCTTAATGTATGTTATGCACGAGACCTGATATCTGCTATGCCGGGAGTATAGTGGCGAGATATCAGAGTAACCCTGGAAAGGAACAATGGACTGTTGTGAGCAGTCGAGCAATTTCCTGTGGGTTACACAGATTCGGATTTCTAATCGCAAAGGGAAAGTTGAAAGTCGAAGTCAGGCTATGTGTTCACACTAAGAAATGGAGATCTCACATGGAAGAGTGTAATGCAGAACATTATGGACTCTACCACGAAAACCGAATAGGTAGCAGCCTTTGAGGCAGCTAAAGGATCGGTGTGACTCCGGAGATTTCTCCAGGACTTAGATATGGTACCTTGTTTGCCCAATGCTATTGTGACAATAGCGGTGCAGTGACAAACAAAGGAACCACGAGTCCATAGTGTGAAGATAACACATAGAGCAAGTACCACCTGATTCGAGGTATCGTCAGCGAGGCGATATAGTCGTTACCTAGATAGCATCGGGAGACACCCTAGAGTACTCGTTCACTAAGGCCCATGCGAGCGAAAGCGTTCAGTAGGAACGTGGATGGTATGGGCGTCAGATGTTTGGGAGAGAGCGACTAGACCTTAGTATAAGTGGGAGATTGATGAGTTGTATACTTAATGTCTAGATTTAAGTAACATCTGAACTCCGTCTAAAGCATTTATCTAATTTAATAATAAACAATCATTTGCATTTAATGCAAACCATAGTCCTAGATTATACACGTTGTAGTTAGTATGGTTTGCGACGTCACACGGAAGATCATACTATCGGTTACTCGTATATAATCGAACAGTTGCTCACGACCTAGATGGACAAGGACCAATCCATCGGTATAGTCGTTGTATGAGTGAGAAAATAATTTGTCTTAATTATTTTATCATACTTGTACACTTGGTGTATTGGGCGGACCGCTTGAGATTTATCGATTAGGATTGCCTGCGATAATCAATTTAAGTCTCATTGTATTTTATTCTTAATCCCTAATATTATTGCGGGTGTGTCCATATAATATTAGTGACTTTGATTTTCCAAAGGAATTGACTGATTAGAATAACCGGTCAATTACCGGTAAAGTTGGGTCACTTTATTTTATGTATGACATGCTGTGAATTCTTGATGGAAAAGCATGTCCTCGAAAGGGTTGATAATGTCCCCGAGATGAGCTCATAAGGATTATCATGTAAACCTTGCAAGTGGATTATGATCCGCATGATAATAAAGTTGAGTGGTACTATTCTTGGAATTATAAGAGATGAATAAATAATATTAGCAATAAATATAATTTATTCATGGACATTTATATCTTAAACATGTGGAATAAATAATACTACCGGAAGAATATTTTGATATAATATGGTAAATATTGGGAGTGCAATTATATTTATATAGTGGAGGTAATATATAATTCATGAATTAATTAATAGATTTGGGCTTGGGCTCAATTTAATTAATTTATGGGAAGCCCAATATTCTACTTCCTTAAGGTCCCCTTACGTAGCCTATAAAAGCACTCCTATGGTCTTCTCTTCTTTCATAAGTCTCAAGACATGAATAATTATAGAGAGAGAAAGTAGAGAGAGAAGGTGATCCATGGAAGCTTGGAAGATCGTCGCCCACCCCGACGTTCAAGCTAGTGCAAGGAATACGTGGGAAGATCTCAAGGTCATCAAGATCTCGTTTTTCTGGACAACGAGAACAAGGTAAAATCATAGAACCCCCTCGATGATTTTAATGATATTAATTATCGTGAAAATACCGTAGAACAAGATCCAAGGGACGAACCCCGGAACGAGGGTCGACCGGCGGTGGTGGTCGAAGACCACCGGACCGCGGCGGTCGAGGATCCCCGTTGGGGATCGCGGACGTGAGAAGCCCCGGCTGGGAGCCGGGGATGCGATCGAACCTAGGGTTCGATCGCGGGGTGCTGCGGGCTCGACCCGCAGCCACTCGCACGTTGCTGCGGGGATTCCCGTAGCGGCTCGCGTGAGCGAGCCACCCTTCACGGGCAGCGAGTCATGGACTCGTTGCGGGGATGCTACGAGCATCCCCAGCGATCGCACGGGGCGATTGCGACCCCCCTCGTGGGGGCTCATCTGGCAGCCGCAGGTTTACCCGTGGAGGTGTTCGATCGGGCCTCCGGTCCATGGGGTGCTCGTGGTTTCTCCGGCGGTCGGGATTTCGATTGGGTTATCGGTTCCGCAATTTTGACAACTCCGGATATTCGATCTCCAAAGGAATATCGGTCGGAATTAATTAGATAATTTATTTAATTAATTTTAATTAAATTTATTAATTCTGGGATGCCGATTTCCAACAGTAGTAAGCTTCTCCTTCAAGATCTCAAAGGCCTCCAAACACCACTCGTCGAAAGGGAACTCCACATCTTGGCATAGAAGTCAGCACAACGGTTGAAACACTTTAGAGAAGTCCTTGATAAATTGTCGATAAAACCCGACATGTCCCAAAAAGATTCGGATTCCCTTGACGTTCACCGGAGGTGGTAACTTAGCAATGACGGCTACTTTAGTCGGGTCCACCTCTAGGCCCTTCTCGGAGATGACGTGCCCAAGGACTACACCACTCTTCACCGTGAATTGGATCTTCTCCCAATTTAGAGTTAAGCTCAACTATATACACCTATTAAGCACCCGATGAAGCTTGGAGAGGCAATCGTCTAAAGAGTTCCCAAACAACGAGAAGTCATCCATAAAGATCTCGAGAAAATCTCCAATGAAGTCCGCAAATATGGCCATCATGCACCGTTGAAATGTGACCGGTGCATTGCATAAACCAAAAGGCATCCTCATATAAGCATAAGTACCTAACGGAGTGGTGAATTTCGTTTTCTCTTGGTCTTCCGGTGCAATAATGATTTGATAATATCCGGAAAGTCCGTCGAGGAAACAAAAGAAGGCGTGCCCCGAGAGCTTGTCAAGTAATTGGTAAATAAAGTGCAACGTGAAGCGATCTTTCCTAGTCGCCGCATTCAACTTCCTATAATCAATGCACATCCTCCACCCAAAAGCCCGAACATTCTTCTTTAACACCTCCTTCAAGGCGCTTTCTTCATGAGGGGCTAGAGTTGAGCTAATGATGACAGGCTTAAAATCTTCACCTTCAAGGAAGATATACTTCAAGTGATTAGGAAGCTCCTTAAGCTCGGATTTGATCCCGGGAGGCTTCATTTCTCCCTTAACCTCAAATTTCTCCATGTTCTCATCAATCTTCTCATCATTCACTTCATCCATGTCCATCTCACTTTCATGGACTCCACTCACATCCATAATTCCATCCACATCACGGTCATCACTCCACTCGTCTCCAGGACACACTCACTATCCACTCCGCCATCTCCATCCGAACCGAGTATAGAAAGAGGCTCATGATCCTCAATAAAGCATTTCTCAGTCAATTGACCAATGAGATCGAGAAAAGAGCACTCTTCCATAAGTTGAGAGGTAGAGATAGCCTTACCGTCCTGAGCCGAGAAGTTAATGGTCTCTCCAAGCACCTTCATTTGTAGAGAGCCACTCTTCACATCGATCAAGGTATTCGTTGTGGCCATAAACGGACGCCCGATCAAGATGGCGTGATCTCGGTCGTTTTCCTTCATCTCTCCCACATATAGTGTTGGAAATCGACTACCCGAGACAAGTCCGTTCGACTACTCGAACATCCGGACATGCCCAGTCGACCCCCAGCGTGCCTACTGTCCTCACGGCGAAGCACCAGACCCGAAACACGCCCAGCCATCGCACCTGAGGCACGACCACGCGAAACGGGGTCTGCTGCCCTGTCTGTCGGCCGACGCCATAAGGCTGTCGCCCGACAGGGCAGTTTCGGCCGACACAAATAGCTGTCGACCGTCAGCGTCGCTGTTTCAGCAGCGCGACGCTGCTGTTCGTGCTTTTCCGGCGCGATTTTCTCGATCCGACCGCCATGCCTGAGGTCAGAGACCTCCCAGCAGTCCAAGAATAACGAATACAAGCCACGTAAACTAATCGTTGATTCGTTGTATTATTAACACAAAATAGAGATCGAAAATTGCGGAAAAAGAATTCGATCTCATACCTTCTCGGTCGATTGTTGAGACCTTATGTCTCTGTCCCCATCTCCAACCTTTGTGTGGGCAACGATCCGCTGGAGTTCTCCCTTCTCTGCTCTCTCTTCCAAACCAGCGTCAGATTTATTTTTCTCTCTCAGAGAAAAAATAACTGCGTTAATTATTATTTTAGCTGAGAAAGAATAATTGCGTTAACTTTATTGAGACGTTCTGTAGGTTTAGAGACGGCAAGGGGGGGGGGGGGGGGGGGGGTTAAATAGAGATACACTAGGGACCTCTTAGGTAAATTAATTTAGGGCTAAATTGAAATATTAATTAACTTGGAGTCCTTAAAAGAAATCCTTAATTTCAATTTTAATTATTATTAACTCCACTAAAAAATAATAATTGAATTCCAGAAATTAATTTAATATTATTTCATCAATAATAATTCCGCCGAATTACATACAATATATGATTTTCCCCGTGTTTAAGATATCGTATGTCCACGAATTAACTTCAATTACTAAAAATTAAATTAATTAATTTCTTATTATCCGAGACTAGTACCACTCATCCTTATTATCATGTGGAACAAATCCACCTGCAGGGTTTACATGATAAGCTTTATGAGCTCATCTCGGGGACATCATCAACCCAATAAATGGTACACGGTTTCCTGTCTATAATCTATAGCATGCCGTGTGTACAATTCTGATTCCCAATTTGCCGAGAATATTGACTAATCAATAGTCTCACTCACTAGCAAGTCAAAGAACCGAGAATTGGACACACGCACCTATAATTATATAGGGATTAAGAATTCATATATCCGTAATATCTGAGGTCTAGTTCGATTACTGCGTTTAGTACAAATCGAACGCCCTCCCGTGGTCCTGCTGAATACACCAAGTGTACGAGTGTAACATAATAGTCAAGACCGACTATCTGCCAGTCACACTACGACGTACCGATGGATTGTCCCTGTTCATCTAAGTCGTGAGCACTGTTCGATGGTATACGAGTAACCGATAGTACGATCTTCCGCGTGTCTCCTCACGCCATACTATCTACAACGTATATATCTAGGACTATAGCATAGAGTAGGTAAAACAAAATGCAAATATTTTGATTAATAGATAATAAAACACAGATAAGGAGTTCCATATTGTCACTAAACTAGACATTTAGAATATAACTCCATCATCTAGAATGACGAAGTCCACCGAGACTATCAACCCTCTAACCTTCACTAGGACATCTTCCACTACTCCCTTCGGATACCTCACGGATCGATCAGCTAGTTGGAGACACATCCTCGTTGGCTTAAGATCACCCAAATATAGTTGTTCAAGGACACAAAACGGAATTAGGTTGATTCTGGCTCCCAAATCCAACATTCTCGACACTTCTCTCCCATTACCGAGAGCAGTTTTGATATTGAAGCTCCCAGTATCTCCTTGCTTGGTCGGGAGTTGATATTGCAAGATAGCATTCACCACCTCGGACACCACAACCTTCTCATCCTCATTGAACCTCCTCTTCTTGGATGCCAAGTCCTTGAAGAACTTCACATAGGCCAGAATTGTTGGAAATCGATATCCCGGGTTATCAAAAAAAAAACTGCGGAACCGACAACCCGACCGAAATCCTCGATCGCCGGAGAACAACCGCGAGCCGGAGCCCGGTCGGGCACCGCCACGGGCGAACCTGCGGCTCCCATCCGAGCCCCCGCGAGGGGCTCGCGATCGTCTTCGGACGATCGCTGGGGATGCATCGTGCATCCCCGGGGCTGCTCGCAGCAGCCCTGCAGCGGGTCATCGAACCCGCTGCCCGCGAGCTGGGCTCGTCCCAGCGCACCGCTGCGGGAAGTCCTGCAGCACGCTACGAGTCGCTGCGGGCGACTCCCGTAGCTCCCAGCAATCGAGCATACGGGCTCGATCGATCCCTCGGCTCCCAGCCGAGGGTTCTCGCGCACGATCCCGGCGGGGATCCCTAGACCGCCGGCGGTCCGGTGGTCTTCGACCACCACCGCCCGGTCTATCCCCGTCCCCGGTTTCGTTCGTTTCCTAGATCTTCGTTCATGTATATACACGAGTTAATTTTAAAATCATAAAGGGGGTTTTCATGATTTTACCTTTGTTCTCGTTGTGCGGAGAAACGAGATCTTTGAAGACCTTTAGACCTTTCCACGTATTCCTTGCACTAGTTCGAACGTCGGGGTGTGCGACGATCCTCCGAAGTTTGTGGATCTCCTTCACGAACTCTCTAGAATATCAAGTATGATATTCTTCTCTTATTATTGTGTTATGAATTGTGAAGACCATTTAGTGCTTTTATAGGCTATGTAGGGGATCTTAAGGAGGTGGAATATTGGGCTTCCAATAGAGTAATTAAATTGAGCTCAAGCCCAAGTCTATTAATTCAATCTATTAATTATATTTAATTCCACTATATAAATATAATTGCACTCCCAATATTATACCATATTATATCAAATAATATTTTCTCCGTAGTATTATTTATTCCGTGCATTTAAGATAGATATGTCCATGAATAAATTATATTTATTGCTAATTAATTTATTGATCTCTTGTATTCGAGACCAGTACCATTCAACCTTGATTATTATGCGGAACAAATCCACTCATGAGGTTTACATAATAATTCCTTTATGAACTCATCTCTGGGACATTATCAACCCTTTCGAGGGCACACTTTCTCGTCAAGAATTCACAGCTTGTCATACATAAAATACAGTGACCTAACTTTGCCGGTAATCGACCGAATATTCTAATCATTCAATTCCTTTGGAAAATCAAAGTCACTAATATTAAATACACACACCCGCAATAATATCAGGGATTAAGAATAAAATACACTGAGATTTAAATCGATTATCAAAGGCAATCCTAATCGATAAATCTCAAGCGATCCGCCCAATACACCAAGTGTACAAGTATGATACAATAATTAAGACAAATTATTTTCTCTCTCATACAACGACTATACCGATGGATTGGTCCCTGTCCATCTAGGTCGTGAGCCACTGTTCGATTAATATACGAGTAACCGATAGTATGATCTTCCGTGTGACGTCGCACACCATACTAACTACAACGTATATAATCTAGGACTATGATTTGAATATATTTAATTAAAATAATTAAAAGCAAATAATTATTTATTTAATTAAATAGATTAGTGGCAATGGATCGGGATTTTATCACTTAAATCTAAACATTAAGTATACAACTCCATCAGGAATAGTCCGGATGACATCGAGTAAGGGAAGGTTAATGTTCACCTTGGAAAGGAGCTTGTAGATGTCCTCGAATTGACGGTCTTGCTTCTCATTTCAAATACGGACAGGGTATGGAAGAGGTGGACGGTATGGGTTAGCCATCCTATGTAGATATTGCTCTTTAGCTGGCATTGTCTCCTCGGCTTGATTTGGGGCAACGTCACTCCCCTCTCCTTCTGGCACATCCACCGGTATACCCTCCGGTTCATCTTCCGAGGTGGGATCTCTCACCATGTTGTCCACCACTCTTCCACTTCTAAGCAAGGTAACCGCCTGTACATGAGACGGTTGGCTCAGAAATTTGCCCTTTTGGAGTTGTTGGTTGATCTCCCCAATATTAGTGGAATTTTGGCCAAGTTGGGACTCCATATGCTTGATGGTAGGTTCAAGATATTCTATCTTTTGATCTTGCTCCTTCATCCTTTTCGTAGAATCTTGTACATAGGCATGGAACTCTTGGATAAGGGATGGTCGAGGAGGCTGAGATGCATTGGCATTGTAAGGAGGTCGGGGACCATGATCTTGACCGGGGGGGCTCAGTTGGTTGTTGTTGGACCAAATAAAATTTGGATTATCTCTCCACCCCGTGTTGTATGTCGGAGCATAAGGGTTCTTCGATGGGCCCCCTTGGACGGCGTTCACTTTCGTCTCATAGATGACATCGAGCTCCAAATTTAGAGGTGCAGTTCCGGTTTGAGGGCAAGCATCTCCTAGGTGGTCGGCTTCCCCACAAACACAACATGGCTCGAACGTCACCTTCTTCCTCTCCAGCCTCTCCTCCTTCGTCATCAAAGTTTGCACGCACTTCATTAAATCGGCAATTCGCTTTGCCATCCCCATATTCACCTCTAGAGATTGATTGTTGTGTCTCCTTCGAGAGCTTAACATGTCTTGGAGGGACGTCTCCGCCAATTGCTCGAGGATATCATTCGTCTCATCGGCATGGAGCTTGCAAAAGTTGCCTCCCGCGGTTTGATCCAAGATCCTCTTGTACAACGATTCCACTCCGTTGTAGAGGAATTGGTTGATGAGCTCGGGAGAGAAATTATGGTGAGGGCACGCTCGTTTGAGGCCCTTGAATCTCTCACATGCCTAATGGAAGGGCTCATCCCTCTCTTGTCGGAGCCTAGCAACTTCTCCTTCAAGTCTTTGGTCTTTTGTTGAGGATAGTAGCGACCCATGAATTTGTCGAACACCGCTTCCCAAGTATGAAAAGAGTTTTCGGTTTGAGCACAAACCAACTCTTGGCCTTATCCTTGAGACTATGAGGGAAGCATTTCATACATAGTTGGTCTTTTTTTATCCCATTGAGCATGAAATCCTTCATCGTTGAATAGAACTCTCGAATGAAGTCCATGACGTCCACCTTTCGCAACCCGTGGAAGTTAGGAAGTTGGTTGAGAAGATGCGGCTTAAGCTCGTAGTTACGGGCTCCGGGGCTTAGGACGATGCGAGAAGTGTCGGCATTCACCCTTGGATTAGAGAAATCGACTATCCTTGGCCTAGGGGGATCACACCGATCCTCCGCACGATAGTTGTACCCTTGGTAGTTCCCACGGTGACCTCTCTTCTCTCTCTCTCTCTATCCCGATACGGCTCTCAATTCCGGTAGTTGTCACGGTGGCGATGATGGCCCGTGTAATACCTAGCTTCATCAAAGTATAAATCATCATCGGTCTCCCTTTGGTAGCGACGGTGCACCTCACATTCTTCATCATAATGGACTCTCCGGCTCCCTAGGGAAGCATCACTAACATTGTCGTGTTGTGAACGTCGGCTTCGGTGAGACCCGTCACTAAGCTCCTCGACACTAGGTTCTCGGTCCCGGTGTAATTCCGCTTGCTCTTTTGGATCCCAATCCCCGAGTTTGGAGTAGTGGGTGGCGCTTGAGAGTGATGATGGGGTGGAATGTAAGGAATATGAGGTGGTAGTCAGTCATCCATTTGCCTCGTCTCGTTCACTCGGTTGTCGTAAGTTATTTGTATGGGTGCTAGCTCCGGTTGCTCGATAAGTGGCCACGTAGAAGACCGAAGGAGCTTGGCCCGGTTGACGTTGTCGATGTACGGCAACAAGGGTCCTCCTAAGCTTCTTTTACCTTGCATACAAAACAATAACAAACGGATTACACGCACCGAGTGGAAAGCACGAGTAAAGAAAATGAAGAAACACTAAAAAAACAAATAAAAGACAAGCAATTCAATACTTAAAACACTACGCCTAAATTACTCCCTGGCAATGACGCCAAAAATTATTTAGAAAGAAAAGTGTGTCGTTGTTTATACCCGAATGTCGGTTCTTTAGGGGAATAATACTATCGGCGGTGTAATTAGATTGGATTGATTGTCAAAAGCAAGAAAAGTAAACAAGTAATCAAGTAGTAACCATTTTTTTTTTTTTTGGGGGGGGGGGGGGGGGGAGGGGTATCAATTTGATAATTAACTAACTAAAAACGAATATGAAAGCAATTAAACAAGTAATTGAGATGTTGAGATGTGATATCAAATGAGAAAAGAGTTAGGGAGCTAGGGTCCTTTGTTTTCGAGACATGAGTCGGCTCTTTAAAACCGAGATTATTATAAAGACGAGGTCGTTTAGGTACGACCGCGTCGTCCACTAGTGATACACCTCGAGGAGGTCCTCAACACGAGACGACTTTGAGTCGCACCTAAACGTCACTCAACTCGAGTGCGTGGTCTACTAGTGATGTTTCTCGAAGAGGATATTCAACACGAGACCCCACAACTCGAATCGAACGACTCCTCGATTCGTTTAAACCCTCAAAACATTTTCGACTCAATCCCTAAACAAAGTACCCTTAGCCCTAACAAATATCCTAGCTACTCATATCAATATAACCAATCAAGCATGCCATACATAAATAACCCATATTGAAATAAAGCTCACACGGTGCTTGGGAGACAAGGCGGGAACGAGTCGTGCTTCTGAAATCGAGCCGAACTTCTACGTGTCACCCGGAGTAGTTGCTTCGATAGAAACGACGGGCTCGGCGAGGTGATCGATGTTCGTGAATGAGATTTTGTGAGACAATAAATCGAATAGGAGAAATCTAAATATTAAAGCTTGAAAATCAAGAACAAAATAAAATCTCTTCAAGAACAATATCAAGAACACAAATTTAAAAACAAGAAGTGAGGTAGGACAAATTTCTACTACCTAACAATATTGTCTTATAGTGCACACATGCACTTTGTCTTGCAAAATCATAGGTAGGAAATGTCTAAAAAGCCCTTAAAAAAGCCTTCAAATGGGTGGTCAAAGGTGGGTCCACGCGGTCAACAGGAAGTCAACATCTCCTGGAAGTGGCACGAACGTGCTGACCTGTCTGAAGTTTGCTGGGAGGGTCTGGATTTGGCACGAATGTGCCAAATCCAGCAAGCCAAAGAAACGTCTTGCGTCGTTATCGTCCCGCTTCGTTCCGGCTCTAATTTTCGCTCGCTTTAGCTCTTTTCACTCATCGTCTCTTCAAAACCTACCCGGACAATAAAAAACCCAAACATAATGAAAATATAGACAAATGGCACTACGACTAACACTAAAATAATTGGAAAACATAGAAACGAACGACACAAAAACGGATGAATCATAACTAAATCAAAGATAAATGTGAAAATGCAAATATTCAAAAATAGTACAAAATAGAGTAAAACTAAGTGTAAAACAGAGTAGAACTCAGTATATAACAAAGTAGAACTCAGTATGAAACAAAGTAGAACTAAAAACCAAATTTCAAACTATCGTAATTACTATGATTTGTGTGAGAAACCATAAACACTACAAAAGAAATTAAAATTATCAAATTTGCAATTTTAATACTATTTCATTTCATAAACCAAACAAACATACACAAAAGTTTTAATTCAACAACCTACAAAAGTATAGAAATCCAAAGTTTAATTTACAATCCTAACTTCACAACATTCGTTTTGATTCGGAGACACGTCCAATAGAAATAGAAACATCATTGATTCTCTTTGTTGTTGTTCTGAATAAATGCGGGGAGATTGATTGGTTTCAGATCGATGATGGTGAAAGTAAAAGACGATAATTGGTGGTTCGTTGGTTGTAAACGACATTTCGCCAAGGAGTTTCGAGTGGTGGGAAAGGAGAAAAAAATCGTTAACAGAAAGAGAGAAAGAGAGGAAAAAAAAAAACTAAGTTATTTTTGATAGTTTATATATTTTTATGGGAGACCACAAATTGTATGGGGTAGAGGATCAACTAATAGCCCATGTTTATATGTTGGTACTTACCTTTAAGGTAGCAAAAAATAAGGGTGTGAAAAAATTGTCCATAGTGTTATAAACTCATAAAAAAATTGAAAGAGAATATTAGATTAGAGAAAGTGAATAAATTGTCCATACTAATTACAATATTTATAACATATAAGTCCTCAGGAGCATACCCGAGTGGTAAGACATGTGATGATGTGTGTGAAATTCCCCGGCAACGCAGAGTTCGAACCTCGGGTGAGGTAAATTTTCATTAAAATATTATGAGGTTTGTCCTGGGGTGAGACCTGTTGGCTCTCTCGCACAGGTGCTACTCGGGCACATTCCTCGATTTACATCATACCCGATCGGGTGGGCGATCGAGTAGGGTGGAGTTTCTCGTCTCTCCTCCTTATAAAAAAAATATATTTATAATATATAATATTATATTTTTAGCTATTTACTATTTACTCTAAAAATTAAATAAAACTTCGTACAGTCATATAGTTGGGACCGGGAAAACATATAGTTGGGACCGGGAAAAAATATTATTATAGAGAGTTATTCTTATACAGAGGTTTACAAAATAAAAATAATTTTTTCTATAAAAAAATAATATAAATATAAAAATAATATACATACAGTATTATCTATTTTAAAATTCACAAAATCAATTTTATAGTTTTGAATAATAAAATTTAACCATATATGTGTAAAAATTATGTTTAAGATACAAATTGAATAAAATATTAATGAATTTAAGAACTATAAACTTTAATAATATTATATGTTATTGATTTTGATAAATATTTCAATTCATCTTAAAAATGTTATTGATTTTAATAAATAAAAACATTATTAATAAATATTTTTATTATATATTAATCATTTATTCATTATAAATCTAAGACTTTAATAAATAAAAACATTATTAATAAATATTTTTATTATATATTAATCATTTATTCTTATTCTTATAATAAATCTAAGACTTTAATAAATAAAAACATTATTAATAAATATTTTTATTATATATTAATCATTTATTCTTATTCTTATATAGAGGTATAAATCCAGACTTCCAAAATGTATATTTTATGACGAGGCCCTATACTATGGTTACTGGTACCATATGAACAATATGGTACCGGCCCACATGCAAAAACACTTTGGCCCAATTCGTTCCACTACACACGACATACCGACACCTCTCTCTTCTCACATTCACCCGCCCGACGAACTCACAATTCAGAAACCTTCGGCCACCTCGCAACCACCGTACCACCGTGCCGCCGCAACAATTAACCCTACCACCGCATTACCGCAACCATCAGCCAACAATCTCGAACCGCCGCAACAGCCGCGCACCGCCGAAACCCTAGCTTCGTAAAATTTGTAATTAATTCCTCTGTATATCTTCATCCACACAAAGGTAACTATAAACCCTAGTTTTTTCCCAATTTTAATTTCTTAATATTTTTCGTGTTGAAAACAATAAACAATTGAAGCTTTAACTTCATTTGAGTTTGCATGTTTGTATGTTCTTCATCTATTTTTTCATATTTGGACTGTTCTTTTGTAGATTACAGAGTTTGATCTGTATGTGTGTTTGTGATGACTTCTACTCTGATGTGGGTAGTAGGAAACCATTGACTTTTGTATGTTTGTTCTGTATTTGTGTCATGGACGCATTGGAATTGTTTCTCGATTTGGTACCTGATACAACTTTTTATCAATAAATGGAGCCTCAAAATCGATGCTGTTATCATAACTCATGGGCATGAAGACCACATTGGTGTGTTGCCATGGGTAATGTCTCTAAATCTTCTACTTGTATGGTATTATTTGACGGACTATTGCCCATGATTTTCTGAGAGCTTTTATACTATCCGTTTTCATTCTCTCTTATTTGTTAACTCCTTTTGACTTCCTTATTGAGATGCAATTCAAGTTTATATGCTATCTTAGTACTGGTGTGATTAATCAGTAATAATTTTATAGTCACTTCTTGTCTACCATTCATCAGAGGCACAATTTTCTTCCATCACAAGTTTGACTCAAAATCATTTGGGCATCTGGTATTGTAAACCAAGAAAGTAATTTGACAAAAGCACAAATGAGTATGATATTTGACATTGCTAGCTTTCATATAGGTCCTTTATTTTTTTTCACATAGATATAATATTTTATTATCTTTTGTTTAATTGATTCGGCAATTCCTTGTTATTTTATTATCTTTTGTTTAATTGATTCGGCAATTCCTTTGCTAACAAGAACCTATAGAAAGTAATTTTTTTTCTTGGTTACTATCATGCCTATTTTGATTTTATATTCTCAGTGAACTAATGTTCAATGAATATGCCCACTTGAGTAGGTTATCATGACCCTGGATCCTCATACACCAAAATTTGCTTCATCTTTGACAATGGAGGTTAGTAATTTATTTATTTTTTTGTAAATTACTTGGATATAATCGTTTCAACGTTAGCATGACTAGTGTAATACTGATAACATCAAACTACTAACTACCCCTCAAATGTCTTAATCACTACAATAATTTGAGATGTATTCTTTTATGTTTATTTGGTAATTTCTAATAGTATGAATTGCATTAAAAATAATAAATGTATTTGGTAATCAAGAAATATAAGATGAAAAAGGGAATCATCACAATTATTGATTAGAATCTACGCTGATTTTGGATGTATTCTTCTGTTTTTGTTGTGCTTTTTCTGTAATTTTTTAGTTAGTATGAATTGTTTGAAAAAATAAACAATCAGGAAATGTTAGATAAAAAACTAAATCATCACAATTATTGACTAGAATCTACAATGACTTATAATGAATTCTCCTCTGTTTGGTGTGTTAATTTGTTTAGTTTCTATTGTAATGAATAAATGTAAGATCATAAGTGAATCATCACACTTATTTAATGCAGTTTTCAGTTATTTGTGTGATTAATTCTTTGTTTGGTATGTCTTCTGGTGCAATCTTCTCTATTTTGTATGTTTCTCTTCCATTTTTGTTGATTAAGTTTCTCTTTTTGGAACAGGACATTACTTTGCTCAAAGTTTTTCAGTTCAAATATTTTTCATCAATCATAATGGTGGATATTAATGAACTGAAACAGGACACTAATTTCATCAAGGTTGTTCGTGTCAAATACTATATTCAACCATAATAATGATGGATATCAATGAGGTGAAGAAAGAAATTATGCGCAAAGCAAGAGAAAGAGAAAACGTATCAGTGGATGATTAAATTGTTAAAACAGGATGCAATTTGAGAAATGGTTCTGTTAATTGTGTCATTTAGATTCAAAACACAGTTGATTATGAACAAAATTGTACTAATTATCTTATTTGTTATGATATTTAGGTTAGAATAATTGTACATAATTGAAGTTTGTCAAAACTTATTTTTATGCTCTTTATACATATATTCTACTCTATTTATAAATAAAACATAGTAGAACCATGAAAATAAATTTTGAACTAAGAAAGTAAAAATAAGCATACAAAAAGGGGGTCTTGTATCGAGAGAGGCAACAATAATCGAGGGAGGCAAACAATGATTACGGCCACCTTCGCCGGCTTCAGAATTTTAATAAAGAGATAAAGGGGGGTCTTGTATCGAAAGGTCTTGTATCGAAGTGTCAACAATAATCGAGGGAGGCAACAATAATCGAGAGAGGCAACAATAATCGAGGGAGGCAAACAAAGATTACGGCCACCTTCGGCGGCTTCAGAATTTTAATAAAGGGATAAAGGGGGGGGGGGGTCTTGTATCGAAAGGTCTTGTATCGAAGTGGCAACAGTAATCGAAGTGGCAACAATAATTGAGGGAAGCAAACAATAATCGAGGTCATTATGTTGTTGTAATGAGGTCTGCTGCATTTAGTAGTCTATTCTACTATATTCTGTATGATATTCTACTCCATATATTGATGCATTCTACAACAATAATCGAGGGAGGCAACAATAATCGAGGGAGGCAAACAATGATTACGGCCACCTTCGGCGGCTTCAGAATTTTAATAAAGGGATAAAGGGGGTGTCTTGTATCGAAAGGTCTTGTATCGAAGTGGCAACAATAATCAAAGTGGAAACAATAATCGAAGTGGTAACAATAATCGAGACAGACAACAATAATCGAGGGAGGCAAACAATGATTACGGCGACCTTCGGCGGCTTCAGAATTTTAATAAAGGGATAAAGGGGGGGTCTTGTATCGAAAGGTCTTGTATCGAAAGGTCTTGTATCGAAGTGTCAACAATAATCGAGAGAGGCAACAATAATCGAGAGAGGCAACAATAATCGAGGAAGGCAAACAAAGATTACGGCCACCTTCGGCGGCTTCAGAATTTTAATAAAGGGATAAAGGGGGGGTCTTGTATCGAAAGGTATTGTATCGAAAGGTCTTGTATCGAAGTGGCAACAATAATCGAGGGAGGCAACAATAATCGAGGGAGGCAAACACAGATTACGGCCACCTTCGGCGGCTTCAGAATTTTAATAAAGGGATAAAGGGGGGGGGGGGGTCTAGTATCGAAAGGTCTTGTATCGAAAGGTCTTGTATCGAAGTGGCAACAATAATCGAAGTGGTAACAATAATCGAGACAGGCAACAATAATCGAGGGAGACAAACAATGATTACGGCCACCTTCGGCGGCTTCAGAATTTTAATAAAGGGATAAAGGGGGGGTCTTGTATCGAAAGGTCTTGTATCGAAAGGTCTTGTATCGAAGTGGCAACAATAATCGAGGGAGGCAACAATAATCGAGAGAGGCAACAATAATCGAGGGAGGCAAACAAAGATTACGGCCACCTTCGGCGGCTTCAGAATTTTAATAAAGGGATAAAGGGGGGGTCTTGTATCGAAAGGTCTTGTATCGAAGTGGCAACAATAATCGAAGTGGAAACAATAATCGAAGTGGTAACAATAATCGAGACATGCAACAATAATCGAGGGAGGCAAACAATGATTACGGCCACCTTCGGCGGCTTTAGAATTTTAATAAAGGGATAAAGGGGGGGGGGTCTTGTATCGAAAGGTCTTGTATCGAAGTGTCAACAATAATCGAGGGAGGCAACAATAATCGAGAGAGGCAACAATAATCGAGGGAGGCAAACAAAGATTACGGCCACCTTCGGCGGCTTTAGAATTTTAATAAAGGGATAAAGGGGGGGTCTTGTATCGAAAGGTCTTGTATCGAAGTGGCAACAATAATCGAGGGAGGCAACAATAATCGAGAGAGACAACAATAATCGAGGGAGGCAAACAAAGATTACGGCCACCTTCGGCGGCTTCAGAATTTTAATAAAGGGATAAAGGGGGGTCTTGTATCGAAAGGTCTTGTATCGAAGTGGCAACAGTAATCGAAGTGGCAACAATAATTGAGGGAGGCAAACAATAATCGAGGTCATTATGTTGTTGTAATGAGGTCTGCTGCATTTAGTAGTTTATTCTACTCTATTCTGTATGATATTCTAATCCATATATTGATGCATTCTACAACAATAATCGAGGGAGGCAACAATAATCGAGGGAGGCAAACAATGATTACGGCCACCTTCGGCGGCTTCAGAATTTTAAGAAAGGGATAAAGGGGGGGTCTTGTATCGAAAGGTCTTGTATCGAAAGTTCTTGTATCGAAGTGGCAACAATAATCGAGGGAGGCAACAATAATCGAGGGAGGCAACAATAATCGAGAGAGGCAACAATAATCGAGGGAGGTAAACAAAGATTACGGCCACCTTCGGCGGCTTCAGAATTTTAATAAAGGGATAAAGGGGGGGTCTTGTATCGAAAGGTCTTGTATTGAAAGGTCTTGTATCGAAGTGGCAACAATAATCGAGGGAGGAAACAATAATCGAGAGAGGCAACAATAATCGAGGGAGGCAAACAAAGATTACGGCCACCTTCGGCGGCTTCAGAATTTTAATAAAGGGATAAAGGGGGGTCTTGTATCGAAAGGTCTTGTATCGAAGTGGCAACAATAATCGAAGTGGAAACAATAATCGAAGTGGTAACAATAATCGAGACAGACAACAATAATCGAGGGAGGCAAACAATGATTACGGCCACCTTCGGCGGCTTCAGAATTTTAATAAAGGGATAAAGGGGGGGTCTTGTATCGAAAGGTCTTGTATCGAAGTGGCAACAATAATCGAGACAGGCAACAATAATCGAGGGAGGCAAACAAAGATTACGGCCACCTTCGGCGGCTTCAGAATTTTAATAAAAGGATAAAGGGGGGGGTCTTGTATCGAAAGGTCTTGTATCGAAAGGTCTTGTATCGAAGTGGCAACAACCTGAATGAATTCAAACATACAAAAATAGTACGAAACAGAGTAGAACTAAGTATAACAAAGAGTAGAACTCAATATATGTCAGAGTAGAACTTAGTATAAAAAAATAGAACTTAGTATACAACAGAGTAGAACTCAGTATACAACACCGTAAAATTCAGTATGAAACAAAGTAGTACCCTAAAACCCTAAACCCTAAACCCTAAATCCTAAAACCCTAAAACCATAAACCCTAAATCCTAAACCCTAAACCCTAAAACCCTAAACCCTAAACACTAAACCCTAAATCCTAAACCTAAACCCTAAACCTAAACCCTAAACCCTAAATCCTAAAACCTAAAACCCTAAATCCTAAAACCCTAAACCCAAAACCCTAAACCCTAAAGTAGGTCTTGTTTCGAAAGATTTTGTTTCAAAGGGTCTTGTATCGAAGTTGCGATCTATAATCGAGGTCGGCGAACTTGAAACGAGGACGCCACCATGTTCTAATGAGTTCTACTTCATGTAGTAGTGCATTCTACTCTTTTTATGTACATATTCTACTACATTCATTCATGAATTCTAAAACCCTAAAGCCTAAAACCATAAACCTAAAACCCTAAACACTAAAACCATAAACCCTGAACCCTAAATCGTGGGAGGCGAACTAGAATCGAGGGTGACACCATGTTCTAATGAGTTCTACTGCATTAGTTAGTGAATTCTACTATCTTTAGTAGTATATTCTACAACATTTATACCTAACCCTAAAAATAAACCCTAAACCTTAAACCCTAAAAATAAACCTTAAATCCTCAACCCTAAAAATAAACCCTAAACCACAAACCTTAAACTCTAATAATAAACCTTAAACCCTAAACCTTAAAAATAAACTCTAAACCCTAAAAATAAACCCTAAAAATAAACCCTAAATCCTAAACCCTAAACCATGAACCCTAAATCGTGGGAGCCGAACTAGAATCGAGGGCGACACCATGTTCTAATGAGTTCTACTGCATTTAGTAGTGCATTCTACTCTCTTTATGTGCATATTCTACTCCATTTATTCATGCATTTAGTAGTGCATTCTACTCTCTTTATGTGCATATTTTACTCCATTTATTCATGAATTCTAATGTATTTGTACACAACATCAACTACATGAATAAAAAAAATACCAATACATAATTCTCCATGTTATAATAAATGTAATCTCGATGTAATAAAAATTTTGTTTAATAGGACAATAAAATAAAAACCAACAATAAAATATCATCAACACAGTAGAACGAAGTATAAAACGGAGTAGAACTCAATATTAAAAACAATAGAATACATAATAACGCATAATCATTGTATAAGTCGAAATCTTCATTTTACGACTGAGCATAAATAACAACTAGATCATATATAAATATATTTATAAAATGTCTCCCCTGCAATTTTAATAAAAAAATAGTGAGAACTAAAGATAAAGAATTTAGTAAAATAAAATAACTCATAATAAAAACAGAGTAAAATATTGTATCAAATAAAGTAGAACTCAATATAAAATAGAGTAGAATTTATTTTATTATTAAACATTATATTAAAATAATAACTATTATAATATTTGTGTACATATATGTGATTTTCCACTAGTTGCGGAAGGAGAAAACATTCGAAATTTGCTCTTTGTCGGCGGCGTTGGCTGATTTGGGGCTCGTGATGGATGGGGAGGAAGGTGAGCTTGAACCAGGCGTGGAGGGACCGGACAAAGCCACACTGAAATCTTGCGAGGCCGGAGAAGGCAGAGTGCCACGCGGACACGACGGGCTCGAGGTCACGGGTGGCCTGGCGGTGTAGTTCGTAGGTCGACTTGCCTTTGTTGATCTGATTAACAAGCCCACGGAACTTGCCTAACTATGTAGTTTGAAAATTATCATAATGTACAACTCCGTATAATATTCAAACAGTTAGAAAATAAGGAACAACACTAACCTTCTGTATAATATCTGCAGGATTGAAGAGTGTATGGCTCACAGGGAAGAAACTCTCTATACTAGCCGCAGCAGCGTGTATCTGTAAGATAAAATGCAGATGAGATTCCCAATACTGGAACATCCTCTCCACATTCAAAGAATTATGAAACCCCATATTCTTCCTCCGACACACATTGACAGACATCATATATCTATATTGTTCATGGCTTTTACCCATTTAGTGAATGACTATACATCAAATATCGAGAAAACATAGAAACTTCACCCATATTTCCATTTAACCATTTTTTCAAACACTTTGAGTGCGTAAATCAAACATCTTCAACAAAAGCAACAAGAACATCGTTCTTAACACATTGACATCTCAAATGTTTTCTTCTCCCAATTCAAACTAAATTTCAAAACTAAAATAAAATAATCTGAAGATTTGCGCTCACCTTGAATCGATGACCCATTCATGAACTTCATCATGATTTCATGGCTGGAGGAAAGGATTCCCTTGTAGATCGAACCAAAATCGTTATCTCTGAGGCGATTGACGACAGAGAACATGCTCGGTGAATAGCCGTCAGTTGTTTACGCAGCCGCAGCAAAAATCGAATTTACCCGCGCCGAATTACGCCACGGAGAACGTGAACGAAGACGAGATTGCTTTCGCCGTCTTTCGTCGTCCGTCATGAAATCGAAGACGCCTCCGTCGAACAGGAAATCGCCTTCACTGTCGCCGATTCAACCGGAGTTTTGTATCGGATGTGTACGGGACTCATGAAAAGGGAGAAAGAAAGTCAAAATGAAAAGTATAGTAAAAACCTTGCAGATCAATGGCAAAAATGAGTAAAAAATAATAATCAAAATAATAGGCACAGTAAACTAAATCAGCTTTTCCAAGTTCCAGAATTTTCAATCTCATGAAAAGCCAATAAGATCAGGACATAGTATCATGTATATCCTTTTGGCCAAAAACGCAGGTCAAAAGGATGAAAATTTTCGCATACGAAACGATATAGAATCCAAAAACAAAAGGAAAATAAAACGAAGTTTCACTCAAAATAAAAACGAAATAATTGGGAATAGCAAGTGCGGACCTTAAAGGCTTTGGAGGATGAGGAATTGGCGTCGGCATCGGCGCCTGGTTCACCCCGCGGTGTCGCCGCCATTGGAGAGACTGATTTACAATTAGGTCATTTCAAATTGAGAACGGAACGAAGAAGAGATCGCCTACGCCGTTGTCGAACGACTAATCACCGTCGAACGCCGCCCTTAGAGAGATCGCCGTCGAATTCCGCCGAACGATGGACGAGAGTTCTTGTTTGTTTCGTGAGGGGAGGAAAATCGGATTGTGGAGGCAGAGAAAAAAGAGGAGAAAAAAAAAAAGAAAGAAAAAAGTGGGAGAAAAAAATAAAATGTTTAAATAACAAAAAAAGGTACCACGTTGGTTAGTATGGTACTAGTACCATGGTATAAATTGCCTTTTATGACAACGTGAAGTTTATTTATATTTATAACTGTCCCAAGTTAGGATTTAGGGAGTTTATTCCTATATAGAGTTTATACTCTATAGAGTTTATACTGTATCTATAAATACAGGCTGCTCTTATAAATACTTAAAAATACTTAAAAATACTTTTCCTCTGCACCTGCCTCCCTTTGACTCTTTTCTGCGTGTTTTCTCCCTGTGGTCTTTCTTCTAGAATCGGACATTCAATGGGAATTCCGGCGAGAAGAAGCGGATGCGATGGCGATGGTGGAGGATTAGCGGCAGTAGATATGCTGAGCGAGAGAGCGGCACAAATGAGAGAGGCTCTGGTGAAGAGCCAGTCCATCACTGACAATATGGTCTCCATTTTGGGCTCCTTCGACCACCGTCTCTCTGCTCTCGAAACCGCCATGCGCCCCACCCAAGTATGGATATACTTTTCTCTTATATATATATTTATTAATTATAAAATTGGCACTTGAACCGCACACGCTTTGCCCTTATAAATCTGAGCCCAAACCTAAGATTTCCTTGATCTGAGTTTCTCTGTAACTGTTCCTTATTGCCCGTTGGTGAAAATTTTACATTTAATTTATTTTTCTTATCCGGTTGGATCCTTTACTTTGGAAATGATGAGTAACATGCCATTGAATTAGAAAGTAGATATATTGGGGGAATTAACAGAAACTACTATAATTGATCTGAGATCTTTGATTATACTAGCTCTTGTATTTATTGTTCTGTAATTTGAAGTTCGAATCTTCTTTCTTTTGGTGAATTTAATAATTTAATTACACCCTTTTTTTTTCAGATTCAATGTATCTATAGGATCTGAGTTTTAGATCTATATACTTGCATTTGTGTCTTTTCCTGGCTCGTTGCTTTTGATTCCTTGCTTGCTATGGTTTTAAGGGAAATGTTGAAACTTCACCTATACTGAAAACATAGCCGGAATATATTCAAGTTCTTATCATGTTCTCTTCTTTGTATCTCGTTTTTCACCACACATTCCTTTGCTCCTTTTGGGTTTGCAAACAATTTCTTCTTTTGTAAACCGACAATTTTCTTTCCAGAATTGCCCTATCATTTAAAGCACTAATACGGAACCTCTAATTTATTGAAGATGGAATATATAAATTCCGACTTGTCAATACATATAATCAAAGCAATAAAGAATAGATTAAGTGCAAGTTTTCTTATTTGCAGCTGTCTTGATTGACTTTTGATATCTTCAGAAATTTAATTAATGAATCAACATAGTATACAGCCTCAAACATCAAACAAAATTTATATTGTGTTATCTCTCAAACAAATTGCTCTTTCTGTTTGTTAGTTTACCTTGATAATCATGATAAATGTAAAATTTGAACTTCAAAGTTTTCTCAAACATTGTTATATGTGTGGATGTGATTTCAAATTGATTGAATTCCTTATGCAGTTCAACGCTAGTTCTTTCTGGTGTAATGATACCTCATTTTGATTTCATTTTGTTTCTTAATATTTAGTGTGTATCTAATTATGGATGTATCTTTCTGTCTGGCTATCTTTTCTATTTTCCGAAATCCATATGGAGACTTGGGATTTTTTTTCTGCCCCTCTTTTCATTTTTAAATGGTGCTCAATCTACTCTTGTAGATTAAAACACATGCCATTCGGAGGGCTCATGAAAACATTGATAAAACTCTGAAGGCTGCGGAAATCATATTGTCGCAATTTGATCTTTCTCGCCAGGTAAGCCTACACTTAATGATTTCCATCTCCCCCCCCCCCCCCCCCCCCCCCCAATAAAATTTATTTTACTCCCAACAATCTAAAACAATCTAAAACATTATATTTACTTTTCTACATTCCTCAATCTAAAAACTCCCCATTCTCTTATGTGTTCTTTCTTACATTTTAATTATCAATGAAAATTCTATTTATGTTTCATTGTTAAGTTTTAAGTTATCAAAATGATACAACATTAGTAGTAATACTAATAAGTAGTACTATTCAATTAAAATTAGGAATTTTAATTTTGTGGGAGTGAGTAAAATAACATTATCATTTATTCTTAAAAAATAAAAATAAAATCATAAGGTTAATAATAGGAAACAAGAAAAGTTAAAAATCAGGTGGAATCAATTACCATAGATTTTGGGAGTTATGATTAGAATTTTAGAATAAATCAGAAATATGATTGAATATGACTTTTGTAATCATTGATCAGTTTTAATTGTTCTCTTAATGTATAATATTATGTTAGACTATAATTAAGGGCCTCAATTAGGTGAATGATATACAAGTAATACAACAATATCCTTAAGTAAGGAGAATGTCTAATCTTGTTGGATGATGGGTTCATTCGAATATCTTGTGATATTTTTGGCTACTTCATTTTAATTAAACAACTTTTCTTTCTTAGTTTTAAGTTATTGAACTCTTCACTAAAAATTTACAGAAGTAACAAGAACCATCAAAGAACTAGGTTCAAAACCATAACCAAACCATCAAAGATTTGGGTTCGATTCTGGTTGTGGAACCTTAACCGTCCTGCCACGCCCACGGTTCCGGTTCCTCATTTGGAGGAATTAGGAACTAATGATTCTGCAACCGTGATCAAATCCAAATTCTAGCAATGTTTCATATCCAAATATAATTAAAAAAATAGATATGATTTCTATTTTATATCTTAAATATTATGTATTGTAAACTGCATATAACAATAGAAATTATATGATTGACTCTCGATCAAATTTTGAATTGGGGTTTTTAACTCAACGGTAAAGATTATACTGTACTTTGAATTTGTAGTTGATATTATCTGCAGCCGGTCCACTTATGGGCTGTAAAAAATTCTGAGTTAACAGCAAAAAATGCGGAACAGATTCAACTGCCTTATATACCCAATCACCACATTTTTATCAGCATCGATCATTCTGTAAAATTATTATTTCAAGTTGAAGAGTTTCTGGCTTTCTGCCTTTTGTGAATAAAAATCAGTTTTAGGAAATCAAGTCTTCGTTTTTGGAGGTCAGAACAACGAATTTGGCCAAATAAATTAGATTAAGTGCCCCACTGCAATTCTCTTATATTTCTGTTGTGTAATTTTGATAACTGATTTATCATTCCCAAAATACTAGACTTAGTGCACTGTTTCCTTTAGTTTATTTCCTAGATAGGGTATATTTTGTATCGGATGCATCTCTTCCTGCTTTTTCAACACATAACAAATGTCGCCCAAGATGCCCCTGCTATAAATATGCCTATTAAAAATTATTATTATTTTCTAAGTTTTTTTTTTCATATTTAAGTATGATCTGAGGACATGAGCTCTGATACCAACTTAGGTTTTGATTTAGCTAGATTCAAGAAAAAAACAAGACAAGGGTTATTGGTTACGCTTTTTGTTAAAATTGAAGCAATTAATTCAAATTTTAGTTGCAGGGAGGCAGTCTGATGCTTAGAAGATCCTTAATCCATTTGTTAGAATGTCTTCGACTGTGATTGAGACCCTTAAAAGTCATGAACATTGCTTTTCCTTGTATTCCTTACTGTATCTTTCTTGACATTGGTCTGTACTGTAATTGTCATTTTCTGTAGGCTGAGGCAAAAATACTTAAAGGGCCACATGAGGACCTAGAGAGTTATCTTCAAGCAATTGATCAACTACGTAAAAACATTCAATTTTTCAGCAACAATAAAAGTTTCAAGAGTAGTGATGGGGTTCTTAACCATACAAATACCTTACTTGCCAAGGCTATATCGAAGCTGGAAGAGGAGTTTAAGCAACTTTTGTTATCTTTTAGGTTTTTCCTTCTTCTCATTTCTCGTTTCAGTAATCTAGCTCTGGCCATATATTATTTTACTTTAGACTGAAATGTATGTTAGATTGAACACATGACACAACAACACACAGGCATTGTGATAGCAGGTAAATGTGCTGATCACTTTAACTTAGATAATCTTATTTTAATTCTAAAATATTGCCATGTTGCTCTATGACCTATCCCTTTTCGCTAGCAGCTATTCCCCTGCAGTATTAAGTATTTACCTAATTGTTATTGTATAGTAGATTTGGTATAATAATATAAAATGATAATATGTAATTGTATGCTTGATTATGGAGTAATATAAAAATGGGCACATTCATCATACTTTTTTCTACTGGAAGACATTAATGTTGCTGCATAGTTTCAATAAAGACATTAACTTTACCTACAGAAGGTATTCTAGTATATCATGTTACGGTTTCCATTATCTTATATTAAAAAATCAGAGGTTGGTCTTGGTGATTTGGTAAGTCTGTTTAATTCATTATGTTTTTGGACTAATGATAGGATTTAGTTCATTGGACTCCTTCTCACTTGTATTTCAGATTCTCTAGTGTGTTAGTTTCTTACTTTCTTGTACTCTAAACATTATTTTCATTTTTCAGCAAACCTGTTGAACCTGAACGGCTCTTTGAGTGTCTCCCCAATTCTATGCGGCCAACAGGATCTCCTGGAGATTCTGGTGGCAAGATTCCATCATCAAATCATTCTTATCATCAAAACAGTACCACAGAAAACTCTGTATATACAACACCAACGCTGATTCCTACTCGAGTTTTGCCTTTGTTGCATGATTTAGCTCTACAGATGGTTCAAGCTGGGAATCAACTACAGTTGCAAAAAGTATACAGGTAAAAACTATTTTATTATTAAGAAATAAGAACTGATGGGATGGTTAAATTTTTTATGATCTTTTGGGTGCTTGTTTGCCTAAATAACTTCAGAATAATAAGTTGGTCTGAGAGTGAATTCAAAATTGGTATGGTGTGATAGGGCAAAAACTCTGTTATGTTTTGCTATGTTCTGACCTTGATTAGTTTTTATAACATGAAGTTTGTATTGGACATGCTTATTCTCAGTTTTTCATCAAAATTCATAATCCCCCTTTCTTCCTTAATACTCGTATTATTCATGCATAAGTTTTTATCTTTCTATCAAAAAGTTAATTTCAAAAGCAGTTTTTTTCAAAACATTTGGAAACCTTTTTGTTTCAAATATTACCAACTCCTGCTTCTCGGCTACTTTTTCTTCTACTTCTATTAATCACTTCTTAGAGAAGCAAAAGTGTTTACAAACAACCTCCTAAGTGCTTCTCACGTCTCAACTACTTTTTCTTCTACAAATTTAATTACTTAATAGAGAATCTGTTTTTGATTGAACTGTTGTCTAATGAAATCAGATTATTTTTTCCTTCCAGCTGTTAAGATTTTGTATATTGTACAATGATGATTTACCTTGATAAGACATGTGTAACATTATAGGGCTTGCAGTGTTACACTGCCTGTATTTTGGCTACTCAATATTGTTCACTGGCCCTGTTTAAGTTGACGACTTTGAGAATGCTTCCTGTCTGATTACGTTGTGCTACTTGATGATAAATCATAGCTTTTCCAGATTTTTTGCCTTACTTCTTGTGAATATATTCATGATTATTGGTAACAGGAAATGAGAAAGTATATTCTGATTGAGTCTAATGTATTTAATTTATGAATCAGATATATGAAAGCCTGTTACTCTTACAATAGCATATAGCTGCTAGATATCACGGGTATGGTCTTAATGATCACGAGTGGAAAAGATAATACTATATTTTAATAAATATGATCTATTCTTATATATGCATGTCAGGAAAAGAATTTTGATGAGTGTGTACTGTGTAGTGTAGATTCATGTTGTATTTTGCCCTTTTCTTTGTCTTTTCTTCCATCTATGACTATCAGTATGAGAAATAATGTGCTGTGCCATGTAGGGATATCCGTTCTCCAGTTTTAGAAGAAAGCCTTCGAAAATTGGGAGTGGAAAAGCTCAGCAAAGATGATGTCCAAAAGATGCAATGGGAAGTCTTGGAAGCAAAGATTGGGAACTGGATCCATTTTATGCGGATTGCTGTACATTCTTTTCTTAAATGAAGCTCCAGAATATTTCCTTAGACTTGATTTTAAATTCTAATATAACCATGTTTTCTAACAGGTTAAGTTGCTCTTTGCTGGAGAACGTAAGGTGTGTGATCAAATATTTGAGGGTTTTGACTCTCTCATGGATCAATGCTTTGCTGATGTCACTGCTGGGAGTGTCGCGGTTCTACTCAGCTTTGGTGATGCAATTGCCAAAAGCAAGCGGTCTCCTGAAAAGCTGTTTGTGCTTTTAGATATGTATGAAATAATGAGAGAACTTCACCCAGAGGTTAGTAAAAAATTCTGTAGAGCATATACATTTGGACATGGTTTGTATGGTGCTGGAGATTTTATTGCTTACCCTGAACTTGACATTATTAATTCATTGCTTTGCTATCCAAGTCTTTTAGTCAGTTCAGATGACAATATTTGTTGTATAATTAATTTGTTTCTTGCGATTGCAACTCATGCCATTCTGTGATGTATATCAATCAATGACTGTATGCCAAGCTACTTGTACATGCAATCAACTTATGAGTTGAGAACACAATATTTTGGCTTTAGTTGTAATTTGTCACTGTACTATCTTTTTCAGACTGTATTATTGTAATATGTTCTTATTGATGCTGGTTGGCACTTAAGCTTTGTCATGGGATTTTGCAACTATGTCTCGCACCCTGCTACACCTTTCTGTAGTTTGCTGCATTTTCTAACTAAACAGTTGTCCTACACATGAAACCAGATTAATCTTTCTTCATTAATATAGTTTTGAAATATATTAATGTGGCCAAGTTTAGAGTTAACGATCAGGAGACTGCCCTTTGTGTGCTCCTTTGTATACTTTGCCTTGAGGTTACTAATAAACTGTCCTGGGACTTGATTTAATTTAAAAAAACAAGGCGGTGCACATTTGTAAGATTTAATCGTTGGAGGTAAGGTGAGATGTATTTTTAATCCCAAAATATAATTGTGTTATTGTATTGGATACCAGGCTGAACCTTGGGTAGTTTTTTGTAACTAACCTAGTTTGCATCCACACTAGACTATTCTGTCATCATCATGCACTTGACACCTGTATTGATCTCTCCTTCATTTTGCTTGAGTGTTATGGATTCATAACAGTATTGACTTGTAAGTATGTTAGTGAGTCAAGGTTAACACAGAAGCTGCATTTTTTTCAGATAGAATCACTTTTTAGAGGTAAAGCTTGCAATGAGATCAAAGAATCTGCCTTGGGATTGACAAAAAGGCTTGCTCAAACGGCTCAAGAGACCTTTGGCGACTTTGAAGAAGCAGTTGAAAAGGATGCCACTAAAACTGCTGTAGCAGATGGAACTGTCCATCCTCTGACAAGCTACGTGATAAATTATGTGAAATTCTTGTTTGAGTAAGTCAACTTACCGCCCCAATCTATAAAGTATGCATCTTACATACACATAAGCGTGTTTTATACTTGTGTACAGAAATAGTAAATCTATTACTTTTGTAATTCATAACATAACCTACCCATGCAAATTTATATCAGGACAATGTCTCGTTCCATCGATTGTGTATGAAATATAGAAATCCATGCAGTTCAATTCATCCAAGATTTCAGTTGGCAATTTTTTTTACTTTCCTTCTACAACTATACATTCAGTCAAATGTGAGGGTATAATTTCACTCATATGTCCTAACTCTACCTTTCTGAAACATATGCGGCTTACTAATAGTTTTCTTAATTCATGGGTTCTGTGTGATCCATACTGGAGCCCCCTTTTAATTTGCTCTCAGAAATTTATATAATTTGCGTTGTAAGAAACAATTTACAAAGCACAAATTTTGTGATGCATTTTTCAATTGCATTTAACCTAACTGTGATACTCTAGTATTCTTTTTATCTTTTGATGCAAAAAGCTTCACTATTATTTTGCTCTGCTATTGTGTCATTTTATCTTTTCCCAGCTACCAATCAACACTGAAGCAACTTTTCCAAGAATTCAAAAGTGAAGATGACTCAACGTCTCAGCTAGCTGCTGTTACAATGCGAATCATGCAAGCTCTTCAAACCAACTTAGATGGGAAATCTAAGCAATACAGAGAGACGTCTTTGACTCATTTGTTTCTTATGAATAACATTCATTACATGGTCAGATCCGTCCGAAGGTAAATTATTGTCTCACTCATCTGTAAATTTTTATCATGTTGGTAGCTAACTCATGTTCTTGTTAAAACCGTTCCTTGTTTGATTGATTATTTTATTTAGATCTGAAGCAAAAGATTTGTTAGGGGATGATTGGGTTCAGAGACACCGGAGAGTTGTCCAGCAACATGCAAACCAGTATAAGAGAATTGCTTGGGCAAAGGTCATGCTTTGTTTTCCTTATATGCTACACATTCGTGAACTTATAGAGCATTATTTAGATCAACTCCCTTTTTGTGGGCAATGTCAAAAACTTATACGCACTGCAGAACAGTTGTCATAATATATCACAACTATATTCATATTGGAGAAGCCTGTGTACTTCAAATAATTGTGCAGTTGTGCCCATTAATCCATTAAGTTGCTTGCTGCTGTTAAATCATTGTTTTGTCTGTTCTATTATGATAATATGTGTGTCTCATTAGTGGTCTGAATAAAATAACACTGTCAGATACTCTCTTACAAGTCTCAGAAAAAATTGCCACAAGGTAGTACATTTTAATCATGAATGTTTCCTTTTATTTGTCCGCAGATTCTGCAAAGTCTCTCTGTACAAGGTCTGACATCTTCTGGAGGTGGAAGTAATGCTGATGGAGGAAATAGTAGTGGAGTGTCTAGAACAATCATCAAAGACAGGTTTTTTGAGTTGTTAAAAATACTTAAAATACTTGTTTCTCCTTTGTTGACTGTGTGGGTCATTTGATTATTCTTTAGATTGAAGACATTTAATATCCAATTTGAGGAGCTTCATCAAAAACAGTCTCAATGGACAGTACCTGACACAGAGCTTCGAGAATCCCTGAGGCTTGCCGTTGCAGAAATCTTGCTTCCAGCATACCGATCTTTCATCAAACGGTTTGGGTAGGTGCTTAAGCCCCTTTAAATATTCATCACATAATTTTCTTTTGTTGTACTAAATTTGAAAGATTACTACTATTATAAACTAATTACAAAATCTTGTGTCAGGCCCACATGCTTAAATTCTGTAATCCTCTTAACTTATTTTCTAGTGTTTTCCATGTAATCCAAAATATGAAGTAGTAAATGATATGATGATAAGACTCATTATGTGAATTTCGCTGACATTGGGATTGCTATAATGAAATATAACAGGCCTATGGTTGAGAACGGTAAAACCCCTCAGAAGTACATTAGGTACACCCCAGAGGATCTAGAACATATGCTTGGTGAATTTTTCGAGGGCAAGACCTTAAATGAACAGAAGCGTTAGATCTTGATCAGCTTTTGTCGTCACATTAGAGGCGGTGCTGGTCTCGGCCTACAATATTGTACACAGATCGTCAAGTTTATCAGTGTTGGTTGCCTGTGCCAGACGTGGGGTATACCACCTATGTATATTCATTTGTTTTATCGTGGAAGCAAGTTTGGGTTTCTGATTTGTCAATAATAATATGTTTTCTTTGTACATTCCTGTCTTCCACCATGCCCTGTTGTGAAGATTTTGTAATTGTTAATTGTAATAATTCTGTAAAGGTGAAGTGTGATTATAGATTAATTGTTTTTGAATGGAACAATAGGTCTTGCTCGGATTTTCTACCATTTGTGGTTTTACATTGATCTAGTGACTATTCGGGTTACGTTCAAAATACGTAGGATTTTATACTTTATGTTCAAGTGAAGTTTATAGCCATTGATTAAAGATGTACTTCCGGTTCTAGAACTTAGCTCAGTAGTACTCTTTCAGTTTCATAACAACTTGACATTTTTATTTTCAAAATAATTCAATTTTTTTGTAGAAAAACATTTCTCACTCTCTTATAAATAAGAATCATCCATTAATTGCGAAGATTTATTACTACCAATCAAAACATTAATTCATAAAAAAATTCAAAAAAATGACCATGAAAAGCAAAAAATATAGAAATCACTCTATGGTCGAGCTCTGCTAGATTGATCCAACTGTTAGGATTTTTGACTAATCGAGTCGCTGCAAGAGACAAAACGAACACACGAGAAAAATAAAACGAAAGAAATAAAAGACACAGATTTATTGAGGTTCACCCAATAAGGCTACGTCCACTCTCGTCGCTGCAGATATTTCCACTAGAATAATAATAGACGATTCCGGAAGATTACAAACGCGCACACACGTATTCTCGCTCTCGTCTCTCCCTATTCTAGAATTCTCACAATAATACTCTCGGGATACTAATTACATTGTTGGGGGCTTTCTTATATAGACTAAGACATAAAAAATCCTAAACTCAATTTAGGTGAGAGTCAATGCCGAAAAGGACAAGAAATCCGCGAAACTTGGCGCACAAGAAAGAGATCCGCGTTGCCCAGGGAGAAACCCGCGCCCGCCGATTCTAACCGGCGGTCGCTGCTCCTCATGTCGCGACCGCGACACAGAGCCGGCGACCGCCGTTTCCTCCGTCCTGCAACGTCTCGAAGACTGACCTCTTCTGCACCACTTCAGCGCCCGCCAATGACCCGGCAGCGGTCACTGCCAATAACCCGCGACCGCAGGTCCCTCCCGGCGACCGCCGTTTTCGTCCTCGGCGATTTCGTCCTTCTTCGTCCTCGATTTCGACTCAACATCCCAACAATCTCCCACTTGGAGACGAATCCCGATCACCTCCCACTGCAGCGGCATCCCCGGTCCTTACCAACGTCGCCCAGTCGAAGTTTCCACCAACTTCGACGCATCGCGACTTCTCAGGATCTTTCAGGCCTTCATCAACATGCACTTCGAATTTTTCATAAATTTTCTACCAGCAGAGACACAAGAAAATTTACCCGAATGCATCTCCTTGTTTTCCACGGACAAGGAACCGTGTGACAATAACGAGGTCGCCTCGTTTCTTATTGCCATCTCCCACTTACTCGATTTCCCAGCCAACCTTGTCTCATCATCTCGACTTGAAAGCTCATGACTGGTCTTCAAGATCTCATCTGGTTGGTCTTCTCTTACCGGAAAATCTTCCACGTCACTTCTCAGCTCTCCACTCTTCGACTCTCCCCCGATCAACGAGAATCGAACTCTACTCTGCTCTTCGAGAACCGAGCTCCGATCTATGTGAGACTTCCCCGAATTCTCACTCACATGACCCAGTTCGCAATGCTCAGGCGCATTGGTGTTTTCGGCCCCACCAATCTCAACACGACCTCCAGCCGTAGTGTAAAGGGTGCCCGTCTTTCGACCACGAGCAATCACCATCGCACCCTTCGTCACTTTCCAAGACCTATCATCGAAAGTCACCTTATGGCCGTCTCTCCCAAGCTGACTGATCGAGATCATATTTCTCCTCAGCTTCGGCAAATACCTCACCTTCGAAAGCTTCAACGTCTGTCTACGAGACGTCTTCACTGTCACGTTACCAATACAACCAATGTTCAAAGTTCGACCATCCCCGAGGTGAACTTTCCCAGCCATGAAACCATCCATGCAATCGCGTCTTGTCGTGGTGTGAAATGACGCTCCCAAATCCAGCACCCAGGAGTCTTCAGGATCCTCAGAAGATGTTAGCAGGACATCTCCAAAATCCTCATCAGTCAACGCATTGCTTTAAGCCTTCGCAGGCTCCCTGCAATGCCGCTTGATATGTCCCTCCTTCTTGCAATTTCAACAAATAACCTTCTTTCCTTCTCTCGTCTTTGACCCTCCGCTGCCATGGTTAGCGTCGCTCCCTCGGCCTCGTCCTCGGCTCTCCGTACTCAGAACAGAACCAGACGGTGCCTCTTGAAAATCCTTCTTTCGCAGCTCCTCAGCCAGAACGCTATCTCTGACATCAACAAATTTGAGATTCTCTTCCCCATGGAATTACTAATCACAGCCCTCATGGGCTCCCAGTTGTCCGACAGAGACGCCAGCAAGATCAATGCTCACACCTCGTCATCGAACACAATTCTGACTGCCTTCAGCTTGTTCAGGGTCGAGCTCATCTCATGGTTATGAGCCGCAGCATCGAACCCTACTTTCATCCTAGAGTTGAATAGTCTCTTCATGAGGTGTATCTTGTTGTTGGAGGTGGGCTTCTCATACTTGTTGGCAAAAGTCTTCATCAAGCATTGAGTAGTGGTCTCATCGGCCACGTCATCCGCCACCCTCATCGACAGGGATAAACGGATAATCCCCAGAACCTGCCTGTCGAGCTCAAGGCATTTATCATCTTCCATCTTCTCCAGCTTCGGCAATAATGGATGATAAAGCTTCCTCCCGTACAGGTAGTCTGCAATCTGCATCCTCCAGTGCCTGTAGTTCTTTCCATTAAATCTCGTCACAATGAAGTTCGCAATGTCGTCTATCGTCTCTTTAATCGCTTCCCTTGAAGCTCTTATACCAGTTGTTAGGATTTTCACCTAATCGCGTCGTTGCAAGAGACGAAACGAACACATGAGAAAAACAAAACGAAAGAAATAAAATACCCGATTTATAGTGGTTCACCCAATAAGGCTACGTCCACTCTCGCCGCTGCAGATATTTCTACTAGAATAATAATAGACGACTCCGGGAGATTACAATCGCACACACACGTATTCTCAGTATTCTCGCTCTCGTCTCTCCATATTCTATAATTCTCACAATAATACTCTCGGGATACTAATTACATTGTGAGGGGCTTTCTTTTATAGACTAAGACATATAAGAAACTCTAAACTCAATTTAAGTAAGAGTCCACGCCGAAAAGGACACGAAATCCACGAAACTTGGCGCACAAGAAAGAGATCCGCGCTGCCCAGGGCGAAACCTGCGCCCACCGATTTTGACTGGCGGTCGTTGCTCCTCATGTCGCGACCGCGACATAGAGCCTGCAACCGCCGTTTCCTCCGTCCCACAACGTCTCGAAGTCTGACCTCTTCTGCACTACTTCTGCGCCCGCCAATGACCCAGCAGCGGTCGCTGCCCATGACCCGCGACCGCAGGTCCCTCCCGCGACCGCCATTTTCGTCCTCGGCAATATCGTCCTTCTTCATCCTCGATTTCGACTCCACATCCCAACACTAACAATTAATTCTTTGTAATGAAATACAACATACGAGCGAAAGACGATTCCAACAAGAGGCGAGTTTGGGTGAACTTAGAAATTGTAGTTCGATTATCGAGAACCACAAGAAAAATCGTTTCTCGACAATAAAAAGAGAATCAAAAGATGAAAAACGGAGATATAATTTGAAAGATATTTTGATAGACAGGCCTTAAAAGAAGACTTAACTAAAGGAGATCTAAGAGATCAATCATAAACTTTCAAGACGAAAAAACCAAATGTGAATTGTAAAATCGAGCAAGTGAGAGATAAAACGAGAAACAAGACAGACTCGTTATTGCCCCATAAGTCTAGTTACAATGGACGTGTAAAATAACTTTAAGGGCATGTGCATTGGTTTCATGACCAAATGTGAATTGTAAAATCGAGCAAGTGAGAGATAAAACGAGAAACAAGACAGACTCGTTATTGCCCCATAAGTCTAGTTACAATGGACGTGTAAAATAACTTTAAGGGCATGTGCATTGGTTTGGTGAGTTCATACCCACCACCAACAAAAATTCAATCATTTTTTTATTTTATTTTAATTGTTATTCATTTAACCAAACTGAATATTTTAACACCAACACATTTATTTACTAGTCTCACAATTATTTTGTTTTACTTTTTTTTACTTTTCATTTCAAATAAAATATTACTACATATTTTAATTTGTTGTATTATTAATTATATATTTTAATATATATATATATATATATATATATATATATATATATATATATATATATATATATATTCATGTGAATTAAAAAAAAATTAAATATTATATTTAAGAATTAAGAGTTATATTAATATTTTTTAATTATTAAAAAATAAAAGAAATGAATAAAAAATTTAAAAAAAATACAAAAGTGAAAAACAAAATTTGGAGCACTCACACCAAATTCGAGAGGGCCATACCAACCTAATTTGATGGCCAATTGGCCGGCGACAAGTGGAATGGCCTACCTAAAAAAAACCTAGTTTAAAGTATTGAAGTCGATTCATTTGATGGTGGGTGGGTTTTATGAGGGTGAAAAATGAATGTACATTGGTTTGAAAATTTGCGGTTCAAACTCTTTTAACTGAATTTCTACCCATGTAAGAGTTAGTTCATTTCCCACTCCTATCAAACTCATCAACCATCAAATGAACCGAGTTCAATGCTTTGAACTTGGTTTTTTTTGGCAGATCTTTCCAATTGTTGCCTGCGAATTGAACATCAAATGAGATAGCTATGACACACCACAGTTTGGTGTGAGTGCTCCAATCTTTTTTTATTATTATTTTTATTTTTATATTTTTTTAATTTTTTTCCATCTTTTATTTTTTAATAATTAAAAAATATTAATATAACTCTTAATTCTTAAATATAACATATATATTTTTTTATTCACATGAAAAATATATTTATTTATTTTTGTTTAAAATACATAATTAATAAAATAATAAATCAAAATATTTAGTAATATTTTATTTAAAATTAAAAGTAATAAAAACTAAAAAAGAAAAATTGTGAGACCCATATATTGAGTTCTTCAAACTAGTAAATAGATGTGTGAATGTTAAAAATATTGAGTTTAGTTAAATGAATAACTAGGGAAGGAAATAAAATACCTAGTACAGTAGAAACTCTATACAGTCATATCGTTGGAACCGAGAAAAAATATTACTATATAGAGTTATTCTTATATAGAGTTTTACAAAATAAAAATAATTTTTTCAATAAAAAATAATATAAATATAAAAATAACATACATTATATATTTATCTATTTTTAAGTTCATATAACAAATTTAATAGTTTTGACTGTTAATATTTGATCATATATATCTAAAAATTGTGTTTAACATATATATTAAATAAAATACTAATGAATCTAAAAACTATAAAATTGACCATATTGTATATGTTATTGATTTTGATAAACATTTTGAGTCATTTTAAACATGTTATAAATTATAATAAATAAAAATATTTTTTATTATATATTAATCATTTATTCTTATATAGAGGTATAAATCCTTAAGTCAGGACTCGAAAAATGTATGACTTATGACAATGTGGAGTTTATTCCTAATTATAACTGATCTCAAGTCGGAACTTGAATTTTTTATTACTATAGGGAGTTTATTCCTATATAGAATATTACTATATAGAGTTTCTACTGTAGCAGCTCCTGCAAATGTTGGAAATAGATGTTTGGGAGATGGAGACAAATGGTTGAATGCTTAAAGTTGAGGTATATGGAGATAGGGTAGCAGATTATTAATTGGTCACATTTTATTCCTCAAATGACTTGAATTGATATTAGACACTTGGATACGACAAAATCATTCTATTAAATCGAAGAAATACATTCAATTTAATAAAATGTGCACTTGTGCAGCCATAGAAATGAAATAAAATACTCAGTTGTAGCAGCTCTTGCAAATGTGGAGAATAGATTTTTGGGTGAATGAGACAATTGGTTAAATGCTTGTAGTTATAAGGCTAGAAGATGAGATGGCATATATCTTACCCTCAAATATCATCTACTACATGTAAATTGTAAATGTTGGTTTTGGCGACAACGTACTTTTCCTTGTGTTTTTGTTTTTGTTGGTTTTTCAGGATTACAAGTTAGGAATTCGAAGTCAACAACCTCGCGCATGGAAACGGAGACTTGAGTCTTCGCTTTTTGAAATTGCATGGAATCAGCGACACGAGTCGCCGCTTTTGCGTGGATGCAAGGAAACGGCGACAGGAGTCGTCGCTTTGGGTGTGTGCGGAAACGGCGACAGCAGTCGCCGCTTTTGGTGATGGCTTGGAAACGGCGACAGCAGTCGCCGGTTTTTGGTGATGCAAGGAAACAGCGACCCAAGTCGCTGGTTTTGGAAAATTGAGGAAACGGCGACTGTTGTCGCCGCTTTTGTTGTTTGCATGAAAACGGCGACTCCAGTCGCCACTTTTGGTGTGTTGAAGAAATGGCGACCAGCGTCGCCGGTTTTGGTGCTTGGTAAATTCCAGCGACTCGCGTCGCCCTTTTTGGTATGTTGTGGAAACGGCGAATGCTGTCGCCGGTTTTGGAGTTGCTTGAAAAACGACGACTCGTGTCCACTTGACATGTTTCTGGCGACTGATGAATTAAGTGCTTTCAACGTGATTTCTTTCACCAAGTACACAATTCAAGGAAATGAAGAATTGTTCCAAGTTTACTACTTCAACAATATCGATGACCATGAAGACGATGATATTCCGAAGCTTCAACACTTAGAGAATTTCACAAGAAATTGAAGATGAAGAATTGAGATCGATGGAGTCAAGATTGAAATTGAAGTTTGATTTTAAAATTGAAGATTCAAGATTCGAAGATTCAAGAATCAAAGATTCGAGATTCCAAGATTCAAGAATCCAAGTTCTACAATAGTGATGTCATCCATAAAGAAGTGACATAAGCCAAGCATGTGACGAATGAGAATGTGCCACGTCTTCACCTCACATGTGCGGGCTGCCTATATATACCCATGGATTTTCATTTCATCACTTGACGATTTTGAGAAAACGAAATCTGTTTTTTAGTTTTGTAACCGAGAGCTTCGAGCTTCGAGTTTGTGTAGTTGCTTTTGCGCTGTGCGCCGATATTAGAGTTATGAAATTTAGCTCTAGGTGCATTTGTGCTAGGTTGCAAGTTAGTGGGAGTTGTTGCGACACTTGGGAAACTTCTTGTAACCGTTTTGCCTACCATACTCTTCAAGTGTAATAGTTTAGTTTTGTTGATCAATGAAATGAAAACTATTACATAACTTTGTCTCCACTTTTTATACTACGAATTGTGTGAGTGTTTACTTAGACTGAAGCTGTTGTCTGTGAGTTCAAGACCAATTTCACGAAAAATTGGTATCCTACGCTGAAGGCGTAATTTCATAAATATCTCTCCAATCATGAGATAATTACCAATTTAGTCCCATAAAGTAGGCGAAGTCTCGTTTTGGTACCACTTTTGTTCGAGTTTTTGATTTAGTCCTATAAAACCCAAAAACGAGTCAATTTCATCCTTTTTTTGCCGGTAAATTCAAAAATCGCCTAAAATTGATCACGTGCATTGCATGTGACCTTTAATTTGGAAATTTTCGGCAAACCATTTCTACGTGTCATTATCTAATTGGCTGAATGATTAATTAAAAAAGAAATTATAAGAAAATGACATGTTGCAAGTATTTTATATAATTTAACATTAAAAGAAAAGCAAAAATAAAAAAATTGAAAGTAAAAGGGACAACGAGGGCAACAATTGGGTAAAATCTTTTGAATTATTTAATAACTCCTTATTTATTCTGACACAAAAGAAGTAAATTAAGCGGGTGAGTGGGACATGGTGGAGAGATAATTATAAATTAATATTACATGTCAATTTCTTATTAGACATTTATATTTCGTTTATCTTATATTTTAAATGACATTTTTCACATATAATTAAAAATAATTTTTCGTTTTTTTAACATCAATATTTTTTATTTTTCATGATCAATAGAGACTATGTTTGTTTGATTTGGATACCAATTTTTTTTTTTATAATTTCCTCTATTTTTGCTATTTTTATATAATTTGTATTTTTGATTTATGTTCACAGAAAGTACTTATCCAAACATATTCAGTTGAAAAAAAATCTTGTGGAACACATTTAGCAAAAGTAGTGTTACCCAAAATTAGATTCAAATTATGTGTTTACTTTTAAAAAAAAATGAGTGTGTTCAATGTTCTATGTTTTGAATAAATTGTTGTACTCCTTAAATAATTTGTGTACGTTTTTTTGTGTTTTTTTTTGTTTTTTAATAATATCATTTATTTTGATATTTTTTTACTTAAATTATTAATATAAATTATTAATTAAAATAATAAATAAATAATTTAATTATTTTTGTGTCAATTTATATTTAACAAATATTATTAATTTAAATTTTATATAGAAGAAAAAAATAATATATAGTGGGGTATGTTTAATGTTGTGGAGGGAAGAAAAAATGAAATAACTTTTGAAATATTTTTCATTGTAGTGTATGAGATATTTGAAAGATAATTGAAGATATTTGATGATGTATAAGTGAAATACGATGATGTGGCAAAAAATATGTAAATGATGAAATATTTACTATTGGAGATGGTCTTATCCATCATATCATTGATGTATTGCAGATAAATGGCCGTTTCATTTAGATGCAAACGCCTTTATCTCAGTATTAGAAAAGTCGGTTGCAATAGTTGCACATTTAAACCAAACAATTCTCCCTTAAGTTTGATAATTGGCGAATTTTATATTCTTGATTAAGTAACCAAAGTCTTAAGTGTTGAATTAGAAAAACTACTATTATAGTTCAACAGAATAACAATTTTTTTCATACTATTCTTTTATTTATGTATTGTGTAATTGTTAAGTTGTATAGTTTTTACATGACATTTAGATATTGTGTTGTATAGTTTTAATATCACATCTATATATTCAAATGTTTGTGAAAATAAAAGAAAATTTTGAACAAATCTGATGATGAAGAAGCAGAGGACATTGAACGTTTGATGAACTCAAATAATCCTGACAAACTTGCTGCACAGACTGAAATTGTCACGTACCTTGTGAAGCAAGAGTTTAAAAGAAAGAATCGTGCTCGAAATTTTCGAAATTTTCAGAGAAATTCTAACTCATTTCATAGAAACTCAGACAACCGAAATCAAACTTCATTCTCTGACAAAAAATTTAAGGAGACAAAACTATCTCAATATTCATCTACTAGCAAGGATGTTTCTAAAATGCAGTGCTATGAATGCAAGGGATTTGGACATGTAAGAAACGAGTGTCCCAATTTGCATCGCAAAAAGAAACTGCCAGTGAGCTACGTAGTTTTTGATGATGAAAATGTTATCTCAGAGAGCGAGGAATCTGAGAATGAAAATTCTGATAACGATGAGGACAACGCTCTAGTTGTAACTTTTGATGAAAACTTCGACCTTGAAAATGTGGAGGTTGAAAACTTTGTTTTTGATGGTTTTCTGAAAGATACTGCAACTGCAGACAACATCTTTCGTATAGCTTCAGCCAACCGAAACTTCTGTGATGAGGATATTTTTTCAGATGATGAATCTGTGACTGAGTCTATGGAAAATGAGATGACACCAAATTTTGTTGGAAATCGATATCCCAGAATTAATAAATTTAAATAAATAAATTATCTAATTAATTCCGACCGAAATCCTTCGAATATCCGGATTGTCTAAATTGCGGAACCGACAACCCAATCGAAACCGTTCGCCGGAAACCACCGCGAACCACCACGCAAGCCGGGACTCGACCAAGGTAGCCGCCGTGGGATGAACCCACGACAAACCCTAGCCGAGCCCCTTGCATGGGGCTCGCGATCGCGGTTGCGCGATCGCCGGGATGCCAAGCATCCCCGGGGCTGCTCCGAGCAGCCCCCCCGGCGGTGAGTCCGGCGACTCACCGCCACCGCCGGTAGAGGAGGGCGGTCTGCCCAGCAGACCCGCCGCGGCTCCAGCCGCGGCTTCCCAGCGATCGACCCTACGGGGTTCGATCGCTCGCCCCGGCGTCCAGCCGAGGCTCCTCTTCGCACGCGCCGCCAGGAGCGGCGGGGTACCGCCACGGCACCAGCCCGTGGCACCCCGCGGTCGACATGAAGTCGACCGCATGCCCCGGCGTCCAGCCGGGGCTTCTCCTTTCCGGCGGCGATCGAACCCTAGGGTTTCGATCGCTGCCCTCGGCCTAGCCGAGGGTCTTGCCGCGTGCATGCGCACGATCCCCACCGTGGGTCTGCCGATCGCGGTGGTCCGGTGGTCGACGACGACCACCACCACGCGTTCGGCCCTCGGTCCGGGGTTCGTTCTCGGATCTTTGGTTCATGATATTTTCACGATAAACAAACGATAAAATCATAAAGAGGGTTTTACGATTTACCTCGTTCTCGTTGTTCGGAAAAACGTAGAACTCAATTTGACGACCTTGAGATCTTCCCACGTATTCCTTGCACTAGCCCGGACGTCGTGTGGGCGACGATCTACCGAACTACATGGATCCTCCTCTCTACTTTTTCTCTCTAGAATTGTGATCTTCAACTTATGAGAATAGAGAAGACCATGTAGTGCTTTTATAGGCTACGTAGGGGATCTTAAGGAGGTGGAATATTGGGCTTCCAATAATAGTGATTAAATTGAGCCCAAGCCCAAATCTATTAATCCTTACTGTTATTAATTAATTTATTTTCCACTATATAAATTAATTGCACTCCCAATATTAAACCATATTATATCAAATAATATTTCTCCGGTAGTATTATTTATTCCGTGTATTTAAGATATAAATATCCATGAATAAAATTAATTTATTGCTAATTAATTTATTCATCTCTTATATCCGAGACTAGTACCATTCAACCTTAATTATTATGCGGAACGAATCCACCTGCAGGGTTTACATAATAATTCCTTATGAACTCATCTCGGGGATATTATCAACCCTTACGGGATACACTTTCCCGTCAAGTATTCACGGCATGTCATATATAAAACATAGTGGCCCAACTTAACCGGTAATTAACCCAATAATTAAATCGGTTAATTCCTTTGGTAAATCAAAGTCACTTATATTAAATATACACACCCGCAATAATATCGGGGATTAAGAATAAAATACACTGAGACTTAAATCGATTATCGCCGGCAATCCTAATCGATAAATCTCAAGCAGATCCGCTCAATACACCAAGTGTACAAGTGTGATAAAATAATCAAGACAGATTATTTTCTCTCTCACACAACGACTATACCGATGGATTGGTCCGTGTCCATCTAGGTCGTGAGCAACCGTTCGATTAAATACGAGTAACCGATAGTATGATCTTCTGTGTGACGTCGCACACCATACTAACTACAACGTATATAATCCAGGACTATAATTTGCATATATTTAATTATAAATAATTAAATGCAAATAATTGTTTATTTAATTAAATAGATTAATGGCAATGGATCGTGAGTTTCCGTTACTTAAATCTAGACATTAAGTACACAACTCCAACAATCTCCCACTTGTACTAAGGTCTAGTCATTTCCTCCAAACTCCCGACTCCCATACTCATCACGTGCTTAAGTTGTACTTCCAAGAAGTACTATGTGAATGAGCACTCTAGGTTGCCGCTCTGAAGTTATCTTGGTGACTACAGCGTCGTCTCCCTTGACGATGACTCGTATCAGGTGGTACTTGCACTATGTGTTATCTTACACTTATGGACTAGTGATTTCTTACCATTTGCCATTGCACCGCTATTTACATAGCCTTTGGCAAATTAAGAATCACATCTAAGTCCCAGAGATTATCCCAGAGTTATACCAAAACTTCCGCTGCCTCTGAGGCCGCTATTTGGTTACCCATGGCAGAGTCCGAAAAGCATCGTGCTTATCACTCTTCCATGTAAAAACTCCTTCTCCTTCAATAGTGAAACACATAGCCTGATATCGACTTACACCGGTCCTCATTTGATTAGAGATCTAAGAGAATGTAATCCAAAGGAAATGCTCGTCTGCTTCGTAGTCTAGAACAGTACTTCGAAAGTACTTTTACGGCAGTCGAATATTCCTTTCCAGGATTACCTTGATATCCTCCCACTATGCTCACCGCATGGCCGATATCAGGTTCTTGTTTTCAACAATGCATTTATTAAGCTTTCCACACTCAAAGTGTAGGAAACTGCTTTCATTGCTTCTATCTCCTTTTGTGTTCCAAAACACATATCCTTAGATAGATGCATTCCGTCTCTGAAAGGTAACGAACCTTTCTCGGAATCTTGCATGTTAAAACGAACCATAATCATATATGTAAGATGTCCAAGAGAAGTACAATGTTCTTTCTAGAGATCCAAGATCTCAAGAACATGTCCAACTTCTTCCTTTATCTTTCATAATGATTCATCTAGACAACCATCATTTTATGTCTGATAACATCTTTACATTGTTGCCAATGATAAGAGTGTCATCTACATAAAACCTCCGAGAAACACCACCTTGTTTTCCATCACTTTTCCAATACACACGATTCGTCAATGCCTTTTGATGAATCCATCAAATGGACTATCTCATCAATGCGCAAGTACCACGAACTCAATGCTTTGTTCCAATCCATAAATGGATTAACTAAGCTTGTACTCTAAATGATCTTGCCTCTTAACAATAATCCTTATTGCTCTCCAAGAAGGCACATTTAGATCTAGTACTGCCTTCATGTAGATCTAGGGATCGATTTCATGTATACTAGGTCCAGAGTCCGAAACTCTCCTAGTCTTATGAATATCTCCGGTTGTCCCACAACCTCCCACTACAATGGCATTCCGGTGTATAAACAGTGATAACAGTAGGTGCAGTTAGTGGTGTACCGCTACTCGGTTCGGCTGGCTCTAAGTCTTAATCTTTCTCTCTCATTTCAAAGTATTACGTCACCTTGGGCATGTGGTTCATTATATAGTCTTTCTCTAAGAACCGGGCGTTAGAACTTATAACGTCCTTCTGGTTCATAGTACTATTGAACACACATCTTTTGTTCTTCTAGGATATTCTACAACCGTATTTGAATGCGCCGTTGTTTCCAGACATATCCATAGAACATAGGTAGTTCCGTATAACTCATGTTTTTACTATTTCTATAAGAGTTCCATTTCTTGTTTACGACACACCATTTCTACACAACAGTGTATGGTGAAGTCATTTAGGATCAAATCCCAATCTCTGATCAGTATGCTATGCATTCCTCAGACAGGTACTTGCCTCCGCGATCAATCGCAGGCTACAAATGGATATACCTTGATGGTTCTCCACAATTGCTTAGTGTCCATTGACTTATCAAAACACTTGCTTTTGTGGCACATCATGTATTCTAATCCATTTCTCGAGTAATCATCAAATGAAGTACTCGTACCTCATTGTCTGAGTAAACATAGGTCTGCATACATCAGAGTTAATCAATTCTTATACTTGTCCGGATCTTACAACTTATATCCATAAAGGATTGCTTAGTTATGTTATCTTCCAAATTAGATTCTTAGGTCGGAAGGTCCACTCCTTCAACTTAATTGACCAAAATATCAAATTTCGACCTTTGAACTTCTTATTTGAATAAACATGACTCAGCATAAGAATCCACAAGTATAATTGATAAAGAAATCTCTTATTAGTAAAACGAGTCTCATACTACGGTTCATTGCATCGTGGTGGACTCAGGATTCATCATTTATATATTGCTAGCTAATGTACCAGAATAGATAATATCATTATTTCTTCTTATAACCATCAAATGATTAAAAGAAATAAAATATCCATTCATTAGAAATCCAGAACAAAGTTCTTTCTAATATGAAAGGTACATAAAAGCAATAACTCAAAATGAAATCCTATAAAATGTCCTCCACTGCAACTGCTGCCTCCTCCACAGCATTGCCCATGTAGACTACGATTTCTTCTTTTCCAAGTCGTTAGGTTTCCTGGAACCTTTGCATTTAAAATGCACATACCCTCAGTGGTTCCATAGCTACACCCCAGGTTCCGGTAGATAATACCACTGACTATGTTTTACGACTAAAGAAAATTTCGTACTTTCTTTGAGAGGATAATCAGACTTCCAGTACCCAGACTGATTGCATCGAGAACACTTGCCTATTGACTTTCTCGTCCCATCTCGTGGTCCAAGACACTTAGGACCACTGGGTTTCTTTGCTTGCTTTTCCTTTCCCCCGATTTTGCCCTTAGGTTCAAAACCTTTGGCATTGGCTACAAGAGCTTGCGATTTCCGACTCAACTCGTCTAAAAGTTCAATCATCTCAAAAACGTTTTTAAGCGTTTCCTCGAAGCGACTGGCCTTTATGAGTATCCTCATCGCTTCTTGTCTAGCCGCTACATCATGTCTAAACATCTCCTTGAGTTTGAACATGATATCAAAATCAGTCCTCTCCTCATCAGTTAAGACATTTGTAGGCTCGGGAGGACAAAGCTTACTGAGTACGAACTTGTACTCTTTAACAGTCTGGGCAATGTCTAGATCTCTATTCCAATCAATACATTTAGGGACCAATGAGTTTAAATCCTTACGTATCACATAAAGTGGGTTCAAAGCCATATCCTAATCTATGAGCACATATAACAACAAACAATCGATTTAATCTCCGATATTATCTCCCTCAAATAATATCATTAAACCACTAATCGCATCTAAAATCCCATCAGATATGGCAAGCCACGATAGTGTGGACGTTTACCTATCCAAATGATTTAGCAATTAGATTTCCTTCGGTCGTACATCATCATTAGCGTTACTTCGATGGGAAGAATACTAAGAAGCGTACCTAAGTGTAAACCATTACTCAGTATCTAAGAAGTTTGTTTGGGATACGCATATTCACCGCAAGCCACGATAGTGTGGACGTTTACGTTAACATACGCTCCTTTACTCCCTTCTATAACTGTCTACATCAATCGTTCCAAAATCCCATTCAATGTAGCAAGCCACGATAGTGTGGACGTTTACTACACCAAAAGACTTTTACAATTGACTCCCAATTACTTGAATCATTTAATCTTGTAAATCAAGACGCGGAGAATCATAAGTGAAACTCAAAGTTTCTAACCAGTGATTCACCATGCGAACAACCCTATCTCTCATAAAATGAGGGAGACGAGCAGACAATCGATCCACCTTCAAAAGATGGTACGACTGCCTCTAATTTGTGTCCTCGACATGACCAAGTGGCTTTGGCTCCATTCCACTCTCCGGGGTGAGAATGAGTCGACTTGAAGTCAGTTTTGGAAAGACAAATTAGGCATTGTTTGATAGACTTAATCAATGTTTCTCGTAAAAGGAATTACAAGAATTCTCCTCCAATGACTTGTCTAAACGAACTTCGAAAGTTCATAAAAGTCACCAAGAGAACAGCAATGGAGACCATGGATATGTTTCCATACCCTCTCCCACTTAGCTTTTTATTATAAAGGGATACGCTATCTAATGCATAATTAAATACACATAAGCATGCATACATGAAATAAAGCACATAGAATATTATCACATAATCAAAATAATACTAGAATATTATTTTCCGACTATTATGGCTTTATCGCATCCCCGTATGCGTCTTCTAGTCTTTAGTCTTCGTTCTTGAATGCTCCATGTGACGGGAATATTAATTCCAATATTTAAATCTATTTATTTTCAATTAATCCAAAAGTTACTTAATTCGAAAATTAAGTCAATCGAATGTATCAAAAATAAAATTAAATATTATTAATATTTTTATTATTTTTATTTTCCTTTTCTACTTCATTAAATCTCTAGAATAATCTATCCAAGACCCACTTGGAATATTCTTAGAAGACTTCCATAATGAAATAAGGAAATAAAATAATTTATTTTATTTTCCCTTTCTTCTTCATTAAATCTCTAGAATAATCTATCCAAGACCCACTTGGAATATTCTAGATGATTTCCATATTGAAATAAGGAAATAAAATAATTTAGGACTCTTAAACCTTCCAAATTAATTCCTTTCCTAATCCATTAAAAATTCCATAAATGAATAATTAAATAGGAAAAATTAATTAAGGACTCTTCTACTTTCCAAAATTAATTAATTTCCATGTCCATGAAAATTCCCATAAAATAGGAATAATCAATTAGGAAATAAATTAATTTAATGATTAATTATTTTCCTTTCCAATTCTATTAAATCTCTAGAATCCTATTCCAAGTAGAACTTAGAATATTCTAGAAGACTTCCATAATAGAATAAGGAAATAAATTAATTCCAATTAATTCTTTTTCTATTTCCATGAGAGTTCCCAAACTTAGGAATACTCAAAATAGGAAAACCGAATTAATTAGGAAAGCGAATCTAGGTAGGAGTAGCACGGGGTGCGCCACCCCCACCGTCGACCACCACCGCCGGGGACCACCACCGCCGCCGCCCCCAGCCCACGCGCCACCACCACCGGTGGCCGGCGTGGCCGGAAGCCCTAGCGGGCAGCCCCTTGTGGGGTCGATCGATCCTCATGGGGATCGATCATGGGGATGATCGACCCCCCGGTCCTCCCTCTCTTCGTCTCCTCCGTCACACTTTTCCGGCGGTCGTTTCGTCATCGATCCAACGTAAATAAATTACAAATTTATTACTACGCTCTCCGGTATCGATTCTCTACATGAAATCGACCTCATACAATTTCCGGAAAAATTAAGAACAAGCATTCACCACACAAGAACAAATATTGACATCACCGAGAGTTTAATAATCAAGAGAAATATTATGACATTAATTATCAATAATTAAATCTAGCCATAATAATCGGAAACCCTGCAAGGTAGAACAATTTATCGAAAAATACCATGAACTAAAACCAACTCTCTGATACCAATTGTTGGAAATCGATATCCCGGAATTAATAAATTTAAATAAATAAATTATCTAATTAATTCCGACCGAAATCCTTCGAATATCCGGATTGTCTAAATTGCGGAACCGACAACCCAATCGAAACCGTTCGCCGGAAACCACCGCGAACCACCACGCAAGCCGGGACTCGACCAAGGTAGCCGCCGTGGGATGAACCCACGGCAAACCCTAGCCGAGCCCCTTGCATGGGGCTCGCGATCGCGGTTGCGCGATCGCCGGGATGCCAAGCATCCCCGGGGCTGCTCCGAGCAGCCCCCCCGGCGGTGAGTCCGGCGACTCACCGCCACCGCCGGTAGAGGAGGGCGGTCTGCCCAGCAGACCCGCCGCGGCTCCAGCCGCGGCTGCCCAGCGATCGACCCTACGGGGTTCGATCGCTCGCCCCGGCGTCCAGCCGAGGCTCCTCTTCGCACGCGCCGCCAGGAGCGGCGGGGTACCGCCACGACACCAGCCCGTGGCACCCCGCGGTCGACATGAAGTCGACCGCATGCCCCGGCGTCCAGCCGGGGCTTCTCCTTTCCGGCGGCGATCGAACCCTAGGGTTTCGATCGCTGCCCTCGGCCTAGCCGAGGGTCTTGCCGCGTGCATGCGCACGATCCCCACCGTGGGTCTGCCGATCGCGGTGGTCCGGTGGTCGACGACGACCACCACCACGCGTTCGGCCCTCGGTCCGGGGTTCGTTCTCGGATCTTTGGTTCATGATATTTTCACGATAAACAAACGATAAAATCATAAAGAGGGTTTTACGATTTACCTCGTTCTCGTTGTTCGGAAAAACGTAGAACTCAATTTGACGACCTTGAGATCTTCCCACGTATTCCTTGCACTAGCCCGAACGTCGTGTGGGCGACGATCTACCGAACTCCATGGATCCTCCTCTCTACTTTTTCTCTCTAGAATTGTGATCTTCAACTTATGAGAATAGAGAAGACCATGTAGTGCTTTTATAGGCTACGTAGGGGATCTTAAGGAGGTGGAATATTGGGCTTCCAATAATAGTGATTAAATTGAGCCCAAGCCCAAATCTATTAATCCTTACTATTATTAATTAATTTATTTTCCACTATATAAATTAATTGCACTCCCAATATTAAACCATATTATATCAAATAATATTTCTCCGGTAGTATTATTTATTCCGTGTATTTAAGATATAAATATCCATGAATAAAATTAATTTATTGCTAATTAATTTATTCATCTCTTATATCCGAGACTAGTACCATTCAACCTTAATTATTATGCGGAACGAATCCACCTGCAGGGTTTACATAATAATTCCTTATGAACTCATCTCGGGGATATTATCAACCCTTACGGGATACACTTTCCCGTCAAGTATTCACGGCATGTCATATATAAAACATAGTGGCCCAACTTAACCGGTAATTAACCCAATAATTAAATCGGTTAATTCCTTTGGTAAATCAAAGTCACTTATATTAAATATACACACCCGCAATAATATCGGGGATTAAGAATAAAATACACTGAGACTTAAATCGATTATCGCCGGCAATCCTAATCGATAAATCTCAAGCAGATCCGCTCAATACACCAAGTGTACAAGTGTGATAAAATAATCAAGACAGATTATTTTCTCTCTCACACAACGACTATACCGATGGATTGGTCCGTGTCCATCTAGGTCGTGAGCAACCGTTCGATTAAATACGAGTAACCGATAGTATGATCTTCTGTGTGACGTCGCACACCATACTAACTACAACGTATATAATCCAGGACTATAATTTGCATATATTTAATTATAAATAATTAAATGCAAATAATTGTTTATTTAATTAAATAGATTAATGGCAATGGATCGTGAGTTTCCGTTACTTAAATCTAGACATTAAGTACACAACTCCAACAAATTTATCTCAAAATGAATGTGCGAGTGCTGAACTGATTGCACTGAACGAGAGTCACTCTGAACTCTCAAAATCCTATGACTTAGTTATCACTGAGAATGGTGCACTAGAAGTGTCTTTGAAAGTTCTCACAGAATCTTATAATGAACTCTTGATTGCTAACCGGAAGATGTATGACGAGGCTGTTGAGTTGAAAAACTCAGTTGAAAGAACGAAGGACGAGAAAAAGAGATTGAACAATTCTCTGACAATACTTAAAATCAAATTTGATGACCTCTTCGAAGAAAAACATAAATACTACAAAGAAGTTGTCGAACTGAGAGAAGTGTGTGAGAGGTTGAGCTCTGAAAACTCAAAACTGAAGACTTCGCTGAAAAAGGAAACAACTGAAGTTAAGAAACTGCAAACTCTGTTCAAAAACTGCGACACTGAGAATGATGAACTAAAGTCATCCCTTTTGAAAGCTCAATCTGACCTTCCCATGACTGACAAGGAGTGTTATGTATTGAAAGAAAAACTTCAGATGACTGATGAGCTGTTAAAAAAGATGAACACGAATTCTTCGGTGTTTGACAATGCTGCATCGTACATGAATCCTAATTGCTATGGACTCGGTTTTCAAAAAGTGTTTGAGTCTATTTATTCTACACCCGAGAAGAAAGATGTGACTTTTGTCAAAGCATCCAACGATCAGCCAGAGGATAAAAGTAAGGATGACGCCGAATCATCTAAACGGAAGGATATTGCTGAAGGGAAGAAGATTGTTAAGTCTCCTGAATCTAAAACTCAAAAAACGATTTCGACTTCTCACTCTAAATCTGAGACATATCAATTTCCGAAAAATATTGTTAAACATCCTCGTGGCATCTTGCCATATGAGAAAACGTTGCTGAAAAAGTTGGATGAACCTCAGAACGTGAAGCTGAACAGAAAAACTCCTCACTCTAAAACTGCTTTGGTCAAGACACCTGTGATAGTTGAAACTCGTCAAAGACGAGAATATGTCTGCCACTACTGCAATGTGCATGGACACATAAGACCATTTTGCTAGAAACTGAAAGCTGACATGAACCGTGAGTTGATGACGAAGGATGACAAATCACGAAATTCTCAAAAGCTGAGTGTTGAGAAAAATATGAACTCTGTGGTTCTGACAAAGTCACGAACTTTTGATGTGAAAAAAAGGTTGAGGTTGCTAAGGACACGAAGAAACCCATTTCTCCAAACTTGAAAGTTAAGACAAATCTGAAAAATGTGACTAAGAGAAATGTCCAAATGTTAAATGACAAGAAGAGATGGGTGCCTAAGTGTCAAAAGAGTAAAGCTGAACTTAACTCTAACTCCACAAAAGTCAGTTGGCAACCGAGAGAACTCATTTTCTGCAATGTTGCACTTAATGCATCTGAGACGGGAACCAAAGGAATTTGGTATATTGATAGTGGTTATTCCCGCCATATGACTGGTACGAAGAAATTTCTGAAAGATTACGAGCCCATGAATGGGGCTCCCGTTGTTTTTGGAGGGGGAGCAAAAGGAGTTGTCAAGGGAAAAGGAACACTACATATCAAGGGGCTACCTCCGATAAAAAATGTTGTCCATGTAAAGGGACTTGTTGCTAATCTTATCTCCATCAGTCAACTATGTGATGAAGGACTGAATGTGAGTTTTGATAAGGAGTCGTGCAGAGTTTTTGATGTTGAAGGAAAGTGTATTATGGAAGGTCCACGTGCTAAAAATAATTGCTATACAACTGAGTATAGTTGTTTTTCTGTGACCGTTCCTGATGAAGTTGATTTGTGGCACCAACGACTTGGACACACTGACACTCGAAATTTGAGTAAACTGGTTAAGGGGGAGATAGTTCGAGGAATCTCTCAACTCCCCAAAATTGAAAAGCGAGTGTGTGGTGACTGTCAAAAGGGTAAGCTGACGAGAACTTCTCATCCTGCACTACCAACTTTAATGAGCACTTCGGCTCCATTTGAACTGCTACACATGGACTTGATGGGTCCAATGGAAGTTAAAAGTATAGCAAAGAAAGAATATGTGTTGGTTGTAGTTGATGATTTTTCTTGCTATACTTGGACAAGATTTTTGGCTACCAAAGATGAAACTTTTGATGCCTTCAAAGGCATTGTGAAATGGATTAAAACGAATCATGAAGCTAAAGTAAAGAGGATCAGAAGCGATCACGGAACTGAATTTCAAAATACTAGCTTCAATGAGTTCTGTATGATGAAGGGAATTCATCATGAATACTCGGCCCCAAAAACTCCTCAACAAAATGGGATAGCCGAACGAAAGAATCGAACACTGCAAGAAATGGCAAGTGTGATGCTAATCTCGAAAAATCTTGCACGAACTTTTTGGGCAGAAGCTGTCTCAACTGCTGGATATATTCTGAATCGGATAAGTATTCGATCTGGGACGACCGCAACTGCCTATGAACTTGTGAATGGCAAGAAACCTTCAGTTGCACACTTTCGTGTCTTTGGCTGTACTTGCTATATTTTGAAGGATCGTGATCCTCTGAAGAAATTTGAAGCCAAAGCTGATCGTGGTATTTTTGTTGGTTATAGTCAAAATAGCCATGCTTATCGTGCCTACAATCTTCGAACTAGGCAAGTCATCGAAACTGTGAACATAAATTTTGATGAACAAGACTTTCTAGGGAAAAATGCTGAGGAAGACCGGGTTAAAGAAGGAATTTTGGAATATCAAAATTTTCCACCAACACCAACAACTGCTGCTCCTGAGAATGTGACTTCTGAAAATTGTACTCCAAACACTTCACCTGAAGTTGGAGATTCTAGCAATCAAGACAATGATACTTCATCGTCTGAAGATGAAGAAAATGAGCTAAACGTTGAAAACCCAGCTAATGCTCCTAGAGAGGCACCCCGACTTATTCAAAAGAAACATCCTCCAACCCAAATGATTGGAAACTTGAATGAGCGAACTACGCGCTGAAAGAAACCGACAAACTCTCCAAATGAACTCTACAACATATGCACTTCTGCAATCTGTAATGAAATCGGTATCTCTTGCTTTCTCTCTGAGAATGAGCCGAAAAATTACAAGGAAGCCATGAAGGAGGATTTTTGGATCATGGCCATGCAAGAAGAGTTGAATGAGTTTACTAGAAACAATGTTTGGTCCTTAGTTCCCAGAACGTCGAATATGAATGTGGTTGGAACTAAATGGATCTTCAAAAACAAAACTGATGAGCAAAACCAAGTTGTTCGAAACAAAGCTCGTCTTGTTGCACAAGGCTATGCCCAAGTGGAGGGTATTGATTTTGATGAAACCTTTGCTCCAGTTGCACGAATTGAATCCATCATACTATTAATCGCAATTGCATGCTGTTGGAAATCGATATCCCGGGGTATCAAAAATTGCGGAACCGATAACCCCGACCGAAATCCCATCGCCGGAAACCGATCACGAACGCCACGAAGAACCGGGCTCGACAAGAGCATCGCCGCGGGATGAACCCGCGGCTAAACCCTAGCCGAACCCCATCCGCGGGGTTCGCGATCGCGCACGAGGCGATCGCTGGGGCTGCTCCGGCAGCCCCGGGCGGCGGTGAGTCCGGCGACTTCACCGCCGTCGCCGCCGGGAGGAGGGGCGCCAGCCGAGGCACCAGCCCTCGGCAGCCCCGCGATCGACCTCACGGTCGATCGCTCGCCCCGGCCCCAGCCGGGGCCTCCCTTCGCGCACGCCGCGATCGAACCCTAGGTTCGATCGCACCCCTCGGCTCCCAGCCGAGGGTCCTTTGAACGTTCGCCGGGGATCTCGAATCCCCGTCCCCGAAGTTCATCGTTTTCCCGGATCGTGTGTTCATGTATGTATCACAATCATATTCACATAAAATCATAGAAGGGAGTATATGATTTTACCTTTCGATTCGTTGTGCGGAGAAACGAAATCTAGATGATGACCTTACGATCTTCCCACGTATTCCTTGCACTAGCTTGAACGTCGGGTGGGCGACGATCTTCCAAGCTTATGGATCCTCTTCAACTCTCTAGAACTATCAAGTATTGATATTCTTGTCTTATTAAAAAGTGAAGACCATGTAGTGCTTTTATAGGCTACGTAGGGGATCTAAAGGAGGTGGAATATTGGGCTTCCAATATTAATGATTAAATTGAGCCCAAGCCCAAATCTATTAATCTCCCATTAATATTAATTAATTTATTTTCCACTATATAAATTAATTGCACTCCCAATATTAAACCATATTATATCAAATAATATTTCTCCGGTAGTATTATTTATTCCGTGTATTTAAGATTTAAATATCCATGAATAAAATTAATTTATTGCTAATTAATTTATTCATCTCTTGAAACCGAGACTAGTACCATTCAACCTTAATTATTATGCGGAACGAATCCACTCATGAGGTTTACACAATAATTTCTTATGAACTCATCTCGGGGATATTATCAACCCTTCCGGGATACACTTTCCCGTCAAGTATTCACGGCATGCCATATATAAAATATAGTGACCCAACTTAACCGGTAATTAACCCAATAATTAAATCGGTTAATTCCTTTGGAAAATCAAAGTCACATATATTAAATATACACACCCGCAATAGTATCGGTGATTAAGAATAAAATACTCTGAGACTTGAATCGATTATCGCCGGCAATCCTAATCGATAAATCTCAAGCGATCCGCCCAATACACCAAGTGTACAAGTGTGATAAAATAATTAAGATAAATTATTTTCTCTCTCACACAACGACTATACCGATGGATTGGTCCGTGTCCATCTAGGTCGTGAGCAACTGTTTGATTAAATACGAGTAACCGATAGTATGATCTTCTGTGTGACCATACACACCATACTAACTACAACGTATAAAATCCAGGACTATGATTTGCATATATTTAATTAACAATAATTAAACGCAAACAATTGTTTATTAATTTAATAGATTAAATGCTATGACCGGGAGTTTACCGTTACTTAAATCTAGACATTAAGTACACAACTCCAACAATCTCCCACTTGTACGAAGGTCTAGTCATTTCCTCCAAACTCCCGACTCCCATACTCATCACGTGCTTAAAGTGTACTTCTATGAAGTACCATGTGAATGAGCACTCTAGGTTGCCGCTCTGAAGTTATCTTGGTGACTACTGCGTCGTCTCCCTTGACGATGACTCTTATCAGGTGGTACTTGCTCTATGTGTTAACATCACTTTTGACTTACGACTTCTTCCAATTTACCGTGCACCGCTATCCAATAGCCTTTGGTAAACTAAGAGTCATATCCAAGTCAAGAGGTTATCCCGGAACCTAACCAAAACTTCCGCTGCCTCTGAGGCTGCTATTCGGTTACGAGAGAGTCTGAGAAGCGTCCTGCTTATCACTCTTTCATTTCATGGTTCCACCTCTTTCTAAAAGTGAACACATAGCCTGATATCGACTTACACTGGTCCTTCTCTGACTTGAGATCTGAGAACATGTAATCCAAGAAGATTTCGTCTTGCTTAGTAATCCAGTACTTCGCAAGTACTATTACAGCATCCGAAAATCTCTTGTCTAGATTACTCTGATATCCTCCCACTACGCAAACCGTATAGTTGATATCAGGTTCTCGTTTTACAACATTGCATCTATAAAGCTTTCCACACTTGAAGTGTAGGAAACTGCTTTGTCCTCATCTATCTCCTTCATGCGTTCGAAACACATACCCTTTAGATAGATGTATATTCTGTCTCTGAAAGGCAATAACCTTTTTCAGAAGTATGCATGTTTAAAACAAACCATAATCGTATAAGATATCTAGGTGAAGTACAATGTTCTTATCCCTAGATCAAAAAGATCTCAAGAACATGTTCTAACTTCCACTCAATCTTATATCCCGATTTATTTAGACAACCATCATTTTATGTCTGAAAACATCTTTACATTGTTGCCAATGATAAAATGTTATCTACATAAAATCTCCGAGAAACACCACCTTGTTTCCATTACGTCTCCAATACACCTTTCGTCTATGCATTTTGATGAATCCATCAAATGGACTATCCCATCAATTCGCAAGTTCCACGATTCATAACTTTCTTTCAATCCATAAATGGATTTACTAAGCTTGTACTCTAAATGATCTTGCCTCTTGAAAATAAACTTTATTGTTCTCCAAGCAGGCACATTTAGATCTAGTACCGCCCTCGTGCAGAGCTAGGGATCGATTTCATCTTTACTAGATCCAGAGTCCGAAACTCTTCTAGTCTTATGAACATCTCTGGTTGTTCAACAACCTCCCACTGCAATGGCGTCCCGGTGTATAACAGTAATAACAGTAGGTGCAGTGTGTGGTGTAATACTACTCGGTTTGGCTGGTTCTTAGTATTTTGTCCTTCTTCTCATTCCAAGGTATTACGTCAGTTCGGGCTTTGTGGTTCTTCTAATAGTCTTCCTCTAAGAACCGGGCGTTACACGTCCTTCTGGTTCATAGTACTATAGAACTCACAATACTTTGTTCATCTAGGATATCCTACAACCATATTGAATATGCCGTTGTCTCCAGGAATATCCATAGAACATAGGTAGTTCCGAACAACTTGTTCTTTTACTATTAGAATCTCATTTCTTATTACTGACATACCATCTATACACGTAAGTGTATGGTGCAGTCTTTTGAGACTTAATCTCAATCTTTGATTATGCTATGTGTTATTCAGATAGGTGATAGCCTCCGCGATTTTAGTCGCAGGCTTCCAATGGATATACTTAGAAGGTTCCCCATAATTGCTTTGTGACTAAAACACTCTGCTTTTATGGCACATCAAGCATCCTAATCCAAAAGAACTACTCGTTCCTTTCTTATTACACATATGTCTGCATATACCATTGATCATTCTCAATACTTGTCCGAATTCTATCCTTTACCGAAAGGTATGCTTAGTTGTATTATCTTCCAAATTCAATTCTTAGGTCGGAAGGTCCATTCCTTCAACTTTAATTGATCAAATCAATTTCGACCTTTTTGAATTTCTTTTGAATAAATACTACTAAGTTTAAGAATTCAAAAGTATAATGATTTAACAAGAAATATATCTAATAAAGTAAAACAAGTTATAGAACGGTTTGTTGCATCGTGGTAGACTTAGGATCTATCATTCATATATTGCTATCTAATGTACTAGAATAGATAATACCCATTATTTCTTATTAAAATCATTAAATGATTAAAGAAATAAAATATCCATTCATAAATAATAGAAATCCAGAACAAAACGTTCTTTCTAAAATAAAAGGTACATAATGCAATAAATTTGAAATGAAATCCTATTTAACTACTAAAGCAGATAAATGTTTTCCACTGCAACAGCTGCCTCCTCTACAGCTTTGCCCATGTAGACTCGAACTCTTCCTCTCTAAGTCGCCGGGTTTTCTGGGAACCCCTGCATTTAAAGAAATGCACATACCGTCAGTGGTTCCATATCTACACACCAGAATTCTGGTAGATAACACCGCTGACTATGTTTTTACGACTAAGGAAAATTCGTACCTTTGAGAGGACAAGATATAGACCCCCAGTACTCAGACTGCTTTCCTTGGGGATATTTGCCAGAAGGCTTCTTTATCCCTCCCGTGGTCCAAGTACTTTAGGACTACTGGATTCCCTTGTCTTCTTCTCCCTTCCCTTATGTAAGCCTATAGATTCGAAACCTTTGGTCTTGGCTATAAGAGCTTGCGACTGTCTCAACTCGTCTAAAAGATCTAGCATCTCGAAAACGTGATCAAGCGTTTCCTCGAAGCAACTGACCTTTATGAGTATCCCCATCGCCTCTTTTCTAGCTTTTACATCATGTCTAAACATCAACTTGAGTTTAAGCATGACATCATGATTAGCGGCTAATGCAAGAGCACTATCCCACTTCTCAAAGTCAACTATTTCCTCATCAGTTGAGTTAATGGTAGGTCTAGGAGGACAAGTTTCACTGAGCACATCTTTGTACTCTTTTACAGTCTGAGTAATGTCTAACTCTTTATTCCATCCCACACAGTATGGAACCAGTGCGTTAAATTCCTTGAGTATCACAGAAAGTGGGTTCATAGCTATTCTCTAAACCTATAAGCACATTTAAACAAACAATCAATTTAATATCCGATATTATCTCCCTCAAATAATATCATTAAATTACTAATTACATCTAAAATCCCATCAGGTAAGGCAAGCCACGTTGTGTGGACGTTTACCCACCCAAATGATTTAGCAATTAGATTTTCTTTGGTCATACATCACTTATAGCGTAACCTCGTTGGGAGGAATACTATAATGCGTATCTAAGTGTAAACCATTACTCAGCACCAAAGTAAATCGTTTAGAATTGCTACATTACCGCAAGCCACGTTGTGTGGACGTTTACGACAACTTCACAACTCTTCACAATTCCTTAAAACTGTCTACATCAATTAATCCAAAATCCGTCAGTATAGCAAGCCACGTTGTGTGGACGTTTACTACACTAAGAGACTTTTATAATTGACTCCCAGTTACAAGATCCATTCGATTTTCGTAAATCAAGACGCGGAGAATCATAAGTGAAACTCGAAGTTTCTAACCAGTGATTCACCATGCGAACAACCCTATCTCTCATTAGATGAGGGAGCCGAGCAGACAATCGATCCATCTTCAAAAGAATGGTACGAATGTCTATAATTTGTGTCATCCACATGACCAAGTGGCTTTGGCTCCATTCCACTCCCCGGGGTGAGAATGAGTCGACTTGAAGTCAGTTTCAGAAAGATAAATTAGGCATTGTTTGATAGACTTAATCAATGTTTCTTGTAAAAGGAATTACAAGAATTCTCATCCAATGACATATCTATATGAACTTCGAAAGCTCATAAATGTCACCAAGAGAACAGTAATGGAGACCATGGGAATGTTTCCATCCCCTCTCCCACTTAGCTTTTTATAACAAAGGGATACGCTATCTAATGCATAATTAAACATATAAGCATGCATACAAGTAATAAAGCACATATCACATAGTCAAAATAATGCTAGAAAATTATTTTCCGACTATCATGGCTTTATTCCATCTCCGTATGCGTCTTCTAGTCTTCAGTCTTCGTTCTTGAATGCTCCATGTGACGAGAATATTAATCCCAATATTTAAATCTATTTATTTTTAATAAATCCAAAAGATACTTAATTCAAAAATTAAGTCAATCGAATAAATCAAAAAATAAAATTAAATATTATTAATATTTTTATTTATTTATTTTCCTATCTAATTCTATTAAATCTCTAGAATAATCTATCCAAGTGAAACTTGGAATATTCTAGAAGACTTCTATAATAGAATAAGGAAATAAAATAAATTAGGACTCTTCTACTTTCCAAAATTAATTAATTTCCATGTCCATGAAAATTCCCATAAAATAGGAATAATCAACTAGGAAATAAAATTAATTTATTAATTAATTATTTCCCTTCCAATTTTATTAAATCTCTAGAATCCTATTCCAAGTAGGACTTGGAATATTCTAGAAGACTTCTATAATAGAATAAGGAAATAAATAATATTAATTAATTCTTTTTTTATCTCCATGAGAGTTCCCAAACTTAGGAATACTCAAAATAGGAAAACCGAATTAATTAGGAAAGTGAATCTAGGTAGGAGTAGCACGAGATCACGAGGACCCCGCGCCCCCCACCTTGATCGCCGGCCGGGAGCACCACCGCCGCCGTCCCCAGCCCACGCGCCACCACCACCGGTGGCCGGCGTGGCCGAGGAGTCCCGCGGGCAGCCCCCTTCGCCCCTCTCGATCATCATCATCATGGGATCGATCCCATCGATCCCGAGCCCTAGTTCTCCCTCTCATCATCTCCTTCGTCATATGAGTTCTCCGGCGGTCGTCTCGGCATCGATCCAACGTAAATAAATTACAAGAAATAAATTTACAATTCCGGTATCGATTCTATACATGAAATCGACCCTATACACTTTCCGGAAAACATAGAACAATAATAATAAATCTAAATTCGGTCAACCCCCGAATTTTTACTATTACAAGCATTCATCCACACAAAACGAATCTCGACATGTCCGAGAGTTTAATAATCATGGTAAAATTAAATTAACAATTAATTAAATAAATAATTAACAATTAATTAACCATGATAGCCGGAATCCCTGCAAGGTAGAACGATAATTGAACACATACATGAACACGAAACCAAACGCTCTGATACCAATTGTTGGAAATCGATATCCCGGGGTATCAAAAATTGCGGAACCGATAACCCCGACCGAAATCCCATCGCCGGAAACCGATCACGAACGCCACGAAGAACCGGGCTCGACAAGAGCATCGCCGCGGGATGAACCCGCGGCTATACCCTAGCCGAACCCCATCCGCGGGGTTCGCGATCGCGCACGAGGCGATCGCTGGGGCTGCTCCGGCATGTTGGAATTCGCTATCCCGGGTTATCAAAATTGCGGAACCGATAACCCGAACGAACCCTTCGCCGGAGATCATACGAACACCGACTCATCCGCCGGAGTCCGGGCTTTGGAGACCATGCATCCGAAGACGCACAGCCCGCCCCCACCCGAACCCCCGCGAGCCGGGGTTCGCACGATCAAGCGATCGATCGCGCGCCGGCGATCGATCGGGGTGGGGCTGTTCGACAGCCCCCCCGCGGCGGGTCCGGCGACCCGCCACCACCAGGAGGCCCCCGCCTTCACGGCGGGGTAGGGCACGGCTCCAGCCCGTGCCCAGCGATCGAACTTCGTGGTCGATCGCACACCCTCGGCTCAGCCGAGGGTTCGGCCCCCATCGCCCCTCGCCGAAACCCTAGCGGGCGTACGCCGCGGTCCGGTGGCTTCGCCACCACCGCGCGTTCGTCCGTCTATTCCGGGCTTCGATTCTCGGATCTTCGTCCTACGGTATTCTCGATAAAACAAATCGAACAATTAACAAGGGGGTTGAGAATTGTACCTACGATTCGTTGTTCGGAGAAACGAAATCGACGACCTCGTGACCTTCCCGCGTATTCCTTGCACTTGTTCGAACGTCGGGTGGGCGACGAGCTATCGAACTTGTGGATCCTCTTCACTCTCAGAACTTTATTGTTGGCGTAACGTAGGTTAGTAAAGTGAAGACCACGTAGTGTTTTTATAGGCTACGAAGGGGATCAAAAGGAGAATAAATATTGGGCTTCAATATTGAAAATTAAATTGGGTCCAACCCAAATCCATTAATTCTTATCAATATTAATTTTATTTATTTTCCACTATATAAATAAAATTGCACTCCCAATATTATTCATATTATATCAAATAATATTTCTCCAACTTAGTATTATTTATTCCGTGTATTTAAGATTTAAATATCCATGAATAAAATTTATTTATTGCTTAATAAATTTATTCATCTCTTATATCCGAGACTAGTACCACTCAACCTTATTTATTATGCGGAATTAAATCCACTCGCGAGGTTTACATAATAAATCCTTATGAGCTCATCTCGGGGATATTATCAACCCTTACGGGATACACTGCCCCTTCAAGAATTCACGGCATGCCATATATAAAATATAGTGACCCAACTTAACCGGTAATTAACCCAATTATCAAACCGGTTAATTCCTTTGGTAAATCAAAGTCACTTATATTAAATACACACACCCGCAATTATTTCAGGGATTAAGAATAAAATACTCCGAGTCTCAAATCAATTATCGCCGAGCAATCCTAATTGATGAGTCTCAATCGATCCGCTCAATACACCAAGTGTACAAGTGTGATAAAATAATTAAGATAAATTATTTTCTCTCTCACACAACGACTATACCGATGGATTGGTCCGTGTCCATCTAGGTCGTGAGCAACTGTTCGATTAAATACGAGTAACCGATAATATGATCTTCTGTGTGCCCATGCAACACCATACTAACTACAACGTATAAAATCCAGGACTATAATTTGCATTTATTTAATTAACAATAATTAAAAGCAAATGAATGTCTGTAATTAATAGGTAAATGAAAGTGCATACAGAGTTCAGAATACTCAAATCTAGACATTAAGTATACTACTCCATCAATCTCCCACTTATACTAAGGTCTAGTCTTATCCTCCAAACTTCTGACTCCCAAACCCTCCAAGTGCTTGAAATATACTTCCTTAGGAAGTATCTTGGTGAAAGGGTCCGCTAGGTTGTCTTCCGAAGCTATCTTGGTGACTATCGCATCGCCCCTCTTGACGATGTCTCGAATCAGGTGGTACTTGCGCTCTATGTGTTTCATAGCACTATGGGACCGTGGTTCCTTACTGTTTGCCACTGCACCGCTATTATCACAATAAATTGTCATAGCCTTGGGCAAACTCGGAATCACATCTAAGTCCTGGAGAAAATTAAGGAACCAAACTGACTCTTTCGCTGCCTCTGAGTCTGCAACGTATTCAGCTTCCATGGTAGAGTCTGAAATGCACTTTTGCTTAACACTCCTCCATGATACGGCTCCACCTCCCATAGTGTACACATAGCCTGATGTCGACTTTCGCCGGTCCTTATCAGCTTGGAAATCCGAATCCGTATAACCCAAAGGAATCAGATTGTCTGCCCCGTAACTTAGAACATAATCCTTAGTATTTCGCAAATACTTGAAAATGCTCTTTACGGCAGTCCAATGAGCCTTTCCAGGGTTACTCTGATATCTCGCTACTACGCCAACTGCATAGCAGATATCAGGCCTCGTACATAACATTGCATACATTAAGCTTCCCACAGCCGAAGCGTAGGGAACTGCTTTCATTTCATCTTTCTCCTTTTGTGTCCGAGGACACATATCCTTAGAAAGATAAGTTCCTTTACTGAAGGGTAGTTCACCCTTCTTGGAATCTTGCATGTTAAAACGAGCCAGAATCGTGTCTATGTAAGATTGCTGGGATAGGTACAATGTTCTATTCCGGCGATCCCTTAAAACCTTGATCCCTAGAACATGTCCGACTTCTCCCAAATCTTTCATATCGAATTGTCTAGACAACCATCCCTTTATGTCTGATAACATTTTCACACTGTTGCCAATGAGAAGAATGTCGTCTACATAAAGCAAGAGAAACACCACTTTCTTTCCATCACGTTTCCAATACACACACGATTCGTCCATGCTTTGACTGAATCCAAAAGATTGGACCACTTCGTCAAACCGCAGGTTCCACGATCTCGAGGCTTGTTTCAATCCATAAATGGATCGATTAAGCTTGCACACTAGATGATCTCGCCCCTTAGCAATGAATCCTTCTGGTTGTTTCATATAAATCGTCTCGTCAAGACTTCCATTAAGGAAAGCTGTCTTGACATCCATTTGCCACACCTCATAATCCATATGAGCTGCTATGGATAAGAGAATCCGGATCGACTTTATCTTGGCTACCGGCGAGAAGGTCTCCTCATAATCGATTCCCTCTTTCTGAGTATATCCTTTCGCAACAAGCCGAGCTTTAAAGGTTTCAACCTTTCCGTCAGATCCTCTCTTTCTCTTGTAGACCCATTTACACCCAATTGGCTTCACGCCGCTTGGTGGTTCTACAAGATTCCAGACTTTATTAGAATCCATAGATTCTATTTCGGATTTCATTGCTTTCTTCCAAGAAGACGCATCTATATCTTGTACCGCCTCATCATAGGTCCAGGGATCGACTTCATGAACTCCAGGTCCAGAGTCCGAAGACTCACCCAGTCCAATCCATCTATTTGGTTGTTTAACAACCCTCCCACTACGACGGCGTTCCGGTGTATTAACAGTGACAGTATTAGGTGCAGGTTCTAGTGGTGTATCTATACTCGGTTCGGCTGTATCCAGGTCTTCCTCGTTACCTCTCAACTCATCAAGTATTATGTCACTTCTGGGCTTGTGGTCCATGACATAGTCTTCCTCTAGGAACCGAGCGTTAGTACTTATAACGATCTTCTGGTCCGTAGGACTATAGAACATGCCACCCTTAGTTCCTTTCGGGTATCCTACAAACAGCCGTATTTATGATCTAGGTTCTAACTTATCGGCGCCTTGTCGCAACACATGTGCCGGACAACCCCAAATCCGAATGTGTCCCAAGTTAGGCTTACGCCCACTCCACAATTCCATGGGTGTGGTTGGTACCGTTTTGGTCGGAACCCTATTCAGAATGTACGCCGCTGTTTCCAAGGCAAGTCCCCAGAACATAACAGGTAAATCCGAGTAACTCATCATCGATCGCACCATCTCCATAAGAGTCCTATTCCTTCTTTCTGACACACCATTCTGCTGAGGAGTATATGGTGAGGTCAGCTGGGATTCAATCCCATTCTCTGCCAAGTATGCCTTGAATTCTCCAGACAGGTACTCGCCTCCGCGATCAGATCGCAGGCATTTTATGGATTTACCACGAAGGTTCTCCACAAGAGCCTTGAACTCTTTGAACTTGCCAAAGGATTCGCTCTTGTGGCGCATCAGGTAAATATATCCATACCTTGAGTAATCATCGGTGAAAGTGATGAAGTACTCGTACCCTCCCCTTGCCTGAGTAGACATAGGTCCGCATACATCAGAGTGAATCAAATCCAATACTTGTTCAGCTCTTCGTCCTTTACCAGAAAAAGGACGTTTAGTCATTTTTCCCTCTAAACAGGATTCGCAGGTTGGAAGGTCCTCTCCTTCAACGCCAGTGATTAAATCATCAGCTTTCAACCTTTGAAGCCTATTCGAGTTTATATGACCTAGCCTTAGATGCCACAAGTATAATTGATTCATCTTAGAAGGTTCCTTTCTCTTATTGGTGTTCGTAGATGTGTTATTACTCTCGGTTAGTTGCATCGTGTTAGACTCAGGATTTAGCACATACAAATCGTCTATCAATGTACCAGAACAGATAATTTCACTATTTCTTCTTATGATCACAGAGTGGTCAAAAGAAACAGAATATCCATTCATAATAAGTTTAGAAACTGAAATCAAATTCTTTCTAAAGTTGGGTACATAAAGACAATTACGTAAAACTAAAACCTTATCACTACTGAAACGTAAGTGAACGTCTCCCACTGCAACAGCCGCCACCTTCGCGGCATTGCCCATGTAGACAACGATTTCTCCCTCTCTAAGTCTCCGGGTTTCCTGGAACCCCTGCAATGAATTGCAGACATGGTCAGTGGCACCCGTATCTACACACCAGGTGCTGGTAGATATCACCGCTGACAATGTTTCAGTGACTAAGGAAAATTTCGTACCTTTGATGAGAGGACAATCAGACCTCCAGTGCCCAAACTGTTTGCATCGAAAGCATCTGCGAAACCGCTTGCTTACCCCAATCCGTGGTTTTAAATCACTGGGTCCCTTTGCACGCTTTTCTTTTAGCCTAGCCACAAGAGCTCGTGTTTCTCTTAACTTACGCACAAAAATCGCCTTCGCTGAGCCGGTTTTAAGGGACTCATTGAGGGACGATTCCGTGGGTATGTTAAACACCTCTTGCCTAGCTTCCACACCATGTCTCAACGTAGTTGGACCAACAGTGGATTCAGAAAGCTCAACAGTTTGGACAATGTCCAGATTTCTTTTCCAATCATCACCATATGGAACCGGTGAGTTTTCATCTTTAAGTATATCACAAAGTGGGGTCACAGTCATTCCTAACCTATAAGCACATAAAACAAACAAACAATTTAATATCCGATATTATCTCCCTTAAATAATATCATTAAATCACTAATCACATCTAAAATCCTATCAGGTAAGGCAAGCCACGTGGTGTGGACGTTTACCCACCCAAATGATTTAGCAATTAGATTTTCTTTGGCCATACATCGCTTATAGCGGAACCTCGTGGGGAGGAATACTATAAGGCGTATCTAAGTGTAAACCATTACTCAGTACCAAAGTAAATTACTTGGAATCGCTACATCACCGCAAGCCACGTGGTGTGGACGTTTACGATAACTTCACAACTCTTCATAATTACTTACAACTGTCTACATCAATTAATCCAAAGTCCGTCAGCATAGCAAGCCACGTGGTGTGGACGTTTACTACACTAAGAGACTTTTATAATTGACTCCCAATTACTTGATCCATTTAATCTCGTAAATCAATACGTGGAGAATCATAAGTGAAACTCGAAGTTTCTAACCAGTGATTCACCATGCGAACGACCCTATCTCTCATAAATGAGGGAGCCGAGCAGACAATCGATCCATCTATCAAAGAATAGTACGACTGCCTCTAATTTGTGTCCTTGACATGACCAAGTGGCTCTGGCTCCATTCCACTCCCCGGGGTGAGAATGAGTCGACTTGAAATCAGCTTTGGAAAGACAAATTAGGCATTGTTTGATAGACTTAATCAATGTTTCTCGTAAGAGGAATTACAAGAACTCTCCTCCAATAACTTATCTATATAAACTTCAAAAGTTTATAAAAGTCACCAAGAGAGCAGCAATGGAGACCATGGGTATGTTTCCATACCCTCTCCCACTTAGCTTTTTACAATAAAGGGATACGCTATCTAGTGCATAAAAGTAAACACATATAGCATGCATACATGTAATAAAGCACATAGTATTATCACATAGTCAAAATAATTACTAGAATATTATTTTCCGACTATTATGGCTTCATCACATCCCCGTACGCATCTTCTAGTCTTTAGTCTTCGTTTCTTGAATGCTCCATGTGACGAGAATATTAATATCCAATATTTAAATCTATTTATTTTCAATTAATCCAAAAGTTACTTAATTCGAAAATTAAGTCAATTGAATATATCAAAAATAAAATTAAATATTATTAATATTTTTATTTATTTTATTTTTCTTTTCCACTTCATTAAATCTCTAGAATAATCCATCCAAGATCCTCTTGGAATATTCTAGATGATATCCATAATGAAATAAAGAAATAAAATAATTTAGGACTCTTATACTTTTCCAAATTTATTTTATTCCTAATCCATGAATATTCCCATGAGTAGGAATAATCAAATAGGAAAAATAAATTTAGTACTAAAATAATTCTTTTTCTATTTTTCTAGAATATTCCATAAAGAAATAATCAAAATAGGAAATAATGAATTAATTAGGAAAGTATATTTCCGGTAGGAGTAGCCCGGGTTGGGGAACCCCGAACCACCCCCACCTTCGCCGACCGCCGCCTAGCCCACGCGCCACCGCCGCTCAGCCCACGCGCCACCACCACTGGTGGCCGGCGTGGCCGAGTCTCCCACGGACAGCCCGCCTAGGGCCGCGGTTCGGTCGATCCCCTCGGGATCGATCATGGGGATTGATCGATCCCGGTCCTTCGTCTCCTCGTCACTTCGTCTTCTCCGGCGGTCTTCGATTCGATCCAATCGCAAAATAAATTTACAAAAATCTAAATTACAATTCCGGTATCGATTCTATACACGAAATCGACCCTATACAATTTCCGGAAAAACAACGAACATAATAATAAATCCTAAATTCGGTCAACCCCCGAATTTTTACTATTACAAGCATTCACCACCAAAAACGAATCTCGACATGTCCGAGAGTTTAATAAAACCAACAATCACATGACAAAATAATTAAACGAATAATCATCAAGCCATAATAGTCGGATCCCTGCAAGGTAGAACAATTTTATCGAAAATACCGCGAACGTAAACCACGCTCTGATACCAATTGTTGGAATTCGCTATCCCGGGTTATCAAAATTGCGGAACCGATAACCCGAACGAACCCTTCGCCGGAGATCATACGAACACCGACTCATCCGCCGGAGTCTGGGCTTTGGAGACCATGCATCCGAAGACGCACAGCCCGCCCCCACCCGAACCCCCGCGAGCCGGGGTTCGCACGATCAAGCGATCGATCGCGCGCCGGCGATCGATCGGGGTGGGGCTGTTCGACAGCCCCCCCGCGGCGGGTCCGGCGACCCGCCACCACCAGGAGGCCCCCGCCTTCACGGCGGGGTAGGGCACGGCTCCAGCCCGTGCCCAGCGATCGACCTTCGTGGTCGATCACACACCCTCGGCTCAGCCGAGGGTTCGGCCCCCATCGCCCCTCGCCGAAACCCTAGCGGGCGTACGCCGCGGTCCGGTGGCTTCGCCACCACCGCGCGTTCGTCCGTCTATTCCGGGCTTCGATTCTCGGATCTTCGTCCTACGGTATTCTCGATAAAACAAATCGAACAATTAACAAGGGGGTTGAGAATTGTACCTACGATTCGTTGTTCGGAGAAACGAAATCGACGACCTCGTGACCTTCCCGCGTATTCCTTGCACTTGTTCGAACGTCGGGTGGGCGACGAGCTATCGAACTTGTGGATCCTCTTCACTCTCAGAACTTTATTGTTGGCGTAACGTAGGTTAGTAAAGTGAAGACCACGTAGTGTTTTTATAGGCTACGAAGGGGATCAAAAGGAGAATAAATATTGGGCTTCAATATTGAAAATTAAATTGGGTCCAACCCAAATCCATTAATTCTTATCAATATTAATTTTATTTATTTTCCACTATATAAATAAAATTGCACTCCCAATATTATTCATATTATATCAAATAATATTTCTCCAACTTAGTATTATTTATTCCGTGTATTTAAGATTTAAATATCCATGAATAAAATTTATTTATTGCTTAATAAATTTATTCATCTCTTATATCCGAGACTAGTACCACTCAACCTTATTTATTATGCGGAATTAAATCCACTCGCGAGGTTTACATAATAAATCCTTATGAGCTCATCTCGGGGATATTATCAACCCTTACGGGATACACTGCCCCTTCAAGAATTCACGGCATGCCATATATAAAATATAGTGACCCAACTTAACCGGTAATTAACCCAATTATCAAACCGGTTAATTCCTTTGGTAAATCAAAGTCACTTATATTAAATACACACACCCGCAATTATTTCAGGGATTAAGAATAAAATACTCCGAGTCTCAAATCAATTATCGCCGAGCAATCCTAATTGATGAGTCTCAATCGATCCGCTCAATACACCAAGTGTACAAGTGTGATAAAATAATTAAGATAAATTATTTTCTCTCTCACACAACGACTATACCGATGGATTGGTCCGTGTCCATCTAGGTCGTGAGCAACTGTTCGATTAAATACGAGTAACCGATAGTATGATCTTCTGTGTGCCCATGCAACACCATACTAACTACAACGTATAAAATCCAGGACTATAATTTGCATTTATTTAATTAACAATAATTAAAAGCAAATGAATGTCTGTAATTAATAGGTAAATGAAAGTGCATACAGAGTTCAGAATACTCAAATCTAGACATTAAGTATACTACTCCATCACGGCAGCCCCGGGCGGCGGTGAGTCCGGCGACTTCACCGCCGTCGCCGCCGGGAGGAGGGGCGCCAGCCGAGGCACCAGCCCTCGGCAGCCCCGCGATCGACCTCACGGTCGATCGCTCGCCCCGGCTCCAGCCGGGGCCTCCCTTCGCGCACGCCGCGATCGAACCCTAGGTTCGATCGCACCCCTCGGCTCCCAGCCGAGGGTCCTTTGAACGTTCGCCGGGGATCTCGAATCCCCGTCCCCGAAGTTCATCGTTTTCCCGGATCGTGTGTTCATGTATGTATCACAATCATATTCACATAAAATCATAGAAGGGAGTATATGATTTTACCTTTCGATTCGTTGTGCGGAGAAACGAAATCTAGATGATGACCTTACGATCTTCCCACGTATTCCTTGCACTAGCTTGAACGTCGGGTGGGCGACGATCTTCCAAGATTATGGATCCTCTTCAACTCTCTAGAACTATCAAGTATTGATATTCTTGTCTTATTAAAAAGTGAAGACCATGTAGTGCTTTTATAGGCTACGTAGGGGATCTAAAGGAGGTGGAATATTGGGCTTCCAATATTAATGATTAAATTGAGCCCAAGCCCAAATCTATTAATCTCCCATTAATATTAATTAATTTATTTTCCACTATATAAATTAATTGCACTCCCAATATTAAACCATATTATATCAAATAATATTTCTCCAGTAGTATTATTTATTCCGTGTATTTAACATTTAAATGTCCATGAATAAAATTAATTTATTGCTAATTAATTTATTCATCTCTTGAAACCGAGACAAGTACCATTCAACCTTAATTATTGTGCGGAACGAATCCACTCATGAGGTTTACACAATAATTTCTTATGAACTCATCTCGGGGATATTATCAACCCTTCCGGGATACACTTTCCCGTCAAGTATTCACGGCATGCCATATATAAAATATAGTGACCCAACTTAACCGGTAATTAACCCAATAATTAAATCGGTTAATTCCTTTGGAAAATCAAAGTCACATATATTAAATATACACACCCGCAATAGTATCGGGGATTAAGAATAAAATACTCTGAGACTTGAATCAATTATCGCCGGCAATCCTAATCGATAAATCTCAAGCGATCCGCACAATACACCAAGTGTACAAGTGTGATAAAATAATTAAGATAAATTATTTTCTCTCTCACACAACGACTATACCGATGGATTGGTCCGTGTCCATATAGGTCGTGAGCAACTGTTTGATTAAATACGAGTAACCGATAGTATGATCTTCTGTGGGTCCATACACACCATACTAACTACAACGTATAAAATCCAGGACTATGATTTGCATATATTTAATTAACAATAATTAAACGCAAACAATTGTTTATTAATTTAATAGATTAAATGCTATGACCGGGAGTTTACCGTTACTTAAATCTAGACATTAAGTACACAACTCCAATACATGCCATCTCGGCATCAAACTTAGACAAATGGATGTCAATGCTGCATTCCTAAATGGAGTACTGGAAGAAGAAGTGTATGTTGCTCAACCGAAAGGTTTCGAGGATCCCAAGAAACCAAATAATGTTTACAAACTACACAAAACTCTCTATGGGTTGAAACAGGCACCTCGTGCTTGGTATGGATGTTTGACGGACTATCTTCTGAAGTTCGGTTTCGAACGTGGCTCTGTTGACAAAACTCTTTTTATCAAACGGAATGGCAAACACATGATGGTTGCACAGATTTACGTTGACGACATTGTTTTTGGTGCTACCTGCTCTAAACTCGTGAAAACTTTCACGGAATCTATGTCATCAACATTTCAGATGAGTCTTGAAGGAGAGCTACATCAGTTTCTTGGGCTACAAATTTCTCAACGACCGGATGGGATCTTCATTTCTCAAAGCAAATATGCGAAAAACATGGTCGAAAAATTTGAGATGCATCATGCTAAGCCCGCAAAAACTCCCATGGCGACGACTGAACGGTTATCTAAATCGACTAAGAGTCGAAGTGTTGATCAAACTCTTTATCGTTCCATGATTGGAAGTTTACTTTATCTAACCGCTACTCGCCCTGACATTGTTGGAGTAGTATACTTAATGTCTAGATTTGAGTATTCTGAACTCCTTGTGCACTTTCATTTACCTATTAATAATAAACATTCATTTGCTTTTAATTATTGTTAATTAAATAAAAGCAAATTATAGTCCTGGATTTTATACGTTGTAGATAGTATGGTGTGTATGGACACACAGAAGATCATACTATCGGTTACTCGTATTTAATCAAACAGTAGCTCACGACCTAGATGGACACGGACCAATCCATCGGTATAGTCGTTGTGTGAGAGAGAAAATAATTTGTCTTAATTATTTTATCACACTTGTACACTTGGTGTATTGAGCGGATCGCATGAGACTTATCAATTAGGTTTGCTCGTTGATAATTGATTTAAGACTCAGTGTATTTTATTCTTAATCCCCGATACAATTGCGGGTGTGTATATTTAATATAAGTGACTTTGATTTTCCAAAGGAATTGACCGGTTTAATTATTGGGTCAATTACCGGTTAAGTTGGGTCACTATATTTTATATATGGCATGCCGTGAATTCTTGACGGGACAGTGTATCCCGGAAGGGTTGATAATATCCCCGAGATGAGCTCATAAGGATTTATTATGTAAACTTCGCGAGTAGATTTGTTCCGCATAATAAATAAGGTTGAGTGGTACTAGTCTCGGATATAAGAGATGAATAAATTTATTAAGCAATAAATAAATTTTATTCATGGATATTTAAATCTTAAATACACGGAATAAATAAATACTACCGGAGAAATATTATTAGATATAATATGGTTTAATATTGGGAGTGCAATTAATTTATATAGTGGAAAATAAATTAATTAATATTAATGGGATTAATAGATTTGGGCTTGGGCTCAATTTAATCATTAATATTGGAAGCCCAATATTCCACCTCCTTTAGATCCCCTACGTAGCCTATAAAAGCACTACATGGTCATCTCTATTCTCTTAAGTTGAAGATCATAATTCTTCTAGAGAGAAAGTAGAGAGAGAAGTAGATCCATAGAGCTTGGAGGATCGTCGCCCACCCGATGTTCAAGCTAGTGCAAAGAATACGTGGGAAGATCATAAGGTCATCTTGATTTCGTTTCTCCGAACAACGAATCGAAAGGTAAAAATCTAAAACACCCTTTATGATTTTAATTTGATTCGATTATCGAAAATACCGTAGAACGAAGATCCGAAGATCGAACCCGGAATAGACGGACGATCACGCGGTGGTGGTGAAACCACCGGACCGCGTGGGATCGACCCGCCTAGGGTTCGGCGTGCATGGGAGCCCTCGGCTTCGGCCGAGGGGGCGATCAACACCTAGGGCGTGATCGCCGGGCGGGCGGCTGGTGCGCCCGCAGCGGCTCGTCGATCGAGCCGCACCTCCACGGCGGACAGCAGGTCGCCGGACCTGTTGCCGGGGGCTTCCGGATGCAGCCCCATCGATCGCGTCATGCGATCGCGAGCCCCACGTACGGGGCTCGGCTTGGCGCGCGTGGGTTCACCCACGGTCGCGCGTTCGGTTGAGCTCCGGGCTTCGTGACGTGCTCGCAATCAATCTCCGGCGAAGGGTTTTTGATCGGGTTATTGTTTCCGCAAATTTTAATAGCCCGGGATATCGAATTCCAACAATTTGTATTAGAGCGTGGTTTACGTTCGCGGTATTTTCGATAAAATTGTTCTACCTTGCAGGGTTCCGACTATTATGGCTTGATTTATTATTCGTTTAATTTATTTTATCATGATTGTTGGTTTGATTAAACTCTCGGACATGTCGAGATTCGTTTTTGGTGGTGAATGCTTGTAATAGTAAAAATTTGGGGGTTGACCGAATTTAGGTTTATTATTATTGTTCTATTCTTTTTCCGGAAATTGTATAGGGTCGATTTCATGTATAGAATCGATACCGGATAGTGTAAAATTAAATTTGTAATTTATTTTGCGTTGGATCGATGCCGAAACGACCGCCGGAGAAGACGTGTGACGAAGGAGATGATCGAGAGGGTGGAAAGGGCAAGGATCGACCATCCCCATGGTCGATCCCATGAGGATCGATCGATCCATGCATGGAGGAGCCGCCGGCAATGGTGGCCGGCCACCTCCTAGGCGTGGGTCGAAGGGTGGCACGGGGATCCCCACCCCGTGCTATCCCGGTCCGGAGATTTACTTTCCTAATTGATTCGGATTTTTCCTTTTTGAGTATTCCTATTTTTGGGAACTCTCATGGATTAGGAAAAGAATCAATTTGGAATTGATTAGGATTCCTAATTGATTATTTCTATTTTATGGAAATATTCATGGAATAGGAATCTAATTAATTTGGAAAGTAGAAGAGTCCTAAATTATTTTATTTCCTTATTTCATTATGGAAATCATCTAGAATATTCCAAGTGGGTCTTGGATAGATTATTCTAGAAATTTAATGAAGTAGAAAGGGAAATTAAAATAAATAAAAATATTAATAAAATTTAATTTTATTTTTGATTTATTCGATTGACTTAATTATCATTAATTAAGTATCTTTTGGATTTATTAAAAATAAATAGATTTAAGTATTGGAAATTAATATTCTCGTCACATGGACCATTCAAAGACGAAGACTGAAGACTAGAAGATGCGTACGGAGATGGAGTAAAGCCATAATAGTCGGAAAATAATATTTTAGTATTATTTTGACTATGTGATAATACTATGTGCTTTATTACATGTATGCATGCTATATGTGTTTACTTTATGCACTAGATAGCGTATCCCTTTGTTAAAAAAGCTAAGTGGGAGAGGGTATGGAAACATACCCATGGTCTCCATTGCTGCTCTCTTGGTGACTTTTATAAACTTTTGAAGCTTATATAGACAAGTCATTGGAGGAGAGTTCTTGTAATTCCTCTTACGAGAAACATTGATTAAGTTCATCAAACAATGCCTAATTTGTCTTTCCAAAACTGATTTCAAGTCGACTCATTCTCACCCCGGGGAGTGGAATGGAGCCAAAGCCACTTGGTCATGTCGAGGACACAAATTAGAGACCTTCGTACCATCTTTTGAAGGTGGATCGATTGTCTGCTCGGCTCCCTCATTTATGAGAGATAGGGTTGTTCGCATGGTGAATCACTGGTAAGAAACTTCGAGTTTCACTTATGATTCTCCACGTCTTGATTTACAAGATTAAATGGATCAAGTAATTGGGAGTCAATTGTAAAAGTCTTTTGGTGTAGTAAACGTCCACACTATCGTGGCTTGCTGCACTGAATGGGATTTTGGATCGATTGATGTAGACAGTTATAGAAGGGAGTGAAGGATCCGTGTGTTAACGTAAACGTCCACACTATCGTGGCTTGCGGTGATATGCGAATCCTAAACAAACTTCTTAGTACTGAGCAATGGTTAACACTTAGGTACGCTTCATAGTATCCCTCCCATCGAGGTAACGCTATTGATGATGTACGACCGAAGGAAATCTAATTGCTAAATCATTTGGATAGGTAAACGTCCACACTATCGTGGCTTGCTATATCTGATGGGATTTTAGAGGCGATTAGTGATTTAATGATATTATTAAAGGGAGATAATATCGGATATTAAATTGTTTGTTTGTTTTATGTGCTTATAGGTTAAGAATGACTGTGACCCCACTTTGTGATATACTTAAAGATGAGAACTCACTGGTTCCACATAGTAATGTTTGGAAAAGAAATCTGGACAATGTTCAGACTGTTGAGCCTTCCGAATCCACTATTGTCCCAACTGATGAGGACATTGAAAATGACCTCAAGAAGATGTTAGGACATAGTAAGGAAGCCGGACTAGAGGTGATTGACATACTCATTAAGTTAAGTCCTCTTGAGGAATCGCTTAAAAAACGATTTCAAAAGAAAGGAACTGATAAGTATGATCAGAGAATCACAAGCTCTTGTGGCCAAGTTGGAAGTGCAAGCAAAGAAGCCCAGTGGTTGTGAACCACGGATTGGGAAGAGCAAGCCGCGAGGCAAGTGCTTTCGATGCAAGCAGTCTGGGCACTGGAAGTCTGATTGTCCTCTCATCAAAGGTACGAAATTTTCCTTAGTCACCGAAACATTATCAGTGGTGATATCTACCAGCACCTGGTGTGTAGATCCGGGGGCCACTGATCATGTCTGCAATTCATTTCTGGGGTTCCAGGAAACCCGGAGACTTAGAGAGGGAGAGATCGTGGTCTACATGGGCAATGCTGCGAAGGTGGCGGCTGTTGCAGTGGGAGACGTTCACTTACGCTTTAGTAGTGATAGGGTTTTAGTTTTACAAAATTGTCTTTATGTACCAAACTTTAGAAAGAATTTAATTTCGGTTTCTAAACTTATTGTGAATGGATATTCTGTTTCTTTTGATCACTACGTGATCATAAGAAGAAATAGTGAGATTATCTGTTCTGGTACATTGGTAGACGATTTGTATGTGCTAAATCCTGAGTCTAACACGATGCAACTAACCGAGAGTAATAACACATCTACGAATACCAATAAGAGAAAGGAACCTTCTAAGATGAATCAATTATACTTGTGGCATCTAAGGCTAGGTCATATAAACTCGAATAGGCTTCAAAGGTTGAAAGCTGATGGTTTAATCAGCGATGTTGAAGGAGAGGACCTTCCGACCTGCGAATCCTGTTTAGAGGGTAAAATGACCAAGCGTCCTTTTTTCTGGTAAAGGACATAGAGCTGAACAAGTATTGGATTTGATTCACTCTGATGTATGCGGACCTATGTCTACTCAGGCAAGGGGAGGGTACGAGTACTTCATCACTTTTACTGATGATTACTCAAGGTATGGATATATATACATGATGCGCCGCAAGAGCGAATCTTTTGACAAGTTCAAAGAATTCAAGGCTCTTGTGGAGAACCTTCGTGGTAAATCCATAAAATGTCTGCGATCTGATCGCGGAGGCGAGTACCTGTCTGGAGAATTCAAGGCATACTTGGCAGAGAATGGGATTGAATCCCAACTGACTTCACCATATACTCCCCAGCAGAATGGTGTGTCAGAAAGAAGGAATAGGACTCTTATGGAAATAGTGCGATCGATGATGAGTTACTCGGACTTACCTATTATGTTCTGGGGACATGCCTTGGAAACAGCGGCGTATATTTTGAATAGGGTTCCAACCAAAACGGTACCGACTACACCCATGGAATTGTGGAGTGGGCGCAAGCCTAACTTAAAACACATTCGGATCTGGGGATGTCCAGCACATGTGTTACGACAAGGGGCCGATAAGTTAGAACCTAGATCAGAATTATGGCTGTTTGTAGGATACCCGAAAAGAACTAAAGGTGGCATGTTCTATAGTCCTACGGACCAGAAGATCGTTATAAGTACTAACGCTCGGTTCTTAGAGGAAGACTATGTCATGGACCACAAGCCCAAAAGTGACATAATACTTGATGAGTTAAGAGGTAACAAAGAAGATTTAGATACAGCCGAACCGAGTATAGATTCACCACTAGAATTTGCACCTGACACTGTCACTGTTAATACACCGGAACGCCGTCGTAGTGGGAGGGTTGTTAAGCAACCAGATAGATGGATTGGTGTTGGAGTTGTGTACTTAATGTCTAGATTTAAGTAACGGAAACTCACGATCCATTTCCATTAATCTATTTAATTAAATAAACAATTATTTGCATTTAATTATTTATAATTAAATATATGCAAATTATAGTCCTGGATTTTATACGTTGTAGTTAGTATGGTGTTGTATGGACACACAGAAGATCATACTATCGGTTACTCGTATTTAATCGAACAGTTGCTCACGACCTAGATGGACACGGACCAATCCATCGGTATAGTCGTTGTGTGAGAGAGAAAATAATCTATCTTGATTATTTTATCACAGTTGTACACTTGGTGTATTGAGCGGATCGTTTGAGATTTATCGATTAGGATTGCCGGCGATAATCGATTCAAGTCTCAGTGTATTTTATTCTTAATCCTCGATACTATTGCGGGTGTGTATATTTAATATAAGTGACTTTGATTTACCAAAGGAATTAACCGATTTAATTATTGGGTTAATTACCGGTTAAGTTGGGTCACTATATTTTATATATGACATGCCGTGAATACATGACGGGAAAGTGTATCCCGGAAGGGTTGATAATATTCCCGAGATGAGTTCATAAGGAATTATTATGTAAACCCTGCAGGTGGATTCGTTCCGCATAATAATTAAGGTTGAATGGTACTAGTCTCGGTTACAAGAGATGAATAAATTAATTAGCAATAAATTAATTTTATTCATGGATATTTATATCTTAAATACACGGAATAAATAATACTACCGGAGAAATATTATTTGATATAATATGATTTAATATTGGGAGTGCAATTAATTTTATATAGTGGAAAATAGAATTAATTAATATTAATGGATTAATAGATTTGGGCTTGGGCTCAATTTAATCATTAATATAGGAAGCCCAATATTCCACCTCCTTAAGATCCCCTACGTAGCCTATAAAAGCACTACATGGTCTTCTCTATTCTCATAACTTGAAGATCACAATTCTAGAGAGAGAAAGTAGAGAGGAGGATCGATGGAGTTCGGTAGATCCTCGCCCACACGACGTCCGGGCTAGTGCAAGGAATACGTCGGAAGATCTCAAATGTCGTCAAATTGAGTTCTACGTTTTTCCGAACAACGAGAACGAGGTAAATCGTAAAACCCTCTTTATGATTTTATCGTTTAATTATCGTGAAAGTATCATGAACCAAGATCCGAAAGACGCGACCCATGACGAGGACGAACCGGGCGGTGGTGGTCGAAGACCACCGGACCGCCGGCGGATCGTCGGCTCGACTAGAAGGGTCGAGAGGGCGAGAATCTCGGCTGGACGCCGAGACTCGATCGAACCCTAGTTCGATCGCCACGAACGGGCTCGCGTGCGAGCTGCGGGTTTACCGCAGCGGACTCGCACGTGATGCGAGCCGCGTTCGGGCAGCGCTACGGGGCTGTTGCGATCAGCCCCACGAGCCCATGCGGGACTCGCTACGACGCGGGGCGTCAGCGGGATGTTGGAGTTGTGTACTTAATGTCTAGATTTAAGTAACGGTAAACTCCCCGTCATAGCATTTAATCTATTAAATTAACGAACAATTGTTTTGCTTTTAATTACTTGATAATTAAATAAATGCAAACCATGGTTCTGGATTTTATACGTTGTAGTTAGTATGGTGTGCATGGGCACACAGAAGATCATACTATCGGTTACTCGTATTTAATCGAACAGTTGCTCACGACCTAGATAGAGACGAACTAATCTATCGGTATAGTCGTTGTGTGAGAGAGAAAATAATTTATCTTAATTATTTTATCACACTTGTACACTTGGTGTATTGAGCGGATCGTTGAGATTCATCGATTAGGATTGCCGGCGATAATCGATTCGAGTCTCAGAGTATTTTATTCTTAATCCCCGATATTGTTGCGGGTGTGTATATTTAATATAAGTGACTTTGATTTACCAAAGGAATTAACCGATTTAATTATTGGGTTAATTACCGGTTAAGTTGGGTCACTATATTTTATATATGGCATGCCGTGAATGATTGACCGGACAGTGTATCCCGGAAGGGTTGATAATATCCCCGAGATGAGTTCAAAAGGAATTATTGTGTAAACCTCATGAGTGGATTCGTTCCGCACAATAATTAAGGTTGAATGGTACTAGTCTCGGATTCAAGAGATGAATATAAATTAATTAGCAATAAATTAATTTTATTCATGGATATTTAAATCTTAAATACACGGAATAAATAATACTACCGGAGAAATATTATTTGATATAATATGGTTTAATATTGGGAGTGCAATTAATTTATATAGTGGAAAATAAATTAATTAATATTAATGGGAGATTAATAGATTTGGGCTTGGGCTCAATTTAATCATTAATATTGGAAGCCCAATATTCCACCTCCTTTAGATCCCCTACGTAGCCTATAAAAGCACTACATGGTCTTCACTTTTTCATAAGACAAGAATATCAATAGTTGATAGATCTAGAGAGTCGAAGAGGATCCATAAGCTTGGAGGATCGTCGCCCACCCGACGTTCAAGCTAGTGCAAGGAATACGTGGGAAGATCGTAAGGTCATCATCTTGATTCCGTTTCTCCGCACAACGAATCAAAAGGTAAAATCATATACTCTCTTCTATGATTTTATGTGGTTTAATTGTGATACATACATGAACGCACGATCCGGGTAAACGACGAACTTCGGGGACGGGGATTCGAGATCCCCGGCGAAGGTTCGAAGGACCCTCGGCTGGGAGCCGAGGGGTGCGATCGAGCCCTAGGGCATCGATCGCGGGGCCCACACGAGGACGCCCCGGCTGGACGCCGGGGCACGCGATCGACCTCGGGGTCGATCGCCGGGCGAGCCGCGGCTGGGCCGCGGCGGGTGCGCTGGGCGCACCGCCCTCCTCGGCGGCGGCGGTGAGTCGCTGGACTCACCGCCGGGGGCTGTTCGGAACAGCCCCACGGGGATGCGCGTGCATCCCTGGCGATCTCTAGGGTTAGCGATCGCGAGCCCCGTGCGGGGGCTCGGCTGGGCGCGCGGGTTCGTCTCGTGCGGTGCTCGGTCGAGCTCCGGCTCGTACGGTGGTTCGCGGTTTCATCTCCGGCGAGAGGTTTTCGGTCGGGTTATTATTTTCCGCAATTTTTTAATGGCCCGGGATACCGAATTCCAACAATTGGTATCAGAGCGTTTGGTTTCGTGTTCATGTATGTGTTCAATTGTGTTCTACCTTGCAGGGATTCCGACTATCATGGTTTAATTAATTGTTAATTATTCGTTTAATTAATTGCTATTTAATTTACCATGATTGTTCGTTTATTAAACTCTCGGACATGTCGAGATTCGTTTTGTGTGGATGAATGCTTGTAATAGTAAAAATTCGGGGGTTGACCGAATTTAGGATTTATTATTACGTTCTATGTTTTCCGGAAAGTGTATAGGGTCGATTTCATGTATAGAATCGATACCGGAATTGTAAATTTATTTCTTGTAATTTATTTACGTTGGATCGATGCCGAGACGACCGCCGGAGAACTCGTGTGACGAAGAAGACGAAGAGGACGAAGGACCGGGGGGGTCTATCAACCCCATGATCGACCCCATGACCGAAGCCATGGGGAGGGGTCGATCGCCCCTCGGCTGGGGCTGCCGCCGGCAAGGTGGTGGCCGGCCGGCTGGGGCGGCGGCGGCGGTGCCCTCTCCGGTGGTGGCGGCGGTCGGTGGTGGTGGTGGTGCGGGGATCCCCAACCCGTGCTACTCCTAATCCTACCAAGATACTACTTACCTAATTGATTCAAGTTTTCCTATTTTGAGTATTCCTAAGTATGGGAACTCTCATGGAGATAGGAAAAGAATTAATTAATATTATTTATTTCCTTATTCTATTATAGAAGTCTTCTAGAATATTTCAAGTTCTACTTGGAATAGGAATCTAGAGATATAATAGAATTAGATAGGAAAAGAATTAATATTATTTATTTCCTTATTCTATTATGGAAGTCTTCTAGATTTTTCAAGTTCTACTTGGAATAGGAATCTAGAGATTTAATAGAATTAGATAGAAAAATAATTTATTTCTATTTGATTATTCCTATTTTATGGGAATTTTCATGGACATGGAAATTAATTAATCTTGGAAAGTAGAAGAGTCCTAATTTATTTTATTTCCTTATTCTATTATAGAAGTCTTCTAGAATATTCCAAGTTTGACTTGGATAGATTATTCTAGAGATTTAATAGAATTAGATAGGAAAATAAATAAATAAAAAAATATTAATAATATTTAATTTTATTTTTGATTTATTCGATTGACTTAATTTTCGAATTAAGTATCTTTTGGATTTATTAAAAATAAATAGATTTAAATATTGGGATTAATATTCTCGTCACATGGAGCATTCAAGAACGAAGACTGAAGACTAGAAGACGCATACGGAGATGGAATAAAGCCATGATAGTCGGAAAATAATTTTCTAGCTTATTTTGACTATGTGATATGTGCTTTATTACTTGTATGCATGCTTATGTGTTTAATTATGCATTAGATAGCGTATCCCTTTGTTATAAAAAGCTAAGTGGGAGCGGGGATGGAAACATTCCCATGGTCTCCATTACTGTTCTCTTGGTGACTCTTATGAACTTTTGAAGATCATATAGATGTGTCATTGGAGGAGAATTCTTGTAATTCCTCTTACGAGAAACATTGATTAAGTTTATCAAACAATGCCTAATTTGTCTTTCTGAAACTGACTTCAAGTCGACTCATTCTCACCCCGGGGAGTGGAATGGAGCCAAAGCCACTTGGTCATGTCGAGGACACAAATTAGAGACAGTCGTACCATTCTTTGATAGATGGATCGATTGTCTGCTCGGCTCCCTCATCTAATGAGAGATAGGGTTGTTCGCATGGTGAGTCACTGGTTAGAAACTTCGAGTTTCACTTATGATTTTCCGCGTCCTGATTTACGAAATCGAATGGATCTTGTAACTGGGAGTCAATTATAAAAGTCTCTTAGTGTAGTAAACGTCCACACAACGTGGCTTGCTATACTGACGGATTTTGGATTAATTGATGTAGACAGTTGTAAGGAATTGTGAAGATTTGTGAAGTTGTCGTAAACGTCCACACAACGTGGCTTGCGGTGATGTAGCAATTCCAAACGATTTACTTTGGTGCTGAGTAATGGTTTACACTTAGATACGCCTTGTAGTATTCCTCCCACCGAGGTTCCGCTATAAGCGATGTATGACCAAAGAAAAACTAATTGCTAAATCATTTGGGTGGGTAAACGTCCACACACCGTGGCTTGCCTTACCTGATGGGATTTTAGATGTAATTAGTAATTTAATGATATTATTTAAGGGAGATAATATCGGATATTAAATTGATTGTTTGTTTAAATGTGCTTATAGGTTTAGAGAATAGCTATGAACCCACTTTCTATGATACTCAAGGAGCATAAGCTCACTGGCCCCAACTACATTGATTGGAAGAGAAATTTAGACATTGTCCTAACTTCTGAGGAGTACAAGTTCGTACTCCATGAAGTGTGCCCTGCTGAGCCCACGGCTGCCTCAACTGATGAGGAAAAACTAACATATCGGAAGTGGAAAAAGGCTGATGAAATGGCTAGGTGTTATATTTTGGCTTCCATGTCAAATGTACTCCAAACCCAACATGAGTCGATGGACACTGCCTATGATATGATGTTTAACCTCAAGGAGATGTTTGGGGAGCAAGATCGTGCGGCAAGGCAAGAAGCCATGAGAGTCCTCATGACAACTACTCAGTCTGAAGGAACGCCCGTAGGGGAGCACGTTCTTAAGATGATGGGTCTGTTGAATGAGCTTGAGATCCTAGGAGCTCAAATTGATGCTGAGACGCAAGTCGACATCATACTCCAGTCTTTGACCCCTAGTTTTGAGCAGTTTCGCATGAGTTATAATATGGGTAAACTATCTTATTCTCTTGCGCAACTCCTGACTGAACTGAAGGCGGCAGAGGGGATCTACAAGAAGGGCAAGTCTCAAGCGCTTGTAGCTACCAAGTCCAAAGGCTTTAAGCCTGGTGGAGGTAGGGGCAAGAGAAGGAAGCAAACCCGGAAACCCAGTGGTGTCAAGAGGACTGTACCACAAATGGGGGCTGCAAAGCCAAAGGGTAAGTGCTTCCGATGCAACAAGATGGGACACTGGAAGTCTGAATGTCCTCTCAAAGGTACGAAATCTTCTTTAGTCGTAAAAACATAGTCAGCGGTGTTATCTACCAGAATTCTGGTGTGTAGATATGGAACCACTGACGGTATGTGCATTTTTGAATGCAGGGGTTCCAGAAAACCCGGCGACTTAGAGAGGAAGAGTTCGAGTCTACACGGGCAAAGCTGTAGAGGAGGCAGCGGTTGCGGTGGAAGACATTTATCTGCTTTAGTAGTTAAATAGGATTTCATTTCAAAGTTATTGCATTATGTACCCCTTTATTTTAGAAAGAACGTTTTGTTCTGGATTTTTACTATTAATGAATGGATATTTTATTTCTTTAATCATTGGATGATTTTGATAAGAAATAATGGCATTATCTATTCTGGTACATTAGATAGCAATATATGAATGATAGATCCTAAGTCTACCCCAATGCAACAAACCGTTCTATAACTTGTTTTACTTGTTAGATATTTCTTTAATTAATCATTATACTTGTGAATTCTTATACTTAGTAGTATTTTCAAATAAGATTCAAATGGTCGAAATTGATTTGATCAATTATAGTTGAAGGAATGGACCTTCCGACCTAAGGATTGAATTTGAAGGATAATACGTCTAAGCAAACCTCCTTGTAAAAGGATAGAATTCAAACAAGTATTGGAAATGATTAGATATGCAGACATATGTGTATATTAGAAAGGTACGAGTAATTCTTTCAAGAATACTCAAATGATGGATTAGAATGCTTGATGTGCCATAAAAGCAAAGTGTTTTGACTAGTCAATGGACACAAAGCGATTATGGGGAACCATCAAAGTATATCCATTAGAAGCCTGCGACTCGGTCGCGGAGGCCATCACCTATCTGAATAACACATAGCATAATCAAAGATTGGGATTCAATCCCAAAAGGGCGCGCCATACACTTACGTGTAGAGATGGTACGCTATAAATAAGAAATGGAAATCTAATAGTAAATAGAGCAAGTTGTTCGGAACTACCTATGTTCTATGGATATTCCTAGATACAACGGCATATTGAATATGGTTGTAGGATGTCCTAGATGAACAAAGTATTGTGTGTTCTATAGTACTATGAACCAGAGGGACGTCTCGTCCGGTTCATAGAGGAAGACTATTAGATGGACCACAAAGCCTGAACTGACGTAATACTTTGAAATGAGAAGAAGGACAAAAGACTAGGAACCAGCCAAACCGAGTAGAAGTACACCACATACTGCACCTATTGTTATTACTGTTATACACCGGGACGCCATTGCAGTGGGAGGTTGTTGGACAACCAGAGATATTCATAAGGCTAGAGGAGTTCGGACTCTGGATCTAGTAAAGATGAAATCGACCCCTAGCTCTGCATAAGGGCAGTACTAGATCTAAATGTGCCTGCCTGGAACAATAAGGATTATTGTTAAGAGGCTAGATCATTTAGAGTACAAGCTTAGTAAATCCATTTATGGATTGAAATAAAGCTATGAATCGTGGAACTTGCGAATTGATGGGATAGTCCATTTGATGGATTCATCAAAAGGCATAGACGAAAGGTGTATTGAAGACGTAATGGAAACAAGGTGGTGTTTCTCGGAGATTTTGTGTAGATAACATTTTATCATTGGCAACAATGTAAAAGTGTCATCAGACATAAAATAGTGGTTGTCTAAATAAATCGAGATATAAGATTGAGAAGAAGTTAGAGCTTGTTCTTAAGATCTTATGATCTAGAGATAAGAACATTGTACTTCTCCTAGACATCTTATACGATTAAGGTTTGTTTTAAACATGCATACTTCTGAGAAAGGTTATTGCCTTTCAGAGACAGAATATACATCTATCTAAAGGTTGTGTGTTCGAACACATGAAGGAGATAGATGAGGACAAAGCAGTTTCCTATACTTCAAGTATGGAAAGCTTTATAGATGCAATGTTGTAAAACAAGAACCTGATATCAGCTATGCGGTTTGCATAGTGGGAGGATATCAAGGTAATCTAGGCAAGAGATTTTCGGATGCTGTAATAGTACTTGCAAAGTACTGGATTATTAAGCAAGACGAAATCCTCTTTGATTACAAGATTCTCAGATCCAAAAATCAGAGAAGGACCAGTGAAAGTCGATATCAGGCTATGTGTTCACTTTTAGAAAGAGGTGGAACCATGAAATGAAAGAGTGATAAGCAGGATGCTTCTCAGACTCTCTCATAACCGAATAGCAGCCTCAGAGGCAGCGGAAGTTTTGGTTAGGTTCCGGGATAACCTCTTGACTTGGATATGACTCTTAGTTTACCAAAGGCTATTGGATAGCGGTGCATGGTGAACTAGAAGAGGTCATAAGTCAAAAGTGATGTTAACACATAGAGCAAGTACCACCTGATACGAGTCATCGTCAGGGGAGACGACGTAGTAGTCACCAAGATAACTTCAGAGCGGCAACCTAGATTGCTCACTCACATAGTACTTCTCGGAAGTACACTTTAAAGCACGTGATGAGTATGGGAACCGGGAGTTTGGAGGAAATGACTAGAATTTAGTACAAGTGGGAGATTGTTGGAGTTGTGTACTTAATGTCTAGATTTAAGTAACGGTAAACTCCCCGTCATAGCATTTAATCTATTAAATTAACGAACAATTGTTTTGCTTTTAATTACTTGATAATTAAATAAATGAAAACCATGGTTCTGGATTTTATACGTTGTAGTTAGTATGGTGTGCATGGGCACACAGAAGATCATACTATCGGTTACTCGTATTTAATCGAACAGTTGCTCACGACCTAGATAGAGACGAACTAATCTATCGGTATAGTCGTTGTGTGAGAGAGAAAATAATTTATCTTAATTATTTTATCACACTTGTACACTTGGTGTATTGAGCGGATCGTTGAGATTCATCGATTAGGATTGCCGGCGATAATCGATTCGAGTCTCAGAGTATTTTATTCTTAATCCCCGATATTGTTGCGGGTGTGTATATTTAATATAAGTGACTTTGATTTACCAAAGGAATTAACCGATTTAATTATTGGGTTAATTACCGGTTAAGTTGGGTCACTATATTTTATATATGGCATGCCGTGAATGATTGACCGGACAGTGTATCCCGGAAGGGTTGATAATATCCCCGAGATGAGTTCAAAAGGAATTATTGTGTAAACCTCATGAGTGGATTCGTTCCGCACAATAATTAAGGTTGAATGGTACTAGTCTCGGATTCAAGAGATGAATATAAATTAATTAGCAATAAATTAATTTTATTCATGGATATTTAAATCTTAAATACACGGAATAAATAATACTACCGGAGAAATATTATTTGATATAATATGGTTTAATATTGGGAGTGCAATTAATTTATATAGTGGAAAATAAATTAATTAATATTAATGGGAGATTAATAGATTTGGGCTTGGGCTCAATTTAATCATTAATATTGGAAGCCCAATATTCCACCTCCTTTAGATCCCCTACGTAGCCTATAAAAGCACTACATGGTCTTCACTTTTTCATAAGACAAGAATATCAATAGTTGATAGTTCTAGAGAGTCGAAGAGGATCCATAAGCTTGGAGGATCGTCGCCCACCCGACGTTCAAGCTAGTGCAAGGAATACGTGGGAAGATCGTAAGGTCATCATCTTGATTCCGTTTCTCCGCACAACGAATCAAAAGGTAAAATCATATACTCTCTTCTATGATTTTATGTGGTTTAATTGTGATACATACATGAACGCACGATCCGGGTAAACGACGAACTTCGGGGACGGGGATTCGAGATCCCCGGCGAAGGTTCGAAGGACCCTCGGCTGGGAGCCGAGGGGTGCGATCGAGCCCTAGGGCATCGATCGCGGGGCCCACACGAGGACGCCCCGGCTGGACGCCGGGGCACGCGATCGACCTCGGGGTCGATCGCCGGGCGAGCCGCGGCTGGGCCGCGGCGGGTGCGCTGGGCGCACCGCCCTCCTCGGCGGCGGCGGTGAGTCGCCGGACTCACCGCCGGGGGCTGTTCGGAACAGCCCCACGGGGATGCGCGTGCATCCCCGGCGATCGCTAGGGTTAGCGATCGCGAGCCCCGTGCGGGGGCTCGGCTGGGCGCGCGGGTTCGTCCCGTGCGGTGCTCGGTCGAGCTCCGGCTCGTACGGTGGTTCGCGGTTTCATCTCCGGCGAGAGGTTTTCGGTCGGGTTATTATTTTCCGCAATTTTTTAATGGCCCGGGATACCGAATTCCAACACGGGATGCTTCGAGCATCCCCGTGGCTGGTCGCGTGGGTTCTCGGCGTGCCCAGCGGGCTGCCAAGGGCAGCCCTAGGCGGCTGCCAAGGACAGCCGCGAGCCTCACGTGGAGGCTCGACCGAACAGCCCGTCTTCGTTTGCGGTTAGGGTTTGTTTGGTTGGGCTATCCCCGTGGAGGTTTGTGGCGGATTTTCGGCAACCGGGATTTCGATTGGAGTTGTCGTTCCGCAATTCTACAACTCCGGATATTCGATATCCGAAGGATTTCGGTCGGAATTAATTAGATAATTTATTTATTTAAATTTATTAATTCCGGGATATCGATTTCCAACAAATGGTATCAGAGCGTTGGTTTTAGTTCATGGTATTTTTCGATAAATTGTTCTACCTTGCAGGGTTTCCGATTATTATGGCTAGATTTAATTTTGTTAATTAATGTCATAATAATGTTCTTGATTATTAAACTCTCGGTGATCTCAATATTCGTTCTTGTGTGGTGAATGTTTGTTCTTAATTTTTCCGGAAATTGTTTGAGGTCGTTTTCATGTAGAGAATCGATACCTGATAACGTAGTAATAAATTTGTAATTTATTTTACGTTGGATCGAGGACGAAACGACGACCGGAAAAGTGTGACGGAGGAGACGAAGAGAGGGAGGATTCCGGGGATCGATCAACCCCATGATCGACCCAAGGGATGGATCGATCGAGTGGGAGGGGCAGCCATCGCACACCTTGGCCGTGGGCTGCCGCCGGTAGTGGTGGTGGCTGGTCGGTTGGGGTGGCGGAGGCGGTGATGCGCTCCTCTCGGCCTCGGTCGATGGTGGGGGTGGCGTGGGGATCCCCAACCCATGCTATTCCTACCAAGATCCAATTTTCCTAAATTATTCGGTTTTCCTATTTTGAGTATTTCTATTTTTGGGAATTCTCATGGAATAGGAAAAGAATAAACTTAGAATAAATTTATTTTTTCTTATTGATTATTCCTAGCAATGGGAATTTTCATGGGTTAGGAAAAGAATGAATTTGGAATTAATTTATTTTTCCTATTTAATTATTCCTTTATGGAAGTTTTAATGGATTAGAAAAATAATTAATTTGGAAAGTTTAGGAGTCATAAATTAATTTTTCCTTATTTAATTATTCCTTTATGGAATTTTTAATGGATTAGGAAAGGAATTAATTTGGAAGGACTAAGAGTCCTAAATTATTTTATTTCCTTATTTCATTATGGAAATCATCTAGAATATTTCAAGTGGGTCTTGGATAGATTATTCTAGAGATTTAATGAAGTAGAAAGGGAAAATAAAAAAAATTATTTTATTTCCTTATTTCATTATGGAAGTCTTCTAGAATATTCCAAGTGGGTCATTGATAGATTATTCTAGAGATTTAATGAAGTAGAAAGGGAAAATAAAAATAATAAAAATATTAATAATATTTAATTTTATTTTTGATATATTCGATTGACTTAATTTTCGAATTAAGTAACTTTTGGATTAATTGAAAATAAATAGATTTAAATATTGGAATTAATATTCCCGTCACATGGAGCATTCAAGAACGAAGACTAAAGACTAGAAGATGCGTACGGAGATGCGATAAAGCCATAATAGTCGGAAAATAATATTCTAGTATTATTTTGATTATGTGATAATATTCTATGTGCTTTATTTCATGTATGCATGCTTATGTGTATTTAATTATGCATTAGATAGCGTATCCCTTTGTTATAAAAAGCTAAGTGGGAGAGGGTATGGAAACATATCCATGGTCTCCATTGCTGTTCTCTTGGTGACTTTTATGGACTTTTGAAGTTCGTATAGACAAGTCATTGGAGGAGAATTCTTGTAATTCCTTTTACGAGAAACATTGATTAAGTTTATCAAACAATGCCTAATTTGTCTTTCCAAAACTGATTTCAAGTCGACTCATTCTCACCCCGGGGAGTGGAATGGAGCCAAAGCCACTTGGTCATGTCGAGGACACAAATTAGAGACTTTCGTGTCATTTGATGACTAGATCGATTGTCTGCTCGGCTCCCTCATTTATGAGAGATAGGGTCGTTCGCATGGTGAATCACTGGTAAGAAACTTCGAGTTTCACTTATGATTCTCCGCGTCTTGATTTACAAGATTGAATGGATCAAGTAATTGGGACTCAATTATAAAAGTCTCTTGGTGTAGTAAACGTCCACACCACGTGGTTTGCTATGTTGACGGATTTTGGATTAATTGTTGTAGACAGTTGTAAGAAATTGTGAAGAGTTGTGAAGTTGTCGTAAACGTCCACACCACGTGGCTTGCGGTGATGTAGCAATTCCAAACGATTTACTTTGGTACTGAGTAATGGTTTACACTTAGATACGCATTATAGTATTCCTCCCCACGAGGTTCCGCTATAAGTGATGTATGACCGAAGCAAATCTAATTGCTAAATCATTTGGATTGGTAAACGTCCACACCACGTGGCTTGCCATATCTGATGGGATTTTAGATGTGATTAGTGGTTTAATGATATTATTTAAGGGAGATAATATCGGAGATTAAATCGATTGTTTGTTGTTATATGTGCTCATAGATTAGGATATGGCTTTGAACCCACTTTATGTGATACTTGAGGAATTTTAAACTCACTGGTCCCTAAATGTAATGATTGGAATAGAGATCTAGACATTACCCAAACTGTTAAAGAGTGCAAGGTTGTACTCAGTGAGCTTTGCCCTCCCGAGCCTATTGACATAGGCGGCTAGAAAAGAAGCGATGTGTTCTATAGTACTATGAACCAGAGGGACGTGTTTCGTCCGGTTCTTAGAGGAAGACTATTAGATGAACTACAAAGCCCTAACTGACGTAGTACTTTGGAATGAGAAAAGGGACAAAGACTAGGAACCAGCCAAACCGAGTAGAAGTACACCACACACTGCACTACTGTTATTACTGTTATACGCCGGAACGCCATTGCAGTGGGAGGTTGTTAACAACCAGAGATGTTCATAAGACTAGAAGAGTTTCGGACTCTGGATCTAGTAAAGATGAAATCGATCCCTAGCTCTGCACGAGGGCGGTACTAGATCTAAATGTGCCTGCTTGGAAAACAATAAGGATTATTGTTAAGAGGCAAGATCATTTAGAGTACAAGCTTAGTAAATCCATTTATGGATTGAAACAAAGCTATAAATCGTGGAACTTGCAAATTGATGGGATAATCCATTTGGTGGATTCATCAAAAGGCATAGACGATAGGTGTGTTGGAGATGTAATAGAAACAAGGTGGTGTTTCTCGGAGATGACAATTTCATCATTGGCAACAATGTAGAAAATGTTGTCAGACATAATATAATGGTTGTCTAAATGAATCGAGATATAAGATTGAGTGGAAGTTAGAGCATGTTCTTGAGATCTTTTGATCTAAGGATAGGAACATTGTACTTCTCCTAGATATCTTATACGATTAATGTTTGTTTTAAACATGCATACTTCTGAGAAAGGTTATTGCCTTTCAGAGACAGAATATACATCTATCTAAAGGGTATGTGTTCGAACACATGAAGAAGATAGATGAGGACAAAGCAGTTTCCTATACTTCAAGTATGGAAAGCTTTATAGATGCAATGTTGTAAAACAAGAACCTGATATCAACTATGCGGTTTGTGTAGTGGGAGGATATCAAGGTAATCTAGACAAGAGATTTTGGGATGCTGTAATAGTACTTGCGAAGTACTGGATTATTAAGCAAGACGAAATCTTCTTTGATTACGAATTCTCAGATCCTAAATCAGAGGAGGACCAGTGTAAGTCGATATCAGGCTATGTGTTCACTTTTAGAAAGAGGTGGAACCATGAAATGAAAGAGTGATAAGCAGGACGCTTCTCAGACTCTCTCATAACCGAATAAGCAGCCTCAGAGGCAGCGGAAGTTTTGGTTAGGTTCCGGGATAACCTCTTGGCTTGGATATGACTCTTAGTTTACCAAAGGCTATTGGATAGCGGTGCACGGTAAACTGGAAGAAGTCATAAGTCAAAAGTGATGTTAACACATAGAGCAAGTACCACCTGATACGAGTCATCGTCAAGGGAGATGACGCAGTAGTCACCAAGATAACTTCAGAGCGGCAACCTAGAATGCTCATTCACATAGTACTTCTTGGAAGTACAACTCTAAGCACGTGATGAGTATGGGAGTCGGGAGTTTGGAGGAAATGACTAGACCTTAGTACAAGTGGGAGATTGTTGGAGTTGTGTACTTAATGTCTAGATTTAAGTAACGGTAAACTCCCGGTCATAGCATTTAATCTATTAAATTAATAAACAATTATTTGCATTTAATTATTATTAATTAATATATGCAAAATATAGTCCTGGATTTTATACGTTGTAGTTAGTATGGTGTTGCATGGGCACACAGAAGATCATACTATCGGTTACTCGTATTTAATCAAACAGTTGCTCACGACCTAGATGGACATGGACCAATCCATCGGTATAGTCGTTGTGTGAGAGAGAAAATAATTTATCTTAATTATTTTATCACACTTGTACACTTGGTGTATTGAGCGGATCGCTTGAGATTTATCGATTAGGATTGCCTTGAGATAATCGATTCAAGTCTCAGAGTATTTTATTCTTAATCCCCGATACTATTACGGGTGTGTATATTTAATATATGTGACTTTGATTTTCCAAAGGAATTAACCGATTTAATTATTGGGTTAATTACCGGTTAAGTTGGGTCACTATATTTTATATATGACATGCCGTGAATACTTGACGGGAAAGTGTATCCCGGAAGGGTTGATAATATCCCTGAGATGAGTTCATAAGGAATTATTGTGTAAACCTCATGAGTGGATTCGTTCCGCACAATAATTAAGGATGAATGGTACTAGTCTCGGATTCAAGAGATGAATAAATTAATTAGCAATAAATTAATTTTATTCATGGATATTTAAATCTTAAATACACGGAATAAATAATACTACCGGAGAAATATTATTTGATATAATATGGTTTAATATTGGGAGTGCAATTAATTTATATAGTGGAAAATAAATTAATTAATATTAATGGGAGATTAATAGATTTGGGCTTGGGCTCAATTTAATCATTAATATTGGAAGTCCAATATTCCACCTCCTTTAGATCCCCTACGTAGCCTATAAAAGCACTACATGGTCTTCTCTATTCTACATAACACAAGATCATAATTCTCCTAGAGAGAGAAAGTAGAGAGAGAGAGAAGAGGATCCATAAGCTTGGAGGATCGTCGCCCACCCGACGTTCAAGCTAGTGCAAGGAATACGTAGGAAGATCGTAAGGTCATCAACTTAAATTCGTTTCTCCGCACAACGAATTAAAAGGTAAAATCATATACTCCCTTCTATGATTTTATATGAATTGATTGTGATACATACATGAACGCACAATCCGGGAAAACGACGAACCTCGGGGACGGGGATTCGAGATCCCCGGCGAGGATCGAAGGTGGCGGTCGAACCCTAGGGTTCGGACCGCCGCGACGCGCGACAAGGGGAAGCCCCGGCTGGACGCCGGGGCATGCGATCGACTTCGGTCGATCGCCGGGGATGCCGCGGGCTGGCGCCGCGGCGGATCCCCCCGGCCACCTCGTCGGCGGCGCGTCGCAAGGGAGCCCTCGGCTGGAGCCGAGGGGCGATCGAGCCCGTGAGCTCGATCGCGGGGGCTGCTACGAGCAGCCCCGGGGATGCCGTGAGGCATCCCAGCGATCATCGCGAGATGATCGCGAGCCCCGTGCGGGGGCTCGGCTGGGCACCATGGGCGGACCGTGGTGGTGCTCGGTTGAGCTCCGGCTCGTACGGTGGTTCGTGGTCGGATCTCCGGCGATCAAGGATTTTGGTCGGGTTATTATTTTCCGCAAATTTTAATAGCCCGGGATATCGATTTCCAACAATTGGTATCAGAGCGTTTGGTTTCGTGTTCATGTATGTGTTCAATTGTGTTCTACCTTGCAGGGATTCCGACTATCATGGTTAATTAATTGATTAATTGTTTAATTAATTGTTTTTTAATTTTACCATGATTATTAAACTCTCGGACATGTCGAGATTCGTTTTGTGTGGATGAATGCTTGTAATAGTAAAAATTCGGGGGTTGACCGAATTTAGATTTATTATTATTGTTCTATGTTTTCCGGAAAGTGTATAGGGTCGATTTCATGTATAGAATCGATACCGGAATTGTAAATTTATTTCTTGTAATTTATTTACGTTGGATCGATGCCTAGACGACCGCCGGAGAACTCGTGTGACGAAGAAGACGAAGAGGACGAAGAACCGGGGGGGTCGATCAACCCCATGATCGACCCCATGACCGAAGCCATGGGGAGGGGTCGATCGCCCCTCGGCTGAGGCTGCCGCCGGCATGGTGGTGGCCGGCCGGCTGGGAAGGCGGCGGCGGTGCCCTCTCCGGTGGTGGCGGCGGTCGGTGGTGGTGGTGGTGGTGCGGGGATCCCCAACCCGTGCTACTCCTACTTCTACCTAGATTCACTTTCCTAATTGATTCAAGTTTTCCTATTTTGAGTATTCCTAAGTTTGGGAACTCTCATGGAGATAGGAAAAGAATTAATTAATATTATTTATTTCCTTATTCTATTATGGAAGTCTTCTAGAATATTCCAAGTTCTACTTGGAATAGGAATCTATAGATTTAATAGAATTAGATAGGAAGATAATTAATTAATAAATTAATTTATTTCTATTTGATTATTCCTATTTTATGGGAATTTTCATGGACATGGAAATTAATTAATCTTGGAAAGTAGAAGAGTCCTAATTTATTTATTTCTTTATTCTATTATAGAAGTCTTCTAGAATATTCCAAGTTTCACTTGGATAGATTATTCTAGAGATTTAATAGAATTAGATGGGAAAATAAATAAATAAAAATATTAATAATATTTAATTTTGTTTTTGATTTATTCGATTGACTTAATTTTCGAATTAAGTATCTTTTGGATTTATTAAAAATAAATAGATTTAAATATTGGGATTAATATTCTCGTCACATGGAGCATTCAAGAACGAAGACTGAAGACTAGAAGACGCATACGGAGATGGAATAAAGCCATGATAGTCGGAAAATAACTTTCTAGCATTATTTTGACTATGTGATATGTGCTTTATTACTTGTATGCATGCTTATGTGTTTAATTATGCATTAGATAGCGTATCCCTTTGTTATAAAAAGCTAAGTGGGAGCGGGGATGGAAACATTCCCATGGTCTCCATTACTGTTCTCTTGGTGACATTTATGAGCTTTCGAAGTTCATATAGATATGTCATTGGAGGAGAATTCTTGTAATTCCTTTTACAAGAAACATTGATTAAGTTTATCAAACAATGCCTAATTTGTCTTTCTGAAACTGACTTCAAGTCGACACATTCTCACCCCGGGGAGTGGAATGGAGCCAAAGCCACTTGGTCATGTGGATGACACAAATTAGAGACCTTCGTACCATTCTTTGATAGATGGATCGATTGTCTGCTCGGCTCCCTCATCTAATGAGAGATAGGGTTGTTCGCATGGTGAATCACTGGTTAGAAACTTCGAGTTTCACTTATGATTCTCCGCGTCTTGATTTACAAAATCGAATGCTTCAAGTAATTGGGAGTCAACTATAAAAGTCTTTTGGTGTAGTAAACGTCCACACGAACGTGGCTTGCTATGCTGAATGGGATTTTGGAAATAGTTGATGTAGACAGTTATAGGGAATTGTGAAGGATTGTGAGTTATCGTAAACGTCCACACTAACGTGGCTTGCGGTGACATAGCAATTCCAAATGATTCACCTTAGTGCTGAGTAATGGTTTACACTTAGGTACGCTTTATAGTATTCTTCCCAACGAAGTAACGCTATAATGATGTACGACCGAAGCAAATCTAATTGCTAAATCATTTGGGTGGGTAAACGTCCACACGAACGTGGCTTGCCTTACCTGATGGGATTTTAGATGTAATTAGTAATTTAATGATATTATTTGAGGGAGATAATATCGGATATTAAATTGATTGTTTGTTTAAATGTGCTTATAGGTTTAGAGAATAGCTATGAACCCACTTTCTGTGATACTCAAGGAATTCAACGCACTAGTTCCATACTGTGTTGGATGGAATAAAGAGTTAGACATTTCCCAGACTGTTGCTGAGTACAAGTTAGTACTCAGTGAACTTTGTCCTCCTGAACCAACACGTGTCTCAACTATTGAGGAAACAACTGATTTTGAGAAGTGGAACAGTGCTTTTGCATTAACCACCAATCATGACATCATGCTGAAACTCAAGCTTATGTTTAGAGATAACGAGAAGGTTAGAAAAGAGGCGATGAGGATACTCATAAAGGTCAGTCGCTTCGAGGAAACGCTTGAACACGTTTTCGAGATGTTGGACCTTTTGGATGAGTTGAGACAATCGCAAGCTCTTATGGCCAAAGCCAAAGGTTTCGAGCCTAAGGGCATAGACCAAGGAATGGAGAAGCAGACAAAGAAGCCCTGTAGTCCTGCACTTGGACCACGGAATAGGGTGAGAAAGCCTTCGGGCAGTCATTCTCAAAGAAAGTTATCTGGGGACTGGAAGTCTTTATTTTCTTCTGAAGAAGGTATGAGATTCTCTCCTTAAGTCTTTAAAACATAGTCAGATGCGTTATCTACCAGAAACCTGGTTGGTAGATATGGATCCACTGACGGTATGTATGCATTTAAAATGCAGGGACACCAGGAAACCCAAAGACTTGGAAATGGAGGAATAGTCAAGGCAAAGCTGTAGAGGAGGCAGCTGTTGCAGTGGAAGACATTTATCTACTTTAGTAGTTAAATAGGATTTCATTTCAAGTTTATTGCATTATGTACCCTTTATTTTAGAAAGAACTTTTGTTCTGGATTTCTATTATTTATGAATGGATATTTTATTTCTTTAATCATGGTGATGATTTTGATAAGAAATAATGGGTATTATCTATTCTGGTACATTAGATAGCAATATATGAATGATGAATCCTTAGTCTACCACGATGCAACAAACCGTTCTATAACTTGTTTTACTATTTAGATATATTTCTTGTTGAATCATTATACTTGTGAATTCTTATACTTAGTAGTATTTATTCAAATAAGATTCAAAAGGTCGAAATTGATTTGATCAATTATAGTTGAAGGAATGGACCTTCCGACCTAAGGATTGAATTTGGAGGATAATACATCTAAGTAAACCTTTCTGGATAAAGGATAGAATTCGGACAAGTATTGGGAATGATTTGTATATGCAGAGATATGTGTTTACAAGAAAGGTACGAGTAGTTCTTCCAAGAATACTCGCTGATGGATTAGAATGCTTGATGTGCCATAAAAGCAAAGTGTTTTAGTCACAAAGCAATTATGGGGAACCTTCAAAGTATATCTATTGGAAGCCTGCGACTTAGTCGCGGAGGCCATCACCTATCCAAATAACACATAGCATATATCGAAGATTGGGATTAAATCCTAATAAATGACTTCACCATGAACTTACGTGTAGAGATGGTAAGTCAGTGAGAAATAGAATTCTAATAGTGAAAGAACAAGTTGTTCGTAACTACCTATGTTCTATGGATATTTCTGGAGACAACGCATATTCAATATGGTTGTAGGATATCCTAGATGAACAAAGTATTGTGTGTTCTATAGTACTATGAACCAGAGGGACGTGTTTCGTCCGGTTCTTAGAGGAAGACTATTAGATGAACTACAAAGCCCTAACTGACGTAGTACTTTGGAATGAGAAAAGGGACAAAGACTAGGAACCAGCCAAACCGAGTAGAAGTACACCACACACTGCACTACTGTTATTACTGTTATACGCCGGAACGCCATTGCAGTGGGAGGTTGTTAACAACCAGAGATGTTCATAAGACTAGAAGAGTTTCGGACTCTGGATCTAGTAAAGATGAAATCGATCCCTAGCTCTGCACGAGGGCGGTACTAGATCTAAATGTGCCTGCTTGGAAAACAATAAGGATTATTGTTAAGAGGCAAGATCATTTAGAGTACAAGCTTAGTAAATCCATTTATGGATTGAAACAAAGCTATAAATCGTGGAACTTGCAAATTGATGGGATAATCCATTTGGTGGATTCATCAAAAGGCATAGACGATAGGTGTGTTGGAGATGTAATAGAAACAAGGTGGTGTTTCTCGGAGATGACAATTTCATCATTGGCAACAATGTAGAAAATGTTGTCAGACATAAGATAATGGTTGTCTAAATGAATCGAGATATAAGATTGAGTGGAAGTTAGAGCATGTTCTTGAGATCTTTTGATCTAAGGATAGGAACATTGTACTTCTCCTAGATATCTTATACGATTAATGTTTGTTTTAAACATGCATACTTCTGAGAAAGGTTATTGCCTTTCAGAGACAGAATATACATCTATCTAAAGGGTATGTGTTCTAACACATGAAGAAGATAGATGAGGACAAAGCAGTTTCCTATACTTCAAGTATGGAAAGCTTGTAGGTACCGGTATACCGATCCGATCGATATACCGTGTGTGCGGAAGCGTGTAAAGCATATAAATCTATCATGCTTGGATCTTAGTGCACACATAATGTGTATAAGAACACATACAAATATATATATATACACATCCAATATATATATATATAGGGATCAACGAGTTCTTACATTTGGTGATCGTTGAAATTGGTTAAGGTGGTGTTGAGTAGATTGAACCACCTTAATGGATCAGCCACGGATTGTTAACCTCTGGAATGACCCCGTCACGCCTTTGGATCGCCCGGATGTTGAAGCCGCACAAATGGCCCGGCCTCTACGTGTTGCACACGAACCCGGATGATGACTTGCTTGATTGATCGAGTTGATTCTCCAAGAACAACCTCTTTTCTCTCTATCTTTTGTGAATTTCGTGGGTGAAAAATTATGCTGAAAAATCAGCATTTGTTCACCTTAAAATGCCATCAAAACCACCTTGTAACCCCCTCCTTGATGGTGATATTGATGCCCCATCATTATCACACATTAAGGTGTGAATATGGTGAATTTGAATGGACATTTCCACCTCATTATGCCACATGGCATTAGATGGTCCCACTTGCTTGTGTGGCATGCCATGTCACACTATATGACATGCATCCATGCAAGCCATGCATCCCATGCATGGGAATTAAATCCACGTAAATATTGATTCTAAATCAATATATTTATCAAGCAATGTATATCAATATCGAGCTCGTGTGTGACCCTGTAGGTATGATTTTATCGATCAATATTATATTGTTCCCAACAATTAATATTATCGAATAATCATTTAACATCCATAGACGACCTTATGACTTTATCGATTGCACACGTAGGATCTAAGGACACATCCTAACAATCTCCCACTTGGCCTTCAGAGCCAGTGTGCTGCCAACTTCCTGTTGTCACTTTATGTCTAAATTTGAACTTGAGGCAAGACTCGAGTCATCCTCAATCGGTTCAAACCTTTCTTGGACTTTGAGACAGACTGTAAAACCATATTTATCACTATGATACGAATCTGGACGTGGCCACGTATTTTCCACAGTCTCGACTCTCCAAGTGGCCGGTAAGACATATGATCCATATTAAAATGGAGGACAATCCCATCTTGTCAATCCAAGCTCTCCCACTTGCTTCCTGATATACCCAATAACAAGTTTTATAACCTCCTTTTACGAAAGGCGTTTACTTGTATCAAAGTACACCATTTCACAATGGAATTACTCTGGACTACTCAGGTCAGAGGAAATTGCTCGACAGTCAACGAAATAGTATTATGACTCGAAATCTTAAATACTATTCCAGTCGGGTCTGTTCGATCATTAGCTCCCAGCTAATATCTATGTAATTGTACTTGATGTCCTACATCACTAGCCCATGAAGCGGCGCTATAGTACACATTACAATCTAGTTCTTTGCATCATCAGTCTGTCCGTACTCGATGATACGAACTAGGAACAATTTATGATTTAATTATATTAGTTCAACAGTTGGGACTTCATTATGTGGTAAATCGACCTCATAACCCAATTAAGAATAATTTAATCATTTGGACAATTCATACAATTTAAACCACAATTATATGAAGAAATTATTGAATATCATAAAAGATACGTGAATGTTTACATAAACTCCAAAAGTAGACAATACAGTAATAGGAATCACAATCCATCTCTAAGATATCGTATCCCTATTGCAGTCGTATGAGCATCATGCTTTGACTGCTGGAGTGGTTTAGTTAAAGGGTCTGCAACATTATCATCAGTTGCAACTTTATTTATCTCGATGTCTCCACGACTAACTATCTCCCTGAGAATGTGGAACTTCCTGAGCACATGTTTGGATTTGTGGTGCTCCCTAGGCTCCTTGGCTTGCGCGATAGCTCCACTATTATCACAATAGAGAGCTATCGGATGGGCCGAACTAGGTACGACACCGAGCTCATCTAAGAACTTTCTCATCCAAACGGCCTCCTTTGCTGCTTCAGATGCAGCAATGTACTCAGCCTCTGTAGTAGAATCAGCTATGGTGGGTTGCTTGGAACTCTTCCAGCTCACCGCACCTCCATTCAGACAAAAGACAAAACCGGACTGAGATCGGAGATCATCTCTGTCTGTTTGGAAGCTTGCATCCGTATAGCCTGTCATAACCAACTCTTCTTGTCCTCCAAAGACAAGAAAATAATCTTTAGTCCTTCTAAGGTACTTAAGAATATTCTTGGCCGCAGTCCAATGCGCCTCACCTGGGTTTCCTTGAAACCGACTCGTCATGCTCAAAGCATACGATACATCCGGTCGTGTACATATCATGGCGTACATAATAGATCCTATTGCCGAAGCATAAGGAATATTTGCCATCCTCATTTGCTCATCAGGTCCCGAAGGGCACTGCCTCTTGCTCAAAGATGTACCATGAGTCATTGGAATGAGACCCTTCTTGGCATCTTTCATTCTGAACCTGTCAAGTACCTTATCAATATAGGTTGCTTGACTAAGTCCAAGCATCCTTTGTGATCTGTTCCGACAGATCTTGATGCCCAATATGTACTGTGCTTCTCCAAGATCCTTCATTGAAAACCATCTTCCCAGCCATTCTTTAACAGAATTAAGCATAGGAATATTGTTTCCAATGAGGAGTATGTCATCGACATACAACACAATGAATACAACGTAACTCCCACTGACTTTCTTGTAAACACAAGAGTCTTCCATGTTCTTTTGAAATCCAAACTCTTGTATGGATTCATCGAACCGAAGATTCCAGCACCGAGATGCTTGCTTTAATCCATAAATGGATCTATTAAGCTTGCATACTCTCTCAGCCTGATTAGGATCGATAAAACCCTCTGGTTGTGTCATAAACACTTCCTCTACTAGAATCCCATTCAAGAAGGCGGTTTTAACGTCCATTTGCCATATCTCATAATCATAATGAGCAGCAATGGCTAAGAGAATCCGAATGGATTTAATCATAGCAACTGGTGAAAAGGTTTCATCATAATCCACCCCGTGAATTTGTTTATATCCTTTTGCTACCAACCTTGCTTTGAAAACACTAGGTTTTCCATTCATGTCTGTTTTTATTTTGTAAATCCATTTGCATCCAATGGGCCTAGCCCCTTTAGGCAAATCGACCAAGTTCCAAACTTGATTTTCAGACATTGATTCCATTTCGGATTTCATGGCACCCTGCCATTTCTCGGAATCTGGACTCGTCACAGCTTGGATATAGTTCGAAGGTTCATTGCTTTCTAAAAGCATGACTTCATAGCTCTCATTTGTCAGAATACCTAAGTATCTGTTAGGTTGAGATCTAATCCTTCCGGACCTTCGAGGGTTAGGTGTGGTTTCCAAAACCATTGGAGCACTCTCGACTTGGTCTTGAGTGTCCATCTCAGTTTGATCTTCTTGAACCTCGTTCAAGTTTTCTTGAACTTCGTTCAATTCAACTGAGCTCCCACTTACTTTCTTGGAAAGATATTCCTTTTCAAGAAATACACCATCTCGAGCAACAAAGACTTTGTTCTCAGATTGGTTGTAAAAGTGGTACCCTCGTGTTTCTTTTGGATAACCAACAAAGAAACATTTATCCGATTTGGGTTCAAGCTTTGTAGAGATATTTCTCTTTACATAAGCTTCACATCCCCAAACCTTGATATAAGACAAGTTAGGGACCTTCCCTTTCCATACCTCGTATGGTGTCTTATCAACAGCTTTTGACGGTGTCCTATTCAGTGTATAGGCCGCTGTTAAAAGTGCGTGTCCCCAAAAAGATTTTGGTAGTTCACTAAGGCTCATCATCGATCGAACCATATCCAATAAGGTTCTATTCCTCCTTTCGGAAACACCATTCATCTGGGGTGTTCCAGGTGGAGTGAGTTGATATAAAATACCACAACTCATAAGATGATCATCGAATTCTTGGCTAAGATATTCACCACCTCGATCCGATCGAATGGCTTTTATCTTCTTACCAAGTTGATTCTCAACTTCATTTTGGAATTCTTTGAACTTTTCAAAGGCTTCCGACTTATGCCTCATTAAATAGACATAACCATATCTACTTAAGTCATCGGTAAAAGTTATGAAGTAGAAATAACCTCCACGTGCTTGTGAGCTCATTGGACCACATACATTAGTATGGATTAAACCCAATAGATCACTTGCACGTTCTCCTTTTCCTAGAAAAGGTGACTTTGTCATTTTGCCCATCAAACATCCTTCACATGTATCGAATGACTCCAAGTCAAAAGATTTGAGAATACCTTCTTTAAGAAGTTTCTCTACACGTTTAATGTTGACGTGGCCTAATCGACAATGCCAAAGGTATGTTTCATTGAATTCATTCGATTTGGCCTTTTTGGTATCAATGTTATATATATGATTGTCAAGTTGAAGTATATATAAACCATGTTCTAATCGTGCCGAACCATAGAACACTCCACTTTTTGAAATAGTAAATAAACCATTTATTATAGTGAAGGAAAATCCTTCAGTATCCAATACTGAAATAGAAATGATGTTCTTGGTAATACTTGGAACGAAATAAACATTATTCAATACTAAAACAAGGCCCGAAGGCAAACACAAATCATAAGATCCTACGGCTAATGCAGCGACCCTCGCTCCATTTCCAACCCGCAGATCGACATCTCCCTTTACCAAAGTTCTACTTCTTTGCAGTCCCTGCACATGTGAAACAATGTGAGCACCGCATCCGGTATCCAATACCCAAGAAGAAGAATTTGTAAAGTTTATGTCTATGACATAAATACCTGAAGATGAAGGAACGACACCGTTCTTCACATCCTCCTTGAACTTGGGGCAATCCCGCTTGTAGTGTCCAACACCCTTGCAGTAGAAACACTCAGATTCCCCAGGAACCTTAGAAGCTTTCAAGAACCTTTTGGAAGGAGTTGCCACAACTTTCCCTTTCCCTTTGCCTTTCACTTCTGGTTTCTTAATCCCCTTGAACTTTTTGGTACCTCCTTCCCGAATCATAAGAACTTCCCTCCTAGGGTCCTTCTTAATCGCCGGCTCAGCAGCCTTAAGCATCCCATGGAGCTCATGAAGCGATTTCTTCAGTCCATTCATGTGGAAATTCAGCCTAAAGGCGTCATAACCATCATGAAGAGAATGGAGAATGAAATCGGTAGCCAACTCGTCATCATATGCAAAACCGAGGCGAGCACTTGAAGCAAATAATCCAATCATTTGCTGCACATGTGGTCCCACGGGTTTACCCTTTTCCAGCCTAGCTGTTGCTATAGCCCGGGTGACACCGAAGTGCTCAATCCTAGCCTGTTCCCCGAACATGCTCTTGAGCTCTTCTATGATGTCATAGGCTTCCATGAACTCGAATTTTTTTTGCAACTCGGGTACCATGGATGCCAACATCAAACATGTCACCTCATTCGAGGCTTTCTTAGCAAGGGCATATGATGCCTTTTGGACATCCGTGCCCCCATCAGCGGGAAGCACGGGAAGGGGTTTGTCCAACACACTTTCCTTTTCTTCGTATTTGAGGACTATCCTCAAGTTACGTTGCCAATCAAGGAAATTGGTGTTGTTCAACTTTTCTCTATCCAAGATAGAGCTGAACTTGAATTGAGTTGATACAGACATATTAAACTACAGAAGAAAGATAAATTAAGTAAGTAAACATCCACAAAGCGTTTAAACAAATAAGGTTGTCTCGCAAAACTACTTTATTTGTTTCATTTTGTTCATTCGATATCCAATATCGTCGTTCCCAATTATCTTAATATCAAAACCGTGATAAATCGTAAGTGAAAACTCGAGGTTTTCTAACCAGCGATCTTATCATGCAATTGAAGCCCTATCTCTCATTAAAATGAGGGAGCCAACCAGACAATCGATTCACGTCATCCAATGGCTCGAATGTCTCTAATCTGTGTCATCGACATAAGCAAGCGCTTTGGCTCCATTCCACTCCCCGGGGTGAGAATGAGTCGAGTTGAACTTAGTCTTTGAAAAAACAAATTAGGCATTGGTTTTTGACATTTTAATAAATTATAACAAAACGATCCCAAGACCCTCATCTTGCGAATCCTTAAGCCGACTGATTCCGCACTTAAGAACTCCAAGATAGGTAGACATCCCATGTCAATGACATCCAATGTCACTCTCGGTCGATGAGAGTCCCATTCTCATCTCATGTCTCGATAGCCACGCCTGCAGTGGATCTATCGATGAGAAAACCAAACTCACTTGTAAGGGTCTAACCCTTACTCCCACTTATCCCAAGATAACAAGTAGTACTCCGCTGAGGCGGACCTACCAACTTATGATCGAGGGCTTTATGGGTGTGATGTTTTGGACAAGACATTATACTCATTATTTTGGGAACTTGCATGCATAGGTTTGTTTATATGTAAGTTGAACATTTATAACATAAAACAACCTATAACTAGCAAAGCAAATAAATACGAAATCGAAAGGCCCCTAGAACCTCACAACTCTCAAAACAGAAGAATTAAAGTAACAACAAAAGCCTTGAACATCTTCTGGACTGGTCCTCGCCCGCCATATCAGTTCCGTGCCCTCCGATTTTGGTCAAATCCATTCCGTACCCAAAAAACCACGAACGGCGCCCGCCAATTCACAATCAGCGGTCGCCGAACACCACTGGCGGTCGCCGTTTCCAAAACGGCGCCCGCCGAAAGGGTTCGGAAAAATCTGCCCCAAAAACAGGTCATTCGGCGGTCGCCGTTTCCAAAACGGCGCCCGCCGGAGCTCAAACGGCGACCGCTGTTTGGCTCCAGCAGCCCGGTTTGCTTCGTTTTGCTTCGTTTGGCTTCGTTTCTTCTCGTTTTCGCCGGAGAGCCGAGATCCTCCATCGAACCATGGACCAAGTCCATCGCTTATAAGTTTGAACAATACAAATTGAAATAGAAACCTATCTATTACAAATGATTCCAAGGGACGCAGCCCTCCAAAACTATGGCCAATCGAAACGTAAAAAACGATAATTTCATTCACCCGACCACTAACGGTGGCCGGCCTTACATCTAACCACATAATCACAATTAAACAAATAAGTCAATTATGTTGATTAAACTTTTTGTGTCCAACACAAAAGTGTGCACGAGCCCGAAGCTCTGATACCAATTGTAGGTACCGGTATACCGATCCGATCGATATACCGTGTGTGCGGAAGCGTGTAAAGCATATAAATCTATCATGCTTGGATCTTAGTGCACACATAATGTGTATAAGAACACATACAAATATATATATATACACATCCAATATATATATATATAGGGATCAACGAGTTCTTACATTTGGTGATCGTTGAAATTGGTTAAGGTGGTGTTGAGTAGATTGAACCACCTTAATGGATCAGCCACGGATTGTTAACCGCTGGAATGACCCCGTCACGCCTTTGGATCGCCCGGATGTTGAAGCCGCACAAATGGCCCGGCCTCTACGTGTTGCACACGAACCCGGATGATGACTTGCTTGATTGATCGAGTTGATTCTCCAAGAACAACCTCTTTTCTCTCTATCTTTTGTGAATTTCGTGGGTGAAAAATTATGCTGAAAAATCATCATTTGTTCACCTTAAAATGCCATCAAAACCACCTTGTAACTCCCTCCTTGATGGTGATATTGATGCCCCATCATTATCACACATTAAGGTGTGATTATGGTGAATTTGAATGGACATTTCCACCTCATTATGCCACATGGCATTAGATGGTCCCACTTGCTTGTGTGGCATGCCATGTCACACTATATGACATGCATCCATGCAAGCCATGCATCCCATGCATGGGAATTAAATCCACGTAAATATTGATTCTAAATCAATATATTTATCAAGCAATGTATATCAATATCGAGCTCGTGTGTGACCCTGTAGGTATGATTTTATCGATCAATATTATATTGTTCCCAACAATTAATATTATCGAATAATCATTTAACATCCATAGACGACCTTATGACTTTATCGATTGCACACGTAGGATCTAAGGACACATCCTAACAAAGCTTTATAGATGCAATGTTGTAAAACAAGAACCTGATATCAACTATGCGGTTTGTGTAGTGGGAGGATATCAAGGTAATCTAGACAAGAGATTTTCGGATGCTGTAATAGTACTTGCGAAGTACTGGATTATTAAGCAAGACGAAATCTTCTTTGATTACAAATTCTCAGATCCTAAATCAGAGGAGGACCAGTGTAAGTTGATATCAGGCTATGTGTTCACTTTTAGAAAGAGGTGGAACCATGAAATGAAAGAGTGATAAGCAGGACGCTTCTCAGACTCTCTCATAACCGAATAAGCAGCCTCAGAGGCAGCGGAAGTTTTGGTTAGGTTCCGGGATAACCTCTTGGCTTGGATATGACTCTTAGTTTACCAAAGGCTATTGGATAGCGGTGCACGGTAAACTGGAAGAAGTCATAAGTCAAAAGTGATGTTAACACATAGAGCAAGTACCACCTGATACGAGTCATCGTCAAGGGAGACGACGCAGTAGTCACCAAGATAACTTCAGAGCGGCAACCTAGAATGCTCATTCACATAGTACTTCTTGGAAGTACAACTCTAAGCACGTGATGAGTATGGGAGTCGGGAGTTTGGAGGAAATGACTAGACCTTAGTACAAGTGGGAGATTGTTGGAGTTGTGTACTTAATGTCTAGATTTATGTAACGGTAAACTCCCGGTCATAGCATTTAATCTATTAAATTAATAAACAATTATTTGCATTTAATTATTATTAATTAATATATGCAAAATATAGTCCTGGATTTTATACGTTGTAGTTAGTATGGTGTTGATGGAGTTATATTCTAAATGTCTAGTTTAGTGACAATATGGAACTCCTTATCTGTGTTTTTCATTATCTATTAATCAAACTGTCGGCATTTTGTCTATCTTGTACTTGAATGCAATAGTCCTAGATATATACGTTGTAGACAGTATGGCGTGAGGAGACACGCGGAAGATCATACTGTCGGTTACTCGTATACTATCGAACAGAAGCTCACGACTTAGATGGACAGGGACAATCCATCGGTACGTCGTAGTGTGACTGGGTAATAGTTGGTCTTGGCTATTATGTTACACTAGTACACTTGGTGTATTGAGCAGGACCACGGGAGGGCGTTCGATTTATACTAATCGACGTAATCGAACCAGACCTCAGAATTACGGATATACGAATTCTTAATCCCTATATAATTATAGGTGCGTATGTCCAATTCTCGGTTCTTTAACTTGCCAATGAGTGAGACTATTTGATTAGTCGAGATACTCGGTAAATTGGGAATCGGAATTGTACACACGGCATGCTGTAGATTATAGACAGGAAACCGTGTCCCGTTTATCGGGTTGATAACGTCCCCGAGATGAGCTCATAAAGTTTATCATGTAAACCCTGCAGGTGGATTTGTTCCACATGATAAAAAGGATGAGTGGTACTAGTCTCGGATAATAAGAAACGAATTAATTTAATTATTAGTAATTAAATAAATTCGTGGACGTTCGATATCTTAAACACGGGGAAAGTCGTATATGTAATTTCGGCGGATTTATTATTGTTTAAATAATATTAAAATTAATTTCGGGAATTCAATTATTATTTTATAGTGGAGTTAATAATAATTAAAATTGAAATCGATTAATTAAGGAATTGCGTTTACGTATTCCAAGTTAATTAATATTTCAATTTAGCCCTTAATTAATTTCCCTTAGGTCCCTAACGTAGCTCTATTTAAACCCCCCCCTTGCCCTCTCCTAAAACCTACAGTTCGCCGCAACTATTATTTTTCTGAGAAAAATTATTGCGTTAGCGCAAAAACATTTTCTCTGTTAAAATAATTAAGTTAACGCAATTATTATTCTCTCAGAGAGAATAATTAAATCATTGCGCTGGTTTGAGAAAGGAGAGAGCGGACAAGGAATTTCCAGCGGATCGTTGCCCACACAACGGCTGGAATCGGGAAGAGAATACGTTAGAAGCTCTAAGGTCTCAACAATCGACCGAGAAGGTATGAGATCGGATCTCTAAATTCCGCATTTATTCGATCTAATTTCTCGTTGAACATACATGAACGTGGATCGGGTTCCGGGGTCGTGGATCGTGTTCCTCGACTACTGGGGGTTCTAGGACCTCCGGAACGGTAGTCGGATGAGGAAAAACGACCCGGAAACGAGCCCGGAACAGCAACATCACGTTGCTGTTCGCGGACAAAACGGCGGTCGCCAAAGGGCAAACGGCGGTCGCCGTTTGCAGTTCCTTTCAGCGACCGCTGGACTGCTTTCGGCAGTCGCCGAATCGATGCAGTCCAGTTCCGTTTCGTGCGGTTGTCCTTCGGGGCGATGGCTGGGCATGATTCGGGATAAGGGCTGTTAAGCGAACGAAGTAGTGACTTCGGAGGTCGACTGGGATGGTTCGGATGTTCGAGCAATCGAACGAACGCATCCCGGGTAGTCGATTTCCAACAATTGGTATCAGAGCCGGTTTGTGCGTTCTTGTATTGTTTGCGAGTTTTGTTTTGCAGGATAACCCGATTATTATGGTCATATGTTTATGTACTGTTTATTGTGGTTTGTTAAACTCTCGGGATTGTCGAGATTTTTGGTTTTGACGTTGCTTGTTTGTAATAGTTTAAAACGACGGGTTGAGTCGTTTAGGGTTTTTCGTTTTTTCGTTTTATCCGGGTGTATAGGATCGATCATTCCTGTATAGGATCGATGCCGGAAGTAGTTAGTTTACATATGTAATGTTGCTGCTGCTTGGTGATTCGAGACGAGATCGAGGGCCGGACGAACGAGGGTCGAGAAGTCGAACCCGCGGCTGCTGAAGGGTAAACGGCGGTCGCCGTTTTTCAAACGGCGGTCGCCGTTTCGGTGTTTTCTTGGCAGCAGCTTGCGGGGGTTCGACGGACATCACGGATCGCTTGTCGAGGGCCCGGGATGATACTCCAGTGGGAGGAGTTCGTCTCTTGGTCCTTAGACGAGTCGGTGGTGGATCGAGACCTAGACGAGCAACGAGACGAAGATCCGAGGAGACGTGCATCGAAGATTTTAAAGGCCATAATAATCGGGCCACGTTAATTGCTTTTTGTGTGTTTAACGTGTTTTATTATGCTTTAATTTCTATATGCATGTGTTTGAATATCCCTATATCGTAAAATACTAAGTGGGAGAGGGATTGGAAACAATCCCGCGGTCTCCATTCTCTGTTTCGAGAGTGATGTGTATTGACTTACGAGTTGGCTTTAGTGTCATCCTCCCTATCGGATAAAGTCGATACACGGAAATCATTTTGATCGAAATTCGAATGAAATTCCAATTTTAAAATTGAACAATTAAGTTTTCAAAGCAATGCCTAATCTGTCTTTCAAAGACTAATTTCAACTCGACTCATTCTCACCCCGGGGAGTGGAATGGAGCCAAAGCGCTTGGTTATGTCGATGACACAGATTAGAGACATTCGAGTCATTTGATGACTAGATCGATTGTCTGGTTGGCTCCCTCACTTTGTGAGAGATAGGGCTCAATTGCATGATTGATCGCTGGTTAGAAACTTCAAGTTTCACTTACGAGATATCAAGCTTTGATTAACGAAATTGTGAAATTTATTAAATGGAATTCAATTAACAAAGTTGTTTGTTTAGTAAACGTCCACACTATCGTGGCTTACTAGACGGAAACGGAACTTTGGGTTAATTGAGGCTCGACAGTTATAGGAAATCGTAAAGGGACCGCATGTCAACGTAAACGTCCACACTAACGTGGCTTGCGGTGGGCGTGTAGTTTCCAAGCGGTTAACTTAGTACTGAGAAATGGTATACACTTAGGTACGCTTTACAGTATCCTCCCCATCGGAGTCACTGCTGTAATGATGTACGACCGAAGTAAAAGTCCAGTTATAAAATCATTTGGACTAGTATACGTCCACATGAACGTGGCATGCTAGTCTGATGGGATTTTAGGATTGATTGGTAGATTTAATGATATTAATTAAGGGAGTTAATATCGAATTAAATTTGACAGTTTGATTTGTCTCTTTTATAGATATGGCACTAAACCCGCTATCCATGATACTAAAAGAGAACAAACTCACTGGTCCGAACTATATTGACTGGAAACGAAACTTGGACATTGTCCTGACTGCTGAGGAGTACAAATATGTACTCCATGAGGATTGTCCTGACGAACCTATTGACACCTCCACTCCTGAGGAAAAGGAAGCTCATCGGAAGTGGGTCAAGGCTAATCAGATGGCGCGGTGCTACATTTTGGCTTCTATGTCAAATGTGCTGCAACATCAGCATGAAGCCATGACCACTGCCTATGATATGATGCTTAACCTCAAGGAGATGTTTGGTAGTCAGGATAGGGCAGCCAGGCAAGATGCCATGAGGCAACTCATGACGGCCACTATGTCCGAAGGAACGCCCGTGAGGGATCACGTTCTTAGGATGATAGGCTATCTGAATGAGATAGAGATTATGGGAGGATCTATCGATGGGGAAACCCAGATCGATATAGTACTCCAGTCTCTGCCTAAGAGTTTTGAGCAGTTCCGCCTGAACTATAACATGAACAAGAGGTTATATACGTTGGCGGAACTCCTGACTGAACTCCAGGCGGCAGAGGGAATCTTTAAGAAGTCTCAGGCACTTGTGGCTGTGAAACTTCCTGGCCCTCCGGGGACTAAGAGGAAGAAGAAGCAAGGACGGAAACCCAGTGGACCCAGCAATGGTGGACCACGGAATGGAGTGAACAAGCCCAAGGGCAAGTGTTTCCGTTGCAAGCAGTCTGGACATTGGAAGTCTAATTGTCCTCTCAGACAAGGAGGTATGAACTTTTCCTTAGTCACTGAAACATGTTTAGCGGTGTTATCCAACGGTACCTGGTGTGTGGATACGGGAGCCACTGATCATGTCTGCAATTCTTTGCAGGGGTTCCAGGAAACCCGGCGGCTTAGAGAGGGAGAGATCACCATCTACATGGGCAATGCTACGAAAGTGGCGGCAGTTGCAGTGGGAGATGTTCATTTATCTTTTAATAATAAAGTTTTAGTATTGAATGATTGTCTTTATGTACCGAACTTTAGAAAGAACCTTGTTTCGGTTTCTAAGTTGGTTTTGAATAAATATTCTGTTTCTTTTGATAGTTCTGTTATTATCAAAAAGAATGGTGAGTATATCTGTTCTGGTACATTGATAGGCAACTTATATATACTTAATCCTGATTATTCCACGATGCAACGAGTAGAGTCAAATAACACATCTAGTACCAATAAGAGAAAGGAGCCTTCTAGGATGAATCAAAAGTACTTATGGCATCTTAGGCTAGGTCATATTAACTTGGGCAGGATTCAAAGGTTGATAACTGATGGAATACTCAGTGGTGTGAAAGATGAGGACTTTCCAACCTGCGAATCATGCTTGGAAGGAAAAATGACCAAGCGACCCTTTAGTGATAAAGGGTATAGATCCAAGGAAGTACTAGAGTTGATTCACTCTGATTTGTGCGGGCCTTTATCTGTCCAAGCGAGAGGAGGTTATGAATATTTCGTAACCTTCACTGATGATTACTCAAGGTATGGTTTTATATACCTGATGCGCCGCAAGAGCGAGTGCTTTGACAAGTTCAAGGAGTACAAAGCTCTTGTGGAGAACCTTCATGGTAAAACCATAAAGACTCTACGATCTGATCGTGGAGGAGAGTACCTCTCGGGAGAGTTTAAGGCGTACTTATTAGAGAATGGGATTGATTCCCAGATGACTGCACCATACACGCCCCAGCAGAATGGTGTAGCAGAAAGAAGGAATAGGACTCTTATGGAAATGGTAAGATCTATGATGAGTTATTCAGAACTACCAGTTTCGTTCTGGGGATATGCCTTGGAAACAGCGGCGTATATCCTGAACTTAGTTCCTTCTAAATCAGTCCCTAAGACGCCCTCGGAATTGTGGACCGGGCGAAAGCCGAACTTGAAACACATTCGGATCTGGGGTTGTCCAGCACATGTGCTGAAGCATGGGGCTGATAAATTGGAATCTCGTTCAGATATTCGGTTGTTTATAGGATATCCTAGAGGAACGAAAGGTGGTCTATTTTATAGTCCTCAGGACCAGAAGATCGTTGTTAGCACCAACGCTCGGTTCTTGGAAGAGGATTATATAATGGACCACAAGCCCAAGAGTGAGATAATACTAAATGAACTGAGAGGGGACGATCAAGGCTTAGAACCAACCTAACCGGGTGATACGCCACCACAGTCTGCACCTGTAGTTACTGAGGTTACACCGGAGCATCGTCGTAGTGGGAGGGTTGTTCGACAACCCGATAGGTTCATGTTTATAGGGGAGTCTTCGGACTTGTTACCTGGAGAACATGAAGCCGATCCCTGGACCTACGGCGAGGCGCTTAAAGATCAAGATGCTCAGTCTTGGCAAAAAGCGATGAAATCTGAGATTGAATCAATGGATTCAAATCAGGTCTGGAATCTTGTAGCACCGCCCAAAGGTGTAAAAGCCATTGGTTGCAAGTGGGTGTACAAGAGAAAAAGAGGGTCTGACGGGAAGGTGGAAACCTTCAAGGCTAGGCTTGTTGCGAAAGGGTATACTCAGAAAGAAGGGATCGATTATGAGGAAACCTTTTCGCCGGTAGCTATGCTAAAGTCGATCCGGATTCTTTTGTCTATAGCAGCTCATATGGATTATGAGGTGTGGCAAATGGACGTCAAGACAACATTCTTGAATGGGAATCTTGACGAGACCATTTACATGAGACAGCCAGAAGGTTTCATCAAGAAAGGCCAAGAGCATCTAGTGTGTAAGCTAAACCGATCCATTTATGGATTGAAGCAAGCTTCTAGATCTTGGAACATGCGGTTTGATGAGGTTATCCAGTCTTATGGATTCATTCAAAGCATGTACGAGTCGTGTGTATACCGGAGAAGTGACGGAAACAGCGTGGCGTTTCTCGTGCTTTATGTAGATGACATTCTTCTAATTGGCAACAATGTGAAGATGTTGTCAGACATAAAGGGATGGTTGTCCAAGCAATTCGATATGAAAGACTTAGGGCAAGTTGGGCATGTTCTTGGGATCAAGGTTATAAGGGATCGCCGGAAAAGAACATTAAGCTTGTCCCAGGCTTCATATATTGATACGATTCTGGCTCGTTTCAACATGCAGAATTCCAAGAGAGGTGCTCAACCTTTCTGCCATGGAATTCATCTATCTAAAGACATGTGTCCCAAAACACAGAAGGAGATAGATTACATGAAGAAGGTTCCTTATGCTTCGGCAGTAGGAAGTCTAATGTATGCCATGTTGTGCACGAGACCTGATATCTGCTATGCCGTGGGCATGGTAGCTAGATATCAGAGTAACCCTGGACAGGGTCACTGGACTGCTGTAAAGAACATACTTAAGTACCTGCGAAGGACTAGGAATTATGTTCTGAGTTACAAAGCGTCTGAGTTGATTCCTATTGGTTACACAGACTTGGATTTCCAATCTGATAAGGATCAGCGAAAGTCTACATCAGGCTATGTGTTCACATTGGGAGGTGGGGCAGTCTCATGGAAGAGTGTTAAGCAGAAATGCATTTCGGACTCTACCATGGAAGCCGAATATGTAGCAGCCTCTGAGGCAGCTAAAGAATCGGTGTGGCTCCGGAACTTCCTTATGGACTTGGATGTGGTTCCTAAAATGCCTAGAGCTATCACAATTTATTGTGACAATAGAGGTGCAGTGGCAAATGCAAAGGAACCACGAGCCCACAATGCGAGTAAACACATAGATCGCAAGTACCACCTGATTAGAGACATCGTCAGGAGAGGCGATGCGGTTGTCACCAAGATTGCATCAGCGGATAACCTGGCTGACCCCTTTACGAAGGCACTTCCAGCGGAAGCGTTCAAGAGACACGTGAAGGGGATGGGTATCGGATGTATGGTAGAGGGCAACTAGAGATTTAGTATAAGTGGGAGATTGATGGAGTTATATTCTAAATGTCTAGTTTAGTGACAATATGGAACTCCTTATCTGTGTTTTTCATTATCTATTAATCAAACTGTCGGCATTTTGTCTATCTTGTACTTGAATGCAATAGTCCTAGATATATACGTTGTAGACAGTATGGCGTGAGGAGACACGCGGAAGATCATACTGTCGGTTACTCGTATACTATCGAACAGAAGCTCACGACTTAGATGGACAGGGACAATCCATCGGTACGTCGTAGTGTGACTGGGTAATAGTTGGTCTTGGCTATTATGTTACACTAGTACACTTGGTGTATTGAGCAGGACCACGGGAGGGCGTTCGATTTATACTAATCGACGTAATCGAACCAGACCTCAGAATTACGGATATACGAATTCTTAATCCCTATATAATTATAGGTGCATTTAATTATTATTAATTAATATATGCAAAATATAGTCCTGGATTTTATACGTTGTAGTTAGTATGGTGTTGATGGAGTTATATTCTAAATGTCTAGTTTAGTGACAATATGGAACTCCTTATCTGTGTTTTTCATTATCTATTAATCAAACTGTCGGCATTTTGTCTATCTTGTACTTGAATGCAATAGTCCTAGATATATACGTTGTAGACAGTATGGCGTGAGGAGACACGCGGAAGATCATACTGTCGGTTACTCGTATACTATCGAACAGAAGCTCACGACTTAGATGGACAGGGACAATCCATCGGTACGTCGTAGTGTGACTGGGTAATAGTTGGTCTTGGCTATTATGTTACACTAGTACACTTGGTGTATTGAGCAGGACCACGGGAGGGCGTTCGATTTATACTAATCGACGTAATCGAACCAGACCTCAGAATTACGGATATACGAATTCTTAATCCCTATATAATTATAGGTGCGTATGTCCAATTCTCGGTTCTTTAACTTGCCAATGAGTGAGACTATTTGATTAGTCGAGATACTCGGTAAATTGGGAATCGGAATTGTACACACGGCATGCTGTAGATTATAGACAGGAAACCGTGTCCCGTTTATCGGGTTGATAACGTCCCCGAGATGAGCTCATAAAGTTTATCATGTAAACCCTGCAGGTGGATTTGTTCCACATGATAAAAAGGATGAGTGGTACTAGTCTCGGATAATAAGAAACGAATTAATTTAATTATTAGTAATTAAATAAATTCGTGGACGTTCGATATCTTAAACACGGGGAAAGTCGTATATGTAATTTCGGCGGATTTATTATTGTTGAAATAATATTAAAATTAATTTCGGGAATTCAATTATTATTTTATAGTGGAGTTAATAATAATTAAAATTGAAATCGATTAATTAAGGAATTGCGTTTACGTATTCCAAGTTAATTAATATTTCAATTTAGCCCTTAATTAATTTCCCTTAGGTCCCTAACGTAGCTCTATTTAAACCCCCCCCCCCCTTGCCCTCTCCTAAAACCTACAGTTCGCCGCAACTATTATTTTTCTGAGAAAAATTATTGCGTTAGCGCAAAAACATTTTCTCTGTTAAAATAATTAAGTTAACGCAATTATTATTCTCTCAGAGAGAATAATTAAATCATTGCGCTGGTTTGAGAAAGGAGAGAGCGGACAAGGAATTTCCAGCGGATCGTTGCCCACACAACGGCTGGAATCGGGAAGAGAATACGTTAGAAGCTCTGAGGTCTCAACAATCGACCGAGAAGGTATGAGATCGGATCTCTAAATTCCGCATTTATTCGATCTAATTTCTCGTTGAACATACATGAACGTGGATCGGGTTCCGGGGTCGTGGATCGTGTTCCTCGACTACTGGGGGTTCTAGGACCTCCGGAACGGTAGTCGGATGAGGTAAAACGACCCGGAAACGAGCCCGGAACAGCAACATCACGTTGCTGTTCGCGGACAAAACGGCGGTCGCCAAAGGGCAAACGGCGGTCGCCGTTTGCAGTTCCTTTCAGCGACCGCTGGACTGCTTTCGGCGGTCGCCGAATCGATGCAGTCCAGTTCCGTTTCGTGCGGTTGTCCTTCGGGGCGATGGCTGGGCATGATTCGGGATAAGGGCTGTTAAGCGAACGAAGTAGTGACTTCGGAGGTCGACTGGGATGGTTCGGATGTTCGAGCAATCGAACGAACGCATCCCGGGTAGTCGATTTCCAACAGGTGTTGCATGGGCACACAGAAGATCATACTATCGGTTACTCGTATTTAATCAAACAGTTGCTCACGACCTAGATGGACATGGACCAATCCATCGGTATAGTCGTTGTGTGAGAGAGAAAATAATTTATCTTAATTATTTTATCACACTTGTACACTTGGTGTATTGAGCGGATCGCTTGAGATTTATCGATTAGGATTGCCTTGAGATAATCGATTCAAGTCTCAGAGTATTTTATTCTTAATCCCCGATACTATTACGGGTGTGTATATTTAATATATGTGACTTTGATTTTCCAAAGGAATTAACCGATTTAATTATTGGGTTAATTACCGGTTAAGTTGGGTCACTATATTTTATATATGACATGCCGTGAATACTTGACGGGAAAGTGTATCCCGGAAGGGTTGATAATATCCCCGAGATGAGTTCATAAGGAATTATTGTGTAAACCTCATGAGTGGATTCGTTCCGCACAATAATTAAGGATGGATGGTACTAGTCTCGGATTCAAGAGATGAATAAATTAATTAGCAATAAATTAATTTTATTCATGGATATTTAAATCTTAAATACACGGAATAAATAATACTACCGGAGAAATATTATTTGATATAATATGGTTTAATATTGGGAGTGCAATTAATTTATATAGTGGAAAATAAATTAATTAATATTAATGGGAGATTAATAGATTTGGGCTTGGGCTCAATTTAATCATTAATATTGGAAGCCCAATATTCCACCTCCTTTAGATCCCCTACGTAGCCTATAAAAGCACTACATGGTCTTCTCTATTCTAAAAAACACAAGATCATAATTCTCCTAGAGAGAGAAAGTAGAGAGAGAGAGAAGAGGATCCATAAGCTTGGAGGATCGTCGCCCACCCGACGTTCAAGCTAGTGCAAGGAATACGTAGGAAGATCGTAAGGTCATCAACTTAAATTCGTTTCTCCGCACAACGAATTAAAAGGTAAAATCATATACTCCCTTCTATGATTTTATGTGAATTGATTGTGATACATACATGAACGCACGATCCGGGAAAACGACGAACCTCGGGGACGGGGATTCGAGATCCCCGGCGAGGATCGAAGGTGGCGGTCGAACCCTAGGGTTCGGACCGCCGCGACGCGCGACAAGGGGAAGCCCCGGCTGGACGCCGGGGCATGCGATCGACTTCGGTCGATCGCCGGGGATGCCGCGGGCTGGCGCCGCGGCGGATCCCCCCGGCCACCTCGTCGGCGGCGCGTCGCAAGGGAGCCCTCGGCTGGAGCCGAGGGGCGATCGAGCCCGTGAGCTCGATCGCGGGGGCTGCTACGAGCAGCCCCGGGGATGCCGTGAGGCATCCCAGCGATCATCGCGAGATGATCGCGAGCCCCGTGCGGGGGCTCGGCTGGGCACCACGGGCGGACCGTGGTGGTGCTCGGTTGAGCTCCGGCTCGTACGGTGGTTCGTGGTCGGATCTCCGGAGATCAAGGATTTCGGTCGGGTTATTATTTTCCGCAAATTTTAATAGCCCGGGATATCGATTTCCAACAGCAATTGTGGAGAGCCATCAAGGTATATCCATTTCTAGCCTGCGATTTGATCGTGGAGGCAAGTACCTGTCTGAGGAATGCATAGCATACTGATCAGAGATTGGGATTTGATCCTAAATGACTTCACCATACACTGTTGTGTAGAAATGGTGTGTCGTAAACAAGAAATGGAACTCTTATAGAAATAGTAAAAACATGAGTTATACGGAACTACCTATGTTCTATGGATATGTCTGGAAACAACGGCGCATTCAAATGCGGTTGTAGAATATCCTAGAAGAACAAAAGATGTGTGTTCAATAGTACTATGAACCAGAAGGACGTTATAAGTTCTAACGCCCGGTTCTTAGAGAAAGACTATATAATGAACCACAAGCCCAAGGTGACGTAATACTTTGAAATGAGAGAGAAAGATTAAGACTTAGAGCCAGCCGAACCGAGTAGCGGTACACCACTAACTGCACCTACTGTTATCACTGTTTATACACCGGAATGCCATTGTAGTGGGAGGTTGTGGGACAACCGGAGATATTCATAAGACTAGGAGAGTCTTCGGACTTTGGACCTAGTATACATGAAATCGATCCCTAGATCTACATGAAGGCCGTACTAGATCTAAATGTGTCTTCTTGGAGAGCAATAAGGATTATTGCTAAGAGGCAAGATCATTTAGAGTACAAGCTTAGTTGATCCATTTATGGATTGAAACAAAGCATTGAGTTCGTGGTACTTGCAAATTGATGAGATAGTCCATTTTATGGATTCATCAAAAGCATAGACGAATCGTGTGTATTGGAAACGTGATGGAAAACAAAGTGGTGTTTCTCGGAGGTTTTATGTAGATAACATTTTATCATTGGCAACAATGTAAAGATGTTATCAGACATAAAATGATGGTTGTCTAGATGAATCATTATGAAAGATAAAGGAAGAAGTTGGACATGTTCTTGAGATCTTGGATCTCTAGAAAGAACATTGTACTTCTCCTGGACATCTTACATAAATGATTATGGTTCGTTTTAACATGCAAGATTCCGAGAAAGGTTCGTTACCTTTCAGAAACGGAATGCATCTATCTAAGGATATGTGTTTTGGAACACAAAAGGAGATAGAAGCAATGAAAGCGGATTCCTACACTTCGAGTGTGGAAAGCTTGATAAATGCGATGTTGAAAACAAGAACCTGATATCGGCTATGCGGTTAGCATAGTGGGAGGATATCAAGGTAATCCTGGAAAGGAATACTTGACTGCTGTAATGAACATTTTAAGTACTTTCGAAGTACTGGAAACTATGTTCTGGATTACGGAGCAGACAAACATTTCCTTTGGATTACATTCTCTTAGATTTCTAAATCGAATGAGGACCGGTGTAAGTCGATATCAGGCTATGTGTTTCACTATTGAAGGAGAAGGAGTTTTAACATGGAAGAGTGATAAGCACGATGCTTTTCGGACTCTGCCATAGGTAACCAAAAAGCGGCCTCAGAGGCAGCGGAAGTTTTGGTATAACTCCGGGATAATCTCTGGGACTTAGATGTGATTCTTAATTTGCCAAAGGCTATGTAAATAGCGGTGCAATGGCAAATGGTAAGAAATCACAAGTCCATAAGTGTAAGATAACACATAGTGCAAGTACCACCTGATACGAGTCATCGTCGAGGGAGACGACGCTGTAGTCACCAAGATAACTTCAGAGCGGCAACCTAGAGTGCTCATTCACACAATACTTTTTGGAAGTACAACTTAAGCACGTGATGAGTATGGGAGTCGGGAGTTTGGAGGAAATGACTAGACCTTAGTACAAGTGGGAGATTGTTGGAGTTGTGTACTTAATGTCTAGATTTAAGTAACGGAAACTCACGATCCATTGCCATTAATCTATTTAATTAAATAAACAATTATTTGCATTTAATTATTTATAATTAAATATATGCAAATTATAGTCCTGGATTTTATACGTTGTAGTTAGTATGGTGTTGTATGGACACACAGAAGATCATACTATCGGTTACTCGTATTTAATCGAACAGTTGCTCACGACCTAGATGGACACGGACCAATCCATCGGTATAGTCGTTGTGTGAGAGAGAAAATAATCTATCTTGATTATTTTATCACACTTGTACACTTGGTGTATTGAGCGGATCGTTTGAGATTTATCGATTAGGATTGCCGGCGATAATCGATTCAAGTCTCAGTGTATTTTATTCTTAATCCCCGATACTATTGCGGGTGTGTATATTTAATATAAGTGACTTTGATTTACCAAAGGAATTAACCGATTTAATTATTGGGTTAATTACCGGTTAAGTGTTGGAGTTGTGTACTTAATGTCTAGATTTAAGTAACGGAAACTCACGATCCATTGCCACTAATCTATTTAATTAAATAAACAATTATTTGCGTTTAATTATTTATAATTAAATATATGCAAATCATAGTCCTGGATTTTATACGTTGTAGTTAGTATGGTGTTGCATGGGCGCACAGAAGATCATACTATCGGTTACTCGTATTTAATCGAACAGTTGCTCACGACCTAGATGGACACGGACCAATCCATCGGTATAGTCGTTGTGTGAGAGAGAAAATAATTTATCTTAATTATTTTATCACACTTGTACACTTGGTGTATTGAGCGGATCGTTGAGATTCATCGATTAGGATTGTCGGCGATAATCGATTCGAGTCTCAGTGTATTTTATTCTTAATCCCCGAAACTATTGCGGGTGTGTATATTTAATATAAGTGACTTTGATTTACCAAAGGAATTAACCGATTTAATTATTGGGTTAATTGCCGGTTAAGTTGGGTCACTATATTTTATATATGACATGCCGTGAATACTTGACGGGAAAGTGTATCCCGGAAGGGTTGATAATATCCCCGAGATGAGTTCATAAGGAATTATTATGTAAACCCTGCAGGTGGATTCGTTCCGCATAATAATTAAGGTTGAATGGTACTAGTCTCGGATATAAGAGATGAATAAATTAATTAGCAATAAATTAATTTTATTCATGGATATTTATTTCTTAAATACACGGAATAAATAATACTACCGGAGAAATATTATTTGATATAATATGGTTTAATATTGGGAGTGCAATTAATTTTATATAGTGGAAAATAGAATTAATTAATATTAATGGGAGATTAATAGATTTGGGCTTGGGCTCAATTCAATCATTAATATTGGAAGCCCAATATTCCACCTCCTTAAGATCCCCTACGTAGCCTATAAAAGCACTACATGGTCTTCTCTAATCTCATAACTTGAAGATCACAATTCTAGAGAGAGAAAGTAGAGAGGGAGATCCATGGAGTTCGGTAGATCGTCGCCCACACGACGTCCGAGCTAGTGCAAGGAATACGCGGGAAGATCTCAAGGTCGTCAAATTGAGTTCTTCGTTTTTCCGAACAACGAGAACGAGGTAAATCGTAAAACCCTCTTTTATGATTTTATCGTTTAATTATCGTAAAAATACCTTGAACCAAGATCCGAGGAACGGACCCACGAGACGAGGTCGAACCGGGCGGTGGTGGTCGGACCACCGGACCGCCGGCGGCTCGACGGCTCGGCTGGACGAAGATCGCGCGGGGAAAAATCGAGCCTAGGGCTCGATACGCGGATCGGCTGCGGGTTTTCCCGCAGCGATCAGCTGCCTGCTGCGGGTTTTCCCGCAGCGACCTGTAGCGCCCAGCAGCAGCGAGTCAGGCGACTCGCTGCAGGTTGCTGCGAGCTGCTACGGGAGATTCGCTGGGTGCTGCGGGTTTTCCCGCAGCGGACCCGTAGCGACTCAGCAACGACTCAGCAAGTCCCAGCAGCAGCGAGTCAGGCGACTCGCTGCGGGTTGCTGCGGGCTGCTGCGAGTCACCCCGCGTGGCTGCTGCGGGTTTCGCGAGTTCACGCGAGTTCTCTCGTGTTTTTCCCGCGTAACTTTTTCGTATGGTCATGTACATGTTCCGGGAGTCGATTGGGTTGTCGGTTCCGCAATTTTGACAATCCGGATATTCGATCTCCAAAGGATTTCGGTCGGAATTAATTAGATAATTAATTTTTATTAATTTATTAATTCCGGGATATCGATTTCCAACAATTGGTATCAGAGCGTTGGTTTTAGTTCATGGTATTTTTCGATAAATTGTTCTACCTTGCAGGGTTTCCGGTTATTATGGCTAGATTTAATTTTGTTAATTAATGTCATAATAATGTTCTTGATTATTAAACTCTCGGTGATGTTATTTGTTCTTGTGTGGTGAATGCTTGTTCTTAATTTTTCCGGAAATTGTGAGGTCGATTTCATGTAGAGAATCGATACCGGATAGCGTAGTAATAAATTTGTAATTTATTTTACGTTGGATCGATTCCGAAACGACGACCGGAAAATTGTGACGGAGGAGACGAAGAGAGGGAGGGCTCGATCGGCCATCCCCATGACCGATCTCATGAGGCTCGATCGACCACCATGAGGAGTTCGACTCCTCTAGTTGGGTGGTCGATCATGGTGAGCGCGGGGATCCCCAACCCGCGTTCATCTCGGCCAAGATCCAACTTTCCTAAATTGATTCGGTTTTCCTATTTTGAGTATTCCTTTTTTTGGGAATTCTCATGGAAATAGGAAAAGAATTAATTGGAATTAATTTATTTCCTTATTCTATTATGGAAGTCTTCTAGAATATTCTAAGTTCTACTTGGAATAGGATTCTAGAGATTTAATAGAATTAGAAAGGAAAATAATTAATTATTAAATTAAATTAATTTCCTATTTGATTATTCCTATTTTATGGGAATTTTCATGGACATAGAAATTAATTAATTTTGGAAAGTAGAAGAGTCCTAAATTAATTTTTCCTTATTTAATTATTCCTTTATGGAATTTTTAATGGATTAGGAAAGGAATTAATTTGGAAGGACTAGGAGTCCTAAATTATTTTATTTCCTTATTTCATTATGGAAATCATCTAGAATATTCCAAGTGGGTCTTGAATAGATTATTCTAGAGATTTAATGAAATAGAAAGGGAAAATAAAATAAATTTATTTTATTTCCTTATTCTATTATAGATGTCTTCTAGAATATTCCAAGTGGGTCTTGGATAGATTATTCTAGAGATTTAATAGAATTAGATAGGAAAATAAATAAATAAAAATATTAATAATATTTAATTTTATTTTTGATTTATTCGATTGACTTAATTTTCGAATTAAGTAACTTTTGGATTTATTAAAAATAAATAGATTTAAATATTGGAAATAATATTCCCGTCACATGGAGCATTCAAGAACGAAGACTGAAAACTAGAAGATGCGTACGGAGATGCGATAAAGCCATAATAGTCGAAAAATAATATTTTAGTATTATTTTGATTATGTGATAATATTCTATGTGCTTTATTTCATGTATGCATGCTTATGTGTATTTAATTATGCATTAGATAGCGTATCCCTTTATTGTAAAAAGCTAAGTGGGAGAGGGTATGGAAACATATCCATGGTCTCCATTGCTGTTCTCTTGGTGACTTTTATGGACTTTTGAAGTTCGTATAGACAAGTCATTGGAGGAGAATTCTTGTAATTCCTTTTACGAGAAACATTGATTAAGTTTATCAAACAATGCCTAATTTGTCTTTCCAAAACTGATTTCAAGTCGACTCATTCTCACCCCGGGGAGTGGAATGGAGCCAAAGCCACTTGGTCATGTCGAGGACACAAATTAGAGACTTTCGTGTCATTTGATGACTAGATCGATTGTCTGCTCGGCTCCCTCATTTATGAGAGATAGGGTTTTTCGCATGGTGAATCACTGGTTAGAAACTTCGAGTTTCACTTATGATTCTCCGCATCTTGATTTACAAGATTAAATGAATCAAGTAATTGGGAGTCAATTGTAAAAGTCTTTTGGTGTAGTAAACGTCCACACTATCGTGGCTTGCTACATTGAATGGGATTTTGGAACGATTGATGTAGACAGTTATAGAAGGGAGTAAAGGAGCGTATGTTAACGTAAACGTCCACACTATCGTGGCTTGCGGTGAATATGCGTGTCCCAAACAATCTTCTTAGATACTGAGTAATGGTTTACACTTAGGTACGCTTCTTAGTATTCTTCCCATCGAAGTAACGCTAATGATGATGTACGACCGAAGGAAATCTAATTGCTAAATCATTTGGATAGGTAAACGTCCACACTATCGTGGCTTGCCATATATGATGGGATTTTAGATGTGATTAGTGGTTTAATGATATTATTTGAGGGAGATAATATCGGAGATTAAATCGATTGTTTGTTGTTATATGTGCTCATAGATTAGGATATGGCTTTGAACCCACTTTCTGTGATACGTAAGGAATTTTAAACTCACTGGTCCCTAAATGTAATGATTGGAATAGAGATCTAGACATTACCTAAACTGTTGAAGAGTACAAGGTTGTACTCAATGAGCTTTGTCCTCCCGAGCCTATTGACATAGGCGGCTAGACAAGAAGCGATGAGGATACTCATAAAGGCCAGTCGCTTCGAGGAAACGCTTAAACACGTTTTTGAGATGATTGACCTTTTAGACGAGTTGAGACGGAAATCGCAAGCTCTTGTAGCCAATGCCAAAGGTTTCGAACCTAAAGGCATGAATCGGGGGAAAGGACAAGAAAGCAAAGAAACCCAGTGGTTCTAAGTTACTTGGACCACGAGATGGGAAGAGAAAGCCAATAGGCAAGTATTCTCGATACAAACAGTCTGGGTACTGGAAGTCTGATTATCCTCTCAAAGAAAGTACGAAATTTTCTTTAGTCGTAAAACATAGTCAGTGGTATTATCTACCGGAACCTGGTGTGTAGATATGGAACCACTGACGGTATGTGCATTTTAAATGCAAGAGGTTCCAGGAAACCTAACGACTTGGAAAAGAAAAGATCGTAGTCTACATGGGCAATGCTGTGGAGGAGGCAGCAGTTGCAGTGGAGGACATACTATAGGATTTCATTTTGGGTTATTGCTTTTATGTACCTTTCATATTAGAAAGAACTTTGTTCTGGATTTCTAATAAATGGATATTTTATTTCTTTTAATCATTTGATGGTTATAAGAAGAAATAATGATATTATCTATTTTGGTACATTGGCTAGCAATATATAAATGATGAATCCTGAGTCCACCACGATGCAACGAACCGTAGTATGAAACTCGTTTTACTAATAAGAGATTTCTTTATCAATTATACTTGTGGATTCTTATGCTGAGTCATGTTCAAAGGTCGAAAATTGATATTTGATCAATTAAGTTGAGGGAGTGGACCTTCCGACCTAAGAATCTAATTTGGAAGATAATATGACTAAGCAATCCTTTATGGATATAAGATGTAAGATCCGGACAAGTATAAGAATTGATTGACTCTGATGTATGCAGACCTATGCCTACTCAGACAATAAGGTACGAGTACTTCATTTTATGATTACTCGAAAAATGGATTAGAATACCTGATGTGCCACAAAAGCAAGTGTTTTGACAAGTCAATGGACACTAAGCAATTGTGGAGAACCATCAAGGTATATCCATTTGTAGCCTGCGATTTGATCGCGGAGGCAAGTACCTGTCTGAGGAATGCATGGCATACTGATCAGAGATTGGGATTTGATCCCAAATGACTACACCATACACTTTTTGTGTAAGAAATGGTGTGTCGTAAATAAGAAATGGAACTCTTATAGAGATAGTAAAAAGATGAGTTATACGGAACTACCTGAGTTCTATGGATATGTCTGGAAACAACGGCGCATTGAAATGCGGTTGTAGAATATCCTAGAAGAACAAAAGATGTGTGTTCAATAGTACTATGAACCAGAAGGACGTTATAAGTTCTAACGCCCGGTTCTTAGAGAAAGACTATATGATGAACCACAAGCCCAAAGTGACATGATACTTTGAAATGAGAGAGAAAGATTAAGACTGAGAACCAGCCGAACCGAGTAGCGGTACACCACTAACTGCACCTACTGTTATCACTGTTTATACACCGGAATGCCGTTGTAGTGGGAGGTTGTGTGACAACCGGAGATATTCATAAGACTAGGAGAGTTTTCGGACTCTGGACCTAGTATACATGAAATCGATCCCTGGATCTACATACAGGCAGTACTAGATCTAAATGTGCCTTCTTAGAAAGCAATAAGGATTATTGTTAAGAGGCAAGATCATTTAGAGTACAAGCTTAGTTGATCCATTTATGGATTGAAACAAAGCATTGAGTTCGTGGTACTTGCAAATTGATGAGATAGTCCATTTTATGGATTCATCAAAAGCATAGACGAATTGTGTATATTGGAAACGTGATGGAAAACAAGGTGGTGTTTCTCGGAGGTTTTATGTAGATGACACTCTTATCATTGGCAACAATGTAAAGATGTTATCAGACATAAAATGATGGTTGTCTAGATGAATCATTATGAAAGATAAAGGAAGAAGTTGGACATGTTCTTGAGATCTTGGATCTCTAGAAAGAACATTGTACTTTTCCTGGACATCTTACATATATGATTATGGTTTGTTTTAACATGCAAGATTCCGAGAAAGGTTCGTTACCTTTCAGAGACGGAATGCATCTATCAAAGGATATGTGTTTTGGAACACAAAAGGAGATAGAAGCAATGAAAGCAGTTTCCTTCACTTTGAGTGTGGAAAGCTTAATAAATGCATTGTTGAAAACAAGAACCTGATATCGGCTATGCGGTTAGCATAGTGGGAGGATATCAAGGTAATCCTGGAAAGGAATATTCGACTGCCGTAAAAGTACTTTCGAAGTACTGTTCTAGACTACGAAGCAGACGAGTTTTTCCTTTGGATTACATTCTCTTATATTTCTAATTGAATGAGGACCGGTGTAAGTCGATATCAGACTATGTGTTTCACTATTGAAGGAGAAGGAGTTTTAACATGGAAGAGTGATAAGCACGATGCTTTTCGGACTCTGCCATGGGTAACCAAATAGCGGCCTCAGAGGCAGCGGAAGTTTTGGTATAACTCCGGGATAATCTCTGGGACTTAGTTGTGATTCTTAATTTGCCAAAGGCTATGTAAATAGCGGTGCGATGGCGAATGGTAAGAAATCACGAGTCCATAAGTGTAAGATAACACATAGTGCAAGTACCACCTGATACGAGTCATCGTCGAGGGAGACGACGCTGTAGTCACCAAGATAACTTCAGAGCGGCAACCTAGAGTGCTCATTCACATAGTACTTCTTGGAAGTACAACTTAAGCACGTGATGAGTATGGGAGTCGGGAGTTTGGAGGAAATGACTAGACCTTAGTACAAGTGGGAGATTGTTGGAGTTGTGTACTTAATGTCTAGATTTAAGCAACGGAAACTCACGATCCATTGCCACTAATCTATTTAATTAAATAAACAATTATTTGCGTTTAATTATTTATAATTAAATATATGCAAATCATAGTCCTGGATTTTATACGTTGTAGTTAGTATGGTGTTGCATGGGCGCACAGAAGATCATACTATCGGTTACTCGTATTTAATCGAACAGTTGCTCACGACCTAGATGGACACGGACCAATCCATCGGTATAGTCGTTGTGTGAGAGAGAAAATAATTTATCTTAATTATTTTATCACACTTGTACACTTGGTGTATTGAGCGGATCGTTGAGATTCATCGATTAGGATTGTCGGCGATAATCGATTCGAGTCTCAGTGTATTTTATTCTTAATCCCCGAAACTATTGCGGGTGTGTATAGTTAATATAAGTGACTTTGATTTACCAAAGGAATTAACCGATTTAATTATTGGGTTAATTGCCGGTTAAGTTGGGTCACTATATTTTATATATGACATGCCGTGAATACTTGACGGGAAAGTGTATCCCGGAAGGGTTGATAATATCCCCGAGATGAGTTCATAAGGAATTATTATGTAAACCCTGCAGGTGGATTCGTTCCGCATAATAATTAAGGTTGAATGGTACTAGTCTCGGATATAAGAGATGAATAAATTAATTAGCAATAAATTAATTTTATTCATGGATATTTATATCTTAAATACACGGAATAAATAATACTACCGGAGAAATATTATTTGATATAATATGGTTTAATATTGGGAGTGCAATTAATTTTATATAGTGGAAAATAGAATTAATTAATATTAATGGGAGATTAATAGATTTGGGCTTGGGCTCAATTTAATCATTAATATTGGAAGCCCAATATTCCACCTCCTTAAGATCCCCTACGTAGCCTATAAAAGCACTACATGGTCTTCTCTAATCTCATAACTTGAAGATCACAATTCTAGAGAGAGAAAGTAGAGAGGGAGATCCATGGAGTTCGGTAGATCGTCGCCCACACGACGTCCGAGCTAGTGCAAGGAATACGCGGGAAGATCTCAAGGTCGTCAAATTGAGTTCTTCGTTTTTCCGAACAACGAGAACGAGGTAAATCGTAAAACCCTCTTTTATGATTTTATCGTTTAATTATCGTAAAAATACCTTGAACCAAGATCCGAGGAACGGACCCACGAGACGAGGTCGAACCGGGCGGTGGTGGTCGGACCACCGGACCGCCGGCGGCTCGACGGCTCGGCTGGACGAAGATCGCGCGGGGAAAAATCGAGCCTAGGGCTCGATACGCGGATCGGCTGCGGGTTTTCCCGCAGCGATCAGCTGCCTGCTGCGGGTTTTCCCGCAGCGACCTGTAGCGCCCAGCAGCAGCGAGTCAGGCGACTCGCTGCAGGTTGCTGCGAGCTGCTACGGGAGATTCGCTGGGTGCTGCGGGTTTTCCCGCAGCGGACCCGTAGCGACTCAGCAACGACTCAGCAAGTCCCAGCAGCAGCGAGTCAGGCGACTCGCTGCGGGTTGCTGCGGGCTGCTGCGAGTCACCCCGCGTGGCTGCTGCGGGTTTCGCGAGTTCACGCGAGTTCTCTCGTGTTTTTCCCGCGTAACTTTTTCGTATGGTCATGTACATGTTCCGGGAGTCGATTGGGTTGTCGGTTCCGCAATTTTGACAATCCGGATATTCGATCTCCAAAGGATTTCGGTCGGAATTAATTAGATAATTAATTTTTATTAATTTATTAATTCCGGGATATCGATTTCCAACATTAAGTTGGGTCACTATATTTTATATATGACATGCCGTGAATACTTGACGGGAAAGTGTATCCCGGAAGGGTTGATAATATCCCCGAGATGAGTTCATAAGGAATTATTATGTAAACCCTGCAGGTGGATTCGTTCCGCATAATAATTAAGGTTGAATGGTACTAGTCTCGGTTACAAGAGATGAATAAATTAATTAGCAATAAATTAATTTTATTCAAGGATATTTATATCTTAAATACACGGAATAAATAATACTACCGGAGAAATATTATTTGATATAATATGGTTTAATATTGGGAGTGCAATTAATTTTATATAGTGGAAAATAGAATTAATTAATATTAATGGATTAATAGATTTGGGCTTGGGCTCAATTTAATCATTAATATTGGAAGCCCAATATTCCACCTCCTTAAGATCCCCTACGTAGCCTATAAAAGCACTACATGGTCTTCTCTATTCTCATAACTTGAAGATCACAATTCTAGAGAGAGAAAGTAGAGAGGAGGATCCATGGAGTTCGGTAGATCGTCGCCCACACGACGTCCGGGCTAGTGCAAGGAATACGTCGGAAGATCTCAAAGGTCGTCAAATTGAGTTCTACGTTTTTCCGAACAACGAGAACGAGGTAAATCGTAAAACCCTCTTTATGATTTTATCGTTTAATTATCGTGAAAGTATCATGAACCAAGATCCGAAAGACGCGACCCATGACGAGGAAGAACCGGGCGGTGGTGGTCGAAGACCACCGTGTTGGAGTTGTGTACTTAATGTCTAGATTTAAGTAACGGTAAACTCCCGATCATAGCATTTAATCTATTTAATTAATAAACAATTATTTGCATTTAATTAAATATGCAAAATATAGTTCTTGATTTTATACGTTGTAGTTAGTATGGTGTTGCATGGGCACACAGAAGATCATACTATCGGTTACTCGTATTTAATCGAACAGTTGCTCACGACCTAGATGGACACGAACTAATCCATCGGTATAGTCGTTGTGTGAGAGAGAAAATAATTTATCTTAATTATTTTATCACACTTGTACACTTGGTGTATTGGGCGGATCAGCTTGAGATTCATCGATTAGGATTGCCGGCGATAATCGATTCGAGTCTCAGTGTATTTTATTCTTAATCCCCGATATTATTGCGGGTGTGTATATTTAATATAAGTGACTTTGATTTACCAAAGGAATTAACCGATTTAATTATTGGGTTAATTACCGGTTAAGTTGGGTCACTATATTTTATATATGGCATGCCGTGAATACTTGACGGGAAAGTGTATCCCGTAAGGGTTGATAATATCCCCGAGATGAGTTCATAAGGAATTATTATGTAAACCCTGCAGGTGGATTTAATCCGCATAATAATTAAGGTTGAATGGTACTAGTCTCGGATATAAGAGATGAATAATATTTATTGAGCAATAAATAAATTTATTCATGGATATTTAAATCTTAAATACACGGAATATATAATACTACCGGAGAAATATTATTTGATATAATATGGAATAATATTGGGAGTGCAATTTTATTTATATAGTGGAAAATAAATAAAATTAATATTGATAAGAATTAATGGATTTGGGTTGGACCCAATTTAATTTTCAATGTTGAAGCCCAATATTTATTCTCCTTATGATCCCCTACGTAGCCTATATAAGCACTACATGGTCTTCACTTTTCAAATACAATTAATTGACCTACGCCAATCATAAAGTCTTGAGAGTGAGGAAGATCCATAGGAGTTCGATAGATCGTCGCCCACACGACGTTCGAACGGAGTGCAAGGAATACGTGGGAAGATCGCAAGGTCATCAAAGGTGTTTGATTTCGTTTCTCCGCACAACGAATCGAAGGTAAAATCATAAACCCTCTTTTATGATTTCGTGTGAATTAATCGTAGTAAATACATGAACACACGATCCGGGTAAACGTACGAACTTCGGGGACGGGGATTCGAGATCCCCGGCGAAGATCGAAGGACCCTCGGCTTGGAGCCAAGGGATCGATCGAACCCTAGGGTTCGATCATAGCGGCGCGCGGACAAGGGATGAGCCCCGGCTGGCTGCCGGGGCGTGGGGTCGGCCTCGGGTCGACCGCCGGGGTTCGCCGTGGGCTGGTGCCACGGCGGATGAACCCCAGCCCCTTGACCGGCGGTGTCGGGTGGAGAAACCCTCGGCTGGAGCCGAGGGGCGATCGAGCCCGTGAGCTCGATCGCGGGTATGCTACGGGGTCGCCCGTAGCTGCCTCGTACGTGCTACGGGTTCGCCCGTAGCGGGCGTGCGGGGCTGACCCCTCCGCGAGCAGCGGGCTCATGAACCCGCTGCGGGGCTGTTACGAGCAGCCCCGGGGATGCCTCGTGCATCCCCAGCGATCATCATGGAGATGATCGCGAGCCCCGTACGGGGGCTCGGCTGAGTGCTCGCGGCCTTCGGGCCTCGCTGAGTATTCGGTCGGGCCTCGGCTCGTATGGTGGTTCGCGTTCGTGGATCCGACTCGTGGGAGAAAATCGGCTGGGGGCGGGCTGCGTGTCTTCGGGCGCGTAGTCTCCAAAGGTCGGACTCCTGCGGATGAGTCGGGGATCCAATCTCCGGCGATGAAGGATTTCGTTCGGGTTATTATCTTCCGCAATATTAATAGCCCGGGATATCGATTTCCAACAAATGGTATCAGAGCGTTTGGTTTCGTGTTCATGTATATGCTCGATTATTGTTCTACCTTGCAGGATTTCCGGCTATCATGGTTGGATTTAATTAATTGTTTTTTAATTAATTATCATGATTATTAAACTCTCGGACATGTCGAGATTCGTTTTGTGTGGATGAATGTTTGTAATAGTAAAAATTCGGGGGTTGACCGAATTTAGGATTTATTATTACGTTCTTTGTTTTTCCGGAAAATGTATAGGGTCGATTTCATGTATAGAATCGATACCGGATAATTGTAATTTAAATTTTGTAATTTTAATTACATTGGTTCGATGATGAGACGATCGCCGGAAGACGAAGACGTGTGACGAAGACGAAGAGGACGAAGAACCGGGGGGGTCGATCATCCCCATGATCGATCCCCATGAGGATCGATCGACCCATCCCGGGGGCTGCCCGCTAGGGCTTCTAGCCACGCCGGCCACCGGTGGTGGTGGCGCGTGGGCTGGGGGCGGCGGTGGTGGTGGTCCCGGGCGGTGGAGGTCGACGGTGGGGATGGCGTGGGATCTCCTAATCTCATGCTATTCCTACCAAGATCCACTTTCCCAATTAATTCGGATTTTTCCTATTTGAGTACTTTCTTTTTGGAAACTCTCATGGTTTAGGAAAAGAATTAATTTAAATTAATTTTATTTTCTATTGATTTATTTCCTTCATGGAAATATTCATAGATTAGAAATTTAATTAATTTAGTACTAAATTTATTTTTCCTATTTGATTATTCCTACTCATGGGAATATTCATGGATTAGGAATAAAAATAAATTTGGAAAGTAGTAAGTCCTAATTTATTTTTCCTTGTTCTATTATAGATATCTTCTAGAGTATTCCAAATTTTATTTGGATAGATTATTCTAGAGATTTAATAGAACTAGATAGGAAAATAAATAAATAAAAATATTAATAATATTTAATTTTATTTTTGATATATTCGATTGACTTAATTTTCGAATTAAGTAACTTTTGGATTAATTGAAAATAAATAGATTTAAATATTAGAGATTAATATTCTCGTCACATGGAGCATTCAAGAACGAAGACTGAAGACTAGAAGATGCGTACGGAGATGGGATAAAGCCATGATAGTCGGAAAATAATTTTCTAGCATTATTTTGACTATGTGATACTATGTGCTTTATTGCTTGTATGCATGCTATATGTGTTTATTTTATGCACTAGATAGCGTATCCCTTTATTATAAAAAGCTAAGTGGGAGAGGGGATGGAAACATTCCCATGGTCTCCATTACTGTTCTCTTGGTGACTCTTATGGACTTTCGAAGTTCGTATAGACGAGTCATTGGAGGAGAATTCTTGTAATTCCTTTTACAAGAAACATTGATCGAGTTTATCAAACAATGCCTAATTTGTCTTTCTGAAACTGACTTCAAGTCGACTCATTCTCACCCCGGGGAGTGGAATGGAGCCAGAGCCACTTGGTCATGTAGAGGACACAAATTAGAGACTTCCGTGCCATTCTTTGATAGATGGGTCGCTTGTCTGCTCGGCTCCCTCATTTATGAGAGATAGGGTCGCTCGCATGGCGAATCACTGGTTAGAAACTTCGAGTTTCACTTATGATTCTCCACGTCTTGACTTACGAGATTAAATGGATCAAGTAATTGGGAGTCAATTATAAAAGTCTCTTAGTGTAGTAAACGTCCACACCACGTGGCTTGCTATGCTGACGGACTTTGGATTAATTGATGTAGACAGTTGTAAGTAATTATGAAGAGTTGTGAAGTTATCGTAAACGTCCACACCACGTGGCTTGCGGTGATGTAGCGATTCCAAGTAATTTATTTTGGTACTGAGTAATGGTTTACACTTAGATACGCCTTATAGTATTCCTCCCCACGAGGTTCCGCTATAAGCGATGTATGACCAAAGAAAAACTAATTGCTAAATCATTTGGGTGGGTAAACGTCCACACCACGTGGCTTGCCTTACCTGGTGGGATTTTAGATGTGATTAGTAATTTAATGATGTTATTCCGGGGAGATAACGTCGGGTATTAAATTAATTGTTTGTTTAAATGTGCTTATAGGTTTAGAGAATTGCTATGAATCCACTTTTGTTGATACTTGAGGAAATTAACGCACTGGTTCCATACTGTATTGAATGGAAAGAAGAGTTAGACATTGCTCAGACTGCAAAAGAGTACAAAGACGTACTCAGTGAAACTTGTCCTCCTGGACTCACCATTAACTCAACTGAGGAGGAGATTTTTGACTTTGAAAGGTGGGGTAGTGCTCGTGCATTAGCCACTAATCATGATGTCATGCTCAAACTCAAGTTGCTGTTTGGACATGATGAGAACGCTAGAAAAGAGGCGATGAGGATACTCATAAAGATCTGTTACTTCGATGAAACACTTGATCATGTTTTTGAGATGATGGATCTTTTAGACGAGTTGAAACAATCGCGAGCTCTTTTAGTCAAAGCCAAAGGTTTCGAACCTAAAGGCAAAGGAAAGGAGAAGAAGACAAGGGGTTCCGGTGGTCCTAAAGGACTTGGACCAAAGGGTGGGATAAAGAAGCCTTCGGGCAAACATCCCCAAGGGAAGCAGTCTGAGTACTGGGAGTCTACATCTTATCCTCTCAAAGGTACGAATTTTTCTTTAGTCGTAAAACATAGTCAGCGGTATTATCTACCAGAGTTCTGGTGTGTAGATATGGAACCACTGACGGTATGTGCATTCTAAATGCAGGGGTTCCAGAAAACCCAGCGACTTAGAGAAGAAAAGTTCGAGTCCACATGGGCAAAGCTGTTGAGGAAGCAGCGGTTGCAGTGGAAGACATTTATCTATCTGTTTGATAGTTATAGGATTTCATTTCAAGTTGATTGCTTTGTACCTTTTATCTTAGAAAGAACTTTTGTTCTGGATTTCTATTATTAATGGATATTTTATTTCTTTAATCATTTGATGATTTAGATAAGAAATAATGGTGATATCTATTATGGTACATTAGATAGCAATATGTGAATGATGAATCCTTAGTCTACCACAATGCAACAAACCGTTATATATAACTTGTTTTACTTATTGGATGTATTTCTTTATCGATCATTGTACTTGTGAATTCTTGAACTTGGTAGTATCTATTCAAAAGGGATTCAAAAGGTCGAAATTGATTTGATCAATTATAGTTGGAGGAATGGACCTCTCGACCTAAGAATCAATCTTGAAAGATGATACAACTAAGTTAACCTTTCTGGATAAAGGATGGAATTCGGACAAGTATAGAAAATGATTGATGATTAATGCGGTATATGTAATTAGAGAAGGTACGAGTCATTCTTTCAAGAATACTCGAAAATGGATTAGACTACTTGTTGTGCCATAAAAGCGGAGTGTTTTTTTTTTTAACACAAGGCCATTATGGGGAACCTTCAAAGTATATCCATTGGAAGCTTGCGACTAGTTCGCGGAGGCTATCACCTATCTAAATAACACATAGCATAAATCAAAGGTTGAGATTAAGTCTCAAACGACTGCACCATACACTGATGTGTAGACATGGTGTGTCAGGAATAAGAAATGGGATTCTAATAGTAAAAGAACAAGTTTGTTCGGAACTACCTATGTTCTATGGATATTTCTGGATACAATGACACATTCGATGTAATTGTAGAATATCCTAGAAGAACAAGTAATTGTATGTTCAATAGTACTACGAACCAGAATGGTGTCTTCGCCCGGTTCTTAGAGGAAGACTATTGGATGAACTACAATGCCCTAACTGACAAAGTACTTTATAAAGAGGAAAGAGTAGACTGAGAACCAGCCTAACCGAGTAGTATTACACCACTAACTGCACCTAATGTTATTACTGTTATACACCGGAACGCCGTTGCAGTGGGAGGTTGTTAAGCAACTGGAGATGTTCATAAGACTGGAGGAGTTTTAAACTCTGGATCTAGTAGACATGAAATCGATCCCTAGTTCTGCATAAGGGGCAATACTAATCTAAATGTGCCTACTTGGAAAGCAATGATATTGTTAAGAGGCAAGACCATTTAGAGGTACAAGCTTAGTGAATCCATTTATGGATTATCACAAAGCTGGAAATTGTGGAACTTGCAAATTGATGAGATAGTCCATTATATGGATTCATCAAGAAGCATAGACAAGATTGGTGTATTGGAGACGTAATGGAAACCAAGTGGTGTTTCTCGGAATTTTATGTAGATAACACTTCATCATTGGCAACAGTGTAAAAGCGTTGTCAGACATAAAATAGAGGTTGTCTAAATAGATCGAGATATAAGATTAAGATGAAGTTGGATCAATGTTCTTAGAAATCTTTCGATCTCTAGATAAGAACACTTGTATTTCTCTTAAGATATCTTATACGATTATGGTTTGTTTTAAACATGCACAATTCTGAGAAAGGTTATTGCCTTACTAGAGCGGAATGAGATGCATATAGACAAAGCAGTTACCTACACTTCGAGTGTGGAGAGCTTTGTAAATGCGGTGTTATAAAACAAGAACCTGATATCAACTATGCGGTTAGCGTAGTGGGAGGATATCAAAGTAATCCGGATAAGAAATATTCGAATGCTGTAAAAGTACTTGGAAGTACAGGATTACTGGCAATACGAAATCTTCTTAGATTACGCTTTCTCAGATAAAAATCAGAGAAAGGACCAGTGTAAGTCGATATCAGGCTATGTGTTCACTTTTAGAAGAGGTGGAACCTAAGGAAGAAAGAGTGATAAGCGTGAAGCTTCTCGGACTCTATCATAAACCGAATAGCAGCCTCAGAGGCAGCGGAAGTTTTGGTTAGGTTCCGGAATGACCTCTGAACTTGGATATGACTCTTGGTTCACCAAAGGCTATGTACATAGCGGTGCATGGTAAACTGGAAGAAGTCATAAGTTCAAAAGATGATGATAACACATAGAGCAAGTACCACCTGATACGAATCATCGTCAGGGAGACGACGTAGTAGTCACCAAGATAACTTCAGAGCGGCAACCTAGAGTGCTCACTCACATAGTACTCGGAAGTACACCTTAAGCACGTGATGAGTATGGGAACCGGGAGTTTGGAGGAAATGACTAGACCTTAGTACAAGTGGGAGATTGTTGGAGTTGTGTACTTAATGTCTAGATTTAAGTAACGGTAAACTCCCGATCATAGCATTTAATCTATTTAATTAATAAACAATTATTTGCATTTAATTAAATATGCAAAATATAGTTCTGGATTTTATACGTTGTAGTTAGTATGGTGTTGCATGGGCACACAGAAGATCATACTATCGGTTACTCGTATTTAATCGAACAGTTGCTCACGACCTAGATGGACACGAACTAATCCATCGGTATAGTCGTTGTGTGAGAGAGAAAATAATTTATCTTAATTATTTTATCACACTTGTACACTTGGTGTATTGGGCGGATCAGCTTGAGATTCATCGATTAGGATTGCCGGCGATAATCGATTCGAGTCTCAGTGTATTTTATTCTTAATCCCCGATATTATTGCGGGTGTGTATATTTAATATAAGTGACTTTGATTTACCAAAGGAATTAACCGATTTAATTATTGGGTTAATTACCGGTTAAGTTGGGTCACTATATTTTATATATGGCATGCCGTGAATACTTGACGGGAAAGTGTATCCCGTAAGGGTTGATAATATCCCCGAGATGAGTTCATAAGGAATTATTATGTAAACCCTGCAGGTGGATTTAATCCGCATAATAATTAAGGTTGAATGGTACTAGTCTCGGATATAAGAGATGAATAATATTTATTGAGCAATAAATAAATTTATTCATGGATATTTAAATCTTAAATACACGGAATATATAATACTACCGGAGAAATATTATTTGATATAATATGGAATAATATTGGGAGTGCAATTTTATTTATATAGTGGAAAATAAATAAAATTAATATTGATAATAATTAATGGATTTGGGTTGGACCCAATTTAATTTTCAATATTGAAGCCCAATATTTATTCTCCTTATGATCCCCTACGTAGCCTATATAAGCACTACATGGTCTTCACTTTTCAAAGACAATTAATTGACCTACGCCAATCATAAAGTCTTGAGAGTGAGGAAGATCCATAGGAGTTCGATAGATCGTCGCCCACACGACGTTCGAACGGAGTGCAAGGAATACGTGGGAAGATCGCAAGGTCATCAAAGGTGTTTGATTTCGTTTCTCCGCACAACGAATCGAAGGTAAAATCATAAACCCTCTTTTATGATTTCGTGTGAATTAATCGTAGTAAATACATGAACACACGATCCGGGTAAACGTACGAACTTCGGGGACGGGGATTCGAGATCCCCGGCGAAGATCGAAGGACCCTCGGCTTGGAGCCAAGGGATCGATCGAACCCTAGGGTTCGATCATAGCGGCGCGCGGACAAGGGATGAGCCCCGGCTGGCTGCCGGGGCGTGGGGTCGGCCTCGGGTCGACCGCCGGGGTTCGCCGTGGGCTGGTGCCACGGCGGATGAACCCCAGCCCCTTGACCGGCGGCGTCGGGTGGAGAAACCCTCGGCTGGAGCCGAGGGGCGATCGAGCCCGTGAGCTCGATCGCGGGTATGCTACGGGGTCGCCCGTAGCTGCCTCGTACGTGCTACGGGTTCGCCCGTAGCGGGCGTGCGGGGCTGACCCCTCCGCGAGCAGCGGGCTCATGAACCCGCTGCGGGGCTGTTACGAGCAGCCCCGGGGATGCCTCGTGCATCCCCAGCGATCATCATGGAGATGATCGCGAGCCCCGTACGGGGGCTCGGCTGAGTGCTCGCGGCCTTCGGGCCTCGCTGAGTATTCGGTCGGGCCTCGGCTCGTATGGTGGTTCGCGTTCGTGGATCCGACTCGTGGGAGAAAATCGGCTGGGGGCGGGCTGCGTGTCTTCGGGCGCGTAGTCTCCAAAGGTCGGACTCCTGCGGATGAGTCGGGGATCCAATCTCCGGCGATGAAGGATTTCGTTCGGGTTATTATCTTCCGCAATATTAATAGCCCGGGATATCGATTTCCAACACACCGGACCGCCGGCGGATCGTCGGCTCGACTAGAAGGGTCGAGAGGGCGAGAATCTCGGCTGGACGCCGAGACTCGATCGAACCCTAGTTCGATCGCCACGAACGGGCTCGCGTGCGAGCTGCTGGTTTACCGCAGCGGACTCGCACGTGATGCGAGCCGCGTTCGGGCAGCGCTACGGGGCTGTTGCGATCAGCCCCACGAGCCCATGCGGGACTCGCTACGACGCGGGGCGTCAGCGGGATGCTTCGAGCATCCCCGTGGCTGGTCGCGTGGGTTCTCGGCGTGCCCAGCGGGCTGCCAAGGGCAGCCCTAGGCGGCTGCCAAGGACAGCCGCGAGCCTCACGTGGAGGCTCGACCAAACAGCCCGTCTTCGTTTGCGGTTAGGGTTTGTTTGGTTGGGCTATCCCCGTGGAGGTTTGTGGCGGATTTCCGGCAACCGGGATTTCGATTGGAGTTGTCGTTCCGCAATTCTACAACTCCGGATATTCGATCTCCGAAGGATTTCGGTCGGAATTAATTAGATAATTTATTTATTTAAATTTATTAATTCCGGGATATCGATTTCCAACAATTGGACTGGGTGAGTCTTCGGACTCTGGACCTGGAGTTCATGAAATCGATCCCTGGACCTACGACGAGGCGGTACAAGATATAGATGCGCCTTCTTGGAAGAAAGCAATGAAATCCAAAATTGAATCTATGGATTCTAATAAAGTCTGGCATCTTGTAGAACCACCAAACGACGTAAAGCCAATTGGGTGTAAATGGGTCTACAAGAGAAAGAGAGGATCTGACGGAAAGGTTGAAACCTTTAAAGCTCGGCTTGTTGCGAAAGGCTATACTCAGAAAGAGGGAATCGATTATGAGGAGACCTTTTCGCCGGTAGCCAAGATAAAGTCGATCCGGTTTCTCTTATCCATAGCAGCTCATATGGACTATGAGGTGTGGCAAATGGATGTCAAGACAGCTTTCCTAAATGGAAGTCTTGACGAGACGATTTATATGAAACAACCAGAAGGATTCATTGCTAAGGGGCGAGATCATCTAGTGTGCAAGCTTAATCGATCCATTTATGGATTGAAACAAGCCTCGAGATCGTGGAACCTGCGGTTTGATGAAGTAGTCCAATCTTTTGGATTCAATCAAAGCATGGACGAATCGTGTGTGTATTGGAAACGTGATGGAAAGAAGGTGGTGTTTCTCGTGCTTTATGTAGATGACATTCTTCTCATTGGCAACAGTGTAAAGATGTTATCAGACATAAAGGGATGGTTGTCTAGATAATTCGATATGAAAGATTTGGGAGAAGTTGGACATGTTCTAGGGATCAAGGTTATAAGGGATCGCCGGAATAGAACATTGTACCTATCCCAGCAAACTTACATAGACACGATTCTGGCTCGTTTTAACATGCAAGATTCCTAGAAGGGTGAACTACCCTTCAGTAAAGATGAAGGAGAAAGATGAAATGAAAGCAGTTCCCTACGCTTCGGCTGTGGGAAGCTTAATGTATGCCATGTTATGCACGAGGCCTGATATCTGCTATGCAGTGGGCATAGTAGCGAGATATCAGAGTAATCCTGGAAAGGCTCATTGGACTGCCGTAAAGAGCATTTTCAAGTATTTGCGAAATACTAAGGATTATGTTCTGAGTTACGGGGCAGACAATTTGATTCCTTTGGGTTATACGGATTCAGATTTCCAAGCTGATAAGGACCGGCGTAAGTCGACATCAGGCTATGTGTACACTTTGGGAGGTGGAGCCGTATAATGGAAGAGTGTTAAGCAAAAGTGCATTTCGGACTCTACCATGGAAGCTGAATATGTTGCAGCCTCAGAGGCAGCGAAAGAGTCAGTGTGGTTCCTTAATTTCCTCCAGGACTTAGATGGGATTCCGAGTTTGCCCAAGGCTATGACAATTTATTGTGATAATAGCGGTGCAGTGGCAAACAGTAAGGAACCACGGTCCCATAGTGCTACGAAACACATAGAGCGCAAGTACCACCTGATTCGAGACATCGTCAAAAGGGGCGATGCAATAGCCACCAAGATAGCTTCGGAGGACAACCTAGCGGACCCTTTCACCAAGATACTTCCTAAGGAAGTATATTTCAAGCACTTGGAGGGTTTGGGAGTCAGAAGTTTGGAATATAAGACTAGACCTTAGTATAAGTGGGAGATTGTTGGAGTAGTATACTTATTGTCTAGATTTGAGTATTCTGAACTCCTTGTGCACTTTCATTTACCTATTAATAATAAACATTCATTTGCTTTTAATTATTGTTAATTAAATAAAAGCAAATTATAGTCCTGGATTTTATACGTTGTAGATAGTATGGTGTGTCGGGCCCACACAGAAGATCATACTATCGGTTACTCGTATTTAATCAAACAGTAGCTCACGACCTAGATGGACACGGACCAATCCATCGGTATAGTCGTTGTGTGAGAGAGAAAATAATTTGTCTTAATTATTTTATCACACTTGTACACTTGGTGTATTGAGCGGATCGCATGAGACTTATCAATTAGGTTTGCTCGTTGATAATTGATTTAAGACTCAGTGTATTTTATTCTTAATCCCCGATACAATTGCGGGTGTGTATATTTAATATAAGTGACTTTGATTTTCCAAAGGAATTGACCGGTTTAATTATTGGGTCAATTACCGGTTAAGTTGGGTCACTATATTTTATATATGGCATGCCGTGAATTCTTGACGGGACAGTGTATCCTTGAAGGGTTGATAATATCCCCGAGATGAGCTCATAAGGATTTATTATGTAAACCTCGCGAGTGGATTTGTTCCGCATAATAAATAAGGTTGAGTGGTACTAGTCTCGGATATAAGAGATGAATAAATTTATTAAGAAATAAATAAATTTTATTCATGGATATTTAAATCTTAAATACACGGAATAAATAAATACTACCGGAGAAATATTATTGGATATAATATGGTTTAATATTGGGAGTGCAATTAATTTATATAGTGGAAAATAAATTAATTAATATTAATGAGATTAATAGATTTGGGCTTGGGCTCAATTTAATCATTAATATTGGAAGCCCAATATTCCACCTCCTTTAGATCCCCTACGTAGCCTATAAAAGCAATACATGGTCTTCTCTATTCTCTTAAGTTGAAGATCATAATTCTTCTAGAGAGAGAAAGTAGAGAGAGAAGTAGATCCATAGAGCTTGGAGGATCGTCGCCCACCCGACGTTCAAGCTAGTGCAAGGAATACGTGGGAAGATCATAAGGTCATCTTGATTTCGTTTCTCCGAACAACAACTCGAAAGGTAAAAATCTAAAACACCCTTTATGATTTTAATTTGATTCGATTATCGAAAATATCGAAAATATATGCAAATCATAGTCCTGGATTTTATACGTTGTAGTTAGTATGGTGTTGCATGGGCGCACAGAAGATCATACTATCGGTTACTCGTATTTAATCGAACAGTTGCTCACGACCTAGATGGACACGGACCAATCCATCGGTATAGTCGTTGTGTGAGAGAGAAAATAATTTATCTTAATTATTTTATCACACTTGTACACTTGGTGTATTGAGCGGATCGTTGAGATTCATCGATTAGGATTGCCGGCGATAATCGATTTAAGTCACAGTGTATTTTATTCTCAATCCCTGATACTATTGCGGGTGTGTATATTTAATATAAGTGACTTTGATTTACCAAAGGAATTAACCGATTTAATTATTGGGTTAATTACCGGTTAAGTTGGGTCACTATATTTTATATATGGCATGCCGTGAATACTTGACGGGAAAGTGTATCCCGTAAGGGTTGATAATATTCCCGAGATGAGTTCATAAGGAATTATTATGTAAACCCTGCAGGTGGATTTGTTCCGCATAATAATTAAGGTTGAATGGTACTAGTCTCGGAAATAAGAGATGAATAAATTAATTAGCAATAAATTAATTTTATTCATGGATATTTATATCTTAAATACACGGAATAAATAATACTACCGGAGAAATATTATTTGATATAATATGGTTTAATATTGGGAGTGCAATTAATTTATATAGTGGAAAATAAATAAATTAATATTAATGGGATTAATAGATTTGGGCTTGGGCTCAATTTAATCATTAATATTGGAAGCCCAATATTCCACCTCCTTAAGATCCCCTACGTAGCCTATAAAAGCACTACATGGTCTTCTCTATTCTCATAAGTTGAAGATCACAATTCTAGAGAGAGAAAGTAGAGAGGAGGATCCATGGAGTTCGGTAGATCGTCGCCCACACGACGTCCGGGCTAGTGCAAGGAATACGTGGGAAGATCTCAAGGTCGTCAAATTGAGTTCTTCGTTTTTCCGAACAACGAGAACGAGGTAAATCGTAAAACCCTCTTTATGATTTTATCGTTTAATTATCGTAAAAATATCTTGAACCAAGATCCGAGAACGCGACCTTTGTCGAGGTTGAACCGGGCGGTGGTGATCGAAGATCACCGGACCGCCGGCGGCTCAACGGCTCGAGCAAGAGAGGGTCGAGAGGGGCGAGCCTCGGCTGGACGCCGAGACCCGATCGAGCGCGTGCTCGATCGTCCGGATGGGCTCGACGCGAGCTGCGGTTTCTCCCACAGCGGACTCGCGTACGATGCGAGCCTCATCCGGGAACGACTAGCGGGCTGCTGGGAGCAGCCCGTACGATTGCTCAGCGCCGCTTGCACGGCGCGATCGCCGCTTGCGCGGGCTGATCGCCGCTCGCGCGGTGGCGGGCTGTGGTGATCGCATGCCACGATTTTGGTCGTGGCGGATGTGCGATCACCTAGGGCATGGCTGGGCAGCCCCTTATGGCTGCTACGAACAGCCGCGAGCCCCACACGGAGGCTCGACCGGACAGCCGCGGGCTATCCCCGCGGCTAGGGCTTCGGTTGGGCTATCCCCGTGGAAGTTCGTGGCGGATTTCCGGCAACCGGGATTTCGATTGGAGTTGTCGTTCCGCACTTTGACAACCCCGGATATTCGATCTCCAAAGGATTTCGGTCGGAATTAATTAGATAATTAATTTTAATTAATTTATTAATTCCGGGATATCGATTTCCAACAATTGGTATCAGAGCGTTGGTTTTAGTTCATGGTATTTTTCGATAAATTGTTCTACCTTGCAGGGTTTCCGATTATTATGGCTAGATTTAATTATTGTTAATTAATGTCATAATATTTCTCTTGATTATTAAACTCTCGGTGATGTCAATATTTGTTCTTGTGTGGTGAATGCTTGTTCTTATTTTTCCGGAAATTGTATGAGGTCGATTTCATGTAGAGAATCGATACCGGAGAACGTAGTAATAAATTTGTAATTTATTTACGTTGGATCGATGATGAAACGACCGCCGGAAAAGTGTGACGGAGGAGACGAAGAGAGGGAGGACCGGGGATCGATCACGAGGATCGATCCCATGAGGATCGATCGCCCGGGCTGCCCTAGGGCTCTCGGCCACGCCGGCCACCAAGGGTGGTGGCGCGTGAGCCTTGGCCGGCGGTGGTAGTGGCGGTCGATGGTGGGGATGGCGTGGGGATCCCCAACCCATGCTATTCCTACCAAGATCCAACTTTCCTAATTGATTCGGTTTTCCTATTTTGAGTATTCCTAGTTTTGGGAATTCTCATGGAAATAGGAAAAGAATTAATTGGAATTAATTTATTTCCTTATTCTATTATGAAAGTCTTCTAGAATATTCTAAGTTCTACTTGGAATAGGATTCTAGAGATTTAATAGAATTGGAAAGGAAAATAATTAATTATTAAATTAATTTATTTCCTAATTGATTATTCCTATTTTATGGGAATTTTCATGGACATGGAAATTAATTAATTTTGGAAAGTAGAAGAGTCCTTAATTAATTTTTCCTATTTAATTATTCCTTTATGGAATTTTTAATGGATTAGGAAAGGAATTAATTTGGAAGGATTAAGAGTCCTAAATTATTTTATTTCCTTATTTCATTATGGAAATCATCTAGAATATTCCAAGTGGGTCTTGGATAGATTATTCTAGAGATTTAATGAAGTAGAAAGGGAAAATAAAATAAATTATTTTATTTCCTTATTTCATTATGGAAGTCTTCTAGAATATTCCAAGTGGGTCTTGGATAGATTATTCTAGAGATTTAATGAAGTAGAAAAGGAAAATAAAAATAATAAAAATATTAATAATATTTAATTTTATTTTTGATATATTCGATTGACTTAATTTTCGAATTAAGTAACTTTTGGATTAATTGAAAATAAATAGATTTAAATATTGGAATTAATATTCCCGTCACATGGAGCATTCAAGAACGAAGACTAAAGACTAGAAGACGCATACGGGGATGCGATAAAGCCATAATAGTCGGAAAATAATATTCTAGTATTATTTTGATTATGTGATAATATTCTATGTGCTTTATTTCATGTATGCATGCTTATGTGTATTTAATTATGCATTAGATAGCGTATCCCTTTGTTATAAAAAGCTAAGTGGGAGAGGTTATGGAAACATATCCATGGTCTCCATTGCTGTTCTCTTGGTGACTTTTATGGACTTTTGAAGTTCGTATAGACAAGTCATTGGAGGAGAATTCTTGTAATCCCTTTTACGAGAAACATTGATTAAGTTTATCAAACAATGCCTAATTTGTCTTTCCAAAACTGATTTCAAGTCGACTCATTCTCACCCCGGGGAGTGGAATGGAGCCAAAGCCACTTGGTCATGTCGAGGACACAAATTAGAGGCAGTCGTACCATCTTTTGAAGGTGGATCGATTGTCTGCTCGGCTCCCTCATTCTATGAGAGATAGGGTCGTTCGCATGGTGAATCACTGGTAAGAAACTTCGAGTTTCACTTATGATTCTCCGCGTCTTGATTTACAAGATTGAATGGATCAAGTAATTGGGAGTCAATTATAAAAGTATCTTGGTGTAGTAAACGTCCACACCACGTGGCTTGCTATGCTGACGGATTTTGGATTAATTGATGTAGACAGTTGTAAGAAATTGTGAAGAGTTGTGAAGTTGTCGTAAACGTCCACACCACGTGGCTTGCGGTGATGTAGCAATTCCAAACGATTTACTTTGGTACTGAGTAATGGTTTACACTTAGATACGCATTATAGTATTCCTCCCCACGAGGTTCCGCTATAAGTGATGTATGACCGAAGCAAATCTAATTGCTAAATCATTTGGATTGGTAAACGTCCACACCACGTGGCTTGCCATATCTGATGGGATTTTAGATGTGATTAGTGGTTTAATGATATTATTTAAGGGAGATAATATCGGAGATTAAATCGATTGTTTGTTGTTATATGTGCTCATAGATTAGGATATGGCTTTGAACCCACTTTGTGTGATACTTAAGGATTTTAAACTCACTGGTCCCTAAATGTAATGATTGGAATAGAGATCTAGACATTACCCAAACTGTTGAAGAGTACAAGGTTGTACTCAATGAGCTTTGTCCTTCCGAGCCTATTGACATAGGCGGCTAGACAAGAAGCGATGAGGATACTCATAAAGGCCAGTCGCTTCGAGGAAACGCTTAAACACGTTTTTGAGATGATTGACCTTTTAGACGAGTTGAGACGGAAATCGCAAGCTCTTGTAGCCAATGCCAAAGGTTTCGAACCTAAAGGCATGAATCGGTGAAAGGAAAAGAAAGCAAAGAAACCCAGTGGTTCTAAGGTTACTTGAACCACGAGATGGGACGAGAAAGCCAAGAGACAAGAGTTCTCGATGCAAACAGTCTGGGTACTGGAAGTCTGATTATCCTCTCAAAGAAAGTACGAAATTTTTTTTAGTCGTAAAACATAATCAGTGGTATTATCTACCGGAACCTGGTGTGTAGATATGGAACCACTGACGGTATGTGCATTCTAAATGCAATGGTTCCAGGAAACCCGACGACTTAGAAAAGAAAAGATCGTAGTCTATGTGGGCAATGCTGTAGAGGAGGCAGCTGTTGCAATGGAGGACATTTTATAGGATTTCATTTTGAGTTATTGCTTTTATGTACTTTTCATATTAGAAAGAACTTTGTTCTGGATTTCTAATGAATGGATATTTTATTTCTTTTAATCATTTGATGGTTATAAGAAGAAATAATGATAGTATCTATTCTGGTACATTAGCTAGCAATATATAAATGATGAATCCTGAGTCCACCATGATGCAACGAACCGTAGTATGAAACTCGTTTTAATAATAAGAGATTTCTTTATTAAATCAATTATACTTGTGGATTCTTATGCTAAGTCACGTTTATTCAAATAAGAAGTTCGAAGGTCAAAAATTGATTTTTGATCAATTAAGTTGAAGGAGTGGACCTTCCGACCTAAGAATCTAATTTTGGAAGATAACATGACTAAGCAATCCTTTATGGATATAAGATGTAAGATCCGGACAAGTATAAGAATTGATTGACTTTGATGTATGCAGACCTATGCCTATTCAGACAATAAGGTACGAGTACTTCATTTTATGATTACTCGAAAAATGGATTAGAATACTTGATGTGCCACAAAAGCAAGTGTTTTGACAAGTCAATGGACACTAAGCAATTGTGGAGAGCCATCAAGGTATATCCATTTGTAGCCTGCGATTTGATCGCGGAGGCAAGTACCTGTCTGAGGAATGCATGGCATACTAATCAGAAATTGGGATTTGATCCTAAATGACTACACCATACACTGTTGTGTAGAAATGGTGTGTCGTAAACAAGAAATGGAACTCTTATAGAGATAGTAAAAGATGAGTTATACGGAACTACCTGTGTTCTATGGATATGTCTGGAAACAACGGCGCATTCAAATGCGGTTGTAGAATATCTTAGAAGAACAAAATATGTGTGTTCAATAGTACTATGAACCAGAAGGACGTTATAAGTTCTAACGCCCGGTTCTTAGAGAAAGACTATATGATGAACCACAAGCCCAAGGTGACGTAATACTTTGAAATGAGAGAGAAAGATTAAGACTTAGAACCAGCCGAACCGAGTAGCGGTACACCACTAACTGCACCTACTGTTATCACTGTTTATACACCGGAATGCCATTGTAGTGGGAGGTTGTGGGACAACCGGAGATATTCATAAGACTAGGAGAGTCTTCGAACTCTGGACCTAGTATACATGAAATCGATCCCTAGATCTACATGAAGGCCGTACTAGATCTAAATGTGCCTTCTTGAAGAGCAATAAGGATTATTGCTAAGAGACGAGATCATTTAGAGTACAAGCTTAGTTGATCCATTTATGGATTGAAACAAAGCATTGAGTTCGTGGTACTTGCAAATTGATGAGATAGTCCATTTTATGGATTCATCAAAAGCATAGACGAATTGTGTGTATTGGAAACGTGATGGAAAACAAGGTGGTGTTTCTCGGAGGTTTTATGTAGATGACACTCTTATCTGTTGGAGTTGTGTACTTAATGTCTAGATTTAAGTAACGGTAAACTCCCGATCATAGCATTTAATCTATTTAATTAATAAACAATTATTTGCATTTAATTATATGCAAATCATGGTTCTGGATTTTATACGTTGTAGTTAGTATGGTGCTGCATGGGCGCACAGAAGATCATACTATCGGTTACTCGTATTTAATCGAACAGTTGCTCACGACCTAGATGGACACGAACTAATCCATCGGTATAGTCGTTGTGTGAGAGAGAAAATAATTTATCTTAATTATTTTATCACACTTGTACACTTGGTGTATTGGGCGGATCAATTGAGACTCATCAATTAGGATTGCTCGGCGATAATTGATTTGAGACTCGGAGTATTTTATTCTTAATCCCTGAAACAATTGCGGGTGTGTATATTTAATATAAGTGACTTTGATTTACCAAAGGAATTAACCGATTTAATTATTGGGTTAATTACCGGTTAAGTTGGGTCACTATATTTTATATATGGCATGCCGTGAATTCTTGAAGGGGCAGTGTATCCCGTAAGGGTTGATAATATCCCCGAGATGAGTTCATAAGGAATTATTGTGTAAACCTCATGAGTGGATTCGTTCCGCACAATAATTAAGGTTGAATGGTACTAGTCTCGGATTCAAGAGATGAATATAATTTATTAAGCAATAAATAAATTTATTCATGGATATTTAAATCTTAAATACACGGAATAAATAATACTAAGATGGAGAAATATTATTTGATATAATATGGAATAATATTGGGAGTGCAATTTTATTTATATAGTGGAAAATAAATAAAATTAATATTGATAAGAATTAATAGATTTGGGTTGGACCCAATTTAATTTTCAATATTGAAGCCCAATATTTATTCTCCTTATGATCCCCTACGTAGCCTATATAAGCACTACATGGTCTTCACTTTTCATTAACCTAAGTTACGCCAATCATATAGTTCTGAGAGTGAGGAAGATCCATAGGAATCCGATAGATCGTCGCCCACACGACGTTCGGACAAGGTGCAAGGAATACGCGGGAAGATCACAAGGTCGTCAACCGATTTCGTTTCT